>BSBN01000657.1:15080264-16350330 GCA_027924645.1 Cunninghamia lanceolata
ACTCCGCATCTTGTGCCACATCCGGCACCACTTGATTGGCTGGGGGAACAGGATTTTCCATGAGTCTCCCCCTGAGCCAGAGCTCACTTTTTAGTTTCTGGAAGGAGTATCAGCACCAAAGTCTGGTGCGGATCCAACCTCTACATTCTCTAAACTTTTCTTTACCCAAATCTTGTTCATCTGATTCCTAACTTCATCCGCATTCATCTTTTGTTTACCCTTGTCTTGATTCTGATTATACACCGGACCTTTTTTGTCTTGATTCTTGCTTCTGCAGACATTTGCATTATGACCGGACCTATTACAGATTTGACAAATAACATTTCTTTGCATATTTGACTGATAGCCTCTTGATCTGCATTGATTAGCCATATGACCTATTCTATTACATGCAAAGCATCTTCCATTGAATGATTTGTTTATTTGCATATTTCTGCATTCATGAAACTTGTGTCCATACCTTTTGCAGTTAAAGCACTGTCTGGAGAAGGATGAATTAGTCTGATTCATTCTATTTCTGCACTGATTAGCTTTGTGACCAAAGTGATTGCAGCTGTGGCAGTATCCGTTGAAGGATGGATATCTTTGAGCATTGGGCTGTCTTACCGGAGGTCTTCTAGGCCTATTCCTTAGATTTTCTGATCCAAAATTCTTTTGACCGGATCCGGAGCTTTCTCCTTTCTCATATCCCAAACCATACTTGTCATCTATCCTCTTTTGACTTCCAAGAAGTACTTCAAGTTGGGCAGAACTTATCTTAAATTTTTCTTTATATTCATTTGCTGTTTGAAGATCTCTTTTGAGAGAGACAATTTGATCCTCAAGTTTTTCTTCATTATCTTTGGCATCTTCAAGATCAGATTCAAGATGTCTGATAATCCTGTCCATCTGGTGGCATTCTTCTGATTTCTCTTTAAGAGATTGTCTTAGATTGTCTTCAGCTTTTCTTTTTTCTTCAATCTCTTGAGTAAACTTTATAGTTCCTGATTCCATTTCATGTCTTAACATAATGACTTCTTTTGATAACTTTTCACATAACTTGGTTTTCTCAGTCAATTCTTCATTTGTATTGCTTTCTTCACTTTGTCTTGCCAATTGTTGGAGCAGCTCCTTTCTCTTTTTCATAGAGAGACTTAATTTGTCTTTTAGTTCTCTCATGAATTCATCAGCCTGTTTGAGTCTTTCCTTTAATTCATTGACTTCAGAGTTTGACTGTTCAAGATCCTCAAGGGCAGTCTTGAGTTGCTCCCTTAAACCATATGCATCCATTTGAACTCCCAGATCTTCCTCAAGCTGTTAGGCTCTATTCGGAGGAACTTAGCTCTGATACCAATTGTTGATAACTGAGAGGGGGGGTGAATCAGTTATCCTAATTATTTCTTCTTTTGAACTTTCTTATTAATCAAAGCAGCATTGAATCAAACAAACAAACATTACCATGAAATGAGAAACACATGACATAGTATTTTTGATGTGGAAACCCAGTTAAGGGAGAAAACCACGGGGTGATTAACCCAAAGATTATTCTTTGTTAGAAGAATAAGGAATTACAAAATGGCACTTGCCAATTAGGGCTCACTGCCCGAGCACACTGCTCACAAAGAGGCACACTGCCTACAAGGAGACACACTGTCTACAAAAGAATGTTTATACAATACTTGAACTGATTGGAAACATCTACATATGCTGGAGTTCAGTTCCGGTTTAGGCTCTGTATACTGATCTGCTGCACTTCATCTTTCCTCTGTTCTTTATTCTGCTTTCCTTTCACATACCGAATCTTTCTTACTACTTCTGCTCTGTTCTACACTTATTTGCATACACCATCATACAATCACACATCTCACTACTAAATCCATCCTCTATATATATATCTGCACAAGTAATTTCATCATCTTTCTAGTCGGCATCCGGAACAGTCTATTTTCGTATAAACTTTGTTCTGTCGGCTGAATCCTTGCTCACCAAGCAATGCGGATCAAGCATATACTTGTAGATATCATTAATCATGTCGGCCAAACATGATTCATGCCTTCACAACCTTTACCATCAACAGTAACACATACAGAAAATAGTCTGATGCTCTGTCAGTCAATTCTTCCTCTGTTCTCACTGTCTCTCAGGAATCCAGTACTCAACTATTCATATCTTTTTCCTTGTCCATCATCGGAGGCTAAATCCTTGGAATATACTACTCAAGGTAGTCCTCTTGACTTCCCCAAATCCGCACTGCACCAAGACACTTCCTCTGAGAGATCCGGACCAATCTGTCGGACCTTGCCACATGCTCTGTTCTTGTTCACCGGACCACAACAATCTTCATCTGACTTCCGGTAGAGACACACCATGACTTGCGGATATGTGGGATGACCTTTGTTGCCATCAATGACAACAACCATGAATACATATAGTGTCTCTTGCCAACATAACCCTGGTGTCATTAAACTAGTAATGTGTGTATGCTTATCTTAGGTGATGTGTTTTTGTTTGTTTATTTTCATTGTGCACTCGTTCACGTTGTATGTCTATGTATGTTTCCATGTGTTTGTTTCCATGCTTAGTTTACTATCATGTTTCTATTTCCTATATGTACATATTATTTAGTACTACTTTTGTATGCATATAGTCACTACTTTCCTTGGATGCATTGTAGGAACTTATACATGCATGCTTGACCAAGAATAAAATCCACAAAATCAAAAGACTGATATCTCTCCTTTGTTTTGTATCCACTATATTTACATGATTATATATGTTTACTACACTCTTACTTTAGCATGCTTCTTTTTAATGAAATAACTTGCTAAGAGGAGAATATAATAGGAAAGACACTACAGATACATGATAATACTTAAGAATAATAATCCACTTTGAGGGGGGAAACCTCCAAATATCTCTAATGAGAACATAATTTGTAATATGATGATGCTAAACTAAACCACTAACTCCTATATATACCCAATGTATGCCTTGGATGTCACCCAAGCCGGTTTAACTACTTATATAAGACTATATTAATGATCATATAACCTAATTAAGAGTTACAGTAGCCAAGCACTAACTACTCATAACTCTATGCAGAAAATAGAATTAAGGGCACACAAGCATTATCCTCAACATTGACCAATTGTGGAAGCTTCTACACAAAATCTTCATCATCTCCTATGGCATCTTCAACCAGTAAATTCTTCCATTTTGTGAGTGTATTAGTCCTTATCTCCTTTGTGCATGTTTGGAAAATTAACTCAAGATTTAAGATGGGTCCTCCCTCTACATCTAGCTCAAGTAGTAGTATCTATGTTAAAATTATGTGTTGATAATCTTGTTGCTTCATTTTGTTATGTGCCTTTGCCTTGTTCTCCTAATGACTAGAGAGTAACTCTTACTGGTGTTGAATGTGTTGCTCCATTGCTCTAATATTTTTGTGTCTCTTTAAAAAGGATGTGAATGATGGTAGATGGTACCATGGAATTGATTTAATTGCTTACTTAGGATCTCTTTTGGGAGGCAAACCTTTTGGCCTATCCTTCAAAATAGCTTGTGGATTTGGCAATGTAGGAATCTTTAATTGTTGCACTTCTAATGGAAACAATTGAGCCACGCCTCTATCTACTCTCTTGTTAAGCATCTTTTATATTTGGTATGAGCTTACCATCTATGGATATTTTGAACTTAACCCTCTTAATTCAACTATTTTATCTTCTAAGTGAAACCACATGAATAGCTACTAGAAGTTCATCTCAATTGTTCCTAAGGTAGTGAGCCATTGGGCTCCCAAAACAATGTATGCTCCATCTATAGGGATAGAAAACATAGGACAATCAAGAATGTAGTCTCCTGGTGCAGGAGCACCTACCTGACAGCTGGCCTTCATGAGGCAGTTAGTTAGTTTGAGTCTTGTTTATGTTTTCAAGAAGGTCTGATAAGACCAAATGCATGTAATAAGGTCATGCTGATCATGATAAGATCATGCTGACCATGCTTTTCTATTTTTAGTTAGTTTGTTAGAACAGCTGTCGTGCTGTAGGACCGGTTGGATCTCCCAGCTGCCTGGAGATTTCCCAGCCGCTTGGAGTCGGGTCAGTAGTACTCGCAGGAAAATCTATTTAAGCATGAGGATCGGTTGACTGTAGATCATCGATCGATAGTATAGTATTGCATTGAGCAGAGGAGTTAGAGTGTGCTGTGTGAGAAACAGTATATTGTATTGCATCTTTGAAATCAATAAAGATCCTGTTTTCATCTTCTGTTTGATCTCCTTTGTGTAATCGATCTGCGGTTTTGGGTGGTTTTCATGGATTCACTGATCCATTCCACCGGTTGATTCGTCTGATTGGTGGAATGGCGATGTACAGCAGGTTAGGTTGTAGTTTGTTTTCTGTTTGCATGCAGGTGTGCAGGATCGCCGTCGAGAGATGTTGAAGACCCTAGCATGGGCATGTGCTAGGTCGAGCTGATAAAGTGTGGAAGATCACCCTGAGAGTGGATTGGGTCGTCCCTGGAGGATCGGTGAAGTGAAATTTTGCTAAGGTTGAAAAGTCGTTAAAACGGCATCATCAGGATATTTCTGCGTATATCCTGCAGTCGCTTCGGGCATCATCATCCGAGTAAGAGGAGATCGGCATGATGCGGTTGAGTGCATGAAGTGAATGTGCGTCGGGGTGATCATCATCAGGAGTTGCCGAGGAGGAGCGCATCGGCATCAGGTAGAAGATCGGGTTGATCGCGGGCCGAAAAAGCTAAGTTTGGCCAACAGCAGGATATGACGTCATCATCATCAGGATATGCGTCATCAGGATATTTCGAAGCAGCAGGATATTGAGGAGCTGCAGGTGATGTCATCGTCATCAGGATATACGTCATCAGGATATCGGGTGACGTAAGCATCGAGGGGACGGTGCGAGGAGTTAAGGTTCGTCATCATCAGGATAAATGGAAGGAACCGGATGTTCTTTATCCTGTTGATTAACATGATGTTGAATATCATGATGCTGAAGATAGTGAAGACGGAAGTTGTCGCTGAAGTGAACAGTGGACGTCAGGAGGATGTTCGCGCTGGTCGAACATGATGATGCTGTCGATAATCGAATAAGGTGATGTTGTTGACATGCGAACGGGCGAGGGCTTGTCATCAGGAGGATATCGGTCGGCACAGTAAATATGATGATGCTGACAGTGTTAAGTCAAATATGATGATGATAATGATGAATATGATGATGATGGGCTGCAGACATCCATGCTGTATGTTATGGTTATAGTGTGGATGCCTCTGCATCATAGTGGTATCAGAGCTCAGCAAAAGGTCTGGGCTGTTGTGTGTTGATTCTGTCACCGAAAGGGCAGAGGTAGAGTTGATTGTGTGTTGTGTGTTGATTGAGAGGTTGATAAAATGCCTCCAAAAGGTAGTGGTACTGCAAGGGAATTGCAGGAGATGAAGGAGAAACATGCCAGAGAGATGAGGAAGATGAAGGAGCTTGCTGAAGCACTTCAAGCCAGGCTTGCAGTCCTGGAAAAGAACAAAAAGAGGGAAGTGGCAGACAGTGAGTCTGAAGAAGATGAAGATGCTGTAGAAGAGTATGAAGAGGTAGCTGAAGATCTGGATGCTGAAGACCAGAGATTGGCAAAACTGTTAAAGGCAGTACAGAGTGATAAACCTAAGGTAAAGGTTGATGTTTCCAAGTATACTGGAAGTTTGAATGAAGATGAGTTGCTGGATTGGATTGCTGCACTTGATAATCACTTTGAATGTGAAGATGTTGCTGAGGATCAGAAGGTAAAGATTGCAAAGACCAAGTTAGGAGGTCATGCTTTGGTATGGTGGGATTATGTACAATCTGAGAGAAGGAAACAAGGGAAGTCCAAGATCACTTCATGGGATAAAATGGTAGCAAGGATAAAAGGTAAATTCTTGCCAAGGGATTATGAAATCCAGATGTTTAAGAAGCTGCAATTTTTAAGGCAGAAGGAAAGGGATGTGAAGACATATACTGAGGAGTTTTATAAGTTGAGTATGAGATCTGGTCATCATGAGAATGAGGTAGAAAAGGTGGCTAGGTACTTGGCTGGTTTGAGATTGAACATACAGGATGAGTTAGTTTTAGCTAACCCTAAGAATGTGGAGGATTGTTATCAAATGGCAATCAGAATTGAAGAAAAGATGAATAGAGGACATGATAAGTCCATGAGAGGAAGAGGAAACAATATGAGGGGAAGAGGAGCAGCCCCTACACAAAAGCAAACCAATGAGGGTCAAGAAGACACTGGTAAAGGACAGGGACAGTCTGATTTCAGAGGTGGATGGAAAGGTAATAGAGGTAGATTTGGAGGTGGTAGAGGTTCTACTACATTTTCAGGAAAATGTTACACCTGTGGAGAGTTTGGTCATCCATCTTTCAAATGTCCAGAAAACAAAGGTTCATCATCCAGAAATGATAGGACTAGTGACAAGAGGGTACAACTTGTACAAGAAGAGAAAGTAGAGCAAAGTGTGCAAAGTTCAAACACTTATCAAAAGGATAAGGAGCCTGAAAATTATGCATACCCAGAGAGTGGAGAGTCTCTGATGATGAGAAGAACAGTGACTACCATGAAGGTACCTGACAAAGAATCCCCACAAAGAAGAGCTCTTTTCAAGACCATATGCAAGAGCAAAGGTAAAGTATGTAAGGTTGTCATTGACACTGGTTCAACAGACAACATGGTATCTCAGGAGATGGTGGATAAACTGAATTTGGAAAGGATTCCACATCAACACCCTTACAAGGCATCTTGGGTGAGTGATAGTCAATCACTTTTTGTCTCTGAACAGGCATATGTGGATTTTCAGATTGGAGCATATCAGGATAGAATTTTGTGTGATATCTTGCCCATGGAATGTTGTCACCTACTGTTGGGTAGACCATGGCAATTTGATAGAAGGGTACTGTATGATGGGTATGCTAATACCTATACCATCAAGAAAGATGGGAAGACTATGAAGTTGATGCCATTGCAGGCAGCTGCTGCAGTACAGGGGGCAGCCAAAATCATTTTAATGGGAAAGAAGGAATTTGTGCAGAGGCCTAGGGGAGCAGGCATAAAGGCAATTGAAGACACTGCAGGAAAAGGAGTTGTTCAGGACAACAGGTTGAAGAAAGTTTTAGTTGTGACTGACAGAGGTCAGCAGCAGGTGCAGAAACAGGTTTGCAAACAGCAACCAGTTGAGAGGAATGACAAGGATGTTGTCATAGTTGGGACTATTGCTTGTCCTATAAAGATTGACAGAAAGACAGGATTGAACATTTCAGAAGTTCAAGAGGCAGTTCAGACAGAGGTTCTGGTCAGACAACCTGACAAACACAGGGTATGTGAGAGAAAGGCCTACATTGACAGGCATGAGGATTTACTTGCCAGAAAGCAAGTTACAGTTCAGAAGTCTTGGAGCAGCCAAGAGACAGCAGAGGACAAAGCTGGAACAGTTCAGCATATTGCTAAGGCAAAGTGTAAAGGTGGAGGACTTCCACATACTCAACTCATGGGACATGAGTTCTTTTCTGTTGGGGAGTATGGTGCAGGAGCACCTACCTGGCAGCTGGCCTTCATGAGGCAGTTAGTTAGTTTGAGTCTTGTTTATGTTTTCAAGAAGGTCTGATAAGACCAAATGCATGTAATATGGTCATGCTGATCATGATAAGATCGTGCTGACCATGCTTTTCTATTTTTAGTTAGTTTGTTAGAACAGCTGTCGTGCTGTAGGACCGGTTGGATCTCCCAGCCGCCTGGAGATTTCCCAGCCACTTGGAGTCGGGTCAGTAGTACTCGCAGGAAAATCTATTTAAGCATGAGGATCGGTTGACTGTAGATCATCGATCGATAGTATAGTATTGCATTGAGCAGAGGAGTTAGAGTGTGCTGTGTGAGAAACAGTATATTGTATTGCATCTTTGAAATCAATAAAGATCCTGTTTTCATCTTCTGTTTGATCTCCTTTGTGTAATCGATCTGCGGTTTTGGGTGGTTTTCATGGATTCACTAATCCATTCCACCAGTTGATTCGTCTGATCGGTGGAATGGCGATGTACAGTAGGTTAGGTTGTAGTTTGTTTTCTGTTTGCATGCAGGTGTGCAGGATCGCCGTCGAGAGATGTTGAAGACCCTAGCATGGGCATGTGCTAGGTCGAGCTGATAAAGTGTGGAAGATCACCCTGAGAGTGGATCGGGTCGTCCCTGGAGGATCGGCGAAGTGAAATTTCGCTAAGGTTGAAAAGTCGTTAAAACGGCATCATCAGGATATTTCTGCGTATATCCTGCAGTCGCTTCGGGCATCATCATCCGAGCAAGAGGAGATCGGCATGATGCGGTTGAGTGCATGAAGTGAATGTGCGTCGGGGTGATCATCATCAGGAGTTGCCGAGGAGGAGCGCATCGGCATCAGGTAGAAGATCAGGTTGATCGCGGGCCGAAAAAGCTAAGTTTGGCCAACAGCAGGATATGACGTCATCATCATCAGGATATGCGTCATCAGGATATTTCGGAGCAGCACGATATTGAGGAGCTGCAGGTGACGTCATCGTCATCAGGATATCGGGTGACGTAAGCATCGAGGGGACGGTGCGAGGAGTTAAGGTTTGTCATCATCAGGATAAATGGAAGGAACCGGATGTTCTTTATCCTGTTGATTAACATGATGTTGAATATCATGATGCTGAAGATAGTGAAGACGGAAGTTGTCGCTGAAGTGAACAGTGGACGTCAGGAGGATGTTCGCGCTGGTCGAACATGATGATGCTGTCGATAATCGAATAAGGTGATGCTGTTGACATGCGAACGGGCGAGGGCTTGTCATCAGGAGGATATCGGTCGGCACAGTAAATATGATGATGCTGACAGTGTTAAGTCAAATATGATGATGATAATGATGAATATGATGATGATGGGCTGCAGACATCCATGCTGTATGTTATGGTTATAGTGTGGATGCCTCTGCATCATCTCCCATGGTGATTTTAATACTATGAAATTTAACTCCATCTACAATCATAACCTAAAATTCTGGGTTTGGGTAAATAAAATTGTTCAATTGTTTTGCCAACTTATTATTGATGAAGTTATAAGTACTCCATGAGTCAATAAACATTGTTACCTTTTGTTTTTTAAGGAAACCCCTTACCTTGAGAATTTGTGGGGTGATAATACTTGACATTGCATGACAAGAGATAGTTGGTTGGAGATATTCTAAATCTTTGACAAGCACTACTACGTCTTCTTCATCCTTTTATTCATCATCGGTGCCCTCAATGTAGAACAAATTCTTCTTAGCACACTTATGACCTCTTCTATATTTACTATCACAACTAAAACATAACCCTTCAATCATTTTTTCTTTAATTTGTTGAAGAGTCAATCTTGCAGGTTGAAGGGATGATAGTGGAGGAATCGTTCCATCTTTGTTGTTAGTGAATTCCTTCCTTCTAGGAGCTAAAAATGTTTCATCTACCCTATGTGCCATGATAAAATAGTCATATAAATGACTTGGTTTAAACATGTGCACCTCATGTTGGATGTGATCCTTGAGCCCACCAAGAAACAAATCATTCAAATTTTCATCAGTGATTATTCCCACTTGCAATGATAGATTCTAGAACTATTGAATATAATCCTTGACAAATCATGTTTCGCATAATTTTGCTAATTGGTTGAATTAATTCTCTACCATGTGCTATCACAATAGTGTGATTTTAATTCCTTAGTAAAAATTAAACAAATGACACTAAGAACCTTCTTCTTCTAAGCACAAATTCACCTATACTAAATGAATTGCTTTGGTTCTAGATATAAGGAATACATTGTCACTTTTCCCATTTGAAATTTAATGTACATCAAAAAAATGTCAATTTGACTTATCTAAGTTAGTGGATCATCATAAAACTTGCACATATCCACCTTAGGTAGCAAGTTCCTAGATTTTTTATGAGTGTTACCATTTGGATTTGGATTGCCTAGCTTAGACAATCCACATTTTTTTCTTGAAACATCATGTTGTTCCTTTTGTTGAGATAAACATCCATGGATTTGTAATATTGTGTCCTTTGTGTAGGACATCATGTCTTCCTTTATTCCATCCCTTCACTTTCTCAACCACCAACAATATTTCCTCCTTTATCGTGTTGGTTTCATCTCTTACATTATCCATGTATATGGTATCCATACCCTGTAATGATGAATTGCCTTTATTAGGAGTCTTTCTAGGAGTATAGGAATTCCTGCCCCTACCACTAGTCTATGGGTCTTCCATGTTGAGGTTTGAAGTGTAAAATCTATTTTTTTTATTAACCAAACCTTGATTGGATGATTTCAAAAAAATGACCACAAATTTAAATTTTCAAAGAGAAAAACCCTAACATTTTTTTCTGATCTTCCCAAAAATGTAAACAAATCTAAAAAATTCTAACTTGTAGCCTATTGAGTGAATTTATGGAAAACCCTAAAATTGTAATAAATTACTCAAAACAACTTCAAATTAATTTAAATCAATACTATAGGTGGATCAATGTGCCCTTTTCTAACCCTCCAAAATTAAAATATCACTACTTTTTTGCTTTGGGGCTAAAATTGGCGGAAACCCTAATTTCATAATAACTCCTTCAAATGTAATTTAAATGACCTCAAATATAGACTATAGTAGCAGCTTCGATATATCCTTGATCAACCTTCTATACATTACAAAAAAAAATCTCCAAATTGAGAGAGATATGTGCTTTACAAATTGACCTCCCAACCTAGAAAAATATTGCCTTGTAACTTCTTGCCTTCAAGGTGCCAAGATCATGTTCTCATACCACTTGTAATGAAATAACTTGCACAAGAGAATAATATAATAGGATATATGCTACAAATACTTCAGAATAATAATCCACTTCAAGGGGGAAAACATCCAAATATCTCTAATGAGAACATAATTTGCAATAGGATTATGATAAACTAAACCACTAGCTCCTATTTATACCCTACTTGTGCCTTGGATTCCACCGAGGCTAACTTAACTACCTTTATAAGACTATATTAATGATAATATGACTTAATTAAGAGTTAAGGTAGTTAGAAGTTGACTACTCATAACCCTATGCACACTATAGGATTAAGGATGTACCATTCTTCCCTTTTAGTGTCATTATCTTGCTAAAGAGGGGAAAAATATAATAACAAAAATTACATATTTTGTAACTTAATTTACTATGTTTTGCACTCATTTTAGGTGTTCCCTTTAGTGTGTGTTTTTATCCCTTGTTCACACATTATCTAGTCTTGTGTATCCTTGTTTAGCCTTGTGTTTTTATATTCCCCACTTTGCATGTCTTTTAGACCCTTGAGTAAGCTATGCTTATCCTTATACATCTCATGTTTATCCTTGTCCACCTAAAATTTAATTTTGGTGTCTCCTTTGTATAGATTTAAGACCCTTGTTTCCATTGTATTTCCTTCATATCTTGCTCCTCGATGATCTAGTTGATGAGATATCACCTCCTATAAGCTCATCATGATCCCCTTTTCCTTCTCATAAATTTTGGGCACCATAACATTTAATCTTATACATGCCCCCTAGAGTTAAACACATTGTTGCATGTGCCTCTTAACCAATGGGGCTAGTTTTAGTTAGTTTTTCCACCAAAATTAATGTGTAGCGCATTAATGAGATACCTACCCTATTTTTCAGATTCATTTTACATAAAACCCTTGGAAAAACTATAAATAGACTCCCATTGCTCTCATTTTTCTCATCCTTGCAATCCATTTTCTAGAAGTGCTTACACTTTAAAAGAAAAACTTTCATTGTGCAAGTGCTCTCTTATAGGTGCTCTTGGAGGAGATTTTGTTGAATCTTTTTCTATTGTAGTTTTTATGCTTTGGAGATTTCTTCCTTTGTGGTCTCAGCCCTCTTGTGGCTCTCCTTCTCCCCTTTTCCCCTAGATGTTATCCATCTATTTTCTCTCTCTCCCAAGACATTAGGATTCTTATTTCTATGCCTAATTTTGTGTACCTTCTTTCCATTATCCCCTCTTTTCATACTCTTGTTGCAAAATCCTTTTCCATGTTCATTCAATCAATAATTTTCATCTCCTAGCCCTTGTTCATTATTTCACACCTCCCAGGGTTAGCCTTTACACTCTAGGGTTTTAATTTTTCCACTATTTGTATCCAGTGTAGTCACTTGTTTCAATGTCTAAAGTCTCCTTACATACATTTTCCAAGTTACCATGTGGATTTTGTTGGAATAGACCATAAGAGGTTGACTAAGGTAGGTTCCCCTTCAACATTTTTTTTTTGAAGGATTTTTTTATTCTGTGGGCAAGTCAATGTCAATTCATGCAAAGTGATAATTGACAAAAGTTAATCTTAGGACCTCATGGAGTTTTTTGTAAAAATTCAAGTCATTCTACTAGAGTGTTGGATTTGCCCTTTCTTTAGATAGCCATGTTGCTAAGCTCACCACTTTGTTAGATGATTGGTCCTCACTTCCAATCTTTTTCTAGAAACTATTATCTATCATTCTTGACTCAAATCATCTTTTACTTCAAGTTTTTATCCATTGTAGCTAGTCTAATTTCTCTATTTTGTGTCTAATATTCTAGTGTATTTTGTGTACTTTGACCACATTTCTATTGTTATTTCTCTTTTTTGTGCATTTCAGGAACAAGTAAAAATTATTTTCCAAACTTAGAAGACCTTAAGTTTCATCAATTCTAGTTTGGAGGCATTCTAACACTATGCTAGACTTGCCCCCTTTAGATAGACTCACCCCTTTGCAAAAGTGCAAATCTAATGACCTCCAAATTTTGAAGGACCTTCCCATAGAAATTCTAAGCATTTCAATTTCACACACTTTTCTATTCTCAGGTGCACAAGTTGTTCTTATCATGCTTGTTAGTTCACTTTCCCGGCATAATTTCATGTTTATGTTTCTTATACTTCCAATTTGTGTTGTTGGTCTCAATTATTTTGTGTTGATTTAGTTGAGGTTAACATACTTTAATTTTAGATCTAAGTGTGTTTCAATTTGATCTATATTAAAATACATACTTCAAAAAGAACACCTAATTTAATGTCAATTATTGATGCCATTTTTCCTTGTATAGTTCACAAAATTGGGGTTAGGACTTTCAAGCCCTGGTGGAAAGATTGGAAATGGAATCCTTATACATCATTCTACAACTACAAACCCTACAAGGGATACTCATTTCTTATACCTCATCTCCCCATGGTGTCTCATTTAAACTATTGTTGGTACCTCCAATACTCTCTAGTCACTTGGCACCATAGATTTTAGACTGTTTGATCAACTATTCTTGAGAACAAACTAGCTCATTTTGTTTGGTACATTCTTTATCAAGGTCTTTCAATTGGCTCCCACATGTCTCATCTAGGAGTTCTTAATCCCTATTATCTATTTTATGGCCAACCTAAAACTCTCAAGCACCTCTTTTAGTTTTGCACCAAAGCCCAAGAGGTCTAGGTTTGGATTCATGATTTCTTCAAGCCCTTTAGGCCCAACCCCTTTTCATGGCATATGGTTTTTCTAGGATATTGACCCTTCCTCCCATTTAAATTTACCTATATTTGGCATGCTTTCAAGGTGGAGATTCTCTTTAGGATTTAGAAAATGGAAATTATGCTCTTTTTATAGGATGTACTACTGATGTTCATTATTTATCATACATTAAAGCTATGATTTTCTCTAATGTGCTTATGCAAATTTAGGTGCATGTATAAAAAGCTACACTTGAATTTTCTCATTTGCAAGTGCTTCTATGTCACTGGAGTAATGCCCCTTGCATAGTTTTAAAAGTTTTGTCACCTTCTACTTCCCACCAAGGTCACTCTTTGCAACGTGGGTGTAGACATGGATATAACCATCCTATTAGAAGAGATCGTGACTCCCATTCACATGTATCTCAACCAAAAATAATCAAAGATCATGCTTCCTATATTCGGTCTCAGCCCTCTTGGTTGCCATTTGCCTCTTCTCATGGGTTTGGTGCTCTTGAATTGCTAGATTTTTGGCAAGTTTCCATGCCTAGATCTATCTATTTCTATTGTTCATTCTCAACAACCTACAAATGAAGACCAAGAGGAAGAAGGCACTCTCACTAGTTGGGAACTAAATGATGATGGTTCTATCCCTCTTGATGTATGGGGTAAACCAGATGACTATCATCCCCCTCCTAATGGTGTTTCTCTCACCACTTAGTAGCTTTGTTGTTTCTTGATGTTTGGGCTTGGCCCCACTTAGACTTTTCTCATCTTTTATTTTGGACTTGGGTTTCACTTAGACTTTGATGGTGTGCCTTCTACCACACACCCCTTTTTTTGAATAGTGTATTATTCTCTTTTTAATTTATAAAAATTAATAAAGCCATTATTCGTCAAAAAAATATTGATATCAATGTTTCAAAACTAACATTAACTCTATATAAAACCATAAACAATAATATCTCATTCTACCTATGTGACAAAAAGAACAACAAAACCCTTGATCATAAAGTTTTATATATCTATCAAAAAGAGAAGAGTGCAATTTGAACTCATCCATTCATTCATGTTTAAAAAAACTAATGCCCATTAAATTGTGTACAAATTAAAACAAAATCATTGTATGGATCAACCTCTCTAAAAATATCCTCATCGCTAAAATATGTCGTAAGAGAGCACATGGTTTCTTGACTTATAAATAATGACTTAATAATATGGTGGGAACAAAACAGGAAATGCAACTTGGTTTTAAATTTATTTCACTAGTCAAACATTATAGTGCATTTTTTTATCAAAGTTAAATTACAATAAAGTTAGTAATTGTGAAGGCTAGAAAGAACCAAAGTTCAAAAATATCTATCTATAAATAAACAAGTATGAGTATACAAAATATCAATACAAGAGAATATAATATCAAGTATACTAAATTGATTACATAAAACTATATAAGCACTTCAGTGTACATAATTTTTTATTTACAGTGTGCATGCTGACTTGGACTTGGTTGATTTAAAAATTGATATTCTCCGACTAGTAGTCAATCTCCTTGTTAGTCTTTAGCATTATCTATACTTGAGAAGACAAAGATGCAATTTGGAAGAATATGTTAGAGTGAAGCTTTAAATTATAATTTCTAGATGAATATAAGAATTAGATAACACCTGGTTGAAGATCTAATTCTCCATAAGTGCAAAAGGATAACATAGCTAACTGAATCAACAACCACATTATTTTTAGACCTATTCCAAATAAAGCTTCTTTTCATCTTAAATGATGACCAAATAAAGTAGGTCAATCTCTAAAAACAACACATCATTGCTTTCTCGCAAGCATGCAGCCCCAAAATAAGTGTTTTATAGTTTCATTTGAATGACAAAATGGGCATTTAACTAGTTGAATAGTCAATTATTTTAACATATCACCAATAGGAAATTCACAACATAGAATTTTCCAAGAAATCATTTAAGCATCTGAATCAGCTTTGGATTTTCATATTTGTGCACTCAACATGACCTAATATTTATGATTGAAATTGTGCTTCCATTTAATATTGAGGATTGGAACTATTTCCATTTTGGGAAGGAGGGGGAAATATATTTGTTTTAAGGGGAATAATGAGAAATTTTGGAAAGAGAATCAATGCCAATCCTTGAAAAAATTACAAGGTGTTGGAGTACATAATTTAATCATTAAATTAGGTGGGCCTAGAGATTGCACAATATTAAGAAACTACTTGGAGTTATTATACAATCCAAAACATTCTTTAGTGACCTACCAAAGAGACCATTGCAAAGAATTGAAGTCCCATATATCACTTAACTATCGAACACCTTTTGTAAACAAGTAATAAACTTGCCTAGGAAAATCGATGGCTAATGGTTTCTCTTGGTGCATTCCACCAAATGGAAGAAGAAAAGATAAAAACATGTTGTAATGAAAAAAATTCCAATTTAAAAAATGGCATACTTGTTTCCATGCTTTCCAAATGGATTGGATGGGAAAGGAAGTTGTAATCTAAAAATGTTGAATGGCACAAGACAACTGAGAGGGGGGGTGAATCAGTTGTATCAAAAATTTAACTCCTTAAACCACAATCAATTTCACAATCACTTAACTTATTTCCTTATTCTGTTATGAACATTAAAACATGAACAGCAGAATTGAAACATGAACACATGAACACTAGATTTTTTACGTGGAAACCCCTAAACAGGGAAAAACCACGGTCAGTGTTAGCTCAAAATATAATGTAGTAACAATATCAAATATCAAAGGTGGCTCACTGCCAAAGGGCTCGCTACCCAAGAAGATGGCTCACTGCCAAAAGGTGGCTCACTGTCAAGAGTGGCTCACTACTAGGGTGAACTAATTTAGTAGCATCTACACCATGCCTAAGTTTAGTTCCATTGAAGCGCAATATATCTCCTCTGCTATGCTCTACTTTTACACTTCACACTTATCTTCTCATCTTCACCCTCACACCACTCAAACATGAATTTATTACATGTATTTATACAATTCATCAACCTTGGAATGTACATCAAGGTCGGCATTACAATCATCAACCATTGGAATAATCTGCAAGGTCAACATACATACATACATCAAATTAGAACTAGACCTAAACAACCTTGTGGACTAAATGAATGAAGAAGGAACACTTCACACCTTAGCTTAGACTCAATTACATCTTCACACGCTACCATAGGCTTCTACAATTCTTGAAATTCATCCACAAAGAGTGTTGATCATCTAGGTCGGCTAGACTAGTGCAATCATTTAGAACACTTGAACACATGCTTCCAAGATCTTCATTATAGCTTGCAGATCAAACACACACCTTCAATGCATTCAAGGGACATCCATGAACATCATAGAAACATTTGGAAACTAGAAAATCCAACAGCAATAGATCTCAACTTGCTTCACTTGAAGAGGGATCACAGACTACTCTCAATAAGACATTGTTAAACTTTGTTGATTACTGATGCAGGAGCATCCGGAAGCATTCAAAATAGTTGGGACAGTTAACAGTGAAATTATAGAGTACTAAGAAAGTGACCTTGGAGAATACCACATTTGCATATTAGAGGTTGTAGAGTTGGACTTAGCATCTAGACATAGTCATCTAAAACATATCCAAAATTTAGATCATTTGGGCTCGATTCTGGAAAGATATCACTATCAGAAGATTACTTGCTTTTACCTATTTTCACAAAGTAGAGCTGACAGTGTTTAGTGAAGTCTAATCAGCTTGCAAAGCATATTCGTGACTTGTGGAGCCTAAAGGAACATTATTCAATGAAGTATAGGACATGGATGACCTTCATGGAGATCTGTACCAAGTTTTATGTACCAGCAGAGCAATTCCTTATGTTTAGGTCCGACCTATCTGTGTACACATGTTTCATAACTAGTTGTTGCAATTAGGCTGAATTGGTAATGATTTGAAGGCTTGCGGAGGATATAAATGAAGGACAATGATTTGTTACAAAGTACCAGTGATGAAATGAACAAGTAGGCAAAGACATGAAGCAAACTCATAAGTGTTTAAATGCGAAGAAGAAGCAGAAGTGAAGCAAAGAGTAGAGCAGTTAGAAGAATAAGTTGCACACTAGAGAATTGATAAATCATGTTTCATATGCTTATGAATGTCTCTTTCTTTCTGTTGTTAGCTATTTACTTCTGTTGCATCTTAGATTAATCATGTTGTTAATAGTATAAGGTTGCAAGGTTGGATAGACCCTCACCGGACCCTTCTACCTTGACTGCACCAAGTGGTATTAGAGCTAGTTTCAAATCCATTGGGTTGGTTGTGAATCTTTTGAGCTGGTTGTGAATCTATTGGGAAGGAAGAAGTGTTGAAAGAAGTGTGAAACCCTAGAAGTAACAAGTGTCACCACTAAAGAAGATCAAGGCAAGAAAGATTTGGTAAGCTTTTCAAATTAACTGTTTATCTGATTTGTTTCAATGGGGAAGATTGGAAAATGGATGAAGAAAGAAATTGAAAACCTAATATGCAAAAAGATATATTTTGGAAGAAGAATTGTGCGAAATCAAGAAGTGTAATTCAACATTGATGGAAAGGATAAAATAATTAGGAGAAGACAAATATGATGCTCTTGAAGAAGAATTGGAAAATGTAAAAAGGAGGAATCAAGAATTAGAAGCAGATCTAAATTTGTTTGAGGATGTTGAAAAGAGATTTGAAGAATTGGAAGAAGGATTCAATTTGTTTAGAAAGATGGACAAGAGAAACAAAGATTTGGAGGAAAATTTAGAAGAGCTGAAGAAGGAAAATAGTTTAAAAAATAATGAAATATCAGGATTGAAAGAACATGTTAATCAGTTAGAGTAGTCACTTGAAGTATGCAAAAAAGAGAATGAAAGTCTGAGAGCTAAACTTGAGTTTTGTGATGTTTCTTGTGATACTAATGATTTGTGTAATGATGTAGAAGCTTCTTTAGAAAATGAGGTTGAAGATGGTAGTGTGATTGGACCTGCAGTTGTTGGTGATGGTATTGGTTCCAAAATCATGCAGAGAATGGGATATGAAGGACAAGGATTGGGAAAGCATTAGCAAGGAATTATAGAACATATTGAACCAGTAATAAGATCTAGAAGTGAAGGCCTTGGATATGACAGAAGTAAGGATGTTGTTGCAAATTCAAACAAATCAAATCAAGGAAGAAGAGGTATGTATTGTTCTCATTGTAATAGACATGGACATGAAAAGGAATTGTGTTGGGATCTACATCCTTGTAAGTTTTGTGGATTAAGGAATCATTCTAAAAAGATGTGTTGGAATAAAATGAGAAGAAGAAAGCCTATGACAGATTGTATGCAGATGAATTATGGATAGATTGATGGAGCAAACTGGAAACATGTTACTTGTATGTTCAAAAGGTTGTATAGATGGAAGTATTCATGTGTTGGAGAGAAAAGAGGATATAGATCAGGATGCAGAGAAAGAAGACCTTATGTGGAGCAGAACAAGGATAGTAATTCAAACTATAGAGGGAGAGATGACAAGAGTCACAATTCTTATCACAATGAAGGATACAGAAGAGATGAAAGAGGATTTGATAGAAGACCATTCAGAGGAACCTATTTTCATGTGTGGAGGAGAAAAGAATCAAGAAGTTCATGTCACAAAGAACCTATTACCAGAGAGACTAATGATGAGGAAATAATAAATGATACAGAGGTAGCTTATGTAGAAGAAGAAGAGCCTATTGAATCACTAAGTTTGACAGAGGAATCAGAAGAAAATTATGCAGAGATAATTTATGTAGAGAAGGAAGAACCTATTGAATCATTGAGTTTAATAGAGAAACCAAAAGAAGGTAAAACATTGATCTTAAGAAGAGTTATGTTATAGACTAAACATTTGAGAAACCATAACTAGAGAAAGTTTGTGTGAAATCATCTGAGAAATGAAGTTGTGTGAACAAGTGTGAAGCATAACAGAAAAGAGAAGTTCATGTGGCAGAGAAAGAGGGAATGACAAGATATTCTATTGGAAGAGAAAGCTAGTGTGCTAAAATGAAGTAAATGTGGATAAAGAAACAGAGATGAGTAAAAGGAAAGTGTATGCAGAGAGGAAACTATGAGGTTTTGATGAGTGCAGAGGAAATTGTGACAAGAACCTGGACTTAGATAGTGTTGTAGAGAAGAATTCAATAATGTATCAGGAAGTGACTTTATTATTTTGGAGGATGAATGTAGGTATTGATTGAATCTTAATTGATTGAAACAGAAATTGAGCTTGAGGCAACTTGCAGAGAAGACTTGCTCAGACCGTCGATCATTGAGGCAGTACAAGGCTTGCAGGTAGACCGCCTAACTTAGACATGACAAAATGAAGAAATGGAGGCAGCTTATGGAGAAGACTTTCTCAGGCCGCTAACCATTGAGGCAGTGCAAGGCTTGCAAATAGAATGTCAAACTTAGAAGAACTTGAGGCAGTTTTACAGGGTGGACTTGAATAGATCGCTGACCTTGAGGCAGTTGCAAGTACCTGAGAACAAACCATTGAACCTATCCTAAGGGATCACATTTAATTTAACATAATATAGACCAAAGTGAAGAGGCTCACTTTTCAATTAACCCCGAGAGTCTAATGCAGGAGCATCTAGAAGAATTCAAAATAGTTAGGACAATTAACAATGAAATTGTAGAGTAGAGAGAAAGAGACCTTGGAGAATACCGCATTTACATATTAGAGGCTACAGAGATAGACTTAGCATCTAGACATAGTCATCTACAACATATCCAAAATTTAGATCATTTGACCTCAATTCTAGAAAGATATCACTATCAAAAGATCACCTGCTTTTACCTGTTTTCACAGAGAAAAGCCGACAGTGTTTAGTGAAGTCTAATCAGCTTGCAAAGCATATCTGTGACTTGTGAAGCCTAAAGTAACATTATTCAATGAATTATAGGACATAGCCAACCTTCATGCAAATCAACATGAAGTTTTATGTAACAGTAGAGCAATTCCTTATGTTTAGGTATGACCTATCCGTGTACACACGTTTCATAACTAGTCATTGCAATTAGGCCAACTTGGTAATGATTTGAAGGCTTGTGTAGGATATAAATAAAGGACAATGATTTGTTACAAAGAACCAATGATGAAATGATTAAGTATGCGAAGACATGAAGCAAATTCATAAGTATTTTGATCCAAAGAAGTAGAAGCGAAGCAGAGTGCAGAGCATTGAAAAGAAGTTGTAGAGCAGAGAATTGATAAATAGAAGGAATAAATCATGAAAGTGTATTGTTATATGAATCTTTTGTAACCCTATGCTACGGCCTAGTATCTATAAAAGCCTGAGTGGCATATGTAATGTGTTTTGAGATCATAATATAAGAAGAATGAGCCTTGAAGGCTAGGTTTTCCCCTATTAGGGTTTTCCCAGGATAAATCTTGTGTCATGTGCTTATGAATGTATCTTTCTTTCTATTGTTAGCTATTTACTTTCGTTGCATCTTGGATTAATCATGATGTTAATAGTATAAGGCTGTAAGGTTGGATAGTCCCTCACTAGACCCTCCTACCTTGACTGCACTAGAAACTTGCTTTTTGGAGCTTCAAATCACATATCCTTGGGAATGAAGATGACTAGGGACCTTAAAAGCTTAAGTCCAGAACTGCAAAGCTAAAATACAATCTGTGGAGAAATGCGGAGCAAAACACTTTCTCCCTATCACTCTTCAAACCTTGCCAGGCATAATCTTCCCACTGATGAATGTAACTTTTTCTGTAAAGTGATCTAGACCACCAAATTATGGATTTAGCATCTTTAGACTCCTCTCTAAATCATATCCAAAGCTCACACTCTGGTCTTCAATACAAAGAAAATGTGGAGCACAATACTCAGACAGTGTTCTTCAATCAATCAGCAAACATTAATCTCAGAAGACACAGTTGGCACCAATGAAAACACAAACATGTTGACATCAATGACAACACCGGTTAGCACATACTTGCAACAATCTCCCCCTTTTTCATTGATGGCAACATATGATGTGAAAAACATGTTCTACCATCAGGACACAATTCTACTTCAGAACTCCCCCTTTCTTTTTACACATATGCACTCTTACTTCCTCTGAGTTTTTCACATGATTTCTCTCCCGCTTTGACATCAATGGTAAAGGGCTTCACATCTCTTCTATTGCACATACTTGCACACTACTATTTTGATCAGTCTGAAATCATTCTTTACTCCTAAATGCAACAATCATTTCAAACTACTACCTTCTCCCCCTGAGAAGTAGCCTCCAATCATCAGTCCAAAAGAGAAATGTACTCTGAAGCATATTGGACTGTTGCACCTTCCTATGTATCTAGTTCAATGAAGGAGGGGCAATAACCCCTAATTTCTCTCAAAGATACTCAAATGTGTCTTTTGGAAGAGCCTTAGTGAATATATCAGCAACTTGATCTTTTGTAGGCACATACTCAAGTTTTACCTCATTCTCTACAACTTTCTCCCTCAAGAAGGGATACTTGATTAAAATGTGCTTTGTCTTTGAATGCCTCACTAGATTCTTTCAAATATTTATGGTACTTGTGTTATCACAAAGAATAGGAATTGGTCCATCAAACTCAACTTTGATATCCTTCAAGGTCTGCCTCATCTAGAGCACCTGAGTGCAACATGATATTGCAGCAATATATTTCACTTATGTAGTAGATAAGGAAACTGACTCTTGTTTCTTTCTATGCCAGAATACTTCTCTATTTCCAAGGAAGAATGCACCTCCACTTGTGCTTTTCCTGTCATCTACACATCTAACCCAATCTATATCTGTGTAAGCACTCAAGGAAAAATCATTATTCTCAAGATACCACAATCCATGATCAGGAGTGCCCTTCAAGTACTGGAATATCCTCTTAACTGCCATCACATGTGATTCTCTGGGATCTGATTGAAATCTAGCCACAAGAAAGATGGCATGCATGATATATGGTTTGGTAGTAGTTAAATAAAGTAGTCCTCCAATCATTGATCTGTACTTGCTTTGATTGGCCTTAGGGGATTCATCATTCTTGCTCAGTTTACAACTGGTGACCATAGGAGTGCATACCAGTTTTAGAGTCCTCCATTCCAAACTTTTTTAGCAATTCCCTGACATATTTTGATTGAGAAATGAAAATACCTTTGTTTGTCTGATTGATTTACAGTCCAAGAAAGAAATTCATCTCACCACAGATAGACATCTCAAATTCTTTTTGCATCTCATTTGTAAAATTCTTGCACATCTCTTCATTTCCACCAAATATGATATCATCTACATAGACTTCAATAATCAGAATTTGATCTTTGCTTACCTTTATATACAAATTGCTTTCTGCAGACCCTTTACTGAAACCATGTTGTAGCAGATACTTATCTAGTCTTGCATACCAAGCTCTGGGAGCTTGCTTCAATCCATACAAGGCCTTCTTCAATTTGCACACCATGTCTAGTTTGTTTGATAGTTGGAACCCATCCAGTTGCTCTATGTAGACCTCTTCTTCTAGCTCACCATTCAGAAAGGCAGATTTCACATCCATCTAATATACTTTGAAATCTTTGTGTGCTACAAATTCCAAAAACAGTCTAATAGCCTCCATTCTTTCCATCAGAGCATAGGTCTCATCATAATCAATTCCTTCAACTTGGGAGTAGCCTTTGCATACTAGTCTTTCCTTGTTTCTCACAACTTCTCCAACTTCATTCAGTTTGTTCTGAAAAACCCAATTTGTTTTAGTTCTTCTTTCATTTCTTTGACCCAATGCTCATCATTGCATGATTCATTTACTATTTTAGGTTCCACCTTTGACAGCAGACATAGATTTACTTATTCCTTTGCAATATTGTTTCTTATCATCACACCTTTCCTTTTGTCACCAATAATTAGATCCTCAGAATGGTCTCTTTGCACATACCTTGGAGTTTTAGGATTTCTTACCAGAGCCTCATCTTGATTTTCTTCTTCTTTCAAAGAAAATTGTTCTTCAGTCTGGACTTCCTTTTCTTTCCCTTTTTCAATCCTTCATGTATCAGCAAGTTCATCTGACTCATATCCATCTGGTTGAATATCTTCATCTACCTTCACATTTACACTTTCAATGATTTTTCTCAATCTTTTGTTATAGCATCGGTAAGCCTTGCTCTTAATGGAGTATCTAAGGAATATGCCTTCATCACATCTAGCATCAAACTTTCCTAATTATTCATCTCTTCTAATGTAGCATTTGCTTCCAAAAATTCTAAAGTATTTGATAGTAGGAGCTTTACCATACCACAGTCCATAAGGTGTTTTTGTTTCTTCTACTTTGATTTGTACACTATTTTGAATGTAGACAGCAGTATGTATTACCTCTTTCTAGTACACTTCTAGTAGGTCTGCTTCTTTGATCATTGCTCTAGCAGCTTCTTGAACAGTTCTATTCTTCCTTTCAACTACTCCATTTTGTTGAGGAGTCTGGGGAGCAGACAAATGTCTCTTTATTCCATGTTCTTTAGAAAAAGTATTGAACTTATTTGAAGTGAACTCACCACCTCTGTTAGATCTTAAGCATTTGATTCTCAAATCTAATTCATTTTCAACCATAGATTTGAATGCCTTGAACTTATCTAAAGCTTCTTTATTTTCTCTAAGGAAAGTAACCCAAGTCATTCTTGAAAAATCATCAATGAGAAGCATGAAATACCTTTCACCTTGCAGACTTCTTATTCTTGTGGGACTACGCAGGTCTGTATGCACCAGCCCCAACAAACCGGTAGAAGATTGTTCTTTGCTTTTGAAAGTAGTCTTTGTCATCTTCCCAAACTGGCATTCTTTGCATATAGCATTGGCCAACTTCACAATCTTAGGCAAGTCTCTTACAGATTGAACAGTGCTTATTCTCACCAAATTATTGAAGCTAATGTGACACATTCTCCTATGCCATAGCCAACTTTCATCTGTCTTAGCCAACAAACAACAATTTTAGCACCTTTCAGATGATAGACAGTACCATGAGTCTTCTTACCTACAGCAATTAGGGTTCCAGAGCTATTATGTATCTTAAACCCATTATCCTTGAACACAAGGTTATATCCTTTGTCACACATTTGTCCAACACAGTATATTATGTTTTAGGCCCTTGACATAACAAACATCATCTTTATTATGCTTTCCATCAAAGGTAATAGATCCTTTTCCACAAATCTTACCAACCACATCATCACCAAACCTAACAAGTCCTCCATCATACTTTTCAAAATTAAAAAACTTACTCTTGTCTCCTGTCATGTGGTTTGAACATCCACTGTCAATAATCCATTCATCTTCCTTTTCAGCATGAAAAGTAGACAACTCTCTTGGACTTTCTCCCTTCACACAGCTTGCAAGATTAGCAGAAACAAGTTCTTCTCTAAGTGCAATAAACAAGCATTCACTACTATTTCCAACATCAGAGTTAGATTCATCATCAATTACACCATCATCATCTCTAACATAATAACTTTTCCTTACCATCTATCCTTTACTTTCATTGATTTTCAAAGCTCTATCAGGACACCTCGAAGCATAATGGCCAATTTTACCACAATTGAAGCATTTGAAAGGTAACTTACCTTTGAACTTTCCTTTGCTATTCATTTTCATCGTGCTTGCAAATTTTGCCTCAATCTCTATAAAGTCTTCATCATCTGATTCCACAGCATATTGCTCTAATCTAGCGGTCTTAGTTTCTTCCTTGGCCTTGAAGGCAGTCTTAGTTTTAGTAGTACCAAACTCTCTTATCTCAAAGGTAGTCAATTTACCAAGCAGTAGATCTTTCGTAAGCTTCCCCATATCAAGCTACTCTTTAATGGTAGATACCTTATGACTAAGATTTGGGAAGAGTTCTAAGTATCTTATATGTAACATCCTCATCCTTTAATTCTCCACCAAGACCCTTTATGTTGGTGACAACTTCATCAATCTTTTGTAAGTAACTTGTTATGTTCTCATCTTCAGCCATTCGCATGGTTTCATATGTGGTCTTCAAGTTTTAGATCTTGGCCTTTTTGACAGATGCATCACCTTCATGGACTTGTTTTAATTTGTCCCAAATCTCATAGGTAGTTTCCAAATTCACAACTTTTGCCATTTCAGTGTTAGACAGGGCATTTAACAAAGCATTTTTAGCTTTTCCTCAAAATTTTTAATCTCTTCTTCAGTCTGCAGATTTTTAAGAACTGTGTATTTGCTTTGAACCATTGCCCAAGCATTGTAACCAAGAGAAATGAGATAACTTTGCATTCATACCTTCCAGTAGGCATAGTCAGATCCATCAAACTGAGGAATGTCTTTCATGTGTACCATCCCAAATCTACCTTAAGTTGTTAGACTTTCTTCAAAGGAACCTCGCTCTTATACCAATTGTTGAATGGCAAAAGACAATTGAGAGGGGGGTGAATTAGTTGTATCAAAACTTTAACTTCTTAAACCACAATCAATTTCACAATAACTTAACTTATTTCCTTGTTCTGTTATGAACATTAAAACATGAACACATCAACACATGAACACTAGATTTTTTATGTGGAAAACCCTAAATAGGGAAAAACCATGGTGAGTGTTAGCTCACAATATAATGTAGTAACAATACCGAATATCAAAGGTGGCTCACTGCCAAAGGACTCACTGCCCAAGAGGATGGTTCACTACCAAGAGGATGGCTCACTTCCAAAAGGTGGCTCACTGTCGAGGGTGGCTCACTACCAGGGTGAACTAATTTAGTAGCATCTACACCATGCCTAAGTTAAGTTCCATTGAAGCACAATATATCTCCTCTTCTCTGCTTTACTTTTACACGTCACACTTATCTGAACGTATATTCACCCTCACACCACTCAAACATGAATTCATTACATGTATTTATACAATTCATCAACCTTGGAATGTACATCAAGGTTAGCATTACAATCATCAACCATTGGAATAATCTCCAAGGTCAGCATACATACATACATCAAATTAGGACTAGACCTAAACAACCTTGTGGACTAAATGAATGAAGGAGGAACACTTCACACCTTATCTCAGACTCAATTACATCTTCACATGCTACCACACGCTTCTACAATTCAAGAAATTCATCCGCAAAGAGTGTTAATCATCCAAATCAACCAGACTGGTACAATCATTTAGAACACTTGAACACATGCTTCCAAGATCTTCATTATAGCTTATGGATCAAACACATGCCTTCAATGTATTCAAGGGACATCCATGAATATCATAGAATCATTTGGAAACTAGCAAATCCAACCGCAACAGATCTCAAATTGCTTCACTTGAAGAGAGATCACAGACTGCTCTCAATCAAACACTATCAAACTCTGCTAATTTGAAACTTTCTTTCTGAAGCTTCAAATCACATATCCTTTGGAATAAATATGACTAAGGACCTTAAAAGCTTAAGTCCAGAATTACAAAGCCAAAATCTAATCTGCAGAGAAATGCGGAGAAAAATACTTTCTCCCTGTCACTCTGCAAACCTTGCCAGGCACAATCTTCCCACTGGTGACTGGAACTTTTTCTACACAGTGATCCAGACCACCAAATTATGAAATTATCATCTTTAGACACCTCTCTAAATCATATCCAAAGCTCATACTCTAGTCTTCAATACAAAGAAAATACGAAGCACAATACTCAGACAGTGTTCTTCAATCAATCAACAAACATCAATCTCAAAAGACACAATTGGCACCAATGGCAACACAAACATGTTGACATCAACGACAACACCAGTTAGAACATACTTGCAACAAAAAAATGGTGCAAGAAGAATCATGTCTAGCTAATTAACATTCTACCATTTTCCTTTAACAATGGTTGTAACAATTCTATGTCAGTAAAATTTCCCATGGTTCATCACCTTTAACTGCTCTTGTGATCCATTTAGCAACTTAATATAATCCTTGAGTTTTAGGATCTGTAATTCCCAATCCACCTTTGGATCTAGGTTGTATGCAATGATACTAAGAGGTGGCTCTAAAACTAGTAGTACCATCCAACTTAGTCCAAAGGAATTATTGAATAGTTTACACAAAATTTCATACCATTTACTAGATAGCATCCAACAAGAAGAGAAACATACATGTGTGGCAACAAGATTTTTATTTTCCACTTGAACTTTTCCAACCAATGAAATAAATTTGTTGCCCCAATTAAATAATTTATTTTTAAATCTATTTAGATACCAATTCCACATCTCAGTAAGTGATAAGCCCAGAACAAATGAAATGCAAGGATACTAGGTTATTTCACTATGTTTGATCTATTTAAAATCTTTAGGAATCCAATGAGGGATGGGACCAACTAAAGACATTAAGAACATTATTTTATTATGAGCCAACTAAGATCCTAAAATAGAGAAGTATAGATTTAAAATGTCTAAAGTATTATTCATCTCTTTTTCTAAATTTTACATAAATAGAAAGCTATTAGAAAAATGTGAATTAATCACAACAACATTTTGAGGAATGTAAATACCAAATATAAGCTACAAGTGATTGGATCTTTGCAACAAATAACCCAAAGCATTGGTAGTAAGCATATATAAAAGAGTGATAGAGGACATTCCTATCTAATGGAGTGTTGTAAAGTGATATTGACCATTATGTGGGCATTGGCATCTTTGAAAAGCATTTGAAAATGAGCATGAATTTGAGGCCCAAAACCCATCCATTGCATCATTTTAAGGATGAAATTATAGCATATTCTAGCATAGGCTTTATCAAAACCTAGTTTGACCACCAATGCATTTTGGCCCGACTATTAAGCCCATTCACTAGTTTCTAATGCTTGAATTAGATTGTTAAGAACATATTTTACTCTAAGAAAACATGTTTGTTTTAGTCTCACAATACCCTAAACCACTAGTTTCATTTGAATAGAAAACACCTTGGCAATAATTTTGTAAGAAGTGTTTAATAGGGTGATACCAACTAGAAATAGTGTCTTCACTCCTCTCCTTAGGAAGATGTTTGATTAAGCCTTTGTTGATGCTTAGACCTAAATATCTTTTTCAAAAGCTTCTAAATAAATAAATAAAATTATCTTTAATGTATGGCCACATAGACTAGTAAAATGAAATAAGCAACCCATCAAATCATAGACTTTTGTTATGTGCCATAGAAAAGAGGGCACATTCAATCTCAGCTATACCTAGGTGAATTTTATTAAGAATAATCTTTGGCTATCTCTTCAAGAGTTCCTTGTATATCTTCCCATTAACTTTCCTCTTGGAAGAGTTTTCTATAGAAGTCCTAGGATAATAAGGTTATCTCAAAGAGATCCATATCAATTAAACCCTAGTTATAAATCAATGAATAAATTCTCTCCTTCTTATTTTTGTAGTCCATGCAATTGTAGAAGAATTTTGATACTCTATTCTCCTTCTTTGTCCAATTGATTCTCTCTCTTATTCTAGCCCCTTGTCCTCTATAAGTGGAGTTTACAAAGTTATGTTTCAGTAGAAGCAATGGAAGATTGGATCATAGTACTATTAGGATTAGAAATAAGTTATTTCCTAGCATGTTCTAATTTCCCTTGGAGATATTTATCTCTACCTTTACAGTTCTAGGCCATTCTTATATGAAAATAATGAAGGAATTTAGTGCATGGAGAGATGGTAGCACAACACTGTTCAATCCATGAATCCCCTCCTTGTGGCTTGCGTATGAAATTCCAAATTTGGACTAGAGAAGAAACACAATTAGGATTTTTTAAGCATGATGCATTAAGTTTGAAGGGGAGATAAAAGGGTGTAAGAAAAGAATGAGAAAATGAAATGGAGCAAAAGATGGGAAAGTGATTAAATAGGGAAGTGGAATAATCAACATGTAAAAGAGCACCAAAATGAGAAGGAACCACATGAAGATTATGAGATATAAAATATGTCTCACCTATTGAGTTTAATGTTGTAATAGGTAAATTAAACTATTTACAATATGTTTAAGTGGATTAGCTTATACTATAGACTAAAGTTTTAACTAGACTAACTTAATAGTCTAGTCTAGTTAAAACAAATAAGGTGAAAGCTACTATTTTTGTATGTTTATTTTTTATAGAAAAAGGAAACACTATTAACCAAGGGAAATGGGAAATTGAAAAATCAATTACTAACAGAGTGTTGAAATGACTTAGCTAGTAAAAATAGAGTTTTTGAATAAAGACTGTAAAATCAAATCAATAGTTTAGACAGGACAAAATCACAATTACTAGACTTTGGCACAATCATGTTGTGGTCTGTACAAACATGTTGTCATCTAAAGCCAACAAAAATTAAGAGAGTTGTGCTAGGAACTTATAAAATATAAATAAAGTATACAACGACAATAGGAAATAATAGAAATGATATTAGAATTTACAAATTAATTAAAAACTAAATGAAATGACATGAATGGAAAAGGAAAACGAGAAATACAAAACTATTAAATGAGATGACAAATCTAGAGAAGAAGATCCCAAAATCACCAAGAATACCTATAACTCAGACACAGGAAAAGGGGGTGACTACTTGGGAGCTTACCAAAATGGTCAAGCCCCTACTTTGGTCTTTCAACTTCCATAGATAGTCAAATAGAAAATGGAGTTTGTTTTGTGTGTCCTCTTAATCCTAAGTGCATCTAAAACAAAGAGCTATAATATAAATGATGGAAGGAACAATAATAAATGCATCTACTATTATCCCTATGTGTATGGAAAAGAGTTAGGAGATATAGAATCCAAATATGCCAAGAAAAGAATACAATTTAGAATAACAAAGAAAGAAGGAAAGCACAACAAATCATCCAAGAAAGTTGAGTTCAATGGCATGTTGGAAGCTTCACAATGACAATACAAAATGGTCGAAGAACTAGAGTGTTATTGTAGGATACTAGAACATTGTAGAGTGTTGTAGCAAAACTTGGGAATGTAGAAGATTGAAGATAAAAGCCCAAAAAAAACTAGTCCAATGCCTCCAAAAGGGAAAAAGAATCCAATTTGAAAATATAAATTAGGCAAAGGGCTATTTTGGTAAAAGTAACTAGTAGAGGACTATTGGGAACTCAGTAAACCTAGGTGAATAGCAATTACAACAAAATGGAATTGCAAACAACACTATTTTTTGTCATTAATGAGCATCTGTATGATTGTACAACATCAGATTAAATTTTGACCATCTTGACATCTATGTAACCATGCCTTAGTCCTAAAGGGAAAAAGCTTAAAGTTATTAGAAAATGGCTTAAATTAAAAATGAACATAAAAATATTATAAAAATGTTACATGAAACATAAGTACATAAAACAACATAAAATTTAGCATTTAGATTAGGGAAAAGGCCATGGGATAGGCTAAAATGTGTCCTAAAACATACTACAAGGATGGAAACTAAAATAAGTACAAGTTGTAGTATCAAAATTGTAGGGTATACAATTTTTTATATTACACATGTCCATTCTAGTTCTACAATTTAGACCATGTGAACTAATTATCAACATGACTTGAATGTCTACCATATAGGGGCCAACCACACACAAAGAATTATAATAGTAAATATAGTTTTCAAATTCATCTTGGATGAATTTAGTATGATTATACCAACTATGATCACTATGGTGCTCTACCATCTTGAAGTCTCCTCCTAAGATCTAATATACATTAGGGATATTTTTAGACATCCAACCCAAAGAGAAGCCCATTAATTAGCATCATTAGGAGCATATGTGAAGAAAACCTAATAGTTTGTCCATTGAAGAAAGTAAGAACCCAAACACAACTATGTGAGGGATCTTCACCTTTATCAATGGCATATTTGGAAATCCATGAAGATATCCCTATAATAGCTCCTCCACTTCCATCTTTATGTTAAGTATGTAGGCACAAAGAATATTTCCTTATATTAAAGAGATGTGTCAAGATAAACATCACTTAGTTTGACTTCTTGAACTAATAAGATATCAAGTTTTAATTTTTAATGGCATCTTTGACTCTAAACTTTTGAGGGAGAGAAATCCCTCTTACATTCCCAAAAAATATATTATAGTTCATGATGATGAAAGAGAAATGTTTTCAATATATGAAGACAACACCCCAAAATGATTGGATAGTGGATCAAGTTGCTAATTATTGTTGTTAGAATCTGAAAAGATGAATAACCCAGAAAACAAGTGCAAATGAATAGATATTAAACTATGAATGGAAATGATATGAAACCAAAATAGTAGTATAGAGTTAGTCTCCATGAGAGTAATGCAAATGCTCCAAAAGCAAATTAGCATTAAGAGGATGCAAAAGCAAAAGATGCAAAATATATACAAGCTAGGTAGTGAGTTTATATAGACTAGAAAGAGGGGAGAGGTGGAAAAATCGACCAATAGGGAGAGGCCACCATATGGGATAAAGATAGCAAGAGCATCTTCCCAAGATAGCAAATGCCACCTCCCTTGTAGGATGTTGACACCTCAAATCACCCACTCACTAATTAAACTCTCTTTATTTAACCTAAGAAAGCTTAATAAAAGTGTAGGAAAAACCTAGGAAATAGGGAATAAAATGACCCAGTAGGAAAATAAAAACCTACACTAACACCCCCCCCTTAAGCGTAGCTTAGGTGGGTGAAAAGATGGGTCCTAGAAAATTAATCCTGATGAGGTACTCATGTACATAAAAATCCCCCCAAAGAGAAGAATCCCCCCAAAAAAGAAAGAAAAATCCCCCCAAATAGAGAGAGAAGAGACCCCCCTAGAGTAGAGAGAATCAGGACTCTGAGTGAGGAATAAGAAGCCCCCCAGAAGATGAAGCCTCTTGCACCCCTAGAAAAGCTCACAGATGAAGATACTTGCTTTCTGTGAAGGTTTTGGTGAAAATATCGGCAGCCTTCTCAGAAGTCAGACAGTAGCAAAGGTCGATGGCGTGGCCATGGATGAGCTCCCGGATGTAGTGCATGTGGACCTCAATGTGTTTGGCCCACTAATGATGGACCAGATTCCATGAGATCTGAATGGCACTCTAGTTGTCACAAAATATGATTGATGGTCATCTGATCTGGATACTAAACTTGGTGAGAAGATTCTAAATCCAAATGGCCTCAGTGGTAGTATTCACAGCCCCCCGATACTCAACCTCAGTAGAAGATAGAGCAATAGAAGACTGCTTCTAGCTCAACCAACAAATAGGACCTGAACCACGTGAGAAGTTGAAACCTAAAGTAGACTTCTGATCCTGAGAATCACCTGCCCAATATGAATCTGTGTAGCCCACCAAGTTAAGATCAATGCCCATTGCATAGTGAATCCCAAAACTGTGAGTACCCTGAATGTAGTGAAGTATCCGCTTGGTTGCTTTCCAATGTTGCTCATGGGGCTCCTACATGAATCAAGAAACCATGCCTACAATATATGAAATGTCAAGTCTTGTATGAGTTAAATAAATGAGACTCCCAACAAGTTGTCGGTACAAAGTGCCATCAACAAATAGTGAAGAACAATAAGCCTCAAGTTTGACTCCAGAACAGAATGGAGTCAGACCAAGCTTATAGTCATCCATATGAAACCTTAAGAGAAAATCTAGAGCATACTTGGATTGTGTGAGTGTGATCCCAGAAGTAAATTGGAAGATCTCAATCCTGAGAAAGTAATGCAACAAGCCCAAGTCAGTCATCAAAAACTTATCATGAAGGGTAGATTTGACTGTCCCAATGATGGATGAAGAACTCCCTATGATCAAAAAGTCATCAACATATAGGACTAGAAATAGGAGTGAATCATCCTACTACAGAATGTAGACATTGGGATCAGAATGACACCGATTGAGGCCAACTGTCAGAAGGAAGGAGTCCATCTTGGTATACAAGGCCCAAAGAGCATGTTTGAGGCAATAGAGAGACTTTTGAAGGTGGCACAAAAGTGAAGAATCCTAAATGAAACCCTGTGGTTGCTCCATGTAGATCTCCTCCTGAAGGTCACCATGAAGAAAAGCACTCTTTACATCCATCTAATGTACTTTGTAATGATTGGTTGTAGCAATAGCAAGAACAAGTCGGATGGAGTTCATTCTGGCAACTGGTGCAAAAGTCTCAGAGTAGTCAATCCCAGGAACCTGGGAGAATCCTTTGGCAACCAGGAGAGCCTTATGCTTATCAACCAACCCATCTGCTACAAACTTTGTCTGACAGATCCACTTACATCGAACAAGTTTCCTTCCCTTAGGAAGATGGAAAAGATCCCAAGTGTGGTTCCTCATCGAGGAACTATACTCCTCCTGCATAGTTATATCCCACTCAAGAATACCAGAAGCCTCTCAAAAGAATTATGGATAAAAGACAGTAGCAATGAAGACATGTGGAGCATCCAGGAATTGTGAATGAGTCCACCTGGTGTTTGATGGATCCCCAACCCAATCGCCTATAGACTGCAAGGTTTGTCTAGCCCAAAGTGGACCAAAAGTCAAAGAATCTGGAGGAGAATCATCACCCTCTAAATGATGACTAGGAGAAGAAGGAGGTGAATCCTCTGAATCACTCTTAGCATTGAAAGTGGAGGTAGAAGACTCCTCATCATCAAGAATTTGCTCAAGTGAATCTGACTCATCAGAAGATCTATCATGTAGCCCAAGTGACTCCAATGTCAAAGTAGAAGGAGGTGGAGAAGTGATAGGAGTTGAGCTTGAAGAGCCCTCCTCAAACTAAACACTCCTCTCAATGAACAACTCATGTGTAGTAGGGTGGAGAAACTAATAACCCTTCACACCATTAGGATAGCCTACAAATATACAATGCATGCTCTGCAAATCGAAGGCCTTACGTTTCTCTGTAGGAATGTGGGCCCATGTAGGAGAACCAAAAACTTGAAAGTGCTTGATTGATGATTTTCAACCCCTCCAAGCTTCAAAAAGAGTGACTCCCTTCAAGGCTTGGTGAGGAACATGGTTCTAGATATAACAAGCACAGTTAATGGTCTCTGCCCAAAACTATGGTGCAAGAGATCTAGAGTGAATCATGCATTTTACCATTTTCTTCAAGGACCTATTCTTCCATTCTGCCACACCATTCTGTTGAGGAGTGTATGGAATTGAATGTTGTAGATCAATCCCCTCTTAAATGCAAAACCGCTCAAAATGATGGTTGACATATTCACTACCATTGTTAGTGAGTAAAACTTTGATGGCTTTCCCAGATTGCTTCTTTAGAAAAGTTTTGAAGTACTGAAAGTGATCAAATACCTTAGACTTTTGTTTGATAAAGTACACTTAAGTATATGGAGAAAAGTCATCAATGAAAGTTAGAACAAATCTAGCCTTACTAAAGGATGGATGAGGAAATGGACCAACTAGATCACTATGAACTAACTCCAGTATCTATGGTTCTCTCCATGCCTTACCTTTGTCAAATTTTTCCTTAGGATGCTTACCAAGAATGCAACCTTGGCAAACACCACCTAAAAATTGAACTAAAGGAAACCTTGTGTGAGGCCGATTATTTTTCCTTCCTTATTTTGATCGTTATACTTTTCAGTTGATGACATTATCAGACTTTTTAGAGACTATGGTTTCATTATGCAAACTTGATTTTATCTCTTGATTATGATAGGACATTGATTAGACATATGTGATTCGATTTGATCATATTTGATGATATTTTGTGATTCGACATATGAGATATATTAGATGATGTTTTGTGATGTGATTTCTAGTTATTTATGTGTTGAGGATTATTTGGCATGTGATAGAAAATGCAGTTTAATTCAGATCTATGTTATAGTTGATTATTGTTGTATTCGATGGCTTGTATTTAATTCCAGTTTCTTCGGCTATGATCATTCATGATATGATTGACACTTGATCGAGATGTACAGGTCTTACATTCCCTAGCCACAGGGAATTGGAGGTAGAATTCACACCTAAGTTATCCCCTATGAAACCGATCCATTCCCAAGAGGGATAAGGATCACGTTTGAAATTGAATGTGATTTAAGTGTTTAATTTAATTTTTAATCATTTTGGCCTAGTACCCCTTTGTTTAATTTATTAATGTTAAGTGTTGTATAATTTTTATTTGACTTACACCACTTGGTAATTGTTTTTATTTTTTAGGCCATTTAAAGTGGATTTATGACCCCTTGGTGAACCTTAGTGTCCCTAAAGTTACCATAGGTGGTTACCCATGGGTCTAGGGTCAATTTGGACTAACTAACCCTTGGATTAACTCACTTTTGGTCACTCTAAACTATGGTTTAGTCAAAGTGACGAAATTTGAAATTAGGAAGGTGGGAGATGAGTCATGCTTTGGGAAAGACTCATCTCCCTTCCCAAAGTTTGGGAATCCTTTCCCAAGGAGGACTTGGGAGGTCTCCAAGACTCCCAAGTGTGTGGGATCTTCCTCCAAGACTCTCACACATGTGTGAGAGCATCTTGGAGGGAGATGGCTCTTTGAGAGAATAAGAGGATGCCATATGGCATCCCTTATCCTCTTGGAGGTTTGAGTGGGAATGCCACCTCACCACTTGTCCTCCCACACGTGTGAGAGCACAAGTGGATAAGGTGAGGATTGAGAGGGAATTGGAGGATGACACTTGTCACCCTCACACTTCCTCTCCCTTGCAAGTGGCATTGGAGGAGGAAGGAGAAGGTGACAAGTGTCACCTTCTCATTCCTCAAGGCCAAATGGATGGCCTATAATATCTCCTCTTGTTGAGGAGTGTGGGGTTCTTGCACTTTGGAGTTTTTCTTTCTAATTTTGGGAGTAATTTGGAGTTAGAGAAATTCTTGGAGGTTGGAAGGTTTGGAAAAGCTTGGAGCTCATCACCAAATGTGCTTCCATTATAGGGCTTGAAAGGTAAGCCTCATGAACTAAGTTTCTTCACCCTTGTTTATTTAGTGTGATGTGTTTGTGTTTTTGGTTGTTTGTTGTTTCATTGTTTGGATGGGAGTATGGTAAGAGCACCTCCACTTGGAGGTAAGGCTCAACTTGTGTTGGGTAGGGGAAAGGAACCTCCTTGAGGCCACTCCCATATTGTGCTATTTATGCCTTGAGGGATTTTACTTGTTGAGGAGATTATTTGAATGGCAAGAGTGCCATGGAGATTATTTTGTGATTTTGTGGAGAGTACAAGTTTTGGAGATTTTTGGCTTGAGGCCATGAGTTTGGTATTTTGTCATTTGGGTGACCTTTGAAGTAGAGGGGTCCATTCCCTACCCTCATCAAACTCATTTTTATGAGTTGAGTTATGTGTTAAACCTTTGGGCTATTTTTGTGTTGTTGTTGTTGATTCTTGTTGTGGAATGTTTATACCCATGTGAATCCCTACCTCCCTAGCTTAGGGGTGACCCACTTGCAGGTCTACGGTAGAGAGGAGGGCATTTCGAAGTGGTTGGGTTGTTTCTTTTTGTTGTGTTTATTTGTAAGTGTTAGATGGAGAAATTGGAATGGTTGAGATGCCATCCTTGGTGGCTTTAGTAGCTTTTATTTGTTGTTGGAGCCATGGCCTTTGTGGCCCTTTTGTTATTAGTTTTGTTAATTTATCTTGCCCATGGAGTTGGTTGTAGAAATTGTTGTGATGTAAAACAACCTTTTTATTTTGTTTGAAAATGGTTGATTCTCTAAATTGTGAGTTATAGTTTAATAATGTATGAAGTCCTTATATATTTTATGTTATTGTTCCTTTCAAGAAAAATATACATTAGTTGTTGCAAAAATTTCATGGTATCCAAGGAAAAGAAGAGAGATTTAAGAGAGCTATTTTCTGTACAAATTGCTTGAAATGTTATGTTATTACGCTGTTGTTCCAGAATCCATGTTATTGAATATTAGTGGGAATTAAAATAATTACCTTACAAGCTCTTTCAAAAATATAATTATATATATCTCTGTTTATATGTGTTCAAAAAAAAAAAAGTTAATGCTAGGATGCCTATTTATGATTCAAAAAAGAAATGTTAGTATTCAAAAAAAAGGGGAGTTAGATGAGAATGATAGTATTCTGTTTTTTCTTACATCAATGTTTTGAGAGAATGAATGCTATGGGAAAATATATATTTCTGCATTTTTATAAACATATAAATGCATCTGGTTGTTTTATTCTTCAACAAAAAAAATATATTGTTGTTCTTTTCATTTTCTTTTTTTTATCACTGTGTTTATAAGAGAAAGAAAAAACTACAGAGGAAATTATACATATAATGCCTTTTTTGTTGTTTACATTAAAATATGTATATACACTTATAAATATATATATAAATAATTATATATATATGATAAGTGTACTCATGAATATAGATTTCTGCAACAATAAAAAGGAAGAAATAAAAAATACTGTGATATTGTTTTTATTACTATATATACATCTTTCTGGGAATATATATATATAGCAGAGACAACAATTACTCTAAACAAAATTATAGAAAAAATGAAATTTATTTTCAATAGAGAAAACTACTGTGAATATGTCATTTGGCGGACTGTGCATTGAATAGTGTTAAGTTGTTAAGAAAGAAAAAAAAAGTATGGACTATGGGCCGTAGTGCCCACTGTCCCTTGTTCCTTTGCAGTAAAAGGTGTGGGGGGGTGTGGGTGGAGGCACTGCCTCCCCCACACCCCAAACCTTGTCTACCACAACGCCCACTGAAACACCCTCCGCCCTCCTACGGTCTATGCTCCACAACGGTGCCACTCTCCGCCACTGACTTCCCCTTGCCGCTCCCTACGCAGCCTCCCCACCAGAACCCTTAACTCTTGTCTGCGCCACGTTTCGGCCACCGCAGCCCATCTCCCTCACCCCCTCTGCCGCGGCCTCTCCACTGCCGTTTGGCGCTTCACCTCTCCCAAACCCTGCAATGTATACTATACTCTTAACTCTTTCAGGATTTCTATATAAAATAAATAAATATAGATATGTATATATATATCTGTGTCTTAAAAAAAAGGTTGGTATCATTTTGTTGTGTATACCTCCATGGGTTGGGGCAATAAGCTCCTCCCATGGCCTCCAATGGCTTTTCAAAACCCTTACCTGCAAGCAAGAAAACAAAACAATAGAAAACAAGAAGAATGGATTAGGGCAACACAAAATGAGAAACAACATAATACAAAATTAGGGCATCTTGGAAATAGAAAACAATAAATTACAATTAGGGCTTTTCTCATTTTTGTGAGAGGATATTTTATTTGGGAGGATTTTAATGGTGGGGTTTTATTTTATTCTTTATTTAAAACCTCTTCTTCTTTTATTTGTTTTTAATTTATCTCTTGGGATCTTTTAAATTGATTTTTTTTTTTTAAATGGGTTAAATTTGCATTTTGATTATTGTCTTGCGATTTGAATTTAATTTTGGGAGAGATTAATTTTATTCAAACTGGGAAGAAATTTTCCTTTGATTTTATTCTTCCTTGGCAGGATTTTATCATTTTTTATTATTATCTATTTTATTATTATTTTATGGGAGAGAGTATCTTAGCCTCCTTCTTTCTTTGTTGACCTGAGTTCGATAATAAACATAATTGCCGAAATTATGTTTATTAAGGGACTCAAATTTTTGAGATCCGATTTGGCGGTTTTTATTATTTCATTTTATTAATTTATTTCAAAATCTTATTCTGTTATGCCAAGTCGATTTATTTGACCTTGACAGTATATTTATTTTATTATTTTATTTTAAATTGTTTTGAAATTATTCTTAAGTTTAATTTAATTTTATTCTTAAATTTTGTTTAATTCCTTATTAGTATTTTATTTTTAAATTTTAAATTTGTGTTTATCGAAAATGCGTTATGCTGTTGAATTTTTCCTAGATTTCTAGGGTTTTAAATTTACATTATTTTATTAATTATTCATTCCATCATTCCACTTTAGTCTCCTTATTGGTATTTTATTTTTAAATTTTAAATTTGCGTTTATCGAAAATGCATTATGCTGTCGAATTTTTCCTAGATTTCTAGGGTTTTAAATTTACATTATTTTATTAATTATTCATTCCATCATTCCACTTTAATCATGCGCCATCTTGCCATTTTACCTTATCATTATTTCATTTTCATTTGGTCTAGAGTTGGAGTTTGGTTTTGAAGCTGGCGGAATTCATTTTCACACCTAGGAAATTAGGGGTTCAGATTTAAAGCAGTCTAACACTAAAAGTGACACACTTCATGTCGCATACCCCCTAGAAGGCTATCATCATCGCAGTTATGTTTGACATGTTTATGCCTTTTGCATATTACCACCGAGCACACAGACTTGTGCGAGGGGGTTCCTAAGGATAGGTAGAAAAGTTTTTCATAATTCGTGTTATGACCACATGGCAAATGTGGACATGACACGTGTATTGTGTGTCGTGACCGCATGGGAAATGCGGGCATGACACCTTATGGCCATGCTCTGCTAGTTGAGTTGTTGCAAGTAGCAGGAGTTAAGATGGCTAAACCGCTCATGCCATAATCTACTCACATCATCTAAATGAGTGAGCAAAATAGATGGAGGATCAAGAACAAAGTAAGAAAATAAATATAGCTATGACTAATGATCTACTCTCCCAATTGCAACTGTAGAACCACTTTGTAACCCACGAATCACTACTAAATTAGGAGTGAACTCAACCCACTTACCTATACCCGTGTGAGTGATCTGATATACTGATAGGAGATTAGTTGATAATGAGGGCACACAAAAAACATCATGGAATGTGCCACCCCCCACATCAATAGACCCTCTCCCACACACCTCAACATGAGTGCCATCACCCATCAAAATAGAAGGCATAGTACACAACTCCAAAGATGCAGGTTCTTCCTTAGATGAAGCCATGTGGTGTGAAGAACCCAGGTGGATTGTTGTGAAGTAACTGCTACAAGGGATTTACCCTTCCCTTTCCCCTTGTTGTTATCCTTTGCCTTGTTAGACCCCTCATTATAACTATATTTTATAGATTCAGGAACACTGATATTATTCTTCTCAAGAATGTGAGTCAAGTGATCAATTTGTTTCTTCAAACATTTATGTTCATCATGACTGGGTCTTTTACAATAAGCACATATGGCCTTCTCTTTCTTAGGCTTTTCGCCATTAGAAGATTGGGTCTCATTAGCTACTTTTGGGGCATCTTATTTTGGATCCTTCTTCTCCTTGCTATTCTTTTGTTTTGTATCCTTATTATTACTACTTTGTCCTTTCGGTTCTTTTGTGCCTTGGTTGGCAGCCAAGGCATGTGACTTAGAGGATTTTAAAGCACCCATCTGAATTAGATTATCTTGCTCCCATGTGAGAGAGATAGCAAAGTCATCCAAAGATGGCATGGAGAATTGAGTACCAAGTGCACCCTTAATAGCATAGAAGGTAGAAACAAATACAGAATATTCTGAACTTATCTTAAAGAAAATACTAAGAATCAGTTGTTCATCTTTCTTTTCAATTCCACACTATTTTAATTGCAACTTTAGTGATTTCAATTTTGTGAAAAAATCTTGAATTGTGTTGAAGTTGCCTAGACTTAAACTAATTAGTTCATTTTCCAATATATGACCACTCATTGAATCTTGTGTACCAAATAGTGTTTCCAGTTTTATCCAGATTTCATTTGGAGAATTCAACGACTCGTTATGAAAGAGCAAATCAGGAGAAACAAACAAACACAATGTTCCGTAGGCCTCATCACATTTGTTAAACCACTTAGGCTTATCTTCATCTTTAGCAGGTTCAGTTTCTAGTCCCATTGTTATCCTATGCAAACCAGATTTCCTTAAGTAGATTGTCATGTGTGATTTCCACTCAATGTAGTTGTAAAGAGTTAAGATGAGTACTGTTGTTTGATCCATAATGTAGAGAATGTAGAAATGAAGTGCTGAAAAGAAAAGAACTCAAGTACACATCTCCTTTTCACTAGTTTTTGAAATGACCCCCCCCCAAAAAAATACAATGTTGGCACTTTATAATTAGTACGATTTACAATGCAAATCTCATATTTCAGAATTTTACAAGGCCAAAAATGGCTAAAACACTGAAACTACAGCTCAAGTACAATATGAGATCAATTTTAAAGTACCAATTTGGAGTCCATAGAAAAATATAAACTCTGAAAAAAATGGCACCCAAAAAGGATTTTGTTTGCACAAGTTATGGCTCCCGGAATGTCTCAAAAAAGGACTGCGCAACAAAATCTGTAAGAATCTACAATTTCTAAAAAAATAGAGTGTAAAATCAGAAAACCAACTTTACCACAATGTAGAGCATGAAATTATACCCCAAAACAAAAAAAAAATGTGCCAAGAAAGGCCTTCGTGTGGCTTAGAACAAGTCTTCTAAGGTTTGGGTGCACAAATGAAAACTCCAATGGTGAGGGGTAAAGGCTGAAAACATTGTTCATAGCTTGAAAGCATTTTTCATGTCCTGGAAGTACTATTCCAAGCCTAATGGTAGCACACTTGTCCACATATAAACCGTGTACTATACTACAATACAGCCAAAGCATGTTCAAAAAATTTAAACATGCAAGATACATCCCAAACCTCTTATAGTCTCAATCTTCCAACCCCTATTTTTCTAGTTCATTTTAACCCATTTATAAAATTATGGTTAGTGAAGAATGTTGTCACGGACTCTGTGAGGCATATTATTCTACTACACATTTGGAAAATTAGATGTACAACTATATTTTCAAAAGTTAACACTCACCTGACCATTGATATTGCCAAACTTAATGTGCTTAGCTACAGCATTCGCCAAAAAGATATCCTCATGTTGCTTTCCAACTGGACTTGATCAAGTCCCAAATCACCAACCTTCAATGCAAATTTCTCAATAAGCCTAAGGAAGAAGATACTAGCTACACAGTGTCAAATGTCTTTTAATGTTGGGAGATTTCATCCTAGCTGTTCAGTTTACGATTGCTTAGTGTTGGGTGATTGTTGTGCACATTGTCTTATCGAATGCCATCCCCTTCTTTTAATTAGCATCGGAGTCACGAGATAATGGTTTTCATATCTACATTTTATTCAACTAGATCTTATTGTAGTGCTGGTTGGAGTAGTTATTTGTGCTCTTTAGTTCAATGATTTTTGGTTCTGATTCACTACTTAGTTTTCTATTATGAGGTTCTTGATGATGAGAAGAGCATTCATCTAGCCCTCCCATATTTGGGTTTCAATTTTTGGCCTGGTGCTAGCTGGGATGATTTCCTTCCTTGGTTGACTATCATTTTAAGCAATCCCCTCTGTCTATGAAAGGTTAAGTGTTGGCCCTATGCATCTTCCTTTGGCTTCAACGGTGTATTATGGATGTTTCTCATTCTCTGTCATTTTCGGTTCTCAAGGCCTTCAATTTTGAGGTCTTGTTGTTTGCATCAGGCTCATGTTTTTCATACCACTGCTTGGTACTATTGAAGTAGTGTTATCATGGCTCTCTTGACATCATAATTGTTATGGTGAATGTGTATTTGGAGGCCACTTTAGAGGGTTTTTTGTCCTATCTTTATGCTAATTGGATATTTCTGCTTGTTTCTTCCATGTGTTGTTTGCAAGTTGCCTCTATTTTCAAACTGTTCTTTTTGTAGCCTAGTCTCTATTTGTTTTGGACATGTAAATTCTTCTTGCAACCCTATGTTGCTCTCTCATTCATTTGTATTTTTCTCTTGTTTTGTTTCAATACAAAAAAATTGTGTTTTTGTAGGCACCCATCTTTAAAAAATATAGAAAGACAAAAATTGTCAAATTGGACATTCAACTATAATATATATGTTATCATCAAGCAACTAGAATTTCAAAGTTTTATTGTGCTCCCTATTTCATTCTCTACTGTGGTGGTGGAAAAAACTGGACTTTTCCTTTGTGAGGTTGTTCTTTTTTCCCTTCCTCCTCAATTCCAATGCATTAGTTAGTAGTATTAGTTTCAATTTTATTCATTTCAACATGGTTATTCTTAGATTCCTCAATGAAATCTTCCAACCACTTAGGCAAATTTATGTTATCTTCCTTTATCATTTCTTTTGATAAACTAGGTACTTGTTTTTCCACTCTAGCCTATTGAGTAGTCGCCTTCAACCACATCTATGCACTAAATCAGTAAAAACAGCTAGAAACTATGCTATAGGGTTTGAACGCTTTTGAAATGTTCATTGCCTTCACTCACTTATAATCCCTTTTTAGCCTTTTTTTTTTCTTCAACAATATAATGCACTTATTTAGTTTCTAAATTTTCTCATAAAATTTAAGACTACATATTTTGAAGGAGCATAAATCAAACCACTATATAGAAAATCGAATGCACTCTAAAAATTACATTTTAACATTATTTTTACAATAAGAGAAATAATATTTTTATAACCCACTGATGGGAAATATTTCCTAGAAAAGGTGATCTAAACATTTATTCTTTATATTTGAAGGTCATTCATACCCAAATCACTAAATCTCATCCTCCATTATGCCTTAGTGTTAAGGTGCTTACCATCTAGTTCTATGTATTTGAGCCCGTCTTCATTTTTACCACTCCCAACTCTTTTGACTTGTCCTATTCTATCATTAAAAAAAAAGGCTAGTCTTGATAGTTCAAAGAGATGTAGAAAAATGGGTATCAATAATCATGGCCTATGATGCCTCCAATAAAGAAATATGCTTTTCTAAATAAAACGTGGAGCCTTAATATTTAAAAATAAACCGCCTTTGGATACCTAATGCTCTGAGGAACAAAAAGAAATCACCTTTGAATACTGTTGTGAGCAAGAAAAGAATTTAACCTAAATAAAATCCATTTTATATGGAAAAAAATCCATTTTACAAATTTAAAAAACAAGATAGATGCTTCTTCTATGTCCAAATACAAAAACAAATGTAATGTTGAATTGCTTTTACTATGTCATTAACTTTGAATAGAATGCAACGTGGTAGAATTAGAACTAGATTTAGATTTGTAGAAGATATTTAGATGGTTGGGTTCGTCCTTCAGAAGGTTGATTTGTGGGTAAAGCGTATGAGATTAGGGATGCTCGTATGGTTGTATTTAAGGATTTTTGTAGTAATATATAATCAAAATTTTGAAAAGATTTTGTAAAGATTATACTGTGTGAAAAGAAAAAAATTTGGACAGATTATTAAAAATTATATAGAATTATAATTAAATATATATTTAATTTATAGTATATAATTTTTAAAATAACATGTCTTATCATTTGAAAGGCAATCATTTTATGATGAATAGTAAACTTCTATATTAAAATATACAAAAATATAATATTATAGTTCATATAAAAGATATCACATCCCCAAAAGTTTATGCAAAAGTTCATAAATAAAAGAAGTGGTCACACCACTATGCATCTAAAGTTATATTAGTGGGACTATAGCTTTTAAATAAGACGTCTTAACATTTGAAGGAAAATCATTTTTATTATGAAAATAAACTTCTATATTAAAATATACAAAAATATAATACTATAGTTCATATAAAATATGTGTGGAATTGAATCACACCCCCAAAAGTTTATGCAAAAGTCCATAAACAAAAGAAGTAGTCACACCACTATGCAACTAAAGCGATATTAGCAAGAGGAGAGTGAGGGTCACAATTAGGGGGATTGCCTTAGCCATCTGGAAGATCTTGGCCATCAAGAATGGGCTCCCAACCCATGATGGTATCCTCTTTGTCATTTTCTTCTTCTTGGTCAATAGGAGTTATGAACAAGAGAATTAGCAAGGTCCGGTCGAGAAAACCCCCCACTATCATGCAAAATGAGGATGCCACAATCATACTGAGAGGTAGAAATCTCGCCACATGGTAGAGGGAACCATCAATGACAATAGTGTTGGAGGATCCATGAGACCCATGAGAGCCACGCCTTGATCAAACATTGCAACTATGGCCACAATGGTACCCACATGGAGAGGAAACATCCCTGCATATTGGAGAATGCGACACATGAGCAATAGTACACAAAGAATTAGGTCGATGCTCTATAAGTGCCTATAAGAGGGAAATCTCCAAAGCAATTCTATTACCCTAGACCTAGATCTATAGCATAAGATTCAAGCATATAATAGCTTTAACATACAAATTAAAAAGATCATCCACAACAACTCCTAAAAATAAAGTTGAATTCCTATCTTTCCATTAGTTGAATAGAATTTCCACACTAAAAGTATACCAAATTTGGGCATTATCTCATAGGAATTTAGGCCAATCACCTAGAAGAATCGTATGCTAAGAGAAAATCTCTAGCCAAAATGTCTTGAAGAAATCATGTATCCAATTCCATGCAGATTGGGCTCATGGACAAACCAAAAGAGATGCTTGAGAGTTTTTAGATGTCCATAAAAAGGATAGTGGAGATTGGAAACACCCAAATGAATAAGATGAAATCCAATTGTAGCTTATGGTACAGGAGACGCCAAGTAAAATGAGCCAATTTGAGATCCAAAATGACAGGCTGGAGGTTCCACCTAACATTGAGTTTTTTAATCATGGGTAGGTGGGAAGAAAGCCATGGGTACTCTTTGAAGGGTTTATAATTCCTGAAAGGAGTATTTGGATACCACTTCCAATCCTTCTACCAAGGTTTGGTACATTGAATCCTAACTTTATGAAGTATTTTTGGAGACACAGACTCCACAATGGTTTGAAAGGATTCAAAATCATGATTTCCAAGACTAAATTTAACTTTAAATTCTATCCAAGACATCCATCTCTTCATCTCTCTAGAGAAGAAGTTTGAAATAGAACAAATCCCTCATTTAAAAATTTTAAGGAACAAACCAAGGGGACTTTGGCAAGAGGTCTATCTTGGCTAATAATCAAAGGAGACCACCAAAGAGACTATTGGTTGATGGAAATCCCAATCCTAAAATTGTTCCTATTCTAGATAATCCAAGGCTTGATGGCTTCCAAAGCCTTCCATATACTTTTGGCAACAAAAATGCCTTGAATTTGCATAGATTCTTTCATGATAAGAATGGAGTGGAAGCCTAGACCTTGTTAGGTTGTCTTCTATAAGGAGTTATAGAAGATATACAATGTCAAAGAAGATTTGTTTAGGCATCATTACCTTCCAAGGCTCTAATTATCCACTTCGCACACAAGGCTAGACCTTATCTATGAGTATCAATAAGGAAAGTCACATGGAAGACAACAAAATTCTCTAGCAACTCAATGGAACCCTTTACCTTGATCCGAGGAGGCCCAAAAAAAGTCCTTAAGCAATCTCTCTAACTTTTGATAATAGGATTTTGAAGGAGTCCAACAAGAAGAATACTACACATAGGTGGCTACAAGAACTTTTGAATAGATTTGAAACTTCCCAGCAAGGGAAAGAGGCTTGGAAATCTAGCAATGCAACTTTTTTCTCAATGCAAGTAAGAATAAATTTCCAAAGAGTTACAAAATAGAATTGAAATGCATAGGGAATGCCCAAAAAATCTAAATATTCTCCCATGGTCAATCCATTTCCAACCAAAAGAATTAACATAGGGAGGATTGGGAAGAAAGAATTAGCAATAGCATTGGGTCTTTTACTACTAAGTACTAGAACCATATGCAAGGAAAAAAGTATTTAAACACTGCAAGGCATGGCTAACATTATCTTGCTATTCCAAGATAGTAATAAAATATTCAGTAAAATGGCCATTAACAAACTAGAGATTAGAGTTGGGAAGGGAAATGCCTTGTACACTCTATTGGGCAACCACATTAGCAAGAAAATATCCAAAACCTTCAACCACAAGAATATAAAGGGATAGAGAAATAGGGCATGCTTGGTGTATGGATCTAAAATCTCAAAGAAGAGGATTGTCAACCATTAATGGTGAGACATGCTAAAGCATCTATAAAGAGCATCTAGACTGAATGAAGAAAATAATGGCCAAACCCAAGAGATTGAAGCATGTCTAGGATGAATTGCCATTAAATGCATTCATAAGCTTTAGCAAAATCAATCTTGAAGAAAATAGGTTGTTCTTAACAGTGAAGGGCCCATTCCATACCTTCCCAAACAACAATAATATTATCCAAGATATAGCTACTCTTAATGAAACTAATCTACTCATGTCAGACAATAAATAAAAGCAAGTGATAGATGCAAAGCACAAGTGCTTTGAAGATGATCTTGTAGGAAGTATTTAGTAGAGTGATCAGCCATCAATTGTAAATTTTGTTAGGATCATCCACCTTAGGTATGAACTTAATATTTCTTTTATTGATAATAGCACCTAAGGAATCTATATCAAAAGATTCCAAGTAAACCTAGAAGAGATCAAGGCCAATAGTGTCTCAAAGCACTTTATAAAATTCAAAAGGAAAACCATCACATCCAAGCACTTTGTCATTGGGCATAGAAAATTGCTTTACAAAGATCTACCAAAATGAGTTTCTAGTTAGAAAGGACCCACTGTGTATCAAAGAAGCAATAGGGGACCACACTCACATACTATTGAAGATCTTATCCAGACCCTAAGGAAGGTACTTGAGCCTAAAAAACCTACTAATAAGGGTAGACAAAGTCTTGAAGAATATTAGGAAGTTCAAAGAAGAATTGTTGGCCTTCTCTGACATGCTTAATTTTTTGAGAAATTTGGCAAGCTCGAAGGGTTTAAAAATTTATTTATAAACTTTATCCCTAGTTTTGATCCAATGTAAATAGGCCTTGATTTGAGCTCCCTATGATGCATCCTAGCAAAGTTGAGCAATGTGCAATTACAAAGAAGGATAAAATGGAAGCACCTCCAGCTCGACAATGACATGGTAGAGCGATGAGGTGGTGGCCTCATATGAGCAATAGTGGAATAGCACTAGCTATCAATCATATATGTGCAAGAATCAAGTAGTCTATTTGATGGCATCATTCCACCACTAAATCCATCCAATCCCATGTGGAGGATGTATCTCAATATTCTAAATGTGTTGAATGTGAGCTAGCATGGAATTGTGAGTCAACAAAGATGTGTTGAGGTAAAATTAAATTTTGATTTATTTGGGCACCATAGCTTACTACTCAATACAAAACTAGACTAGGAAATGATCTAAAAGGATAATTTTTGGCAAGTGTTCCACCAATAATTGAAAGCAACTAATAAAGGAAAAGATAGGCTATCCTTGTTGATAACTGAGAGGGGGGGTGAATCAGTTATCCTACTATTTTCTTCTTTCTTAACTTACTTAATAATCAATGCAGCATTAATCCAAATAAGCAAACATAACTATGAAATGGAAATACACATGACACAATATTTTTGACGTGGAAACCCTGTTAAGGGAGAAAACCATGGGGTGATTAACCCAAGATTGTATTCTCTGTTAGAAGAATGGAAATACAAAATGGCACTTGCCAATTAGGGCTCACTACCCGAGCACACTGCTCACAAGAAGGCACACTGCCTATAAGAGACACACTATCTACAAAAAGAGCGTTATACAATACTTGAACTAATTGGTAGCATCCACATATGCTGGAGTTCAGTTCCGATTAGGCTCAGTACACTGATCTGCTACACTTCATCTTTCCTCTTCTCTTATGCTGCTTTCCTTTCACATACCAGACCTTCCTTATTGTTTTTGCTCTACTCTACTTTTATTCACACATCAATAACCCCCATAACTCTTCTCACAACTAAATCCATCATGTATATATATCTGCACAAGTGATTTCATCACCTTTCTAGTCGGCACCCGGAATAGTCAATCTTTTCACAAACTTTGATCTGTCGGCTGAATCCTTGCACACCAAGTAATGCGAATCAATGATATACTTATGGAAATCAGTAATCATGTCGGCTAAACATGATTCATGCCTTCATAACCTTCACCAACATCAGTAACACATCCAGAATAATGTCTGATGTTCTGTCAGTCAGTTCTTCCTCTATTCACACTGTCACATGAGAACCCGACACTCAAACATTCATATCTCTTTATCCTTTTCATACCAGAGGCTCAAACCTTGGAATCTATCAGTCAAGATACTCCTCTTGACTTCCCCAAATCTGTACTTCACCAAGATGCTTCCTCTGAGAGATCCGGACCTATCTGTTGGACCTCGCCACATGCTCTGTTCTTGTTTACCGGACCACAACATTCTTCACTCTGACTTCTAGTAGAGACACACCATGTCCTACGAATGTGTGGGATGAACTTTATTGCCATCAATGACAACAATCATGAATCCACATAGTGTCTCTTGCCAACAATCTCCCCCTTTGGCATTGATGGCAACACTTAGTGAAAAATGACTAAGTGTTTACACTATGCTCCCCTTGGCTGATGCTCTATTTTTATATACATTTTCCGAAGCTCCCCCTTAGTTGGATTCCTCATTTTTCACTGCTCCTCACTCCCCCTTTGACATCAATGGCAAAGGGTAGGGTCCGCATACCAAAAGTTTCAAAAATGTTAACTATACTTAGCCGCATATTACACACTCACATAAACTGAAGAATGTCTGCAAAGGATGTCTTCAATTGGACGAGTTCTGTAGCCCGACTTTGCTTCATTCTATCCAAAATTGAAATGTGACCACTCAACAAAAATGCAAAAGCTTCTGCCCTCTTAAGATCTATCAGATCATTGGTTTGGGCGGTAGTCTGATCATCACTTATGGCCTCATGCATGGCCTCTAACTTAGGGATAATGATTCTTCTGAGTTCACCCATCCGGCTAATTAAGTTCTTCTTTTCCTTCTCAAAATTCTTTATTGCATTTGTGATTGCAATAGTCTGACACTCTTGATTGACTATGGAGGAAGAGAGAGGATCAAAACTTTGAGACAAACTTAGTAGTTTATCCTCTTGCTCTTTTATTTTCTTTTCAATCTCTACTGTTGCTTTGGACCATGAAATACAAAATTTGTATATTTTTCTGCCATCTATAAGAGCATTTTCTAATCTCTTTATCCCAATATTCATATTCCTTCTATCATTAATGATCAACCCTTGTACCTATGAGAATCTCTTATTCAAAAACTCCTTCTGGACCTTTTCTTCAGCTGACTTCTCTAGAGAATCAAAGTGTGTACTAACACTGCTGACTAGAGTTTTGAGATTACCGGAAGAGGTGGCTATGGGATCTCTCTGAAACGATGGCATAATCTTTTCAAGCACTCTGGAAGCAACTTCTATCAACTCACAGTCTTCCATATGAGACTTTAAGAGTTTTTCTTTCACCTTTGCATTAGCGAATGAAGCTATCTTCATAGTCTGTACCGGAGAGAGAGAATCAAAATTAAATGGTCCTTGTAGAAGCTCCGGTTCATCAATCTCCATTGTTTCTTTGTTCAGGAATTCTTGGACAGTTTTTACAGTGTCTCTTGCCAGAGAGATGTTTCTTCTCTTCTGCATTCTTAGGGCTGTCCCTTGGAGCTTTCTCTCCTTCTACATTCTTACTACTATCAGTTGTGGTTTTCTCTATTGGGGTCTTCTTTCCCTCTGCAAACTTTGTACTATCAACTTCTTTTTCCTTCACTCCTACTTCTTTCTCCTGTATTCTGTCTTCTCCTTTAGATCCGGAAGTTATAGGGGAAACCGGAGGAGAAATGTTAGTCTGTTCAGGGCCCACCTCTTCTGTCATTTTCTTAGTAGATTTTTCTACAACACTAGTGGTCAAGGGGTCAGTACCCAAGTCCTCTATAATTGGAATGTTAAATTTCTTGAAAGCATTTCAGAGGATCTCTTCGGTCTCTTTTGCCACTTTGTCAGTTTCATCAAGCATTAGCTGATTCATCCTGGCTTTGCTCCGGAACTCATCCTTGCAGTCTTTGAATACCATATTCATTGTCTTGGGATCAATTGAAGGAAATAGCTGAATTGCTATCTGTTCTCGGATCTCGAGATCTTTTGCTCAAGCATTATTCTTCCTCATTTCAAGCCTTTTCTCTAAGCTTTTGGGTATTAGAGAGATAATTTCAATAAAAGCTTTGTTGTAAGTGTTCAAAAACTAAACTGTGGCTTCCTCCAAAATCTGCTTATCTGCTTCATTCTAATCATCATAGAATTCTGTTAAGGGTTGCAGGTTTCCATCCACAGTGACTGCTTTTACTACAACATCTAAGGATAGAGTGGGTTTTTCAACAAATTCCTCTTCCTTCTCTTCTTCTCCTTGACCGGTAGAGTGTTTACTGGATGATTTCTTCTTCTTCTTCAGTTTCCTTATCTCCTCATCTGATTTGGTTTCCTCTTCATCTCTTTGACTGGCATAAGCCCTTGTGGCTTTTGTCTTTGATTTTCTCTCCTTTTCCGGATGCCTGGACTTCTGATTTTGATGTTTTTGAGCTTTTTAGCTGTGACAGGTGCAGATCTTTTTGATGATCTGGTCCGGGTTGAGGTTTCTACCAAAGCACTTTCCTTACTTTTCTTTTCTACCTCTTTCTTCTCTTCCTCAGCCCTTTGCCTCTTTTTCTTGTGGGCATCAAGTGCCTCCTTTGAGATGCCAAGGCCTTGGGCAATATTTTCTACTTCTTTTCTCACCTTCCTCTTGATCTCTGGTTCTCTAAGTTCAACATGAATTTTTATACTCAGCTCCTCAAAGGTTCCAAACCTTTCTGCCTTTGGATCCTTAGGCTAACTTAGCATGTGTTGAACATGCAGCTCCACAATTTGTTCATCAACTTCATACCCCATGGGCATGATCCATACAGTTCTTGGTTCTACTGCCTCCATTAGGCACTGATTAGTCCCTACCATAAAACAAATTGTGTCTTTGTATTTTTCAACAAGAGACTGGGGAATCCTTTCTCTTGCTTGCATCATGTTCTAAAAATTCTTGAAATATCCCCACAGAGCTGTATTTTGTGCTTTGTTATCACCAAGTCCATGCAAATAATCTCTGATTTGGATAGCCACTGGTCTATCATTCTCCCACACCCAGCCACTAGATCTGGGAAGCTCATTCATAAAGTAGAAGAATAAGCACAATATTAATCCACCATACTTGAATGAATTCTTTTTATCTTTCTTTATTTTCTGTAGATTCTCCAAGAGTTGGTTTAAGAGAAGCTGACAAAGATCATAGTCTGTATCCTTTCTTAGCATTTCATAAGCAGTGTAGATGGCAGTTCCAGGTACTAAATTTTCCCTGCTAGAATGATATATTTTATATCCAATGATCATGGAGGCATACTTGACATCCGGACCAGAGATGTCATCTACTGTCATTGCTCTTTTGTCAAACTTAGATCCGGTAGCCTCACTCACAGTTTGATTCTTCACAGATTTAAGAACAGGAATCCCACCGGATGAGTGTAATCTGGTAACTGCCCTGATGGCATCTTTTATGATTTTGAATGGTCCATTTAACCACATAAAGTTGTCATGTATTCTGCTCAAAATATACCTGACCCATTCATCCTCAGTAAAACAGGGGAAATGTATGTATTGTGCAAAGTGCTTATTCTGGAGGCCCTTGTATTGAGGTTTGAACTCAAATGAATCATCTAACAGATGTTTGTGATAGATATCTCTTAGTTTGAATTCCCCAAACTCTTCAACATTTGTGTGTATGTAAACCCTAATATCTTCGGTGTGAAAAATGCCATGCAGAACACTAGAAAATGCTCCTAGGGGATCTACCTCCAAGGATTTGTATGGATGTTTCTTAAATGTGGGGCGAGGTCTATCAAAAATCTTTACTATTTTCAGAGTAGCCATCATCAAAGAATCTTACTGAAAGATATCAAGAATGAAGAATACCTTTTACGCTGTTTTAGGGCACACGATGAAATCTAGGTTGAGCTGTAAGAAGAATCGTCTTGATCTTTGGGAGAAGTAGTTGCAGAGCTCCTTTTCTCTCTTCTTCTTGAATGCAGGATGAACAAATGATTAATGAGAGAACCCTTATATTGCTCCGCAAACCCTATTGTCAGGTTGCAATAAATGCTCGACCTAAGTTATTCTTGTTGGTCTTGTTCAGATGACTTGAAGAACTGGATCAGTCCTGATCTTTAAACAACATGCGAATCTTCCAAATCTTAACCATAGTTTGTTTGGATGTTTCCCTTATGAACCCTTCAATCCGCAACTCTTCTTGTGCCAGTTCTGGCACCAATTGACTAGCTGGGGGAACAAGGTTTTCTTTGTGTCTCCCCCTGAGCCAGAGCTCACTTTTTAATTTCTGGAAGGAATATCAGCACCAGAGTCTGGTGCGGATCCATCCATTACATTCTCTGTACTTTTCTTCACCCAAATCTTGTTCATCTCACTTTGAACTTCATCCACATTCACTTTTTATTTTCCCTTGTCTTGATTTTGATTATGATATACCGGACCTCTTTTGTCCTGATTCTTGCTTCTACAGAATTTAGCAATATGACCGGATCTATTGCAAATTTGGCAAACAACATTTCTTTGCATATTTGATTGATATCCTCTTGATCTGCATTGATTAGCCATATGACCTATTATATTGCATGCAAAGCATCTACCATTGAATGATTTGTTCATTTGCATATTTTTGCATTCATGAGATTTGTGACCATACCTTTTACAGTTAAAACACTGTCTAGAGAAGGATGAATTAGTCTGATCCATTCTCTTTCTGCATTGATTAGCTTTGTGACCAAAGTGATTGCAGTTGTGACAGTATCCATTGAAGGATGGATATCTTTGAGCATTAGGTTGTCTTACCGGAGGTCTTCTAGGCCTGTTCCTTGGATTTTCTGATCCAAAATTCTTCTGACCGGATCCGGAGCTTTCTCCTTTTTCATATCCCAAACCACACTTGTCATCTACCTTCTTTTGACTTCCAAGAAGAACTTCAAGTTGAGTAGAACTTATCTTGAATTTCTCTTTATACTTATTTGCTGTTTGAAGATCCCTTTTGAGAGAGACAATTTGATCCTCAAGTTTTTCTTCATTATCTTTAGCATCTTTAAGATCATATTCAAGATGTCTGATAATTCTATCCATCTGGTGGCAATCTTCTGATTTCTCTTTGAGAGATTGTCTTAGATTATCTTCAGTTTTTCTTTTCTCTTCAACTTCTTGGGTAAACTTCATGACTCCTGATTCCATTTCATGTCTTACCATAATGATTTCTTTTGATAACTTTTCACATACGTCATTTTTTTCCTTCAGCTCTTCATTTGTATTATTTGCTTCACCTTGTCTTGCTAATTGCTGAAGCAACTCCTTTCTCTTTTTCATAGAGAGACTTAATTTGTCTTTTAGTTCTCTCATGAAATCATCAGCGTGTTTGAGTCTTTCCTTTAATTCATTGACTTCAGAGTTTGACTGTTCCAGATCATCAAGGGCAGTCTTAAGTTGCTCCCTTAAACCATATGCATCCATTTGAATTCCCAGATCTTCCTTAAGTTGTTAGGCACTGTTAGGAGGAACTTAGCTCTGATACCAATTGTTGATAACTGAGAGGGGGGGTGAATCAGTTATCCTACTATTTTCTTCTTTCTTAACTTACTTAATAATCAATGCAGCATTAATCCAAATAAGCAAACATAACTATGAAATGGAAATACACATGACACAATATTTTTGACGTGGAAACCCTGTTAAGGGAGAAAACCACGAGGTGATTAACCCAAGATTGTATTCTCTGTTAAAAGAATGGAACTACAAAATGGCACTTTCCAATTAGGGCTCACTGCCCGAGCACACTACTCACAAGAAGGCACACTGCCTACAAGAGACACACTATCTACAAAAAGAGTGGTATACAATACTTGAACTGATTGGTAGCATCCACATATGCTGGAGTTCAGTTCCGGTTAGGCTCAGTACACTGATCTGCTACACTTCATCTTTCCTCTTCTCTTATGTTGCTTTCCTTTCACATACCAGACCTTCCTTACTATTTATGCTCTACTCTGCTTTTATTCGCACATCAATAACCCCCATAACTCTTCTCACAACTAAATCCATCGTGTATATATATCCGCACAAGTGATTTCATCACCTTTCTAGTCGGCACCTGGAATAGTCAATCTTTTCACAAACTTTGATCTGTCGACTGAATCCTTGCACACCAAGTAATGCGGATCAATGATATACTTATGGAAATCATTAATCATGTCGGCTAAACATGATTCATGCCTTCATAACCTTCACCAACATCAATAACACATCTGGAATAATGTCTAATGTTCTGTCAGTTAGTTCTTCCTCTGTTCACACTATCACATGAGAACTCGACACTCAAACATTCATATCTCTTTATCCTTTTCATATCGGAGGCTCAAACCTTGGAATCTATCAGTCAAGATACTCCTCTTGACTTCCCCAAATCCGCACTTCACCAAGATGCTTCCTCTGAGAGATCCGGACCTGTCTGTCGGACCTCGCCACATGCTCTGTTCTTGTTTACCGGACCACAACATTCTTCACTCTAACTTCTAGTAGAGACACACCATGTCCTGCAGATGTGTGGGATGAACTTTGTTGCCATCAATGACAACAATCATGAATCCACATAGTGTCTCTTGCCAACAATCCTGACAACAAGACCCTATCAAGATGTTTACGAATTCTTTTTGCACCTGACTACAAATTTGTTTGCATATGCCACAAGCAATCAAAATGAAAGCTAACATTTGGATTGAAAATACATAATGTATTATGCATGTAATACAAAAACTCTCTTTTGCTATTTATCAATCTCATAGGTAGGTTGCCACATTTATCAGAAGTTAACTCAACCATATTGAAGTTTCCACACATGATCCAAGAGAAAATGGAAAGAGACTCTATAATATAATGCTAGAGAACAAATATTTTGATAGCATCATTGGAAGCATAAATATTAACAACCCCAAGAGAGTGGTTATTAATATTAAGGGGACCCACAAATAATGGCTAATGGGGTCACATACATGAGCCACTATGTGCTACTACCACCTAGGTGAAATGAAAGTGGCATGTTCTTCATAGCCTAGTTCATGATCACTATGCAAAAAGTGACATTTTTAATATAGGACATGACAAACAACAAAAAGCATGAAACTTGTAATTTTCAACTCTTGTAAGCACAAGACATCAAGCTTGGGTAATCTTTGATGGAGGCCTTGTATGATGTATTTTCTTCTATGGTTAGTGAGAACTTGAACATTCCATGAAATAAAATTTATGGAAGATGGGAATCGAGGGGAATGTCATCATCATTGAGCTCGTCAAGAGCTCCATAATTTTTCTTCAAGAAATCCTCCTCTATGAGTGTCACCATGTTTGGAGATCTAAACCCGTTAAATGGATTCTTTTCTGGCACCAACTTAGCTTCCTCTATTTCATGAGTTAGACTATGAGAGTGGCAAGAGGCAAGAGGAAAATGTGGTTAAGAAACTAACTATGAAGAAAATGCTAGTAGGAAGTTGCATTCTATTAAAGTGAGGCTTGTTTGTTGTTTGTGAAGACTACCCTATGGGTTGTGAATCAACCACTTATTTTTTTGTTAGGCTTTCAAACTTGAGGCGCATTAGCCAATTGTTGAGGACCAACACCTTTATCTCCAAGGTTATGAGAATTTTTTGATTTCTCATTTTGGTCTAACCATCCCCATTATTTTGAGGAGAATCCCTAATAGAATACTAGGGTGGAGGCTTAGGACGTTGAATAATTAGAGGACAATCAGAGATTTTATGATCCAAGGATTTATACTAACAACAGGTGTTTAGAAAGTTGAGATACATTTATCCTCTACCATCTCTTAAACAAAATGATAATGGACATTAATATTCGTGGTATGAGCATGGTACATCATGTTCTTTAATAAAAAATTATACTTTAACTATCACTATCTTGTTCTCAAAACCAATACCAACACTCAATCTTTGTAACCACATTACTTCTTTTCAATCATGTATTGTATCCATATACTTAGCTTTTGTAGTGAACAAAGCAACTCTAGGTTTTCTTTTACTCATCCAACTTATTGCTTCTCCAAATAGAGTAAAAACATAGCCATACACTTGTAGATCATCTACTTTCAAGATCTCCAACCCAACACAGATCCATAAAACCTTGTACATATTCAATAGCTTGCCAACATTATCAATCCCATGTTAATAAATACAATAATCAAAAGTTCCTCTCAAGTACCTAAAGACTCTTTTCACATAGGTCCAATGTTCTCTACCAAATTTTACATAAATCTACTAAGAACTCCTACTTCTTACACAATGTATGGTCTAGTACTCACCATGGCATACATCAAGCTTCCTACAACACTAACATGAGGAACATTATGCATGTCCTCAAAATCCTCTTGAGAATTAGGAAATTGTTCCAAAGACAACTTAGTGCCTACAAGAAAAGGGATTTTTACAAGTTTACTATCTTAAATATTAAAACTCTACAAAATATTGTCAATTTATTTCCTGTGGTTCAACCATACCTTTCTATTAGCGATGTTTCTATTGATTTACATAGCTGGTATGTATTTTATAACTCTTAAATCCTTTATGTCAAATTTCTTTCAAAGTTTATCATCAATTTCCTTAATCATTGCCTTATTGTTTCTAGTGAGTAATATATCATCAACATGTAAAATAATTATTAAAATATGATCACCTCTTTGTTTGTGGTAAACACAATGCTTAGCTTTACTCCTAGTAAACCCTAGTTCTAGGACATATGAATCAAATTTTTATACCACACTTAATGTGACTACTTCAAACCATACATAGACCTTTTTAACTTACAAACCAAATTATCTTTCCCAGGTCAACCTTAAAATTTTTAGGTTGTTTCATATAGATTTCCTCTAAATATCCATGCAAGAGTGTAATTTTGGCATATATTTATTCTAATTCAAGATCAAACCATACAAAGACCCTTTTAAATTACAGCCCAAATTATATTTGCCCTCAACCTCAAAATTTTAGGTAGTTTCATATATATGTCCTCTAAATCTTCATGCAAGAGTGTAATTTTGGAATTTATTTATTGTACTTCAAGATCAAAAGCAACAACAATGGACAACATAAATCTAATGGAGTTTAATTTATCTATAGGAGAAAAAATCTCACCAAAATTTATTCCATCAATATGGGAATATCCTTTTTCTATCAATCTTGCCTTGTACCTCTCCAATGTACCATCTACCCAGAACTTATTTTTGTACACTCATTTGCATCCAATAGGTTTTCTTCCTTCAAGAAAATTAATCAAATCCCAAGTCTCACATTTATCTAAGGCTGACATCTCCTCTTTCATGGCCTTCTTCCAAGACTTTATTTCTTTAGAAGATAGAGCTTCCTTCATGGATCTTTATTCATCATCAATACAAGGTAAAGCAAAAAAACAACATAAATCTAGTGGGTTGTACCTATTTGGTTGTTTCTATTATATTGTGGACCTTCACATAGGTGGTGGAGTATGTGTCACTTTATAATTAAGTTCTTCTAAAGATAGATCTTTCTTTATAAGATAGAGCTTCCTTCATAGACAAGGTAAAACAAAAACACAAAATAAAGCTAGTGGACTATACCTATTTATTTGTTTTTGTTATCTTGTGGATCTTCACATAGGTGGTGGAGTATGTGTCTCTTCAAAGTTATGTTCTTCTTCAAAACTCAACTATGATCTTTCTTTTAGGTGTTCTTCATCTCCATCCTCATCATCTTGTTCCTGTCCACAATTATATTCATTTACAAATTTATCTTCTTTCTCTTGTTTTCTCTTAAGATGCATCTTTTTGCTCTATGACTTCTTTGACTATTCTTTATTGGAGAAAACTCTAAGTTCCTTGAACACAACATCCCTTGAATACACAATTTTTAGTGTTATAGGATTTCAAAACTTATACCCTTTACATTTTCACCATACTCTATAAAAATACATTTCTCACATTTAAAGTCTAAGTTAGATCATTTTTCCTTAAGCACATGAACAAAGACCTCAAAGCTAAACACCCTAAGATGTGAAACAATAAGATTTTACTTATCCATATTTCATATGGTATTTTATCCTCAAGGATAGAAGTACAAAACCTATTTATTAAATAGAAAGTAGCACAAACAACTTCAACTCTAAAAATATATTCTAAATTTGCACTACTTAACATACTTCTAGCTCTATCCATTAAAGTTATGTTCACTCTTTCATCTAACCCATTCTATTGTAGTGTATAAGGTATAGTTTTATGTTTTACAATTCCAACATGTTTACATAATTCTATAAATCCTTAGAGCAATACTCTCCTCCATTATTTGACCTTTAATGTTTGTTTTTTCTCTAGTGCCTTAAATTTGTTAAAAACCTTAGACTTGTGCTAAAGAAAATAAATCCATAGGACCAAACACATCAGTGTGAATCAATTCCAAAATCTCACTTTTTATAGTACTACCAAAAGAAACTTAACCATATTCTATTTACTAAACACATAATGTTCACAAAACTCAAAATCTATGGAGTAATTTGAAAGACTAATCACCATGTTTTTATTAATTAAGGATTTCGAACCTTTTTCACCAACGTCACCCAATCTATGGTGTCATAGTAGACATGATTCAATGGGTTTAGTTACATTGGTTGAATTACACATAGTTGATGCTTCTAGCTTAAAGAGAGTTCCATGTTGAATCCCTTTAGCCAACACCAAGTTGCCTCTTGCCAACCTACAACCCTTCTCATCAAAGGTAACATGCACATCAAAGTCAATCTTAGAAATGGAAATTAAGTTCATTCTCAGACCTAAAATGTGCAACACATCTAAGAGACTTCACTCTCCCATCATTGAAAGTTAGTTTTACCTTTACCCAACCAACTATTCTAAGTGAGTTGTTATCACCAATGAAAACTTTTCCTCCATCACACTTCTTGTACTCTAAATACCACACCTTATACTGATTCATATGAAACAAGGCACCTAATTCAATTAGCCAAGAATTATCACCAACAATGTGAATAGAAATAAAAGCATCACTACTAATTCCATCATTGTCTAAGGATTTATCAAAGGAGTCATTAAATCTTTATTTCTTTCTAGATTTACACTACTTTATGTGACCTCTCTTGCCGCAATTCCAACATTACTTTAGATTTTCCAAAAAAAATGGACTTTCCCTTTGACTTGGACTTACCTTTATCTCTTGTCTTCTTTTTATACCCTCTATCTTTTGACTGACCCCTTAGAAACAAAGCATCTTTAGAGGAATCATCCATGGATTTTCTCCTTGTCTCTTCATTGAGCAAAATCCCTACAATATCTTTAAGCCTAGGTGAAGAAGTGTTTCTACTAATTGACATAATTAGATTTTCCCTTGAATAGGGTAAGAAATAAAGTAAAACAATGCATTTATCATCTCGTTCTAATTTTACACCAATTAAAACTAGCTAACTAAGGATTAGATTAAATGCATTGGGATGATCGTTTACAAAGTTCCCTTATTTCATTATCAATGAATACAACTTTATTTTTGGAAATAGTTTATTCATTAGACACTTAAACTAATATAATAATCCTATCTTTTTCTATAGTAAATGTGTAGTTTTTTTCTTATGATACATTCAATGAAACAATATCTGAAAAACATGAACAAATAGTACTCCTAGATTTCTTATCTAGTTTTATATAATCTTCATCTGACATACTAGAAGGTTTTGTGGAAAAATATATCATGGTCCATCAAGATCTCTTTCCACTAAGAGGTCTTCAACCTTCAACTTCCACAATTAAAAATTCTAATCATTGAATTCCTCAATATCAAATCTCAAGGTACTAGGCATGGCTTTTATAGCATGGATCCCTAAATTTTCATAAAGCTCCCACTACAACTAGAAACACACCAATAAGAAAAGGCATCCCCTTTCTTCTAAACAAGCTTTGAACAATTGGCTTTGATACCAAAATGAAGAAATGTTTGGTCAATGACTACAATAGAATCTTAAATTATGTGATCAAAGTAGAGATCTATTTGATTGCATCAATTCATTTAGCAATACAACAAAGGAAAATAAAGAATAGATTATATCGACAAAGTACACGAGATAGAACATTTAACCTAGGAAACCCTTTTGGGGAAAAACCTAGCACCAAAAGAAAGCCAACAATGTATTAATCTACAAAATCGTAAAGGTCAAATGCAATTATAATCTCCTTCAACTCATCTTCACAACTTGTTGATATTTATTTTGTTACATAGTCACATTCTGCATATCAAATATATCTAGTGTTCTACTTCTCTACATTACCCTTCTTCATTCAACATATTCATCACCCATCCCCTTCTTCATGCCATTACATTTGTAACTAAGAGCTCAAAGAACTCGACCATCTTTAAAACTCAATTGTCAAACACATTACTCCCCATGTGTTCTTCCCAAATTATGAGTCATCGCCTTTTGAATACAAGTCACCACACAAGTGGGACCCACCACTATGCACAAATGATATTTAATAAAGGAAAGTGAGCTCATATGGACCATCAATGAAATTCTCGTCAAACGGTCCTTGAGGTTTTCTGTAAGACAATGCTCACTAACACCTCTCAAAGTCTCGAGGATTGTCGAATCAAAACATTATCATATGGCTCTTAAGCTTTTATATAGCTCAAAGTCCTAACACCGTCATGAAATATTGAGAGTCGTTAGATTATGATACACCACTTGATAAATCAAAGGTTCTCGAGTATTTCTCTAAGTATTTTCCCTTCCTCTAGGATCTCCTCTAGTTACTCTTGTCATATGTGCCCACCTCCTCTCTATCTTTTTAAGAAACCCTCTCTGCAACTCCAACTCATTGCATTCTCTTCCTTTCATCCTGGTGATGGATCATGGAGTGTGATCCAAAACGTTGAGATAAAAAAGCACACACAGTTTATTCCAGAAGCACTTAATTCTAACACCATGGACTGTGGAAACATCATGTCTACAATGTTGAGATCATTAATCATTAGTCCATGCAACATGGTGATATCACTATGGGTCCTACCAACCACTAAGCACATTGATGATGTTAGATGATATCACTATAGGCCCCACTAATCATTGAGCACTTCCATATGCAATGATCAACAAATTATAATCAATGAGCTCTATCTCATCAAATGACTCTCAAGACTTTAGCTCAAGGAAAACTCTGACACCCTCTCAAAACATTAAGGGCCCTTCAATCTACCAACCTATTTTATGATCAATGGTTATCATAAGATCTTCAAAAGATTTCATCATTTGTTGGAAACCAATAAAGCATAGACCATTAAATTTGACGGCTACAGATTATGTTGTCTGACAGTTGTAGATAGTTTAGTATACCTTGTCAATATGGAATTAAGTGAACAACATTCAACTCACTAAATTCGATTAGTAATGAGCCCTCTTTGATTTGACTCATAAGTATATTATCAAATATGCATCAATGGGGCTCCAACGGATTGGAACATGCATCGTGTTATGTTTGGGATCAAACCTATGTGATCTTCCCTAATCCTTATATTTGTGAACCTCAACTTTTGTGTGGCCTTGATCCTAAAAGTCATAGCCCCAGAGTGTGTCAGTGCACTTTAGAAACATGTTCGCGTATGTATATCTAGACTTGTTGGTGCTTATAAGTACTGGTAGGACTTTCTATCAAGTGGGAGATTCTATGACATGTATTGATCGTAGTCAAGCCCTATTGTATTGATTTAGCAGTGTTTGAACAAGATCAAAAATATGTCATGCATAATGCAAACATGTCTGGGTATATCTCCCCTTATGTATGCGTATGCTAATGTTGTGATCTTGTTCTAGATGCTTGATTGTAAGTGTTAATGATGCTTGTAAGTGATCACATGGTGATCTAAATGGTCTAGGGTTTTTCTCTTTATGAAACACCCTAGCGTTCAAATTTGAACATTTCATGTGTGAGTGGATGAGTAATAATTAGTAGGGATAAAGTTAGCTTGGGCTCATAATTAATTCTAAATTTGGAAAATGAGGGTCAAGGCCACCTAGTGGTCCTGATCTAGATTAAGGTCGCACTAGCAATCCTAATCTAAGATTAAGGCAACATGGTTGGTTGTGACCCAAGACTAGGAACAACAAGGATTAAGGACTAGGTCCAAGCCATTAGAGAATAGAGACTCCAGGTCACTTTAAGTACATACTCAATACCAACTCTTACATAGAAAATACTCACATTAAACATTCTAAATATACACTTTTCAACTCTCTACAAGTACAAAAACCATTAAATAACCCAAACATTTGAAACTTATCATCCTCATCCTCGTGACAAATCACTCAATACTAGCTCTTAATAGAAAATACTCACATTAAACACTACATTATATTTAAAAGACAAAGATCAAGACGAATCCAAAGTAAATTAGAAAATTCTAAATATACACTTTTCAACTCTCTACAAGTACAAAAACCATTAAATAACCTAAACATTTGAAACTTATCATCCTCATCCTCATGACAAATTAGTCAATACCAGCGTTTAATAGAAAATACTCACATTAAACACTACATTATATAAAAGACAAAGATAAGACGAATCCAAAGGAAATTAAAAATTTCTAAATATACACTTTTCAACTCTCTACAAGTACAAAAACCATTAAATAACCTAAACATCTGAAATTTTTCATCTTCATCCCCAAGGTAAATCACAAATATAATATAAAATAATTTTAAAAAACTTATACAATTGATTCCCAAAACACTCTAAATTATCTTAATGAACAAGGAAATCATATCTAATATTAAAAAACAATATACCCCTAGGAATTACCTTTTCCAAAAGTCACAAGTCATCCGGAGGAACCTGAAACAAAAAGAAAACATAATACAAACAAAGTGGAGGAGACAAAACCAAGAACAAACAAAAAAGCATACTTAAAAAATAGAAATTTAGGGCAGAGTCCAAGGCTAGCTTATCTAGGGCTGACACATTATGTTCTTGAATTAGGCACCCTAAGAAAATGCATCTACACCTAAATGCCCATCAATCATCACAAGTACAACAAACGTTTGGACGTCCCAACTCCCCATTCAGTGTGAAAGGGCTCTCCTCAACTAATTCTAAACGGGCACCACAACATCATTACCCTGCCTGCACACCTTTGCAGGCCAACAAACCTTGCCTGGAATCCAATGCCCTAATTTGCTATTTCAACACTGTCCTAATCGTGTGAAAAAAGCGGCACAAAAAGCCAAACCAGACAAGAGGGCCCACCACTCCGCCCTAAAAGTAAAAGGTGCGTTGGAACCAACGATACTCGCCTGAAAAGACCTCACTTTATACTTGGGTTTCTTTTCTTTTCTTTTTTTGTTGGGTACACAAATGATTTAAACATAATATTAATATAAAAGTGAAAAGGGTAAGTTCAATGTCTTGGGAGGTACCTAACAAGTGGCATAATTCAAAAAAGATAATAGTGTGAGGAAAATAACACCGCACATTTATATCCTAGTGAGATTTAATGATAAAAAAATCTTATTTGGGATAAGGAGTTTGGATTGGAATAATAATCTTTATGTGATTTCAGGGTATTTTATGTGTTGTTTTTTGTTATTATATGTATCATTTATATGTAGATGTCTATTTCTTTGTTTTGTTGTTCTTTATTCTGTATTTGACTGGTGTAGCCGTATGATTAGGTCATGTTCAAGTTGTGTAGCTTCTACTATTTGTTCTATATTTTGTCGTATCTATTGTTGTAATAGTTTCTTTTAAAGCTTAATCCAATTAATTTAAAATAAATTAAATGTGATATTTAGTTTTGGATTTGATGTAGATTTTGATTGTGTTTGGTGTTGTCAATCAATTCATTCATGATATCAAAAATTAGGTCTTGTTAAATGACCACATTAGAACTAGAAAGTCAACTAGAATCTACTCTAATTTACGTCTTGTTAAATTGTTCTTTACTCTGTGTTTGACTCGGTGTAGCCGTATGATTAGGTCATGTTCAAGCTATGTAGCTTCTTCTATTTGTTCTATATTTTGTTATATCTATTGTTGTAATAGTTTCTTTTAAAGCTTAATCCAATTAATTTAAAATAAATTAAATGTGATATTTAGTTTTGGATTTGATGTAGATTTTGATTGTGTTTGGTGTTGTCAATCAATTCATTCATGGTGTCAAAAATTAGGTCTTGTTAAATGACCACATTAGAACTAGAAAGTCAACTAGAATCTACTCTAATTTAGGTCTTGTTAAATTGGTGTTCTTTACTCTGTGTTTGACTCGGTGTAGCTGTATGATTAGGTCATGTTCAAGCTATGTAGCTTCTCCTATTTGTTATATATTTTGTTGTATCTATTGTTGTAATAGTTTCTTTTAAAGCTTAATATTTAGTTTTGGATTTGATGTAGATTTTGATTGTGTTTGGTGTTGTCAATCAATTCATTCATGGTATAAAAAATTAGGGCTTGTTAAATGACCACATTAGAACTAGAAAGTCAACTAGAATCTACTCTAATTTAGGTCTTGTTAAATTGTTGTTCTTTACTCTATGTTTGACTGGGTGTAGCCGTATGATTGGGTCATGTTCAAGCTGAGTAGCTTCTCCTATTTGTTCTATATTTTGTTGTATCTATTGTTGTAATAGTTTCTTTTAAAGCTTTATCCAATTATATCTCAATATATATTACAATCTTGAAATAATGATGTTCAGGCTCGGTCACTCCATGGGCTAAACATACTGGCTTACTGCCATGAAGAACAACTAGGTCTAGCAGGCTCACTGCCTCAACCCTAAACCTAGCAAGATTACAATAAACGTTGTTAAACCCTGAGGGCTGTTAAACCCTATTCACTACCATGATCAACACCTTTCTCTATTTGCAACTAAATTATAATATTTTCCCTGGTCTGCTCTTCCTCTTTTCTTCTCTTCCTCTTCTTTCCTCTGCTCTACCTTTGGACCTTTCTTAATATACTCTCATTTTTGCTCAAGGACACCTTTTCCACAACTTAACTACACATATTTATACAATACATCAACCTTGGAATGATCATCAAGGTCGGCATCACAATCATCAACCATTGGAACAATCTCCAAGGTCGGTATTACAAACATTTACAAAATAGGTCCTGACCTATTGCAACATCATGCAAAGGGAATGAAATGTGGATCACGCCATGCCTTAGCTGGGACTCAAACACAATCTTCCACACCACAACACTCTTCCACAAACTTCCAGAGATCTCCACAATCACTGGGATCAACCAGGTCGGCCAAGACTAGTTACACGCTACATTAACTGGGAACAATCTTCACACACCATCTCAATTTCTTAACACAGATCAAAGTCCAGATAGGAACATGATTAGGAGACATCCACAAGCATGCTATAATCATCAGGAGCAACCGCATGAACCTTAACCACTTTATCCATAGGAATCTTCTCACAAGAACACATGAACTTCTCTGTCTTCAACTGTCATAAAAGAAAGATAGTTTGCGGACCACCAAACCACGAACCATTGCAATTGTAGGCACTTATCATCATCCCAGACTTCCCTCTAGAATTGCAGAGCAAAATACTTTATTGCGAAGGAATGCGAAGCCAAATACTATCTTCCTGTCTCAATTGCACTTACAGAAAAAAGCAGGTTTCACTCCGGTAAACACAACTCACTTAGATCTTCATGCGGATGGCTTAGACCTGAAATGTAGCATCCTCAGACATACCTCTAACTTACTTCCAATCTGCAGACCACGATCTTCAAGCAGAAATAAATGCGGAGTAGTTTACCGGACTGATCTTTAGCATACAACTCACTGTCTATACTGCACTTCTCTGTAGCTCACTTGTTTCTTCCGAAGAGGCTAATTTTCTCAATATCCTCAAAATACAAGTCTTCTAAACAAGCAATAGAATAAGATATAGTTGACACTAATGACAACAAGGATATGTTGACATCAATGACTACACCGATTAGGCACATATTTGCAACAATTGGTTAGCTCTAGATTTTGGATGGTGAGTAAAATCAAATGTCTCTCATCCAATTGTCAATTTTTCCTGATTAATGTGTATGGGCCTAAAATTTGTTCAATGAAGAAGATGGTTTGGTTGGAGTTGGATAATTTATTATCCTCCATGCTTGACCTCGCAATCATCTTCGACAAGGATTTCAACACTATTTTGTTAGATGAGGATAATATGGGTGGAGTCCAGAAAAAAGTCAATCTCCAATTGACTTTGCTGACTTTCTCCATAGGGCTAACTTGTTTGACATCCCACTTATGAATGGGAAATATACCTGGACCAATCACCACCTTGGCTTCAGCAATATTTCAAAAAAACTAGACAAGTTCTTATGGCGTGGAGATTGGGGTTCATTCCAGAAGACCTGTGAATGCAGTTTGGTCCCTTGTTTCGGCCCGGATCATTTCCTTATCCAGTTAGATGTGTTGGATGACTAGAAACTTGAGAGAAGTCCATTTAAATTTGAAAATATGTGGTTTTAGAGACCCTCTTTTCCTTTCCAAAATTGAGGAATGGTGGTTGTTGAAGGTTCAAAAAGGATTTAATATGTTCTCCCTCTTTTGCAAGCTTAAGTTCATCAAGGAAAGAATGAAGGTATGGAACAGGGAGAATTTCAAGGGCATTTTTTAGGAGAAAAAAAGTCTTGAAAAAGAAATGGCAAACTTGAATGAGGAAGTATTTTCTCATGTCATGGACCAATCCATATTTTTGAAAGAGAAAGAATTGTTGAGTAGTTATTTTGAGATTCTCTCTAGGGAAGAAATATACTGGAGACAGAAATCACGGTAGGTCTAGCTGAAGCAAGGAGATAGAAACTCAAAATTATTCCATAATTCTCCCAAGGTAATCTAAGGATCAGAAACAAAATTTCTAAGATCAAAAAGTCAGATGGATCTCTAGCAGAGGACGAGTCTTTGATCAAGGAAGCTACGGTTGAGTTCTTCAAGCAACTTTTGAATAACTGGGAGGGATCTGACCTCAACTTCCAAAATCAAATTCTCAGACGTAGTCTTATATTGGTTGAAGAGGACCAAAATTTAATGTTGACAAGATCCTTTACATAGGAATAATTAAGGATGGTTGTAATGCAATTGCATCTGGATAAAACTTCCCGGTCAGATGGCTTTCCTGTGAGCTTCTTTCAAAAATGTTAGTAAGGAAGTTTTTGAGGTTGTCGAAGAATCCAAAAATAAAGGTAATATGTTGAGAGACTTAAACAATACCTTTTTGGTCCTTATTCCAAAGAAGGATCTTGTCCTCTCCTTCAATACCTTCAATGATTTTAGACCTATATTGCTTTGTAATACAGTCAATAAAATTATTTTAAAAGCAATAGCGAATAGGCTAAAAATTATCTTACCAGAAATTATTGTTGAGGAGCAAAGTGGTTTCATTCCTGGCTGTTCAATCTTAGATGGGGCTATTGTGGCTCAAGAAGCTATACATTCAATTTGGTTTTCCAAAAGGAGTAGTATGATGATTAAACTCGATATAAAAAAAGCATATGACAAAGTTGATTGGTGCTTCTTGGTGGAAGTTATGGAGGATTTTGGATTCTCCTCACATTGGTTAAATTGGATCTTTAGTCTCATATCCAACCTGCATTATTTGATAATCATTAATGGAAGCACACATGGCTTCTTTGAACCCTCTAGTGGCTTGAGGTGGGGAGATCCAATTTCACCTTTCCTCTTTATTATAATGTTGAAGGCTCTCAGAAGCATGATTCAGATTGAGGCTAACAAAGGAACTTGGGAGGGTATTCAAGTTACCAGAAATATCCCTACGCTGACTCATCAATAGTTTGCAGATGACACAATGTTATACAGCTCTATAAGTAGGAGGGAAGTAGTTTTCATAAAGAAGACTCTTGTGTCCTATGCTCTGGCTTCAGGACAAGAGGTAAATGTCAATAAATCTGAGGTATATTTCTTCTTCATGGAGATCAAAAAGTAAAAGGAAATCCTTAAGATTCTAAAATTCAAAAAGGGGACTTTACCAAGTAAGTATTTAGGCTTTCCCCTTTTTCAGACTGCTATAAATCTATACTATGGGATCCACTTTAGGATCAGTGTTCAAATAAAATGTCCTCATAGAAAGGCAAATGGTTTTGGTTTTCATGGGCATGAAGGATTGTAATGTTGAAAGCTGTTATTTCTATTATTCCAATTTTTCTTTTATCCTTTCTAAAACTCCCTATGGGCGTTAATAACAAGTTGAATTAAAGGATGGAAATGTTTTTTTGGCAAGGATCCTCAGAGGATAAAAATATCTTATTGATTGCATGGGATGTGGTGTGCAAGCCTAAAGTTGAAGGTGGTGTTTGTCTCAAGGATCAACTATCTCAAAACAAAGTGAAGATGAGAAAATCAAACAAAGGAGATAACGCAACAAAATGCAATAAAACACAATGTTTATACCTTTGAAGATCCCTCACTCCTTGATAAGGTTGAGGAGAGTTGCACATCAAGACCCTCCTAGCTTCACCTAATGTTGAAATAGTAGAATGTGGATTGCTCTAGCTTTCAACACAATATGATGAGGATTTGGCTATGGATTGATAGATTTGATAGAGATGAGGATGAGAGATGGTTTGGCTATGGATATTTTGGCATTATGAGGGTAAGATGAGAAGATTAGAATGATATTTGGATAGCATAAGGATGTGAGGAAGAAGTTGTTAAAATGGCTTGGGTTGGCCTTGTATTTATAGGCCAATTGGAGAGGATTTTGAATCCAATGGCTAGGATTCAAAGTAGAGATCAATGGTTGGGATGGGAGGATGAGATCAAGGGTTGTGATCTCATCAACAAAGATGAAGGGTTGAGATTAAATGTGAATTTTAAATTCACATTGGGAAGATGAGGAATGAATTAAAAATTTATTTCCATGGGATAGTGTGAGGGTGATGTGGACTTGTCAATGAATTAAAAATTCATTTTTGTGGGGGAGTGTTTGAATAAAAAATTAAGTTTTATTGAGGAGTGTGAGGACATGTGACACATGCACATTTTTGGCACCTTACATGTGTAAGCTAATTTTATGGAAAATGTTTTAACATGAAAATAGAAAGGTGAGTTGGAAGGGTCATGTGACCTTTTGAATAAAATTTTGATTTTTATTCAAAGTGTGTGGGAGGATGGGTTAAGAAAGGTTTGACCATATCAATTAAGTGTTTAACTTAATTAATATGGCTGTAGCAAATTAGTTAGTGGGTTAATGGAGGATTAAAATTAATTAAATACTGATTTATTTAATTAATTTAGGTCTAGGGGTCATGTAGGCTAGGGTAGCTAATTAAATAATTGCTATTTAATCAACTAGGCTAGATTTAGGTTGATTATTAGGGTAGATTAATAAAATAAGTATGATTTATCTAATTAATCAGGATTAGGAGATGGAGAAATTAACTAAATAAATATTGAGAATATTTATTTAATCAATGAGGATATAGTTATAAGGTATAGTGATTAATTAAATGAATTAATTGATCACAAAGGATGGATAAATGGCTAAGGGTAGATTATTAGGGATAAATTAATTAAATAAATTGGATTTATTTAATTAATAGGAGGGCTACTTGGTAGTGTAGAGATACAAGAAATTGGCTTGCAGAGCAAGTCAGTTTTAGGTGTCTACACAAAGCACTAGAAGAAAAATTAGTTTCGAACATGTTCTCCAAACCGAATCTGAAATGGGTGAGGATTTTGCAAAATAAATATTTGGATAATGAAGATAATTCAATAATTCTAACAAATCAGGACCTGCCCAAGGGTTACAATCTGTGGAATTTTATGTTGTCTTGTAGACCAATCATAACTAACCATCTCACTTAGGAAGTAAGAAATGGCAGTAAAGCTTTATTTTGGGAGGACTCTTGGGGAGGCTTCCCTATCACAGAGAAGGCAGGGGATTTTGAGCATTCCAAACAAATTCTCTTCACTCATTAGGGAAGATATGTGGTAGATTATATGATCAAGAAAGAGTTCGAAGGGATTACAAGTTGGGAATGGAGAAGTTTGGAAGTGGCAGGTGTCTCTAAAACTGAAGCTTACAGTCTGGGTGATATTCTCTCAACAAGAAGGGTTAATCTTTGTCAGGGGGAGGATCGTATCAAGTGTAATTGTACTTCTTCTAGGGAGTATTCAGTAACGATTGGGTTTTAGGTGGCTGCAGAGAGTACAAAAAGAATAGATATTCCCACTCATTTATGTTGGAATAAACTATCTTCCTAAGGCTGGTGTCTTTGCTTGGGCGGATATCCAAAATAAAATCTTAACACTAGAGATATTTAAGAAGTTGGGTTATGAAGGTCCTTCCCGATGCCCTCTCTGCAAAGCTTCAAAGGAAATAATCAATCACCTTTGCTTGGGTGTCAGTTTGCCTAAGAATGTTGGTTATGGTTATGTGCCAAGCTTGGGTGGAGCGGCACCCTCCCAAAGAACATATATATCTTGTTCAAAGCATGGCTGATGTTGATGAGGAGTGCTACTTATAATAGTTTATGGATCATTAGCCCGTCCATTATTCTTTAGGATTTGTGGAAAGAGCGCAATAGAAGAATATTTTAGGAGTTTTTCATTGCCTTCATTCAAAAATAAAGTGGAATCTCTTATTGTGGAGGTGGTAAATAGCAGGAATTAATAGATTTCTCCTAAAGACAGAGTATTCTCAACCTAGGATAGTCGAATGAGGAAAATTTGGCAAGGTCTCAAAGTTCCTCCGTTAATGGGGTTGGGGGAGATAAGTCCTGAAAGTTGTGAATGGAAGCTAAATGGATTCCCTTGAGGCCGGATGGTTCAAATTGAACTTCGATGGCACCTCTAAGGGAAACTCAGGATCTTCAGGGGTGAGGTGTATAGTGAGGGATTGACATGCGAAGGCAATCTGTAAAGTTTCGAAGAGGTTGAGTAATGGAACCAATAACATGGTTGAATTTCAAACTCTAATCTTAGGTCTCCAAGAGAGCCTAAATTTGGGCATTGAGAAGCTAGCAATCAAAGGAGACTCCTCCATAGTTATAAATACAGTCAGGACAAAAAAAGGTCCCCTGTTGGAAGATCAATTCCTTCCTAGAGGAGATCATTGCATTGTTAGGGAAGTTTGGGGATCATACATTAAACCATGTCTTTAGAGAAGCCAACTTGGCGATTAATAGGCAGGTTGAGCTCATTATGGATATGATCGATGGTGGATAATACAAAGGTGGATTGTATTGTAATCATTTTGGTATTTATTGTTCAATTGGTTTGGCTCACTTGAAGTTTGCCAAAAGGACATTAGAAGTGCAAGTGAATAATGGTGAAGACATTGTTGTGGTCCTTTGCTAACGCATTACTTTAGCCAATGGAGGATGTATTCGGCATGGCTAAGTAAGGCTTTTATTTTTTGTTTGTTGGTTCAGTTTTTCTTGTTTAACAGCAAAATCATGGACACCTCAATTAGACTTACTTGTCCTCAGAGACAAATATCCTTTCTTAGAGTGGTCGCAAAGAAATGACTTCAAAGCATTTTCAAAACAAAAAATGGCATCCTTCTATTAGCGTTCTAGTGGATTTTGGGAGATGAGTTCTTGATGGCTGACCACATATACAGGGTCAATATTGATGTCTCCTCTATGTTCATGGATTCCCTTTTGGATTTCGGGGAGCTGAAGGAGGATGTTGCTTTTATTTCAAAGACCTTCATCAAGAAGATTTTTTTGGGAGGCTTAGATGAGGTCTTGGAAATGGTAAGATATAGAAACGGTGTCCCCTCCCATAAGACTTTCACATGCTTAATCATTGTGGAGATTTGGTTACTTGGAATCTGCTTATCGTGTCCAACAGGAAGAGGGCATTCCTTGACAGGAGGTAGAATGTGGATAAGGCGGTGGGGTTTCTAAAATAGGTTCTTGGCATGAAGGACGCAGGCAATGGTGACTGGATGTAGATTTTTGTGAATGCCAAAGCAAAGGGTGCAAAAGGAAATTAAAACCTAGTGTAAGACCTACAATGATACAGTTAGTTTGCCATATAGCCAGTATGTAATTAGTTAGTAGCTTTTTCAAAATTCTATTTGTAGTTTCTAGTTGATAAATTATTCCAGGGTTTTGTTTCTACCTGGGTTACTTGTCATGTCCCCATATTAAGGCATTGTTTAAATTAAAAAATTTAAACTTCGTGATTAGACAGAGAAGCCACTTTGGATGGTAATCCCGTATATAATAATATTAGTGATAATAATATTAATGATATATATATTATACAATTAAAATATAATATATTTATAAATAATAAATATAAGATCATTATTATAAATATAGGATATTATATAATGACAATATATATTTATAAATATTAATATTAATATTAATATTAATAATAACATATTATTATATAAATTAAATATTATAAGCAAAGTAAGAAGGCCAATTTCATAAGAAATTGGGCTTATTAAATTCCAACGATTAATAATAAACAAGAGACTGCGATAGTGCATATTACATATTAAAGAGAGTTGTTAATAAAAGTGAGGATGGATAATAAGACAAAGGTCTTAAAGAGGCATGATATATAAAATACAAGAGATGCTATCAAGAAAAAAATAAGAACAATGATTTTATAGTGAAGACATGATCATTTAAAGGTAGCGATCGGGTAGCAAATTATATTAAGTTTATTAAAGGTGCAGCAATGAATAACATGACAAAGAATTATATTTAGAGGATGCGAATTGTAATAAGGAAATAAATGAAAGTGTTAGAAGATATATGTAGAGTGATTAACAAATGAGAGGTAGCGATTAATTTATGGAAGGACATCACCCTTCTAAGAGATGCCTCCCTTCGTAGAAAGCATGAAGATATAAATTCAAATTGGTGTGAAGGAATATGGGGGCATCAGGCAGCAATAATATCTGATTTGATAGAGAGATGGAAAAAGGAACATCAACACATCAATACAACCAATCAATGATCAATCAATTAAAAATTAGAACTGATCTTCATGGAAATCTCACAAGCAAAGGAATATCAAACAATAAGAATATCATATATGCATGGAATAATATGAAATAATGATAAAAGTCTAATAAAATTTAGTAGTTATGTTAGTAATGGAATATGCATAGGATAATGTTCTATTAGGCAACTAAGTAAGGAATTGGACATCATATATCTCAAATATTTGCATTAAGTCTTGAAATATATAAAATTCATGATGATTAAAGGACCTTATGTTGAAGATATATTATGGCAAATAGTATTATGGCATGGATATCAACTTGATATTATGGATATGGTAATTGGAATGGAACTCTATAAGTGGTTATGGGCATGGTCATCCTAGGAATGAGTAAGTGGCCTTGTTGCTAATCTGCCCAACACTATGAAAATGAGGTTGATAGTTAGGTTAGTAATTGACCAACCATGGGTATGGCTCGTGGTGGTGAGAAATCATCCCCGAGACCAATAATAATGGGCCTTGATTGACGAATCAAGGAATAATAATGGGCCTTTGATTGATGAATCAAAGGATGTAATAATGGGCCTTCGATTTAAATATCGAAGGAATAATAATGGGCCTTGGTTGATGAATCAAGGAATGATAATGGGCCTTCGATTGACGAATCGAAGGAATAATGATGGGCCTTTGGTTTAATAACCAAAGGAATAATAATAGGACCCATGATAGTTGGTATGACATTGCCTCCTAATGAGTCATCTCTCATAAGGTGGAAGGTATGATTAACAGTAGGCCTAAGATTATCTCTCCCAAGTAGATCATGAAATATGGAAAATGGACTTGTGAAAAGATAAAATACATATAATTATGATTAGTTGAAGTAGTTACATATGGTTATGGTCAAGTATTAAAGGGAATTGAATACTAATGTTCTCTTTTACAAGTTGAAATTATGTGCAAGGTTGCGAAAAATTTGGCTTGCTAGAAGGGGACATTACAAATGGTATCAAAGCAGTCATCCAACCATCCTGTGTATACTTTAGGATTTATGTGTATTTAAATGTTTACCTTGTGGCTTATGTGTATATGTGTATTTGTGTGACTTATGTATTTAAGTATATACTTTACGACTTACATGTATGTTTTGTGACTTGAGCTACTTGCTTGTCTACTTGAGCTACTTGCCTACTTGCTTGAGTTACTTGCCTACTTTCTTGAGCTACTTGCTTGTCTACTTGAGCTACTTGCCTAATTGCTTGAGCTACTTGCTTGTCTACTTGAGATACTTGCCTACTTGCTTGTCTACTTGAGCTACTTGCCTACTTGCTTGAGCTGGTTGCTTGCATGCTTGAGCATGATAGGTAGGAAGAATACCCTCCATCATACTCTTGTCAAGATGTGATAGGTAGGAAGAATGCCCTCCATCAGATTCTTGAACCTTGCAGGTAGTCATAAGAGGTGATAGGTAGGAAGTGTGCCCTCCATCACGCTCTAACTTGCAAGTATTTCTATGGATTCCATCAAAGAATCAACTTGATTCAATCTAAACCCAAAACCACAATTTCATCTCAACACATCAGAAAGTAGACATTAAAAGGTGCAAGAAAAAAATCGTTGTGATTGCTTGAGGACAAGCAATCTCGAGAGGGGAGGCCTGTCATGTCCCCATATTAAGGCATTGTTTAAATTAAAGATTTAAACTTCGTGATAAGACGGAGAAGCCACTTTGGATGGTAATCTCGTATATCATTATATTAGTGATAATAATATTAATGATATTATTATTATTATTATTATTATTATTATTATTATTATTATTATTATTATATATAATACAATTAAAATATAATATATTTATTATATTTATAAATAATAAATATAAGATCATTATTATAAATATAGGATATTATATAATGACAATATATATTTATAAATATTAATATTAATAATAACATATTATTATATAAATTAAATATTATAAGCAAAGTAAGAAGGCCGATTTCATAAGAAATCGGGCTTATTAAATTCCAACGATTAATAATAAACAAGAGACTGCGATAGTGCATATTACATATTAAAGAGAGTTGTTAATAAAAGTGAGGATGGATAATAAGACAAAGGTCTTAAAGAGGCATGATATATAAAATACAAGAGATGATATCAAGAAAAAAACAAGAACAATGATTTTATAGTGAAGACATGATCATTTAAAGGTAGCGATCGGGCAACAAATTATATTAAGTTTATTAAAGGTGCAGCAACGAATAACACGACAAAGAATTATATTTAGAGGATGCGAATTGTAATAAGGAAATAAATGAAAGTGTTAAAAGATATATGTAGAGTGGTTAACAAATGAGAGGTAGCGATTAATTTATGGAAGGACATCACCCTTCTAAGAGATGCCTCCCTTCGTAGAAAGCATGAAGATATAAATTTAGATTGGTGTGGAGGAATATGGGGGCATCAGGCAGCAATAATATCTGATTTGATAGAGAGATGGAAAAAGGAACATCAACACATCAATACAACCAATCAATTAAAAATTAGATCTGATCTTCATGGAAATCTCACAAGTAAGGAATATCAAACAATAGGAATATCATATATGCATGGAATAATATGAAATAATGATAAAAGTCTAATAAAATTCAGTAGTTATGTTAGTAATGGAATATGCATAGGATAATGTTCTATTAGGCAACTAAGTAAGGAATTGGACATCATATATCTCAAATATTTGCATTAAGTCTTGAAATATATAAAATTCATGATGATTAAAGGACCTTATGTTGAAGATATAGTATGGCAAATAGTATTATGGCATGGATATCAACTTGATATTATGGATATGGCAATTAGAATGGAACTCTATAAGTGGTTATGGGCATGGTCATCCTAGGGATGAGTAAGTCGCCTTGTTAATCTGCCCAACACTATGGAAATGAGGTTGATAGTTAGGAAAGTAATTGACCAACCATGGGTATGGCTTATGATGGTGAGAAATCATCCCTGAGACCAATAATAATGGGCCTTGATTGACGAATCAAGGAATAATAATGGGCCTTTGATTGACGAATCAAAGGATGTAATAATGGGCCTTCGATTTAAATATCGAAGGAATAATAATGGGCCTTGGTTGACGAATCAAGGAATGATAATGGGCCTTCGATTGACGAATCAAAGGAATAATGATGGGCCTTCAGTTTAATAACCAAAGGAATAATAATAGGACCCATAATAGTTGGTATGGCATTGCCTCCTAATGAGTCATCTCTCATAAGGTGGAAGGTATGATTAACAGTAGGCCTAAGATTATCTCTCCCAATTAGATCATGAAATATGGAAAATGGACTTGTGAAAAGATAAAATGCATATAATTATGATTAGTTGAAGTAGTTACATATGGTTATGGTCAAGTATTAAAGGGAATTGAATACTAATGTTCTCTTTTACAAGTTGAAATTGTGTGCAAGGTTGCGAAAAATTTGGCTTGTTAGAAGGGGACATTACATTACTCCTCTGATGGAGATATTGTAATTAAACTGCTATTGTTAAGTTTTTTGGTTAAGCTATAATATAGGGAGTATCCCCCATGAATGCATTTACTGAGCAAAAAAAAGCAGCTTTTATTACAGAGAACTAGTTTTGGTTATAAAAGACTAACTTTATTTGTAAAAGTAAAATGTGAAATGGATGAAAGTGTTTCTTTTTTAAAACAATAACGAAAGAAATTACACAGCAAAATAAAAATTAAATTTATTAAAACTTTTTTCTTATTGAATCTTTTTAGTTAATATAAATAATAAACAAATGTAAGTGAGAGTGCTTCTGGATTCAACTTGTATGTTTTTGCTTCGACATTTCAGATCATACTCAATGATCCATCATCAGGAAGAGGAGAGTTATGGTTTAGTAAACAAGAATATATATAAAAATAAAATAGTTTCCGCTTTCTTTATTTGTCCTCTAGTTCATGCATGGAAATAGAATAATATAACTCTATCTAGTACTATGAATCTTTAGTATTCCTTCCCCCAAAAAAGTATGTATATATATTTTATGATTTGTTTAAAAAATAATAATTTGAAGCAAAAAAAAAATGAAACTGGACCTCAATTTTGAGAAGTGAAGCTTATAATAATTATAAATTAAGCATTTCCTTTATTACAGTTCAAAATATATATGCATATAAATATATATTGTTGCATTTATTGAGTTTCATCAAATAACAAAATACCAAGGATAAATAAATCATGTGTAAATAATTACAAATACATATATATTTTTTGCCCAAAACCTTGGGATATGTGTGACAGTAAATATTCTTCCTCTTCTCCATGTGAACTTGCAAGCAACTTCTCAAACCTATAGATCTAAAAAAAAATCAAGTTCAAAAACAAGTTAAGGTTTAAACATGAAAACAAAAAAAAATAAGCAAATAAAAATTATTCAATTTATTTTGCCCTCAAAAATTTCATGAAAAGAACATAAAAATAAAATAAAAATGAAGAGGAGTTTAAGAGAAAAGAGTGAATCTAGCCATGAGATCCCATGGGTTTTCCATGGAATTTTTCATCCTGAGCTTCCTCCCAAACCCTCCAAATAGGAAGAAGAAAAGTAAAAAGAAAAAAAAGAAAGAAATAAGTGGGCATACAAATGAAAATGGAAAAAGAAAATGAATCTAACTTATAAGAAATATTATATTTCATTTGTTTTGGGTTTAACCTAAAATTTAATATTTAAATATTGGTATTCATTAATTTAACTTAGTGCATGGTTTTCTTTATTTATTAAGACTTCAATTTTGAAGATTGGGAGATTTAATTTAAATAATTGATACTTAGTCTTGTTGGGAATAGTCCGGACAACTGAGAGGGGGGTGAATTAGTTGTCCCTAAACTTTAACCTTTTCTAAACCTTTTAAATCTTCTTTATAATCAAATTAATGATGAAAACATTTAAGCATAAATCAACATATGAGCATAAACAACATAAACACACAACACCAGAATTTTGACGTGGAAAACTTGGTTAAGGGAAGAACCACGGTGGGGGTTAACCCACAAAAAATGTGTACCCTATTAAAAGTACTTAAGAAAATAGAAGGCATATGCCTTCGGGTGCACTGCCCAAAGCTCACTGCTCAAGAAAGGCTCACGACCTATAAGAAATTATGATTTATACAGAAATAATGAACTGAAAAATAGCATCTGCATTCATGCCTGAATCAGTCCCTTTGAAGGCTTAAAAACTTCTGCTCTTATCTTCAAATTCTTCTTCACTCTATACTTCCTTCGATCCTCTTCTTCTCTGCTCTGCTTTTTGATCCTTTCTTCAGATTTAACTCTTTTTTCAAGGATACTTTTCAACAACTCTTTAACAAGTATTTATATGCTTCATCTACCTTGGAATGATCAACAAGGTCAGCTAAACTTGACGCGGATCATTACACTGTTGGCCAAACACAACTGAGACTTGAATCTTCCTCTACAACCACGCCATGCTTCATAAAATGTTCTTAGATCATCCGCAATATGCTAGGAACATCTGATCGACCAAGACTGGGTAGAACATCAACGTCAAAGAAGAAATATTCAATCAACAATCTCAAACTTCAATGTGGACCTCCAACATAGTAGCCACATGATCCAGAACCTCCACAAGCACATTGAAATCACTAATAACATTCACTCTAAACCAAATTACCAGAATCATTTGTATCTACCTCCGGAACCTCAAGAACATTATCTGCCATGACTATCAAACTAGAAAGATAGCTTGTGGACCTCCAAACCATGAACCACTAGTGTTGATGATACATACTAATTTTTGAAATATGCCTTCAGATCCCAGACCATAATATTTCACTACGGAGCAATTTGGACCAACTTACTGTCACACTATCTCTTCTGTATACTACAAATCTGGTTCTGCTCAGATGGCCATAACTTCTTCAAATCTTCATGCGGACTTCTCAAATCATAACTGGAGCAACCTCTGACAATCCTCTACATAGCTATATGGTTCGCATGCATTGATTGTCATTAATTTTCTCAATACCCTCAATAGCCCGATCTTCTATACAGATAGCAAAATAGGATACAGTTGACACCAATGGCAACAAGGATATGTTGACATCAATGACAACAACACTTAGGCACATATTTGCAATAATCTCCCCCTTTGTCATTGATGGCAACATATGATGTGAAAAACTGAATTTATCCATCAAGACAAGAACTTCTCCCCTTTCTCTTCTCACTTATGTAACTACTTTCTTTATTGCTCCCCCTTACATCAGCAACTAGTTTTTCACATGACTTCTCTCCCCCTTTGACATCAATGGCAAAGGGCACATATTTGCTATCTTTTCTCCTTTTTTGCTTCAAATTGATCCCAAAATTTGTACACTAACTACTCCCCCTTTGAGTAGTACCTCCTTAACATCAATCTGGATCACAAGATATGAATGTGAATTCCACCGGACTGATGCACCTTAGTGCATCTTAGTTCTAATCAAGAGAGGTAATAACCCCTAACTTTTCTCTGAGATACTGACAAGTATCTTTGGGAAGAGGCTTAGTGAAGATATCCGCAATCTGATCTTTGGAAGACACAAACTCCAACTTGACTTCATTCTCATTAACTTTCTCTCTCAAGAAATGAAACTTGATAGATATATGCTTTGTCTTTGAGTGCAATACCAGATTCTTGGAAATGCTTATAGCACTTGAATTATCACACAAAATTGTGATTGGCTCCTCAAATACAATTCTGATGTCCTTCAGCATTTGCTTCATCCACAGAACTTGAGAACAATTATTTGTTGTTGCTATATACTCTACCTCTGCAGTAGACAGAGAAATTGCCTCTTGCTTTTTGCTCATCCAAGAGACAAATCTTCTCCCCAAGAAGAATGTGCCACCACTAGTACTTTTTCTGTCATCCACATCTCCTGCCCAATCAGCATTTATATATGCATGAAGAGTGAAATCATTGTCCTTTGGATACCACAGTCCATAATCAATTGTCCCCTTGAGATATTTGAAAATTCTTTTGACTGCCACAACATGGGATTCTTTTGGATCAGCTTGAAATCTAGCAACAAGTCCAACTGCATTCATGATGTCAGGTCTAGTCTAAGTCAGATAGAGCAATCCTCCAATCATTGATCTATACCTTTCCTGATTTGCCTTTGGGGAGTCATCTTTGCTTAGCTTGCATCCGGTTACCATAGGAGTACCTACTAGCTTTGAATCTTCCATTCCAAACTTCTTCAACAATTCTTTCACATACTTGGACTGAGATATGAAGATACCTTTATCTGACTGAACAATTTGCAAACCTAGGAAGAAGTTCATCTCACCAAACATTGACATCTCAAACTCACTTTTCATCTAATCAACAAATGCTTTGCACATACATTCATTTCCACCAAAAATGATATCATTAACAAAGACCTTAACAATTAGAATGTCCTCATGATTTATCTTGAAGTACAGATTACTATCGGTAGTACCTTTGCTAAATCCTAGCTTAAGCAAATGCTTATCCAATCTGGCATACTAGGCTCTTGGAGCTTGCTTGAGTCCATACAAGGCTTTTCTTAGTCTACAAACCATATCTCCCTGATCAGACAACTGAAATCCTTCTGGTTGTTCAATGTAGACTTCTTCCTCCAAATCTCCATTTAGAAATGTTGATTTGGCATCCATTTGATAAACTTTAAAATCTTTGAAAACAACAAAAGCAAGAAATAATTTGACTATCTCTATCCTTGCCACTGGAGAAAAAGTTTCTTCAAAATCAATTCCTTCCACTTGAAAATAACCTTTACGTACCAACCTTGCCTTGGTTCTTACAACCTCACCATCTCATTCAGTTTATTCTGGAAGACCCATTTGGTTCCAATCACATTTTTGTCCTCAGGTCTAGTCGAACAAGATCCCAAGTGTGATTCTTTTCAATTTGCACCAATTCTTCTTCCATATCCTTAACCCAGTTTTCATCATTGCAAGCTTCACTTAATAGTTTAGGTTCAATCTTTGAAATCAAATAAATCTCTTCTTGATCTTCAGCAACTCTTCTCCTAGTTTGAACACCTCTATTTTTATCTCCTATGATTTGATCTTCAGGATGATTCATTCTTACATACCTAGGGGTTTTGGGAATTGTTTGAACTTTTATTTCTTGAACTGGTTCCTCATCTTCTGCACTAATCTCTTGAGTTACTGGAGTTACCGGATCAATCTAGATCTGAGTCTAAATTTGATCTTGCCTTCCTTGACTTTGAGTTTCATCTTGATCATCTGAATCATATCTGCAATACTTGGAATGACCTTTGCTTTCATCAACTTTAACATTAGCACTTTCAACAATCTTTTTCAACCTCTTGTTGAAGCACCGATAAGCCTTACTTTGAGTAGAGTATCCCAAAAATATTCCTTCATCACTTCTTGCATCAAACTTGCCTAAATCCTCATCTCTTTTGATATAGCATTTACTACCAAAAACTCTAAAATATATTACAGTAGGAGGATGACCAAACCATAGTTCATAAGGAGTTTTCACCCGGATCATATCTTTACTTTTCATACACACTGGCCTTGAATGCAGATTCAGACTTAGGAAGAGAATCATCAAACTCACTCATTTCAAATGCTAAAACCTTGCCAACTAACTGATCCCTTATGACTGTTGGTATTGTCTTGATTTCTTCAATGGCTGCAGCCTTGTGTTTATAAGCTGCAGGTAAGGATCTGAACACCTTGGCAACAATTTCTAATTCATCCAATACTTGCCTACATTTCTGATATCGATCACAAGTTCATTTACTTTCTGCATGTAGGAAATAATGTTTTCATCTTCACTCATTACCAGTCTTTCATATTTATCCTTTAGGCTTTGTAGCTTGGCACTGTTGGGTCTTGCTCTCCGAATCGGCAGAGGGTTTGCCAGTTCCAATGCACAGGCAGATCCGGCCAACAAATATAGGAGGTTGCGTGAGCTGCCTCCCCTTCACTTCTGGTTCTGCCACACCAAGGGGGCTATCCCTATAGCTAAAGATTTAACTTTGACTCACCCAATGACAAAAAGATTTAGCTTTGCAACAACAGGCAGAATACTCTCATGTTTGGACCAAGATTTGCATGATAAATCACAAGTTTGGCAACATTCTTGGACATATCTAACTGGTTGTGGATGAGAGTATGTAGGGGTCCTATTCCTACTCCTACAAACTAACAGGTTGGAAATATGAAAGGATTTGTAATTATGTTTGGATGCAAGACAGGGGGTTTTGGATCATAACTACTACATAGAGAGCAGACTGGTGCCTATCTCAGGGCAAGGAGTCAACTAGACGTATACAAGTGAATGGTTTGCACTGGCATTCAAATTTCAAGGGGTTAGGACTGGTATTTGCCTTACAAACACCACCCAAGAATGAGTATTTAGCTATCTCTACTTACAAATATCCCTACTAACATACAATCTTCTTCATACTTAACCTAAAATAATTTAATCCACTCCTTGAATGGAAGTTAGAGATCAAGCATGCAATACAGCAAATCTGTATCCTAGAACCTTAGTAACACTTAGCAACCATATTCAAAAGAAGGGATGCATGCAGCAAATGGAGGCAAACAGCTAAACACATGCAACAATGCATTTTTCATATACAACAACAATGAAACTGAACATATATGCAAGGTGCACTCAAATGCAACTCATAAACTCCAAAAGAAACAGAACAGCCAAGAAAGGCTTTATTTTCATTATTTTCTCGAAAAAATTGCCCAAGTCTTCAACAACCACAAATGAGTAACACAGTTTGCCCTATATAGCAAAACTGTGCACTCAGCAACAAGGTACATGGTCAAATCAAAAAATTTGCCAGATACACTGCACCATCAAAATGGCACCCAAAACATTCAAAGCACCAGGGGGAAGAAGAGGGAAGGAGCAAGCGAATTTGGGAAGTGTGCCGCCGCATGGAGATTTTCACCTTTGAATATGGTGGTTGGTCAGTCATTTCGACCCATACCTCTGCAACTCTTTGCCATTAATGGCCAACCTACCCACAGCCTCAAGAAATGCAACAGTTGCGTGCTCCGAAACTCTCTCGATTTGAAATGCAACTGTGAAAACATACAACTCTCCTCCTGTCAGAATTTTGAATGATGATCGTCAATCAAAATTCTCCCTCTGAGATCTGTGGCCTCAAAACATGCTGAAAAGTCACCTGCTAATGAAATCGTGCCATGTAGGCTCCCCTTTTCGATCGCTGACTTTTCCCAGTGCAACATATGCATTACCTTTTTGCCCATTTTGCCTTCAAATCCTTGTATATGCAAATGCAAATGCATACAATTTCTTTTGAACATGTGGCAGCCGTTGATTGGATCGCCATCGCTATGCTTTTGCATCTCCATCAGCCGTCGGAATGAGCATGGATAGAGCCACCGATAAGTGAAGTCTCGCCAATGAGCCATTGTATTTCCCTTTGCATATGTGGCTGCACATGAGATTGTATGCACATACAATCACCTTATATACAAGGTAGACCCCAAAACATTATGAAACATATATGAAAGCACCATCGGGTCCGGCTTGCAACTTCATTCTTTACATCTTACCTTGTACATTGCACATACATACATACAACACGGATTCCAGCATAGTTGTCAATCGGATTGAAATAACCTTTGAAATCCAGCTTGTATCTCATCTTTTGTATCTCCCATTGTATATTGCATATACAATGCACCTAACATACAAACTGCGGACCTGAACCACTTATCCGCCACAACACATTTTCCTTTCACGTCCGGGCCTTGTATGTTTGCATTATATATTGCACACACATACAACCCACGGAACATACAACAACGCGGGCCCCACCAGGTACTGAAACTTTGACTTTGACCATACCAACTTGTATATTTCCCTTTGTATATGACGCTTGTATGTTTACTTTGTATATTTGATATACATTTCACCTTGCATCTTTTCCTTGTATGCCGCCGATTGATCTTTCCTTGCATGTGCGCTTGTATGTGCCCTTTGCATGTTTTCCATTGTACATTGACATTGTATATTGCGAATGTATATTCGAACATACAAACAAATCATACATGCAATCCCCTACATACAAGTAGGGAATCAGCGATGGAATGTACATGCAATGTACATATAGATTTTTGCCCAGAATTGCACATACAAGCCCAATATGCATACAAAGATGCATACAACCAATTTTTGCACTTTTTTGAAGCCGATTTGACTCATCTTTTTTGGGCCCGCCAATGTACATTTGCACTTGCACATTAAAATGTACATACAAACAACAATGCATATACAAAGATATATACATGTAACTCAAGAGGCTGAGGGACTTAGAATTTTTTGATTTTTCATAAAAAGTGCCTGCGAATTTAAATACTTGAAATCTGAATTTTATGTAGGCACCAACAAGCACATTTAACATATTTGTCACCTTCATACAGATTTTCTAATTTACTCTAGATTTCATGAGCAATTTGCAAATCCAAGACATTTGCCAATTCGGTATCAGACATGGCACTCAACAATGCTTCTTTGGCTTGAGTGTTGTGTTCAGCATCTCTAAGTTCATCTATATTTGAAGGTCCATTCTTCATAATCTTATACACATGCTTGGTTATTGTCCAAAATCCATCACCCATACATTCTAGATGACACTACATGCATACCTTCCAGAGGGAGTAATTTGTTCCATCAAATCTTGGACTTTCCTTCTTGTAGATCGAGATCTTGGATCTCCTCAAGCGGTCAGGCTTCTTTTAAAGGAACTTGGCTCTGATACTAATTGTTGGAAATAGTCCAAACAACTGAGAGGGGGGGTGAATCAGTTGTCCCTAAACTTTAACCTTTTCTGAACCTTTTAAATCTTCTTTATAATCAGATTAATGATGAAAACATTTAAGCATAAATCAACATATGAGCATAAACAACATGAACACACAACACCAGAATTTTGACGTGGAAAACCCGGTTAAGGGAAAAACCACGGTGGGGGTTAACCCACAAAAATGTGTACCCTGTTAAAAGTACTTAAGAAAATAGAAGGAACATGCCTTCAAGTGCACTGCCCAGAGCTCACTGCTCAAGAAGAGGCTCACTGCCTATAAGAGATTATGATTTATACAGAAATAATGAACTGAGAAATAGCATCTACATTCATGCCTGAATAAGTCCCTTTGAAGGCTTAAAAACTTTTGCTCTTATCTTCAAATTCTTCTTCACTCTATACTTCCTTCGTTCCTCTTCTTCTATGCTCTGCTTTTTGATCCTTTCTTCAGATTTAACTCTTTTTTCAAAGATACTTTTCAACAACTCTTCAACAAGTATTTATATGCTTCATCCACCTTGGAATGATCAACAAGGTCGGCTAAACTTGACGCGGATCATTACACTGTCGGCCAATCACAACTGAGACTTGGATCTTCCTCTACAACCACACCATGCTTCATAAAATGTTTTTAGATCATCCACAATATGCCAGGAACATCCAGTCGGCCAAGACTGGGAAGAACATCAACCTCAAAGAAGAAATCTTCAATCAACAATTTCAAACTTCAATGCGGACCTCTAACATAGTAGCCACATGATCCAGAGACCTCCACAAGCACATTGAAATCACCAATAACATTCACTCTAAACCAAATTACCAGAATCATTTGTATCTTCCTCCAAAAACCTCAAGAACACTATCTGACATGACTGTCAAACTAGAAAGATAGCTTGCGGACCTCCAAACCATGAACCACTAGTGTTGATGATACATATTGATTTCCCAAACATGCCTTCAGATCCGCAGACCATAATATTTCACTACAGAGCAATCTGGACCAATATACTGTCACACTGTCTCTTCTGTATACTGCAAAATCCAGTTCTGCTTAGATGGCCATAACTTCTTCAAATCTTCCTGTGGACTTCTCAAATCTTAACTAGAGCAACCTCTGACAATCCTCTACATAGCTATATGGTCTGCATGCATTGATTGTCATTAATTTTCTCAATATCCTCAACAATCCGGTCTTCTATACAGACAGCAAAATAGGATACAGTTGACACCAATGGCAATAAGGATATGTTGACATCAATGACAACACCACTTAGGCACATTTTTGCAACAAGTCTATATTTAAGATTAAATGTCAGGCCAATGTAATTGATCTTTTTTGGGGTATTGCTATAGTTTAGTTTAATTAATTATGAATTTGATTAGTTGAGTGTTTTACTAAAATGATCTTGGTGGGGGGTTGTTATAAAATAATTTAACTTAAGTGCTTAGGTTGAAGTTTAAAGAATAATAAAGTTTAATTATAATTATGTTTAATTATTAAATCAATAAAAATTAAATTGCTTTTAAATTACGACTTGTTAGAAATTTATTTAAATTTATAAAATGATTAATAAATTATTAAATAGAGGTTGTTGTATAAGTGCAATTTAAATAATTGCCTTCTCCACCTTGCAAGTTAAATTTTCTTTAGCAAAAAAATAGTAATCTTCTAAAAAAAATATTATTAATTAAATCTATTCTCGTTAATGGGATAGAGTCACAGCGGTCAGGACAGCTGTTATAAGGTGGCCAAACATGCGAAGTAATGAGTAGAAGTGATAGCAATCAAGTGTGAAGTATATGTATTTTCATTTCTCAGCTTTTTGCATTTATGATTTTTGAGGTGTAGTGGATTTCTATGGCATCTAGGGTTGGAGCTCACCATGTGGGCAGTAAAATGATAGATGGAGGGCGTGGGGAGGAGAAGGAGGAGAAAACATCAAAGCAGAGGAAGCACAAGGTGATAACTGAAGAGGCGGTGACAGATTTTATGGCATTTATGGATCTGGAAATTAGTGACCATGTGCTTAGACAATGGATGGTTCATATCTGGGAGTTGGCCAAAAGTAAGGATAGTTATCCAAGAGTGTGTATGTACTCGGCAATAGAAAAACTACTTTTGGATCTGAGGTACACTAGGGATAGATGGAATACATTCAATGTAGCTAAGTCACTTTCTTGTGCATCCAAGCTCTTAACAACGGCTAGTTCATACCTTCTTCATGATGACATTGGAGATATGGTTCACCAAGTAAAGGTACATTTTGATTATTTTCTGGAACACCTTCATGCTATAAAGAGGAGGCATATATGTCTTCAACTAGAAATAGAAATGGTTGCTAAGAAGATGCAAGTTACTCTCCCTGAGGAGGCTATTCCACTATTCTTAGAATGTTGTGACTTGGAGGAGGACGAATATAATGGCAAGAAGACTAAAATATTAGGTTAGAATGTGGTTTGTGAAAAATCTAATTATGTTGTTGAGGGGGCAAAGAGGCTGGCATAATTTGTCTCAATCGTTTTGTCTGGGTAATAGTGGGGCTTAATCTTCATAATAGTTTGTCTATATGGTTTGATATCTCGCCAATCAGTGAGGCATATGGGGCTTATGCCTAGATAATGAGGTCTCCCCAATTTTGATGGTTCCTAGACCTAAACCAAGGAATATTATCAAAAAAAATATTAATTAAATCTATAATTTAATTTTTAACTAAGATTTTAAATATCATGTATTCAACTCCTTTGAGATTCAAATAATAAATTTTAGGGTGCTTAGTTTTGTAATTAAAATTTTGGCATGTCTGGCTAGTCTAAATTGTGCTTTAATGATAATCTTAAATCTATAAGTTAAAATATGTTGAATTTTCCTTCCTATTTAACTTTGTGGTTTTGGTCAAAAGTGTGTTTGCTTAATAATTAAATTCTCTCAAGTGATTTTATTAATGTCTTTAACTTGAATAAGAAGTTTATTTTTAATGGTATGTGTAGACACTTAAATTTATCTTCACAATCATCCTATTTTTCTTCTATTAATTAAATGGATATTATTATCTATTTTATTTATTCATTTAATACTTTCTCTATTTTTCTTCTATTAATTAAAAGGATATTATTATCTATTTAATTAATTCATTTAATACATTCCTCTTTTTCTTCTATTAATTAAATGGATATTATTATCTATTTAATTAATTCATTTAATACTTTCCTCTATTTCTTCATTAATTCACTTAAATCATTAAAATATTATAGTCATTTATCCATTCGCTTAATTAAATCATCTATCCATTTCATATATTCTCTAATCATTTAAGTATCTATGCATTAATTTACACAAATCTATATCTATTGCATATTCCATATATAAATTCATCTAATTAAATAATATTTCCACTATTGCATATTTAATTCACAAAAACCACTTTCTCCATAAATTTCTAAATCTCCACTATACCATAAATGCTCCCATTTATTTCTTTCATAAATGGCACTGACAATATGGACAAATGTCCATTTCTCCGTTTCTCCATTATTCCACAAAATCTCCCATTTATTGCTTTCATTATTCGTACTGAATCATGGCAGTATGGGACAAATGTCCATTTCTCTGTTTCTACATTTAATTCCACATTTCTCCCATAAATTGGATTTTATTCTGTGAGGGCATCTATATAAACCTTCTTTCTTCTCACCGTGAGGATATGCAAAATTGATATACTAGATTTAGCTCACAAGTCTAAAGTTATTCGTTCATCATAGCTTCTTGTTGCATTTTTGTTGCTTATGAAAATCTCAGAACATCAAACGTGAAATATAAGACCTTGATGATAGGAGAACAATGGAGTTACTTTTCTTTTTGAATGCTTATGTTTGGTTTTTCATAGTTTAGTATTAAATTTCTGCAATAGTGTTCATTTATGATAAACTTCATTGGTGTGATGTTGAAACTCTTTTGATTTTGATTGTAGATTCATCAGTTTTGTAGACACCCTAAAATGACCACGTTATTGCACTACTTGCATTTCGTCATTTCTTCCTAATCACCTGCACTCAACATTAATTAAATAATCTAATTATTTAATTAATTTCACCAAATTCTTCTAAATCACATACTTGAGACGTTAATTAAATAAATTTTCTTTGTTTAATTAATTAAATCAAATTCCTCTATTATTCTTCCACAATTAAATAATTTTAAATTATTTAATTATCCTCTTTCCAAATTTCAAATCCACATTAATTATAAAAACCTAATTATTTAATTAATTCAACAAATTCCCTCTTATCTACAATTAAATAATTCTTAAATTATTTAATTAAATCAAAATCATTCTTTCAAAATCATGCACAACAATTAAATAAATTTATTTATGTAATTTGCTTTCAAATCTTCTAAATTAAATAATTCTAATTATTTAATTATTTCTTCCAAAATATCTTCTAATTTTCATGCAAATATCTTCTTCTTGTTTTAAATCACTTAGCTAATCATTACATTCTGTTAATTGCTTTAACTCATTCTTCTATTCTTGATAACTCCTCTCATAGAAAAGAAAGCAAGACACTTGTCTTCTTCTTATTCGTTGCACGTTCCTCAACTGTTCTCCTCCATTGATTCTTCTGAATTATCTGGACCGTTGATCGATCTTCATTGAAACCTATATAAACCCCCCTCATCTCCTTCATTGAGCCTCTCTCTTCGATCTTATTCTCAAGCATACTTAACAGCGCTTTGAGCATACAACGCGTCGATTGAGCAACCTCATGATCTTTTGACATTAATCTCTTGAGCACACTACTTGCTTGTTGCAGCTATGGTTTCGCAACTTCATTGAGCAATCCACACACCTCCAAAGGGAACAACGCAAATTTTGGTAATAGCTTTCATTTGTCATTTGATTTTATGTTAATGGCTTTTACTTAGATTGGTTCACTTTATGTGAGTGGTTTTTAGTTTTATTAGTTTAGATTTAATCATTTTTCCCTCATACACATTCTGGCACGCCCGGTGGGACCCACTAATCCCTCTTTTTCTTTGAGAAATTGATTTTTTTGAAGTCACAGTACGGTACGGCGCAAACGACATTGCAAAGCGCTTCTGGTAGTATCATTCAGTGCTATTGGAGGCACATTACAGCGCCCTTGGGGGTACTGTGGCGCTTCTGGCAACACAGAGCGATGCGTTTGGTATAACAGAACGGCACGTCCGGTAGTATCGTTAAGTGCTTTTGGCTAAATTAGGTTTTTGACTTTGTTTCATATTTTTGCAGGGTTTTCTCGTTACATATCTTGTGGATTTGTCTGACAAGCTGTTGTATTTGTCTTTCAAACCTGCTTTTGATACTTCCTAAGCTGACTTATTTAGGGGTATCTTCGGTATTTGAGTTAATCTATTGTGTGGCTACACTTTCTAAATTTTTTTAGAGTTCACGATTCAGATCTATCAGAATTTACTTCTTAGAATAGTAGATCAATCATGAAATCCTATTTTGATCTGGTTATTTTGACAATAGCTAATTTTTTGTGATCTGAGACTGTGCAGCGCATTTGGTATAAGAGTATCGCGCGTTCGGATACACAGTAAAGCGCTTCTAGACATTGTTCAGCGCTTCTGGTAGTATCCTACGATGCTTCTGGTATGCATTACATCACTTTTGGCATAACAATATCGCACTTCTGGATACATAGTACAGCGCTTCTAGATCTTGTTCAGCGCTTCTGGTAATATTCTCTGACGCTTCGGGTCTGTATTACAGCGCGATTGGTAAGACAGTAATGTGCTTTGGGTATAGCAGTAACTCGCTTCTGGTCAGATTGATTTGTTTTTGCTAACTTGTGAATTTTTGGTGGAACTAACTAACTTGTTGCAGTTTCTTATTACTCACACAAAGCAAATTGGTGTTTTTAACATGTTCATGCAAGACGAGCATTGAAGAAATCTTGATTTATCTAAGTCTTAGGAACATACTGCTTTTCTTAAGGGACAATAGACATGTATGCACAAACACCTCAATTTTCTAAGGGACAATGGACATGAATGCCAAACACTTCAATTTTATAAGGGACAATTGACAACTACAAATGTGTGTGTGCCTAGTTTAGTTGCACCTTATTTTTCTTATAACGGGACAATTGAACCTTTGTTTGACGTGCTTGCTCTTACATTTCTGTACTTCCTTTAGAAGGGCCTGCTTTTGGATTGCACTTCATCCAAAAGGGACGACCCTAAGCGGAGTTTTCCTTTGAACCGCTATATAAGAGGGATAAGGCGAAAGCCAAGTCCTAACCGACGTCAGCCTTACCTTGTGGTGCCAAACTGAAAAGAGGTGTACTAGCTCTTTGTGGAAACGATTTTCACATTGAACGAAGTGTTTGATACTCTTAGTAGGATTGGTTAAAGCTTTTAGTAGCTTGTTGCATTCCTCGTAAGGCGTTGGTCCCTCAAAGTCACTAAGAACCATTCTAGATAGAGACTACCCGACCTACCTCCGAACATTGCGGTAATCATCAGTGCAAGGGGAATCGATTTAAGCCCTTAAGATACTCACCATTGGCTCCCTTGAGAAGAGATAGTATTCCCTTGGCCATAAAACTCTTGTGACCTACTTGAGCTTTCCAAGGGGAGGGTGAGATATCCCTACCTATCGTCTCTCGCAGAGATACTAAATATCTGACACCTTTATGGAATGATATTTTTATCGACGAAGTATTAAGCTGTGAGCTGATCTACTGCAATGAAACCTTGTCTCTAGGGATAAAAAGTGCTTGTTATTGATTGCAATTGTCTTATACCTGTGGAAACATTGGGCTTGTTTGGAGCCTCGAACATACACTATCTGTTGTGTCAGTCCCTTGTTTGTGCCAACATTGTTTGCTATGTTTTCTCTTGCCAAACAAATCCAATCAGAAACAAAAATAATCTATCAAAATTTTGCCTTTTTAGAAGCATTAGACACTACTTCAGCGCCCCTGGTATTATAGCAGCTCACCTTTGGTAGTACAGTAGATCACCTTTGGTATAACAGTAACTCGCCTCTGGCAAAACTCTACTTCAGCGCCCTTGGTATAATAGTAGCTCACTTTTGGTCACTGTAGCTCGCCTTTGGCATAGCAGTAACTCGCTTCTAGTAGCTCAGTCCGTCGCCTTTGGTATCACAGTAGCTCACTTTTGGTCGCACAGTCCTGCGCCTCTGGTCAAACAGTATAGCGCTTTTGGTCTAGTACTTTATGCATCAGAGTTTGTCCATTTCTCAAAGCACCTCACAAAATCTCAGCATTACCTTTTGTCCTAGTGTATCCCATGGTAACCACTAGGCTCCAGCAAACTATGAAGTCCAAGCAAGTTGGCCCTAGGAAGCACAAATCACCTCCTCGCACACCGCAATCTGGTTGTCTCAACATTACTCACAAGGTTACTCCTAGTACACCCGCGGTGAAACCAATTAGCTCTCTGAACATGCCGCACATTTACCAACCAAACAATCCTCAAGAGGTTAGGGTCCCTTTGGTAAGTACAACCCAGTATACTACAGGCTTGCCACAGGATTTTGTGCCACAAGGTTATATCGTAGATCAACCCCCATCTCAAGAAGAGCGACACTTTGAAATAGGTCAATCCTCTCAAGAAGATGGGCAAGATCTTGATGAAATCATACAAGAGCCTAGAATCACCGCCTTTGACAAAATCTTTAGTGAGAATCAAGATCATTTCTTTCGCTTGCTTGCAAAGCAAGGCGCCAAGTTACCTCAAGATTTTGATTTATCCACTCTCAAGGAGAACAACAACACTCAAGACACCTTACAAGTGGTGCAAACCATGTCAATGGTGACCACACCTTTACCTGAACAGAGCTTGCAGCATAGAAATCCCCTTTATCAAAACCCTACTAGAGAGAGGGCCACATCACCACTTCTGACTCCTATGGAGATCTACAAAAATCAACAAGAAACTCTCCAACGTCAAGCAGAGTTAGCTAAGCAAGCCTCTTTAGCTCGATCGAATACGCAACCACCTCCTAAAGTGTCCACACCAATCGCAAGTGTAATCTTGGTTACCCCATCACGAATAGGTTTCCCACCAAATTACAATCCGGGGAACAATTATGTAGCCATGCAACAAGGGTCTCAACAACTACCACCTCCTATATCATCAAACCTTCATGTCTCTCAACCAATTAGAGTCATGCAACCCCCACCACAACATTCTTCTACTCTCATTCTCAATCAACCCCAACCACAACATTCTTCTACTCTCATCCTCAATCAACCCCAACCGTCGCAAATCACTTCTGTTGATAACTGAGAGGGGGGGTGAATCAGTTATCCTAATTATTTCCCTTATTGAACTTTCCTTTTAATTGAAGCAGCATAAAATCAAACACAAAACATTAACCATGAAGTAAGAAACACATGACACAGTATTTTTGACGTGGAAACCCTGTTAAGGGAGAAAACCACGGGGTGATTAACCCAAGAATTATTCTCTGTTAGAAGAATAGGAAATTACAAAAATGGCACTTGCCAATTAGGGCTCACTGCCCGAGCACACTGCTCACAAGAGGCCCACTGCCTACAAGAAGACACACTGTCTACAAAGTGATGATAATCACAGTCTTGAACTGATTGGAAGCATCTGCATATGCTGGAGTTCAGTTCCGGTTAGGCTCAGTACACTGATCTGCTGCACTTCATCTTTCCTCTGTTCTTTGTTCTGCTATCTTTCACATACCGGATCCTTTTTGCTACCTCTGCTCTTTCTCTGGACTTATTCGCATATCTCTCCACATCAACACCCATTTCACAACTAAATCCATCCTCTATATATATCCGCACAAGTAATTTCATCACCTTTCTAGTCGGCATCCGGAACAGTCTAGTTTCTTATAAACTCTCATTCTGTCGGCTGAATCCTTCCTCACCAAGCAATGCGGATCAAGCATATACTTGTAGATATCATTAATCATGTCGGCCAAACATGATTCATGCCTTCACAACCTCTGTCATCAACAGTAACCCATCCGGAAAGCAGTCTGATACTCTGCCAGTCAGTTCTTCCTCTGTTTTCACTGTCTCTCAGGAATCCGGTACTCAACCATTCATATCTTTTTCCTTGTCCATCACCGGAGGCTAAATCCTTGGAATATACCACCCAAGGTAGTCCTCTTGACTTCCCCAAATCCGCACTGCACCAAGACACTTCCACTGAGAGGTCCGGACCAATCTGTCGGACCTTGCCACATGCTCTGTTCTTCTTCACCGGACCACAACATTCTTTATTCTGACTTCCGGTAGAGACACATCATGACTTGCGGATATGTGGGATGACCTTTGTTGCCATCAATGACAACAACCATGAATCCATATAGTGTCTCTTGCCAACAATCTCCCCCTTTGGCATTGATGGCAACACTTAGTGAAAAATGACTAAGTGTTTTCACTATGCTCCCCCTTTGCTGATGCTCTGTCTTTATATACAATTTCCGGAACTCCCCCTTAGTTGGATCCCTCATTTTTCACTGCTCCTCACTCCCCCTTTGACATCAATGGCAAAGGGTAGGGTCCGCATATCAAAATTTTCAAAAATATCTTATACTTAGCCGCATATTTACATACTCACATATATTGAAGAATGTCTGCAAAGGATGTATGTAATTGAATCATTTCGGTAGCCCAACTTTGCTTCATTCTGTCCAAAATTGAAATGTGACCACTTAACAAGAATGCAAACGCTTCTGCCCGCTTGAGATCTGTCGGATCTTTTGTTTGGGCGGTGGTCCTAGCATCACTGATGGCCTCATGCATGGTTTCCAACTTAGGGATTATAATCCTTCTAAGTTCTCCCATCCGGTTGGTGATGTTCTTCCTTTCCTTCTCAAGATTCTTTATTTCGTTCAAGACTGCAATAGTCTGACATTCTTGATTTATTATAGAGGAAGAGAGAGGATCAAAACTTTGAGATAAGCTTTGTAGCTTATCCTGTTCCTCTTTTATTTTCTTGTCAAATGCTGCTGTTGCCTTTGACCAGGATATACAAAATTTATAGATATCACCGCCATCCTTAAGAGCATTCTCTAAGCTCCTTATTCCAATGCTTACAATCTTCCTATCCTTAGAGATTAATTCTAATATTTCTGAAAATCTCTTATCCAAAAATTCCTTCCGGACCTTTTCTTCAGCTGATTTTTCTAAAGAATCAAAATGTGTATCAACACTGCTGACTAAGGTTTTTAGATTACCGGAAGTGGAGGCTGTTGGATCTATCTGGATTGATGGCATGATCTTTACAAGTATTCCGGAAGCAGCCTCTATCAACTCACAGTCTTCCATATGAGACTTCAGGAGCTTTTCATTTGCCTTGGCATTTGCAAATGAAGCTATCTTCATTGTTTGTACCGGAGAGAGAGAGTCAAAATCAAATGGACCTTTGAGAAGCTCCGGTTCATCAATCTCTAGAGTTTCTTTACTCAAAAATTGTTGAACAGTTTGTGCAGTGTCTCTTGCCGGAGACAGATGTTTCTTTTCTTCTGCAGTCTTAGAACTGTCAACCTCTTTGTCTTTCACCACTGCTTCCTTCTCCTGTAGTTGCTCTTCTTCTTTGGATCCGGAGACTGTAGGGGAAACCGGAGGAGAAATGCTAACTTGTGCATGGGCCCCTTCTTCTGGAGCAGAGGGTCCCAAGTCCTCACTTGTCTGTTCAGGGCTCACTTCTTCCGGAACAGAAGATTCCAAATCAGCAGCTGTTTCTGCACCTAAGTCCTCTACAACAGGAAGATTGAACCTTTTGAAGGCCTTCCGGAGGATCTCTTCTGTTTCTTGGGCCACTTTGTCAGTCTCACCAAGCATGAGTTGATTCATCCTGGCTTTGCTTCTGAACTCATCTTTGCAGTCCTTGAAGATAATGTTCATTGTCTTGGGATCAATTTGAGGATATAGCTGAATAGCTATCTGCTCCCGGATCTCAAGATCTTTGGCATGAGCATTATTCTTTCTTACTTCCATTTCCTTCTCTAGGCTTTTAGGAATGAGAGATATGATCTCAATGAAAGCCTTATTGTATATGTTAAGATATTTCACTGTGGCCTCCTGCAGAGTCTTTTGGTCGGCCTCACTGAAGTCATCATATGATTCAGTCATTGGTTGAAGGTTTCCATCCACCGTGACCGACTTGATTATGCTCTCTAGTGACAGAGTGGGCTTTTCAACAGTTACCTCTGCCATTTCCTCCTTGTCTTGGCCTGTGGAGGGCTTACCGGATCATTTCTTTTTCTGTTTCTTTACTTCTCTTACTCCCTCATCTGATTCTGTTTCCTCTTCATCCTTTTGGCTTCCATAAGCCCTTGTGGCTTTTGCCTTTGATCTCTTACCGGATGCCTGGACTTCCGGTTTTGAACTTTTGGTTGAGGGAGGTGCAGATCTCTTTGTTGATCTGGTCCGGGTGGGAGCTCCAACCGGAGCACTTTCTTTGCTTTTCTCTTCTTCCTCGGCCTTCCTCCTCTTTTCCCGGCTGGCATCAAGTGCCTCCTTTGAGATACCTAGGCCTTGAGCAATGTGCTCTACTTCTTTTCTTACCTTTCTTTTAATCTCAGGTTCCCTGAGTTCTACATGTAATTTTACACTCAACTCCTCAAAGGTTCCAAACCTTTCTGCCTTAGGATCTTTGGGCTGACTTAGCATGTGTTGAACATGCAGCTCCACTATCTGTTCATCAACTTCATACCCCATGGGCATGATCCAGACAGTCCTTGGCTCCACTGCCTCCATTAGGCACTGATCAGTGTCAACCATAAAGCACACTGAGTCCTTGTATTTCTCAATGAGAGACTGAGGAATTCTCTCTCTTGCTTGCATCATGCTCTGAAAGTTTTTGAAGTATCCCCATAGAGCTGAATTTCTCGCTTTTGCATCCCCAAGTCCATGCAAGTAGTCTCTTATCTGGACTGCAACAGGTTTGTCATTCTGCCATACCCATCCACTTGTTCCGGGTAGCTCATTCATGAAGTAGAAGAATAGACATACAATAAGAGTACCATACTTGAAGGAATTCTTCTTATCCTTCTTGATTTTCTGTATATTTTCCATTAATTGGCTTAGCAGTAATTCGCAGAGGTCATATTCTGCATTTTTCCTTAGCATTTCAAAAGCAGTGTATACTGCAGTTCCGGATACAGAATTCTCCCTGCTGGAGTGGTAGATCTTGTATCCTATTATCATTGATGCATATTTGATATCCGGATCGGAGATGTCTTCAATGGTCATTGCCCTTTTATCAAATTTTGATCCGGTGGCCTCAGTTACAATGTTGTTCTTGACAGATTTGAGGATAGGTACTCCTCCGGAAGAGTATAGGCCAGTTACTGCTCTAATTGCCTCTTTTGTGATCTTGCAGGGTCTATCTAGCCATAGAAAGTTGTCATGCATCCTGCTCAGTACATACCGGACCCATTCATCCTCTTCAAAACAGGGGAAATGAATAAATTGCTCAAATTGTTTCTTCTGAATATCCTTATACTCTGGTTTAAGCTCAAAAGCATTGTCAATCAGTTGCTTGTGATAGAGGTCTCTTAATTTGAATTCCCCAAATTCCTCAATGTTTGCATGTATGTAAACCCTAATGTCTTCGGTGTGTAAAACTCCGTGAGGAACACTAGAGAAGGCTCCTAGTGGGTCAACCTCCAAGGATTTGTAGGGATGTTTCTTGAATGAGGGGCGAGGTCTATCGGAGATCTTAACTATGTTTGGAGTAGCCATTCTTCAAAGATTTGCAGTGAGGTAATGAAAAACGGAGAATACCTTATGCGCCTTCGGTTTGCACGGAGTGGTTGGATTGATTTCTTTATCCAATAGCTTCGGCAGGAGATCCTTGGTGTGCTTGAAGAACCTTGTTGCAGAGCTCCACTTTTCGCTTCTTCTCGAGTGCAGAATGAGAAAATGACCTTTGAGAAATCCCTTAAATTGCTCCGCGAACCCTAATACCTGTCTGCAATAAATGCTTCACCTACATCATTCCGGTTTGCCTTGTCTGGATAGCTTGGAGTATCCGGATTAGTCCTGATCTGTGGATATCATCCGGATCTTTCAATCATGAATAAATCGAGGTAGCATATTACAAGATCATCTCAAACATTCTGTCCAATCCGCAGAACAAGATAGTGCATTTCCGGATCTTTCCGGACCTTTTTGTAATCCTTTATCATACCGGAGCATCTCCCTGAACAGGTCTTATTTGATCGATCACAGCTTCTTCATAACTTCATGCGGACCTCTGAAAACTTGACTGAAGTATCTCAAGATTCATATCTACAAACCCTTTGATCCGCATCTTGTGCCACATCCGGCACCACTTGTTTGGCTGGGGGAACAAGATTTTCTTTGAGTCTCCCCCTGAGCCAGAGCTCACTTTTAATTTCTGGAAGAAATATCAGCACCAGAGTCTGGTGCGGATCCAACCTCTACATTCTCTGAACTTTTCTTCACCCAAATCTTGCTCATCTGATTCCTAACCTCATCCGCATTCATCTTTTGTTTACCCTTGTCTTGATTCTGATTATACACCGGACCTTTTTTGTCCTGATTCTTGTTTCTGCAGATTTTAGCATTATGACCGGACCTATTGCAGATTTGGCAAATAACATTTCTTTGCATATTTGACTGATATCCTCTTGATCTGCATTGATTTGCCATATGACCTATTCTATTGCATGTGAAGCATCTACCTTTGAATGATTTGTTTACTTGCATAATTCTGCATTCATGGGATTTGTGTCCATACCTTTTGCAGTTGAAGCACTGTCCGGAGAAGGATGAATTATTCTGATTCATTCTCATTCTGCACTGATTAGCTTTGTGACCAAAGTGGTTGCAGTTGTGGCAGTATCCATTGAAGGATGGATATCTTTGAGCATTTGGCTGTCTTACCGGAGGTCTTCTAGGCCTGCTCCTTGGATTTTCTGATCCAAGATTCTTCTGACCGGATCCGGAGCTTTCTCCTTTCTCATATCCCAAGCCATACTTGTCATCTGTCCTCTTTTGACTTCCAAGAAGAACTTCAAGTTGAGCAGAACTTATCTTGAATTTCTCTTTATATTCATTTGCTGTTTGAAGGTCTCTTTTGAGAGAGGCAATTTGATCCTCAAGTTTTCCTTCATTATCTTTGGCATCTTCAAGATCAGATTCAAGGTGTCTGATAATCCTGTCCATCTGGTGGCATTCTTCTGATTTTTCTTTAAGAGATTGTCTTAGATTGTCTTCAGCCTTTCTTTTTTCTTCAATCTCTTGAGTAAACTTTATAGTTCCTGATTCCATTTCATGTCTTAACATAATGACTTCTTTTGATAACTTTTCACATAACTTGGTTTGCTCAGTCAATTCCTCATTTGTATTGTTTTCTTCACTTTGTCTTGCCAACTGTTGAAGCAGCTCCTTTCTCTTTTTCATAGAGAGACTTAATTTGTCTTTTAATTCTCTCATGAATTCATCAGCCTGTTTGAGTCTTTCCTTTAATTCACTGACTTCAGAATTTGACTGTTCAAGATCCTCAAGGGCAGTCTTGAGTTGCTCCCTTAAACCATATGCATCCATTTGAAATCCCAGATCTTCCTCAAGCTGTTAGGCTCTATTAGGAGGAACTTAGCTCTGATACCAATTGTTGATAACTGAGAGGGGGGGGTGAATCAGTTATCCTAATTATTTCCCTTATTGAACTTTCCTTTTAATTGAAGCAGCATAAAATCAAACACAAAACATTAACCATGAAGTAAGAAACACATGACACAGTATTTTTGACGTGGAAACCCTGTTAAGGGAGAAAACCACGGGGTGATTAACCCAAGAATTATTCTCTGTTAGAAGAATAGGAAATTACAAAAATGGCACTTGCCAATTAGGGCTCACTGCCCGAGCACACTGCTCACAAGAGGCCCACTGCCTACAAGAAGACACACTGTCTACAAAGTGATGATAATCACATTCTTGAACTGATTGGAAGCATCTGCATATGCTGGAGTTCAGTTCCGGTTAGGCTCAGTACACTGATCTGCTGCACTTCATCTTTCCTCTGTTCTTTGTTCTGCTATCTTTCACATACCGGATCCTTTTTGCTACCTCTGCTCTTTCTCTGGACTTATTCGCATATCTCTCCACATCAACACCCATTTCACAACTAAATCCATCCTCTATATATATCCGCACAAGTAATTTCATCACCTTTCTAGTCGGCATCCGGAACAGTCTAGTTTCTTATAAACTCTCATTCTGTCGGCTGAATCCTTCCTCACCAAGCAATGCGGATCAAGCATATACTTGTAGATATCATTAATCATGTCGGCCAAACATGATTCATGCCTTCACAACCTCTGTCATCAACAGTAACCCATCCGGAAAGCAGTCTGATACTCTGCCAGTCAGTTCTTCCTCTGTTTTCACTGTCTCTCAGGAATCCGGTACTCAACCATTCATATCTTTTTCCTTGTCCATCACCGGAGGCTAAATCCTTGGAATATACCACCCAAGGTAGTCCTCTTGACTTCCCCAAATCCGCACTGCACCAAGACACTTCCACTGAGAGGTCCGGACCAATCTGTCGGACCTTGCCACATGCTCTGTTCTTCTTCACCGGACCACAACATTCTTTATTCTGACTTCCGGTAGAGACACATCATGACTTGCGGATATGTGGGATGACCTTTGTTGCCATCAATGACAACAACCATGAATCCATATAGTGTCTCTTGCCAACAATCTCCCCCTTTGGCATTGATGGCAACACTTAGTGAAAAATGACTAAGTGTTTTCACTATGCTCCCCCTTTGCTGATGCTCTGTCTTTATATACAATTTCCGGAACTCCCCCTTAGTTGGATCCCTCATTTTTCACTGCTCCTCACTCCCCCTTTGACATCAATGGCAAAGGGTAGGGTCCGCATATCAAAATTTTCAAAAATATCTTATACTTAGCCGCATATTTACATACTCACATATATTGAAGAATGTCTGCAAAGGATGTATGTAATTGAATCATTTCGGTAGCCCAACTTTGCTTCATTCTGTCCAAAATTGAAATGTGACCACTTAACAAGAATGCAAACGCTTCTGCCCGCTTGAGATCTGTCGGATCTTTTGTTTGGGCGGTGGTCCTAGCATCACTGATGGCCTCATGCATGGTTTCCAACTTAGGGATTATAATCCTTCTAAGTTCTCCCATCCGGTTGGTGATGTTCTTCCTTTCCTTCTCAAGATTCTTTATTTCGTTCAAGACTGCAATAGTCTGACATTCTTGATTTATTATAGAGGAAGAGAGAGGATCAAAACTTTGAGATAAGCTTTGTAGCTTATCCTGTTCCTCTTTTATTTTCTTGTCAAATGCTGCTGTTGCCTTTGACCAGGATATACAAAATTTATAGATATCACCGCCATCCTTAAGAGCATTCTCTAAGCTCCTTATTCCAATGCTTACAATCTTCCTATCCTTAGAGATTAATTCTAATATTTCTGAAAATCTCTTATCCAAAAATTCCTTCCGGACCTTTTCTTCAGCTGATTTTTCTAAAGAATCAAAATGTGTATCAACACTGCTGACTAAGGTTTTTAGATTACCGGAAGTGGAGGCTGTTGGATCTATCTGGATTGATGGCATGATCTTTACAAGTATTCCGGAAGCAGCCTCTATCAACTCACAGTCTTCCATATGAGACTTCAGGAGCTTTTCATTTGCCTTGGCATTTGCAAATGAAGCTATCTTCATTGTTTGTACCGGAGAGAGAGAGTCAAAATCAAATGGACCTTTGAGAAGCTCCGGTTCATCAATCTCTAGAGTTTCTTTACTCAAAAATTGTTGAACAGTTTGTGCAGTGTCTCTTGCCGGAGACAGATGTTTCTTTTCTTCTGCAGTCTTAGAACTGTCAACCTCTTTGTCTTTCACCACTGCTTCCTTCTCCTGTAGTTGCTCTTCTTCTTTGGATCCGGAGACTGTAGGGGAAACCGGAGGAGAAATGCTAACTTGTGCATGGGCCCCTTCTTCTGGAGCAGAGGGTCCCAAGTCCTCACTTGTCTGTTCAGGGCTCACTTCTTCCGGAACAGAAGATTCCAAATCAGCAGCTGTTTCTGCACCTAAGTCCTCTACAACAGGAAGATTGAACCTTTTGAAGGCCTTCCGGAGGATCTCTTCTGTTTCTTGGGCCACTTTGTCAGTCTCACCAAGCATGAGTTGATTCATCCTGGCTTTGCTTCTGAACTCATCTTTGCAGTCCTTGAAGATAATGTTCATTGTCTTGGGATCAATTTGAGGATATAGCTGAATAGCTATCTGCTCCCGGATCTCAAGATCTTTGGCATGAGCATTATTCTTTCTTACTTCCATTTCCTTCTCTAGGCTTTTAGGAATGAGAGATATGATCTCAATGAAAGCCTTATTGTATATGTTAAGATATTTCACTGTGGCCTCCTGCAGAGTCTTTTGGTCGGCCTCACTGAAGTCATCATATGATTCAGTCATTGGTTGAAGGTTTCCATCCACCGTGACCGACTTGATTATGCTCTCTAGTGACAGAGTGGGCTTTTCAACAGTTACCTCTGCCATTTCCTCCTTGTCTTGGCCTGTGGAGGGCTTACCGGATCCTTTCTTTTTCTGTTTCTTTACTTCTCTTACTCCCTCATCTGATTCTGTTTCCTCTTCATCCTTTTGGCTTCCATAAGCCCTTGTGGCTTTTGCCTTTGATCTCTTACCGGATGCCTGGACTTCCGGTTTTGAACTTTTGGTTGAGGGAGGTGCAGATCTCTTTGTTGATCTGGTCCGGGTGGGAGCTCCAACCGGAGCACTTTCTTTGCTTTTCTCTTCTTCCTCGGCCTTCCTCCTCTTTTCCCGGCTGGCATCAAGTGCCTCCTTTGAGATACCTAGGCCTTGAGCAATGTGCTCTACTTCTTTTCTTACCTTTCTTTTAATCTCAGGTTCCCTGAGTTCTACATGTAATTTTACACTCAACTCCTCAAAGGTTCCAAACCTTTCTGCCTTAGGATCTTTGGGCTGACTTAGCATGTGTTGAACATGCAGCTCCACTATCTGTTCATCAACTTCATACCCCATGGGCATGATCCAGACAGTCCTTGGCTCCACTGCCTCCATTAGGCACTGATCAGTGTCAACCATAAAGCACACTGAGTCCTTGTATTTCTCAATGAGAGACTGAGGAATTCTCTCTCTTGCTTGCATCATGCTCTGAAAGTTTTTGAAGTATCCCCATAGAGCTGAATTTCTCGCTTTTGCATCCCCAAGTCCATGCAAGTAGTCTCTTATCTGGACTGCAACAGGTTTGTCATTCTGCCATACCCATCCACTTGTTCCGGGTAGCTCATTCATGAAGTAGAAGAATAGACATACAATAAGAGTACCATACTTGAAGGAATTCTTCTTATCCTTCTTGATTTTCTGTATATTTTCCATTAATTGGCTTAGCAGTAATTCGCAGAGGTCATATTCTGCATTTTTCCTTAGCATTTCAAAAGCAGTGTATACTGCAGTTCCGGATACAGAATTCTCCCTGCTGGAGTGGTAGATCTTGTATCCTATTATCATTGATGCATATTTGATATCCGGATCGGAGATGTCTTCAATGGTCATTGCCCTTTTATCAAATTTTGATCCGGTGGCCTCAGTTACAATGTTGTTCTTGACAGATTTGAGGATAGGTACTCCTCCGGAAGAGTATAGGCCAGTTACTGCTCTAATTGCCTCTTTTGTGATCTTGCAGGGTCTATCTAGCCATAGAAAGTTGTCATGCATCCTGCTCAGTACATACCGGACCCATTCATCCTCTTCAAAACAGGGGAAATGAATAAATTGCTCAAATTGTTTCTTCTGAATATCCTTATACTCTGGTTTAAGCTCAAAAGCATTGTCAATCAGTTGCTTGTGATAGAGGTCTCTTAATTTGAATTCCCCAAATTCCTCAATGTTTGCATGTATGTAAACCCTAATGTCTTCGGTGTGTAAAACTCCGTGAGGAACACTAGAGAAGGCTCCTAGTGGGTCAACCTCCAAGGATTTGTAGGGATGTTTCTTGAATGAGGGGCGAGGTCTATCGGAGATCTTAACTATGTTTGGAGTAGCCATTCTTCAAAGATTTGCAGTGAGGTAATGAAAAACGGAGAATACCTTATGCGCCTTCGGTTTGCACGGAGTGGTTGGATTGATTTCTTTATCCAATAGCTTCGGCAGGAGATCCTTGGTGTGCTTGAAGAACCTTGTTGCAGAGCTCCACTTTTCGCTTCTTCTCGAGTGCAGAATGAGCAAATGACCTTTGAGAAATCCCTTAAATTGCTCCGCGAACCCTAATACCTGTCTGCAATAAATGCTTCACCTACATCATTCCGGTTTGCCTTGTCTGGATAGCTTGGAGTATCCGGATTAGTCCTGATCTGTGGATATCATCCGGATCTTTCAATCATGAATAAATCGAGGTAGCATATTACAAGATCATCTCAAACATTCTGTCCAATCCGCAGAACAAGATAGTGCATTTCCGGATCTTTCCGGACCTTTTTGTAATCCTTTATCATACCGGAGCATCTCCCTGAACAGGTCTTATTTGATCGATCACAGCTTCTTCATAACTTCATGCGGACCTCTGAAAACTTGACTGAAGTATCTCAAGATTCATATCTACAAACCCTTTGATCCGCATCTTGTGCCACATCCGGCACCACTTGTTTGGCTGGGGGAACAAGATTTTCTTTGAGTCTCCCCCTGAGCCAGAGCTCACTTTTAATTTCTGGAAGAAATATCAGCACCAGAGTCTGGTGCGGATCCAACCTCTACATTCTCTGAACTTTTCTTCACCCAAATCTTGCTCATCTGATTCCTAACCTCATCCGCATTCATCTTTTGTTTACCCTTGTCTTGATTCTGATTATACACCGGACCTTTTTTGTCCTGATTCTTGTTTCTGCAGATTTTAGCATTATGACCGGACCTATTGCAGATTTGGCAAATAACATTTCTTTGCATATTTGACTGATATCCTCTTGATCTGCATTGATTTGCCATATGACCTATTCTATTGCATGTGAAGCATCTACCTTTGAATGATTTGTTTACTTGCATAATTCTGCATTCATGGGATTTGTGTCCATACCTTTTGCAGTTGAAGCACTGTCCGGAGAAGGATGAATTATTCTGATTCATTCTCATTCTGCACTGATTAGCTTTGTGACCAAAGTGGTTGCAGTTGTGGCAGTATCCATTGAAGGATGGATATCTTTGAGCATTTGGCTGTCTTACCGGAGGTCTTCTAGGCCTGCTCCTTGGATTTTCTGATCCAAGATTCTTCTGACCGGATCCGGAGCTTTCTCCTTTCTCATATCCCAAGCCATACTTGTCATCTGTCCTCTTTTGACTTCCAAGAAGAACTTCAAGTTGAGCAGAACTTATCTTGAATTTCTCTTTATATTCATTTGCTGTTTGAAGGTCTCTTTTGAGAGAGGCAATTTGATCCTCAAGTTTTCCTTCATTATCTTTGGCATCTTCAAGATCAGATTCAAGGTGTCTGATAATCCTGTCCATCTGGTGGCATTCTTCTGATTTTTCTTTAAGAGATTGTCTTAGATTGTCTTCAGCCTTTCTTTTTTCTTCAATCTCTTGAGTAAACTTTATAGTTCCTGATTCCATTTCATGTCTTAACATAATGACTTCTTTTGATAACTTTTCACATAACTTGGTTTGCTCAGTCAATTCCTCATTTGTATTGTTTTCTTCACTTTGTCTTGCCAACTGTTGAAGCAGCTCCTTTCTCTTTTTCATAGAGAGACTTAATTTGTCTTTTAATTCTCTCATGAATTCATCAGCCTGTTTGAGTCTTTCCTTTAATTCACTGACTTCAGAATTTGACTGTTCAAGATCCTCAAGGGCAGTCTTGAGTTGCTCCCTTAAACCATATGCATCCATTTGAAATCCCAGATCTTCCTCAAGCTGTTAGGCTCTATTAGGAGGAACTTAGCTCTGATACCAATTGTTGATAACTGAGAGGGGGGGGTGAATCAGTTATCCTAATTATTTCCCTTATTGAACTTTCCTTTTAATTGAAGCAGCATAAAATCAAACACAAAACATTAACCATGAAGTAAGAAACACATGACACAGTATTTTTGACGTGGAAACCCTGTTAAGGGAGAAAACCACGGGGTGATTAACCCAAGAATTATTCTCTGTTAGAAGAATAGGAAATTACAAAAATGGCACTTGCCAATTAGGGCTCACTGCCCGAGCACACTGCTCACAAGAGGCCCACTGCCTACAAGAAGACACACTGTCTACAAAGTGATGATAATCACATTCTTGAACTGATTGGAAGCATCTGCATATGCTGGAGTTCAGTTCCGGTTAGGCTCAGTACACTGATCTGCTGCACTTCATCTTTCCTCTGTTCTTTGTTCTGCTATCTTTCACATACCGGATCCTTTTTGCTACCTCTGCTCTTTCTCTGGACTTATTCGCATATCTCTCCACATCAACACCCATTTCACAACTAAATCCATCCTCTATATATATCCGCACAAGTAATTTCATCACCTTTCTAGTCGGCATCCGGAACAGTCTAGTTTCTTATAAACTCTCATTCTGTCGGCTGAATCCTTCCTCACCAAGCAATGCGGATCAAGCATATACTTGTAGATATCATTAATCATGTCGGCCAAACATGATTCATGCCTTCACAACCTCTGTCATCAACAGTAACCCATCCGGAAAGCAGTCTGATACTCTGCCAGTCAGTTCTTCCTCTGTTTTCACTGTCTCTCAGGAATCCGGTACTCAACCATTCATATCTTTTTCCTTGTCCATCACCGGAGGCTAAATCCTTGGAATATACCACCCAAGGTAGTCCTCTTGACTTCCCCAAATCCGCACTGCACCAAGACACTTCCACTGAGAGGTCCGGACCAATCTGTCGGACCTTGCCACATGCTCTGTTCTTCTTCACCGGACCACAACATTCTTTATTCTGACTTCCGGTAGAGACACATCATGACTTGCGGATATGTGGGATGACCTTTGTTGCCATCAATGACAACAACCATGAATCCATATAGTGTCTCTTGCCAACAATCTCCCCCTTTGGCATTGATGGCAACACTTAGTGAAAAATGACTAAGTGTTTTCACTATGCTCCCCCTTTGCTGATGCTCTGTCTTTATATACAATTTCCGGAACTCCCCCTTAGTTGGATCCCTCATTTTTCACTGCTCCTCACTCCCCCTTTGACATCAATGGCAAAGGGTAGGGTCCGCATATCAAAATTTTCAAAAATATCTTATACTTAGCCGCATATTTACATACTCACATATATTGAAGAATGTCTGCAAAGGATGTATGTAATTGAATCATTTCGGTAGCCCAACTTTGCTTCATTCTGTCCAAAATTGAAATGTGACCACTTAACAAGAATGCAAACGCTTCTGCCCGCTTGAGATCTGTCGGATCTTTTGTTTGGGCGGTGGTCCTAGCATCACTGATGGCCTCATGCATGGTTTCCAACTTAGGGATTATAATCCTTCTAAGTTCTCCCATCCGGTTGGTGATGTTCTTCCTTTCCTTCTCAAGATTCTTTATTTCGTTCAAGACTGCAATAGTCTGACATTCTTGATTTATTATAGAGGAAGAGAGAGGATCAAAACTTTGAGATAAGCTTTGTAGCTTATCCTGTTCCTCTTTTATTTTCTTGTCAAATGCTGCTGTTGCCTTTGACCAGGATATACAAAATTTATAGATATCACCGCCATCCTTAAGAGCATTCTCTAAGCTCCTTATTCCAATGCTTACAATCTTCCTATCCTTAGAGATTAATTCTAATATTTCTGAAAATCTCTTATCCAAAAATTCCTTCCGGACCTTTTCTTCAGCTGATTTTTCTAAAGAATCAAAATGTGTATCAACACTGCTGACTAAGGTTTTTAGATTACCGGAAGTGGAGGCTGTTGGATCTATCTGGATTGATGGCATGATCTTTACAAGTATTCCGGAAGCAGCCTCTATCAACTCACAGTCTTCCATATGAGACTTCAGGAGCTTTTCATTTGCCTTGGCATTTGCAAATGAAGCTATCTTCATTGTTTGTACCGGAGAGAGAGAGTCAAAATCAAATGGACCTTTGAGAAGCTCCGGTTCATCAATCTCTAGAGTTTCTTTACTCAAAAATTGTTGAACAGTTTGTGCAGTGTCTCTTGCCGGAGACAGATGTTTCTTTTCTTCTGCAGTCTTAGAACTGTCAACCTCTTTGTCTTTCACCACTGCTTCCTTCTCCTGTAGTTGCTCTTCTTCTTTGGATCCGGAGACTGTAGGGGAAACCGGAGGAGAAATGCTAACTTGTGCATGGGCCCCTTCTTCTGGAGCAGAGGGTCCCAAGTCCTCACTTGTCTGTTCAGGGCTCACTTCTTCCGGAACAGAAGATTCCAAATCAGCAGCTGTTTCTGCACCTAAGTCCTCTACAACAGGAAGATTGAACCTTTTGAAGGCCTTCCGGAGGATCTCTTCTGTTTCTTGGGCCACTTTGTCAGTCTCACCAAGCATGAGTTGATTCATCCTGGCTTTGCTTCTGAACTCATCTTTGCAGTCCTTGAAGATAATGTTCATTGTCTTGGGATCAATTTGAGGATATAGCTGAATAGCTATCTGCTCCCGGATCTCAAGATCTTTGGCATGAGCATTATTCTTTCTTACTTCCATTTCCTTCTCTAGGCTTTTAGGAATGAGAGATATGATCTCAATGAAAGCCTTATTGTATATGTTAAGATATTTCACTGTGGCCTCCTGCAGAGTCTTTTGGTCGGCCTCACTGAAGTCATCATATGATTCAGTCATTGGTTGAAGGTTTCCATCCACCGTGACCGACTTGATTATGCTCTCTAGTGACAGAGTGGGCTTTTCAACAGTTACCTCTGCCATTTCCTCCTTGTCTTGGCCTGTGGAGGGCTTACCGGATCCTTTCTTTTTCTGTTTCTTTACTTCTCTTACTCCCTCATCTGATTCTGTTTCCTCTTCATCCTTTTGGCTTCCATAAGCCCTTGTGGCTTTTGCCTTTGATCTCTTACCGGATGCCTGGACTTCCGGTTTTGAACTTTTGGTTGAGGGAGGTGCAGATCTCTTTGTTGATCTGGTCCGGGTGGGAGCTCCAACCGGAGCACTTTCTTTGCTTTTCTCTTCTTCCTCGGCCTTCCTCCTCTTTTCCCGGCTGGCATCAAGTGCCTCCTTTGAGATACCTAGGCCTTGAGCAATGTGCTCTACTTCTTTTCTTACCTTTCTTTTAATCTCAGGTTCCCTGAGTTCTACATGTAATTTTACACTCAACTCCTCAAAGGTTCCAAACCTTTCTGCCTTAGGATCTTTGGGCTGACTTAGCATGTGTTGAACATGCAGCTCCACTATCTGTTCATCAACTTCATACCCCATGGGCATGATCCAGACAGTCCTTGGCTCCACTGCCTCCATTAGGCACTGATCAGTGTCAACCATAAAGCACACTGAGTCCTTGTATTTCTCAATGAGAGACTGAGGAATTCTCTCTCTTGCTTGCATCATGCTCTGAAAGTTTTTGAAGTATCCCCATAGAGCTGAATTTCTCGCTTTTGCATCCCCAAGTCCATGCAAGTAGTCTCTTATCTGGACTGCAACAGGTTTGTCATTCTGCCATACCCATCCACTTGTTCCGGGTAGCTCATTCATGAAGTAGAAGAATAGACATACAATAAGAGTACCATACTTGAAGGAATTCTTCTTATCCTTCTTGATTTTCTGTATATTTTCCATTAATTGGCTTAGCAGTAATTCGCAGAGGTCATATTCTGCATTTTTCCTTAGCATTTCAAAAGCAGTGTATACTGCAGTTCCGGATACAGAATTCTCCCTGCTGGAGTGGTAGATCTTGTATCCTATTATCATTGATGCATATTTGATATCCGGATCGGAGATGTCTTCAATGGTCATTGCCCTTTTATCAAATTTTGATCCGGTGGCCTCAGTTACAATGTTGTTCTTGACAGATTTGAGGATAGGTACTCCTCCGGAAGAGTATAGGCCAGTTACTGCTCTAATTGCCTCTTTTGTGATCTTGCAGGGTCTATCTAGCCATAGAAAGTTGTCATGCATCCTGCTCAGTACATACCGGACCCATTCATCCTCTTCAAAACAGGGGAAATGAATAAATTGCTCAAATTGTTTCTTCTGAATATCCTTATACTCTGGTTTAAGCTCAAAAGCATTGTCAATCAGTTGCTTGTGATAGAGGTCTCTTAATTTGAATTCCCCAAATTCCTCAATGTTTGCATGTATGTAAACCCTAATGTCTTCGGTGTGTAAAACTCCGTGAGGAACACTAGAGAAGGCTCCTAGTGGGTCAACCTCCAAGGATTTGTAGGGATGTTTCTTGAATGAGGGGCGAGGTCTATCGGAGATCTTAACTATGTTTGGAGTAGCCATTCTTCAAAGATTTGCAGTGAGGTAATGAAAAACGGAGAATACCTTATGCGCCTTCGGTTTGCACGGAGTGGTTGGATTGATTTCTTTATCCAATAGCTTCGGCAGGAGATCCTTGGTGTGCTTGAAGAACCTTGTTGCAGAGCTCCACTTTTCGCTTCTTCTCGAGTGCAGAATGAGCAAATGACCTTTGAGAAATCCCTTAAATTGCTCCGCGAACCCTAATACCTGTCTGCAATAAATGCTTCACCTACATCATTCCGGTTTGCCTTGTCTGGATAGCTTGGAGTATCCGGATTAGTCCTGATCTGTGGATATCATCCGGATCTTTCAATCATGAATAAATCGAGGTAGCATATTACAAGATCATCTCAAACATTCTGTCCAATCCGCAGAACAAGATAGTGCATTTCCGGATCTTTCCGGACCTTTTTGTAATCCTTTATCATACCGGAGCATCTCCCTGAACAGGTCTTATTTGATCGATCACAGCTTCTTCATAACTTCATGCGGACCTCTGAAAACTTGACTGAAGTATCTCAAGATTCATATCTACAAACCCTTTGATCCGCATCTTGTGCCACATCCGGCACCACTTGTTTGGCTGGGGGAACAAGATTTTCTTTGAGTCTCCCCCTGAGCCAGAGCTCACTTTTAATTTCTGGAAGAAATATCAGCACCAGAGTCTGGTGCGGATCCAACCTCTACATTCTCTGAACTTTTCTTCACCCAAATCTTGCTCATCTGATTCCTAACCTCATCCGCATTCATCTTTTGTTTACCCTTGTCTTGATTCTGATTATACACCGGACCTTTTTTGTCCTGATTCTTGTTTCTGCAGATTTTAGCATTATGACCGGACCTATTGCAGATTTGGCAAATAACATTTCTTTGCATATTTGACTGATATCCTCTTGATCTGCATTGATTTGCCATATGACCTATTCTATTGCATGTGAAGCATCTACCTTTGAATGATTTGTTTACTTGCATAATTCTGCATTCATGGGATTTGTGTCCATACCTTTTGCAGTTGAAGCACTGTCCGGAGAAGGATGAATTATTCTGATTCATTCTCATTCTGCACTGATTAGCTTTGTGACCAAAGTGGTTGCAGTTGTGGCAGTATCCATTGAAGGATGGATATCTTTGAGCATTTGGCTGTCTTACCGGAGGTCTTCTAGGCCTGCTCCTTGGATTTTCTGATCCAAGATTCTTCTGACCGGATCCGGAGCTTTCTCCTTTCTCATATCCCAAGCCATACTTGTCATCTGTCCTCTTTTGACTTCCAAGAAGAACTTCAAGTTGAGCAGAACTTATCTTGAATTTCTCTTTATATTCATTTGCTGTTTGAAGGTCTCTTTTGAGAGAGGCAATTTGATCCTCAAGTTTTCCTTCATTATCTTTGGCATCTTCAAGATCAGATTCAAGGTGTCTGATAATCCTGTCCATCTGGTGGCATTCTTCTGATTTTTCTTTAAGAGATTGTCTTAGATTGTCTTCAGCCTTTCTTTTTTCTTCAATCTCTTGAGTAAACTTTATAGTTCCTGATTCCATTTCATGTCTTAACATAATGACTTCTTTTGATAACTTTTCACATAACTTGGTTTGCTCAGTCAATTCCTCATTTGTATTGTTTTCTTCACTTTGTCTTGCCAACTGTTGAAGCAGCTCCTTTCTCTTTTTCATAGAGAGACTTAATTTGTCTTTTAATTCTCTCATGAATTCATCAGCCTGTTTGAGTCTTTCCTTTAATTCACTGACTTCAGAATTTGACTGTTCAAGATCCTCAAGGGCAGTCTTGAGTTGCTCCCTTAAACCATATGCATCCATTTGAAATCCCAGATCTTCCTCAAGCTGTTAGGCTCTATTAGGAGGAACTTAGCTCTGATACCAATTGTTGATAACTGAGAGGGGGGGTGAATCAGTTATCCTAATTATTTCCCTTATTGAACTTTCCTTTTAATTGAAGCAGCATAAAATCAAACACAAAACATTAACCATGAAGTAAGAAACACATGACACAGTATTTTTGACGTGGAAACCCTGTTAAGGGAGAAAACCACGGGGTGATTAACCCAAGAATTATTCTCTGTTAGAAGAATAGGAAATTACAAAAATGGCACTTGCCAATTAGGGCTCACTGCCCGAGCACACTGCTCACAAGAGGCCCACTGCCTACAAGAAGACACACTGTCTACAAAGTGATGATAATCACAGTCTTGAACTGATTGGAAGCATCTGCATATGCTGGAGTTCAGTTCCGGTTAGGCTCAGTACACTGATCTGCTGCACTTCATCTTTCCTCTGTTCTTTGTTCTGCTATCTTTCACATACCGGATCCTTTTTGCTACCTCTGCTCTTTCTCTGGACTTATTCGCATATCTCTCCACATCAACACCCATTTCACAACTAAATCCATCCTCTATATATATCCGCACAAGTAATTTCATCACCTTTCTAGTCGGCATCCGGAACAGTCTAGTTTCTTATAAACTCTCATTCTGTCGGCTGAATCCTTCCTCACCAAGCAATGCGGATCAAGCATATACTTGTAGATATCATTAATCATGTCGGCCAAACATGATTCATGCCTTCACAACCTCTGTCATCAACAGTAACCCATCCGGAAAGCAGTCTGATACTCTGCCAGTCAGTTCTTCCTCTGTTTTCACTCTCTCAGGAATCCGGTACTCAACCATTCATATCTTTTTCCTTGTCCATCACCGGAGGCTAAATCCTTGGAATATACCACCCAAGGTAGTCCTCTTGACTTCCCCAAATCCGCACTGCACCAAGACACTTCCACTGAGAGGTCCGGACCAATCTGTCGGACCTTGCCACATGCTCTGTTCTTCTTCACCGGACCACAACATTCTTTATTCTGACTTCCGGTAGAGACACATCATGACTTGCGGATATGTGGGATGACCTTTGTTGCCATCAATGACAACAACCATGAATCCATATAGTGTCTCTTGCCAACAATCTCCCCCTTTGGCATTGATGGCAACACTTAGTGAAAAATGACTAAGTGTTTTCACTATGCTCCCCCTTTGCTGATGCTCTGTCTTTATATACAATTTCCGGAACTCCCCCTTAGTTGGATCCCTCATTTTTCACTGCTCCTCACTCCCCCTTTGACATCAATGGCAAAGGGTAGGGTCCGCATATCAAAATTTTCAAAAATATCTTATACTTAGCCGCATATTTACATACTCACATATATTGAAGAATGTCTGCAAAGGATGTATGTAATTGAATCATTTCGGTAGCCCAACTTTGCTTCATTCTGTCCAAAATTGAAATGTGACCACTTAACAAGAATGCAAACGCTTCTGCCCGCTTGAGATCTGTCGGATCTTTTGTTTGGGCGGTGGTCCTAGCATCACTGATGGCCTCATGCATGGTTTCCAACTTAGGGATTATAATCCTTCTAAGTTCTCCCATCCGGTTGGTGATGTTCTTCCTTTCCTTCTCAAGATTCTTTATTTCGTTCAAGACTGCAATAGTCTGACATTCTTGATTTATTATAGAGGAAGAGAGAGGATCAAAACTTTGAGATAAGCTTTGTAGCTTATCCTGTTCCTCTTTTATTTTCTTGTCAAATGCTGCTGTTGCCTTTGACCAGGATATACAAAATTTATAGATATCACCGCCATCCTTAAGAGCATTCTCTAAGCTCCTTATTCCAATGCTTACAATCTTCCTATCCTTAGAGATTAATTCTAATATTTCTGAAAATCTCTTATCCAAAAATTCCTTCCGGACCTTTTCTTCAGCTGATTTTTCTAAAGAATCAAAATGTGTATCAACACTGCTGACTAAGGTTTTTAGATTACCGGAAGTGGAGGCTGTTGGATCTATCTGGATTGATGGCATGATCTTTACAAGTATTCCGGAAGCAGCCTCTATCAACTCACAGTCTTCCATATGAGACTTCAGGAGCTTTTCATTTGCCTTGGCATTTGCAAATGAAGCTATCTTCATTGTTTGTACCGGAGAGAGAGAGTCAAAATCAAATGGACCTTTGAGAAGCTCCGGTTCATCAATCTCTAGAGTTTCTTTACTCAAAAATTGTTGAACAGTTTGTGCAGTGTCTCTTGCCGGAGACAGATGTTTCTTTTCTTCTGCAGTCTTAGAACTGTCAACCTCTTTGTCTTTCACCACTGCTTCCTTCTCCTGTAGTTGCTCTTCTTCTTTGGATCCGGAGACTGTAGGGGAAACCGGAGGAGAAATGCTAACTTGTGCATGGGCCCCTTCTTCTGGAGCAGAGGGTCCCAAGTCCTCACTTGTCTGTTCAGGGCTCACTTCTTCCGGAACAGAAGATTCCAAATCAGCAGCTGTTTCTGCACCTAAGTCCTCTACAACAGGAAGATTGAACCTTTTGAAGGCCTTCCGGAGGATCTCTTCTGTTTCTTGGGCCACTTTGTCAGTCTCACCAAGCATGAGTTGATTCATCCTGGCTTTGCTTCTGAACTCATCTTTGCAGTCCTTGAAGATAATGTTCATTGTCTTGGGATCAATTTGAGGATATAGCTGAATAGCTATCTGCTCCCGGATCTCAAGATCTTTGGCATGAGCATTATTCTTTCTTACTTCCATTTCCTTCTCTAGGCTTTTAGGAATGAGAGATATGATCTCAATGAAAGCCTTATTGTATATGTTAAGATATTTCACTGTGGCCTCCTGCAGAGTCTTTTGGTCGGCCTCACTGAAGTCATCATATGATTCAGTCATTGGTTGAAGGTTTCCATCCACCGTGACCGACTTGATTATGCTCTCTAGTGACAGAGTGGGCTTTTCAACAGTTACCTCTGCCATTTCCTCCTTGTCTTGGCCTGTGGAGGGCTTACCGGATCCTTTCTTTTTCTGTTTCTTTACTTCTCTTACTCCCTCATCTGATTCTGTTTCCTCTTCATCCTTTTGGCTTCCATAAGCCCTTGTGGCTTTTGCCTTTGATCTCTTACCGGATGCCTGGACTTCCGGTTTTGAACTTTTGGTTGAGGGAGGTGCAGATCTCTTTGTTGATCTGGTCCGGGTGGGAGCTCCAACCGGAGCACTTTCTTTGCTTTTCTCTTCTTCCTCGGCCTTCCTCCTCTTTTCCCGGCTGGCATCAAGTGCCTCCTTTGAGATACCTAGGCCTTGAGCAATGTGCTCTACTTCTTTTCTTACCTTTCTTTTAATCTCAGGTTCCCTGAGTTCTACATGTAATTTTACACTCAACTCCTCAAAGGTTCCAAACCTTTCTGCCTTAGGATCTTTGGGCTGACTTAGCATGTGTTGAACATGCAGCTCCACTATCTGTTCATCAACTTCATACCCCATGGGCATGATCCAGACAGTCCTTGGCTCCACTGCCTCCATTAGGCACTGATCAGTGTCAACCATAAAGCACACTGAGTCCTTGCATTTCTCAATGAGAGACTGAGGAATTCTCTCTCTTGCTTGCATCATGCTCTGAAAGTTTTTGAAGTATCCCCATAGAGCTGAATTTCTCGCTTTTGCATCCCCAAGTCCATGCAAGTAGTCTCTTATCTGGACTGCAACAGGTTTGTCATTCTGCCATACCCATCCACTTGTTCCGGGTAGCTCATTCATGAAGTAGAAGAATAGACATACAATAAGAGTACCATACTTGAAGGAATTCTTCTTATCCTTCTTGATTTTCTGTATATTTTCCATTAATTGGCTTAGCAGTAATTCGCAGAGGTCATATTCTGCATTTTTCCTTAGCATTTCAAAAGCAGTGTATACTGCAGTTCCGGATACAGAATTCTCCCTGCTGGAGTGGTAGATCTTGTATCCTATTATCATTGATGCATATTTGATATCCGGATCGGAGATGTCTTCAATGGTCATTGCCCTTTTATCAAATTTTGATCCGGTGGCCTCAGTTACAATGTTGTTCTTGACAGATTTGAGGATAGGTACTCCTCCGGAAGAGTATAGGCCAGTTACTGCTCTAATTGCCTCTTTTGTGATCTTGCAGGGTCTATCTAGCCATAGAAAGTTGTCATGCATCCTGCTCAGTACATACCGGACCCATTCATCCTCTTCAAAACAGGGGAAATGAATAAATTGCTCAAATTGTTTCTTCTGAATATCCTTATACTCTGGTTTAAGCTCAAAAGCATTGTCAATCAGTTGCTTGTGATAGAGGTCTCTTAATTTGAATTCCCCAAATTCCTCAATGTTTGCATGTATGTAAACCCTAATGTCTTCGGTGTGTAAAACTCCGTGAGGAACACTAGAGAAGGCTCCTAGTGGGTCAACCTCCAAGGATTTGTAGGGATGTTTCTTGAATGAGGGGCGAGGTCTATCGGAGATCTTAACTATGTTTGGAGTAGCCATTCTTCAAAGATTTGCAGTGAGGTAATGAAAAACGGAGAATACCTTATGCGCCTTCGGTTTGCACGGAGTGGTTGGATTGATTTCTTTATCCAATAGCTTCGGCAGGAGATCCTTGGTGTGCTTGAAGAACCTTGTTGCAGAGCTCCACTTTTCGCTTCTTCTCGAGTGCAGAATGAGCAAATGACCTTTGAGAAATCCCTTAAATTGCTCCGCGAACCCTAATACCTGTCTGCAATAAATGCTTCACCTACATCATTCCGGTTTGCCTTGTCTGGATAGCTTGGAGTATCCGGATTAGTCCTGATCTGTGGATATCATCCGGATCTTTCAATCATGAATAAATCGAGGTAGCATATTACAAGATCATCTCAAACATTCTGTCCAATCCGCAGAACAAGATAGTGCATTTCTGGATCTTTCCGGACCTTTTTGTAATCCTTTATCATACCGGAGCATCTCCCTGAACAGGTCTTATTTGATCGATCACAGCTTCTTCATAACTTCATGCGGACCTCTGAAAACTTGACTGAAGTATCTCAAGATTCATATCTACAAACCCTTTGATCCGCATCTTGTGCCACATCCGGCACCACTTGTTTGGCTGGGGGAACAAGATTTTCTTTGAGTCTCCCCCTGAGCCAGAGCTCACTTTTAATTTCTGGAAGAAATATCAGCACCAGAGTCTGGTGCGGATCCAACCTCTACATTCTCTGAACTTTTCTTCACCCAAATCTTGCTCATCTGATTCCTAACCTCATCCGCATTCATCTTTTGTTTACCCTTGTCTTGATTCTGATTATACACCGGACCTTTTTTGTCCTGATTCTTGTTTCTGCAGATTTTAGCATTATGACCGGACCTATTGCAGATTTGGCAAATAACATTTCTTTGCATATTTGACTGATATCCTCTTGATCTGCATTGATTTGCCATATGACCTATTCTATTGCATGTGAAGCATCTACCTTTGAATGATTTGTTTACTTGCATAATTCTGCATTCATGGGATTTGTGTCCATACCTTTTGCAGTTGAAGCACTGTCCGGAGAAGGATGAATTATTCTGATTCATTCTCATTCTGCACTGATTAGCTTTGTGACCAAAGTGGTTGCAGTTGTGGCAGTATCCATTGAAGGATGGATATCTTTGAGCATTTGGCTGTCTTACCGGAGGTCTTCTAGGCCTGCTCCTTGGATTTTCTGATCCAAGATTCTTCTGACCGGATCCGGAGCTTTCTCCTTTCTCATATCCCAAGCCATACTTGTCATCTGTCCTCTTTTGACTTCCAAGAAGAACTTCAAGTTGAGCAGAACTTATCTTGAATTTCTCTTTATATTCATTTGCTGTTTGAAGGTCTCTTTTGAGAGAGGCAATTTGATCCTCAAGTTTTCCTTCATTATCTTTGGCATCTTCAAGATCAGATTCAAGGTGTCTGATAATCCTGTCCATCTGGTGGCATTCTTCTGATTTTTCTTTAAGAGATTGTCTTAGATTGTCTTCAGCCTTTCTTTTTTCTTCAATCTCTTGAGTAAACTTTATAGTTCCTGATTCCATTTCATGTCTTAACATAATGACTTCTTTTGATAACTTTTCACATAACTTGGTTTGCTCAGTCAATTCCTCATTTGTATTGTTTTCTTCACTTTGTCTTGCCAACTGTTGAAGCAGCTCCTTTCTCTTTTTCATAGAGAGACTTAATTTGTCTTTTAATTCTCTCATGAATTCATCAGCCTGTTTGAGTCTTTCCTTTAATTCACTGACTTCAGAATTTGACTGTTCAAGATCCTCAAGGGCAGTCTTGAGTTGCTCCCTTAAACCATATGCATCCATTTGAAATCCCAGATCTTCCTCAAGCTGTTAGGCTCTATTAGGAGGAACTTAGCTCTGATACCAATTGTTGATAACTGAGAGGGGGGGGTGAATCAGTTATCCTAATTATTTCCCTTATTGAACTTTCCTTTTAATTGAAGCAGCATAAAATCAAACACAAAACATTAACCATGAAGTAAGAAACACATGACACAGTATTTTTGACGTGGAAACCCTGTTAAGGGAGAAAACCACGGGGTGATTAACCCAAGAATTATTCTCTGTTAGAAGAATAGGAAATTACAAAAATGGCACTTGCCAATTAGGGCTCACTGCCCGAGCACACTGCTCACAAGAGGCCCACTGCCTACAAGAAGACACACTGTCTACAAAGTGATGATAATCACATTCTTGAACTGATTGGAAGCATCTGCATATGCTGGAGTTCAGTTCCGGTTAGGCTCAGTACACTGATCTGCTGCACTTCATCTTTCCTCTGTTCTTTGTTCTGCTATCTTTCACATACCGGATCCTTTTTGCTACCTCTGCTCTTTCTCTGGACTTATTCGCATATCTCTCCACATCAACACCCATTTCACAACTAAATCCATCCTCTATATATATCCGCACAAGTAATTTCATCACCTTTCTAGTCGGCATCCGGAACAGTCTAGTTTCTTATAAACTCTCATTCTGTCGGCTGAATCCTTCCTCACCAAGCAATGCGGATCAAGCATATACTTGTAGATATCATTAATCATGTCGGCCAAACATGATTCATGCCTTCACAACCTCTGTCATCAACAGTAACCCATCCGGAAAGCAGTCTGATACTCTGCCAGTCAGTTCTTCCTCTGTTTTCACTGTCTCTCAGGAATCCGGTACTCAACCATTCATATCTTTTTCCTTGTCCATCACCGGAGGCTAAATCCTTGGAATATACCACCCAAGGTAGTCCTCTTGACTTCCCCAAATCCGCACTGCACCAAGACACTTCCACTGAGAGGTCCGGACCAATCTGTCGGACCTTGCCACATGCTCTGTTCTTCTTCACCGGACCACAACATTCTTTATTCTGACTTCCGGTAGAGACACATCATGACTTGCGGATATGTGGGATGACCTTTGTTGCCATCAATGACAACAACCATGAATCCATATAGTGTCTCTTGCCAACAATCTCCCCCTTTGGCATTGATGGCAACACTTAGTGAAAAATGACTAAGTGTTTTCACTATGCTCCCCCTTTGCTGATGCTCTGTCTTTATATACAATTTCCGGAACTCCCCCTTAGTTGGATCCCTCATTTTTCACTGCTCCTCACTCCCCCTTTGACATCAATGGCAAAGGGTAGGGTCCGCATATCAAAATTTTCAAAAATATCTTATACTTAGCCGCATATTTACATACTCACATATATTGAAGAATGTCTGCAAAGGATGTATGTAATTGAATCATTTCGGTAGCCCAACTTTGCTTCATTCTGTCCAAAATTGAAATGTGACCACTTAACAAGAATGCAAACGCTTCTGCCCGCTTGAGATCTGTCGGATCTTTTGTTTGGGCGGTGGTCCTAGCATCACTGATGGCCTCATGCATGGTTTCCAACTTAGGGATTATAATCCTTCTAAGTTCTCCCATCCGGTTGGTGATGTTCTTCCTTTCCTTCTCAAGATTCTTTATTTCGTTCAAGACTGCAATAGTCTGACATTCTTGATTTATTATAGAGGAAGAGAGAGGATCAAAACTTTGAGATAAGCTTTGTAGCTTATCCTGTTCCTCTTTTATTTTCTTGTCAAATGCTGCTGTTGCCTTTGACCAGGATATACAAAATTTATAGATATCACCGCCATCCTTAAGAGCATTCTCTAAGCTCCTTATTCCAATGCTTACAATCTTCCTATCCTTAGAGATTAATTCTAATATTTCTGAAAATCTCTTATCCAAAAATTCCTTCCGGACCTTTTCTTCAGCTGATTTTTCTAAAGAATCAAAATGTGTATCAACACTGCTGACTAAGGTTTTTAGATTACCGGAAGTGGAGGCTGTTGGATCTATCTGGATTGATGGCATGATCTTTACAAGTATTCCGGAAGCAGCCTCTATCAACTCACAGTCTTCCATATGAGACTTCAGGAGCTTTTCATTTGCCTTGGCATTTGCAAATGAAGCTATCTTCATTGTTTGTACCGGAGAGAGAGAGTCAAAATCAAATGGACCTTTGAGAAGCTCCGGTTCATCAATCTCTAGAGTTTCTTTACTCAAAAATTGTTGAACAGTTTGTGCAGTGTCTCTTGCCGGAGACAGATGTTTCTTTTCTTCTGCAGTCTTAGAACTGTCAACCTCTTTGTCTTTCACCACTGCTTCCTTCTCCTGTAGTTGCTCTTCTTCTTTGGATCCGGAGACTGTAGGGGAAACCGGAGGAGAAATGCTAACTTGTGCATGGGCCCCTTCTTCTGGAGCAGAGGGTCCCAAGTCCTCACTTGTCTGTTCAGGGCTCACTTCTTCCGGAACAGAAGATTCCAAATCAGCAGCTGTTTCTGCACCTAAGTCCTCTACAACAGGAAGATTGAACCTTTTGAAGGCCTTCCGGAGGATCTCTTCTGTTTCTTGGGCCACTTTGTCAGTCTCACCAAGCATGAGTTGATTCATCCTGGCTTTGCTTCTGAACTCATCTTTGCAGTCCTTGAAGATAATGTTCATTGTCTTGGGATCAATTTGAGGATATAGCTGAATAGCTATCTGCTCCCGGATCTCAAGATCTTTGGCATGAGCATTATTCTTTCTTACTTCCATTTCCTTCTCTAGGCTTTTAGGAATGAGAGATATGATCTCAATGAAAGCCTTATTGTATATGTTAAGATATTTCACTGTGGCCTCCTGCAGAGTCTTTTGGTCGGCCTCACTGAAGTCATCATATGATTCAGTCATTGGTTGAAGGTTTCCATCCACCGTGACCGACTTGATTATGCTCTCTAGTGACAGAGTGGGCTTTTCAACAGTTACCTCTGCCATTTCCTCCTTGTCTTGGCCTGTGGAGGGCTTACCGGATCCTTTCTTTTTCTGTTTCTTTACTTCTCTTACTCCCTCATCTGATTCTGTTTCCTCTTCATCCTTTTGGCTTCCATAAGCCCTTGTGGCTTTTGCCTTTGATCTCTTACCGGATGCCTGGACTTCCGGTTTTGAACTTTTGGTTGAGGGAGGTGCAGATCTCTTTGTTGATCTGGTCCGGGTGGGAGCTCCAACCGGAGCACTTTCTTTGCTTTTCTCTTCTTCCTCGGCCTTCCTCCTCTTTTCCCGGCTGGCATCAAGTGCCTCCTTTGAGATACCTAGGCCTTGAGCAATGTGCTCTACTTCTTTTCTTACCTTTCTTTTAATCTCAGGTTCCCTGAGTTCTACATGTAATTTTACACTCAACTCCTCAAAGGTTCCAAACCTTTCTGCCTTAGGATCTTTGGGCTGACTTAGCATGTGTTGAACATGCAGCTCCACTATCTGTTCATCAACTTCATACCCCATGGGCATGATCCAGACAGTCCTTGGCTCCACTGCCTCCATTAGGCACTGATCAGTGTCAACCATAAAGCACACTGAGTCCTTGCATTTCTCAATGAGAGACTGAGGAATTCTCTCTCTTGCTTGCATCATGCTCTGAAAGTTTTTGAAGTATCCCCATAGAGCTGAATTTCTCGCTTTTGCATCCCCAAGTCCATGCAAGTAGTCTCTTATCTGGACTGCAACAGGTTTGTCATTCTGCCATACCCATCCACTTGTTCCGGGTAGCTCATTCATGAAGTAGAAGAATAGACATACAATAAGAGTACCATACTTGAAGGAATTCTTCTTATCCTTCTTGATTTTCTGTATATTTTCCATTAATTGGCTTAGCAGTAATTCGCAGAGGTCATATTCTGCATTTTTCCTTAGCATTTCAAAAGCAGTGTATACTGCAGTTCCGGATACAGAATTCTCCCTGCTGGAGTGGTAGATCTTGTATCCTATTATCATTGATGCATATTTGATATCCGGATCGGAGATGTCTTCAATGGTCATTGCCCTTTTATCAAATTTTGATCCGGTGGCCTCAGTTACAATGTTGTTCTTGACAGATTTGAGGATAGGTACTCCTCCGGAAGAGTATAGGCCAGTTACTGCTCTAATTGCCTCTTTTGTGATCTTGCAGGGTCTATCTAGCCATAGAAAGTTGTCATGCATCCTGCTCAGTACATACCGGACCCATTCATCCTCTTCAAAACAGGGGAAATGAATAAATTGCTCAAATTGTTTCTTCTGAATATCCTTATACTCTGGTTTAAGCTCAAAAGCATTGTCAATCAGTTGCTTGTGATAGAGGTCTCTTAATTTGAATTCCCCAAATTCCTCAATGTTTGCATGTATGTAAACCCTAATGTCTTCGGTGTGTAAAACTCCGTGAGGAACACTAGAGAAGGCTCCTAGTGGGTCAACCTCCAAGGATTTGTAGGGATGTTTCTTGAATGAGGGGCGAGGTCTATCGGAGATCTTAACTATGTTTGGAGTAGCCATTCTTCAAAGATTTGCAGTGAGGTAATGAAAAACGGAGAATACCTTATGCGCCTTCGGTTTGCACGGAGTGGTTGGATTGATTTCTTTATCCAATAGCTTCGGCAGGAGATCCTTGGTGTGCTTGAAGAACCTTGTTGCAGAGCTCCACTTTTCGCTTCTTCTCGAGTGCAGAATGAGCAAATGACCTTTGAGAAATCCCTTAAATTGCTCCGCGAACCCTAATACCTGTCTGCAATAAATGCTTCACCTACATCATTCCGGTTTGCCTTGTCTGGATAGCTTGGAGTATCCGGATTAGTCCTGATCTGTGGATATCATCCGGATCTTTCAATCATGAATAAATCGAGGTAGCATATTACAAGATCATCTCAAACATTCTGTCCAATCCGCAGAACAAGATAGTGCATTTCTGGATCTTTCCGGACCTTTTTGTAATCCTTTATCATACCGGAGCATCTCCCTGAACAGGTCTTATTTGATCGATCACAGCTTCTTCATAACTTCATGCGGACCTCTGAAAACTTGACTGAAGTATCTCAAGATTCATATCTACAAACCCTTTGATCCGCATCTTGTGCCACATCCGGCACCACTTGTTTGGCTGGGGGAACAAGATTTTCTTTGAGTCTCCCCCTGAGCCAGAGCTCACTTTTAATTTCTGGAAGAAATATCAGCACCAGAGTCTGGTGCGGATCCAACCTCTACATTCTCTGAACTTTTCTTCACCCAAATCTTGCTCATCTGATTCCTAACCTCATCCGCATTCATCTTTTGTTTACCCTTGTCTTGATTCTGATTATACACCGGACCTTTTTTGTCCTGATTCTTGTTTCTGCAGATTTTAGCATTATGACCGGACCTATTGCAGATTTGGCAAATAACATTTCTTTGCATATTTGACTGATATCCTCTTGATCTGCATTGATTTGCCATATGACCTATTCTATTGCATGTGAAGCATCTACCTTTGAATGATTTGTTTACTTGCATAATTCTGCATTCATGGGATTTGTGTCCATACCTTTTGCAGTTGAAGCACTGTCCGGAGAAGGATGAATTATTCTGATTCATTCTCATTCTGCACTGATTAGCTTTGTGACCAAAGTGGTTGCAGTTGTGGCAGTATCCATTGAAGGATGGATATCTTTGAGCATTTGGCTGTCTTACCGGAGGTCTTCTAGGCCTGCTCCTTGGATTTTCTGATCCAAGATTCTTCTGACCGGATCCGGAGCTTTCTCCTTTCTCATATCCCAAGCCATACTTGTCATCTGTCCTCTTTTGACTTCCAAGAAGAACTTCAAGTTGAGCAGAACTTATCTTGAATTTCTCTTTATATTCATTTGCTGTTTGAAGGTCTCTTTTGAGAGAGGCAATTTGATCCTCAAGTTTTCCTTCATTATCTTTGGCATCTTCAAGATCAGATTCAAGGTGTCTGATAATCCTGTCCATCTGGTGGCATTCTTCTGATTTTTCTTTAAGAGATTGTCTTAGATTGTCTTCAGCCTTTCTTTTTTCTTCAATCTCTTGAGTAAACTTTATAGTTCCTGATTCCATTTCATGTCTTAACATAATGACTTCTTTTGATAACTTTTCACATAACTTGGTTTGCTCAGTCAATTCCTCATTTGTATTGTTTTCTTCACTTTGTCTTGCCAACTGTTGAAGCAGCTCCTTTCTCTTTTTCATAGAGAGACTTAATTTGTCTTTTAATTCTCTCATGAATTCATCAGCCTGTTTGAGTCTTTCCTTTAATTCACTGACTTCAGAATTTGACTGTTCAAGATCCTCAAGGGCAGTCTTGAGTTGCTCCCTTAAACCATATGCATCCATTTGAAATCCCAGATCTTCCTCAAGCTGTTAGGCTCTATTAGGAGGAACTTAGCTCTGATACCAATTGTTGATAACTGAGAGGGGGGGGTGAATCAGTTATCCTAATTATTTCCCTTATTGAACTTTCCTTTTAATTGAAGCAGCATAAAATCAAACACAAAACATTAACCATGAAGTAAGAAACACATGACACAGTATTTTTGACGTGGAAACCCTGTTAAGGGAGAAAACCACGGGGTGATTAACCCAAGAATTATTCTCTATTAGAAGAATAGGAAATTACAAAAATGGCACTTGCCAATTAGGGCTCACTGCCCGAGCACACTGCTCACAAGAGGCCCACTGCCTACAAGAAGACACACTGTCTACAAAGTGATGATAATCACAGTCTTGAACTGATTGGAAGCATCTGCATATGCTGGAGTTCAGTTCCGGTTAGGCTCAGTACACTGATCTGCTGCACTTCATCTTTCCTCTGTTCTTTGTTCTGCTATCTTTCACATACCGGATCCTTTTTGCTACCTCTGCTCTTTCTCTAGACTTATTCGCATATCTCTCCACATCAACACCCATTTCACAACTAAATCCATCCTCTATATATATCCGCACAAGTAATTTCATCACCTTTCTAGTCGGCATCCGGAACAGTCTAGTTTCTTATAAACTCTCATTCTGTCGGCTGAATCCTTCCTCACCAAGCAATGCGGATCAAGCATATACTTGTAGATATCATTAATCATGTCGGCCAAACATGATTCATGCCTTCACAACCTCTGTCATCAACAGTAACCCATCCGGAAAGCAGTCTGATACTCTGCCAGTCAGTTCTTCCTCTGTTTTCACTGTCTCTCAGGAATCTGGTACTCAACCATTCATATCTTTTTCCTTGTCCATCACCGGAGGCTAAATCCTTGGAATATACCACCCAAGGTAGTCCTCTTGACTTCCCCAAATCCGCACTGCACCAAGACACTTCCACTGAGAGGTCCGGACCAATCTGTCGGACCTTGCCACATGCTCTGTTCTTCTTCACCGGACCACAACATTCTTTATTCTGACTTCCGGTAGAGACACATCATGACTTGCGGATATGTGGGATGACCTTTGTTGCCATCAATGACAACAACCATGAATCCATATAGTATCTCTTGCCAACAACTTCTACCTATGCCCCTCCTCCACAACGTTCATCCTCACTCAACTTCTTTCACACATTGCCTAGCCACTCTCAACATTTCCAACATCAAGTTTCCCAAAGCTATGTGCTGCCATCACAACCTAATCAAACGCACTTTAGCTTTCCTCCACCCAATACTTTTCTTCAACCATCACAAAGCCAACATTCTTACCTAGCGCCACCTCCACCTCTGCCAAGTCAAAACCTCCAATTCCAACCCAATCTGAACCAAACGTACAACCCGTATGATCCCAATCAATCTTACGACCCTTATAACACCAGTGTGCATGGCTTACATTATAATCTTCCGTATGGGCAACACCAACCACTTTTGGGACAACAGGAGATGTTACCAACCCCTCCCACGACTATGGAGCTAAAAATCACAGAAGTTCAACAGCAGCTATCTGATCTTACGTTTGGCCACACCAAAAAGACCTTCTCTTTAGAGGAAGTGTGTCCTTATCCTTTTGATCGGTCATTACCAATGATCCCTTTTCCTCAAAATTTCACTATTCCCAAGTTCGATAAATACAAAGGAAAAGGTGACCCAAAAGACCATCTTAGGAAATTCTATCTTGCTTGCTTCGAGGTCTCACATAACGACACATATCTTATGTGTCTCTTTCCTCGCAGTCTTGGAGGTCAAGCTATAGAATGGTTCTCACACTTACCCACGGGTATCAAGTCTTTCAATGAGCTAGCAGAGAAGTTTGCCACCCACTTTTCTTTCAATGCAGAGCATGAGATTTCCATGACTGATCTATGCAACAACAAACAGAAAAATGGGGAAACTTTCATTTCTTTCCTTCAACGGTGGAGACAAATGGCTAGCAAATTTCCTTTCAAGATTCCTGAGAAACAGCTTGTTAGCATATTTGTGCAGAACCTCAACCAAGAGTTAGGTTTCCACTTGCAAATTCTCAGTGCTACAACCTTTGAAGAAATCACATACAAAGGAATCAACATTGAAAAGGCCCTCATTGCTAAGGGTGTGGTCAAAATCTTCAAAGAAACGAAAGACAATGCTCCTCATCAACAGACGAATGATAAACCCAAATACTGGAACAAAAACAAAAACGTGGTTAACGACCGTGTGGTTGATTCTAAACATGTCCAAATGTTGCAGACACCGCTGTAGTTCTCCAAACCAAGTCAAGCTCTATCTCAACAACAGCAACAATAGCGGCAACCGTATCAAAATCAACAACAACGAATAGGAGTGACCTCAACAAGATTACCCTCCACAACATCAATTTACTCCCTTGGGAGTGCCTATGGAGTCAGTCCTACAATAGGTTTTACAGAAATGACTCATCACCTTACCAGATGCACCCCCATATGGTGAACCGGTTTACAAAACTGCGTGGTATAGAGAAAATGAATACTGTGAATTCCCTCGGATCAAAGGACATAGAACTGCGTCGTGCATGAAACTCAAGCACCTAATCCAAAATCTCATCAACGGCAACTTAATCACTTTTGAGAATGAACAAGTGGGTCAAAACACAAACAAAGATCTCGATATGTACAAGGAACCATTCCCTCATCATGGTCCACCTCCTCCTCAGGATAGAGGTAAAGGTATCAATCATGCTTCCACTTCCTTTGATTCCATTGTAGGTCATTTTGAAGAGAGTCGAGTGTCTACCCTCACAATCAAAGGCAAATCTACGGATTGCGCTGTTACAACTCGTCGTGGTCGTGTCACCATTCGTGGTCCTACACCCAGTCTTTTGACTCAATCTGATTATAATCTTGTCAAACATTTAGGGAAAACGCCAGCACAAATCTCTATTTTGGACCTTTTACGGTCATCACCTGCACATAGAGTGGTGCTAGAAAAAGCCCTCCAAAATTCTTCGGTTCCCAACAACATAGCAGTTGCAGATTTCCAAGCTATAGTAGGTAACATTGCTTCGCCCTACAATGTGGTCTTCTCTGAGAAAGATCTCCCATCCCATGATCCTTGTCACAATGATGCCCTTCATATTGAAGTTCTCATCCACAAGCGCAAAATCAAACGCATACTCATAGATGGTGGTGCTGGTCTCAACATCTATTCTTTAAAGTTACTTAAGCAATTGGGATACTCTGAGGATCATGTCAACTCTGATCATAGTATTACAATCACGGGGTATGATGATGCTGAACGCCGCTCAAAAGGTGTTATCCACTTGCCTATACAACTTGGCCCTGTCATGCTTGAAACCAGGTGTCAAGTCCTTGATATTGAGCTACCTTATAACATTATCCTCAGCCGCGCATGGATCCATGCAATGAAAGTTGTTCCCTCCACGTACCATCAGTCTCTAAAGTTCCCATACAATGGTATGGAGATCACTATCCCAGGAGACCCTAATCCTTTCAAATTTTGTCGTGTCTTGCAAGGAAGCTATAAGAATTGCAACCAAGTGCCTAAAAATGACAAAGCCATTGAATCCCCACTATATGTTGACCCTGCAACTCTCACGCAAGCCTCTACAAGTAACCCAAATCGTCTACCTTAGATCACGGCTCGCATCCGAGATATAGGCTTTGGCACTTACAATATCTCAAAATCTTGTTGTGTAGGGCAGATGCCTTTATCTCCAAAATCTTACAGCCAACCACCCATTGCCAAAGTAACCAAAAAAATAGCTATTCCTCCCCCAACATTCCTAACCCAATTCCAACATGGACGGTTATTGGAAGAGGAAACTATTGAGGATATTTCTTCTTGGCTCTATAAGGAGAAAGAACCAGTCACAATACCAGTCAAGCAATATGGCAATGGCTTAAGAATAGTAAAAAACATGGGCTATAAAGGCAAAGGTGGCCTTGGGAAATAGAATCAAGGAACTATGGAACCCATTGTTGTGACAAAGAAACTAGACAAGAAGGGATTAGGATTTGGTAAGAAGGTACCACACGCCTTGGACATCGAGTATATCCTCGATGAGGTAGCTGACACTTTTCTCGCCGATTTGACGTCTATAGAGGATATCATCGATGACTCTTCCCTCCATATGACCAACCTTTTTGCAGAATCCTCCATTTTTACACTATCCTCTGTATCCTTAACTTCCACCACCAGCACCCAGAATGTCACACTTGTCTACCCTAAACTTATCGATTGGGACCAACAAGGGTCCCCCGTAATAGATGTATTTCAGAATGACGAAGCTCTAGCTGAGTTCATGGGACTTTGGGAAGGTATCCCTCTTGGCGATCATAAAGTAGGTTTTGTAATGGAACTAGAGCCAACAGCTTATTTTGGTGAGAATGCCAAATCCTCCAGTCACAAAAGTGAAAATAAAGAAAGATCTCTAGGTGAAAACCACACTGTGGCACCTCTTGATCACAAAATAGTAAAAACAAAGGACATATCCAAAGGTGAAAACCCAACTGTGGCACCTGAGGATGGAGGATTTGACCTTCCCCTACCATCTAAGTATCAAGAGAAGTCAGCTCTTCTAGTGGAAGATTCTACAGAGACAAACCTTGGCACAAAGCAAAACCCAAAGACCACAATTCCTAGCAGCATCATTATCAGAAACAAAGCACAAGAACCTTAACACATTCTTCTTACAGAGAACCATCAACTTTGCATGGACCTATGCTGATATGCTAGGGCTCGACCCCAAGCTAGTTGTTCACTATCTCGCAGTTGATCTGAAAATGAAACCAGTCAAGCAAAAGCTGAGAAAGATGCACCCACAAATAGCTCTCTTGGTAAAAGTGGAAATACAAAAGCTGTTAGATGCAAAGTTATACGACCAATCGACTATTTAGATTGGGTCTCAAACATTGTACCTGTGTCTAAACCTAATGGGCACATCCGCATGTGTAATGACTATAGAGATCTGAACAAAGCATGTCCTAAAGATGACTTTCCATTACCAAACATTGACATTATAGTGGACTTGACAGCAGGTCACGAGATGCTTTCTCTCATGGACAGATTCTCTAGCTACAATCAGATAAGGATAGCAGAGGAAGATCAACATAAAACAACCTTTACTTGTCCTTGGGGCAACTATTGTTGGTGTGTCATGCCTTTTGGTCTAAAGAATGCAGGAGCAACCTATTAGAGAGCGATGACAGTGATATTCCACGATCTCTTTCATCACATCATGGAGGACTATGTGGATGATATACTGGCTAAATCTTCTAGGGTAGATTACATACAGGTTCTAGGACAGATCTTTGACAGGCTCGAGAAATACCAAGTAAGACTCAATCCAAAGAAGTGTGTCTTTGGTGTAACATCAAGAAAGCTATTGGACTATATTGTATCTCGTAGAGGCATCGAAGTAGATCCAGCAAAAGTCAAGGCTATAGTGGAGATGCCTCCACCAAAGAACCTTAAAGCATTAAGGAGCCTTCAGGGAAGGTTGCAATCCATCAGGCGTTTCATCTCATAGCTAGCAAATAAGTGTCAACCATTTCAACACTTACTCTGCAAGGACGTCTCATTCCGATGGGATTATAAGTGTCAAGCAGCATTTGATCAGCTTAAAGAATATCTGGCTACACCTCCTGTATTGGTTCCACCAATTGCAAACAAACCTTTGATATTATACATCTCCACTACAAATTCAGCCCTAGGGGCCCTCCTAGCACAAAATGATGAAACAGGAAAAGAGCATGCAATTTATTATATCAGTAGAACCTTGGTGGGATATGAACTCAATTATTCACTGATGGAAAGAGCTTGTTTAGAAGTAGTGTTTGCCTCCCAAAAGTTGCGGCATTACATGTTGAACCAACACATAATTCTTATAGCTAAATTGATCCCTTGAAGTATCTACTAGCAAAAGCAGCTCTTACAGGCAGACTGGCTAAATGGGTCATGATCCTTAGTGAGTTTGACATTGAATATATGGATCGTAAAGCAATCAAAGGACAAGCTCTAGTAGATCAACTAGCAGAAGCACCTATGCAAGACACACACCCTATGGTAGCAGACTTTCTAGATGAGAATCTATTCACTTTTTCCAACTCAATAATGTGGAAGCTATACTTTGATGGTTCCTACACACAGCATGGATCAAGGGCCGGCATCTTGTTTGTCACACCTCAAAATGACTATATTCCTAAGTCATATCGGCTTGCATTCCCTTGCACCAACAACATTACCGAGTATGAAGCACTCCTTATAGGTCTCAATACAGCAGTTCAATGGGACATCACAAAATTACAGGTTTATGGAGACTCACAACTAGTCATTTGCCAAGTCACGGATGAGTACCAAACAAAGGATAAAAAGTTGGTCCCCTACAAGCAACTAGTGGATGCCTACAAACCACATTTTTCTACCATCACATTTGAGCAAATTCCAAGAGAGCATAACAAGGCTACGGATTCTATGGCTTCTGTGGGGTCACTGATCAACATGCCTGCAAATACACAGAAGTGTGAATTCTTGATCGAGCAATTGTTGATACCAGCCGTTGATGTTCCTATTACTGAAATCATCTGCGAACTTGTTGGTCCCAATTCCCCATGGTACGAAGATATCTATGTATACCTCAAGAACAAAACCTTTCCCCCTGACCTATCATCCACCCAACGCAAAACCTTTATCCGTCGATCCTCTCGTTACGTCATTCTGGGTGATACACTATATCGTCGGAGTCTCGATGGTATCCTCTTACGATGTCTTAACGTGGAAGAAGCCAAGGCTACCTTACGAGACATACACAAAGGTGTCTATGGCGCACATTCTACCGGTCCTAATCTTGCTAAGAAGATACTCAGAATAGGTTATTACTGGCCTACAATAGAGCAAGATGCTACATAGTTTTCTAAGAAGTGTCTACAATGCCAGCAGCATGGAAATTTGATTCACGCACCAGCTCATGAATTACAACCTATGACAACTCCATGGCCTTTTTCTCAATGGGGTCTTGACCTCGTAGGACAAATCCACCCTTCCTCGTCCAATGGCCACAAGTTTATCATTACCACCACTGAGTATTTCACGAAGTGGGTGGAAGCCATTCCTATGACCTATATCACCGGTAAGCAAATAGCCAAGTTTATCCTAAACTACCTCATATGCCGGTATGGTATTCCCTAAGCCATTGTCACTGATAATGGGAGACCATTCAAGAACCAAGATGTCCATGCCTTGTGCACACAATACAATTTCAAACATCACTTTTCAACTCCCTACTATCCACAGAGTAACGGCCAAGCTGAGGCTTCCAACAAAACCATTCTCAAAATACTCAAGAAAACAGTCAATGAAGCTGGTTGTGATTGGCACTTGCAACTCAATCCCGCCCTATGGGCCTACCGCACTAGTATCAGAACACCAACTGGTGCCACACCATATGCCTTGGTCTTTGGCTCTAAAGCCATCCTACATATAGAGGTCTAGATCCCATCCCTCAGAGTTTCCATGCAAGACCTGATCGGCAGAGACGAGTATCGCACTTCCAGATTAGCTGAGCTTGAACTACTAGATGAGAGGCGCCTTGCCGCACTTAATCATCTCCATGTCTATCAAAACTGCCTCCGGCGTAATTACGACAAAAAGATCAAAGAAAGACAGTTTCAAGTTGGTGATCTTGTACTTAAGGAGAATTAGAGAAATCAAGCAGAAAAGAAGGGCAAGTTTGAGCCTAACTAGTTAGGTCCCTCTATTGTGACAGCAACATATGGATCAGGAGCTTATACTTTAGCTACACCTGACGGCATTCCTCTAGATGAGCCGCTTAACAGTGTCCATCTCAAGAAGTTCTATGCTTGATCCTCAGAGTATTCCAAAAAAAAAAAATCTACCCTCTAGTGAAAACCTAGCAAACAAGCGCCTTGGATAAGTACCATAGTAAAAACCTGGCAAACATGCGCTATGTGTAGAGTCATCATCCATTACCTATCGAGTCCTGTCCACTCCCTATCCAGTTTGCAGTGCACTTTCCATCCATCCATAATAAAACTGGATTGACCTTGTTTGCATTTCCATCTCCCTATCTAGTATAGCTTGGAAATTTGTCAATGTCCCTCATCGTTATCCCACATCTTGATCTATGTCTACAATTAACACTGTCTTGTCCTAGATCAAAGCTTTCAGTGTCTTCTTTGGCAGTCACCCATACAGTTTCCTCTACCAGAATGGGGGCAACTCTTTCCTTAACTTAGGTCTAGGATTGGTTCCTTGTTCGTGGTTTGCATACTTCAATCTCTTTCTCATTGTTCACAGGTAACACCCTTTAACAGACACATCGCTCCTACGATAAGGCTGTTATCTTCTCAACACTTTCCCACATCATCGTACCAACCAGAACTACATATCATCTCTTCTCAATCTTAAGGTACCTTGATCCCATGGATATGGGTATGTAGGCAATCTGGAATACGAATGAAGTTTCCAGTACTCAGGTACATAAGATCCCCTCCTCTCCACCTCGATCCACATCATCACATCAACTAGAACTACATATTATCTCATTTCAATCTTAAGGTACCTTGATCCCATGGATATGGATATGTAGGCAGTCTGGAATACGAAGGAAGTTTCCAGTACTCAGGTACATAAGATCCCATCCTTTCACCTTGACCCATCTCATCACTCTCTCCAGAACTACATATTTATCATTTTCATCTTTTCATCATCGTGTGCCTTGATCCCATGGATACAAGGTATGTAGGCAATCTGGAATATGAAGGATGTATCCAGTACTCAGGCACACATGATCCATCATTCTCCACCCATCTCAATCCAGTGGCACTTCATCCTTCTAGTCTTCCATTTGTCAAAATCCATTCGCCTCAACTTGACTAACTCAAGCATCAAGCTAGCGCATCCTTTCAAAGCAAAAGTCCTTAACAAACCTGAAGCAAAGCAGCTCTCTTCCAGAGTCATCTACTGTCCTGCATACCGATTGCCAACATCAGCTAAGTACCGCTTAACCAAAGCCCTAGATCAACAAGCTTGTCTTCTGCGAAGTGTTCCATTGTCAAGACCAACACATGCGTCTCCTGTGACATGTGGCATTTCCCGTAGTAAGACATTGTCTTTTTAGGTAGATAGCCCCCTTTAACGGACACAGAGTTCCTACAATAAGGCTGTTATCTTTCCTATCCAATCTATCCTGAGCAACCTCTTTGGCAAGAGAATATGTTGGCTACATGTTTACTTTGTAAATCAGTCAATTTGTGTTATGGTTTATCTTTTGTTCCTTATCCTTTACCTATTCAAGGCTACCTTGATTTATCTATAATCTTGGTATGTTGCGATGCAGTACAGATTGGGGGCATAGTCATTGCTTTTTTGTGTGCCGTGTTTGAGGAATGATCTTTAGTATCTTTCTTAGCATTCTATTTATCTTGTGTGTGTTACGACCTAGCATCTTACATATTAGTATTCTTCTTGCATTTACATGTATTGAAGTTTATTTTATGTTCAAGACTATGGCTTATTCACATGTTCCAACAAGGTTATATTATGTCTAAAAGATCTAAGTTCAAACCGCTTGCTTGCAGAGTCAACGTCCACCCACTCAGATATTACTGCACCTTGGTCTTTTATACCTTGGTGGCGAACTATCCACGTGCTATATCAAAATAAGGATTGCTCTTTATATACAAATGTGAAACCATTGCAACAAGCTCATCTTTCATCCATTCCCCCAACCGTTATATCGTTTTCATTACAGTAATCAATCAACAGTCTCTGTCTCCCATCTCCTCCTATTCTTCTCTCTGGTGCATATCTGCAAAACCCAAATGTCAGATATCACTAGTCATCACATCTATATCATCATACCTCTCTATCGTCATACATCTATAAGCATCATATAAGCAACATATGTCATCACCTGAATCCATAATCATACATACATATCATCACATCCATGACATCAAGGAATGCATACACAAAAAGCATGAACAACAAGTGAGCCGAATAGATCATCATTTATCTCATATAAAGGTCATCATAATACAAAATGTCTGTGTCTACATCAATAATCCATATGTATACATCCAAATATACATCAAAATAGTACATCAAGGCTATCAAGAGCCCACAAAATATACATCAAGATGCACGCAGGCATCTGTCCAAAATGATACAAATGGTACAATGTACAAGTGTCCATCGTGATACAAGTATGGTACAAATATGATATAATATACATGTGCATGCCCTAGTGGGTAGAGCTGCCCTCCTGCTATGGCCCCTGTCCTCCCCCTGTGCTCAGTGGAGGTCCCCCTGCTGGTCCTCCTCCTCCCCCTGGTGGTAAAAGTGGTCCTCTCACTGAGGATACTGATTGCCCTGTCCTCCGGGATCCAGATGCCCCTGACCGGCTCCTCTCTCTGTAACTCGGTGCCTGCTGAGCTGTTGGCCCCGCACCCACATACAGACCCCTGTAATACTCTGCCTCCCAGCCAGCTGATACTAGCTCACCCTGCACTCGGACGAGCTCACTGTATAGGCTCCTCTGATCTGTACCCAGTGCATGGCGTGCCTCATCTCTCTCCCGCCTCACTCTAAATAGTGTGGCCTCTGCTGTCAACCGTAGTTGTACCTCTACGTCTCTCTCCCTCATGACCTGTGCTAACCGCTCGGCATCTACTGCTGGTGCAACTGGTGGTTGCACCTGTACTTGTGCCTGTGCCTGCACCTGGGCCTATAGTTGTGCCTGTACCTGTGTTAGGGCTATCTGTGCTACTAAGGCTGCCTGTGTCTATGCCTGGGCTGTGGCCTTTCTCGCCACAGCCCATGCTGCATCCCTATCCCTCCTTAATTGCACCATCCGGAGCTCTAATCGAGTCCTCCGGGCTATCTCCTCCTGTAGCAGCCATTCAGCTCTCTGCAAATCGATCTCTATGACCGGGCCCACTACCTCCACCATCTCCACATCGGTCTGTTGGCTGCTGCACTCTCCACCTACCTGCTGACCGCTGCCCTCTCCACCTGCTTGCTGCCTGGCTGCTTGGGCCTACCGTCTCATCCTAGCCTCCCCACCGAGGACTAGTACCTCCCCCACTGCCCCTGCTACACCTGGTGTAGTCAATCTAATTAGCCTGTGTGTCTGCCAGTACTGGTCATACTCTGGCAACGTCCCTGGATCTGCCAGCCCTGTGTCCCAATCCCATCTCATGGGGACAAGTCCCCGTACCTCTACTAAAGTTGTCGCCACTGGGATCTCTGCATCCCAGTCTCCTCCCTCTCTCCGTGTCCGGGCATGTGTCGCCTCCCCCACTAGTAGTCCTTGTAGCAATCCAAACTGTCTGAGTACCCGCTCTGGCAGGTACCTCTCTATCGCATCCGTCCGTCTCCCGAACAGATAGTGAGCCTATCTGCAGTACATAAGCTGCTCGTGCTCATCCTCCCACTCCTCGCAAAGTAGCCAGGGCCTCCACACAAACAGGTCCATCTCGTCGATCTGCCGCCTCCAGTGGCTACCAGACCCCATCCTCCAGTGTGTAATCACTCCATCATATAGGAATGCATAGGGCTCACCTCTATCCCGCTGGTGCTATGCCATGGGTCAGATCACTGGAATATGCTCCCACGCCCATACCTGTAACAAGGTCACCCCTGTTGATAGGCTCCTGCCTCTCCTATACACGTAGTGGTGCATGTCGTGATACAACTGTCCCAACACACATGGGCCCCACGCATACTGTCTGCCATGTGTGAACATCCCAGATAACACTGTGCCCCATCCAACCGATAATCCTCTGGATCTCCTGTCAGGACACAAGAAGCCGCCAATTAGTGATGCCACTATCCATCTGATCCTGTCACAGAGTCTCGGGACGTCTGCCCATTGAATCTCCCCGTCATCTATCCAAAGGTCATCTATGCAGAAGACCTCCACCAAGCCTGCCTCGCCCCGTGCCGAGTCAAAGTCTACTGTCTCTCCATCAGTCTGAATCCTCAGGATGCGGTACACATCCTCCAGTGTCACTGTGGCCTCCCCTATCAGAAAGTGAAATGACGAGGTCTCACTGTGATATCGCTCTACAACTGCTGTCACTAGGGTGAGATTCACCCTAATCTGTGTCAGGTGCGCAATGTACCACAATCTGGCGTGCTCCAAGAATGCATCCTCCTCCCAGGTCAGCTGTACAACCTCATGTGCTATCGAGTGGTGTCGCTCCCGCGACATCAATGGTGGCATAATCCTCTGCATCCACAACAAATCACTTGTCAGTTCTTCATTACCAAATCCCTCACATCCTATCTACACCTCTGCTATGCTATGCAACCCCAACCATCCCTTTCCCCTTGGGTAGCCTAGGATAGGCATCCCGTTTCTCAACCCCCAATTCTACTTTTTCTCTACTTCACCAAAAGCGCTTTGTTAGATACAAACGCGTTGTCCCTCCCTACCAAATGCGCCACACTATCTATCCATTTGCGCTGTATTTTTCTCTGCCAAGTGCGCCTCACCATTCTACCAACCGCGTCGTTCTGTGCTACCAGAAGCGACGCAATTTTCCCGCTTTCCCACCAACCACGCTATTCTACCCTACCAACGGTGCTTCACTACCTTGTCAAAGGCGCTGCGGCATTTTACCAAAAGGGTTGTGGCGCTAACAAACCCACCATTAGCGCTGCATTTTTACTAAAAGCGCTGCGCTTCCCTACCAACCGCACTGCAGCGCGCCAAAAGCGCTCTAATCGACTACCAGACGTGCTGCATAACCCTAAAGCACTTTTGGCTGACCTAGTCCACCTCCCTAAACCTAGCCCTAAACTGCCCTAAAACGACAAATTAAAATAGGGTTTTCGACCACTTACCGCTGCCGGAGCTCTTGCTGGCCTCCTGTACATCCGCACGAGCTCCGCCCGATGCCTATGTGCTGGAATCGGCATCTCTCCTCGCTATCAGCTCCTTCCACTCAACTCTCTCACACTAGTTTGGAGGCTCTACTCTCTAAATTTAGAAACTCCTAGGGTGCAAATGAGGATTGTGGTTCCCATGGGACCTATTTATAGCATCCCTCCCTCATGTTTTCTTCTCTTCCCACCCCTTTCTGCTTTTCCTCCTACCTGATCGCGCACTCTTCTAGTCGAGCGTCAACACCGTTCTTTTGTCGCTTCCCTGTCTTCCTGCTCGAGGGGGCATACGCTGGGGCAACTACCTACACTGGGGCATAAAAAATTGTATCACATCTTCGACAATTAATTTCTTTGACGCAACGCTATTAACTGCATCGCATCAAAGAGGGGTAAAATGTAGACACCCTAAAATGACCATGTTATTGCACTACTTACATTTCGTCATTTCTTCCTAATCACCTGCACTCAACATTAATTAAATAATCTAATTATTTAATTAATTTCACCAAATTCTTCTAAATCACATACTTGAGACGTTAATTAAATAAATTCTCTTTGTTTAATTAATTAAATCAAATTCCTCTATTATTCTTCCACAGTTAAATAATTTTAAATTATTTAATTATCCTCTTTCCAAATTTCAAATCCACATTAATTAAATAAACCTAATTATTTAATTAATTCAACAAATTCCCTCTTATCTACAATTAAATAATTCTTAAATTATTTAATTAAATCAAAATCATTCTTTCAAAATCATGCACAACAATTAAATAAATTTATTTATTTAATTTGCTTTCAAATCTTCTAAATTAAATAATTCTAATTATTTAATTATTTCTTCCAAAATATCTTCTAATTTTCATGCAAATCTCTTCTTCTTGTTTTAAATCACTTAACTGATAATTAAATTATGTTAATTGCTTTAATTCATTCTTCTATTCTTGACAACTCCTCTCATAGAAAAGAAAGCAAGACACTTGTCTTCTTCTTATTCGTTGCGCATTCCTCAACTGTTCTCCTCCGTTGATTCTTCTGAATTATCTGGACCATTGATCGATCTTCATTGAAACCTATATAAACCCCCCTCATCTCCTTCATTGAGCCTCTCTCTTCGATCTTATTCTCAGGCATACTTAACAGCGCTTTGAGCATACAACGCGTCGATTGAGCAACCTCACGATCTTTTGACATTGATCTCTTGAGCACACTACTTGCTTGTTGCAGCTATGGTTTCGCAACTTCATTGAGCAATCCACACACCTCCAAAGGGAACAACGCAAATTTTGGTAATAGCTTTCATTTGTCTTTTGATTTTATGATAATGGCTTTTACTTAAATTGGTTCACTTTATGTGATTGGTTTTTGGTTTTATTAGTTTAGATTTAATCATTTTTTCCTCATACACAAGTTTTTCATTTTCAGTAGCTACATAATGGTGAACCTGACGTGAATAACTCACTTGCCTTGATCTAGCTTGCTTTTTGCTAGTTTTCTTAACTTTTTGTTGCAGGTTTATGCCATTTTTGGATAAAACCCTAGGTTTTAAAGATTTCATCATATGTTCCAAACGGCTATGTATTTTTCTACAATATTTTTAATGTAGTTTTTATATTGTCTAAGCATGCTCTAGTAGAAAAATAACATGTTTATCATCAGTTTTGAATGAGTTATAATGATTTTAGTTTTTTTCATAAATCTACACTTCTATACACAAATCAGCAAATTTTCTAGAAATTTTTACATTTCTAGAAAGCTCGTGAAATTTTAATGGGGGTCTGTTCTTTACAGATTTAATTTTGAGGTCATATGAGGTGTGACATTATCAAATCTTTGTCAACTGTAGGGTTTTCATAAATCCGCATTTCTAGGTGCAAATCAAGGAATTTTTCTGACTTTTTTATATTTCAGGAAAGGTCTCAGAAAATTAATAGGGGTCTCTTCTCTAAGTTTTTAATTTTCAGGTCAAAAACATTTCAAAATGATTAAATCTATGTCACTATCTAAAAAAATATGTATCTGAAATTGCAATCTTCTGATGAGCTTATCTTTTTATGGCTGCATTACAACATTATTTTCTGATTTTTTCAGGGATTTGGTTTTGTGCTAACACTTTGATTTCATCTATCTCATTTGTTGAAGACTGGAAATTCAAACTACTAACGGTGGTTTTGTAGGGCTTTCATTAGTTGGATATCTTTTTCAAATGTCTGTTTGCACATAGATTAACTAGGGGGGTAATTAATCACTGTTTGTTGTTCTTGAAAGGATGGTAGGTGTATGCTCTCACCTTGTGCAAACTCAGTGATTAGAAGCCAGACCCATCTCTTTTATGTTTTTAATCCCTTAGAGGGCCTGCCTCTCGATTTGTGAGAGGGAATGACCCAAGCGGTCCTTTCATTTCAGTCCGCTATATAAATAATTGTGGTTGTGACGAAAGTAATCAATCACCTGGTGCCACTGTTCTATACTAATGGAAGTCTCCCTCAGTAACCATGAGATGTGTGAAAACCATTTCTGAGGGCTGGGAGGCCTCTTAAATGAGCGAACTGCCGCATGTATAGACACCAAATTATCCCAAAACACTTACTAGAAACCACTTGTTGTAGAGGCCAAAAATGTTTTTTGCTTGCTGGTGCAGGAGATTGGACCTCCAAAGCCACCCTATATGTACTATTCATGGTAGAGACAGAAAATCCCTCGGTTCATAATATCTCTGGATCTTTGGGGTAAGAGATTTGGTGTGCCCATGCCATGGTGGGGGAGCCAGTGTCACTAATATATCTATTTGTCTACCTTGTCTCAGTATATGGAGTAATCCAAGTGGGGACTCAGAAAGTAGTATCCTTTTTCTAGCCTAGGTTGTGCATGCTTACGAGTGTTTTTAAATTTGTCGAGACCAGTGAAAAATTTTGGGGCTAATCTAGGCCCCCATTCAGACTTCTACTCTAACTTTATATCAAAGTCATCCAAAATATTCTGTCTATCGTGTTTTGCATGTGTGTTCAAAAAAAATCTTTTCAATCTTAACCAAACACATAAACACTTCTTCCTAAACATTCATTCCAACGCATCCACTCTAAGACAAGTCACCCTTATCATCTTAATCATATCTTGATCATTATACATCATCCTCTTCATTCCAGTCTAATCAACTTCATCCTAATCATAGTCCAATCAATTTCATCCTATATCACATCTTAATCTTATCCTAATCATTCCACATCATCCTAACAATTCTTGTCATCAAATCCATCCTATATCTACATCCTCATAATCCTTATCCGCTTCAACTCAATTGTATTTTGGAACAATTTCAAGCCATGGTTGTACATATTGCATCCCCTAATCATTTGGTCTTCACTGAAAAGGACATGCTCAATAATGATTCATACCATAATGAACCCCTTTACATAGAGGTTATAATCAAAAGGCATTTAGTCAAAAGGGTCCTAGTAGATTATGGCTCAGGATTAAACTTGTGCACTCTAAAGTTGGTTAAACAATTGGGATACTCCACTGGGGATATTGAAAAACACCATTCTATCATCATTAAGGCCAATGATGAAATTGAAAGCAGATCTGAAGGTACTATTTGATTGCCCATTCAATTAGGTCAAGCCTTAGTGGAAATCACTTGTCAAGTCTTAGACCTCTATCTCCCATATAATATCCTCCTAGGACACCCATGCATTCATGCCATGAGGGTTGTTCCTTCCACCCATCACATATGCATCAAATTTCCATTTAATGACCAAGAGGTTACCATCCATGCCAACCCAAACCCTTTTGAATAGTACCCCTTGTTGGAAAGACCATATCATAGACCTCATTATTCCCCAATCAATGACATGGCCCAACCATCTATCTCATATATTGATCCATCCATCTCATATATTGATCCATCCACCTTATCCTCTTCATCCAAGTAACCACCATCATCCATACAACATCAACAACTTCCACTTAAATTCTATGAGTCATCCCCCTCAACCTCATACCAACCCAATTCATCCACATCAACATGTCAAGTGCCTTCACAACAAGAGCATGTGAGCCTAAGTTACCTTGTGCAACAAGACCAAACATCCTTAAGTCCTCATGCTACCTTTGACAAGGGGAACACCAATCTAGATTATTTATCCTATGAGTATCCTCCATCACCATCTAACCAAAGTCCAAGCCCTAAGTCTAATCTATCCAATACCCCTCTTTTCCTTCCACCATGGGACCTATCCACTAATAGTCCTAATCTACCTAATCCTAAGCCTTCAACTTCCATCACCCATCTACCTACAAAGGATGTGATCCAAGGGTTATTAGCAAGGAATCAATCATCTCCATGTCAAACACCTATCCTTGAGTCTATCAAAGAGCCTTCAAACACCTTGCCTAATCCTATAACCCCTTCATATAGTCCACAACCCCTTAAGTCTATTGAAGAGTCTCCCACCATGAGTCCAAGTCAAGAGCCATTGTACCCTCATGTTGATGATTGTCAAGAGCTTATCAAGCCTACCCAAGAGTCATCCACTTCCATGCAAGCAAACCAAGAGGTACATCAAGATCACAATCCTAAGCATGTGGAAATATCAAGCCCTCATCTAAATCAAGATCAAAGCATCTCTAAGTTCAACTCATCCATGACCTATATATTTTCTATGATCAAGATATTATTTATGATCATGACCCTATTCGTCAGAAAATTTATCCCATTTATAGCACACTTAATCCTATTTCCGCTCCCATTTATGATTAAGGTTCTATCTATGATTATGAAAACCATGATGATCCTCTTAGCCAAACTTTATGCATTTCATGATCAAGAGATTATCACTCCACCTATCCCTACTCTCATAACCATCCATGAGCAATATATCCAAATTTCTCCTATCCATCCTCCACCTACCCATATCCATAATTCCACAACATCCATTTCCTTTGATGAGACACATGCCTCCCATGTAAGCATAGAAGATAAAACAAATAACTTGGATCTTAGTGAACATAATGATACTCAAGATCCTAATGATCCTTCCCCATCATCCACTATCAACCCCATTTCAAATCCACCATCATATCCTATTGGTCTTACCACCTTCATCCATGAATGTTCTTCCTTGGGGCAACAACAACCTTTGTCTTCCACTTCACCTCCTCCATCCAATAATGAGCTTATGTCTAGTGTCCAAACTACACCCAGTCCCATAGTCCACTGCATACTCCAAAACATGAACTACCAAGGTAAAGGCTTAGGCCTTCATGAACAAGGTATTTTGGAGCCAATCCGTGTCAAAGTCCCTCCACGCTCATATGGCCTTAGATATACACCCCAAGGTAAACAATCTAAAGATGTTGGTACTTCCTCCATGCATCCTAAGTCTACCACTTTCAACCACAAATCCTATCATATTCCCAAAACATATGTTGTCATTCCACCTCCATCATCCTACAAATCCCAAAAGCATGTGACCATACACCTTCCACCATCCACTTTACCTCCATTACTTCCAACTCCTAATATCCCTCCATCAACTTTACCACCATTGCTACCAATGCCTAATATCCCTATCATCCATAGATTCCCTCAAAATCCTATTCATGACCAATCAATGCACACATTGTCTACACGAGAAGCTTCCACCAATTCCAAGAGATTCAAAAATTAAAAAATGGATGCCTCTACCTATAAAGCCAAAAATCCTAAAGGTCCTCATGCCTTAGGACATCAATGCAAAAAGTCAAAGAAAAATCCATCCAAAAGGCTACCCAATCCCATACCTTCACAAGCAAAGTCTAAAACTAAAATGGTATGGGTACCTATGCAAAAAGAAAGCAAGTCAAATGAGGCATCCACATCACAAAAATCCCAACCATCCTCTTCCATCCAAAAGTCCCACTCCATTCAAAAGTTTCAAATTCCTAAATCCCACAAGCAAAACAAAAATCATAAAAATACTAAGTCTATGTGGGTACCTACAGCACTTTGTCAACCATATCCTAAGCAAACATCTCCATTGCTTCCTACACCACCTCCAAATCAAAAGCTTCAATGTTTATCATGGTGTGTGCAACCATTGGTCATGGTTCCCTTTCATTCCAAAACAATTCCACATACCTCCATCTCCCCATCTTTCACCTATTATCCTACATATCTTGACCATCATCTTCCTATGGTCCATTCTTTTGGATAAGTCTTTCATCCTTCATTTCATAATCCACATCATAATCCACTATCTTCCCTATGTAGTCCATATCATAATCCACCATCTACCTAATCCCACTTCCTCTCATCCAATCCCTTACCAACATCTATGAGCAACGTGACATTTGACATGGTCCATGTGCGACATTTATCTCTAATGGGACTATCACCTTTCATGGAACTAGACACTTGAATCCCTCCTATCCATATTCCCCTTCTCCCATCAAAATATTCCAAAAAATCAAAAAAATCAAAAAAGTCAAAAAAATAAAAATAAAAAGTCAAAACAAAACAAAACAGTAAAGAGAAATCACTTCGTCCAATGGTGAAAACCACCCTTGGTGGCATCTTGGATAAGTACCATGATGAAAACCTGGCAAACAGGCGTCATGTGTAGGTTGATCTTCTATGTCACTTACACTTGGGGGCACGATGTCTCATCCAACCGATCATTTTCCAACCTATCATTCCCTTTCTATCTATCTCCATCCTATCATTTCCTATCCTATCCTTCCATCCTTAGCCATTATACACATATACCTATCATATTAGGTACATTCATCCTCCCTTCCTTGTTTTGATCTTGATAAAGAAATGGGGGTAGAATGTTGACACATGTCATGGATATCTCTTGATATACCTCATCCTTCCAAACAAGCCTATCATAATCCTATTGTCATGAGCCTTGTCGCGTCAAATCCTAAGCATTATACCAAGAATGGGGCATGTTATTCCTATGCAACATAGCCTTTGGAGATCACATCCTTGCCCTCTTATGCATACATTCATCCCTTCCATCCTATCGCCCATCCTTTTGTCCATCCAATCTTACCTACGTCCTTGCACCTAGACTTGGTTTTCCCTTGTCATTGGTATCTAGCTCAAAGGCTACCCAAATTGTCATCCATTGACATCCCAAAATATAACCAAAAATCTAAAAAAATTACAACATTCCAAAAATCCAAGCAATAAAATCAACCCAATCATCAAATCTGTTGGGAATAACATGTCTCAACCTTGGTAATTCCTTGCATTTATTATTGTAATGTAATTTATTTACTTAGCCTATGTTGTAATTTTGTTGCACATCTTGTTTTGTCATTTAGTGTGAAGTGGCACAGTGAGTTGTCACTCCACTTGTAAGATGACTAGGATGGTCAACACACTCCATGTGGAGATAGGCATCCCTTTTGTGTGGTAGAGGTTTTCTGCCATGTGTCGGCATCTTGACTAGTGTGTAAGTGAATCTTGACTAAAATGGTTATGATAGATTCCTATGACAAAATCTATGACATGTAAGAGTCAGAAATAGAAGGTTCTATGACAAGTGAAGACATGTGTCACAAGGCATCTTGGAAGAAGGCATCTTTGGGCACCCCAAGGAGGGTTATGACATGTTGTAAGAGAATATGCTATTTAGAGTCTGTTTATGACAGATTCTCTTACAGCTGTAAGAGATGTCAGTATGACAGATTTTATGACGGTTGTAAGAGTCGTAAGAGCATCTGTCATTGCTCGACTTGGGAATATGTGACCTCTTTGGGGTGGGGTGACTTGACAAGTGTCAGGAACATCCTACAGTGTTGGACAAGTGTCCATAGGCATGGGTTTTGGGCCATGAGGCCATGTTGGATGCCCATCTCAAGATAGAGCCATTTTTGCCTTGTATTTTCTATATAAGCAGGTGCTTTCGAGAGGAGATGTATTATGTGATTGACAAGTACTGTTATGTTGCCAGTTTGTCTCCAGATACGAGTGTCAAAGACTCCCGAGAGCTTGCAATGCAAGTGTATTCTAAACCATTTCAGTTTTGATAATACATTGTACAGGTTTTTGAGTGTGGGGTTTTTCACCCGATAAGGGTTTTCCCCATGTATATCTTGTGTCTCTCTCTTCTGTCTCATTTCTGTGTGTATGTGTATTACTGCATTATCTCCATTGTTGTTGTTAACATTCTATAATTGTAAAGGATAAAATGAATTTGCACTCTTCTCTCCTCTTTAGATTAGTGTAGGAAGCGATTTCCACACACCTAGCTTCCTTTCAGTTGGTATTAGAGCCTGGCCAGTTTTGGTTCTAGATGTTGGGTAGGGGTTTTTTGAGCTAATCTTAGGTTAAGTGGGAGTCTGTGCAAAATATTTTGTATCTTGTTGCAGGAAGGAGATGGCAACCACATCCAAAAGAGTAGAGGTGGAGAAGTTCAATAGCACAAATTTTGAGTTGTGGAAACTCAAGATGGAAGATCTACTTGTTGATCATGACCTATGAGAAACCGTTGATGGAACAAAACCTATGACAATGTCACAAGCTGATTAGGACCTCAAATATCAGAAGGCTAAGGGTCTCATAAGACTCTATCTAGTTGACTTTGTCCTATTGAATGTCCATGAGGAGAAGACTACGAAAGATCTTTAGAAGAAATCAGGATCTATTTATCAGGCCAAGTCCTTGGTGAACAAGCTCTTTCTAAAAAAGTTGTTTGCTCTAAAAATGGAAGACGGAGGATTTGTTGTGGACCATATGAATTCTTTTAACATGCTTGTTGCACAGTTGAAATCCATGGGTGTGAAAATGGAGGAGGAGGATTGATGTATGACCCTGCTTTGTTCTTTGCCAGATTCGTGGGATCATCTTGTCATGGCTATCGGAAGCACTACCACCACCTTCAAGATGGATGATGTAGTATCTTTGTTGTTATCTAAAGAAGTGTAGAGAAAGACAACTGAGTCAGCCAAAGATGCTCTTGCAGTTCGTGGAAAACCCAAAGAGAAAGGGAAGAAGAAGGACAAGAAAGGTGAAAAGGGTAGATCTAAATCCCGCGGGAGATCCAAATCTCCTGGAAAGTCCAAGGCTCTCCATTAGAATTGTGGCAAATCTGGGCATTTCCGAAAGGAATGCAAAGAGGAAAAGAAAAAGAAAAAGAAGAATGCCCCAGATTCAGATTCTGACAAGTCACAAGATGATGATGATGCCTTCATCGCAGCCCTAGCCACCCATGCATCTGATGATGTGTGGTTGATAGATTCTGGTGCATCATTCCACATGAACTTGCATCGAAGCTAGTTCATGAAGTATGAAGAGTTCGATGGTGGAAGAGTGTACCTGGGTGACGATTCTCATCTAAAGATTGTTGGTTGTAGAAGAGGCTTAATCCGATTCCCTTATGGAAGAGTGAAGGGGATCACTAGGGTTATGCACATCCCAGGATTGGTACAGAACCTACTTTCTGTAAGTATGTTGAATGATGCAAGTGTGCAGGTTGTCTTTTCGAAGGATGGATGCAAGATGACTAGAGGATCTATGGTGCTTACGAAGGGTACTCAGAGAGGTACTTTGTTCCAGCTGGAGGCATGCACTTCATAGTGCAATAGTTCTTCTAATTGAAAGAAAAGAGTTGCAGTCACTTCATGCCCACCATCTGAACGAGCAGTGAAGAAATCTATTGTAACACATTCTGATGGTAGTCCACATGCTTTGGAAGTTAAACTTCCTGCTGAAAAGACTATGTTATGGCATTTGAGATATGGCCACATTGGTGAGAAGGGTCTTAGAACCCTAAAAAATAAAAACCTCGTTGAGGGGTTAAATGATTGTAATCTCAAGTTTGACTTTTGTGAACATTGTGTATATGGAAAGCAAAACTGTGTTTAGTTTTACTCTAGTTCTCACAAGTCTTCTGGTGTATTGGATCTTATTCATTCTGATGTGTTTGGTCCTGTTAATGTTCCTTCAATTTCCAAATCTGTATATTTTGTATCTTTCATAGATGATTATAGTAGGACATGGGTTTATTTTATCAAAAGCAAGACTGAAGTCTTTAGTCGATTTAAAGAGTTTAAAGCTTTTGCTGAAAATCAGACTAGTAAAAAGATTAAGTGTTTGAGAACTGATAATGGTGGTGAGTTTTGTTTGGCAAAGTTCGATAAGTTCTGTAAAGAGCAAGGGATTGAAAGACATAAGACAACTCCATACACCCCACAGCAAAATAGAATTGTAGAGAGGATGAATAGGACACTGATGGAGAAGGCTAGGAGTATGCTTAGTGGAGCAAGCCTCAAACAAAAGTTTTGGGATGAAGCTGTAAACACTGCTTAGTACCTGGTAAACAGGTCTCCTACATCATCTCTTGTTGGTAAGACACCTATGGAGGTGTGGTCTGGTAAGAAGCCTTCAGTTAGACATCTTCGTGTTTTTGGTTGTGATTCATATGCACATGTGCCTAGGGAGAAAGGGTCTAAATTGGAGAACAAGGTTGTTAAGTGTATTTTCATTGGCTATGGTGTCGGTGTGAAAGGATACAAGCTTTGGGATCCTGTGGCTGAAAAAGTGTTGTATAACAGAAGTGTTATCTTCAGAGAGCTAACACCTTCTTCCATTGTTCTACAGCCAAAATGGATAGAAAAGAAAGAAGTTGTGATTCAATTTCCTTCTACCCCTGAAAAGAATGAACTAATAGACCCTGTGAGACCTAATGATGAGGAGAGCTCTAGCAACTCTGAAAGCTTAGAAAAAGAAGCAGAACCTCAACCTCAACCATTGAGGAGGTCTACATGAACAAGAAAGCAACCTAATAGGTTTGGTTATTCATTACTTGATTCTAGTTGTACTTTTGCCTTACTAACACTGATGAGCCTAGAACTATGACAGAGGCTATGGGCATGAAAGATGTAGGTTCCTGGAAGGAGGCCATGGAAGATGAGATGGCTTCTTTGGAAAAGAATAAAACATGGGACTTGGTACCTTTGCCTGAAGGATGGAAACCTGTTTGATGCAAATGGGTGTTCAAGAAGAAATTCAGTGCAAATGGCAGTGTTGAAAAGTACAAGGCTAGATTGGTTGCGAAGGGGTACTCACAAGTGGAGGGAATTGATTATGGTGAAATTTTCTCTCCCGTTGCAAAGCTGACATCCATTCGGTTCTTGTTATCTCTTGCAGCTGCTAATGACTTAGAGGTGGAGCAGATGGATGTGAAGACTGCTTTCCTTCATGGTGATTTGAAGGAAGAGATTTACATGTCACAGCCATAGCATTACATAGAGAAAGGTAAAGAAAATTTGATTTGCAAGTTGAAGAAGTCTTTGTATGGTTTGAAGAAGTCTCCTAGGATGTGGTATATGAAACTTGATGCCTTTGTGTTGTCCATTAGATTTCTGATATCAAAATCTGATCATTGTGTGTATTACAAGTTTGACAATAATCGCATTCTCATTATTGCATTGTATGTTGACGATATGTTGTTGACTGGGAATGGTAAGAATATGATTTTTGATTTGAATTATTAGTTGTCAGCATAGTTTGAGATGAAAAATCTTAGGGCAACCATGTACATTCTGGGAATGGAAATCAGAAGAGACAGAGCTAACATAAAACTTTGGCTAAGCTAGAATAAGTATGTGAAGACCATGTTGGATAGGTTCAGCATGGCAGATTGTAGACGATTGTGTGTTCCTGTTTCATTGGGGACAAAGTTGTCTGTTAGTGATTGTCCAAAATCTCCTAGTGAGGTGGAGGACATGAGTAGAGTACCTTATGCTAGTGTTGTTGGTAGTTTGATGTATGCTATGGTTTTCACAAGACCAGACATTGCCCAAGCAGTGGGAGTCCTTAGTCGATTTATGGCTAATCTTGGATGGGTACATTGGGATGCAGTTAAGCGAGTGTTCAGATATTTGAGGGGTACTTTCAAGTATTCCATATGCTATCATGGTAATGCTACAAGACCTCCACATTCAGTTTGTATTCGTGGATTCGTGGATTCTGATTGGGCAGGTGACATTGGCAACAGGAGATCCACCAGTGCCTATGTGTTCACTATGTTCAGTGGTGCAATTAGTTGGATGAGTAAACGACAACCTGTGGTTGGTTTGTCCATGACAGAAGTTGAGTATATGGAAGTAACTCATGCTTGTAAGGAAGCCATTTGGCTTAAAATATTGTGTTCAAATATTGGTGTTGATGCAGGACAGATTACGATTTGTTGTGACAATCAGAGTGCGATTTGCCTAGCAAAGAATCCAACTTTCCATACCAAAACAAAGCATATTGATGTATAGTTTCACTTTGTGTGAGACATGGTAGAGGATGGGAAGGTGAATTTGGAGAAGGTAGATACTTTGAATAATGTTGCAGATGCATTGACGAAACCAGTGGGCAAAGATAAGTTCAGATGGTGTTCGGAGTCTATAGGCCTCTCGGCCTATAGCAGTTAAATCCTGTTATTTCTATTGGCTCTTACAAGGTGTTTGACAAGTGGGAGAATGTTGGGAATAAGGTGTCTCAACCTTGGTAATTCCTTGTATTTATTATTGTAATGTAATTTATTTACTTAGTCTATGTTGTAATTTTGTTGCACATCCTATTTTGTCATTTAGTGTGAAGTGGCACGATGAGTTGTCACTCCACTTGTAAGATGACTAGGATGGTCAACACACTCCATGTGGAGATAGGCATCCATTTTGTGTGGTAGAGGTTTTCTGCCATGTGTCGGCATCTTAACTAGTGGGTAAGTGAATCTTGACCGAAATGGTTATGACAGATTCCTATGACAGAATCTATGACATGTAAGAGTCAGAAATAGAAGGTTCTATGACAGGTGAAGACATGTGTCAAAAGGCATCTTGGAAGAAGGCATCTTTGGGCACCCCAAGAGGGGTTATGACATGTTGTAAGAGAATATGCTATTTATAGTCTATTTATGACAGATTCTCTTACAGCTGTAAGATATGTCAGTATGACGATTGTAAGAGTCGTAAGAGCATCTTTCATTGCCCAACTTGGGAATAGGTGACCACTTTGGGATGGGGTGACTTAACAAGTGTCAGGAACATCCTACAGTGTTGGACAGTGTCCATAGGCGTGGGTTTTGGGCCATGAGGCCTTGTTGGACACCCATCTCAAAATAGAGCCATTTTTGCCTTGTATTTTCTATATAAGCAGATGCTTTAGAGAGGAGATGTATTGTGTGATTGACAGGTACTGTTATGCTGTCAGTTTGTCTCTAGATATGAGTGTCAAAGACTCCTGAGAGCTTGCATTGCAAGTGTATTGTAAACCATTTTAGTTTTGATAATACATTGTACAGGTTTTGGAGTGTGGGTTTTTTCACCCGATAAGGGTTTTCCCCACGTATATCTTGTGTCTCTCTCTTCTATCTCATTTCTGTGTGTATGTGTATTTCTGTAATATCTCCATTGTTGTTGTTAATATTCTGTAATTGTAAAGGATAAAATGAATTTTTACTCTTCTCTCCTCTTTAGATTAGTGTAGGAAGTGATTTCCACACACCTAGCTTCCTTTCAAAATCCTTTCTTCAAATCAATTCTTCCTTTCAATTCAATCAATCAAATCAATTCTTCCAATCAATTCAATCAATCAAAACAATCTTTATCAAATCACTTCTTCTAATCAATTCAATTCATCATCATTATTCAATCTAATCAAACCAATCCAAGCCATGATCTAAATGCAAGTCAATCCGTAATTCATACTAATCTAGTCAAACCAACCAACACACATCATCCAATCACATCCTTGGTTTTGCTCCAATCTTACTGTCAACCAAATCAATCAATCAATCATCATCATAATCAATGGGATATATCGTTCTTGCATCCTAGTGTTGTTCTTGGGATATATCATTCCCATATCAACAACACAATCCTCATGTTGTTCTCAGGATAAATCATTCCCACATCAACAACGTTATCAATCATCAATCAATCAATCAATCAATCATCAGTTTACAGCTTGACAAGGGCAATACATTGTTTGTTTTTGAATTATTTGTGCATGGTTGCTTGTTTGCTTGTGTGTGTTATAATTTTATCTTGAACTTGCATCAAATTCGATTCATTCCCAGCTAATATTCGTGTCTTGTATCTAGACAAGGTTGTATTACGCTAGGGCATGAGACACATCGTCACCTTGGTCCTTATACCTTGGTGCATAACGTATAGTGCTATATCAAACATCATGGTTGCTCACCTTCATTGCAGCATAACGCATCCTTCCCTTTCTTCTATCCATTCCCTTATTTTTCTTTTGACCAATCCCTTTAATTTCAAGAGCCTACCCATGTTTGTCCAACCCACCTATCCTCTCGAGGGGTCATCATCATCCTATCCTTTCATTTTCAATCCATACCTTTTCTTCTTTGAAATGATGTTACTCGACATAAATCTCATCATCTTGAAGATCATCTCAAAGAGGGGCAAAATGTAGACACCTAAAATTGACTAATATCTTATGACATTACATTTCAACATAATTTGTCCTAGGTCACCTTCATGACCCCTTCCATCACTCCCATTAGTTAAATAAATTACATATTTATTTAACTAATTCCTCTTATCCATTTATCCTCTTCTTGCATCAAATTAAATAAATCTTATTTATTTAATTCCATTTGTCCTCCATGTGCACCAAATTAAATAAATCTTATTTATTTAATCTCATTTTCCTCCATCATCCAATTTAAATAAATTAAAAATTTATTTAAATGCCACTTGTCTCTCATGATTTAAATAATTTTATTATTGAAATTACTTACTCACATCCCTATTTTTATCCTCATTCATTGTGTGTCATAAGCACTTCCTCTCCAAAATAAATAAAAAATCCCATTTATTCCCACTATTATCCTAATTTTGGCCTCCTGTCATACTCATTTAATGTGTGTCATAAGCACTAAAATTGCCTTTTAATCCTAGCCATCCACATCACACAATTGGCTTTCAATCCTAGCCATTGATTTAATTATCCTTCCCTCTATAAATCAAACTTCATTTTCCATTCCAAACCCTCACTCATTGACTCACTCACTCACACAAGTCATTTTCATTCAACGCTTGAGCTTTGTTATGCTACAACGGTGAGCAATCAACAATCCTTCGACATCCAGCATTCTTATGCGAGATTGAGAAGAGCCATGGAGATAAATCAAACCTAGCTTGAAGATCGGTTTTCTTTGCATTTCTATTTTCATTTTCATTCTAATGTGTACTTTATGGTGTTTGTTAGGGTTTAGTTAGTTTGTTGTTTTTGACACTAAATCTGATTTTCCCTACAAAAGTCATCAATCAACAAAAGTCCTCTAGGTTTACCAGTTTGTTGTTTTTGAGCAATCAACAATCCTTCGATATCCAGCTTGACACACTTCCCCTAGCTTATTTTTGAATGCTTATGTTTGGTTTTTCATAGTTTAGTATTAAATTTTTGCAATAGTGTTCATTTAGGATAGACTTCATTAGTGTGATGTTGAAAATATTTATTCCAACTTGACACACTTCCCCTAGCATCATATCATGAAAAATCATCTATGTTGGTGGAGAAGACAATACTAGCAAATCTGGGTACAGAAGAAAAACCAAGGATAATTCATCTAGCAGAATCATTAACATCCGAAGAGACAATAGAGCATATACAATTTTACAAGGAAAGACAAGTCAACTTTGCATGGTCCTATGCAGACATGCCATGACTTGATCTAGATTTAGTAGTGCATCACTTGTCTTTGCTACCAAGGGCAAAACTTGTTAAGCAAAAATTGAGAAAAATGCACCCGCATATTGCTCTATTGGTAAAAGCTGAATTACAAAAGTTACTAGATGTGGGATTCATAAGGCCTATTGACTATGCTGAGTGGATTTCAAACTTAGTACCAGTTTCAAAACCTGATGGGAGTATCCATGTGTGCACAGATTTCAAAGATTTGAACAAAGCTTGTCCTAAAGATGACTTCCCACTTCCAAACATTGACATGATAGTGGATTTGACAACAGGGCATGCGAAATGTTATCTCTCATGGATGGATTCTCAAGATATAATCAAATTAAAATTGCTCCTAAAGATCAAATTAAGACAGCATTCACTTGTCCTTGGGGAACCTTCTATTGGAATGTCATGCCCTTCAGGTTGAAGAACACCGGAGCTACATATTAGTGTGCAATGACCACTATCTTTCATGATATGATGCATACATATTTGGAAGACTATGTAGATGATTTGTTGGAAAAATCCTACACTAGAGCTGGCTATCTAGAGATCATGGACAAAATTTTCATAAGATTAGAACAATACAAGGTCTAGTTGAATCCAAAGAAATGTGTTTTCAGGGTATCCTCTGGGAAACTCCTTGGATACATTGTCTCATCTAAAGGAATTGAAGTTGGTCCTACAGAAGTAAAAGCTATACTTGAAATGCCTCCACCTAAGAATATCAGTCAGCTGCAATCATTGCAAGGAAAACTTCAGTCTATCCATTGTTTTATAGCACAACTTGCAAATAAATGTCAACCCTTTCAGCACTTGTTATGCAAGAATGTTCCATTCAGATGGGATGATAATTGTGAACAAGCTTTTCAAAAAATCAAAGAATATCTGATAACTCCACCAGTACTAGTGCCTCCTACAAATGACAAGCCTTTACTCCTTTATATATCCACAACCACCACAGCACTAGAGGCACTTTTGGCACAACATGACTCTGAAGGAAGGGAACGTGCAATATATTACATCAGTCGTACTCTAGTTGGATATGAACTCAATTACAATTCTATTGAAAGAAGGTGTCTAGTCATAGTTTTTGCCTCACAAAAGCTGCGACATTACATGCTTACACACTAGACGAAGATCATTGCAAAAATTGATCCTCTTAAGTACCTCCTAGACAAAGTTGCACTCACAGGATGATTGGCTAAATGGGTTATGATTCTTAGCGAGTTTGATATTGAGTATATGGAAAGAAAAGCAATCAAAGGACAAGCTATAGTAGATCAACTTGTTGATGCTCCTGTGATAGATGACCATCCTCTTATTACAGAGTTCCCTAATGAATCAATCTTCAACATGGAATCTACACATCTTTGGACTTTATATTTTAATGGCTCTTTCACACAAAATGGTTTACGTGCTGGCATTCTCTTTGTCACTCCGCAAGGGAATTGTATACCTAAAGCCTATAAGATATAGTTTCCATGTACCAACAATATTGTAGAATATGAGGCATTACTATCTGGGCTCCGTATGGCTGTGCAATGGAAAATCCTAGAGTTGCGTGTCCTCGGTAACTCTCAACTAGTGATCAGACAAATTAATAATGACTATAAAACAAAAGATGAAAAATTGATGCCTTACAAAAGAATGGTGGATGATTTCAAGGCCTATTTTACATCAATTTCTTTTGACCAAATCCCCTGAGATAGCAACAGAGCTGCTGATGCAATGGCAACAATTGGTTCACTTGTGGAAATGCCAAGCAATGCCGCCTATTGTGAGTTATTGGTAGAACCTCTTTTGGAACCTGCTTACAATGTACCACAATCTGAAATGATTTGTCTTATTGTTGGTCCTAATTCTCAATGGTATGGGAATATTTATACCTATCTCTGTGATAACATCTTGCCATTCGATCTATCTAATAAATCCCGTAAAACCTTTATTTGTCAAGCCTCCTGTTATGTAATCTTAGCCGATACCCTATACCACCAAGGTCTCGATAGTACTTTACTCCGATGTCTTGAGCATGACGAGGTCAATACTACTTTACGAGAGATACATGAAGGTATATGTGGGGCACATTCTAGCGGTCCTACCTTAGCCAAGAAACTCTTGCATATGGATTATTATTGGCTTACAATGGAAAAGGATGCTTATCAGTTTGTTAAAAAATGCAAGCAGTGTCAAAAACGTGTAGACTTGATACATGCTCCTACACAAGAATTACAGCTGCTCGCTACACCGTGGCCTTTTTATCAATGGGGACTTGATCTCGTGGGCAAGATCCATCCACCTTCATCCAATGGTCATAAGTTCATTCTCGTTGCCACAAACTACTTCACGAAATGGATTGAAGTTGTTCCCCTTACCCACATCACTGGAAAACAAATAGCCACTTTCATACTAAACTATATCATCTGTCATTATGGTGTTCCTTTATCCATTATCACAGACAACGGTCGTCCGTTCAAAAATTAGGATGTCAATGAACTCTGTGAGAAATTCCATATACATCATTTTTATACACCTTACTACCTTCAAGGTAATGGCCAGGTTGATGCCTCTAACAAGACCATTCTCAAAATTTTTAAAAATACGGTCAATGAAGCTAGTCGAGATTGGCATGTTCAACTGAATCCTGCCTTATGGGCTTACCGCACAAGTGTCCTCACTCCCACAAGCACTACCCCATATGCCCTTGTCTATGGATTTGAAGCTATCTTTCCCATCGAGGTCGAGATGCCTTCTTTGTGGGTCTCCTTGTGCAATCAAATCAGTGATGAAGACTACCGATTTTCCCGTTTGCAGGAATTGGAACTGTTAGATGAACGAAGACAAATTGCTTTTATTCATCTCAGAGCATACCTGCAACGGATGTGCCGAAGTTATAACCATAAAGTGAAACCACGTACATTCTATATTGGGGATCTTGTCCTTCGTGAAAATCCTCACAATCAACAAGACAGAGAAAAGGAGGGTAAATTTGAGCCTAACTGGTTGGGTCCATATGTTATCACTGTTGTGTATGGATCGGGGGCATACCAATTATCTACTATAGAAGGTAAATTGCTTAGTGATCCCATCAACAGTATGCATATTCACAGGTTTTATATCTGAGCACTTCAAAGAGTACACTCTTTTTAAAAGGTCCTAAAAAAATACAAAAAATTGAAAAAGATCCTGAAAAAATACAAAAAAATTGAAAAAGGTCCTGAAAACATACAAAAAAATTGAAAAAGGTCCTGAAAAATAATAATAATAATAATAAAGAGAAAAAAATTTGTTCAATGGTGAAAACCACTTCGGTGGTGCCTTGAGCAAGTGCCATGGTGAAAATTGAGAAATCGATGCCATGTGTAGAGGCTTCGCTCCTCTTTCCTTTAGAGCTCCACTTGATCTTTCCATCCCATCCACCCTCCACTTCATAATAACCTTTTCACACTCACCATGGCTTGTGAATTGTTTGGCATTCTGATGCAGGAGCATCCATGATCAATGGCAATCTTGCATCACCAAAAATATTGTTATTTTAAATTGGTTCATTTTCAATAAGGTTTATGGGCTTGGGAAATAATATTTTAATTTGCAACAAATGTAATTTCCCTTGGGTGCAATTGTAAATGTAATTTTGGTGGGATTTGACTGATTCTGTCATAAGTGGGGCTGCCAAGAATCTTGGAATTGATTCCCAAGAGGTGGGGCCAGAAGCTTTGCATGTTGTTGCATGTCTGGGTCAAAATTATGAGACCTAGTCTCAGTAAAATGAGCATAACTTTCTCATATCATATTGAAATTAAGAAATTTAAAATGTTCTGGAAAGTTGGGAAGGAGAGCCATGAAACCCAAAAACCGTTTTAGAAAATCCTAAAAAATTGAGGGAGCAATGACAGGTTGGAAGTGATGGGTTTTTTTGTGGATTTGTGGAGGTTGTTTTGAGAAACCAATAATGGTTTTCTACTCACGCAATTGCTACATATTGAGGCTTGCTCATTTGGGAGAAGGGGGCTTTGGATGAAGATATTTGCATAGAAAGATGCTGCCAGTATGAGTCCAGATTGATGAAGACAAAAATTTGTTGCAAGTGTGGATTGTATCTGTTAGAAGCTCATATTCTCCCATATTTTGTAATAAAATTTCAGATTGAATAAATATTATTGTGCATATTTCCCTTCTATTTGCTGTTCCATTTTATTTTCAGCCTTCTTTCAGAGGCTTGTGAAGTGTTTATGTTGCATATTTGAAAGGAAGAGTTTCCCTCTACATCACATTCCCCTCATTTGCTCACTTTGCCACACATACTAAGTTGGTCATATCCCTCACTGGGGCATTTCCTTGACCTTAGCTATGGGTTAGCATCTCGCAATTAAAAAACTATCATCACTATCTGTCTTATCTCATTCCAAAAACACAAAAAAAAAAAAATCAAAACATTTCAAAATCCAAAAAAAATGAAATATTCCAAAAAAACACAAAAAAAAATCAAAACATCCCCAAAAACACAAAAAAAATCAAAACATTCAAAAACACAAAAAAAAATCAAATATTCCAAAAATCAAAAAAAAAAAAAAACTTTAAAATTCCAAAATAGTGATACTTTCAGATCGCCACACAACTTTGAACTTCAAAAAAATCAAAACATGCCAAGATCGACAATCAAGCGTACATTACAACATACCTATCAATCCATCTTTCAAATTCAACCAAAAGCATAAACTGTGACAAAAATCAGTTCTACATTGAGGATGTCTTTGACTAGAGAGGCGAGGATGGGGCATGTTCACTTGCTTGTTGTCTATGGATTGTTCCTTATTCACAGGATGACTTGTCTTAGGACATGATTGTTTAAAATCATCGAGGACCTATAAGTCTAATGTGGATGAGAGCATTCCTTGTCTGATAGTGTCTTCCATGCAATAAGTATTCAAGTCATCTAAGGTGCTTATACCTAGATGCTTATATTTTATTACTAAATAAAAATGCAAACAGTATTCAGGACGTCTAGACATTCATGTTATCTAGAGGCTTATACTAATGTGCGACATAATAAGCTCAATGATGATAAAGCACTATGTAATGCACAAGAAGTTTTATCACCTTCATTTCCTTCATATTCTATTTCACCCGTCATTTCTTCCATCATACATTTCCTTCATCCTTTCTTTTTTCTTCATGCTCCTTATCACAAAGATTAAATAACCGCTTTATCCAACTAATACTTGTCTTCTAATCCAAATATCAAATCAATCAACTTGCTTTTTAGCATGGGACTCCAATACTCCTTGATCACTCAATCTATTAATCAATCATTGTTTTGTGCTAGCATCAATCTTAATCAACTTATCAACCTCACTGTACTGAGCATTTCCATCAATTGTTCAGTTACGCCTATCAATTGTGCATTTTCATCAAATGTACATCTTTGCTTATCAATTGTACATTTTCATCAAATGTGCATCTCAACTTAATCAATCACACAATGTCAATAATCAAATCCTCTCCCTCTGATCTATCGAGAGATTAATCTTATCACAACTTGTTCAATCAATCTCTCGAGGGGGCATATCATCCTTATCATCATCCTTACCAGGATATCCATGGGGCACGTATCAGTTAATCAATTCTTTTTTCTTTGAAACGACGCGACAGGCTGTATTGTCTCAAAGAGGGGCAAAATGTAGACACTTATAAGGTATCCTCACAGTCATCCTATTTTTCTTCTATTAATTAAATGGATATTATTATCTATTTAATTAATTCATTTAATATTTTCTTCTATTTTTCTTCTATTAATTAAATGGATATTGTTATCTATTTAATTAATTCATTTAATACATTCCTATTTTTCTTCTATTAATTAAATGGATATTATTATCTATTTAATTAATTCATTTAATATTTTCCTCTATTTTTCTTCTATTAATTAAATGGATATTGTTATCTATTTAATTAATTCATTTAATACATTCCTATTTTTCTTCTATTAATTAAATGGATATTATTATCTATTTAATTAATTCATTTAATACTTTCCTCTATTTATTCATTAATTCACTTAAATCATTAAAATATTATAGTCATTTATCCATTTGCTTAATTAAATCATCTATCCATTTCATATATTCTCTAATCATTAAAGTATCTATGCATTAATTTACGCAAATCTTTATCTATTGCATATTCCATATATAAATTCATCTAATTAAATAATATTTCCACTATTGCATATTTAATTCACAAAAACTACTTTCTCCATAAATTTCTAAATCTCCACTGTACCATAAATGCTCCCATTTATTTCTTTCATAAATGGCACTGACAATATGGACAAATGTCCATTTCTCCATTACTCCATTACTCCACAAAATCTTCCATTTATTGCTTTCATTGTTCGTACTAAATCATGGCAGTATGGGACAAATATCCATTTCTCTGTTTCTACATTTAATTCCACATTTATCCAATAACTTGGATTTTATTTTGTGATGGCATCTATATAAACCTTCTTTCTTCTCACCATGAGGATATGCATAATTGATATACTGGATTTTGCTAACAAATCTTTTATCTATTCATCATAGCTTCTTGTTGCATTTTTGTTGCTTATGAAAATCTAAGAACATCAAATGTGAAATATAAGACCTTGATGATAGGAGAACAATGGAGTTACTATTATTTTTGAATGCTTATGTTTGGTTTTTCATAGTTTAGTATTAAATTTCTGCAATAGTGTTCATTTAGGATAGACTTCATTGGTGTGATGTTGAAAATCTTTTTATTCTGATTGTAGATTTTCATTTCAGCATCTACAGTATGTTCTAAGTCGCACCATGGAGGCATGATCATCCACCTTCACTTTTTTGCATATGCAACAATGTCGAGTGCGCCTAGAAAACTATACTATATATACCCTAAGAAAACCCTCCATGAGGCAAAAACCCAACCTCCGAAAGTATCCACCCTCAATGTATTATTTAGCAATGAAAACATTGCAATACACTTACAAAGTCTCCATGAATACTTCTGAAACATCAAGCTCCTCCAATACATCCTCCATGTGTCCAAACATAATGGGTAACCATTCAACCACACATCTCATGCCTTGCTTCATGTTGGTATACAGATTTGTCACCTAACTCTATATTCTTTCACTCAAGAAGTGACAAATGTATCCACAACTTCAAACCAGTTATAATCATAATTTACAACTGATTCTCTGCTTATTTTGCAAGGTGGCAGCTACCTTCAAATAATATGCAATGAATTTAAATCTATGTTGCTTTTAACCAGAAAGCGATAAAGGTAATGCTTTTAAACAGAAAGCTTAGAAAGGCAATAATACTTCCTACAACAACTGAATTTCAAGAGAAGTTCAAAGACTTTGAAGTAACCACCTGAACATAACACTAGAGAATTTCACATATATAATATAATCACCACCACAAAATATTCACCAAAAGATAAACATCTCATAGCAATGAAACGAAGTAGATATCCTATACTCCAATATAGATAGAAGAATAACCACTAGCAGCAATATATTCAACTTAAGAAGAATAACATCCAAACATCCATAACACAAAGTTTATGCCTGCCTGAACTTCACCATATGTATCTTCTATATTAAAGTAACTAAACAAAAAGAGCACAACAAAATTTATCTTAATGAGGAATCAAAGTTGCCCAAGAAGATCCCTACATCATACCCGAGTACCCATATATATAGTTTTCATACGATAACTGTCTTTAAGAGAACGGTTTCTTGAGGACACCCGTTTAAAAATAATAATAATAATAATAATAATTCTTTGAGCCAAATTTAAAGAAATAATATAAAACAAAGAAAGTAATCATGCAGCTCCCCTTGTGCCATCCTTTGGGTCTTCAATGCTCTCGCCATCTTTCTCGTCCATCAAGGCCTCTCGTATCCTTTTCTTTATTTTCTATTCCCTGTACTTGGTGACAATAAAAGTAATGTTTTTACTACCAGGTGTGGTAGTGATTTGCAATCTAGTCCTCCATTTAGTTAGCACCTTATCTAATTTGGCTATTGTTTCATGAATATCATCACCTCTAGATTTGAAAGAATTGAGGTACACCTACATGTGGCCTATCTTTCTAAGTGATTCTCCAGTGACGGTTTTGGGGTCAACTATCTCTTTATGGAAAACTTCTTTGGATTTTAGAGATATTTATTTAACATCTAGTATCTTTTCCTCGAACTCATATGTAATATCTACTTCCAGGTGATTGCAATCCCTTTTGATTTTAATTAATCTTTCATGATATTGACCCAACACCTTATTGATTTCTACAATAAAATTATCATACATTAACAATTTCCATTCCAATGTATCAAACCAAGATGAGTCTATATCTTTCAGATCATTAATCAGTTTCTCCTTGATTAGTGACAGGGAATCCATGGCTATTAATTCTGAGACATCTTTAGAAAACACGTACATACTGCCCTGTTCTTTTCTCACCTGATGAACTTCAGTGACTATCTCCTTCCTTTTATCAAACACCTGAGAATAAGTTAACACAGATCTGCTAAGGAAGAAAAGAGCCTCACAAGAGAGTTTTTCCATCCATTCATTAACAGCCTTGGAAAAATTCAAGTTTTTCTTTATTTGTTGCATTGTATTGGAATCAATGCCTTCAATACCAGAACTAGAAGCCTCATGAGATGTGGGAGTCACAATAGATTGAATAAAATTACTTAAAGAAACAACCTGAGACTGCAATTTCACATTTTCTTTTATCTCCTCTTTCACTCTCTTGATCAAAGTACCAACAGAATAATTAGCATGATAAACATCATCTTCGAGAGTAGAAGGACCCATGTCAATGTGACTTATTTTATAATCAGCCTCGATTATTTCATTCTCATTCAATTCTTTAACTGGATCAGTAATTTCCAACAGCTGATGACCAGATGTAGTATCAGTCACCCTTCCAGACATCCTCTTAGCCCTTTTAGACTTTGAGGTACTTTGTAGCAATTTGCACACTGTGTCAACTTCTACTATCATTGTTGGAACATTTTTCCTTTTCTTTTCAACTGCTTTCTTTCACTAGCCACCTAGAGAAAACGTTGACATACCAGCATCTTTGTTTTTCACAATGTTTTGTTCTGATCAACCAAGGGAAGAGAAACAGAAACTTCTTCATCTGCAGGGGAAGAGGGAACATCAAATAAACAGGGAAAAGCACTATCATCAACAATTTGTTGGAAAATAGAATCAGAATCCACAAGCACAAGTTTCACCATATCAGTTCTCTTCTTTGGGGTAGCCAAAGGCAAGTTGTCTTGTTCATAGGTTGATTTCAATTTTGTGGCTTCATCTGGTCTTTCACCATCACCTCCACACTATGAATTAGTATTAGACTGTATTGCCTCCTATCTCCCAGGCGCGGTATGAGCACCAAAATTCTGTGCAGATCCTTGCTCATTAGCTCTAGATATTCTTTGCTCATAAGGACAGCCTGCATGCCCGCACAATTTACCTAGCAACCAATTCTCAGTTCTTTTCAGCACTATAGTAGAACGAGCTTTTAAATCCATAACCTCCTTCTCTAACTAGTTAATTCGAGGAAGGGGTTTTGAAATTAAATTTTGATACTCAACATCAATGACTTCTAAATTTTCTTCAATACCATCTGGGATTTGAAAAGGGAGACCAAAAACCTGAATCTGACTCAATGTGAGTCTCATACAGTCTCTTCTTTGCACTTCTCTTTCATCAATACAGTCTTCCCAGAAATCTTCCAAATGAGGATGGTGTTCATAAGAACCTGAGCCATGGAAATTATGTTGTACATAATTTTTGCTATCAAAATTTGATCTCATGGACAAAGAATGAAAATTAAATTCACTAAGGACATGTTCCACCCCTTTCGCAACATCATTAGTTTTGCTAGTGTACAAGGATGGCGTTAGCGGGAAAGCATATCATTTCTTTCGCATGCTTTGATACTTGACATTCACAACAGACATATGTCTATAAACTTCCAGAAAAATAAGAAAATCACTCGCATAGCAGGGCAATTTTGTCGGGACCTTTTCATAACCCCTATCCACAGATAGGTGAATCTGTTAAACTGAATGTAAAAACTCCCAAACTCCATAATTAAATCAGCGGCCTCATGAGAAATTCTGAGTTCTGGGTTTCCATCAAGTTTCCTCACAATAAACATCAAAAAAGCATCATTAATACGGCAGTAATCTTTCATCCCAACATCTCTGGTACGCTGAGGAAAATAGCTATATACAGGTGTGTCTGGTTTCAATGACCCTTGAGGTCTCAACCCGGCCCAAACAACCTCTTGACTAGCTAAAATGTACACTAGATATGAGCACATATGGAAAGTGGCAATTTGCTAGAATTTAGCCAATTGCTCATTTAAATGATAACTAATGATCTCAACCCAGTTAATGAATTGGTTTTCACTACATATCAACAAAATGAACTAACACATCCAATATTCAAAAGAATATGTAGTTGCACTCCCAACCACGCGTGTAACAAAGTGATAATGTCAGAAATTTCATCTTTGTAATGAGATCTTTTCAATTTTGGAGGCAATTGGGACTTACCTCTTTTCTTAGACTTCAGTCAGTTTCTCACAATTTAATTCATGCACCAGTCTTCGTTTGCCTTGAAGTACTCTAACCTTTCTACAACAGACATATCTTCAAAGCTCTCATTTCCCAGAATCCTCAATGCATGAGAGATAACACCAGAGTCAACTTTTACCAGCACAGAGCTGTCTTTAGCTTTGATTTCTTGAGTTTCTGGGACGTATCTCTGTGTACATGTAATCACCAAGTCAATACTTTGCACAAAAGTTGGGAAACCTCCAGCATGCGCTAAGCCACTCTACAATCGGTGACTTATTGTCTTATTGCACATGAGTCCAAAATTCTCCCAAGTTGATATGTCCTAGCTCAATATCTTTCAGACTGCTCCAGCTGCTTTCAATGCCTGAAGAATGAGGGGCTCCTTGATATTTAAATTTCATCCCAACCGCAAGAGCAAAAACACAGAGAGAAATCACTATGCATTCAGAGAATTACAAAGGAGAGTAGAAGTTGGTACAGTAGAATGATTTAGAGAAAATACCGCCACCACAAATAAATATGTCTATGCCATTATTCTGACACAGCGTGCTCGTAGTGCTTTAATCAATGCTGCATTAAATTCCCACATTGAGAGAATGCAATGTGATCTTCACACGCCTTCCAAAAATTTTGAAAAGACGCCCGTTAAATGATCCGTACACTTCATTAAATGAGGAAAGAATGCATTGAGAAACAGAAAAAGCCACTATGTTGCAGAGTCACCAAAAATCAAAACTTAAGAACCACAAGTTAGGAGTTAAGAAGTTTTGAAAACCTCTGATTTAGCAACAACAAAGGGACTAGAATGTGGGCGGAAAGACTCAACAAAGGAAAGCCAAGTCGGCAGGTCGAGAAGTTGAGGAACTTAATAACCATGTGACATAGGTTATGAAAACTCAAAAACCCACGACATAGTTATGATAATTTAGAAACCCATGACTCCTTTAAAGATAATACAAAGGCGACTAAGGAAAAGAAAACCTTAGGACTAAATAATGAATTAAGGACCCAAAAGGAATGTTAAAAACTGCATGACACCAAATTTGAAATTTAGGGTAACAATTGGCTCTAAATGGGGACAAGGACTAACAAGATGCAGAGAATCTAGAATTACCATGACACAAAGCCTTATTCATTGGGCAACAGGGACAAGACAAGAAACAGACCAAAACAAAACAGAAAAATAAATAAACTATGATACAAGGGAAACTCAAGAAAATCAGCAACTGAACATTTTCAAGTTTTGCCCATTATAGGCAAGAGGTAAAGGGGTACCATCTAGATAAGCTAGCAGGAAAGTGTTGTCTCCAATGACCTGTTTGATCTGAAAAGGTCCCTTCCATAGAGAGTCAAACTTTTTATGTGATCCCTTAGGTTCTCTCCTTCTATCCCAAAGAAGTACAGAATCTCCAACTACAAAGTTCCTTCGCTTAGCCCTTCTATCAAAAATTCTCTTTACCATTTGCTGATGTTTGGCAATTTAGTCTACAATTATCTCCCTATGTTCTTCTAGTTTATTCAAATGCATAATCCTTTTCTCCAGTGTTGACTAAAATTGTTCATTCTCTATTACTTTTTGCAAGCTTAGTGCTGAAAGCTCCAAAGGAATGGGTGAAGCACTATCAATTCCATACACCAACTGAAAAGGTGACATACCAATGGCCCTTTTATATGTTATTCTATCTGCCCACAGAGCATCATATTATTTCTTGTGCCATCCCCTTTGATTTTCATTTACTAGCTTCTTAACAATGGAAATCATTTTTTTGTTACTTGACTCAGCCTGTCCATTGCCTTAGGGATAATAGTCAGATGAATGTGCCAAACTGATACCATAATCATAACAAAAGAGAGTAATCTCATAAGATGAAAAAGAACTAGCATTATCAACAACTTTCTTTGGGACACCAAACCTTACTACAATGTTTTCTTTCAGGAAAGTGCACACAACCTCTGAAGTGGTTTGTTTAACTAGAATAGCTTCCATCCACTTGGTAAATAGTCGGTGGCAATCAAGATATCTGTATGTCCAGCATTCGAATTGGGGTGAATAGGGCCAATGAAATATAAACCCCATTATTGGAAGGGCTCATCAATCACCACAGGCTTCAAAGGTAATGCTGCGAGGTGAGGCCTATCAGTGAACTTCATGCACTTCTCACACTTGGACACCCATTCATAGGCATCCCTGAACATGCCCAGCTAGTAGAAACATTGGCATAGGATCTTGAAGGCTGTTACTGAGGCTAAAAAATGTCCACTGCATGCTTCATTGTGGAATGACTCTAACAACTTCTTTTGTTGCTCTTTGTCTACACACAGGTCAGAAATGTTCCATCCACACCTTTTTTATACAAGTTCCCTTCCCAAAGAATGTATTTATTGGCCTTGAGTCTCAAATTCCTCTTTTCTTTGGCAGAAAGGTGAGATGGGCAATCACCATATGTCAGAAAATAAGAAATATCAGAGAACCACTCATCTGTTGTATTGGTGAAAAGGACTAGGGGTAACTGTTCTTCTTCAGTAATCTTGTTCTCTACAATCCTTTAGCACAGACCCTTTCCCCTAATTAAATTTGTGGGATTTATATCAACATCATACTCTTGCACCTTAGTTATCCAAGACCCCCTTTTATTGCATCCAATTTCTTGTTGAGTGAGGATACTTTTCATAGTAGACTCCGAGACAAAAACAGTAGCATGAGAATGTAAAATATAAAATCTAAAGTTTTTTCAAAGCCTTTACTATAGCATATGCATGTTTCTCGAGTGGAGAATAATTCAGTTCATGCTCCTTAAGAGGTGCACTCATGAAAGAGATAGGAACTTCAATACCTTGCTCATTCTTCTATAATAGAATGGTTGATAAGGTGTGCTCTAATGCGTAACAATATATAATGAAATCCTTTCCAAAATCAGGGTGTACCAGTGTGGGTGCATATGCAATGGATGTCTTTATATCCTCAAAGGCTTTCTTCCCTTCATTGTTCCACTTGAAGACAGGGTGATTTTTCATCATATCAGCAATAGGCTTGGTTAACTCAGCAAATTCTGGCACGAATCTTCTCAAAAAATTCACTTGGCCAAAGAATGATCTAGTGCTATATTTACTGGTAGGTAAACCCAATTGCATAATGGCTTTTTCCCTTTCGGGATCAACCTTAATTCCATCCTTTGAAACAATGTGGCCCAAGAGTTTGCCTTCAGTCATAGCGAAGATTGATTTCTTTGGGTTTAAAGAAATTCCTTGCTCTCAGTAACGCTGCAACACTACTTCCAAATCATGTAAAGGATTAACCCTCTTTTTGGAGAAAATTGTCAAATCATACAAATAAACAACAATAATCTTATTCTTTAGATCACCAAAGGATAAATCCATTGCCCTCTGAAAAGTTGCCCCTACATTTATGATACCAGATGGCATTCTGTTATATGCAAAGACACCAATGGGGGTAGTGAAGGCAATTTTATGTTGATCTTCTGGGGCTACTTCAACTTAGTTGTATCCCAAAAAACCATCAAGCATAGACATCATCTCAGAACTAGAAACTATCTACAATATATGGTCCATCACAAGTAGCAGATAATTATCTTTTAAGGATGCTTGGTTCAAGTTTCTAAAATCGACACAAATCCTTATTTCTCTATTTTTCTTCCTAATAGGAACTATATTAGCTACCCAAGTTAAGTGATGGATGGGATAAAAAAAAAATTCTTTGAGTATTTTGTCTATCTCGTTGAAAATAGCTTCTGCCACCTTGGGATTGTAAGTTCTTTGTTTCTATCTATAAGGTGTAGCACCAGGCTCTAATGGAGTACGGTGTTGCAACTCTCCATTTCTAAATCTTTTCAAATCTGCATAGCACCAAGCAAAAACATCCCTGTAATGGATTAGCAGAGAGATCAAACATTCCCTTTCCTAAGGAGAACAACACTTCCCAATGCACACAATTTTAGGATCTTCCTTTGTGCCTATGTTGACACAATCAAAATCAGCACATGATTCAACAGAGACTTTGCTTTTTTGTTTCAAATACTGATCATGACTATTAAATAAATCTTCTAGAGAGTCTAATCCCTTGGGAATCTTGTTACCCTTCAATTGAATAACCTCAAATCCTTTACCATTAGGAGAATTAATATCACCCTCTAAAACATCATTGCTAGCATCACTACTTCCTTCAAAGAAAATATTTGCAAAAGATTCAGCTTTTTCCAAAAATGCAATTAGCTGTTGATCATTGTTAAATACTTGCCAGTGATTTACAATTATTAGGAACACTAGGTTGGTATACAATTTCCACCCTGTATGACTTATCCTTGAAATTTGGATGTGGTAATAGTAGGGATGTAGAAAACAACCAATGAATCAGCTCTAGTATTCTGATCTCTAGGTACTGCTTCTATAGAAAAAGCATCAAAATCCTCAATGCAATCCCAGACCCTATTTCTATAATGTCTGACTCTACCATTTTTCATAGTGTATACCTTCCAGACTTGTTTGACAATCAACTCATCATCACCTGTGGCTCTCAATTATTTCACACCCTTTTCTTTGGCCAAGGCTAAACCGAGTAACAGAGCTTCATACTTTGTTGTATTGTTGGTATTGTCAAACTCAAGCTTATAAGCAAAAGGGTATTTATAACCATCTAGAGAAATCAAAACTACTCCTACACCAGACCCTGCGCTAGAACAACTTCCATCAAATTCTAAAGTCCACAATTCATCCACCAAGTCAGGACTAATCAAACTTGAACATTCCTCCTTTGTGGAGGTACACATATACGTGCCCAGTCTAGTTTCTACAAACAGAATATCTGCCCTTGGATCACCTAAATTCAACATAGTGAATTTGTCTTTGGGCTCAGGGTTAAGATGCACTTTCTTCCCTTCCACTGGTATTAAGGTGTGAGACCAATCCATCTGTATTTCTCCCCCAAGGTCTCTACAAAAACTTTTGCCATTAATCATGTGAGAGCCAAAGATTAAAGACTGGAACATAAAAAAACTTCTTATTCATCAACTCTGCCACTACAATGAGAGAAAACTCTCTTATATCCAAGAAAAACAAAAAAAATCAAAAAATTACCTTTTTTGGCAGATTTTGACAATTGTCAGATTTTGCCATTTTAGGTAATTTTACAATCATATCTTGAAAATCCTGTTTTTCCCCAAAAGCTTCCTAAAACTAAGGTAGGATGAAATGCCAACTAATATTCTAAATTTGAAACATGAGTTTTGATTTATTACAAAAGTAACTTTTTAAAAATCTATAAAAAACTAGAAAAAAACACTAAATTGCTATTTTGAGGGCCAAGATGAAAGTTTCAAGCCCTGAAAAAGTGCCAAAATGGGGTCCAATCCACTAGGGTGGTTGCAAAACCATTTTCCACCTCACAACGCATCCACCCGTAAAATCTCATAGAAAACCCACATCCGAGTCAAAAGTTATGATCTCCGAAAGTCCCTGCATCATTCTCCTCTGGTTGAAAAGAATGCAGCTCCTACAAGTGAGTGTCTTCAAACTACTGCCATTTGACTGGATCTAACCTCTACACTTCCCACTCTATAATCCACGTGCTATCTATTGGTGGCAATCCTTCCCACTGTACTAAATACTTGTTGTAATGCCCTTGCCGAGTGTAGATAGTTTTCTTATCAAGAACCTGTGCAATCTTTTCCTTCTTCTTATGGGGAATGTGGTGGTGCCATGCCACTTCTGGTTGACTATCTTCAGCATCATCCTCACCATGGAATGCATATAAATCAAAAATATTAAGCACAGGAGAAATATCGAGATCATCTGGTAAACTGACCTCATATGCATTATCATTGATCTTCTTTGTAATTTTGCAAGGACCAATTTTCCTGTACTTCAACTTGTGGTATGTTCTAGTAGGAAACTACTCTTTTCTCAAATATACCATCACTAAGTCACCTTCATTGAATGTCTAATGTCGCCTACTAGTATCCACTGTATTCTTGTACCTCTCATTACTGTCCTGTAACTTCTGTCTCACTTCTTTCTGCAACTGTTGAAGGTGTTCTGCAAATGCTTCCCCATCATCACTGACCCTATCTTTCATTGGTAGCTGTACCAAATCTAGAACACCCTAAGGATTCTTGCCATACATAATCTAGAAAGGGGACTTTCTCGTTGATCTATTAACAGAACTATTATAGGCAAATTCAGCCTGGGGTAATACCATGTCCCATTGTTTTGGCTTTTCTCCAACAATACATCTCAACAAATTTCCCAGATTCTGATTGACTACCTCTGTTTGCCCATCTGTTTGAGGATGATAAGCACTACTAAACTGTAACTTAGTCCCCATCTTCTTCCATAAAGTCCTTCAGAAATGACTGAGGAATTTGGTATCCCTATCAGAAGTAATAGTCTTTGGAACACCATGCAGTCGAACAACTTCTGAAAAAAATAACTCTGCTAACCTCGTTGCATCATTAGTTTTCTTACAGGCAATAAAATGAACCATCGTGGAGAACCTATCAACAACTACAAAAATGGAGTCATTACCTCGTTGAGTATGTGGAAGTCCCAACACAAAGTCCATGCTCAAATCTTTCCATGGTGCAACTGGTACTGGTAATGGCATATACAACCCTGTATTCTGTGAATGTCCCTTAGCCACTTGGCAGATTCTACACCTTGTTACATACTTAGTTATATCCCTTTTCATCTTTGGCTAGTAATATTTATCGTCTATCAAGGCTATTGTCTTGTCCTTGCCAAAATGTCCATCCAACCCACTACTATGAAATTCTCTAATAATGTTTTCCCTCATACAGCCAACTGGTATGCATAGTTATTTTCCTTTAAATAGATACCCATCTTGCATAAAATATTCACCCCTAAAGTGATCCAAGTTACCAGATACTTGTGCCTTCAATTGTTCCACAATCTCCCAAAAATCATCATCAGACTCATACAAATTTTTGATGGCATCAAAACCAATCACCTCAGTTTCCATTGTGGTCAAAAGTGCAACATGCCTACTTAACACATCTGCAACCTGTTTTTATTTTCCAGACTTATGCTTCAACACAAAATTGTAACCCTGCAAGAAAGAGACCCACTTGGCATGCCTACTATTCAACTTTTTTTGTGTGTTCAATTATCTCAGTGCAATATGATCTGTAAACAATACAAACTCTTGGGGAACCAGATAATGTCTCCAATGCCTCAATGCTTGAACAATTGCATAAAATTCTAAATCATAAGTAGAATAATTCTTTCCCACTTCATTTAGCTTTTTACTAAAGAAAGCTATAGGTTTTCGAGCTTGGCTAAGCATAGCACCTATTCCCACATGGGAGGTATCACATTCTACTTCAAATACCTTATCAAAATTTGGCAATGCAAGTATAGGTGCTTCTGTTACCTTTTACTTCAAGTACTTAAATCTCTCCTCAGCATCCTTGGTCCATACAAACTCCCTTCCTTTGGTGCAATCTGTTATAGGAGCTACAATACTACTGAAATTTTGAATGAACTTTCGATAGAAAGTGGCCAAGCCATGAAAACTTTTTACCTCTGTGATGCTATTTGGACTAGGCAGTTCTAGAATTGCCCTAACCTTTTCTGGATCCATTCTGACACCATCTTTAGAAATGACAAATCCTAAAAAAACCAAACTGTCCTGTATGAACCTACACTTCTTCAAATTGGCATAGAGCTTCTCCTTCCTTAACACACCAAAGATGATCCTCAAGTGTTGTAGGTGCTCTTCTTTGTTGTTACTAAATACCAAAATATCATCAAAAGAAACTACCACAAACTTACCAATGTAAGGTCGTAGTATAGTGTTCATCAATCTCATAAATGTGCTAGGTGCATTTGATAACCCGAATGGCATAACCATCCACTCATATGATCTGTCTCCAGTCTTAAAGGTTGTCTTCCGCTCATCCCCTTCTCGGATTCGGATTTGGTGGTAGCCACTTCGTAGGTTGATCTTGCTGAAATATTTGGCCCCTGCAAGGACATCCATCATGTCCTCCATACAAGGTATATGAAACTGATACTTGATGGTAATCTTATTAATTGCTCTGCTATCAGTGCACATCCTCCATGTTCCATCTTTTTTGGGGGTCAACAATGCAGGTATAGCACATGGGCTCATGCTCTCTCTCACCACACCTTTACTTATGAGTTCTGTTACTTGCTTATTCATCTCTGCATGTTGTGTTGGATTCATCCTATAAGCTGCTTGGTTGGGTAGAGTTGCTCCTAGAATCAAATCAATATGATGCTGAATATCTCTCTTTGCCTGTAGACCATCAGGCAATTCATTAGGCAAAACATCAACAAATTCTTTCAATAGCTCTGCTACTTCTGGGGGAATTGAAATGTCTTCCTCTCCACCATTTTTCACTACTAATGCATAGCAACACCCTGTCACCTTCATTTCTTTAACAAGATCTCTTTCAGACAACATGGTCTCACCTTTTCTTTCATCCTTGAGAGGCAATAAAATCACCTTAGAGCCATCTTTCCAAAAGGTGTATGTGTTTTTCTCTCTATCATGCATAACTTTTCTATCATACTGCCATGGCCTTCCCAATAACACATGACAGGAATCCATTGGGACAACATCACACCATATCTCATCCTGATAGATCTTCCCTATGCTAAACTTAATTAGGCATCTTTTATCAACAGTGACTTCATTTTCCTTTTTAAACCAGGCAATGCGGTACGGATGAGGATTTTTTCACAATGTAAATTCAATTTTTCTACCATTTCTTTAGAAACCATATTTTCACAACTACCTCCATCAACAATAACTTGACATACCTTGCCACCCGAAGTGCATCTGGTTCTAAAGATATTGGTTCGAAGCCATGAACCATCAAATCTTTTGGCTTGTGTTTTCTCCTTCTCTGGAATCACCATTACTCTTCTCATCATGAGACTTTCTCCCACATCTGGTGGAACCTCTAGTTCCATCCCTTCCACTTTATGCTACGTTTGAATCAAGTTCACCCTAGGTTGTCCTCCTTGATTTCTTTCTTGCATGTTATAATTTGAGCATTCAAATGCCCTATGACCTTCTCCACATCTAAAACAAGTGAAAGGCCTTCTCTAGTTTTCCCATCCTCTATCGATACCATAACCTCTACCTCTTTGAAATCCCCTTCCTCGTTCTTGATTCAGAGGATCTTGTTGAGTGTCTACTTGTTTTTCCAATCCATGGGATGTCTCTCCCCTACCATAATTTGAACCTCCTCGAAATGGGGTTGATGTACCCCTTCTTCCTCCTCTATTCCTCTGATGGTACTGTCTGTTTTATTTTTCTTCAACCTTTAGAGCCAATTGGTAAGCCTCTTCCATATTGTTGAGTCGATGCATGCTCAATTCATCTCGAATAGAAACTTTCAAGCCATTCACATATCTAGCAGCCATCTGTTCATCAGTTTCTTGATGCTCTATACGTATAGACAGTGTATAAAACTCATTTGTATAATCTTGCATAGAAGAGATGTTTTTCTTTCAATTTTGAAACCTACGAAAAAGGGTTTGTGCATAATCTGCTTTAACTTGGCTCTGATACTAGATGATGCAGCACACAACATACACTCAATACAATTTTGCCATTAATCATGTAAGAGCCAAAGATTGAAGAATGGAACATAAAAAAACTTCTTATTCATCAACTCTACCACTACAATGAGAGAAAACTCTCTTATATCCAAGAAAAACAAATAAATCAAAAAATTACCTTTTTTGGCAGATTTCGACAATTATCAAATTTTGCCATTTTAGGTAATTTTACAATCATATCTTGAAAATCTTATTTTTTCCCAAAAGCTTCCTAAAACTAAGGTGGGATGAAATGCCAACTAATATTCTAAATTTGAAACGTGAGTTTTGATTTATTACAAAAGCGACTTTTTAAAAATCTAGAAAAAACTAGAAAAAAACACTAAATTGCTATTTTGAGGGCCAAGATGAAAGTTTCAAGCCCTGAAAAAGTGCCAAAACAGGGTCCAACCCACCAAGGTCATTGTGAAACCACTTTCCACCTCATAATGCATCCACCCATAAAATCTCGTAGAAAACCCACATCCGAGTCAAAAGTTATGATCTCTGGAAGTTCCTGCATCAAAAACTTTAGCTTAGGAACATCCCATAACTAGCGGGAATGCCAACCACTAGGATGGTTAATTTTAACCTTTTCTTTGGAAAAGTAGCTAGGGCAACCTAAGCATCCTTAATCTGTCCTATTATGGGGACTGGTGAACCATCCATAGAAAAACATCTGCCATGTGAGGATGTAAATGATAAACCTAGAGCCTTAGCTACTTGGACAGGCATTACATTATCAGAAGCTCCAAAATTAGTGACACAATTGCTTAGCCTAAAACCAGCAATATATAATGACACATAGAAAGGTTTAGGCTTTGCAAAAGGATTTTGCTGACTTGGGTTTTTATCATTAGAATTTGAGCAATTCTATTTTTCTAAGTGGGCTTCATTTTCATTTGACACTTGTGCATTACAATGGGAAGGTGAAGGTTCTTGTTTGACATATCTGACTAACCTATCCAACTCTGAGGGGTTGAGTCTAAGGTATTCATCCTATGAGATCTGAATTTTTGTATTTTTACAAGACTCAATTATATCAAATAAACTAGAAACAAGTGTCTCAGAAGAGGGAGTGGATGGTACCTCAATAGATGCATTTTTTGACATGACATTCTCTAGCTTCTTGGAATTAGGAGTGGCTTGTCTTGAAAATATATATTTTAGAGTAGAGGATGAACTACCAGCTTGACCTTTTTGTTCTTGCCCCTTCTGATCTTGTTGACCCCTTGTAAAGACTGCAAAATTAGGATTGTCAACCTCGGTGTATACATCTTCTCCAGCCTCTCCATCAGATTCGTACTCAAAGAAGTTTGCATTGGCATCATGAGATTGTCCAGGTTCTTCCACATAAGGTTCCTCAACATGCTCATTAGTTGAAAGCATTTGTATGAACCTAACCATCTTTGGGCAGGTAGTTCCATCATGGTCAGAGGTCAAATGAAAGTTGCACATCATGTGATTGTTCTTGCTAGGTCCGCCTTCAATAGCCAATCTCTGAGTTGGGCCAGTCAATGACAATGTTCTATTATAGTTTCCTTGAGGACCATAGTCTTTCCTTGATATATCTTGATAAGGTGGATGAGGGGAACCTTTAGGTATTTGTCTCTTCAGAGTGATAATATCATTTGCCAACCTCTGTATAATAGGATTAGTGGAGTTTACTGCTGAGGGTTTACCAGTTTGAAGTTCTTTTTTCCATTTCCCAGCAATAATCAAGTCATCTTCTATGGATATAGCCCTCTCTTGGGCTACATCTAAATCAGCCACACCTTCTCTTTTGATGGTGAAACTAACATCTAGTGGAAGAGTATTGATGAAAAATCACTTTAATAGAACATCTCCAGGCCTCATATCCTCAGGAATCCTATTGACCAATTTGTTAAATTTGGCCACAAATTCTCTCATAGGCTCATGTACTTCCTTTTTCATAGAGGCTAACTGAGAGACAAGGACTTGTTCATTCTCTACAGATTTAAACCTACTTTCAAAATTGGACCTCAAAGTAGCCCAATTAGTGATAAAACCATTTGGGAGGTGGTAAAACCAGTCAGCAGCAACATCAGTTAAACATTCCACAAAGAGCTTTATAGAGACATCTTTGTATTGCACAACAAGGATAAAAGAAGCAGCAAAGAAGGCTTGCATGTGCTCTTCGGGAGTGACCTTCCCATCTCCTCTAAACTTAGGTATAATTTTCCCTGAACCCTTTGGAAAGTCATGCAACTGAGCTCCTAGGTTAAGAGGACATATTGTGGCTCCCCATGGAACAGGCGGAGGCTGGGCCATGACAACAAGAAAATTAACTTGCAAAGGAAGGATAGTTCCATGCAAAAGAAGGGCTTGACAGGATGAACCAGGAGCACTGGCAGTACTTTGTTTAGGAGGAAGAGATGACGGTCTACTAATAGACTTAACCTTTCAGTTAAGTGGGAAAGAAGAGAAGTTAACAACTTCTAATAATTTAAAATCTTTATCCCAAATTCCTTGCTTTCTATCTCCCCTAGTATACCCCTTAGAAGCCAGTTTTGAACAACAATAATAAGTTACAGAGTCGCCAACTTCACTTACTGATTGTTTCATGGAAAATTTTGTCGATTGTTCAACTGGTCCCTTTAGTTGGCAGCCTAGTCTCCAGGCCAATTGTTAGGAAGAGCTTGTATAGGAAAGACTCTTTCTCTCCTAGGAATAGGTACCACATTTTCTACAAACATGATTTCTTGAGCTTCACCAAAACGCCTAGCATCATCTCTTATGATTTCACCAAGTTCCTCTTCTTCCAATACTTCATTAACTTGGTTATACAGCAAATTGGTCCTTCTTTGTTGCCAGGCAAGTAACCAAAGGCCAGTAATAATATCCTCTTGATCACCAATAAGCCAATCTATGTTAGGTTGAAGGATTTGAGCGTTACGTCTTTGAAGAAACATGTAAATTAATTGCTAAGAAACTCACAATACATATATAATCAAGTAATATCCTCAGTAGAGTCACCAAAAATCTGTTGGTATATAGATTTGTCACCTAAATCTATATTCTTTCACAAAGGAAGTGACAAATGTATCCATAGTTGAACCAGTTATAATAATACTTTACAACTGATTCTCTGCTTATTTTACAAGGTGGCAGCTACCTTCAAATAATATGCAATGAATTTAAATCTATGTTGCTTTTAACCAAAAAGCGATAAAGGTAATGCTTTTAACCAGAAAGCTTAGAAAAGCAATAATACTTCCTACAAAAATTGAATTTCAAAAGAAGTTCAAAGACTTCGAAGTAATCACCTTAACAAAACAATAGAGAATTTCACAGATATAATATAATCACCACCACAAAATATTCACCAAAAGATAAACATCTCATAGCAATGAAACGAAGTAGATATCCTATACTCCAATATAGATAGCAAAATAACCACTGGAAATATATTCAACTTAAGAAGAATAACATCCAAATATCCATAACACAAAGTTTATGTCTGCCTGAACTTCACCATATGTATCTTCTATATTAAAGTAACTGAACAGAAAGAGAACAATAAAATTTATCTTAATGAGGAATCAAAATTGCCCAAAAAGATCCCTACATCATACCCGAGTACCCATATATATAGTTTTCATACGATAATTATCTTTAAGAGAACGGTTTCTTGAGGACAACCATTTAAAAATAATAATAATAAGTCTTGAAAATAAGTCTTTGAGCCAAATTTAAAGAAATAACATAAAACAAAGAAAGTAATCATGCAGCTCCCCTTTCACCATCCTTTGGGTCTTCAGTGCTCTTGCCATCTTGCTCGTCCATCAAGGCCTCTCATATCCTTTTCTTCATTTTGTATTCCATGTACCTGGTGACAAAAGAAGTAATGTTTTTACTACCAGGTGTGGTAGTGATCTGCAATCTAGTCCTCCATTTAGCTAGAACCTTATATGCTTTGGCTATCATTTCATGAATAGCATCACCTCTAGATTTGAAAGAATTGAGGTACACCTACATGTGGCCTAGCTTTCCAAGTGATTCTCCAGTGACGGTTTCGGGGTCAGCTATCTCTTTATGGAAAACTTTTTTGAATTTTAGAGATATTTCTTTAACATCCATTAGCTTTTCCCCGAACTCATCTATAATATCTACTTCCAAGTGATTGTAATCCCTTTTGATTTCAATTAATATTTTAAGATATTGACCCAACACCTTATTGATTTCTACAATAAAATTATCATACATTGACAATTTCTATTCCAATGTATCAAACCAAGATGAGTCTATATCTTTCAGATCATTAATTAGTTTCTCCTTTATTAGTGATAGGGAATCCATGGCTATTAATTCTGAGACATCTTTAGAAAGCACATACATACTGCCATGTTCTTTTCTCACCTGATGAAGTTCAGTGACTAACTCCTTCCTTTCATCAAACACCTGAGAATAAGTTAACACAGATCTGCTAAGGAAGAAAAGAGCCTCACAAGAGAGTTTTTCCATCCATTCATTAACAGCCTTGGCAAAATCTAAGTTTTTCTTTATTTGTTGCATTGTATTGGAATCAATGCCTTCAATACTAGAACTGGAAGCCTCATGAGATGTGGGAGTCACAATAAATTGAATAAAATTACTTAAAGCAAGGACTTGAGACTGTAGTTTCACATTTTCTTTTCTCTCCTCTTTCACTCTCTTGATCAAAGCACCAATAAAATAATTAGTATGATAAACATCACCTTCGAGAGTAGAAGGACCCATGTCAATGTGACTTATTTTATAATCAACCTCAGTTATTTCATTCTCATTCAATTATTTGACTGGGTCGGCAATTTCCAATAGTTGATGACCAGATTTAGTATCAGTCACTATTCTGGACATCCTCTTAGCCCTTTTAGGCTTTGAGGTACTTTGTAGCAATTTGGCAACTGTATCAACTTCTACTGTCATTGTTGGAATATTTTTCCTTTTCTTTTCAACTTCTTTCTTTAACCAGCTAGGAGAAGATGTTGACATACCAACATCTTTATTTTTCACAACAGTTTTGTTCTGATCAACCAAGGGAAGAGAAACAAGAACTTCTTCATCTATAGGGGAAGAGGGAACATCAAATAAAGGGGGAAAAGCACTATCATCAACAATTTGTTGGAAAATAGAATCAGAATCCACAAGCACATGTTTCACCATATCAGTTCTCTTCTTTGGGGTAGACAAAGGCAAGTTGTCTTGTTCACGAGTTGATTTCAATTTTGCGGCTTCATCTGATCTTTCACCATCACCTCCAGACTGTGAATTAGTATTAGACTATATTGCCTCTTATCTCCCAGGCGCAGTATGAGCACCAGAATTATGTGCAGATCCTTGCTCATTGGCTCTAGATGTTCTTTGCTCATAAGGAGAGCTTGCATACCTGCACCATTTACCTAGAAACCAATTCTCAGTTCTTTTCAGCACTATAGCAGAACAAGCTTTTAAATCCACAACCTCCTTCTCTGACCAGTTAATTCAGAGAAGGGGTTTTGAAATTAAATTTTGATACTCAGCATCAATGAATTCTGATTTTTTTACAATACCATCTGGCATTTGAAAAAGGAGACCAAAAACCTGAATCTAACTCAATGTGAGTCTCATACAGTCTCTTCTTTGTACTTCTCTTTCATCAATACAGTCTTCCCAGAAATCTTCCAAATGAGGATGGTGTTCATAAGAACCTAAGCCATGGAAATTCTGTTGTACATAATTTTTGCTATCAAAATTTGCTCTCATGGACAAAGAATGAAAATTAAATTCACTAAGGACATGCTCTGCCACTTTAGCAACATCATTAGTTTTGTAAGTGTATGAGGATAGTGTTAGCAGGAAAGCATATCCTTTCTTTCACATGCTTTGATACTTGACATTCACAACAGACATCTGTCTACAAACTTCCAAAAAAATAAGAAAATCACTCGCATAGCGAGGCAATTTTGTCATGGCCTTTTCATAACCCCCTATCCTGCAGATAGGTGAATTTGTTAAACTGAATGTAAAAACTCCCAAACTCCATAATTAAATCAATGGCATAATGAGAAATTCTAAGTTATGGGTTTCCATCAAGTTTCCTCACAATAAACATCAGAAAAGCATCATTAATACGGTGGTAATCTTTCATCCCAACATCTCTGGTAAGTTGAGGAAAATAGCTATACACAGGTGTGTCTGGTGTCAATGACCCTTGAGGTCTCAAATCGGCCCAAACAACCTATTGACTGGCTAAAATGTACACTAAGTATGAACACATATGGAAAGTGGCAGTTTGCTGGAATTTAGCCAATTGCTCATTTAAATGATAACTAATGATATTAGCCCAGTTAATGAATTGGTTTTCACTACATATCAACAAAATGAACTGACACATCCAATATTCAAAAGAATTTGTAGTTACACTCCCAACCACGCGATGTAACAAAGTGATAATGTCAGAAATTTCATATTTGAAATGAGATCTTTTCAATTTTGGAGGCAATTGGGACTTACCTCTTTTCTTAGACTTTAGCCAGTTTCTCGCAATTGAATTCATGCACCAGTCTTCATTTTCCTTGAAGAACTCTAACCCTTCTGCAACAAACATATCTTCAAAGATCTCCTTTCCTAGAATCCTCAACGTACAAGAGATAACACCAAAGTCAACTTTTACCAGCATAGAGCCATCTTTAGCTTTGATTTCTTGAGTTTCTAGGATGTATCTCTACATGCATGTAATCACCAAGTCAATACTCTGCACAGAAGTCGGGAAACCTCTAGTGTGCACTAAGCCACTTTGCAAAATCTTCTCTGCAATCGGTGACTTATCATCTTGTTGCAAATGAGTTCATAATTCTCCCAAGTCAACATGTCCTAGCTCAATATCTTTTAGACTGCTCTAGCTACTTTTAATGCTTGAAGAATGAGGGGCTCCTTGATATTTAAATTTCATCCCAAACTGCAAGAGCAAAAGCATAGAGAGAAATCACTATGCATTCAGAGAATTACGGTGAAGAGTAGAAGCTGGTACAGTAGAATGACTTAGAGAAAATACCGCCACCATAAATATATATGTCTATGTCATTATTCTGACACAATGTGCTCGTAGTGCTTTAATCAATGTTGCACTAAATTCCTGCCTTGAGAGAATGCCACCATGATCTTCATGCACCTTCCAAAAATTTTGAAAAGACACCCGTTAAATGAGTCGTAAATTTCATTAAATGAGGAAAGAATGCATTGAGAAATAGAAAAATCCACCATGTCGTGGAGTCACTGAAAAGCAAAACTTAAGAACCACAAATCAAGAGTTAAGAAGTTTCAAAAACCTCTGACTTAGCGACAACAAAGGGACTAGAACACGGGCGGAAAGACTCAACAAAGGAAAGCCAAGTCGGGAGGTTAGGAAGTTAAGGAACTTAATAACCATGCGACATAGGTTATGAAAACTCAAAAACCTGTGACTTAGTTATGATAATTTAGAAACCCATGACTCCTTTAAAGATAATACAAAGGCGACTAAGGAAAAGCAAACCTTAGGACTAAATAATGAATTAAGGACCCAAAAGGAATGTTAAAAACTGCATGACACCAAATTTGAAATTTAGGGTAACACTTCACATATTCACTCTACAAGAGAGCTCAATACAAATGATAGCCAACCTCAACCACTAAACATGTGCTTGCTTTTATAGAATCAAGCTCACATAAAACCACTAAGTGGTATTAGCTAAACCATGAGAACACAAAACCATTGACCCCAAAATTAAATATTTGTCCTATGTCTCCCACACATAAAATATCTAACTAATGTTAGAATACAACTTTGTAAGTGGACCCAAATAAATATCTGACGTGGCATGATACATCACTAAAGACGCACCACAAGTAAATATTTATTTTACATAATTAAAATATTTCTTTCTTGTGTGAGGTGTACAACACAACTCCTTTTTGTAACATTCTCCCACTTGTTGTATACATTGCATAAGGGTCAATCGATGAAACACGTCATCATATCCAATCATGAAACCACGTGAATCTCCAACATGCTCCCGTGCTCCATCAAGATGTTATTGTTACGTCGAAAAATGTCTCCTTGGGACTTTTTCCCTCCTATGTTTAGCTCCTAGGTCTTTTTAGTGTAATCATGCATGTTCATTTTAACTCCCGATGAAAATCCCTGAAAACCTATGTTAAAATGGACCTAGGGGACTGTAATGAGCTTAACCTTGCCTTAAAATAGGGCTGAGGACTTGGGCGCTCACGCCCTAGTCTTGGCCTATTTAGCGGGGTCCCAAATTTTAAATGTCGATTATGTGACTGTTATAAGTGTCCATTGCCGACATATCAAGTTTGAATTATGAAATTAAAGTGAGAATGTGTTTGGTTGCATATATAAGCATGTTTAGGGATTCATTTGTAAACTAGAAGATGATTATGAACTTTTGGTGCACGTATGATTTTAGAGCATTCAAAGTATTCATTGTTGCAGAGCAGAGTTGTCTTGTTATTGTGTTTGTTCTACAGATTTGGCTTCATCTTCTCATGATGTGAAAGATTTTCATCTATATATGAGCTACACCTTTGAGGTGACATTTATTTGTGTTTTCAATAATTTATCAATTGATTTTTGCCTCTATCTCACAGGGATACGCACTCTCTATCTGACAACGGTGTTCAGAAGACTTGAATGTCTCTCTGGGGCTTGACCGAGGCAAGCCTCTAAACACCACAACCCCCAACCCCCTTTTCTGTGATTGCAAGTTATAGGTGTAGAAGCAAAAGAAGTGGAGTTATAGGGAAGCATAACAGAGTGTTAGAATTGCAAATCTAAGCAGAAAAGGACCTAGACTTGGGTGCCCACTCATTAATCCTCTGGATCCTAAGACACAGAAATCCCCGGAACAGCAGAAATAGGTTACAGACAACTTTTAGAGATCTTGATAGAAATTGGTACCTTGGACTTGGGCAGCTGCTCATTAGTCCCCGACTTCCCCGCATCTGGAATCTCAAAGTTTGGTATGTATTTACTTTGAATATTCTATCATTATCTGTGAGCATTTGTCGTGTTTCGTCTATTTATTTACAATTTTACAAAATTAGGGTTTGAAGCATAACTGAGCTTTAATTGATAAATTAATTAGTAAATTCCAAGTTTCCTCTTTGTTCTAAGGGACACTAAATTTATAGCAGAGCCCTCTTGTAAAAGGTTGTGGCTTGACTCGATTTATGTCCTTGAATGTAAGGTGTGAAAGGAGGATTTAACCTTGAAATTGAAACCCCTCTTTTTACACGAAACATTTTGGTGAACCCATGTTTTATTTGAATTTTGCACCTTGATGAGTGTTGTACTTCAAATTTTCATTAATTTCATTCATCATTTTCATATTGCATTTGAAAATTTACAAAAAATTGAAAAATTTGAAAAATTTAAAAAAATTGACATTTTAGCCTGCATTTTGACTTAATTTTAATTAAGTTTCATTTAATTTTTTATTTTTGCATTAGATATAAAATTCATTTTCATTTAATCCATAATTTTCAGATTGCATTTGAAGATTTACAAAAAAAATTGAAAATTTTGAAAAAATTGAAAAAATTGGCATTTTAAGCTTGCATTTTGACATAGTTTAAATTAATTTTCATTTCATTTCTAATTTTTAAATTAGATCTTATATAAATTATAGAAAATTATCATCTTACAATCTTTCGCATTGCATTTTTCATATTAAAACTGCTAGGGTTTGCTTGAAATTTTGAATTTTTCTTTTAACCTAGTAATTTTAAAAACTAGGGTTTGTAGTTAAAATCTTGTTTCAAATTTTACTACTCCTCTTAGACACTCATTCAAATCTTATTTTGTTTGTAGTGTTACATTTTTGTGTGTCTTTGCATTCATATCTCCAAAATTTGCATTTACACATACTCAATTTCAACAAAAACTAGCATTTTTCATTGATTTATCATTAAATTTGCACTTGCATTTAGCATTCTAAGGCTTTAAAATCATTTTCAGATCTGATATGAGTTGTTTTGCATCATAAATCTGATTGGAAAACATTCATGCATCATTTTGCATACATTTATGCCTTAATTTCACATCTAGGGTTTGAAAAACTTGCATTCTTCACTAGATTTTGACTTGTCATCTCTCTAGACCTGCACTATAGGTGTGTTGTGAAAGATATTGATACATTAATAGACTGATAATAAGCATTTAATTTACTTCCCCTCATTAATTTCTTCACAACACTTCTTCTTTTAAGCATTTGCATTAAGAAAAGGTGAAAAAAGTGAACATTTTAGGTGCGTAAACAAACATAATTTGTGTTGTTTCATTGAATTCAATATAAGTACATAAAATCATTAATTGGACCTTGTTGTGTTGTACTCTTTTCCTCCTATCCGTTGTCTTTGTTGTGAACTTGGTGTGTACTTTTATCCCTTTTCCTCAAACAAGTGCTTAGGAGTGAAATAGTCACACATCTAGGGTGTGTTGAGTATCTTATAACTTTGCATGTCTTGTCTTATTAAATCTTATTGGACATTGATGTTACAAGACATTTAATTATGGCATCTTCATCTCATTTCTCTTTGGTATCTTTACATTCATATATCAAGAAATTTGAGAATTTCTACAAATTTCTTAATATGAATCCTCATGTCCTCACTTATATACAAGCTATGTATCACAAGGATATATCTAAATGCACTTCATTTGAAATCCTTGACTATGTATCTGATATTGACAACTTCACATCTCTAATGAATACATACCCTTCAGTTGTAGAAGATCTGAAAAAACACATTGATAATGATGAGTGTGAAAGTTCTCTTAATACTTTATCTAACTAATAGCTAAAGTATATGAGAATGATGATGATGATGATTCCATAGTTGCATGTTCAAGAACCTTAGAGGAGAAGACTATCGATAGCTCTACTGTGGTTGTAAATTCAAGTTCCTTAGACATTACTAATGATACAACACCTAAACTTCCTAACAACACATTACCTTTCTTTCATTCCAATGCTCTCCCTAGCGAAGATGAAGCATTGGTGGATGAGAAAAGGTCTCCCACATTAAATCCTTTAGGGATAGATGTTGGGTATAATCGAGAGGGAAACAATGTTAATTCAATCTTTACTAATAGACTTATCCCACCTACTAAGGGGTTAGTAGATAAGTGTAGAAATATTCCTAAGATGATTGTGCGAAGGGCAACTAGTGCACCCTCTTGCTTAAAACCAGTGATTATAGTTCAAGGTGATCAAAAAACACCTAGACCCCTCGATTACATCTTAAACTATGCGAGACAAATCACTCAAAGAAATCAAGGTATTCAAAATATGTTGCAACAACCACATCACAATGTGATTGCTCACACATATAACACCCGTAATAACAAGCAAAGTAAGCAAGCACCTCGTGTTCCTATCTCTCTTCCATGTTCTCAACCTATGCTTCCTCCACCACCTCATCTTACTCCTAAAACTGGTCAAGAATATGATCTTGTTGAGCAGCTTCGCGCTACTCCGGCTAAGATTTCTCTTTGGGATTTAATACAAACATCGCCTACACACCATGGAATGCTCCAAGAAGCTTTACAAAAGGTGATTGTACCACCTACTATTAAGCTGAATGATGTAGCAGCTCTGTTAGATTGTATGCATGCGACAAAAATATATATTTTGTTTCAACCACATGAATTACCATCAACTGAATTTCAAAACCAATATGATCCTCTTATAATATTTGTCACCGTAAATAAAAAGTTGATAAAATGAGTTATGATTGACAATGGATCAGCTCTTAATATTTGTGGCATAGACTTATTACACAAAATCAAGATTGACACATCTTTAATCAAACCAGATAGGATTAGCATTCGTGGTTTTGATAATAAAGGTAGCCATTCTGTAGGTACTATAATCCTACCCGTAAAGGTTGGTCCTGTGACATTATCTACCCTTTTTCATGTTATGTCCAGTTCACTCTCATATATTAGGATTCTAGGAAGACCATGGATCCATGCCATGGGGGCAGTTCCATCTACCCTTCATCGATCACTTAAGTTCATCTATCCAAATAAACTCTACACCATGAAAGTCGATCCCAAACCAGATAGTTGTTTACATATTGAAATGCAAAAACAAGTTAACAATCATTTGAGTTTAAACAACTTACAAGTTGATTCATCAATTCCTCTTGCCACAAATAATGTTGTGCAAGACTCTACACCATCAAATGCACTTTTTGGTAACAATTGGGGTTCATTAGATTTTAATCCTTGCAACATAGGGGAATACAAACTTAATAGCCCTGACACATCAAAAGTTGCATCGATCTCATCTAAGCAATCTTTGGGAATGCCTGAGAAACCTAAAGTCTCCTTAGTAGAAAACAAGGACAATACTCTTACTTATACTACAAATTATGATACTTATGAGGCTTCACCATCTTCTAAAGAAATGACATCCCTTTATGGTCAAGGATTTAAAATCCTTTATAACAACTGTGACTATGTAGGTAATGATTGTGGTGTAGATCAACAAGGAATCAGGGTACCTTTACAAGTTGTTGGAATTAATTATACAGCCGGTATTGGATACCGCTCTTTGAAGCCCACTAAAGCCTCTTGTCATCCTAAACTTAATGTTAATGCAATATCAACAAGACCAAAACAACATGTGAGATATCCTAGGCTGATAGACAAGAATTGTCTGCCATGAGCTATCCCTATGAATCAGGTAAATATTTCTCCCTCTTTAAGCCACACTTGTTGTAGCAAATATTATAGTTGCTCTCAAGGGTGGCCTTCTCCTAGATATGTATGTTCTTAACATTGGATTGTATCAGGTAAGTATTCCTAACCCTTCTCCTTGTGTTGTATTCCCCCGTGATGTGTTTTGTTGTTTAGGCCTCCTAGGATGACCCTTGATACTCTTGTAAGGTCAAGGATATTGGGAGACCGCCTCTATTGTGACCATGCTTCTATTTGTATCATCATTCTTCTATCTTGCTTCTCCTCTATTTTATTATTTTGTGTTGTGTCTTGGGGGCATAGCATTGTAGTTGGTGACCTGGGGCACCTTCCTACGTGATGACCCTAAGGTACTTGTTCTCCTCTCTTGATTTATTGTTTACCTTCTTCTAATGGTTATATTTAGCTGGAGGATGATGAAAAACAAATAAGACTGATAAGGACCAAGTGTCCCTTCAGCGAGTAAGTAAAAATGGACCTAGTCCATACATGACGATGGGGTTGATATATATTATATGACACTTGGCTAGTAGAATCACTCCCTGTGATATTTTGATGTTGTCTTATCTATGCTAACAAGTTCATAACAATACAGCTGCTCCGTACACTTTGATTATTTTGAATATTTCCTTCGTTACACTCGATTCTGAAATCTCTGCAATATAGCCCCATGGTTATACTCGGTTTCTGAATCTGTGGTATAACCTTGGCTCTTGATGTGACTATTTTCATGTATTATAGTTATCTTAGCATAATGTGTGTTTGTGGGAACATCTGGTGATCATAAAGTACATGTCACCTTTGGGGGCATGGGCTTTGTGTGAGCTCTTGTTCCCTTGTGTGTTTTCTCTCTACCTTAAAGTGCTTGATATCGGTACATAATATCAACCACCTTAAGGTGGGGGCATATAAAGGTAAGTTGTCAGATGATTTTGGTACTAACGAAGCATGTTTGTAAGCCCTCTGCGGAGGTGGGATGTTGTATCTCCGTGCGAGTGCACATCTTCATCTATACTGCAATCATTGTTAACAATCAAGATTGCACCCTTAGCAAAGATAAACTCAGCTATCTTGTTGAAACATGGAAACACTCTCAGATTGTGGGTAATCTATGTTAATAGTGAATCTCCAAAGTGGGCTAGTTCCCCTGGCAGATCACCTAAACTAAAAGGCTTATTGAGGAAAAGGGTTTAGAAGGTTAACTGTAAATGAAATCCTAAACTCTAATAGGTGATACACCAGTACTTAACTTATCTATTCATTAATTCAACTTACAATCAGCTTCACAGTCTTTTATTCTCACAATTTCACTGTTTTACATGAAACTTCCACATTCAAACTTGCAGTAATGAGACATAGAAAAGGATTTCAAAAATTAAATCACAATTAAACATCAAATGCATTAACTACAAAATGAAGCAAAGACATGAAATAGGAGAACAATGTTGCTTTATTGATCTGAAAGGAGTAGAAACTAAGTATAAAATGTTTACAAAGCTCTCTGCAAATGAACAAGAGAGGAAGAAACAATATTCTGAACTGAGAAAAAACTAAGTTTTTTCCCTACTTATAACTCCAAAATGCTTCTAAAGGAAAAAGCTGAGGAAAAAACTCCCCAAAATAGACACCTCAATCTATTTTTGAGCTCAAATGAAAAGCCTCCAAAATAGTGCCCAAAACTGGTCCAAACTAAGTGTAAAAGCTATCAAAATTCTCTCCAAAGTGGTCCCACCAAAAAGACATTGAAAATCAGGCTTTACCTGATTGGAAACTAAAGAAAGAATCTCCAAACTTCCCAGTTCCTCCCAATTTCACCCAGAAGAAAGCAAATCTAGAAAAGAAAGATTTGGTCTATATTCGCTCTGCTTTAACTGCATTTAATAACAACTATTTAAAGCAATTTATAAGAATATTGCTTTAAATAATGTTTTACAATGATTTACAGTTAAAATCGTGATTTGGTTTGATTTGATTTTTACAAAAATACAAGGCTTAATGAAATTTTTGCCAAGTATTAAATATTTCTCTATTTGCGCATTTTGATTTTCTATAAAAATCATAAAAGTTCTAAGGCATATGGAAGGTCCAATGAGAATTGGAAGGCTCCTAGGGTTTGTCCTCCATTTGGTTACAAAATTTCTAAGGCATAAAGCCTAGACATCATATATGCAAAGGTAAAAATAATACCATGGGGTATTAGTTGAGGCATTTGATTTTTTTTAAGTATGTGACAAAAATGCCATATCGACTTAGGGCTCAATGGAAACCCTAAACACAAAACAAATGGGCTCCTAGGTTTTCAGCCTCATTTTTCACTTTGCACTTTTGGAAAAAATGCCTCTACTGGGCCGCCACCATGGGAGCTAGGGTTTGGAGTTCAAACTCTTCATTTCCCTGCCGTTCCTAAAGGAATTTCATGGAGTTTTCCACAAAAATCATAATGGTGAGCTTGTTTGCTTCATACTGAATATTAATCTTTTGTATATGAGACATTATTGGACCTTTTAGCCACGGCTGGGGCTATATTTTTTATGCCTTTTGTCTTGTTTTCTCTATTGATATTCCCCTTTGTTTCGAGGCCGCCATTGGAAGTATTCCTAAAGCTCTTCTCTGTGGTTTCAAATGCATCTTTCAACATAGTAATGTGGGTACGCTTCCTCGCCAGCTAAGCCTTGCATTTCCCTCTTGAATTTCTACAAAATAGATGCTCGATTCAAGCTTATTTGAACAAAATAATGAAAAATACATGCTTTTCTGTATTTCAAATGCAAGATTCTGAATGCTAGACCGATGATTTCTTTCACTTAAGAAGTTTTCCTTGCTGTTGTGGCTGCGGCTTCACAAGGCATTCTGGGTTTTCTTATCTTCGAGGAAGACATGAGGGTTTCACCATCTTTCTGTATTTGTGAAAAAAGACAAAGCTTTTCATTTTTCTGCAAGAGACAAGAAGAAAATACTTCTCCATACAAGGTCGCGAGTTCAACTATATTTCTGAGTTTCTTTTACTGGAACAAACTTGAACACTATTGCATTCCTCTGCACTTGTGATTTCTCAATGTAAGCTCATGTGGGTTTGATTACAACTTGTGAAAAAACACTTCCCAAGCCGTGGCTTGTTGAAGGTGTGAACTGGGTTTTGTTTTCGTGCCTGAACAACCCCCACCTTTCTTTCATTTTCTTGAACATGACAAAGAAGAAAATGTTGTTCTTGTATCTATTTCCTTTCTGGTTTTGGTATAGTAACATAATGATGAAAAGATAGCCTCCTTTTTGCTTCTGTGTCTGCTCCATATGGACTCACATATTGTAGGCTCTGCACTTTGTGTTGGAAGTTATAGAATGAGTTTACAATACATGTTGCTCTTATTTGTATCTCATGTAGATGTATATGAGACACTGAGATTTCATTACAAAACTCTCTCCTTGCTATCTTTGAACTAGTATATACATTTTGTATGCACTTAGCATGTTCTTCATTTGATCACTGTGACAGTGGCATCATTCTCATCCTCATAAGCTCTTTGCACCCTCTAAATGATGTACCTATAGTTCATATTGTTTTGAACTTGTTCTGAGTTGTGTAAACTATCACTTTTAGCTTAATGTCATTATTCAAGCACCATGAAATCTTCCTTCAGGTGCATTATATATGCAATGATATATTTGATGTCGATACTCCATTCATTACACTAGATATTTAACTTAGCATATTTGCATTAGGAAGGTAGAATGCACTTATAGATGCTATGAAGTTTTACCACCTTTGTTGTAGTTCATTCCATATTTTTGCATACTTCATTGGTTATGACTCCTTCATTCTGAGTATTGCATGGACATTTCTGTGTATGGCATCATGTATATGGCTATAACTTCACACTTCATTAACAACAAATGATTAATACCTGTTGTATTGATGTCCAACTGTTTCTTTGATGAGGACCTGAATGAGACATTTGATTACTATGCATATGATAGCCACTTTTCTTCAGCATCTTATGATAACACGGTCACTTTTGCCCCAACTCTATGCAAACTGAACATCACCAAAAGCATGATTGAGACCTCAAAACATTGATAGCTAAAACAAAAAAGGATTGAATGCTCCATAGCTCTATAGTTGACGATAGTGGTTGCTTTCTTTATGATGTATCTGCCCTACCACTATAAACATTGCAATGCATACTTGGAGAACTACTTCATCTGAACTTTCTTGTGAACAATGTACTTCTTATTGTCCCTTATGTGCAAGTATCATGGGAAAGGTACTTTGATGAACATGTTTATAATGCATCTTTTATGTTGGCATTGGATATTATATTCCTTGGTCAGCACAAGATTGATGTCCTCTTCATGTGAGCACTTACACTAGTGAAGGTTGCATTCTGTCATTGCCTTCATTTGTATTGTTTCCTCATATGTAAGGCTGCATGATGAGATTAGACTACTACCCCTAAGTACCTTGAATGCATACAAATGATAATGTGACAGCAAACAGATGTAATAACAACATGATGTTGACAATACCTTTGCTCAGTTTCACACATTATTGAACTGCCTTGAATGAGCTCACTGCTCATTTGTGATTCTCATTTCATCATGTTTGAATTGATAGTCATGAATGAGCAATGAGTTTGAAGCTCATATACTCATTTGACAAGTTACTCCTTCAGTTGAATATTGTTCTATTTGAGCATTACTATCAATCCCCTCTTGAGATTCATGGGGCAGCGTGCTAGGCTCAACCTTTATGGGAGCCCACTTTGCACCACATACTATGATGTCTTTAGAAACGGATCAACAACATGATTTCATCTATACCTGCACAATAAACAAACATGTTAGATAAAACAGTGAAGCTCAATGCTCCTATGATGTTTCATTTTTTTAGGCTCTCTTGCATATAGATGTTATGTTATCTGACTTAGTACATCATGAACAATGTATTATGTCTCTGTTGATGAAGCACATAGGAAAAATCATAGTTGGAGCTCTAACATCTCTTTCTCAATCATTGTAGGTTCATTCAAAGTCAGGAGCAAAGAGGAGCTAGTTGCAATGAAGATCAACTCAAGACTTCAATAGGCAATGATAGATATGTCTTGTCCTATTTGCTTCATTTCTTCACTTATTTTTAGATGCATAGTATATTATTTCTGATGTGTTGGTTCAGCTATTCGCTTGTGTGGGATATTTGATCTCTCTTGATTTCTTTCAATGCAATACTTATCATTTTTTGTGTATATCTCATTTGTCAAATGAATGAAACATTGTACTATGAAATGAAATAACTTCTTATCACTCATGAAATCTCTGCAAAGCATTGAATGATAATCTGAATTTCTTCTCTTCTGTTATAACAATAGCATGATAAAACTGAACCTTTTTCTTTTTCCAAGCACGTAAACTATGCATAAACAACATAGCAAACAAATGTTAAGAACTCTTCATCTTAAAATGAAATAAATGTTTCAGCTCCGCTAATTTGAGTTGTAGGTGAAAATTTGGTAACAATCATAAAGCCCTCTATAGAGGTGGGATATCATGCATATCATTTTATTCAAAAGTCCTCTGTGAGGCAGGGTGGTGTATCTCTTGAGCTAGTGCACATCCTTTTATCTCAAAAGTCCTCCGAGTAGGCGGGATTGGATCTGAGACTATCCTCCCTTAAGCGTGTCATTGGCGGTTGTTATGGCATAAGCTCAACTATCAGGTGTGCCTGTAGCATGCTTGAGATGGTGGGGGCTTAGCAATAAGTTCATTCCATCACCTTGTTTGTCATGTTTTAGACGTATAGTATGTCTTTGGCATGCTATACAGCTCTCATGTTTTCCATGTGTCTTCCATGTGTTTTCCCCCTTGTGCGGTTAACCCCCACTTGGGCTTTGTATGGCATGTCTTCCCCTCTCGTGTATGTGTAGCAACGTGCTCCACTCACACTTGAGATTTTGTATGGTGTGTTTTCCCTTTGGGGTTGTGTGATTGCATTGTTACTTGCCATGTATCTGCATTCATTGATATATATGAAAATGAAAAAGAAATAATCACTACATTCACTGTGTTTTGCGTGTCTTCAATGTTATCTTCTCTGTGTTTTGCATGATTGTTACTGTCTTCTCCATGTTTTACGTGCATGTTACTATCTTCTCCGTGTTTTACGTGCCTGTTACTGTCTTCATTGTGTTTGGCGTGTCTACAATGCGTCTTCTCTAATGTCTACCTGAGACTAGAGGCTAGAAATAGTTCTCAGTTTTTGTGTATACATTAGCTCTAAATGCCTGGCATGTTTGTTGTGTTTGTTGACCGTACTTTAATACATGTATGGGCCTTGAGTTCATGCATACATTAAAGTGGGGGCTAAATATTACATCGGAAAATGTCTCCCTAGGACTTTTTCCCTCCTATGTTTAGCTCTTGGGTCTTTTTAGTGTAATTATGCATGTTCATTTTAACTCCCGATGAAAATCCCTAAAAACCCATGTTAAAATGGACCTAGGGGGCTGTAATGAGCTTAACCCTGCCTTAAAAATAGGGCTGGGGACTTAGGCACCCATGCCCTAGTCTTGACCTATTTAGCAGGGACCCAAATTTTAAATGTTGGTTATGTGACCATTATAAGTATCCGTTGCCGACATCTCAAGTTTGAATTATGAAATTAAAGTGGGAATGTGTTTAGTTGCATATATAAGCATGTTTAGGGATTCATTTGTAAACTAGAAGATGAATATGAATTTTTGGTGCACTTATGATTTTAAATCATTCAAAGTATTCATTATTACAGAGCAGACTTGTCTTGTTATTGTGTTTGTTATGCGGATTTGGCTTCATCTTCTCATGTTGTGAAACATTTTCATCTATATACGAGCTACACCTCTGAGGTGACATTTATTTATGTTTTCAACCATTTATCAATTGGTTTTTGCTTCTATCCCATAGGGATACACACCCTCTATCTAACAACAGTGTTTGGAAGACTTAAATGTCTCTCCAAGGCTTGACCGAGGAAAGCCTTTAAACACCACAACCCCCAAACCCCTTTTCTGTGATTGCAGGTTACGGGTGCAGAAGCATAAGAAGTGGAGTTGCAGGGAAGCATAACAGAGTGTCAGAATTGTAGATCAAAGTAGAAAAGGAGGACCTAGACTTGGGTGCCCGCTCATTAGTCCTCTGGATCTCGAGACACAGAAATCCCCGGAATAGCAGAAATAGGTTACAGACAACTTTCAGAGATCTTGACAAAAATTGGTACCTTGGACTTGGGCACCTACTCATTAGTCCCTGACTTTCCCGCATCAGTAATCTCAAAGTTTAGTATGTATTTACTCTGAATATTCTAACTCTATCTGTGAGCATTTGTCATGTTTCATCCATTTGTTTACAATTTTATGAAATTAGGGTTTTAAGCATAATTGGGCTTTAATTGATCAATTAATTAGCAAATTCCAAGTTTCCTCTTTATTCTAAGGGACACTAAATCTGTAGCAGAGCCCTCTTGCAAAAGGTTGTGGCTTAACTCGATTTATGTCCTTGAATGTAAGGTGTGAAAGGAGGATTTAACCTTGAAATTGAAACCCTTCTTTTTACACAAAACAGTTATGTTATGGAGCATATTTCTATATTATAATGTATTTCAAATACTGTACATTCTTAATGTATTCTCACTGGGGTTCGGGGTCAGGGTTAGGATTGCCCTTTTTTCACGGGTATAGATATGTGTGGATCCCCCTTTTTTCGTAAGTATAGTTATGTGTTTTATTTATACTTGTATATGGGTGGAGTCATCACCCATGATTAATGGGAATTGTTATAAGTTGACTTGTCCCATGGTTTGGTATCCATTGTTTTGTAAAACCACTATGTTGGTTACCTATTGATGTAATTATAAATAGATGGACATAAAGTAGGTAAAATATAGGAAGAATTGAGAAGGTGAATAGAGTGTGTGAATTTAAGTGTGAATTTGAGAGTTTGTTGAGCACAACTCCAAACAATATTTTTTTATTGTACTTGTGAGAAGACTAATCTGAGCAAGTGTTTCTTGGTGGACATAGCCCACATTGGGTGAACCATGTTAAATCATGTCTTCATATTGTGTAATTTTCTTTTCTGTTCTTTATTTATCTCTCTTCATAATTCTTGTTGCTACAATTCTGAGAAATTATTCCACATTGATTTTTGTTTTATTTCTAACAACTGGTATCAAAGCTTTAGGTTGGATTTGCTGAAGTGTTGAATCACAAGAAGGGATATTAGCTTGAGTGGGAGCTATGGATGATGATAGTAGATCAAAGGTTGAAAAGTTCAATGGGAAGAACTTTGGTCTATGGAAGATGCAGATGGAGGATTACCTCTATCAGAAGGACCTCCATGCTCCGCTGGTAGGAAAAGGAAAGAAACCAGCGAGTATGTCAGATGTGAATTGGGAGTTGCTTGATAGGAAAGCACTCAGGGCCATCCGGTTATGCCTTCCATCTTTAGTCATGTTTAATATATCACAGGAGAAAACTACGGAAGATCTCATGAACGCGTTAGGGAAGTTATATAAGAAACCCTCTACTTCTAATAAAATATTTTTGATGAAAAAATTATTTAATATGAAGATGTTTGAAAATGCTTTAGTTACTAATCATTTAAATGAATTTAATAAGGTTGTGAGTATGTTGAACTCTGTAAAAATTGACTTTGATGATGAAGTTAGGGCTCTACTTATTTTGTGCTCCTTACCAAAGAGTTGGAACGGTCTGGTGTTGGTTGTAAGCAACTCAGTCTCTAACAATTCCAAGTTGAAGTTTGAGGATGTTTTAGGAGTAATTCTTAACGAGGAAATGCGACAGAAAAGCTCTGGAGAGTCTTCTAATTCAGGGAATGTTTTGGCGGTGGAGAGTAGAGGGAGACAAAAATATAGAGGAAAAGGAAACCGTGGAAAGTCAAATGGTCATGGAAGGTCAAAATCAAAGATCAAGATGGAATGTTGGCACTGTGGAAATATTGGGCATGTTGGGCTCCTTAGGGAAAGAAGAACAATCAGGAAGACACCAAGGAGGTAAATGTGGCAACAGGTAATGTTTGTCAGGATGCATTAATTCTCTCCATGGATAATATTGTCGAGTCTTGGGTTTTAGATTCAGGGGTTTCTTTTCATGCTACAATGCATAGGCATTATTTTATTGATTATGTTCAAGGGGATTTTAGACATGTTTATCTTGGTGATGATGAGCCTTGCAGCATAGTAGGAAAAGGATGTGTTCAAGTCAAGATGCAAAATAGGAACACTTGGCTACTGAAGGATGTCAGGCATGTGCCCAAGTTGAGATGGAATTTGGTATCCGTAGGGCAGCTAGGCAGTGAAGGTTGTATGGTAACTTTTACAGCAGATTCTTGGAAGGTGACCAAGGGTGCTCTTGTGGTAGCAAGAGGTAAGAAGGTTGGTACCTTGTATTTATCTAGTAATGTTGATTATGTTAATTTAGTTAGTTGATTATGTTAATTTAGTTGCTATAGAAGCATATGCAACTTTGTGGCACTATAGGCTTGGTCACATGAGCCAAAAGGGCATGAATATTTTTAAGGATAGATTGCCTGGATTGAAAGAAGTTGATTTAGATTTCTATGAAGACTATGTGTACGGTAAATAGAAAAGGGTAAAGTTTCTCAAAGTTGGACCACAGAGAAAGGAGAATAAGTTGAAGCTAGTTCATTCAGATGTATGGGGGCCAGCTCAAGTATCTTCTATTGGTGGTTCATCTTATTATGTAACATTTATTGATGATGCAACTAGGAAATTTTAGGTATACGGCATTAGGAGAAAATTTGATGTGTTTGATACATTTAAAAGATGGAAATCCTTGGTTTAGAATGAAATAGGTCTCAAGTTAAAATGTCTCGGGTCAGATAATGGTGGAGAATATTGTAGTAATGAATTTTTTTATTACTGTTCTAGGAATGGAATTCGTAGATAGAGGACAGTTCAGGAACTCCATAATAAAATGGAGTGTCAGAAAGAATGAACGGGACTATCATGGAGTGTGCTAGGAGCATGAGGTTGCATGCAGGATTATCCTTTGAGTTTTGGGCAGAAGCAGTGAACACTATTGTATATCTGATCAATAGAGGACCTTCAATGGCCTTGGATGGAGGCATACCTGAGGAAGCTTGGTCTGGTAAGAAGGTTGATTATTCATTTCTTAGAGTATTTGTTTGTGAATCCTTTATTCATATTGATAAAGATGATAGGACCAAGTTAGAGGCTAAATCTAAAAAATGCACCTTTATTGGTTATGGTGAGGATGATTTTGGTTTCTGGATTTGGAGTCTTAAGGACAAGAAAATCATTCAGTCTAGGGATGTGGTCTTTAATGAAAAATTCATGTACAAACAACAGTTGCAGGATCAGAGAGAGGAATCCAGAAAAGAGTACACAGTGTTGGAGGACATTGCAGATAGTAAAGTGTCCAAGCAAATAGTTCAAGCACCTATTCCACAGGAATCCCAAACTCCTGAGGTAAGGAGATCTTCTAGGGTAAGAAGGGAACCTGAACATTTTTCTCCATCTCTTAATTATTTATTACTCACTGACAATGGAGAGACATAGTGCTTTGAGGAAGCAATGTAGGTAGATGCCAAGAAGAAGTGGGAACAAGCCATGGATGAGGAGCATCAATCTCTCATGGAAAATCATACTTGGGATTTGGTAAACCCACCTGAAGGTAAGAGAGCATTGCAAAACAAGTGGGTGTATAGAGTCAAAGAGGAGGATGGAAGCAGAAAGAGGTACAATGCTCGGTTGGTGGTCAAGGGGTTTGCACAGAGAAAAGGTATTGATTTCGATGAGATTTTTTCTCCAATGGTTAAAATGACTTCTATTAGGACTGTTTTTGGGATAGTGGTAGAGAAATATTTACACTTAGAGAAGCTAGATGTGAAGACTGCATTCCTTCATGGTGATTTGGAGGAGGACTTATACATGGAACAGCCATAGGGATATGAGGTCACAGGGAAGGAGAACATGGTGTGCAAACTGAAGAAGAGCTTGTACGGCCTAAAACAAGCTCCACGACAGTGGTACAAGAAATTTGATACTTTTATGATGGAGCAAAGATACTCTAGGTGTCATTCAGACCATTGCATGTATATCAATAAATTTGATGATGGTAGTTGTATTATTATGTGTCTATATGTGGATGACATGTTGGTTGCACGTAAGAACATGCAGGAAATAAAGGTACTCAAGGAACAACTTAGTAATTCCTTTGCTATGAAGGATTTGGGGGCAACAAAATAAATCCTTGGAATGAAAATATCTCAGGATAAGAAGGAAAGAAATCTTTATTTATCTTAGGAAGAGTACATTAATAAGGTCTTGGAGAGGTTTAGTATGCAAGATGCTAAACTAGTTGGGACTCCTTTGGTAAGCCATTTCAAGTTATCAAAGGAGCAGTGTCCCAAGATAGAGGAGGAGAAAATTTAGATGTCCAAGGTACCTTACTCATCAATAGTTGGCAGCTTGATGTATGCGATGGTGTGCACTAGGCCAGATATTGCTCATGCAGTGGGAGCAGTGAGTAGGTACATGAGTGATCCTAGTAGAGAGCACTGGTAGTCAGTGAAGTGGATCCTTCGGGAGGGACCATGGAGACAGTTTTGTGCTACAGTGGATTGGACACCACTTTGCGTGGTTATGTAGATTCAGACATGGCTGGAGATTTGGACAGCAGGAGGAGTATGATAGGTTATGTATTTACTGTAGGTGACACAACAGTGAGCTGGATTTCACGACTACAGAAACTTGTGGCTTTGTCAACCATAGAAGCTGAGTATGTTGCTACCATAGAGGCAAGCAAAGAGATGATTTGGTTACAACAATTTATTGAGGAGTTGGGGCATAAGAAGGAGGAAGGGAAGTTGTATAGTGATAGTCAGAGTGTTACACACCTATCAAAGAACTCCACCTTCCACTCTAGGATGAAGCATATACAGTTGAAGTACCATTTCATCAGGACATCTTTGGAGGAAGAGAAGTTGAAGCTAGAGAAGATTCATACTAGTCAAAATCCTGCAGACATGATGACCAAGGTGGTCACAAGGGAGAAACTGAAGCTATGTTCAGCTTTGGTTGGCCTTCAAAAATGATAGTGAAGGGTTGAGAAGCTTTCTCAGAGGAAATCAATCTCCAAGTGGGAGATTTTTATGTTATGGAGCCTATTTCCATATTACAATGTATTTCAAATACTGCACACTCTTAACGTATTCTCGCTGGCGTTCAGGGTCGAGGTTAGGATTCCCTTTTTTTCGCAGGTATAGATATGTGCGGATCCCCCTTTTTTCGTGAGTATAGTTATGTGTTTTATTTATAATTGTATATGGGTGGAGTCATCACCCATGATTAATGGGAACTATTATGGGTTGACTTGGCTCATGGTTTGGTACCCATTGTTTTGTAAAACCTCTATGTCGATTACCTATTGATGTAATTATAAATAGATGGACATACAATAGGTAAAATATAGGAAGAATTGAGAAGGTGAATAGAGTGTGTGAATTCAAGAGAGTTTGTTGAGCACAGCTCCAAACAATATTTGTGCATTGTATTTGTGAGAAGACTAATTTGAGCAAGTGTTTCTTGGTGGACGTAGCCCACATTGGGTGAGCCATGTTAAATCATGTCTTCATATTGTGCAATTTTTCTTTTCTATTCTTTATTTATCTCTCTTCATAATTCTTGTTGCTACGATTCTGAGAAATCATTCCGCATTGATTTTTATTTTATTTCAAACACAAGATACCTGTAATAACATCTAAGGTGACCACCATCTCAAGCAAGAACTCCTCTCATCCTCCAACATGCTACCTATGGAAGAAAAGGAATATTCCAAGGTGAAGATACACCAATCCAAAGAACACAAGCATAAAATCTAAGTCATAACAAAGGCTTTAAGTTGCTACCAATGAAAAAACCCACATGATTAGAAACAGACTTCACAATAAATGCTAATACATCCAACCATCCATACCTCTAAAGGTATCAAAAACATCAGTAGAACTCATGCCAACAACATATCCAACTCATAAACCACAATCACAAGCTCCTAGTATAAAACTTGTCAATGAAGAACATACACATCCAAGAACTCATATTGCATGGCTAATGTCAAATCTAAAAATAGATCAAGGCATACCAAGTCTACTAATCAACACTTAAACCTAGGTGTGGCTAATGATCAAAACCATGTAGTATAAAGAACAATCACAATGATCCACACATGCAACTCAAACCACTACATACTCCCACACAAAAAGTCACCATAACTCTCCCATGTCCACAACACCAAACCATGTTAATGAACCTCACCAAACCATGTTAATGAACCTCTAGGAAGTAGCCATAGAATTAAGAGAGAACCTACAAATCATATCACATAACATGTCTTTCTACCAACACCTTAAAGTGCTAAGTTATGTCAATTAAGATCTCCTTCACAAAACCTCAAGTGAAAAGCCTTAACAACACCCAACTGTTCAATCTCATAGATCAAACAAAACATATGTATCTCATATAACCAACATGGATGTAAGCCTCTCTAACTAAAAGAGGATTAAACCCATAACCATTTCATAACTAGGAATAAGCCCAATAACATCTCCTAACATCCTCATAAATGTTATCATAAATAAAACTCATATGCATGAGGAGATAAACATGTCAAATACTCCTCAAATGAACCTTCTGGAACTGACAAGCATAGCTCAAGACTTTGTTAGGATTAAGGTGCCATCAACCTTGTAAATCCTATCTATTTGATTACTCCTAATATTTTTTGTAAATCATTCATAAGGGATAAGGAATTCACCATCAGTTGTAAATATTTTTTACCATCGGGACTTACCGGTATGGTAATTAATTTTTATCGGGGGTCGATAACTATTTTTTTATTAGCATGAAGTTACCATTTATCATAAGAGAATCTTGGAGGTTAGTTTTTTTTTAGATTCCCAATGCTCCATGATGTTGTTTTGGACACTTGTAATGTTGTATTGGATGGTTATAACACCTCCATATGAAGATGGTAACCGCCTTGCAAGATAGGACAAATTAAGTGTCCATAAGGACAAATTAGTTGTCCATGTGTAAGAGGTGAGTAATGGAGTTACAAGTAATATTGTTTTATGCATTACATTCTTGTATTTATCCAAGGGAGGTGTTGGTATATGATAACCAACTTGGACGCCCCATTTAGAGGGTAAAAATGTTATATAAACAAGGTTATGGTGGTAAAAAGATAATATGTTGAGTTAGAGTGAACACTCTGATTGTATGTGTTGAAAGAGTGAAAACTAAAGAGAAGAAAGGAAGGATTATATGTAATATCTATTTCTAAATATAATACAAGCTTGGGCCTCTCTTCTTGGTGGATTTTTTTCCTGAAAGGGTTTCTCCATGTAAACAATGTGTTGTGTTTGTTCTTTTGTTTCATATTTTTTTGTGTGGTTGATTTATTTTCTTTCAATCTCCATTTGGTTATACACTAGTTAAGATCATATTTACAGTTGAATTTAGATTTTCATATATAATATTTACCTTCATTTCTAACATTTGGTATCAGATCCTGGCCAACTTTGCTTCTCGGGTCGAAGGGTGAAGGTTTTAAGAGTTGTAGTGGGAGTTCTGGTTGAACTTTTTTGCAGATATGTGTGTAGAAGTCATGGCTATATCCTCATCTCATTTGGACATTGAGAAGTTCAATTGAACCAATTATGAGCTATGGAAGTTGAAAATGGAGGATCTTCTAGAGGAGAGAAATCAATGGCATATGGTAACAAATAAAAGTTTCCCACCAAGAGCTAGTCAAGACATCTGGGAAAAGTTAGATAAGAAAGCTCAAGGGACCATCTGACTTTGTCTTTTAGACTTTATTTTTTTGAATGTAGCTAATGAACCTATGGAATATTCATTATGGAAATGGTTAGGTGAGATATACCAAGAAAAGAGTCTGGTAAATAAGTTATATTTGAAAAAAAATCATTTTCTCTTAAAATGAAGGAGGGTGATTTGATAGCAGAGCATTTGAATGCATTTAATTTGTTTTTGAGTCAATTATCTTTTGTTGATGTTAAGATAGATGAAGAAAATAAGTGCATTATACTTCTATGCTCTTTGCATGGGTCATGGGAGAACACGATTCTTGCCTTCAATGCTAACCTTTCAGATACTCCAAAGATGGACAATGTTGTTGCAACTTTGTTGTTAGAGGAAATGAGGAAGAAAGCTACTGCAAAGGGTTCAAAGGATGCTCTCCATGTCAGGGGAAGGTCCACGGAAAGAAGATCTAAGGGATATTAGAAGGATCCTAAGAACAAGTCCAAGGGTAGATCTAAGACTCTGAGTAAGAAGAATAAAGTGAAGTGTTGGAACTTGGTAAAAGGGGACATGTGAAGAAGGAATTTAGAAACAAAAAGAAACAATGGGATTCTTTCATAGAGAAGTCCTCTGAATCAAGTGATGAAGATTTGCTTTCTTCATGTAATATTATATCTAATGAACATTGGTTGATTGGTTCAGGATGTTCCTATCATATGACTCCTCATAAGGAGTGGTTTTCCACATATGAAGAATATGACGGAGGAGAAGTATACCTTGGGGACAACAGATCATATCCCATTGTTGGACGAGGAAAGGTACAATTGTGTTTCAGTGATGGGAGGTTAAAAATCCTCTCTGGTGTTTTACATATTCTTAGATTACCTAGAAATAATTTTGATGTCTAAGTTGAATGACTCAAGAATACATGTAGCATTTAATAAGCATGGTTGCAGATTGGTTAGAGAGAATTTTATGATATCGAGAGGGACAAGGATGGGAATTCTATTTAAGCTAGATGCCACCACTATTTTTAATTCTACCAATGTAACTGAGAAAACTAAAAATACATGTATGTTGTGGCACCGTAGATTAGGCCACATAAGTGAGATTGGTTTAAAAACCATTTTAAATAAGAATTTGTTAGACATTTTTTATTATTCTGATGAGACTTTTGGTTTCTGTGAACATTATGTGTTTGTTAAACAAAACAAAACATCTTTTCCTTTAGGCAGTAATAAAGCAAAGAGTAAATTAGAAATTATTCATTCAGATGTATTTGGTCCTATGATATTGAATTAGAAAATCTTGATATTTTGTCTTTCATTAATGATGTTTCACGATTTACCTAGATTTATTTTAGTGGACATAAATTTGAATTTTTCACTAAGTTTAAGGAATTTAAAGCCTTAGTTGAAAAGCAACCAGATTGTAAGATAAAGGTTTTGAGATCTGAAAATGGAGGGGAATACTATTCTAAGAAATTTGATGAGTTTTGTAAGCATGTAGAGATAGAAGACTACTCCTGACACTCCTCAACAGAATGGGGTGGCAGAAAGGATGAATTGAACAATTATGGAAAGAGCCAGAAGTATGTTAAGTGGTTCACAGTTGGATAGATGTTGTGGGTAGAACCTATGAGTACTACTTATCTACTTGTTAAATAGATCTCCTTGTAAGGCTCTTGATTCGACACCTTATGAAGTGTGGACAAGTAAGAAACCTTCTATTTCACATTTAAGGGTTTTTGGTTGAGGCTTATGTTAATGTGCCTAAAGAAAAGTGATATAAGTTGGATCCAAAAGTAGAAAGGTATATTTTTATTAGATATGGTGAGCATGTTAAAGGTTATAAGCTTTGGAATCCACTAACCAAGAAAGTTATCTATTCTAGAGATGTGATTTTCAAGGAACTTAGAGCTATTTCTGATCCTGAACAACCAAAAGACAAAGAAAAGAAAAGGAGAGTGCACTTTGAGATTAAGAAGGAAGATGCACCTTGGAAAGAAAAAAGAGATGTATTTGGGGATGAGGAGGAAGAAGAAGAAGAGGGTTCAAGTGATGTTTCTGAGAAAACTGAAGAGGTTAGGGAAGATAACCAGGAAGAAGTTGAGCAAGCTCAAGAGCAAGAAGAGACCCCATACTCTTATTCTCAGAAGATCCACAAGACAATGAAATCTAGTTGACAGGTATAGCCCATTAGATTTCCATTGTATATTTTCTTTATTAAGTATTGATGATGAACATGGATCCTATAGGGAAGTTATCCTAGCAGATGATAGTGAGTCTTGGCAACAAGCCATGTTGGAGGAGATGATGGCTTCAGACTCTTATGACACTTGGGATCTTGTTCATTTTCCCAAAGGAAGGAAGGCCATTGGATGTAATGGAGTTACAATCAATATCGTTTTATGCATTAAATGCTTGGATTTATCTAAGGGAGGTGTTGGCATGTGATAACCAACCTGGATGCCCTATTTAGAGGGTGAAATGCTATATAAATAGGGGTTATGGTGGTAAAAAGGTAATATGTTGAGTTAGAGTGAAAACTTTGATTACAAGTGTTGAAGGATTGAAGACTAAAGAGGAGAAAGGAAGGATTGTATGTAATCTCTATTTCTGAAGATAATACAAGTTTGGGCCTCTCTTCTTGGTGGATATTTTTCTCGAAAGGGTTTCTCCACGTAAACACTATGTTATGTGTTTGCTCTTTTGTTCCATATTTTTTTGTGGCTAATTTATTTTATTGCAATCTCCATTTGGTTATACACTGGTTAAGATCATATCTAAAGTTGAATTCAGATTTCCATATATGGTAGAACTACCCTCATTTCTAATAGTTTCATCTCCATGAGAAGACAAAGCATAAAACAAAATGCATCTGAAAACAAGGTGGATAATACTTATCAGATGATTCTCTATCGAGTAGATCAAGAGTGGGGAATGAGATTGCTCCTCCAAGATACACAAATCCATAATGACTCTCTCCAAGAACAATCTCCTCATCAAGTCCATCATGAACTCACATCCATATCTAGGTGAAGGCTCCTTGATCTTCCTACTAAAATATCCAAAGAGTAACCATATCAAAAAATGTCTCTAAACTCAAGAGAACTCCATCCTCACCCAATTCTATCTAGTATCCATGAGCACCAAATCAACCATATCATACCAACTAAAATCCAACTGCATTACTGCAATATCCAGAAGCTCTAAGGAAAAGTGATCATCACACTCAATACTAGAAGGTTAACACAAATCAATACCAAAGATCCAACTGTAGAATTAGGAAATCTACATGACATCATGATCTAAATCTCCTCAAAAGAAGATGATGTGTCCCAAATGAACATAGATGCTCCTAAGAGCACCCATATCATTCCAAGACTGCAAAATAGAAAGAACTAGAGTTCTCCATGGCACAATATCATATCACTACCAAAGCTCCCACTAAACCATGATACTGAGATACACATGGCATCATGATGAACATCTCCTAATTTAATATTATATGGGGCCCAACACAATCAAAGAACTCAATTGCAACATCAAGACCTCCCAGTAAAACCATGATCTCCGAAAGAAGATAATTGTTATAGTCTCCAAGAAACAACTGGAAATGACTCAAATTACTCCTACAGGAATGTCATGATCATCCCAAAGCACTCAACCATGAATCACAAACCATACTCCAATAATCCAACTCATTGTCTCTCTACTACATAACATCAATGCACCATAATGGTTGAAGGACCACCAACACCAAAATGTGTAAACTAGTACTACAACAATCTATGGGTATAGACAACCCAACATCGAGTTACCTATGCAACCTGTGGGTATAGACAGTCCACAAAACTACACAACTCATAGATCACAAAGCAGAATAACATGAATCCACCGCAATATAGACTCAGAGGCAAGCAAAATCAACCTCACATCAGTAAAAAGCAAATTAAAAACAATGATAGATAATCATGTAGATGCTCCATAACTCAAACATCAGATTAACCCTAGGCCCAATTTATCATAAATTCACAATGAAGTAACCAATCAAAAACCCATCAAGAAAATACTATATAAATGCTAAGTGACTAATCACATACCAACATTTCCACACTGAGAAAGTTGCAAACAACCTCCTTGAACCATGCATGAAGCATACATGCAAACCTACAACTATCTTGCATCTAGAAACACCCCCATGGGATTCATAATATGAAAAATAGTTTATCTAGAAATCTACAAACCACAAGCTTTGGTTAATCATGAAAAACCAACAAAACTATCCATGTCAGGGACATGAATGCTAATCTAAATCCACTTATCATCTGGAAGACCAAAAAGTCTGAAAACATTAAAATGATTAAATCAAAACAATGGAATATCACAGATAAGCATAACAACAGATCTAGTCAACATAAATTTGAAACATGCAAGCACTACCATCCAATAGGATCAAGAGGTTGTCCAGGAGCTCTAAGTTATCAAACAAGCCAACTCCACAACTGATACCATGTACTCACATGAACCATCATGTTCTGTCAAAGCACCAAGCATACAAGGAACCTCCACAACACCATGATCACCACCTAATGTACCTACATAAACAACCATGTCATGCTAAAGCTCAAAGCATATAAGGAACCTCCATGACACCATTATCACCACTTTGCATTAAACTCCCACTAAAACAAGATCCTAAATCTCAATCTATATCATCTATGTCCTCAAAATTAGAAGACAACCAATGTACCTATCTCCATCAAAGTCAACACTCTAAAAATACATGTAAATCTATATCAAGAAGCACCAAATATAATAATTTGCTATACCATTATATTGTTCTCATAAAAACATAAACTCCCACAAGTTTTCACCCACCAATTCATCTAGATGCTCACACAATCACACCTTGAATCTCAAGCTCATAAAAGTCATCAAACAAGTAAAAACCTCTCTCTACTCATCCAAGTGAAAAAAACCTAATGCACTATATAGTGCATTGCAAATACTCTCCATCAATTGTTTGAAATCTAAAATCTAATTCTATATACTCAAGATATCCCATGTTAACTATTTTGGAGCAATGTCAAATTCAAACACCAAATATTGACTTAAACAATAAAATCTAATGACTAAACCTATACCACTATTTAGTTCTTAGAGAGAGCTTTCTAATGCTTATAAGAAGTCAAAAATGCAATATCGTGGCTAAAAGTTATGCTCTTTGGAAAAATTATCTCTATTATGTCTTAGAAGTCAAACCCTAGTGGCAAATGAGTTGTACTTTGGGTGGTGTGGTGAAATCAGGTGGTGCCACCCAAGGGTAGTGGCTCTCTAGTGGTGGCCTAATAGATTAGGGATGTGGGGGCTCGTTGGTAATGCAACCACCACACAGCCCTGAAGTTTTAGCCCTTGCGAGCTAGGTGTGACCACTTGCTGGGCTACCCAGTGACTAGGGGCTTCATCCCTGTTGGCACCCTCAAATTTTGCAAATTTGAAGTGACTATATTCTTTCGATGTGTCGATAGAGGTCAAGTCGGCATGCTACTCAATCTACCCCGGAGCCTGCCTTCGCCGATTAAAATCTTGCAACTTAGAAGTCATCTTGTGAATCCATATGGTGGGAAGTTTTTTGGCACATATGGTAACATGTCTACTCAAATTCGTGCTTCCAAGATGATTTTTCTGGGATAATTAATTTTTTTCTGACTGCGACCGGGCTAGATTTGGTGTTCTGAAAAGTTTCAAATCTCACAATTCTGAGGGTGGCCCATTTCTTACTTTGGTCCAAAACTTCTCTAGTTCCAATTTCATTGAAATCAGAGATCATATGATGCATTATTTTAATGCATTTCAGTTGCGGCGAAGGCATTCGGCAAGCCAATTTACAAAGGAGGTCCTAGAAATCATTCGGCGAAGTGAATTATGAGGAAATGGGTTTGCTTTAAATAATTAATAATGGCTCTATACAAATTTTCGCGGCCTCCGGCTGTCGAGTGTGCCCGCAGTTAAAAGCCATCGTTTGCCTGAGAAGAAAAATTGATCGGTGATCATTTTTCCTAAGTTGCCAAATGCATTTTTTAAAAAGAAAAATATTCACAATTTTTATTTGGCAAAATAAGGTGATAAAATTTTAATATAAACATTATTGTAATGTTTATACATTATAAAAGTAAAGCAAAGGGAAATAAAGCTTAATTTTAAGTATTTCACAGCATAGCCGTGCAATGGTGCGATACGGACTCTTTTGGTCAGATTTTAGCCTGCAATCTTCTCTGTAGCAAGAATGAGGTGTTTTCTTCTCCTTTGAGGTATTTTTGGGAGTCAACTCAGCCATTTTCAAATAGATTTTTGCCTAATGAAGTTGTTGATCATGTTTTTTGCTTTTCGGCACATTTTTGGGGTGTTTTGGAGCTCAAAATTGTTGTTTCATGGTTTAAATTCATCCCCTGACCATTCCTGATGCTTGGGCAGAGATTTTATGCATGTTTGTGATGATTTTTGGTTGCCAGAATGGCTAAAAATGCCCAGCATTGCCAAAAAATGACCCAGTGATGATAAAATTTGACATGGAGGCTCCATGATTATGTTCTCTGTTATCTTAGGGGATGGATGCAATCAAGAGGGAGACTGAAAAGAGGCCACGTGGCCTCATTTTGCAGCATCATAGGAGGCTGAAGAACCTTCTAGTGTGCAGCTGCGATGGTGCGACAGGACAAAGGATTGAAGCAAAGTTGACGCATGGCAGCTGCAAATTAAAATATGGACGAAGTAAAAAGGAGAAAACAAATTAAAAACTTTTAGCTCTATATTTTATATTATATTTCAAGTCTTCTCCTCTTTTTGTGTATTTTGTCATTTCCCTAGGCTCATTGGCAGCAATTTGTCATGTAAAACTCACCTAACTGCCAAGATGTAATAAATTTTAGGGCAACATGCTCTTGCTTTTATAAGAGAGCATGCTGTCCCACTTTTTAGAGAATAATTCTGGGCTTTGGATACAAGGTATCCACACTTTGGGGAGAATTTTTGTTGCAGATATGGTTCTCTTGTCTGGGTGCATAGGTATTTTATGTTTTGTAAATGTATAAATTTCTGAATGACAATATGTTTTCCAGATTGATTTATATGAAAAACACTTTTTGTGTGTGTCATCTATGATTGTCTCCTTGGGTATTAGCATTTTTCCTTTGAACAAAGTTGCCAAGGGTTTCTAAGTTCTTCAATGTACACTAGCTATGTTGCATGTCTGATTTTTTGCTTCTATTCAAGGAGTAGATTAAATTTGCTCTAGATCAAATACGGGGAAAAGTGTGTGATATCAAGGGATTAATGAAGTATGGTCATAGATGATTTTTAATCTTGGGCATGTTACTGTAAGGCAGTACTATTTTTATTTTGGGTCCTCTGGATATGAAGTTTTGTTGTCATGAGGGAACATTTGTAGTGATGGGTCTGACTCTGTTGCCCTGATAAAGCACCGGTCCAGGATTTGCTTGCCCAAAGGGTCTAGGAAATCATTGAATATAAAGACAAATCATTCAAACCATTTTATGTTTTATTTTGTTTTAGTTTAGGAGTTGCATGTTCTCTAATATGAAAAAGTTAGATGATCCAAGAACATTGCCAAACTGGGGTTAATCTTATAAATCTCGGTGCATACATGAGAACTGTTGACGAGGATGTTAGTCGCATACAAACACACAAATAAAATTTACACAACAACCCTTATTTATCTTGAAAGATACGATGAATTCAAAGAATTCATGATCTCAAGTCTCCTTTGATTAGTTCATAATCTACTGACGTTACTCAATGGTTGATGTGTGTTGTTGTTTTCCATTTTGGGGCCTTACGTAGATTAATAGATTCTACAAAGTTCATCAGTATTCTTCCAAATAGCCTGTTCTATATGCCTGTCCTACATAAATCTCAAACAATTCTACCTCTTGCACTATGAATTTACTCAAATAATGTGCCTACAGGTTGATATTTGCATGATTTCTACCAATATTTGTGATTCTTTGCATGATATTTTCAACACTACATGCAATTAGCTCAAATATGCTGATGATATTCAGTTATCTACGAGATGTCAGCATATTTCTCTGTTCTGCTTATTATTTATCATGATTTGCAGTTATGGAAGTGATTCACTAAAGTTAAAATGAGAAAAGGGGTTAGAGAATGAGATTCCCAAAATTACTTGACTAAGATCACTAATCCACATACATGTTCCCATATAGCAATGAAGAGAAGAAAACTAGAATCATACTTCACCAGAACATTCCACAAATCTGGATGATCCAGTGCAAATCTTCAAAGGAAAAGTTGACAACAACATGCAATAAAATGAAAGCGCTTCCAGTTGAACACAGCATTCACCATTACATATCTAGAAACCAACTTGAAGATTACGTAAAGTTTACAATCAGGATGTAATCTGAAGCTTCATCTCCATTCAGTATGTTTAAGAACAAGTACATTTACAATGATCTGAGGAAAGAACCATGACATTTCAACAGATCAGTCCTCATTAGTCTCAGTAATATGATCTCCTACAAAATTGGCCTGGTCTAATTTTTTTATGATTGACCCCCTCTTTATAGAGTAATGGGGCTGAATATATGGCTCTGATTGTCCCCAATATAGTGGCCAAAAAACCCTAACTAATCAACGGTCTGTAGCCATGCAGTGCAGCATCAGACGATGGAAAACAAATCCCGCCAAAACCCTGAGCAGCATGTCCATACCGAGCACCGCTCCAACAATAATATTTCCATCTGCAAACTCCTTCGCATTGAAATATTTTACTTCTCCTTCTGCACTTGCAATCTCTTGGGATCTGATCTGCCGCCCGAGATGTCCTCGCCATTAAAGCTCCGTCTTTATTTCCACTTGCACGCCGTCACCGTGTTCTCAACTCTGCGACTTTCAGCTACTTCGAAATAGCCCCAGCATCCTGCAACAAACAGCCAAGAATTAAGCATCATCATTTAATAAACCATCAGGAAGATAAACATTACATTAAATCAGGCTTTAAATGCACAAATATAGCTATCGGGCCATGAAACTGTGAAAAACGCACGCCCATATGCATATACAACGTTAAAAATGGCCGGGTCAACCATCGTTGACCAAAAACATGCATTGGGCTCTAAAATGGATTCAAAATCCATCGCCTTGCTTTCTCGCCTTCTTCCTTGTATATCGGGTGCTTAATTCCCTTGTATATCGTGAATGTATGTTACAACATACAAGCACCCAAAATATACAAAGAATTTTATGTTTTAACTTCTCTTCGAATCCGTGCTTTGTACATTTCCCCTTGCATATCAGGTTATACATTATAGACATACAAGAACTTTTATGTATTTAACTTTCTATTCGCGTCCGATGCTTATATATTGGCATGCATCTTTTGTTTGCATATCGGCAATGTACATTGGCAAAGATACATACAAAATCTCTTGTATATCCCTTCGGACTTCAACTGTTTTACAAACCGCAGCTTACTCTCTTTCGATTCCGCAATGTATAAAACACAATGTATATAGGATATACATTCAGACGTAATGCATTGTATATACCGTATTTCAATTTCCTTGAGTCCCAGCTTGTATGTATAAATTGCAATGTATGTTTCGAAACATACACACGCAAGGAGCTATACAAGCATTTAACTTACTTTCATAATATTTGGGTTTCGGCACTTGCATGTGGTGTAATGTATATCAACAATGTAAGTAAGATACATACAAGCTGGAAACATACAACGATTTTACCGCATTCCATAAACATTTTGGGTCCGTCCAATGTATAAAGCAATGTATGTTCCACTTGTATGTTTTTAAATATACAATCGCCAAATATACAACAATTTAACTCTGTTTTATGATCTTTTCGGGTCCGCGGCCTGCACATTGGAAATGTATATGACAAATGTATGTGAGATACATACAAACATAAGATGCATCCTGAGGATTTTAAACAAACGCTCATTTCAACTTCGAGCTGTTTCGGGCCCGACTTGTATGTACAAATAGATGTTTAACCAAATGCATACAAGTAAACACGACTTAGGAACCCGACAAACCATTTTGCGACTAACACAAGGACGATATACAAAAGACTTTGTATATGAGCGACTTGTATGTTTTGAACTTGTATATGCAACCCGATATGTATATGAATGACCTTGCATATACAAACAACTTTGTATATGCAATATACAAACCCGAATGTACATTTTACCAAAACACTCATAACTTGCAAAATACAGGGAATTTTAAGATGGTTCAAAAAGCAACCCCTGTTCATTTTCAACAAGGAATTCACCTGTACTCAGCCCTGGTACTTAATGCAATTTTTTTCTAATTTTCAACAAGGTTTGCAATTTTTCACTCCCTTTTCCCTTTACCACCAAGCAGAACAACACACACAAGCGAAAGCAAAAGCCACAGCAGGGGTCCTCGTTTTGCTAAGGAGTAAAATGGGGCGTGTTGTGAATGTCACAACAACTAGCAACCAAACAAAACAATCAAATTAAAACCATTAAAGGAAATTGAATGAAATAAATTCATAACTTCCAACTATCTTTTCTGTAAATCATCATTTAACTTGAGACTTAATGTATTCAATAAGGTGCATGAATTTTCTAATTTCAGTTTAAGTGGGTGCACGTGATTAATAATCTTCATCTTGAAAATTAGTTGAACAATCCAGTGACTGATATTAGACTACGTAGGTGAGGTCATTCCCTGATAGCCGACCGGATAGAGCCTTGCTGCCAGCAGGCGTCCATAGCCTCGACAAGGTTAACATTACAATTCTCCTAAGTAGAGCCCCACTGCCAGCGAGTGTCTATAGCCCCGGTAGAGTTACTTAGATGGCTTAACCTAGATTTTCAATAAAATCCATTTTATTATTTTATATTTTTTTTGTATTTGATAGAGATTTCATAAGATATTGCATTTGTAACTTCGTGATGCAAGGAGTGGTCACTTGCTGAAATTAAGCTAAGAATTGTAATGGTAGTAAGGGTGACCTCTGATTTTTCACCTAATACCTACACTGGTAAGTTCAAAAAACCCAAGGATTTTAGGTGTGTCATTGTGAGAAACATTCCTTGAATACTCAACCCATTCTTATTGAATACAAAATTTCATAAGTCAAACAACTTTCTACATTCATGACAGTCACAACAAGTTATGCATAAACTTCAAGTAATTAACCTGAATGATCTGAATTTTCCATTGTTTTCAGTGGTTGTTAATCTGATCCTTCATACTCTAAATCAAAATAAACATCCCTGCTGAGGAAACATAACAAAGCAAACCAAAACAAACCGACTATACAAACAACTAACCTACGAAAGGAAATAACAAAAAGCAAAGAAAAGAAATAAAACAACTACTCTACCAAACTATATACAAACCCTACAAGGCAAACAAAACCCAGGAAAAGACCCAAAGACACCCATATTTGCATACTTCTTTAGATTATGCATGAGCATCAGGGCACTAGTTATGGTCCTCAACCTAGCAAATTCATCCTTGTATTATAAAAAAATGCTCTTGTATTATGAATTCACTATGTTTAACAGAATAATCTCTTATTATCAGCAACTGAGGAAGCTCATCATGTTCATGATTAATCCATATGCATGTCTAATCTCCCAAATTTCCATAATCAAAATAATATTCAACATTATTCACTGTGGAAAGGAAAGAAACAACCTGATGTATTTCTGGCTCTGTTGGACATGCTTGTTTATTGACAGCTGGTCCTCCATCTAACTTTGCACTTTCATTGCTTAGCTCAATGTCTGGTCTCACTTCAAATTGAAGGATGTACGGCTCTTGATGGATTATTTCTTCATCTTTATCCAGCTTTATTCCTTCATTCTAGATGTTCAATTTATCCTCAAGCTCAAGAAACGTCTCAATGTTCTCTTTAATTCCCTGCACATTAGCATCTAAATGAGTATCTTTATTGTCATAATCTGATATATAGAAATTTATCATTTCTAAATCATTTGACTGTGAATGTGAAACAACATTTGATTCATGAAAATACTTCCCTGTTTCACTTTCAACATAATTCTGGAGTGATGCTTGATCATGCACAGCAATTCCAAAGCTTTCTGCATCTTCAACTTTCATGAATTGTTCATCAAATAACTCACACTTTCCATCTAGTATGGCATCTGGTTCCATTGTCCTGCAACATTCTTGCATTTGATCATTCAATTTAAAGGAGTCATCTATGAAATTAGGATTTACTTTCTTTTCTATGACTCCATTAGTTGCTATCATAGGAACTTCATCAGTAGCAGTGTGTTTAAATTGTTTCACCACCTGTTTACACTTCCTTATCAACTCATCTTCGTTAAAACTTTTCAAATCAGATCTAGAGATTTCTTCCTGACAAGTATTCCTTAGCGATTCTATATATTTATCAAATAATGTATCAAGATTAACCTCACTTTTCCTTTTCTCTTCATTAAATCCTCTTTGTTTATCATCTAGAACTGATTCAGCTATTGTATTCTCTAAATAATTCTTGATTACGAGTGTTGCCTCTTTTTGTTTTTCCAGAATTTCTTCATTTTCCTGCCGAATTTCAGCCCTGAACACATCTAAATAAAATATTAGTCTTTTCAAATATAAATCTAACCTTGTAAGAAAAGTTAGACAATTAATTTCACTGTGTTCCACAAACTGGTGTATCCTGCAACAACTGGATAAACCAAAGTTAGATAAACTGTGAGGATAAACCTGCCTATTCAAGGTTTCCTGAAACAAAGGAATGTTAACTTGACAACTATCTTCATATGTATCCATCAAAATGAGACTCTATTTTCAATTTTTTTTTGAAATTTTAACGAGATCTACCATATCTTAGAATAAAACTTGAAAGCTCAGAAAATGTTGTATAAAACATTTCTAGAAATCCACAGATGCCTTGTTCGGGACCTCCTTCTAGTGCCAAAAATGTGTTGATGAGGATGTTAGTCGCACACAAACACACAAATAAAAGTTACACAACAACCCTTATGTATCTTGAAAGATACAATGAATTCAAAGAATTCATGATCTGAAGTCTCCGTTGATTAGTTCATAATCTACTGACGTTACTCAGTGGTTGATGTGTGTTGTTGTTTTCCATTTTGGGGCCTTACGTAGATCAGTAGATTCTGCAAAGTTCATCAGTATTCTTCCAAATAGCCTATTCTATATGTCTGTCCTGCATAAATCTCCAACAATTCTACCTCTTGCACTATGAATTTACTCAAATAATGTGCCTACAGGTTGATATTTGCGTGATTTCTACCAGTATTTGTGATTCTTTGCATGATATTTTCAACACTACATGCATTTAGCTCAAATATGCTAATGATATTCAGTTATCTACAAGATGTCAGCATATTTCTCTGTTCTGCTTATTATTTATCATGATTTGCAGTTATGGAAGTGATTCACTGAAGTTAAAATGAGAAAAAGGGTTAGAGAATGAGATTCCCAAAATTACTTGACTGAGATCACTGATCCACACACATGTTCCCATACAGCATTGAAGAGAAGAAAACTAGAATCATACTTCACCAGAACATTCCACAAATCTGCATGATCCAGTGCAAATCTTCAAAGGAAAAGTTGACAACAACATGCAATAAAATGCAAGCGCTTCCAGTTGAACACAGCATTCACCATTACATATCCAAAAATCAACTTGAAGATTACATAAAGTTTACAATCAGGATGTAATCTGAAGCTTCATCTCCATTCAGTATGTTTAAGAACAAGTACATTTACAATGATATGAGGAAAGAACCTTTACATTTCAACAATTCAGTCTTCATTAGTCTCAGTAATACGATCTCCTACAAAATTGGCCCGGTCTGATTTTTTTATGATTGACCCCCTCTTTACAGAGTAATGGGGCTGAATATATGGCTCTGATTGTCCCCAATACAGTGCCCAAGAAACCCTAACTAATCAACAGTCTGTAGCCATGCAGTGCAGCATCAGACGGTGGAAAACAAATCCCGCCAAAACCCTGAGCAGCATGTCCATACCGAGCGCCGCTCCAACAATAATGTTTCCATCTGCAAACTCCTTCGCATTGAAAGCTTTTACTTCTCCTTCTGCACTTGCAATCTCTCGGGATCTGATCCGCCGCCCGGGATGTCCTCGCCATTAAAGCTCCGTCTTTATTTCCACCTGCACACCGTCACCGTGTTCTCAACTCTGCGACTTTCAGCTACTTTGAAATAGCCCCAACATCCTGCAACAAACAGCCAAGAATTAAGCATCGTCATTTAATAAACCATCAGGAAGATAAACATTACATTAAATCAGGCTTTAAATGCACAAATACAGCTATCGGGCCATGAAACTATGAAAAACGCACGCCCAGATGCATATACAATGTTAAAAAATGGCCGGGTCAACCATCGTTGACCAAAAACATGCATCGGGCTCTAAAATGGATTCAAAATCCATCGCCTTGCTTTTCCACCTTCTACCGTGTATATCGGGTGCTTAATTCCCTTGTATATCGCGAATGTATGTTACAACATACAAGCGCCCAAAATATACAAAGAATTTTCTGTTTTAACTTCTCTTTGAATCCGCGCTTTGTACATTTCCCCTTGCATATCGGGTTATACATTATAGACATACAAGCATAAAAACATACAAGAACTTTTCTGTATTTAACTTTCTATTCGCATCCAGTGCTTGTATATCGGCATTCATCTTTCGTTTGCATATCGGCAATGTACATTGGCAAAGATACATACAAAATCCCTTGTATATCCCTTCGGACTTCAACTGTTTTACAAACCGCAACTTACTCTCTTTCGATTCCGCAACGTATAAAATGCAATGTATATAGGATATACATTCGGACGTAATGCATTGTATATACCGTATTTCAATTTCCTTGAGTCCCAGCTTGTATGTATAAATTGTAATGTATGTTTCGAAACATACACACAAGGCACAGAGCTATACAAGCATTTAACTTACTTTCATAATATTTGGGTTCCGGCACTTGCATGTGGTGCAATGTATATCAGTAATGTATGTAAGATACATACAAGCTGGAAACATACAACGATTTTACCACATTCCATAAACATTTCAGGTCCGTCCAATGTATAAAGCAATGTATGTTCCACTTGTATGTTTTTAAATATACAATCGCCAAATATACAACAATTTAACTCTATTTTATGATCTTTTCGAGTCCGCGGCTTGCACATTGGAAATGTATATGACAAATGTATGTGAGATACATACAAACATAAGATGCATCCTGAGGATTTTAAACAAACGCTCATTTCAACTTTGAGCTATTTCGGGCCCGACTTGTATGTACAAATAGACGTTTAACCAAATGTATACGAGTAAACACGACTTAGGAACCCGACGACCCATTTTGCGACTAACACAAGGACGATATACAAAAGACTTTGTATATGAGCGACTTGTATGTTTCGAACTTGTATATGCAACCCGATATGTATATGAACGACCTTGCATATACAAACAACTTTGTATATGCAACATACAAACCCGAATGTACATTTTACCAAAACACTCATAACTTGCAAAATACAGGGAATTTTAAGATGGTTCAAAAAGCAACCCCTGTTCATTTTCAACAAGGAATTCACCTGTACTCAGCCCTGGTACTTAATGTAATTTTTTCCTGATTTTCAACAAGGTTTGTAATTTTTCACTCCCTTTTCCCTTTACCACCAAGCAGAACAACACACACAAGCGAAAGCAAAAGCCACAGCAAGGGTCCTCATTTTGCTAAGGAGTAAAATAGGGCCTGTTGTGAATGTCACAACAAGAACATTCTACTTGGTGTTGAAAAGATATATTTATGGATTGTGAATGAGGGATACCCACCCTAGGTGTGGCAGAACCTGAAGTGAAGGGGAGATAAGAGATAATCTCCCACTCTGTTGGTCGAGTCTTCCATTGAACTTGATCATAAGAAGTGGCAAATCTTTAGAGTTTGATGTGTTTAGATTTGGGAATTAACAGAACTGGCGACTCCACTGGGACCAGTGCCATATCCATGAGAGAAGAATCCAGAATTTGATGAATCTAAGCATTTGGTTCAGATTTTTAAGAGTTGTTAGACCTAGAAAAGTTTTGTTGCAGCAGATTTAAAGTGGTTATGTGCGACTTTGCTGTCAGAAAGAACCCAGAAATAAAATAATCTTTAAGGAATTTTTGGCTTCTTAAAGACTCATTCCTCTACAAAGGAGGTGGCTACTCTATGTACAAAGAAATTGATAAAGGATACAAAGAAGTTCTAGATCTGCATATTTTCAGTCAAGAAGAAGGGTTAGCAGTTGTTGCAGTTGTTCCAGGTATTTCTATTCTAGTTTTCAAAAAAGAGCTTATGTGAAAACCATGGTGTATGAGTTTTAAATGGATTCCCTGCTAAGTGAAATTAGCACTGGTTAAAAGGGAAATCGTGGAAATAAGTTTGCATACTCTTATGTTGTAAATTTCAGCTTATATATTATGATGTAGTATGCATAATTATCAAAATGATTCATAGAGAAGATGTATTAAGCATAATGATAACAAGGTTAAATATCAGGAAGTGCTTGAGTTTAGGATTGTAAATGAGTGAATGCATGGTTGAAGTGTGATGCTTGTGAAAGAATATGAATATATATTATCAGTCCATTCATCCTAGTATGGTGTCAAATGTAACAATGTATAATGATCAGTCCCAGCCATGTAATAAAAGAAGTTTCAGCACTAAAAGATATAGAGCCATCAATTTCAGTGGAATTAATGGTTACCCAAATGTTATTCCACCTAAGGTCAGAGAGAAGTTACCAAAATTAAGTGGTACAAAGAGTGAATAAGCAGAAAAACACTTGCAGTAGTTCAGTGATCTAATGGATGATTACGACATTGACCCTGAGGATGTAATCATGAGATTGTTTGCCCAATCCTTGAAGGATGAAGCAAGAGAGTGGTTCTTGAACTTGTTACCACATTCAATTAGATCTTGGCAAGAATTTCAATCAGCTTTTAATGAGCAGTTTGGTGAGAGGGTTTGTGTGTCTTCCATGCTCATTGATTTCTTCAATATCCATATTGAGAAAGAGGAATTGGTCCCTGCTTTCAATCTTAGATTTGTAAAGACTTTAAAGAGAATTCCTGAAGATACTAGACCAAATGATGCATTATGCTTGTTTGTATACCTGGATGCATTTAATGAGGAAACAAGCTATTTGCTAAGAGATAAGGAACCTGCCACATTGCATCAGGCCTACAAATTTGCTATGGATATTGAGAATAATTAGAAATATGGAATGCCAGTAGGATACATGGCTGAGAGTGTTGGTTATTGCAAGGTATTTTATACAGATCAGCAATGCAAATTAGAGATTATGAATAATTGTCAAGGTTGTTATTAGTCTGCTGCCCCAATTTATGCATCATTCCAAGGTGTTGATTATATCTATCCTAATGCAATATTTGAGCCAACAAATGACACAATGCACTTAATGAAGTAAATATGAAGTTGAGATTATACCTCATAGATCTCTGGAAAATGCATATGAGCGGCCAAGAAGCATTATGTTTTTGAAAACAATATCTTAAGTGAGTTCCAATCTGCTGCCCATAATCATGTACCAGCATATAACACATGTCAGATTGAGTCTCAAGTCTCTTATAAACAATGTGAAAAGCAATCAAATGATTATGAAGGGATGTCTCCATCATGTGATATGCAAGGATTGAGTGGTTTTGATCATGGCTTTGACAATGTGGAAGATTTAGTTAATGATGACCTTGCCAAGGTAGAACATGTCCAAAATTACCCAACCTATGAGGTTGATGGGAATGATTATTATTCTACTTTTTCAAGTGACATGTATATGACTGATTCTGAGACTTCTTCTCTTTGTGAAGATGATATTGGTATCCAAGGTATAGCTGATTTATTTTCAGCCTTAACTAATTTTAATGTACATCATGATGATTCTGTGAGTCAAAAGTTTGTACCATTGCCAGCTGAAAGTGGCTTTCAAGGATTCTCAAATCCGTTGTATGATGAGGCAATGGAGATGGATCAGATGGTGTTTTGTCATAATATATTTGAAGGTGGGCTACATGCGATTTCAAATCCATTATACGAGGAGACAGTTGTGCTTCTAGATAATCCAGGTGTTGCATCAGTTTGTGAGGTGAATAACTATGCTAATGTAATTGTTATATCCGATATATCATTATTCAATGACCTTAAATATTGTCATAATATTGATCCTAATGAAGATGAATACAACGCATATGATCTTGAGCATAATATTCATAAGGATGAAGGGGCTCTTGAAGCTGATCAAGAGCTCGTGTTTGTACTTGTTCAAGAGGGGATATGTAAATTAGAATCAGAGATCTTTGGCCCATATGAGAATGATATCGGTGATAATAATGAATGTGTGGATTAAAGATTGAGGTCACTATCAATTAGTGATATGAAAGGTGTTGAAAGTCTCTCAAATAGAGCTATCTCAGAGTGTATTGACATGGCAAAAATCTCAGGCCTATGTGAAAAGCAGTCAGATGATGGAATGAGCAATATAAATGATTATGATTATTTTTATTTCGGTATACCTAGGAGTTGTTTGCCTAGTTTGCATCAATGTTCCTATGATGATTTTGTATTTTCTATACAAATTTATGATGAAATCAGACCTAATGATCCCATCCATTTGGTAGATTTTGAGTACTTTCAGTGTTCGGATCAGCTGGATGACTGCTTGGTGATGCATAATAGTGAAATAGATGATGAGAAGTGCTACATGCCATATAATAATGCATTGTTTGATGAATATGGCATATATACATTACTTGATGGCAAAGGGTATGACAATATGTGTGGTTATATGCTTGATTTCAAAGTGCAGAGTGCCAAAGGTTACATTGACAGTGATAGGCTCAGAGAAATGGTTAGAGATATCAGTGACTACGCATGTGATCAAGCAGATTTTAGTCATGTTTTTAGATTGTGTTTGGGTCAGTCAAATCAGAATCAGGTGTTTGATAGGGGAAAGTATTGGTTCTCCATTTTTGTGGCCCGGGGCCACCAAATGAAGTTTGAACTCTAATTTGTAGAATGAAGTATACAGTGGTCGAGTAGCCGAATGGACTAGGCACCTGGTCTACATCTCGAAGATCTAGGATCTCGCCATGCCTGCAAGAGGCATACATCCCCAAGCAAGAGCCACTATTGGCACCCTCAAATTTTGCAAATTTGAAGTGCCTATATTCTTTCAATGTGTCGACAGAGGTCAGGTCGGCATGCTGCTCAATCCACCCCAGAGCCCACCTTCGCTAATTAAAATCTTGCAACTCAGAAGTCATCTTGCAAATTTGTATGGTGGGAAGTTTTTTGGCACATATGGTAACATGCCTGCTCAGTTTTGTGCTTACAGGATGATTTTTCTGGGATAATTAACTCTTTTCTGACTACGACCGACCTAGATTTGGTGTTCTGAAAAGTTTTAAATATCGTAATTCTGAGGGCGACCCATTTCTTTCTTTGGTCCAAAACTTCTCCAATTTCAATTTCATTGAAATCGGAGATCATATGATGCATTATTTTAATGCATTTCAATTACAGCGAAGACATCTGGCAGGCCAATATACAAAGGAGGTACTAGAAATCATTCAATGAAGCGAATTCTGGGGAATGGGTTTGCGTTAAATAATTAATAATGGCCCTATGCAAATTTTTGCAGCCTCCGACTATCCAGTGTGCCCGCAATGAAAAGGCGTCGTTTCCCTGGGAAGAGAAATTGACCGGTGATCATTTTTCCTAAGTTGCCAAATGCATTTTTTAAAAAGAAAAATATTCACAATTTTTAATTGGCAAAATAAGGTGATAAAAGTTTAATATAAACATTATTGTAATGTTTATACATTATAAAAGTAAAGCAAAGGGAAATAAAGCTTAATTTTAAGTATTTCACAGCATAGTCGTTCGATGGTGCGATACGGACTCTTTTGGTCAGATTTCAGCCTGCAGTCTTCTTTGTAGCAAGAATGAGGTGTTTTCTTCTCCTTTGAGGCATTTTTGGGAGTCAGCTCAGCCATTTTCAAACAGAGTTTTGCCTGATGAAGTTGTTGATCATGTTTTTTGCTTTTCGACACATTTTTGGGGTGTTTTGGAGCTCAAAATTATTGTTTCATGGTTTAAATTCATCCCCTGACCATTCCTAATGCTTGGGCAGGGATTTTATGCATATTTGTGATGATTTTTGGTTGCCAGAGTGGCTAAAAACGCCCAGCATTGCCAAAAAATGACCCAGTGATGATAAAATTTGACATGGAGGCTGCAGGATTGTGTTCTTTGTTATCTCAGGGGATGGATGCAATCAAGAGGGAGCCTGAAAAGAGGCCACGCGGCCTCATTTCGCAGTGTTGTAGGAGGATGAAGAACCTTCTAGTGTGCGGCTCCAATGGTGCGATAGGACAGAGGATTGAAACAAAGTTGACACCTGGCAGCTGCAAATTAAAATATGGACAAAATAAAAAGGGGGAAAAATTAAAAACTTTTAGCTCTATATTTTATATTATATTTTGTCTTCTCCTCTTTTTATGTATTTTGTCATTTCCCCAGGCTCATTGACAGCAACTTGTTATGTAAAACTCACCCAATTGCCAAGATGTAATAAATTTTTAGGGCAACATGCTCTTGCTTCTATAAGAGAGCATGTTGCTCCACTTTGTAGAGAATAATTCTAGGCTTTGGATACAAGGTATCCACACTTTGGGGAGAATTTTTATTGCAGATATGGTTCTCTTGTCTGGGTGCAGAGGTATTTTCTATTTTGTAAATGTATAAATTTCTGAATGACAATGTTTTTCCCAGATTGATTTATATGAAAACACTTTATGTGTGTGTCACATGTGATTGTCTCCTTGGGTATTAGTATTTTTCCTTTGAACAAAGTTGTCAAGGGTTTCTAAGTTCTTCAATGTACACTTGCTATGTTGCATGTCTGATTTTTTGCTTCTATTCAAGGAGTAGATTAAATTTGCTCTAGATCAGATATGGGGAAAAGTGTGTGATATCAAGGGATTAATGAAGTATGGTCATAGATGATTCTTAATCTTGGACATGTTACTATAAGGCAGTAATATTTTTATTTTGGGCCCTCTGGATATGAAGTTTTGTTGTCATGAGGGAACATTTGCAGTGATGGGTTTGACTCTGTTGCCCTGATAAAGCACCGTTCCAGGATTTGCTTACCCAAAGGGTCTAGGAAATCATTGAATATAAAGACAAATCATTCAAACCATTTTATGTTTTATTTTGTTTTAGTTTAGGAGCTACATGTTCTCTGATATGAAAAAGTTAGATGATCCAAGAACATTGTCAAACTGGGGTTAATCTTATAAATCTTGGTGCACACATGAGAACATTCTACCTGGTGTTGAAAATCTATATTTATGGATTTTGAATGAGGGATACCCCCCTTAGGTGTGGCGGAACCTGAAGTGAAGGGGAGATAAGAGATAATCTCCCACTTTGTTGATCGAGTCTTCCATTGAACTTGATCATAAGAAGTGGCAAATCTTTAGAGTTTGATGTGTTCATATTTGAGAACTAACAATCCCTAAGCACTAGTCACCTCCAATACTTAGGGATAGGCCCCTTTCCAAATTCAAACTCTACATAACCCTCTATACCTTGCACTGGCGATGACGTCAGCAGGGGACACTGTCATTCAAAAAAATTTAAAAATTTCTGCACTTTTTCATATGACTTGCACTAAATTTTTAAATTTATTTCTATTGATAGAATAAATTATTGCCATCTACCAATAGGCACCTATTTTTCCATCTTGTATAGATCCATATGGGATATTCTCTACAGAGATTCCTTCTAGGGCATGAAAATGGAAAAATAAATTGCTTCAAACATAGTCAAGTTTTATATTAAAATATAGGTTTTTTGGTATTTTGGACTCAATGGTGAGGTATGTTTTTGTCTAGGAGGCCTCTAGTAAAAGCTCACTCACAAAATCCTCATAGAAAGAGCCTTGACAAAAAACTCATTTGTCAAATCATCATCAAACCTTAGATTTGCAACAACCCAAGTTTGTAAACACACTTGTGACCTTGAAGATGTCATCATTCTCTTCCTAAAAAACCATGAATTTAATTATACACAAGAATCTACTCATACCAAAGGTTGTAAATACCTAGGAGATCTCCTCCCACAACCTAAGAACCACACTTTAATACCACTCGAAAGGAAAAATTGTAGCAATAATAAACATTTTCACATAACCCTAAGAGAGAAAATATGCAAATAAGTACTCAAAATCCACCATGCAAAAGAATAGATAAACATACCATTAAGATGACACAAGATATAGCCTAGGAAAACCCTCCATGAGGGAAAAACCCATCCTCCAAAAGCATCCATGCACTCAATATATTATTCAACAATGAAAACATTCCAATACACTTACAGAGTCTCCATGAATAATTTTGAAACATCAAGGTCCTCCAATGCATCCTCCATGTGTCCAAGCATAATGGGTAACCGTGCAACCACACATCTCATGTCATGTTTCACATATGCATTCTACAAGAGAGCTCAATAAAAATGACAACCAACCTCAACCCTTGTTTTTATAAAATCAAGCTCACATAAAACTGCTAAGTGGTATTAGCTAAACCACATGTCTCAAAACCATGAGATCACAAAACCATTGACCCTAAAATTAAATATTTACTACAAATATTAAATATGTGTCCTATGTCTCCTACACATAAAATATCTGACCAATGTTACAATAAAGCTTTACAAGTGGACCCAAATAAATATTTAATGTGGCTAACACATCACTAGAGATGCACCACAAGTAAATATTTATTTTACATAACTAAAATATTTCTTTCTTGTGTAAGGTGTACAACACCACCTTTTCCTAACACTCATGGGGAGGGGGATCTATGGGATGGTGGATGGGATCAGTTTAGTTTTCTTGGTCTTGAGGGTTTATTACACATGAACATAGTTAGCTTGGATAGTTTGACCTTGATTTGATGATGGGCAAGGTTGATCATGCTTTGGGATGAGCTCTTGACATAACTTGAATTGCTTTGCTAACAATATGGATGTACTTCATTTTGTTTTGACATCCCCTTTAGTGATTAGTTCATGGAGACACTCCTACATTGTTGCACATGGAATAGTGAGGGGCCATTAACACTTATGAGTTTTACGGATCTTATGGCTTTTGGATTTGATGGAGTTGATAGACCTTTGGGAATGTCAGCATTTAAGCTCCCATGTAGGTTTTCTTGCAAGGATGGTATATCTAGGGAGATATTGATCATGCTAAATAGGCTTTATTACATCAAAACTTTATTACCAACAATGTAGGGGTATTTGTCAAAGAACGATGACATGGGATTAGAGGTGTTGCAAGACTCCATAACTTTTCTTTGTCTCTTTCGATGGTGATCCTTTGCTAGTAGTAAATCCTTTGTAGATTATTTGGGTGAAGTAGGATTAGATGAGTGATAGGATTGTTGATGTGTTTGTGAAGGTTTGGATGATGAAGGGCTTACATAGGAGTACAAGGCTTTGACTTGATTTTGGAGGGTTTAGAATTTGGACATAAGTTTTTTTATAGGGTCTTATCTTAGAATGGTGTTTCCCTTACCAAGGTTAGTATGAGGATGACTTGTGGATGCTTGATTTTGGTTCATGGGGTAACTAGTTGTAGCATGTTCTTGGTTTAAGGGACCTTGGTTGCTCATGGTTGGGCATTTAAATCCTATGGCAAGCTTGCTTGTAATATGTCATCAAATGATTCATGGGTATACTTGTCTCGTTCAACAAGACTACCATCATCATCATCAACAAAGGAGTCATGGGTATACTCATCTTAGTCCACAAGACTACAATCATCATCATGAAAGGGGTTTTTAGATTAGTTGTGACAAGGGGACTCATCAAAATAAAATGGATTGGTAATTGCCATAATTTTTTTTTCAACTTGGAAGATTTTGGATGATTAGATTTGAATGATTTGGGATCTTAGATTTCGAAGGCTTTGACCTTAGGGTTTACTTTGATAGATTTTTAGATGTTAGATTTGATTTGCGTGAGTTGATTTTTGATGCTTGGATTTAGATGAGGTCTAGAACCCTATGTAGCTTGATGATGGGATTGATCAAGGATAAGGACCTCAAGGTGCTTGATGTTGGATTTGATTAAGGTTGAGGATCTTGTGTAACTTGATGTGTTCGATTGATTTTTTATTAGGAGATAGCTTGATGATTGATGGGTTTGATTTTGATTAGAGGGATTAGGTTGAGGACCCTCGATAATTTGATGTTGATTCAATTTTAGATTTGATTTGATGCACAAGGTATTGGACCTTGTGGAATTTGATGTTGAATTGATTTTGATTTGATGATGATTTGATTAAGGTCTAGGACCTTAGGGTAGCATGGTGACGGTTTGGTTTGGACTTCAATTTAGTTTAAGGGATCTAGGTCCCTAAACAATTAGATTTGTGATGATTGGTTTTAGATTTAGGATGATGGTTGGATCTTGGGTTGGTTTCTCAAGGATAACCTTGGATAATGGATTTTGTATTAAGCTAGGATTTCCACAAGATGATCTTTGGATTTGGATGATTGGATGATTGGATAATGAGATCTTGGATCCCAAGGATGGCCAACTAAAATTTGAGTCATTGTAGGATTGAGATGAGGACTTCTTCTCAAAGCGAATGTAGGATAAAGACAAGACTTTGGCATGCACTCAGTATTTAGACCCTAAAAGGGTGGACATGATAAAATAAGTTGAAGGGTATTGATATAAGTCTCATAAAATTTTCAAGATCTAAAAAATAAATCATAAATTACAAACAAAACCCTAAGGCCAATATATAGGGGTATAGGAAATTAGATAGATTCAATAATAAATGTTTACAAAAATAACACTATATACAGATAACTAAGGCAAAATAATGATTTAAACACAAGTACATATAATTAACCCTACTTTACAAAGTTGAGATTAATAATATTAATAAAATAAATGCTTAAAATAAAATAGAATAAAACAATGCTACTTAGATTAAAACTTAGTGGAGATATAGATGTGCCAAATATTAGGAATTGATTGACCAATTTATCAGAGCATTTTATGCTAGATGGACAATTTTGAGTTTGTAAATTTTTTGTCTAATGCTTTAATTCACTTCCACAACTACGGAATTTACCTTCATGACTAAATTTGAACCCTTTTCATGGATTTGAATTGTATTGATATGATTATTTGAGTTTTGCTCACCTTTATGTCTGTAACTTGTGTTTGTGGAGGGTTGATGTTGATGGACACCATTTAGGAGCTTGCTTGATAAGGGTTGTTCTCCTCTATTCAAACCCATTTATTGTTTCAATGGCATGGAATAAAGATCAAAGACAATAGGTAAACAAGCATTGATGCCTAGTAAGCTAATGCTCCATGATATGCTCTCTATGTGATTATACAAATCAAAATAAAAGCTCTTGGACGGTCCTTAGATGAATTGAAATGAATTAGGGTTTTCCCTCATATACAACACTCTACAATGAAAGATAATAAATTTCACACTTAAGTCAACTCATGATGGCTAGTTAGAGGGAACTAGCTTGGGTCCAAGATTTAAATTTAAATTTGTAAGTTTTGGGGGTCATTTCTACACTCGTAAAACTAACCTAGGTTAGTTCTACACCCACATATTTGAATAAATGGATGAACTAAAGAATAGTACCAACACTTTGAGATGTACCTAGGTGGAATTAGGTAATATTTAAGTTATTTTCCAACTTTTGTATTGAAACATGCCGCTTATACACTAGTCATTGCTTTAAGTATAACTTGGTCAATGTGAGTCCTAGACAAAGAGGAAAAGTGTAGGGTATGCAATTTTCACCATTACAAATCTAGACTACTTTATTAATTTGTTTTTTTTTTCCTTTTAGAATCTAAAATTAAAGTATAACAATAAACACATTACATTTGGTTCCTATTTGCGATCTAGTCAATGTGTTTAGATTTGAAGTGGGTATAAGATCAGTTTGGTCATGTAATTTGTAGATAACTAAATTGTGTGAAGCAATAAATTTGGAGTAGATAGTGGATGGAATTTGTAAAATACACATGTGGTTATTTAGTTACTTTATATTTTATTCTTTATAAACCATTATAAAATAATGTTATTGATTAGATATAGATATTGATATAACAAAAGGTCATAGGAATAGGAAGAAGAATTTTGTGAAATTTGATGGAAGATGGTAATATATTACTGTATTGTTACAAAATATATTGGGAGAGCAATGTTACATGTTTATACATCTTATGTAATACAAGTTTTTAAGTAGTGGAAAGATCAATAATATGTAATTTTTTGATCCAATAGCTGAAGGAAACAATTTGCAAGAAAAAAATGTGTAATAAGTAAAGGATTACAAAATTTGTTTTATAATATAATGTTTTTTAATTCAATATGATTAGACTTGATGACATGATTTGTTGTTCAATGTTTAATATAATTTGTGTTTCAACTATGATATTTTTTTATTGCAATTGAAGTGGCATTTTACAAGGAAGTCATACAAGATGAAGAGAACTACTAATTTGTCCCAGAGGTAGTCTTCATAGGTGATATTTTCTAGGTGAGGGAGGAAGAGTTGCAAGATAACAACTAAAAATTTAATCTTAATCCATGCTAACAAAGGTATTGATGACACATTAATTGCATTGTTGTTCAAATGTTAAAATTAAAAAACTTAATAATGTTGCCTATATTTGTTGTCAAAAAATCAACTCTTTGCACAACTTAGTTCCCTCACTTCCATTAGAAAGAATTTTAAACATTCATGTCATTGACCATAGTAGTATCTTCCCACATTAATAAGATCTTATCACTTCAATGTCAAATCCCTAATAAGTCAAGCATACTTTCTATTGGATTTCACTACATGTCATTAATTAAACTAGCACTTACACCATTAAGAGGCGAAGTGATCTGATGATATGGAACATGGACACATGTTGATTAAAAGTGCTTTGTTTTATTAAGAAGAATAGTTTTCTAATAAAATGAGACAATTTTGGTGATTGAGTGATATTTTATGATGCAAGACAACTTTTCCAACATTGTTTAGGCTAAAATCCCATAGGGAAAAGTATATTGACTAAATATTGAATTGTTTGCATAGTTAATAAATCCTATCAATTGAAAGAAGGTTTCTAAGCTTATAGACTAGGCTATGGATTTACTTTTATCTAAATGAAAATGAAGGTTCGATTCTTAGTTTTGACACACAATGACATTACAATTAGAATGATCTTGAAGAACCTATTTGGGATAGTAGGCTACCACTTCACTCAAAGATGGGATTATAAAAAACAAAAGTAAAATAGAAATGGGTAGTTGAATAAAGATGTTATTTATTTCTTCACAACTATATATAATGGTCAAATGCCTTTAACTAAGATCATGGTATGATAATTGTGTGTTGATTGCTACATGTAATGTTAATAGACAAAGCCAATGCAATTTATTTGGGTCACATGTGTTGCTCCCTTACTCCTTTAATGAAATTTGACAAGTTTTAGGGTGTTAGTTGTGCATGTGTCTTGTATGCAAAGTGTCAGTGGCTAAATGGGGTGACCTACAAGGATCTACCAACAAAGATTCCCATAATAACACCAAGACCATTCCATGGCTTACAGTGCCTGCATTAACACTTCACTAGTCTATGGTACACTAGAGCACATCTCTGATGCTCATAGTAACACAAGGACCATTAGTCCATCTCTAGTAAATTCTACACATGCTCCAATAATAGTGTAGGGTGCTTTGCATAAGATCGGGCTCTGCAATAATCATACTTTTATCAAACCTTCTATAATTTCCACCATAGCTTAAGCAGTATCCAACACGCCTCTAGGCCAAACCCCAAAGTCTAACTCACCCTACTCATCATCACATCATTGTGAGCATCACATTTTGGAAATTTAATAGTGTATTTGATGTGGTAATCAAGGTGGCACTCTCAAGGCTCAGCATGCCAGGTCATCTGTCAACACATAGCATGACTACCAACCATACCGTGCAACCATTGGGAGGTGATGAGCCACATATGGTGACAAGGATCATTGTACCTTGGCATTTAGTCATGTTTTTTTGTTAAATCTAGGGTTGTGTCCATGGCAGTCTGCAATAGAAACTTGAAATTAATAGTCCTTAAACTATCTAATGAAATGAAACCTACTTATTCAATCAAATTCTTGTTTTTAACTAACTGCTGTGAAAGAAATCTAATCTAGAAACTGGAACAATACAATGTTGAAATGATGTTGGAAATATCAGTGTTAGAGACACTGCTGGTTTGCTATCCAAGTAAGGTGTGTTATCATTGATGGCAACAATGTTCAAACGTTAGTGGTATGCTCAAAGTTTAAAGGTTGTTTTTCTCCAGAAGAAGAAGACTTAGTGAAGAATTGGCTAAGTATCAAACTATCCCTTTGGTGCACAGTGTTACAGTTTTTGGTCCGCATTCCTCCACTGTGTTATACTTTTATTTGCGGTTCTAAGGGGCTATTGACATATGTTTGAAGTTTCTAATTCCAAAGTTTCATTGTTTGATCACTTCCATAATGACAAATAAAGTTGACTGGGTATCGCTACTTGGAAAGATAATATTTAACTGTGACAGTGAGTGACTTTTGGTACTCCACATTTCTCCACAATGAAATATCTTGCTTTGCAAATTTGAGGATATGTTTGTAGATGTCTGAAGAGTGTTTGTTCCAAGTTTGAGATTGTTTGGTGTTTCAGAAGGTGAGTTGTGATCTGACGGTTAGTGTATGCTTGTGTTTCTCTTATGATGGAGTTGACTTGAAGATGTTTGCTTTGTGCAGAGATTTCCAAACGATCTAGCGTAATCTTGAGAGGTTCTATAGGTCTTGCCGACCTAGGAGAACATGTTTCATTTGTTTGTTCCCTCCGTATTGGATATTGTGGCCAACCTAATGTTGTGCTACACACTACACTCAAGTAGGCCGACCTATCTGGTGTTGTAAGTTAAGCGGTTCTAAAGGAAATGATGTGTTGAGTTAAGTGAGATCTATTTTAGGTTTACCCTGACCTATTTTCCAATTTGAATTTTGGCAGGGAGTTTATGTTTAAGTTCGAGGCATGATTTTGAGATGACCTAGTTGATGTTGAAGATTAGGTAGCCATATAAGTGGAGATTTGGCTTTGAGGTCATAGATTGAAGTTGTGTGAATAAAACATGTTGTGTGATGCAATGTGAATGGGTGAATTGGGAAAGAACATAGTAGATTATGTAATTGCGGAGCAGAGCAGAACTATGTTTCAGAACATCAGCAAAGAATTTTGTTTGTGTTTCATTGGAACTGTAACTCATGCATGTGCAGATGCAATTATAGAAGTTCATCTTTGGCAGCGAGCCATTTCTTTTCTCTCCTTCTTTCTTAGTGGGCAGTGAGTCCACTTGGACAGTGATTCCTTGGGTAGTGAGCCCTCTGGGTGGTTAACCCTCTGGGTAGTGAGCCCTATTGTAGTGAGCATTCTTTCTTTTGGGCAGTGAGCCTTCTTTGTAATCTGGTATTGATATTATAATATATTGTGAGCTAACACTCACCGTGGTTTTTCCCTTTTTGGGTTTTCCACGTAAAAATCCTAGTATTCATGTGTTATGGTTTATTGCTTTATGTTTTCATGCATAACTTACTTCACTGCAATTGAATATGCTAAATGGTTTGAGAAGTTTTATATCTAAATGGTTTTATAGAATATTGATTCACCCCCACCTCTCAGTATTCCAGGTGTTCAATAAATGATTTATCTAATTATGAAAACTAGAAAAGACGTTAAAACAAAATTAACAAGAATTAGATTCATTTCTATGAAAGCAAGAACACTAAATTAAAGAATTTACAGTACTGTAAGAAAGCAATAAACCAATACTAGCCTTCCTTCTATTAGTGGGAGTGGGCCCTTGCTCCACACCTTCAGAATCGAAGACTAAGTAGAAATTTTAAAACACAAAAAATAGAAGAATCTCCTTCCTTTAATCCAGTATTTCCAAATAGAGTATATTTCCACAAAAGTATATGTTTTTGCAAACTATATGAGACTATCAAAACTATCTATTCTATCCTACTACCTCCTTACAATATATATCATATTGTTGTTGATATCATATCTCTAGAGTTTATTAGTTTACTCCCAAGTCTAGTTTAGATACAAAAGATCTTTACCCCAAAGACTAAACATGCAACTACCTATATCAAAATATAACCATGCAGAACTTAAAAGAGACTTAAGTGACACTGGAGGTGTCCTTAAATCTAGAGTTTTGACTTTGATAAAATAGGTCATAGAGGCCCTGATAAAAATGAATTAACTTTAAAACAACATACTACTAGAAGTACCTAATCATGCAAAAATCAAATGATAGGTGTCCTTTGTCTCCCATGAGCTACTGCAGTTGTCTTCTTCAAAAACTCTAGCCTTCATATGCAGAACTCTAGAGCTTTACAGCAACTTCAGAGATTCTAGCAGTGAAACAGCTCCAAAGATTATGTGCAACTTTGAAGACTCTCTGCAGTTAACAACAGCTCCAAAGATCACCATATATCTCATTAGCACATAGCTCCAAAGGTATTGTAATCAACAACCCTTATTGTCCTGATAAACCAACTACGAAGATCCTCCAACCATTCTACAAAACGTTGGAGTTCTTTGTACTATGTCTTCGGCTCAGCTCTAGAGATAGTTAGGAACATCTCCGGAGTCTTCAAAAATCTTTCATCGCCTGATAGATAAACCCCTATGATAAAAAGAAGACATTTCTACACAATTTTTTAAGTTTAAATCCAAAACATGAGTCTTTTCATCACACCAGTAACTTTAGTATTTCATTTTTAATTAACATAATCTAAACAAGGTTTACAATTTTCATAGTGCAATCAGGAGATAAGGTGGTGTCTGAAATGGAAAAAGGGAACATAAGGGTGTGTTTAGATGAGTGCTACCTACCACTCATCATCCCCCCCAAGCTTGAGGATTTGTAGTGTTGAACACATAGTTATACTGAGAGGGGGGTGAATCAGTATATAAATAAACCTTCAAACTTAAGATGCTTCCAAACATAAGTAAATATTTAAAGCATAAGAACACACACACATAGCACAAGATTTACAAAAACCCAAGATGGGAAAACCACGGTGAGCTAGCTGCTTGGATCTACTGTCCAAATCCATCCTCACAAATAAAAATGAAGTTTACAATGAATTTTATGGGCACCAACCCAAAGGAGACACCAATCCCCTAATTTATGAGCACCAACTCCCTATACAATGCTTTATGGGCTCCAACCGAAAGGAAGCACCAACTCCCTAAAGCACAACAATACTTACAAGATGAGGCACTAACCTCTGCTCAACAACTATGAACTAATGGTTGAATTACCTTCACAACATTATCTTTGCTAACACTTTGACATCCTTGACTTGTTCAGACACCTTTGCACTATCATTTGATATCGTCTTGACCTTTTATTCATTCTGATAGCTCAAATACCTCCGCAATCCTAAATCTTCTATAGGTTTTGCAATGTTGCTTACACAATTACTTGTCTCCCCTTGATTATACATTTATCATCGCACACTCACTTTGTAGAAATCTTTTTCCTTCATATATATCCTACACAATCCTTCTAAACTTCACCTTTGTCGACCTTGATGAAACGTGTAACATAAAACATGTAACGACCTTGCTTGTTGGCTCCCAAATCATCTGTGGTGATAAATCTTTCCATGTGGTTCATACCAAAGGATCTACTAGCCCAATTTGCCTTTGCACACATTTCTATGCTAGTACAAACTTCCAAACACATGGTGCAATCACTCAAACACACCATGTCGGCTCTGCAGCAACATATTCTCTCATGCCTTAGCTCCAGAACCTATGCGATACCAAAGAAGTGAGATAACAACAAGTGGTTCACACAATAAGAACTATAAGTCCTAACCATCTTCTTCATAAATTTTTCTTTTTGGTTCAAGCATCTTTTTGTTGGAACAAGTGATCAGACATTGAAACTTGTTATCTCTACACTTGCCTGTCTCACAGTCTTACCTTGGAACATTGCTAAACATACTTGTGTTACTTTTTATATTTTGAAATTTGGATATGTTATGCAAGACACCATTATTCACATATGGTTCAAACCATGAGGCTATATCTTCAAGTGCAGAGAAATGTGGAGCATTCTTCTATACCTTGGAGATTGCAACAACACTATAACACCATTGTCTTCACTCTGCTAACTCTGGAAAGCTTTGCAGTAGTTCTTATGCTTTGAAACTTGGATCATGCATACCTCATAGATGTCTCTGGCTAACCTCCAAGCTATGAGGCCATATCTTCATTTGTGGTAGAATGTGGAGCCAAACCCGGATACAAAGTAACTGGGTACACATACAGAAACTTTATACAAACTTCTAGAAACATACCAGATAACATCCCATTCAACTAGAAATGCATCATACCTTCAAATACAACAGATACCAAAGCAATATTCAGACAAACCAATGATACATGACTCTATCCTTCACATATCTCAAAATGCTCTACAGCATTTATAGTACCTTTGACATCAATGACAACACAAATGTCCAACAATCTCCCCCTTTGTCATTGATGGAAACACTAATCCTGATATGCAATTTTCTCCCCCTTTGACATCAAGGGCAAAGGGCCAGTGGTCTTCCTTTGTACTAGAAACACATATAAGCTCCCCCTATCTATACAATTCTTGTCATCCTCAATAGTCTCTTTGTCTACCTGCTCCCCCTGAGAGGTAGCCACCATCAATCCAAGGATAATCTTGAACTACTCCCCCTGGACAAATGTATCATCTATGCTAACTTTAGAACATCAAATAAGAGAGAGTTATCTCTCTCATCTTCTATCTGAAGAACTCAAAAGTGTTATCATGCTCTTTCTTTTTATACTCGAGCTAATTTTCATCCTTTTAACCCAATAAGCATTCTATTTCCTTGGTCTCAATGAGATCATCACCTTCTGTGCTGCAACAGTCCACCACAGGCTCTCTGGAACTTTCTTCCATGGTTTTACATTCTTCCATACTGAATGTAGTATTGTAGTATTTATCTCTAGATCCATCACACATCTCAGATTGATCATGAAATGAAGTATGCAGGATTATTGTCCTTTTAGAATTATGTTCCTCTTTCTTCCTTTTCCACACTTTCTCAAACTAATTCCTCATATCAACAGAGTTGTTTCCCTTTTTATCTAGTTTAGAAATATCCACAAAATTACTTCTACAATGCCTTGCAATATGTCCAAAATTATTATATTTGTAGCACATGATATTGAAATCAACCAAAGGAGTAAATGCACTTTTGCTCACAAAATCATTTTTCATTGTAGGAATTCTTCTGCAGTCTATTGCCTTGTGTCCATAATGATTGCAATTAAAGCAGTAACTAGAAAAAGAATGATTGAACCTGATATTGTATACTTGTGCTCCTGGATTATGTCTCTTAGATCTTTTCTTTTGTTTGGGAACCAGAATAAAACCATCATCTCCCTTTTTGTTGTCTTCTGTCATATTGGTCTGTTCTGATCCTAAACGTCCGGAGCCCTTCTTTTCTGAAACCTTCACTACTACCTTCATGGATTGTTTAGTTGCTTTACTATTCTAATTTTCATTAGATCCAATACTGGTCTTGATGTGTGGTGACCTCTCATCCAGAATCTCAGTAATTTTTCCAAACTTTAGTTTTAGCTAATTGTTTGTTTCAATTTCTATCTCAAGTCTTTTACAGTCCTTGTCTCTTGTCAACAACCTTTCCATCGTAGCCTCTTCTATCCTCTTTGCTTCTTTCACCTAAATATTCAGATCAATGACCATCTTTTCTACCTTCTCAAGATTCTGAGATAATTTGTCTTTGGCTTTTACTTCTTTATCAATCCTCTTCTTTAGTCTTTTGATTTCTTTGTCAGCACAACGCAATTTTTCCACAAGATTCACCTCATCATCTTCATTTCTGGAATTCACATTATTTGTTTCCATTGCCATAAGTAGAGCCTTTTTACTTTCACTTCCAAAAGTGTCTTCATCATATTCCTCAGATAAGTAGCCTTCTTACTCAGCATACAAGTTATTCTTCTTCTTGTTGCCAGTTCTTAGTTTGCATTTTGAAGCAATGTGCCCAATTTTACCACAATTGAAACATTTAAAAGGTAACTTACCTTCATACTTGTCGGAACCTCTTTTAATCTCCTCACAAAGTTTGCTTCTTCTGGATCAAAATCTTCACTGAGATCTGAATCCACATTCTTCACTGATGCCTTGAAAGTTGCCTCCATTCTTGAAAATTTGTCATTCACAATTCTCATCTCATAGATAGTGAGGGAACCAAATAGCTCATCCATTGTGAGTTTATTCAAATATCTGGCTTCTTCAATAGCAGAAACTTTTGAATCATACCTTTGAGGGAGAGATCTCAATACTTTCTTAACAACCACTGAATCCTGTACCTCTTCACCAACAGCTATGATTCCATTCACCACTTCATCTATCTAAAGTAGATAGTCAGCTATGTTCTCTTCTTCTTTCATCTTTAGATTTTCAAATTGACCCTTGAGGATCTGTAATTTTGCTTGCTTTACTTTGACATCTCATTCATAGATATTTTTAAGTTTATCCCATATGTCCTTAACTGCCTTGCACTGCATCACTTTCACAAACTTTGTGTTAATCAGATCACTCAAGATAGCATTCTTAGCTTTAGCATTGTTTTCACAAGCCTTCTTCTCAGTCGGATCTGTGAGAGAATCTGTAGGAACAATATAAGCATCGATAGTAAATCTCCAAACATCATACCCTAGAGAGCTAAGATAGGCTTCCGTCCTTATACTCCATAAGGCGTAGTTAGTTCCATCAAATATAGGTGCTCTGTTAGAAGGAGACCCTTCTTGAGCCATGTGTTCTAATCTAAGATCTACCTTCAGCTGTTAGGCTGCACCAAGGAACCTTTCTCTGATACCAATTGTTGAACACATAGTTATACTAAGAGGGGGGGTGAATTAGTATATCCAAAAACCTTTAAACTTAAGATGCTTCCAAACACAAGTAAACATTTAAAGCATAAGAACACACACACACATAACACGAGATTTACATGGAAACCCAAGATGGGAAGACAGTGGTGAGCCAACAGCTTGGATCTACTATCCAAATCCAACCTCGCAAATAAAAATGAAGTTTACAATGAATTTTATGGGCACCAACTCAAAGGAGACACCAATCCCCTGATTTATGAGCACCAACTCAAAGGAAGCACCAACTTCTTGTACAATGCTTTATGGGCACCAACCTAAAGGAAGCACCAACTCCCTGAAGCACAACAACACCTGCAAGATGAGGCACTGACCTCTGATTTACAAATCTGAATTGATGGTTGAATTACCTTCACAACATTATCTTTGCTAACACTTTGACATCCATGACTTGTTCAGACACCTTCGCACTATCATCTGATATCCTCTCGACCTTTTATTGATTATGATAGCTCAAGTACCTCTGCAATCCCAACTCTGCTATAGGTTTTGCAATGTTTCCTATAGAGTTACTTGTCTCCCCTTGATTGTACATTTATCATCACACACTCACTTTGTAGCAATCTTTTTCCTTCATATATATCCTCTGCAAGCCTTCTAAACTTCACCTTTGTCGGTCTTGATGAAACATGTAAAATGAAACGTGTAACGACCTTGCTTGTCGGCTCCCAAATCATCTATGGTGATAAATATTTCCATGAGGTTCATACCAAAGGATCTACTGGGTCTAATTAGCCCTTGCACACATTTCTATGCTGGCGCATACTTCCAAACACATGGCACAATCACTCAAACACACCATGTCGGCTTCGCAACAACATATCCTCTCATGCCTTAGCTCCAAACCCTATGCGGTACCAGAGAAGTGAGATAACAACAAGTGGTTCACACAATAAGAGCTATAAGTCCTAACCATCTTGCTCATAAAATTTTGTCTCTGGTTCAAGCATCTTTTTGCTGGTGCAAGTGATCAGACACTAAAACCTGTTATCCCTACACTTGCTTGTCTCACAGTTTTACCTTCGAACATTGCTAAACATACTTGTACTTTTTACATTCTAAAATTTGGATATGTTATGCAAGACACCATTATTCACATATGGTTCAAACTGCTAGGCTATATCTTCAAATGCAGAGAAATGCAGAGCATTCTTCTATACCTTTGAGACTGCAACAACACTGTAACACCATTGTCTTCACTATGCTAACTCTGGAAAGCTTTGTGATACTTCTTATGCTTTGAAACTTGGATCATGCATACCTCATACTTGTCTTTGGCTAACCCCCAAGCCATGAGGCCATATCTTCATCTGTAGTAGAATGCAGAGTCAAACCCGGATACAGAGTAACTGGGTACACATACATAAACTTTATACAAACTTCTGGAAACATACAGGATAACATCCCATTCAACTAGAAATGCATCATGCCTTCAGATACAATAGATAATAGAGCAATATTTTGACAAATCAATGATACATGACTCTGTCCTTCACAGATCTCAAATGTTCTACAACATTTACAGCACCTTTGACATCAATGACAAGACAAATGTCCAACAGTCTCCCCCTTTGTGATTGATGGAAACACTAATCCTGATATGCAATTTTCTCCCCCTTTGACATCAAGGGCAAAGGGCCAGTGGTCTTCCTTTGTACTAGAAACACATATAAGCTCCCCCTATTTATACAATTCTTGTCATCCTCAGTAGTCTCTTTGTCTACCTTCTCCTCCTGAGAGGTAGCCACCATAAATCTAGGGATAATAAATATACCTTGAACTGCTCCCCCTAGACAGATGCATCATCTGTGCTAACTTTAGCACATCACATAGGAGAGAGTTCTCTCTCTCTCATCTCCTGTTTGAAGAACTCAAAAGTGTTATCATACTCTTTCTTTTTATACTCAGGCCAGTTTTCATCCTTTTTACCCAACAGACATTCTATTTCCTCGGTCTTAATGAGATCATCACCTTGTATGCTGCAACAGTCCACCATAGGCTCTCTGAAACTTCCTTCTATGGTTTTACATTCTTCCATATTAAATGCAGTATTGTAATCTTTATCTCGATATCGGTCACACATCTCAGATTGATCATGAGATGCAGTATGTAGGATTATTGTCCTTTCATAATTATGTTCCTCTTTCTTCCATTTCCACACTTTCTCAGACTTATTCCTCATATCAACAGAGTTGTTTCCCTTTTTATCTGGTTTAGAAATCTTCACAAAATTACTTCTACAATGTCTTGTAATATGTCTAGAATTATTGCATTTGTAGCACATGATATTGAAATCAACCAAAGGAGTAAATGCATTTTTGCTCACAAAATCATTTTTCATTATAGGAAACCTTCTACATTCTATTGCCTAATGTCCATAATGATTGCAATTAAAGTAGTAACTAGAAAAAAGAATGATGGAACCTAATCTTGTATACTTGCACTCCTAGATTATGTCTTCTAGATCTTTTCTTTTGCCTCGGAACCAGAATAAAACCATCATCTCCCTTTTTGTTGTCTTCTATCATATTGGTCTGTTCTGATCCTAAACTTCTGGAGCCTTTCTTTTTCGGAACCTTCACTATTATCTTCATGGATTATTTAGTTGCTTTACTGTTCTAATTTTCATTAGATCCACTACTAGTCTTGATGTGCGGTGACCTCTCATCTAGAATCTTAGTACTTTTTCCAAACTTTAATTTTAGTTGATCATTTATTACAATTTATGTCTCAAGTCTTTTACAGTCCTTATCTCTTGTCAGCAACCTTTTCGTCATAGCCTCGTCTATACTCTTTGCTTCTTTCACCTGAATCTTCAAATCAATGACCATCTTTTCTGCCTCCTCAAGATTCTGATAATTTGTCTTTGGCTTTTAGTTCTTCAGCAATCCTCTTCTTTAGTCTTTTGATTTCTTTGTTAGTACAATGCAATTTTTCCATAGGATTCACCTCATCATCTTCATTTCCAGAATTCACATTATTGTTTCTATTTCCATAATTAGAGCCTTTTTACTCACTTCTAAAAGTGTCTTCATCATATTCCTCAGATTTGTAGCCTTCTTCCTCAGCATACAAGCTATTCTTCTTCTTGATGTCAATTCTTATTTTGCATTTTGAAGCAATGTGCCCAATTTTACCACAATTGAAACATTTAAAACGTCACTTACCTTTATACTTGTCGGAACCTCTTTTTAATCTCCTCGCAAAGTTTGCTTCTTCCAAATCAAAATCTTCATTGAGATTTGAATCCACATTCTTCACCGATGCCTTGAAAGTTGCCTCCTTTCTTGAAAATTTGTCATTCACAATTCTCATCTCATAGGTGGTGAGGGAACCAAATAGCTCATCCATTGTGAGTTTATTCAAATCTCTGGATTCCTCAATAGCAGAAACTTTTGAATCATACCTTTGAGGGAGAGATCTCAGTACTTTCTTAACAATCACTAAATCTTGTACCTCTTCGCCAACAACTCTGATTCCATTCACCACTTCATCTATCTAGAGTAGATAGTCATCTATGTTCTTTTCTTCTTTCATCTTTAGATTTTCAAATTGACCCTTGAGGATCTGCAATTTTGCTTACTTTACTTTGACATCCCCTTCATAAAGATTTTTAAGTTTATCCCATATGTCCCTAGTTATCTTGCACTGCATCGCTTTGACAAACTCTATTTTTGTCAGACCACTCTAGATAGCATTCTTAGCTTTAGCATTGTTTTCACAAGCCTTCTTCTTAGTTGGATCTGTGAGAGAATCTATAGGAACAATATAAGCATCAATACCAGATCTCCAAACATCAAACACTAGAGAGGTAAGATAGGCTTGCATCCTTATACTCTAGAAGGCGTAGTTAGTTCCATCAAATAGAGGTGCTCTATTAGAAAAGGACCCTTCCTGAGCCATGTGTTCTAATCTAAGATCTACCTTCAGTTGTTAGGCTGCACCAAGGAACCTTTCTTTAATACTAATTGTTAAACACATAGTTATACTGAGAGGGGGGGTGAATCAGTATATCCAAAAATCTTTAAACTTAAGATGCTTCCAAACACAAGTAAATATTTAAAGCATAAGAAGACACACACAACACAAAATTTATTTAGAAACCCAAGATGGGAAAACCACGGTGAGCCAACTTCTTGGATCTACTATCCAAATCCAGCCTCACAAATAAAAATGAAGTTTACAATGAATTTTATGGGCACCAACCCAAAGGAGACACCAATCCCCTGATTTATGAGCACCAACTCCCTGAAGCACAACACTTACAAGATGGGGCACTAAGCTCTGCTCTACAAATCTGAATTGATGGTTGAATTACCTTCACAACATTATCTTTGCTAACACTTTGACATCCATGACTTGTTCATACACCTTCGCACTATCATTTGATATCCTCTTGACCTTTTACTGATTTTGATAGCTCAAATACCTCTGCAATCCTAACTCTTTTATAGGTTTTGCAATGTTGCTTACAGAGTTACTTGTCTCCCCTTGATAATACATTTATCATCATACACTCACTTTGTAGCAATCGTTTCCTTCATATATATCCTCCACAAGCCTTCTAAACTTCACCTTTGTCGGCCTTGATGAAATGTGTAACATGAAATATGTAACAACCTTGCTTGTCGGCTCCCAAATCATCTGTGGTGAGAAATCTTTCCGTGCAGTTCATACCAAAGGATCTATTAGACCCAATTTGCCTTTGCACACATTTCTATGTTGGTGCATACTTCCAAACACACGGTGCAATCACTCAAACACACCATGTCGGCTCCATAGCAACATATCCTCTCATGCCTTAGCTCCAAACCCTATGCGGTACTAGAGAAGTGAGATAACAACAAGCAGTTCACACAATAAGAACTATAAGTCCTAACCATCTTCCTCATAAACTTTTCTTTCTTGTTCAAGCATCTTTTTGCTGGTACAAGTGATCAGACATTGAAACCTGTTATCCCTACACTTGCCTATCTCACAGTCTTGCCTTAGAACATTGCTAAACATACTTGTGGTACTTTTTACATTTTAAAATTTGGATATGTTATGCAAGACACCATTATTCACATATGGTTCAAACTGCTAGGCTATATCTTCAAGTGTGGAGAAATGTAGAGCATTCTTCTATACCTTTGAGACTGCAACAACACTGTAACACCATTGTCTTCACTCTGCTAACTCTGGAAAGCTTTGCGGTAGTTCTTATGCTCTGAAGCTTGGATCATGCATACCTCATAGCTGTCTCTAGTGAACATCTAATCCACGAGACCATATCTTCATCTGCGGTAGAATGTGAAGCCAAACCTAGATACAGAGTAACTGGGTACACATACAAAAACTTTATACAAACTTCCAGAAACATACCAAATAACATCCCATTCAACTAGAAATGCATCATGCCTTCAGATACAACGGATACCAGAGCAATATTTTGACAAACCAATGATACATGACTCTGTCCTTCACAGATTTCAAATGCTCTACAACATTTACATCACCTTTGACATTAATGACAATACAAATGTCCAACATGCAGGTCCTCCTGCACTATTCAAAGCTTGGATTTATTTAGCTTGTACAACCTATCTATGCTGTTGTATTCTTGTTTATAGGTTGTCCAAGTTCTTGTGTTGGTATTAGCATTCCCTCTGAATTAGTCAATTTGCTTTATCCATACCTGAAATCTTGTATCTTCTAGTTGTTTAACCCACATGGGCAAGGGCTCAATGATTAAGGGTATCCTAAAGTGTCCCCCTATCCATTCTTATTTATATTTATCTATCATTTTGACTACAAACCTTGTCTTTCTCATTAACCATTTAAGGTTAGCTGGAGATATTAGGTCCCTCATTTTCTGTTCATTTGTTAAGGTATTCCACATTCTTTTGCACATTGTCATAATTTGATCAGCTGAGGAGTGCATGAATAGACCAAACTCTATAACACATTCTTGTAAATGTTGCTGATACAAGGGAAATATCTTGGCTCTAGGAGAGTAGATTGCTAACTTGAAATGAATTTCAAAGGCCTTTGGATTTGGTTAGTCCCTCTAGAGGAATAGGCATGTTTTTGCCACTTTTTTTTGTATATGCCTCCATTCTCTCATGCCAGATTTGGTGATTTTTCATTAAAGACATTAATGCCCTTAACTAGAATTCCCTTACAAAAAGATTGATAAAGAATGTATGGTCTTCAATAAAGAAATTATGCATTAAAATTCACAAAGGAATCTTTTATCCTCATCACTACTCTATATATACACCTTAATGAAATCATTCCCATCCTTTATGGTCTCGGTGAGGTCAGAGAGGACCAATGAGAGTTTTCTTTGAAGGACATGTTCTTTTAAGAACATTGCATAACTACCACTGGGTGGCGTACATGAGAGTATCTCTAAAGAAATATTGGCTACTGTCATTACCTTTTCTTCCAAGGTTTTTATTTTTTTAGTCATCACAGAGACTACTCTCTGTAGCTGGAGCATGACAGTTGTACCAAATAGATCTTGGTACCTTATTTTCCAATTCACCAATGCCCTAGGGACATCCAACTGAAATATCCTTAGGGAGACCTTAGTTTGTGTGCCTTGATCAACTATTGGTACTAGAATAGCCAATTCTTTAATCATCTATGCTTGTTCATCAACTTTGTTATTGACCTTTGTCAATTCCCAGGCCTAATTGTGCAGTTTCTCAATTAAGGCTAACATTAAGGTAATACTATTATCCCTGGCTTTGACAATATTAGAGATTTGAATGTGCCTCTGTATCATCTCTGCATATTTCTTCTTAATCTTAGTTCCTTTTTCCTTAATGACCTTTTCTTTTCTCTTTATTTGTTTCTTTAGTTCATTGATCTCCTAGTCCGTTGTTGATTCTTTTTTTTTGCATGACCTTTTTAAGGTCTGTAATGATTAGTTGTTTGCCCCATAACTATATTTTCAAGTTATCAATCTCCTCCATTAGTTGTTATTCTTTGGAGATTTCAATATCCTTCCGATCAAAAGGATGGGAAAAGCTTCCTGTCTCCACCCTTTTGTCATTTCTGTCTCCTCCCCTCCAATTTCTCCTTGCTCTTCAAAACCTCTTTGCTCTTCTTCTCTTTATGCCCCTTCCATCTGCATGGCTTCCCTCTTTTCTTTTATTCTTATTCCTTCAGCAGACTTTTGGGCATGTGATGGCCTAGCTTGATCTTTAGGAGGGGTAATTGAGGTCCAGAAGCCAACAAGCACCTTAGCAAGGAGCACAATCTCTCTCTCTCCATTTGGGTTTTATATCTTTTATGTTGGATTCTCTGGAGCACTCTTGTTATTGTGTCTCTGGTGCTTGTTTCACTTCTTTTGAATCTAAAGCAATTTTTTGAGGTTCAGTAGGTGCAACCTCAGGTGCTTTAGAAGTTTGTGGAGCATGGGTCTTCAGAGTACCTTCCTTAGTTGCCCTTCCTCTTTTACTCCTTCTATAAATGGGAGGAGTGTCTGCACTTGTTAGGTCCTCATTATTCTTCTTCTTATGTTTTTGGGGCTTGGGAGTATTTGTAGGCTCCTCTGCTTTTTCCTCTTCACCTACCTCTTTTGGAATCTGGGGAGAACTTAACATCCCCCATCTTCTGTGTTGGGGTGGATTCCTCAGCCAATGTCAATTTTTGTTTTGTTTTGTGGGGTATTTTGGGGGACTCCTCCTTAGGTGTGACTTCTTCATGCTCTGGTGCAGAGGATGGTTCTCCCAGAATTTCTTTAACCTTTTTCTTTTTCTTAGCAGATGGGGAGGAAGTGGATGGAGTTGGCCTATCCTCCTCTACTTCCTAAGTGGTAGAGGGTGATTCTACTACTATCTTTTCTTCCTTTTTCTTTTTCTCAACAGCTGGGGAGGAAGTGGATGGAGATGGCATATCCTCTACTTATTGAGTGGTAGATGGTGACTCTAGTGTTGTCTTCTTTCCCTTTTTCTTGACCTTATGAGTGTTATCTAGAAAGGATAGTCATAGGGTCTCCCTCCCTCTTAGAGATGAAATGATGCTTGACAATGAGGTATATAAGGCCATGGTGTTTAAGCTAACCCTTCCCCTATTGATGTTTTTCAGCTAATGAGGTAATTGCAGAAAATAGGAAATTGGGTAAGTTTATCTTATATTTAGGGTGAGTGTAGCCATGCGTTAGAAATATCAACATTTTCATAATTGGCCCTAATACGAGGGAGAACTGGCCATCACAGGTGGAGTATTTCATTAAACACATAGCCAAGGACTACCAAGGCTGAGGAAGGGTGTTTCTGGCAATTCCTTTTACTTCTCTCTTATTAGTGTGTGTTTTTATTTCAGCTTCATTGTCTATGGAGAAAGATTTTATCAAATAAGTATACAAGGTTTTTAGATGGTAGAACCTCTCACCTTCTTCTAGGAGTCCGAAGAGCCTGTTGATGATGGATGCAAAGATGGGAATGATGAATCCTCTTACTTGTGTCTTGTTGTTCTATAAGTTGGAGAGGAACTCCTCCACAATGTCTTCCTTGTACCCTTTAAATTTCTCCAGGAACTCAAGCCATCATGCAACCATCAGTATATCAACAGATGCTTGATCTTGTAATAGTCCTTATGCTGTCTTTGGTTTTGATTTCTTCTTAACCTTCATACCTCCAAACAAAACTATAGTTTGCCAGTGTTTATCCCCCTTCAACTTCCAAACCCTCAACCATGCCTGCCTATCCTTCTAAAACTTCTCACAACAGACCTATCCCACCTTTAGAGCTCTCTAATTCCTAAAATCTAGAGTTTGAATTTTCTTTCTTGAAATTTTTAGAATTCCCGATGGTGATTAGCATGAAGGTTTCTTTGCTTGTATTGCAAGCTACTGAGTCAATTGTGAGGAAATTATGGCTTTCAAGATTAGAAATTATGATTTAGTATGGTTTGCGGAGGGTTATGTCACTCCAGAGTTGTGATGAATTACCATTGCAATAATTAGACGTCATGCTATGGTTTGTGTTGTCACCTCTGCAGAATGTGATGCGACCACTCCTTTGTGTGTAGCCTTCAGCATTGGTTTCCATGATGTCCATGGGGTGTGAAGTGATGGAATCTTCATTTGAACTTGTGGTTGATGGGACGGCTCCCATTGTCAGCATATGGGATCAGCAAAATGATTGAAAATAGGGGTCGCCAACAATAGACTGTCATGAATGCTCGTGACCTAGCCTCTTTTTGAGGGTGAGGTTGATGATGTCATTACCTTTTTCTGAGTGTCCTTCCTTAGTCATTTTAAGAGGTAGGCTCTGGAGGTCTGGAATTCCCTTTATTGCTTGAGCATCGGAGGTGCTCCTAGTTGGCTCCGAAGGTGCTCCTAATGAGCTCCAGAGGTGCTCCCTGTTGATACCTGCATGAAAAAGAGAACCACCATTTGTTGGTTTTCAATTCTCTTGGTGAGAAAGATTACCATTTGACCAATTTTCAGCCTCCCTCTTTTATTTTATTTTATTTTTAATTTTTTCTTCTTTTTTTTAAGAAGGACCGCCATATTACTGGTTTTCAACCCTTGTTTTTATTATTATTTTTTTCTTTTTTTTTGAGAAGGGATGCCATATTACTGGTTTTCAACCCTTCTTTTTATTTTTCTTTTTTTTTTCTTTTTCCTTGAGCTGATATATGATGCCCTAGGACAATACCTTGTTCCACCATCATAAAACATTTCTCATGGCTTAAGGACAATTGATTCTTTTCACAACATTGCAACACTTTTTCTAGATTTTTGAGGGCTTCTTCAAAGGTATCCCCATAAACAGTAAAGTCATCCATGTAAACTTCCATACACTCATTAACTAATTCAGCAAAAATAGCTAAAATAGCCCTCTGAAAAGTAGTTGGAGCATTACACGGGCCAAATGGAAGGACTCTATATGCAAAGGTGCCCCATGAGCATGTGAAGGTGGTATTTTCTTGGTCTTCTGGTGCCACTTAGATTTGATTGTATCCACTAAACCCATCTAGGAATGAGAAGTATTTCTTTCCTGCTAGGTTGTCTAGTACTTGGTCAATGACTGGCAAGGGAAATAGTCCTTTTTTGTGGCCTTGTTCAGCTCCCTGTAATCAATACATACCCTCCATTTCCCATTCTTTTTTGGTACTATAACCAATGGGGACACCCACTGGCTATCTAAGATAGGGTAGATGAATCCTGCTTGCAAAAGTTTTTCTATCTCAGTTTTTACAATTTCTTTGACTATCGAGTTTAATCTTCTTTAAAGCTGTCTAACAAGCTTAACATCTTTTGTATATATATGGTGGGTGCAAAATTTAGGGGTTATGCCCTTCATGTCTTTATATTCCCAAGCTAAAGCTTCTGAATGGGATATAAGAAGATCAAGAAGTGCTTCCTCCTGCTATGTTGTCAACTGAGTATTGATGTTAAGTGTTTTTCCAAGTAAGACCATGATTTGCTTTGTGATGTGTTCCATGGATGTTCCTACCCCATATTCTAGACTCATGGTGTTAAGAGGGAAAGAATGTGGGAGTAGTAGATGGAAAGTGGCTAGGTCTCTGTAGAAAGTTTCTCCACAAGGGATGACATTAGCAAGGGTATAATGGGCTACAATCAGAAGTTCTTTCCTTAAATCTTGAGCTAAGTCCATTGTATCTTTTTCAATGAGGATGTGAGTTATGTCTTCAGGGGTGTCATAATTTATCTCTTCTTCTAATTCCCCTAAGTGTTTTGTAATGGTGACCATAGCTAGGGAAGCACTATTTTCTATGTTATTAGGCTCATCTATCCATGCTTTTCCTAAATAATGTATGGATGGCTTAGTTAGGGGATACAAAGAGATTTTTTTCAGGTCTATGCCATTAGATATGACCATATCCCTTGTTCTACAATCAATGGATGCTGCTACAGTAGCCAGCCATGGTCTGCCTAAAATTAGAGGGTAAGCATTCCTTTGGTTCCTTAGCTCTAAGATCATAAAATCAACTGGGAATTCCCATGATTCCATAATAACTAGAACATCAGTCAACACCCCCTTTGGAATTGCTATTGATTGATTAGCCAATTGTAAAATTGTGGAAGTGGACTGAATGACTGTAAGAGCCAACTTATCCAAAGTGTGAACTGTCATGACATTTATTGTTGCTCCTAAATCAACTAGGACATTGGATATTTCTACTCCCGAGATGTGGACTATGATGATAGGATTTCTAGGATCTCCATACTTTGGAAGGAACATCTCTCCCACTAGTAGATCCACCACTATCCCCTCTACTTGAATAGTGGTGGTAAAGTTTTTCTTATGTGTATGGTGCCTATTTCTTAGACTCCGAAGAAGCTTTAGAGTGCAATTTTAAAGTAGCTCCAGAGGTGATCTATGGAGATGTTCTTTTAGGAGGAACTCCAGAGTGACCTGAGGGCTATTCTTGTGGCACTTTTTCAGTTGTAATCTCCTCCTAGGGTTGATGGGATGGATTTTCAAGTTCCAATTCATTTGTGATTTCAACAATAAGTGAGGAAGATGGTCTTGGGAGAGATTTCCCATAACGTAGTTGGAGGTTATTCAAATGAATATCATTTATACTAACCATATTTTCTTGCTCATTCATATATACAACTACTTGTTTATTGCGTGGATTTGCTATAGGTTGAGCTGGTAGGGGTGGCTGACTGACTGGTTCATTTTGAGGCTATCTGGCCTAGTTAGAAGTGCTTGTTGTTGGTTTGGGAAGCGTCTTGGTTGGCCTTGGAATTACTAGTTATATTTTTGTTGAGGACCCCACTGTGGCTGCATATTCTGTGGCCCAAATTGAGATGGAAATTGTTGTGGCCAATTTTGGTTGGCCCAAGGTTGATTTGGCCATTGCTAGTTTTTCCAATGTTGGTTTGGCCAGTCTTGTGGTCCCTATGGAGGAGCATTTTAAGGTCTATGCCATGATGAAATTCCATTGGTTATTCCCCTAATTTGAAGGGCATCTATAAGAAGCTTGAGTTGGATATTGGTTATAAGGAAAATGACCAATTTGTTTATGTCCTACATAGTTCAACTCCTCTTCTATTTGAGCATTCTTTTTAGTCAGTTTCTTCAAATATAGGAGTTGATCACAATGGCTTCTAGGATGATCTTTATAGCAGATCTGAAAGATCTAATATTTATCTAAGGGGCATTATCTCAAAATGTGTTTATTTCTGCACCTAGGGCAGTAAATTGACAATGGTTCATTGGTTCCATTTTTTGCCTGAATCCCATCTAAAGTGGTATTCAGTTAAACTAAAATGTCTATTTTCAAGTTTGGAAACTCTTCCATCAATTGCCCTATATCATATTTCCCTTTTTGAGACCTTGGTGTTCTTACTACATCTTGTGTTCTTGAATAGTTTCTACAAATTTCCGTAATTGCGGGCATATCCAACTTGTTTATATTCCCTTCCCATCAAATCTAGTGCTTGCTTTATTCCTTATCCAACCCTCTTATGAGTAAGGTTTTGGCTAGATTATGTGCTACAGGGTTGAAATTCCTTCTAAGGGCAAAATGGAACCTATACAAGTAGTCTTCTAAGCTCTCCTCTTCTCTCTTCTTAGTTCTAAATAGTTCTTCCTTTCTGTCACTGATTCTGTAGTAGTACTATATTTATCCAAGAACTTTGTTTCAATTTGCTCCCATGTGTGTATAGAATTAGGGGCCAATCCCATGAACCATCTCATGGCAGAATCCTTCAGTTTAGATGGGAAGAGTTTTAGCTTTTGGTTGTCCGATCCATAGTCATATGTTTGACATAAAACTTTGAATTCAAAGAGCAACTGAACTAGATCCTCGAAAGGGATTCCCCTAAATGTTGGAAGATTTGAGGGGGAGATGTTTTTCATAGGTGCATTTTCCTCTGGATTGAGGATTATGGGATATGAGAAAGTCCTTGCATTGTCTTGCAAGGGACTTGGTTGGTCATGATTGTCCCCCATGGTTAATGGAACTTCCTAAGGTACTACTTCTTCCCAAAATTTAGGCTGAGTCTCTTGGAATATGGATCCTCTTAGCATATCTACTTGGTGCCTCTCCTACAATTCTTGGATGTATTCTGAGAGTGTAGGGCGTTGACGGCTTGTGGCAATTGTTGTCATATTTTAGCCCAAGCCAAAATAGCCCAAAATCTTGCCTTATTCCATCAAAAATATCTGATCTGAGAAAGCCTAAATGGAAGAGGGTCTCCCTTCAAGAATCCCAAAAATTCTAAGCATTTTGCCTCTGTCTTTTGCCTTAGCCGGCAAAAATTTTGCCCCAAAATCCAAAAAATCTCCCTTTTGCCTTTGCATTTTAAACCCATCACATATACTCGATCTAAGACAATTTAAATGGGTTTCTTTCAAGATTTTCTAAGTAAAAGTCTCCACTAAGTCAATATGTTTTCTTCCCTTAAAAAAATCTGTCCATTTGAGGGCTTTGTCGGTAAATCGACAAAATCATGAGTTGTCAATTTTGTCGACAGAGTTCACAAGTCCGCGACTTCGTCGGTTTGCCAATTTTCTGATAAGGTAGTAAAAGCGGTGAAGGAAAAGTGAAAGATAGAAAAAAGTTGAAGTTTGAAGCCTTTTGTTAGTGAATTGACTAGTTTGCAAATGCTGACTTCACCGACCATGTTCATGGGTTCATGTTTTTGTCAATTTTCTGATTTGCTGACACAGGGGCTAAAAAGGGAACAAAATTGTTGAAGGAAAGAAAGTTTGATGTCTTCTTTAGCAAAATTGTTCAAGCTAAATGTTTGTAGGAAAATTGGTAAAATCACGAACATGCAAACTTGTTGTCTGGGTTTGCGAGTTTGTAGTCTCATCGATTTGCTAATAAGGTGGCAGGGAGGCTCTGACAAAGAAGAACCAAGTGGTGAAGTGAAATGGAAGGGGTGAAAATGAAGAAAAAGTTTCTAATGAAGCAATAGGAAAAAACTAAGTGTTTGTCGACGAATCAACTAGTTTGTGAACTGTCAATTTTGCCGACCAAGTTTATGAGCTTTTGTTTTCACTGATTCATCGATAAGGCAACCAAGTGGCGAAAGGAAAAGGGCAAAGAAAGATAGTTCATCGATAGAGAAGAGAAAAGATAAGGGAAAAGAAGGAAGAAGTAAGCAGAAAAATAAGAAGTTCGTGATTAAGATAATTCACTGATAAAGTGAATAAGTGAGGAGAAAAGCTACAAAGGGCCCTTGCTGGAGAAATAGTGGGTTCAAACTTGAAAGTTCACCGACCAAGCAGTTTGCCGACCAGATTTACCAATGAAGGGGAAATGAAGATGCCTAGAATAAAGAGATAGAACTTGAGTTTAGATGGCCTGATAGAGGTGAAAATGAAGATCAATCAGGTAGATTTCTAAATTATCAGGTATGGCCAGATTCAAAGGGGCCTGTAAGTGAAAATTAGACAACACATTTAAAGTGTTGTAAAAGCTAAAGGGGCACGGTTTCTTGAAATCACGCCATTGTTGTAGAACAAATTAATACCTGAAGGACAACATTATAGATCAGGTAGATTCAGGTAGTTCAAACAGTTAAATCCTTCAATGCATCAGTACACAGGAAGGATAAAATGGACTTGCGGGTACTATGGAAGGATTTCAGACCTTTCCTCTTCAATGCGCCTGACACCCATGAGCGTAAGAAATCTCCTCCTGTGACTTTGTAGACCTGTTAGGGCATGGCCATCGTCTAACTTTACAGGATTTCCTTATGGGGCCATGGATGAATTCAATGTGGCATGGACGCATGACCAAAGTTTAGTGCCCATAGCTGCACAGTGATTTGTAAAAGCTATATATGCATATGTCGAAGATGTATTTTGGGTTGGTTGGCTACACTGGGTCATGTTTAGAGGTAGAGTGTACTTTTGAAGATTTAGGCCTTGTGGTTTTCTCTAGAACTGGGTGGATTTAATGGACTATGCTCTTTTGTGAGCCTCTCATGTCTCCATATCAGTTCACCAATGAAGGAGAGTCTATCATTTTGTGTCTATCTTACACCTGTAATGAATTCTTCTTCTTTTGTAATGGCTATTTAGCCTCTATGATCAATATAAACTAATTTTTGCCTCTCTCATTGTTCTTACACTGTGTTTATTTGATAGATGTAAGCTATGTATTACTATTTGATAGATGTAAGCTATGTATGGTGGATAAAATAGTCTCTTTCATACTTTCATCTCTCTGCCTTAACCTCTGTTTGAACCTGCATGAGTCTGTGTGAATTCTCTTCAACATTTGAGATCATTACTATGTTATGTCAGTTGCAGTTAAACACCCTAAATCTGGTGCATCACCGTTTTCTTTTATGTATTCCTTCTCTCCCTTTTCCTTGTGAGCATAGCATTAGATTTAGCCATTATTCTTTGGACCTTAAGTCCAGAAAGAGGTGTTGGCAAGAGACACTGCTAGGCATGTCAGGGGTTGTCATTGATGGCAACTAAATTTATCTTACACATCTACATTGTATCACTTGATCATACCGGAAGTCAGATTGTAGATTTGTTTAAGTTTAGATAGACAGGAACAGAGCTTATGACAGGGTTCGGCATTTTGCTCCACATTTCTCCACAGGTTATCATATTGTGCTGCGGATCTGAGGGAATGTTAAGGGATGTCAGGGCTACCTAAATCTAGATTTTTAGCCTCTGGTGATGAAGGGATTGAAAGTTACAAGCATATGTGTATCAGGTTTTAGTGAGACAGTCCAGTCCGGTGAAGAACAGGCCGACTTGGTGTTTGATCTGTGTGCGGATTAAGAGAAGTGGTTGGTTGAGTGATTTATGAGATCCAATGGTATTGGCTGACATGTGTGGTGATTTGAATTCATAAGTTGTGGTCTGCATTGATATTTGTGCATGGATTCAGCTGACAGAACAGTGTTCTTGAAAATGCCTCTAAGGTTTCTTGAGGTCGACTGCAGTCGATGAAATTTCATATAGCGGATATATATAATCGATGGGTGTGAGCATTTTCATATATGGTTGTGCGAATATGAGATAAGAGGTACGAAGTGTGGTAGTATCAAGTGCGAAGCAAAGATCTGAAGCTCGGATCATGGCAGAACAGTAAAACAGGGCAGTGAAAGATGAAGTGTGTGAAGTCGGTATATTGATCCTAACAGGAACTATAATCTTGTAATGTTAGATGCTATTCTTTAGTTAAAGTACTTCTATGAACTCTTTGTAATCAATCTTGTAGGCAGTGAGCCTCCTTTGAGCAATGAGCTCTGGGCAGTGTGCCCGAAGGCATGTGCCTTCCCATTTTGTAATACTTTTAACAAAGTATAAAATCTTGTGGGTTAACCCCCACCGTGGTTTTTCCCTTAACCGGGTTTCCACTTAAAAATCCTGGTGTTCATGTGTAATGATTTTGTTGTTGTTGTTCTTGAGTTCATGTTTCTTTCTTTTGAATGTATGCGGTAAATTAATAAAGGAACAAAATAATAAGTTTTGTAGAACACTAATTCACCCCCCCCTCTCAGTGTTCCTTAATTTCAACAATTGGTATCGGAGCAAGGTTCCTTGGAAGAAGTTTAACAGCTTGAGGAAGATTTGGGAAGGTGTTTCGATGGGTTGATCTAGGTATTCTGATGGCATCGATGAACAACTTCAATTTGCTTTAGAAGATCTTGATCAGTCCCGAGCAGAAGTCAAAGAAGTGAAAGAAAATCTTAAAGATGCTAAGGATTTCATTCAAACATTAAAGGGGCAACTGAGTAAATCCAATGAAAAGAGGAGGGAGCTACTTCAGCGGTTAGAAAATCATAATGAAGACAATGATATGGATGAGGCTTTGAAGGTGAAGACAAAGGAATGTGAGAAGCTGGCAAAAGAAGTTGTCCTAAAACATGAGATGGAATCTGGGGTGATGAGGTTAACCAAGGAAATTGAGGAAAGGAAGAAGACTGAAGAAAACTTGAATCAATCTCTGAAAGAAAGAACATAAGAGTGCTACAGATTAGACAGAATAATTGGCCATCTAGAGTCTAATCTTCAAGAAACCAGGGAAAATGAGGAACAACTTGAAAGGCAAATTGTTATTCTCAAACATGACCTAGAAATTGCAAATGAATACAAAGAGAAGTTCAAGATAAGCTCAGCTAAACTTGAAGTGTTGCTTGATAGTCAGAAGAAGGCAGATGATAAGCATGGTTTGGGATATGAGAAAGGTGAAAGCTCTGGATCCGGTCAAATAAATCCTAAATCAAGGAATCAGAGAAACAGACCTAGAAGACCTCGATAAGACAACCTAATGCTTAATGGTATCCATCTTTCAATGGAAATTATTTCAATTGCAATAAATTTGGTCATAGAGCTACTTAGTGCAGAAGTAGAATGAATCAAAATGGTCCATCTTTCTCTGGTCAATACTTCAATTGTAAAAGGTATGGTCATAGATCCAATGAATGCAGAAGTATGACAATGAGCTTCTCTAACAATAAAAGAAATGTCAATTCTTTCAATGGCAACTATTTTGCATGCAATAGATTTGGACACATGGCTAAATAGTGCAGATCAAGAGGAAATCAAGTAAATGAGCAAAGAAATGTTGTGTGCTTTAATTGTAACAGATCCGGTCATATTGCAAGATTCTGCAGAAGCAGGAATGATGATAGAAAAGGTCTGGTAAACAGAAACCAAAATATGCAGGGACAAGATAAAGGCAAGGGTAAAGTAAATGTGAATGAGATCCAGAATGAAATGAACAAAACATGGGTAAAGAAAAGTGAAGTGAATGATGGTGATGGGTCCACACCAGAATCTGGTGCTATTAATTCCTCCGGGAATTAAAACAGGAGCTCTGGCTCAGGGGGAGCCACATTGAAAATCTAATTCCCCCTGCCAGTAAGTGAGTGCCTGAATCTAGCATGATGAATGAAGATAAAGAAGCCTATTTCAAATCTGTTGAAGCAAATTCCAGAAGAAAAGAAGTTAATGTGAGTGATTGCGGAGCAATTGAAGATTGATTGTATGCAGAAACAGTGTAACCAAATGTATTAGGGCAAAACATTTATTACAATGGTGAATTAGGTTTTATGGAGCATAAAAGGTCATTTACTCAGTATTTGAATCACTTTGCATTTGAAGAGAACAAGGAGAAGAGCGCCTGAGCTGAGATTTCAAAGATTTAAAGTGTGAAAAGTGAATTCAACATCTAACCCTAACTAGCGAAACAAGGTATTCTCTGTTAAACTCTTTGAATTTGCAATCTTTGGATATGGCTACTTCGTTGGTTGTTGACATCACCGAAATGCGCTGACCTAAATTCAAAAAGCATCCACACAAATCTATAGAGGTTGATCCGTTAGGTGCCTTTTCAAACGTTTTGCATGGTGTGTTGCACGTTGAAGATATTAGGGCTTATATTCATGCAAGCATAGATGAGTTTGGGGATTCGAACTTAGTAGATTTGTTCAAGAATCATCTGAGGGATGAGATTCATGGTCTTAAACCTGAGTAAAGGCGCTACAAATCAAACATCTCATTCAGGTTATTGGATTCCCGTCCTTCGGTGAAGATGAGTGGGTCCGGTATGTACTGAGTCAAATGTATGTTGAATTCATGTAGTTAATGAAACCCTTCAAGATCACCAAGGATGCCATCAAGGCTATAACAGGATTGAACTCATCCGGTGGACTACTAATGTTAAAATCAGTAAAGAATCAGACTATGATTGAAGCTACTAGATCAAAGTTTGATAAGAGGGCAATGATAATAAATGATATAACTGATTTGGATGTCAAATTTGCCTCTATGGTGATTGGGTATAAGATATACCACTCCAGTAGGGAAAACTTTGTATCTGGTACATCCATTTATGCCACCTATCAGATGTTAAGAGAGAATGCTGATTATGACCTGTGTGAGATGCTGCAATACCAGTTAATGGAGAATATGAACAAGATAAAAAATGACAAGAAGAATACATTCAAGTATGGTACGTTGGTATTGTGTTTGTTCTTCTATTTCATGAATGAGTTACTCGACAAGAAAAGCATGTGTTGGACCAATGATAAGCCTGTTGCCATACAAATCAGAGAGCACTTACACAGTATTGGTGACTTCAATGCCCAAAGGACTGCTCTTTGGGGATATTTCAAGAACTTCTAGAACATGATGCAATCAAGGGAAATAATCCCTACTTTTGTGGTAGAAAAATACAAGGATACAATATGTTTCATGGTGGAAACAGATCAGTGCTTGATGGAAGTAGTTGAACCAAGGACTGTATGGATCATGCCCATGGGGTATGAAGTTGATGAACAAGTACTGGAAATGTATGCTCAACACCTTCTGAGCAAACCAAAAGATACCTCAGTTGAGAGATTTGATACATATAGAGAGCTTAGTTTGAAACTTTATGTTGAGATCAAAAAACTAGAAATCAAGAGAAATGTCCAAAGGCAAGTTGAAAGGTATGCTGAAAGTATTGGAATAACAAAGGAAGTTGTGAAACAAAATAGGGAAAGGATAGAGAAAACTGAGAAAGAGAAGCAAGACAATGAACAGGGAAGTGTTCCAGTAGAATCTTCTTCTAAGCCAAGGACTACTAGGAGTTCTGGTACAACCTCTGGTGCATCACCTTCTCCTATTGCAGAGAAATCCAAAGAAAAATCTACCGGTAAGTAAGGAAAAAGAACAAAAGTAATGGCCAAAAGGTCATACGTCAGTGTGGAGAAGGAGGATGAAGAAAAGATTGATTCAGATGATGAGGTTAAAGAGCTAAAGGCCTCAGGCACTAAGGCTGCTAAAGTATCTAAGGAGAAGCCCTCTGAAAGCACAAAGTTGAAGAAAGCAGAAGCATCAAGGGTTGCCCAAGACAAGCCCTCCGGAAGTGTAAGGGTAAGCAAAAGACTAAAGACTAAAAAATCCACCCTGTCAGTTGAAGACATTGTGAATGCAATAAGTATTCATGGGAATTTAAAGCCCATAACAGAATATTATGATAGCTTTGACAAAGCCAACAAGAGAATTTTGGAGGATGCCATTGTTAAATACTTAATTATATTCAACAGAACACTTGTAGAAATTTTGTCAGAACTCCCTAAGAGTCTAAGTGACATTTTGGAGATGAGAAAAGAGGCTGCCAAAGCAAAAGATTTAGAGCTAAGAGAACATGTGTTGACTAGCTTGTGTCCTGTAATCTCTGAGAAGGAAGCAAATAAAATTTTCAAAGAAGTTAAAAATGAATTCAGAAGCAAAATTAGGATGAATAAGCTAATTATTGGAGACATTGATGAAGTTGTCAAAGAAATAGAACAAATTCTAAGGAAAGCCCTGGACAAGAATAAGTTCTATGTTGTCACTGAAGAACCTGATGATGATACATCCATTCCAAATGATGATGAGTTGAAGGAAGATGAGCAACAAGCTGAGGAAAATGTTTTCTCTGCTCTGGAAGAGAAAATACTGAATAAAGAGTATGAAGAGATGGTGAAGGAAGATAATGATGATGGTGCAAAGGATACTCATATTCCTCCAGACCAATCTGGTGAAGAAAATACAGAAACTCTGACTAAAGGTGATTCTGAGAAGATTAAGGAGTAGAAAGCAAAAGAGGTTGAGGACAAGGAAGGTCAAGAAGAAGAAACAAATGATGGAATTGATTCCTCCATTCTGGATGTTGAGGAACTTGATAAAAATAACAATAATGTTACTGCTGAGGATACACAAAATCCTCCAGAAAAGAATGCAGAAGACATTGCTGATGATGCAGAGAGAGTAGAAGCAGAGAAAAAGAATGAAAATGATAAGCAAGACAATGTGGTTGACTCCGCAAAGGGAGTAGATATAGGCCCTAAAATTGAAACATCATATTGGGCAAGAAACACTGCAGAAGTAGTGAAAGAAATTTTGGAAAAAGATAAATAAGTTGCAAAAGATCCAGATATAATACAAGGTCCAATCAATTTTAACACTCTTTCTCCGGTACAGAAGATGAAGTTGGCCTCTTTTGCATAAGCTAAGGCCAGAGAGGAAAATTTGAAATTCCATATAGAAGACAGTGAGCTGCTTGGTCTTGCATCCAGCATTTTGGAGAAAATCATGCCTTCATTTCAGAAGGATTCATCAGCATCCCCCTCCGATCAGTTGAAGAGTCTGATAAACTCTGTAAGTACTCATTTTGAATCTTTTGAGAAGTCAGCGGAAGCTAAAGTCTGAAATGAATTTAATGAGAAGAGATTTGCTGAATTAAAGAGAATAATCAGTTATGATAGATCAATTCTTGATGTTAGTGTAAAGAGTATTCAAAATGCTCTCTCTGAAGGTGCATATATTTATAAGTTGTCTATCTCGGTCTAAAGTTGTTGAGGATATTGAGAAGAAGATTAAGGACTTAGAGCTTAAGTTGTCTAACATCTCTCAGTCCTATAGTCCCTTAACTGAGTCTGTAACAACTAAAAGGTTTCAAGTAGTGAGTTCACTTGATGAATTGAGCAATTTGGAGAAGGAAAAGGTTAAAGTTTTGGGTAGACTGGATGAACTCTGAGACTTGATATCCCCTAAGCTAGAAACAATGTTCAATGCCTTGACAGAATCTCAAGTTGCTGCTTTGACAAGTGATCCCACTGATCTGCAAAAGGCAGAATCATAGGCATTCCTATTTAGTGGTCATATTTCAATTTTGGACACCATGAAGAAAAGTTGGGACAGTGAACTGTCACTGTTGAATTTTTTTTGGGTGATGTGTTTGAGCTTATGTAGACAAGACACAAAGATTGTTTGTATATATGCACCCATGTACATAGAGTTTTTGCATGAAGTTTGATATGCGGATCCCAACCTTTGCCATTGATGTCAAAGGGGGAGTGGAATGCAGTGAAAAATGAGGAATTCAACAAAGGGGGAGCATTGGAATTCACAAGTGTACATAGTAAGGAGGAGCTGTTATAACACTTAGTCATGTTTCACTAAGTGTTGCCATCAATGCCAAAGGGGGAGATTATTGGTAAGAGACATTGCTAGGCATGTCAGGTGTTGTCATTGATGGCAACTAAATTTATCTTACACATCCGTATTGTATCACTTGATCATACCAGAAGTCAGATTGCAGATTTGTCTAAGTCTGGATAGACAGGTACAGAGCTTATGATAGGGTTCAACATTTTGGTCTGCATTTCTCCACAGGTTATCATATTGTGTTGTAGATCTAAGGGAATGTTAAAGGATGTCAGGGCTACCTAAATCTAGATTTTTAGCCTCTGATGATGAAGGGATTGAAAGTTACAAGCATATGAGTATCAGGTTTTGGTGAGACAGTCCAGTCTGGTGAAGAACAGGCTGACTTGGTGTTTGATCCGTGTGCGGATTAAGAGAAGTGGTTGGTTGAGTGATTTATGAGATCCAGTGGTATTGCCTGATATGTGTGGTGATTTGAATTCATAAGTTGTGGTCCACATTGATATTTGTGCATGGATTCAGCCAACAGAACAATGTTCTTGAAAATGCCTCTAAGGTTTCTTGAGGCCAACTGTAGTTGATGAAATTTCATATAGCAAATATATATAATCGATGGGTGCAAGCATTTTGATATATGGTTGTACGAATATGAGATAAGATGTGCGAAGTGTGGCAGTATCAAGTGTGAAGCAGAGATCTGAAGCTCAGATCATGGTAGAACAGTAAAACAGGGTAGTGAAGGATGAAGTATGTGAAGTCGGTATATTGATCCTAACTGGAACTGTAATCTTGCATTGTTGGATGCTATTCTTCAGTTCAAGTATTTTTGTGAACTCTTTGTAATCAATCTTGTAGGCAGTGAGCCTCCTTTGAGCAGTGAGCTCTGGGCAGTGTGCCTTCCCATTTTGTAATACTTTTAACAGAGTATAAAATATTGTGGGTTAACCCCCACCGTGGTTTTTCCCTTAATTAGGTTTCCACGTAAAAATCGTGATGTTCATGTGTAATGATTTTGTTGCTGCTGTTCTTGGGTTCATGTTTCTTTCTTTTAAATGTATGTGGTAAATTAATAAAGGAACAAAATAATAAGTTTTGTAGAACAATGATTCACCCCCCCTCTCAGTGTTCCTTAATTTCAACAAGAGGAACCAGCCTTCTCTGGAGGTTTGGTCTCAATTGCAAGGTCCCACACCTTGAGACAAATCCCATGTTTCACTAAATTTGTTGGAACTACCAAAAGCTTCAACAATAGGGTGTAAATTTAGGTGACAATAGTTTATGGCATGCCCAGTGGGACCCTCTGCTATGAGTAAGAGCTGAATTGAGAAAATTTGGTGTTGTTTTTAGTTCACATGTAGCTATGAAAGCATTCAACAAGCACCATGATGACTCTGCTGGTGAAAGCAACCCTAGTGCTTAAAGCTCCATCAAAGATTAGAGTTCGGTGATGCCCTTGGTCTTTTCCAGCCTTCAGGGTTCTTAAATCACTTGGTGACTCTCTTTTGGTATGTTCACAGTATCCAAAAGCAGACCTGTTACCCTTATTTTCAAAGAATATTTTGATGCATCTCTGCTTTTCAGTGCATTAGTATGTCAAGATATTATGGAAGTCATGGCCTTTTCCCTCCATCAAGAATATGCTTCCATACACCCATCATAACATTCACACCACTGTCATGGCTCATAGAACGTTTGTGGCCTTCAATGGTGGAAGCCCTCTCGACCTTGTACAATATGATGACATCTCAGTTTAAGCTCTAAAGGCTATTCCCTTTTTCAGCATTAAAAACTCTACTACCCCTGTCGAGCACATCCAAGACATTGCCAATGTATGCTCTGTTCACAATGTTACCCAAAATAATGTCGTGGTAAGGCTCTTTGCTTCTTCCTTGAAAGGAAAATCTCTACAGTGGTACATGGGGTTACCTGCAAATTCAATTCATGAATGGGATGAGTTAGGAGATAGACTCTGTCAGTGTTTTGAAGATAATGGTGATCATTTGTCCCTGATAGAGCAACTAGCCACTATTAAAAGGGATCCTTATGAATTCATGGTGGATTTTAATTTCAAGTTTTAAAAGACTCTGTACAAAATTCCACCATTGGTGAGACCTTCTCCTAATGTTGCCTTCTTGTATTATTTGAGATCCTTAGATAGTGATATTGTTGTCATGATCTAGCCTTTGGGAGGAGATGTGTTACTTGATACCTATGAGGTAGCTATTAGGGCAGAGGATTGTTTGATTCTGGCTAGAAAGATTGCTCCCAGGCCTCCAATGCCATTATTTCTAGAGGTCCCAGTCCTTCAGCTAATTATGGCACCAATTCCTATAACTAATGTGCCATACCAAGCTCCCAATCAGCCCTATCAGCCTAGCGGGCAACCTTGTTAGGGGAATAGTCAAAGACAAAATCAACTGAGCTATGTTAGGCCCTTGAACTCCATAAACTTAGTTGCTACAAGTACATTAGGTGTACTTGTTCCAATTCAGAGCAACCTGGCTTAGGGTTATGAGTGGCACCATCCATGCAATTAGTCCCATAGCCAAAACATGGATCAAAATGGAGAGTTTAATTAAGCTTCAATGGTCCAAAATCCGTCAGTAGTTCCAAAACAACATATTAGACCTAGTCAACAAGCTATGGGATGACAAAGGCAAATGCGGGCTGAATGTGTGTTTTTGAATTAGTAAGAGGATGAAGACACTGAGGAGGAAGTTGCTGTAGAGATTGCTGCTAAGGTTGATGACACCACCCTATTTCAAGAACTGTCCAGTTTCATTGAATATGAAGAGGACAGGCAGCTGCCAGAGGTTCTGAAGTAGCATGGGGCAGTGAAAATGATGTCAAATTGTTGCACATTGAGGCTAAGTATAACAATGAGGTCCCATCTCATGAGGAAGAGCATATAAGCAGCCCTATATTGAAGAGTGCAGAGGACTTGGAGGAGGCTCTTTTATGGGATGAGCTCAATGTTTTCTGCTCAAATCTGGATAGTAAATCAACTCCTCTTAGTGAGGCAGATCATGAGCAGTTTGAGCAGATTGAGGGGGTAGTCATTCCTCTAATTGATATACAAGAGTCAGAACATTTAGACCAGCAGGAGAAGACAAAAATAAAGCAGAGGCATGAGACCAGCTCTGTTGATTTGCATGTCATCTCAAAGGGATGCCCCATAAGGCATTTGGCCCAGCTGGAAACATACAAGAAAGAGTCCCCACCTATCATGCTTACTTCAAAGCATGAGGTTGAGCGTCAAGAAGGGATAGATCAACCCATTTATCCACTTCCAGGTAGCTATATTTCCAATCAGTGCAGGTGGATAGGTGAGTTTTTCTTTGTCCTTGGGGAAGCATTTAACCACTTTGTTGTATGCCCATCCCTTCCCCACCTATTTTTAACTGCCCACAGGCATGCAAATCATTATAAATTGTTGAGAAAGGGTAGTTATTTTGAAAAACTAGTTAATGGCTTTGTTTGAGGTCATTTCCTTGTTGTTAGTTTAGGTTTACGATAGGTTTGTTTTGTGTAGTTTTCCTTTCATCCAAGTGCTCTTGCACAGACAACATCTGCATTAGGAGCTTGTTTGCCTTATTCATTTTGTTTTGTTTTGTAGTCTGGAGGCATGTTCAGTTTTGTGTTGGACTGGCCAACCCCTTGTTTTAGTTTTTTGTAGTGCTCTTTTTGACTCTGTGCCCGATGGATTAATAAGGCCACTGGATCCTTATGTTTAGCACGCAAACACCCTTGCATAGTCGCCAAAATGTTGTCATATTTTAGCTCAAGCCAAAATAGCCCAAAATCCTGCCTTATTCCATCCAAAATATCTGATCTAAGAAAACCTAAATGGAAGAGGGTCTCCCTTCAAGAATCCCAAAAATTCTACACATTTTGCCTCTATCTTTTGCCTTGGTAAAATTTTTGCCCCAAAATCCAAAAAATCCCACTTTTGCCTTCACATTTTAAACCCATCACATATACCTGATCTGAGACAATTTAAATGGGTTTCTTTCAAGATTTTCTAAGTAAAAGTCCCCCCTAAGTCAATATGTTTTCTTCCCTTATAAAAATCTGTCCATTTGAGGGCTTTGTCGACAAATTGGTAAAATCGTGAGCTGTTGATTTTGCCGACTGTGTTCACAAGTCCGTGACTTCACCAGTTTGCTGATTTGTTGATTTGTCAATAAGGCAACAAAAGTGGTGAAGGAAAAGTGAAAGATAGAAAAAAGTTGAAGTCTGAAGCCTTTTGTCAGCGAATCGGCTAGTTTGCAAACTGCCGACTTCGCCGACCAAGTTCATGGGTTCATGTTTTTGCTGGTTTTATGATTTGCCGACACAAGGGCAAAAAAGGGAACAAAATTGTTGAAGGAAAGAAAGTTTGACATCTTCTTCAGCAAAATTGTTCAAGCTAAGTGTTTGTCGGCGAATCGGCAAACTCACAAACAAGCAAACTTGCCGACTGGGTTCGCGAGTTTATAGTTTTGTCCATTTGCCAATAAGGTGGTAGGGAGGATTCAAAGAAGAAGAACCAAGAGGTGAAGTGAAAGGGAAGGGGTAAAAATGAAGAAAAAGTTTATAAGGAAGCAAGAGGAAAAAACTAAGTGTTTGTCGATGAATCGACTAGTTTGCAAACTGTCGATTTTGTCGACCAAGTTTATGAGCTTTTGTTTTCGCCGATAAGGCAACCAAGCAATGAAAGGAAAATGGTAGAGAAATATAGTTCCTCGGTAGAGAAATTTGCCGATAGAGAAGAGAAAAGACAAGGGAAAAGAAGGAAGAAGGAAGTGGCAAAATAAGAAGTTCATATGAAGAGAATATGTCGATAAAGCGAATAAGTGAGGAGAAAAGCTACAAAGGGCCCTTGCCAGAGAAATAGTGGGTTTACAAACTTGAAAGTTTGTCGACCAAGCAGTTTGTTGACCAGATTTGTCAATGAAGGGGAAATGAAGATGCTCATTATAGAGAGATAGAACCTGAGTTCAGATGGCTCGATAGAGGTCAAAAGGAAGATCAATCAGGCAAATTTATGAATTATCAAGTATGGCCAGATTCAAAGGGGCCTATAAGTGATAATTGGACAACACTTTTAAAGTGTTGTAAAAGCTAAAGGGGGGACGTTTTCCTGAAATCATGCCATTATTGCATAACAAATTAATACCTGAAGGACAATATTGCAGATCAATCAGATTCAGGTAGTTGAAATAGTTAAATCCTTCAATGTGTCAGTACATAGGAAGGATAAAATAAACTTATGGGTACCATGGAAGGATTTCAAACCTTCCCTCTTCAATGCGCCTATCACCCATACACGTAGGCAATCTCCTCCTGCAACTTTGCAGACCTATCAGGACATGGTTGTCATCCAACTTTGTAGGATTTCTTGACGGGGCCATGGCTAAATTTAATGCAGCATGGACGCAGGACCAAATCGATTGACCAAATTTCAGTGCTCGTAGATGCATAGTGATTTGTAAAAGCTATATATGCATATGTCAAAGATGTATTTTGGGTTGGTTGGCTACATGTTGGGTCATTTGTAGAGGCAAAAAGTTTTTTTGCAGGTTTGGACTTGTGGTTTTCTCCAGAACTGGGTGGATTTGATGGATTATGCTCTTTTCTGAGCCTCTCATGTCTCCGTATCAATTCACCAATGAAGGAGAGTCTATCATTTTGTGTCTATCTCACGCCTGTAATGAATTATTCTTCTTTTGTAATGGTTATTTAGTGTCTATGATCAATATAAACTAATTTTTGCCTCTCTCATTGTTCTTACACTGTTTATTTTATAGATGTAAGTTGTGTATTGTGGATAAAACGGTTCTCCGTATCAATTCACCAATGAAGGAGAGTCTATCATTTTGTGTCTATCTCACGCCTGTAATGAATTATTCTTCTTTTGTAATGGTTATTTAGTGTCTATGATCAATATAAACTAATTTTTGCCTCTCTCATTGTTCTTACACTGTGTTTATTTTATAGATGTAAGTTGTGTATTGTGGATAAAACGGTTCCTTTCATACTTTCATCTCTCTACCTTAACCTCTATTTGAACCTGCATGAGTCTGTGTGAGTTCCCTTCAGTGTTTGAGATCATTACTGTGTTATGTCAGTTGCAGTTAAACACCCTAAATCTGGTGCATCACAGTTTTCTTTTCTGTATTTTTTCTCTCCCTTTTCCCTGTGAGCATAGCATTAGACTTACTTATTATTCTCTGGACCTTAAGTCCAGAAAGAGGAACCATCCTTCTCTGGAGGTTTGGTCTCAATTGCAAGGTCCCACACCTTGAGACTAATCCCATGTTTCACTTAATTTGTTGGAACTGCCAAAAGCTTCAATAACAGGGTGCAAATTCAGGTGACAACAGGAATATCTGGTTGTTGTGTGATTTCCAAGGTGGGCGTCAGATGATCTTCCTCCTCAAAAGGATTTTGACCTACCCCACTACTTTAACCTATAGGCTATGGTTGGGGTGTTTGCTTGATATATCTACCTCTTGGGTCTCTAGGTCTAACCATGCAGAATTGTTTTAACCCTAATTGGGACTGCTAACTAGAGTTACTATTAACACAAAATCTCCCTAACAGCGGTGCCAAAAATGACAAGGGTCATTGTACCTTGGCATTTAATCATGTTTATTTGTCAAATCTAGGGTTGTGTCCACAGGAGTCTACAATAGAAACTAGTAATTAACAGTCCTTAAACTATCTACTGAAATGAAACCTACTTATTCTATCAAATTCATGTTTTTAACTAAATGTTGTGAAAGAAATCTAATCTCAAAATTGAAATAGTATAATGCTAAAATGATTTATCTAATTATGAAAACTGGAAAAGACATTAAAACAAAATTAACAAGAATCATATTTATTTCTATGAAAGCAAGAAAACTAAATTAAAGAATTTACAATATTGTAAGAAAGCAATAAACCAATACTAGCCTTCCTTCTGTTAGTGGGAGTGGGCCCTTGCTCCACATCTTTAGAATCGAAGACTAAGCAAAAATTTCAGAACACATAAAATATAAGAACCACATCCCTTTAATCTAGTATTTCCAAATAGAGTATATTTCCACAAAAGTATATGTTTTTGCAAACTATATGAGACTATCAAAAACTATTTATTCTATTCTACTGCCTCCATACAATATATATCAAATTGTTTTTGATTAAATAAGGTGGCTAAAACAAGGGGCCGAATCCTTACATTACAGCAAAAAGAAACCCCAGAGGTAAAAAAATAAAAGAGCCTCAAAACAATTACAGCATAACCTGCTTAACCAGCATAAACAACATAGACAGCATAACTAGTCTAAAGACAGTAGATATAAAGTAGCAGAGACTAGACAACATAACAGTAAACAGAACTAAGGAGAAATATTCTCCCATCTTTTAGCCAGAAATTCAATAAATTCATCCAACTTATTGAAATTCTCCTCTTTGTCATCAGCAACAGTAGTCCCAAGATCCTGCAACATAGAAAGATTAAGCAACATTGTATGCTTGAGCACATTGCTTATTAATTGTTCTAGTTTCTCCACACGACCCCTCGGGACAGCAATGTCATGCCTATGGAAATCACCTTCCTCAGTCTCATCACCAGCTTCCTCCACAAACATCCTCCCCCCTTTGTTAGTATTGTCCTCAGAGTCACCGATAGTACCTCATGAAACATCAGTCGGTTTATTCACATTCTTGCCCTCAGCATCTTCAGAGATCTCTTAAACTTCAAGGACCTTAGCATCATCCCCCCGAGTGGAGGTATCAGAAGCACTCTCTGAATAATCAATCAGTTTAGCTTTCAGCGCAGGCTTACCTGTAATCCTACCCGACCTCCTAACCCCAGAAGAGAAACCCTCCTTTTCTTTAGCAGACAGATTAGATTTACTGCCAGGTCCCACAAGGGTACTGCTAAGATTTTTAAGGGTCCCCACAGCATCCCCCACAGTATCCTCTTCCATCTCCCTTATTTTCCTCTTCTTACTTTTCACACTCCCTTTAGAGGCCGGAGTATGAGTAACTGTCACCATGGTAGTCTCCTCATTGGACAGAGAAAAAGAAACCCCTTTCAATTTATGAGAAGTAGGGGAAGGGCAAGGCTCTTCAAAGACGAAATTATCATCAGGGTTGGCAGAAATTTCACCGCTATGGGTCTGAATAGGCTTAGGCAGCTCCAAAGCAAGATGAAAATTGTATAAACAAAGGATAAGACCTTGGTGCAAGGGAACGAGTTTCTTGGAAGGTTTCTTAGCTGACTTAGCTTTAGCCCTAAAGACTGAATGCTCAAGAGAAGACAATAAATAGAATGAGAAACTAATATGAGCATTACGCCTAAAATGATTAAGTAAAGGAAGGTGGTAATTGTAAAACCTGGTAAACCGACCCTCCAAAGTGAAGTATTTCATGAGGAGGAAACACATTTCATCCCACGGCTCTGGCAGCTTGGCCCGTTCAAACCCTCCCTGGTAGGGAACAAGTTCTTCTCCTTCCCCAAGGAGCAACTTCTGGTTAGAATGGTCCACCACTTTCACTTTCCTTTGCAGCTTGGTCCCCTTAGTAGACAGACCAGTTGCCATAGCAATTACTTTCTCAGAAATCTCAAACCCAATTCTCCCAACAATGACTCTACGGTTTTACCAGGACCAGGTAAATTGCTCAGACAGATTTTCATCGTATCCATTAAGGCGTTCCAAAAAAGGGCTAATACCACCTTCCTTACAATAGTGCTAGACCAAAGCATTGTCTTCGAATTTACAACAGGAAATAGGCTCCATTCGAATCCTATCTCCTCCCATTTTAGCCTTCCAAACAATAACACAGAACCCCCAAAACCAGAAATTCGTAGAGTAATTGTGAAAGGTAAAAGTAACAGCTTGATAAGGAATTATGATAATAAGGCTGCATGAATTATCATTAATTAGAGCCACCTTTTGAAAAACCAATTGAAGCCTACCCTTCCTATGCTCGAACATAATAATCAGGAATTCACTATAATTAGCAAATAAGCAACTCGCCTTAACACAAGGGAGTAATAATGTAGAAATGACATTGAGCAACGAAGTACATAAAACCCCATACTTCGAGATACACGTCAGCATCTTCCAACAAAACTGACGGAACAAACTGTCTCTCTTAGTATGATGAGTCATCCTTGACAAGTCAGCTCCTTTTGAATTAAATCCCTTATGTTTAAAGGAATGTTTTGAACTTGGCGCCAACATCGCCAATTTGAAAATTGTTGTCCATAGTCAGCAAGGGCATCAGCAACCCCATTTCCCTCTCTCTATATATGAGAGATATCAACTCTAGAGATCCGCTGCAGAAGGATCTGGATATCTACTATAATATCTTTCAGTTTCCAGCCACAAGTCGACACATTAGTAACAGCATCGATAATCAGTTTAGAATCCCCCTGAATATACAATTGCTGAATATCAAGTGAAATAGCCAATTTCACCCCCATAAAAGAGTAGAGGCTTTAGCATAATTATTGCTTTGAAAACCTATCCCACCAACATAGGCAGCAACCAGCCATCCTTTGTCATCCCTGATAATCCCACCACCACTAGCCTTACCATCAGCCTTAGATGCCCCATCAAAGTTCAGTTTGAGCCAATGGGGCTTCAGGGGAATCCATCTGGTATTTAATCTCTGCAATTGTTTGGAATTATCATGAGCCAGAATTTGGTTTAGAATTCTCCAATTAGTCGCAATTTGCTCTTCTTCTTGAGAAAGAGGTTTTTCCGCAGTTTTGATGTGGGAATTGATCACACTTTCCATGAGGATCTTAGAAAAAGAATGAAGGACTTGAGAGGTATCCCTGGCAGCATCCCTAAATATTCTGTTATTACGTTCCTTCCATAAAGTCCAACCAAGATAAGGCAAAGTTTGGTTCCAAAGCTCAACAAGCCATGGATGAGAGAAAGTAGGGCACCAGTTGGCAATGACTTCCCTAATATCAGGATTACAAACCCATTGAATGCCAAAATTCCTTAAAAGAGTATTCCAGATCTCCTTGGCAAAATCATAGTGGAGGAATAAATGAGAGATTGTTTCCTCCTTCTCGAAGCACAAAAAACACCTATTTACCAGAGTGAATCCCCTCCTCTGTAAATTATCTTGAGTTAAGATTTTTTTATGAACAATAGCCCACCAAAACATATTAATTTTAGGGATAAGTTTATGATTCCAAACTTTCCTCCAAAGCTCATTTTTATGCACATTAGGGATCAACAGATGGTAAGCAGACTTAACAGAAAACTGACCTTTCTTATCTGGCCACCAATACAACTCATCTTCCCTAGGAAAGAGAGGGATTCTAACCCCCAGCATCAAATGTTGAATAGACCGCATCCTAGGAGTGAGCTCAGGGCGTTGAGCACAACAATCTAGGAGATTTTTCCAAATCCTGATACCATTATTATTGTGAATATAATGACAAACTTTGGACCGAAAAAACTATTTAGCAATGCCAGCAACAACTCCATAATCACCTTGAGCATCAAGGACCTTATCATTCATCCAAATGTCTTCCCAAAAGTTGATAGAATTACCATTCCCCAGTTTCCATCTAAGCCCTTGTTTGAGTAAACTTCTAGACTTCAGCATTTTATTCCAAATAACAAAGCCCTGACGAAGCCCCTCCTGATGAAGGAATCTAAGGTTATCAGTACCATGAAGATACTTGGATTGCATAATGTCCCCCCACTCTTTATGATTATGGACCAAATTCTAGTTTATTTTAGAAAGGAGGGCTTTATTCATATTCCTGATAGATCTAATGTTAAGACCTCCATGAGATTTGGGAAGACAGACTTTCTCCCAACTAACCAAAGACATTCTCTATTTGTCTTCCACACCTGTCCATAGGAATTTTCTTTGGATCTGCTCCAACTTGTCAGCAATAAACCTAGGCATTTTAAAAAGAGAAAGGAAATAAGTAGGAATACCTTGTAAAGAAGCTCATAAAAACTGTAATTTACCAGCACTACTGAGTAATTTCCCCTTCCAGCCAACCAACTTCTTCTGAGTTCTTTCCAGAATTCTATTCCAAAATCCCTGAGAAACCTCTTTAACCGTGAGAGGGAGGCTAAGATAAACAGCAGGAAGATCAGCCTTAGCACAACCAATAATATTAATGATTTTTTGCTGGAAATCAGCCGAAGTATTAAAAAAATACACATTGCTCTTCTAAAAGTTTATGTATTGACCAGAAGCTTTGGCATAGTCATTTAAAATATTCTTCCAACTACGAGCTTCAACCACAGAAGAGATACCAAAGAGGATGGTATCATCCACAAACTGCTGCACAGACATAGAAGGGAGAGAAGAGGTAGGTTTAATACCCACAATTTCCTTAGAGGTAATCTTAGAGTGAACATATCTCCCAAGGGCCTCAGCCATCATGATAAACAAATATGGTGAAAGAGGATCCCCCTGTCTAATCCCCCTCGAGGAAGAGAAAAAACCCCTAGGGAACCCATTGACCAGAACAAAGAATTTCACAGTAGGAACAACCTCTTGAATGAGAAGGGATATTTTATCATTAAAACCAAACTTTTTAATGACTTTAAACAGGAACTTCCACGAAACTTTATCATAGGCCTTGGAGATATCTAACTTTAGAACCATGCTAGGGATCCTGCTCTTATCCATAAAATGGATAGTTTCATGAGTGGAAATAACAACATTGAGAATTTGACGACCAGGGACAAAGCCTTTCTAAGAAGGGGAAATAATTTTATCCAAAAAAGACTGAAACCTCAGGACAATCAATTTAGTACATAGCTTATAGATGGTATTACATAAGCTAATGGGTTTGAAATCAGAGAGATGCATAGGCTTAGGATTTTTAGGGACAAGCACAATAAAAGTATTATTGATCTGCTTTAGAAGTTTACCAGTTCTGAAGAAATCCCTAACAGCAGCAGTGACATCAAAGCCCATAATATCCCAATATTCCTGAAAGAATATTGGAGGAAAGCCATCAGGGCCAGGAGCTTTGAAAGGACCCATAGAAAATAAGGCAGCATGAACCTCCTCAGAAATTGGTTTTAACATTTCAATGTTATCCTCTTCCGTAATCAACGAGGGGATTTTATCTAGGAACTGGTCCATAATCCGCCCATTGACAGCATTATCCACTTGCTCCGATAACAAATTCTGAAAAAATAACACAGCTTGATCCCCAATCTCATTGTCCTCAGTGATAACATTGCCATCCTCCAAACATAATTTGGAAATAGAATTAGCTTTCCTATGATTCATGGCTGAAAGATGAAAAAAAGCAATATTCCTATCCCCTTCTTTGAGCCACTGAACCCTGGACTTCTGTTTCTAGAAAATTTCTTCTTTGCTCATAAGATTCTTCTAGTCATAAATCAGATCACTTTTCTCCTAGGTAATATCATCTGTAACACCTCCTTGAGCCATTAGTTGTTGAAGATCAACTAATCTTCCAGAGATAGTTTTCTTCTGGATAAACACATTGCCAAAACTATATTTGTTCCACCCACGAACTTCCTATTTAATGTGAAGGAGCTTCTTGACCAGCTGAAACATAGGAGTACCCTGAATGGAAAGTTGCCACCAATGAGCCACAAGATTTCTAAAATCTTTATGTTTAATCGATAAAGCTTCAAATCTGAAAGGGATGGGACCACTCTTACGCTACTCCTTCCAATTAAAGAGAATAGGACTATGATCAGACTGGTTCTAGATAAAGCCTTCAGACTCATATTATGATGGTTATCCCAATTGCTGGAAATAAGAAATCTATCCAATTTAACTTGTATCATTTGATCTCCTCTTCTTCTGTTAGACTAGGCAAAGTTCTGATTCTGAAGCTCCACATCCAACAACCCAAAAGAATTGATAAATTTTGCAAAATCAAACATACTATCAGTATAATCAAGAATACCCCCAAATTTATCTGAAGGATATAAGGGAGTATTAAAATCTCTAGCCAACATCCAACGAGAATGAGGGGAAGTGGAAAGAGTATTACACAAGTCCGTCCACAAAGTTTTCCTCAGGGCCCTAGTGTTTGGGGCATAAATATTGATCAGGGACCAATTTAAAGAAGGCAGAGAGAAGTTAACAACCAGAAAATGCTTGCTTGAAGCAGCAAGAGAACCATGGATTTTAGCATCATTCCACATAGTAATAATCACTCCAGAGGCTCCCGTAGCCAGGCTAATACAGAAAGTAGCCTTGGGCCATATTTTATCAGCTATCCTCTTAAAGCTCTCCTCATTCATCTTGACTTCCTAAAGTAATAGAATATCTAACTTATTATCCAGGAATACAATTTTTCACTTCAAACTATTTGGTGGGGCTATTGAAGCCCCTCAAGTTCCAAGAAAGAATTCTCGTTTAGAAGGTTTGTGAGATTGAATCTTTAGTGTTTTTTGCTTACCACTGGCAATCTCCCTGGCAATCTCTCTTTGCCTTGTTTTTCTGAGAGTCGGTCTTCCTTGTCTAGAGTCCGTTCCAACATCAGCAGACTTTTTAGCCCTACGATTCTTTTTCTTAAGGGTAATCCAATCATCTTGGTCATTACCACTACCACTCGGTCCAATTCCAGTGGACAGGGAAGGAATAGCTGCCTGATTCTTAAGAAATTCCTCCTCAGTGAACCCAACCATGGTTAGATCTAGAACAGGAGAGGGATTCTGCTTAGAGGATGGTTGGGAGGTCACAACCCTATTATTGCAAATTGATTTTGGGAGTTGAGCATTCTGTCCAACAGTAACTGGGGCCTCTTCACCTTCAACAATAGCCTTCACCGACTGGGAACGAATCTCACCCTCTTCAAACTAAGTATTTTGTTGATCAAGGTGCTGGTAGTCATCCGCATCAGACTTCTAAAAACCTATCTCCGTATTCTTCTCTGTAGATTCTTCTATAATAACATTTTCCTCATTACCCCCCATTCCCTGATTATCAGGGATGTCTTCTTTGGACGAGTTATCATCATCCTCTTTGTTAAGATTAGCATTGCCTCCCATTTGCTTCAACTTACAATGGGTCATTAAATGGCCCTTCTTCTTACAAATCTGACAGAAAGTAGTAGCATTTTCATAGAGAATCGGCTGGGTCTAGATCCCATATTTAGAGTTTAACTCTATGGACATGGGGAGGGTTTGGTGGATCTCCACATTAACACAGAATCTAGCATACACACAATGAGACTTAGCCCGAGCGGTATTATCCAAAGTCACATACTGACCAAAGGTATTACTAATAGCAGAAAATATCTTTTCGTCCCAATATTCCAAGGGAAACCCCGTGAGCCTCACCCAAACTGGGACAGTCCGGTTCAAATCCGTACTGGGATTGAATCCAGGTTTCCAGGAACACAGAGCGAGTGAATGAGTGCCATAAAGCCATGGCCCTCCTGCCAGAACAGCTAACATATCCTTCCTACTTGTAAATTTAAATAAGAACAAACCTCTTGCCATAGCGATGACAGACACACTGCCTTTAATCCTCCACCGATTAGACACCCACTTTCGCACCATCTCAATATTAGGATAGAGAGAGAAGAACTTACTAACCAGGGCCAGATCCATGGCTGCCACTATTTCCTCGACCAAATCATCAGGTATACCCAAAGCCATACCTTCCATCGATTCCTTTTGAACTGGAACCCTAGACGCGCCTTTAGGGGAGAGAATCTTCTTCCTTGTCAAAACCCCTTTCCATCCCTTGGAAGGATCCTCGCCTGCTGAGGTCTGGTTCCTAGAGGCACTGCCCAAGGTAGTAACCTCCATCATCAGAGAAAAAGAAAGCAAAAACCCTAAAAACCCTAGAAAGCCATTGAAAGCAGACTATTGTAACCCCTGCTGATAAGATGTTGCAACAAAATTCACCGATCTTTTTCATATCTTTGGAGTCTATTAGTTTACTCCCAGTTCTACTTTAGATACAAAAGATCTTTATTCCAAAGACTAAACATGCAACTACCTATATCAAAATATAACCATGCAGAACTTAAAAGAGACTTAAGTGACACTGGAGGTGTCCTTAAATCTAGAGTTTTGACTTTGATAAAACAGGTCATAGAGGCCCTAATACAAAGGAATTAACTTTAAAACAACATACTACTAGAAGTCCCTAATTCATGCAAAAATCAAATGATAGGTGTCCTTTGTCTCCCATGAGTTACCGCAGTTGTCTTCTTCAAAAACTTCAACCCTCATATGCGAAACTCTTGAGCTTTACAGCAACTCTGGAGATTTTGGTAGTGAAACAGCTTCGGGGATTCTGTGCAACTCCGGAGACTCTATGCAATTAACAGCTCTAGAGATCACTAGATAGCTCATTAGGACACAACTCTTGAGGTCTCATGATCAAAAACCCTTACTGTCCTGATAATCCAGCTTCAAAGATCTTCCAACCATTCTACAAAACGTTGGAGTTCTTTCTATTGTGTCTTCTGCTCAGCTCCAAAGATAGTCAGGAACATCTCTGAAGTCTCAAAATCCTTTCTTTGCCTGATAGATAAACCCCTGCAATAAAAAGAAGACATTTATACATATTTTTGTCAGTTTAAATCCAAAACATGAGTCTTTTCATGATAATAGTAACTTCAATATTTCATCTTTAGTTAACAATATCTAAATAAGGTTTTATAGTTTTCATAGTGCAATCAATAGATAAGGTGGTGTATGAAATGGAAAAATGGAACATAAGGGTGTGTTTTGATGAGTGCTACCTACCACTCATCATATAGAAGGGTGAAAGTTCAAAGCTATGTCCCACCTTTATAAAGGGAATGGACAACACTAATCTAAATTTTTAAGTTGAATCACTAGAAAGTGACATATATGTTTAGAATTTTGAAATGATGTAAATTAATGAAATGTAAATTTTTTAGTGTATTTAAAAAAAATGAATGTACTTTGTTGTAAAATTGACACTATAATTTACAAGTTGTTGATAAAATGTTGAAAATGGAGGTTAATGGGCCTCCACTTTTTTTATAGTAATTTTTTTCCTTCAATTTTTCCCTTATTTATAACTTAAAACTTTAGTTCAAGTATTAATTTTTTCATATATATATATATATATATTGAAAGTCTCGTGTACTAAAAACACAACTATTTCCAGGGGCCTCCACTTTTTGTCTTAACTATTTATTCGAGATAGAAAATGATTATATTGTCTCGACGTGGAATCTCTCCTATGTATATAAACTTGAGTATTTTTCTTGAGAAGACAATTAACCTTGTATTTTGGTGTTGATGACCTACTTGTAGTAAAATATGTGTGTGTGTGTGTGAGAGAGAGAGAGAGAGAGAGAGAGAGAGAGAGAGAGAGAGAGAGAGAGAGAGAGAGCTACACTTATAGATTTACAAAGGGTATTTTTAGAATTTTTTAAAAACGTTATTTACACAAGTAGGAGTTGTGAGAACATTGAGTTTTTCAAATATATATATATATTAAATTGGCACCAAAGTGATGCTACATTAGCTGGAATGAATCTAGCTATAACATATATTTTTAACCAAAATTGACTTTTAGTTGGAAATGCTTAAATTTAGTTGTGTTGATAAGTTGGCCTAAAGTGGGACATACCTTTGAAATTTCACCCAGAAACGGTTCCTTCCATAGGAATAGTTGAACTTCCATAATGACTCTTGGCCTCCATGGCATGCAATCTATATATACATTTGTAACATTAGAAGATGGATGGATAGGAAAATAGAAACTATTAGAAGAAGATAACAACAATACATCTTTCTCAAGAGTATGTCACATATAGGTGTTAGAAATGAAAACAACACTACTTCAATGGAAATCTGATTCAAGATAAATTTCAGCAATCTTTAAGTGTGCATTAGCAATGGAGATTGTAACAAAACATAAAACTGTAAATTCAAATCGAACTTATAATCTCTAACTTGGATATTTTCTGAAAGTTGAGTATTTATATTGCAGACTTAACTTATTACTTTCTTTTGTATTTTAGTTGCAATTTTCACTTCTCATACACTTCCAATTTTTGTGTCAATCTGTGTTATTGCAGGGCAACGACATTGATATAAATATGTGAGTGACGGTAGGAGTCACATCTGTGATAGACGTGACTCCTCAAGGAGTCACGCCTATCACAGGTGTGACTTTGCCACCATTTGCATTGTAATCAGTTTCACCGATTTAACAGTTACTAATCATTGTTTAGAATGTAGAAGATGTTTATGCTTTGGTAATATATCATTCAATCATGCTATATTGATATTTATCTTAACATACCTTATATATGTTATCTAATCGAAGCTACAAACAACTCAACAAAAACCCACTACAAAGAAAATGCCAAACATGAAGAACTCAACACAAGACACAATGACACAGTGTTTAACATGGAGAAAATCCTTGCGGATAAAAAACTCCACACAGGAAAGAGGCCCACTATTTGTATTAATCTGTAAAAGATTGTATAATACAACACCACCAATCTCTCCTTCAGTCTTCAATATGACAACATTCTTGCAGCACCTGAGTATTTAAAATCTATATTGCAGCAACGAATACATGGAAAATACTTATAGAAATGTTTTCCACTCATCTTAGGCATTCACCTTCTCTCTCCTAAGATTCTCCAACCTGTAAACATTGATTACCATCTTACAAGCATCTTACACTTTTCCAAAAATAGCCATGCAAAGGTTGGGCGCCCAAGACTAAATTTGGCCTCTTACATCATCTTATGATGTGTCATAACCATCATAGATTCCACAAAAGAGTATCCTTCCAAGATAGGATAATGTCAACAACCATCTTATGATGCGTCATAACCATCTTATGATCACCCATGATTGTTCATGTCAACAACCAATTGAAATAATGATTATGGATTGTTTATAATTGCTAGAAAATATTGATAATGATAAATTACAGACATTTGTGACAATCTTGTTTATTTTTTGAGTGATTGGTTAATACTCTCAAAATGAATGACACTCAATGAATGCAAGAGTAACCTACCTCTAGTAGGAACTAATAAAACATTCAAAGTATATTTAATATTTCTAAAATAAAATAAAAATTATAAGTTGAGGTTGAGATTGAACATAGAAATTAAATGTGTAAAATAAGAAAAGGAAGAAGTGAGAGTGTCTATTTTCAATAATTGGTATAGATATTGGTAGCTAGAGAAGGGCAAGAGAAGGTGCAACACTATTGGAATTAGGTTATGTTATCAACATTTTGGCTCTATGTTGTCAAGGACAAGATTGCGAGTAGTAGTGTCTTGCTAGGCACATTGTCATTCGTATGGCCACATTATTGTCTTGTACAGTCACAACTTCATCTACACCTATGCGACACTAACAATGTCTATTTTTTGGCCTAAATGGTACTTGTGGCACATTTTGGGATATGCCTCAGTTAGACCTTGGGCTAATTCAATAGTGATATTGAAAAATGCTTGGAATGTGTATGAAAAGCCTTAGGTGCAAGAAGGTGTATGTTGGTACAATAATGGTGGTCTAATAATAGAGGTCTTCTTGTGTGAGATTGTTACTGCTTATGTGGCTAGATACTCTCTTGAATGCATTAAGTTGAAAATGCAGGCTAATTAATCCAGTCACACCTCTAGGAGATATTTGAATAAAATAAAACTACTATCAGAATCATTCATATCTCTTGCCCATGAAAACACTTCATCAAGTATCAAGCAATCCTATCTATACGAGTAACCATCAACTCAATCTGATAAACAATGAAGCTTCATTTACATCACAAGGAAGGGTACCACTAAGCATGTGTCATTCATAGGCCCTTCAATGGGGGTGAAGGCCATTTTTCAAAACCTAGGCACTCTAGTGTGTGCCCTAGGTGATCTCTCTTTTTCTCCTATTATGTTCATTTTCTAATCGAAGTTCCTTTTACAAGTAAACCTCACTTCTTTTGATTGTTAGAGGTGGATTAGGATTTTAGAATGTGAAAAAGAAAGAGTTTAGGTGAGAAAATATGAGGGCCATGAGTGCCCACAATCTTGTCCAAAAAATAAGAGTGTGACATTCTAGCGTCTAAAATAACGACAAATGCTAAAAACGTGAAAAGGTTTTTCCATGATGAGATGATACAATTTAGGTGAAATCAGGTCTCCAAATAATTGAAGTGGTCAAAGTATAGTAGCCTAAATGAAGGCGCTAAAGTGAATGATAACATTAAATTTGAATTGTTGTCAAACTTGTAAGTAAACCTTACTTCTTTTGATCGTTAGAGGTGGATTAGGTGAAAAAATGTGAGGGCCATGAGTGCCCACAATCTTCTCCAAAAAATAAGAGTGTGACATGCTAGCGACTAAAATAACGACAAAAGCTAAAAACGTGAAAAAGGTTTTGCCATGATGAGATGATACAATTTAGGTGAAATTAAGTTTCCAAATAATTGAAGTGGTCAAAGTATAGTAAACTAAATGAAGGCGCTAAAGTGGATGATAACATTAAATTTGAATTATCGTCAAACTTGTAAGTAAACCTTACTTCTTTTGATCGTTAGAGGTGGATTGGGTGAAAAAATATGAGGGCCATGAGTGCCCACAATCTTCTTCAAAAGATAAGAGTGTGACACATTAGGGTGTAAAATAACATCATATTAAAATGTGAAAATATTTTACCATGATCAAATACACATTAGGGTGTAAAATAACATCATATTAAAATATTTTACCATGATGAGATACAATTTAAGTGGAATTAGGTCTCCAACTAATTAAAGTGGTCAAAGTATAGTCGCCTAAATGAAAGGTGCTAAAGTGAATGCCGACATTAAATTCGAATCATCGTCAAACTTGACGGTGGCGATGGATTTATCCATGCCCATATTATCCACGGCACGTTACTCTGCAATAAAAAAAGAAATAATGATTAGGTACACCTGGCAGGCAGGCATGGTACATTTCCTTTCAATTTAAACTCGTCAAAATTGTCAAAATTAGATACTCGCAGACGCGACGACACGTTAGACTGCTTGCCAAGTCACGTGCCACGTCATCGGAAATATCGATGCCTCGACTCATATTATTCGAAAGCTCTGCCAGTGCTTTTACTTTATGATAAATAGCGTCTTTGTATCATGCTGTCCCTCTTCAGAAATCAGTCGTGAGGTCGCGAGAACGAATCACATTATCTCCATGATGAAGGAACGAATATGGAGCCTGTGTGTGGCTACAGCCATGGTGTCTCTCTACTTTTTGTTCTTGATGGAAATGTGCCAGGGCTCTTCTGGCGTGTATTCTATGAAGATGGTTCACAAGTTCTCAGACGAGGCCAGGGTCATATGGACTCAGAAACGAGGAACCTCGCCCATGGCTTGGCCCAGGAAAGGAAGCGCCCGCTACTACTCAGCTCTCAGCCATCACGATGTACAAAGGTTGAGCCAGCGGCGGGAGCTTATTGCAGAGTACCAGTCCCTCTATTTTTCACAGGGTAACGAGACCGTACAGTATGGCGAGACCTTTGGATGGTAAACATTAAATCTTTCAGTCTGATAACTATAAAAACCCTTGCATTTAGATCTCTTGCTTTAATTTTTTTTTTTGGTCCTTTGCCTTTTTCTGGCACGTGCCTGTGGATTTTAATTGCAATGACGGAGCTTGAACTCTTTGTTTCTCGAACCTTTGAAGTCCTTGCGTTTCTCGTAATGAAAATCTCCTGTTTGTTTTTTCTGTTGGGTTCTTTATTGTGGCATTTTATTTTAGTAGTGGTAGTTTTTGATGGTGACTTTGAAGTTTTGCTTCTAGAGCTTTGAAACCTTTGCGCTTTTTGCATTCGGATCTCTTGCTCTTCTGTTTTTACTTTTAAGTCCTTTTTTGGCCCGTGACTTTTGCATTCGATCTTAATGGCGAGTTGGAATTCTCATGTTTTAGGAAAATGCCATGAAGTGGACACATTGGGCACATAAATATAATATCAGACTAGATATCTTTTGATTTTATGCACTCAATGCCTGATTAGTAAGGATATTTCGCCAAATGGATAAATGTAAGTATGTCTATTTAGCTAAACAGGAAAATGTTGTTAAGGGTGTTCAGTTCAATACTAAAATATGCTTGGACTTCTTGGATCTCCTTCTATTCTGTGTTATTTTTCGTATGTTTATGGCCTGTAGCCATGGCATTTAACTTTAATAGTGAGGCGAGATTCTTAGTGTTAAGAAGAACGCCTCGTTAGACTTGAAATAGATAGATGCGTGTTGATAAAATGCAGTCGCAGTCCTATTTTTCAGTTCTACGTTCTGACGGTCGGATTGGTAAGGGTATTTAGTGAAGAGAAAAATGTATCACGTCTATGCGGTTAAGAAAGGAAATATTAGGAAGGGTTTTTGGTCAAATATGGAAAATGTGGGTAGCTCCTTTTCTTAGGGGATCCGGATCCAAGACTTGTGCCTATGCCATTGAGGATTCTGTCTGAGTTTCTCTTAACCTGTATTTTTATTTCTGCTTATCATACAGATACCTAGCTTCCTTTGAAGAATATTATCTTGGTCCAGTGTTTGTACAAATTTTTAATGCTGTTTCTCAAGCAGCAGAGGTGGAAGTCTGGAACAATCTTGTGTAAAGCAGACGAGGTTGAAACACTTTGGACGAAGCAGATTCTACTGGTCTTGGAATTTTTTTTTAAAATTTTTGCTTAGTAAATCTTGGGTGAGGTTGTGATTTTCTGCTGCTTGCAACTGCTGAAAATAAAAATATAATCAAATAAAAACATAATCACATAAGTGTAAAGCTATCAACTACTTGAATGACACTCATTCATAAACCATTCACTGGCAACAAATAACAAGGAGAAATGCAGCCAATCTTTAGTTGAAAAAAACAACCTCAAAACTTGGAGGGCAGAAATGGCAAGCGGTGATGACCGTTAGCCCATAATGTATTTGCACCACAACCAACTTTAAATATAGTATTTCCTATGGTAGTACCGTGAGTAGCACATAGAAATGCAGCATCCAATAACCTGACAACTCCCATAATATGAAATGGGAAATTTAGAGTGCACCTTCATTCTTGAACACCGTCGAGGAGGCTACATTTTAGTGGGGTAAAGCTTGGGCCACATTTCCCCGCTTCAAACCCATATGGGCAACACTTCAATGGCTACCTCACTGCATGTCTGATCTATTGCGGTCAGGCTGATTTCGACCTGTTTCACATAGTTATGGGTGCACCCCAATTACCATTACATTGCAGACCTGCAAATTAGCTCTTGATTTTTTTTTTGATAGTGATAAAATGGTCCTTATCATCTAGCAATTTTTGTCTCAATGATGTGGTTTTTCAGGCTCAAAATCCAAGTCCTGGCAGCCACCATCACTCTAGAATGTTTCAGGGAGCTTACGGAAGGTTGTTTTTTGTCAATCTAGTGAAGATTTATCATCACATGGAAAATTAAATAGAGAAAAAATGCAGCTCCTCATCTGTCTGCTAGCCATATTTTCTAAAGTTGGTGAGCTGCTTTTGTAGTGATCTTGAGCTAAGGATAGATTTGAAGCTTGTGATATGGGTTTGGAACAGTATTGGTCAATGCTTGCATGATTTTTGAGAGAGTATCGTGGGATGTTTCCCTCATTTGTACTGTTACAAAAGATTCAAGCACTTTTTGGTTTCCATTATCTGAAGAGATAAAATTTAGCTATAGGAGTTGTCCCATGGTGAGGAAGGCAAGGTGTTAGTTCGGTTCATGTCTTGGATACATCAACATAAGAGTTTCCTCTTGTTTTGTCAGCTTAGCCCAGCATGATTTTTTTAGTCAATGTAGTTTGGATTGCTTGATTTTGGTATGTCACTTGAGGGCACTTAAGGATCTTGTGCTTGCTAAGCTGGTTGGTTGTAGTCTTACACTCATCTTTAAAGTTCTGTCATGGATGTGTGTGCATGTGATATAATGGAGATTAGATGTGACAAAGCTTCTCATAAAAGTAGGAAATAAGATGTGAACATATGGATTTCTTTGTTGGACATGTAACTATTAGCATTAAAGCACCTGTAGACAACAGCACAACCTGCTTAGCCTAAAAGCACTTGTAGGTTATTACATTTTAGCTTGTGGTATGGATTTACAAATAGATATATAGCAAAATAAGCAATGAGGTGCTTGAACAAGGCACTTCGGCTTGTGAAAATTATGATGCTTGCCGTCCACAAAGCTTAGTTGTGGCTGCTTGCTATTGTTCACCCAATGAGAAAAGCTTAGCATAGCAAAATTCAGGGTCAAGCCTGATGTAAAAGGAGAGCAACCCCTCCCAATGTAGGAGGGGCAGGACATCTTTTTAATGGCAGACAAGGATCCTAGAGCAATATAAAATTGATTGGCCCAACCAATAGGGGTGAGTGACAGCAAAGCATTGTTTAGTTTTGTTTCTTGAGCAAACCTTAGCATAGCGAAATTGGGGATCTTTTTGTGTTTGACTCGTCCAATGTTTGGGCCTTTGTTCACCCCATGAGCAAAAGCTTAGCATAGCAAAATCTAGGGTCAAGCCTGAAGTAGAAGGGGAGGGACCTCCCCAATGTAGGAGGGGGAGGACACCTTTTTAATGGCAGACGAGGGTCCCAGAGCAATACAAAATTGAGTGTGCCAACCAATATGGGTGAGTGACAGCAAAGCATTGTTTATTTAGTTTCTGGAGCAAAGCTTAGCATAGCAAAATTGGGGATTTTTTTGCATTTGACTCGTCCAATGTTCGGGCCTTTAAGCGAAGAAGGGGGTGGAGGATGAGCGCCCTCTATTTCATTTTGCAACGTGTTTTTGATGCAAAAAATCTGAATAACATGGACTGCAAAAACCTTTGGTTCTCAATTGAATACTATTGTCAAACATAGAACACACCATATTATCAGTTGGAAAGCTATTTAGCTTGAGCTAAGCATGTTCATCAAGATTTGAAAGCCTATCTAGGATAGAGGCATTTTATAACAATTCTTTCTCTTGGTTTCTTTTTTAAATCTAAGATTTACTTTCATTCATACATGTTGATATATGACTGCTTGCTATCGTTCTTGCTGCAGGTTGCATTATACATGGGTTGATATAGGAACACCAAATGTGTCATTTTTGGTGGCTCTTGACACTGGCAGTGACCTCTTTTGGGTTCCTTGTGATTGCATTCAATGTGCTCCAATCTCTGCCTCCAATTATGGTCTGGTATGTTAAAGAGCTCTTCCAATGCATATTAATATTAGGTCACTCAACAAGGATAGTCATGTTTGTAGTTATACTATCTCAAATAGCTATAACGATTTTTGGTTTTGCAATTATTTTCTTTCTGGGATTATACATATGTTAATCGTATCCTAGCCATAATAATTGTTGTTTTTGCAATAGTTTTCTTTTTGTGATTATATATAAGACATGTTAATCCTATCAGTGGTCCATTTCAAGCCATATTAATTGATATTAAATCCTCATCTTCTCCTTGCATCAACTTGTTACCTGCACGTTGGCACTTAGTTTTATACCTGAGGTCTTGTGCCTCTGCAACTAGGGCTTCTGATAAGTAGCTTATCATCCATTCATTTTCAAAAAGCATTTTATGTTGTTAAAGTCTCAATATAAATAGCTCTGTGCAACCCTCAAGAACAACTAATTTATTATTTGGTGATTTGTTGTTATGTGAGATTAGTCAAGAGATATTCTAGAACGTATAATCTAGTCAGGCTAGAGATAGAGCAAGGTGAGGGATCAAAGACCTTGAGTATCAATCCTAAGACAAAATCTGCGCGCAGAAAATGCACACAAGTATTAGTGAATAACACTACAGAGATAGGTTTGAGAAAGCTTTTAGATATCACATGTCAGAATTTATGTTGTTGTTATTAATATGCATCAATATGTAGGCCTTAAATTGTGGTTCAAACACAAATAAATATTTCTTTCTCTTTTTCTTTAGTCTATATCTCTTTTCCTTTGATACAAAGAGTAGACTGGATAAGGTACCAAATTTTGTGAATGTTTGTCCCAAGGTTTGTGACTTGACCTTGTATCCTATAGAATGATATTCCAGTAAAATAAGTAAAAGAGCACAAGTAAGTAAATGAGTAAGGAAACTTGCTTAGAAAGTACACGGAAACATATTAAAATGGCTCGAAAAAATCTCACAATTCACCACGAATCCTCACATTTGCGATGTTGTTTCTGTTGTTTTTCAAAATACAGTTCCGAATTTATGATATTCTAGTAAAGTGAGTAAATAAAGAGCATAGGTGCTAAGCCGCATGAAAAATTGTTTAGAAAATACATGGAAGCATAGTAGCATGACTTGCAAAAATTTCGCGATTCATCATTAACCCTCACATTTGCCATGTTGTTTCTTTAGTTTTTCAAAATGCAGTTCTGAATTTTCCTATATCCTTTTTTAGCTCAATTTTACATAGAGGGAGAAAATAAAGAGCATGAGTAGAATGCTTTATGTGTTTAATTATATTTTTTAAAGTTTTACTTTGTATAGATTTATTTAATCGGACCTAAATCCTATTGATGGATTTTAAAAATTTATTCTCTAATGAGGGTTCAAGTAAAAAAATAATGGGCTACCCTGAATAAAATAGTAGGTTGTGGTCCATGATGGCCTAGCGTTATCCAGTCTTCAAAAATCTGCCATAAACTTTTTTGTATAAGATGAGGCAACATTATTAGACTAGCATGCTAGTCATAGTTTCCTATTTGATAATGTGGTTGCAAGGAGCATGTCTAGGCCCATGCAGTCTTCTCTTGTAGTTGTCAAGAGTATTTAGGTTCATTTGGACAAGTTTAAGGGCCAACTTTGTTTGCTTAATGAGATAGCTAGTGAGAATCAAATTTTTGATGGGGTGCAACCTACCAGGCAGCTTCTCTTGCAACTAATCCCTTGTTGGTGGGTGGTGCCTCTTCTAGTGCTTCCACATTGTTTTCTTAAGAGATGGTGGATGAGAGATCCATTTTGAAGTTTGATGGAAACATTAAGCTACAATGGGTAATTCAATTTTTAGCACAATCATTTGCAACTAAGTGGACAAGTTGGTGGTTAATTTTTATATTTGGTTTTGGCTAGGGCTTCTTTCAACATTTTTAAGAAAGCTTTCAATTCAGCTATTACTTCACAATGTGTTTTGGAGGAATATTTTGTGGTGGAAATTGATAATGCTTTGAGAAGCAAACCTCTTGCAGGAGGTTGAAGAGGTTGGGCAAGATTATGCAGCGGCTTTGAGGCATGCCAAGCAACCAACTTGTAACATTTCAAGGGAAGACTAGGGTGCTTTAAAAAGATCAAGTAACAAGAAAGATATTGTTATTATCAAGGCGAACAAAGGGAATGGAACCGCAGTAATTAATAGGGTGGACTATGATAGATAAGTGGAAGAGCATTTGGTTAATGGGAGCTACAAAAGATTGGATTACAATTTGATGTCTTTGATTGCTAAGAGGGTTTCTAAAGCCATAAGGGTTTCCTCCTTAGATGACATAATGAAGAAGAAGCTGATCCCAATGAGGAGATCACTCCTAGAATTTATGTAGCTTCAAAGATCCACAAAGAAGGTATTCTTTTAAGGACAATTGTTGGCACCAAAGATTCCACCACATTTCATCTTGCTTTTTCTTGGCTGATGAGCTAAAGTTCTTGGCAGGGAATGTTAATTTCATTTCGGATGCTACCAATTTTTAGACTTTGTCAAAACCAACAAGTAGTGGGTGACGAGTAATTGGTTAGCTTTGATGTCGTTTCACTCTTCAGCAAGGTGTTAGTTATTGATGCAACAGAGGTGGTTAAATGTTGTAATTATGAAGAAACAATTTGAGGGTGTTATTTATGAGTAGATTGAAGAGATGGCTTTGGGTTTACCTCTTTGACCAATAGTTGCCAACCTCTTTATTGCACGAGTAGAGGGATCTCAACTCCTTGTTAAAGCGAAAATGGTAGAAAATGTATGTTAGTCACACTAATTTATGTTCACAACATGGCAAAGAAAAACTCAAACATGGACACATCAATGATTTGGTTGATTGCATCAAAATTACCAAGGAGATTGAGGATGAGGGCCTTAAATCCTTTTTGGATGTCGTCCTAGCACAAAAATCTAATGGGTCTCTTACTTGCAGTGTACAAAAAGGGGACCTACACAAACCTTTATGTGCATGACTTCCTCATCGTCACCTTGCACAAAAGCAGGAATCCTAAAGACCCTTGCTATTGGAGCTTTTAGTATTTGTGAGTAGGAGGATTTATAACAAGAAATTGAACATTTAAAGTTGGTGTTTAAGGAGAGATGAATTGCGAGGGTTTTCAGACAAGCTTGAGAAGGTCATACTTTTTCAGACAAGCTTGAGGAGGCTTTGATTGGTGGCTTGGCAGCATTCCTTCTCTACATCGAAGGAATCTCTTATAAGATCTCAAAGATTTTAAGATGCCAAAACATTAAAACCACTTTCATTCCCAAAAACAAGGTGGGAGCAAATTTAAGATCAACAAAGGATTGGAAGGAACCAAGTTTGAGAAGTGGTGTTTATAGAATTGAAAGTTTTTGTGGGGTCGCTTCACATTGGTGAAATGGGAAGGTCCATCATGGTGAGGGACAAGGAACATGTTGTTGACATCCATGTTGAGAAGAAAGAAAAATCAGCTTTAGCAAAGAACTCATTTAAATCAAGCATGCGTTTTGAATTGGTGATGCCAAGGTCATTACAATAGTGAACCACTTTACATGCATTGATTGAGAGAGGCAGCAAAATTTGGTAAGCACACTCAAAAATAAAATAGAGATTATGGCTTGGGTTTTAGTCATTCATGGAGACCTATTATCAATGAATTAATGGAGGTTCTCTCACTTCATGAGATAACATTTTAATGTTTTCAAATTAACTAAAGGAAATTTATTTTTATAACAGCTAATTTTTTGCATTTAACCTTTATCTCACAAGGTGATCTTATAGACCTCTTATATTAACTAGAGTTATTTATATAGATAGCTTTAATTTACTATTTTTACATAATTGTATTCCATTGATGGATCATAGGATGTGATTTAAAGCATTGATCAAAAACTTGTACACAATTTTCTCCAAAGCTCTTTTTTAGTAAAATAGTTATTTTTCTGGCCCTTAGGCACTTAACCAACTTCAAAAGTTTTGAGGTTTCCCTCTCCCATTGGTCAAGTCCCTGCCCCTGTTTCTTTGGTAGAGTACCTCATAAATGCCCTCAACTCCCTCAACCTAAATGCCTCGTTGTTAGTTGAGTGCCTCTTTCTCTTTGGCCTATTGGGTGGAGAGCATAAATGGCTGGCAGATTGGTTGAGTAGGATGAGAAGAGGACCTTTAGGGAAGGTGGCTGGATCAAGGAATCAAATCTTGACACTTAATTCAGGAGTGAAAGAACAAAAATTCCCTTCCAAGCTTTGATTCTTTCTGGTGTTGAAAGATGATTCCATAGTAGCAAAAATCTTTCTGGGGAATAACTCAGCAAACCAAAAGATGATTTTTTGAAACAAATTGGGAATCCATAGAATGTAGAAAAAAAGAGAAAAAGGAGAAAAAACTGCAAATTTTTCTATTCAAAGGCAATGCAATTGCACAGAGATAGAGAGAGTGAAGGGAAATGAGAGTTTACACCATGAATTTTCAAATATAGTTTTTTTCATTAATTTACAGATCACTGATTACATTGCACAATGCGTAGTACATTACCATATACTACATAGTAACATTTAAGGAAGGTTAAATGTCAAAGCACTTATACTGAAACATCAACTGCAGGAAAAATGGGTATAGAAGCCAACTCAATATTGTATGAGTCGTGTGATTACAATAGGACTTCTCTACATCAAAATGGAGAATCCGAGAATGTATGGCTCATAAAGCAACTTTGCTTTCAAAGTTTATGTAAGCTAAACCATAAGGGAGGAAGGTAAGGATTAATCTAGAGTCTGGAACAACCTCAGGCTTACTACCTGTGCTACAAGGTGCACTCCCCAAAACAATATATGTATTTTTCTATTTGATACTGACAAAAACATTATACAGTTCCTCTGATATGCCCGAAATGGCTCAGATACCCATCAGTATCTTGATGTTACCCACATGCAGTCATGAGATACATGGAACACAGACAATAGAAAAATATATAGGCTGTATCAAACAAGAAAGGAAAAGAAAAAAGAAACCATTTACGAATCAAAAAGGCAAAAATCTCTTCTCACGTATAACCCTAATCTTTGTGTCACATTTGTAGGGGATTCAGCATATAAATTTCAGTTTTAAGTTTCTCTGTTTTATGGATTCCTTTTTGGACATACTTTTAAGGCATTACTATATATGTTGTGTCCAAATCATACTGCATCTAAGGTTTTCTAAAAATTTGATGTATCTGTAACCATAGGCAAATCCCTACCCATGAAACGTAGATTGCTACATATAAAACTATGTTGCTGGTTCTTGTTCGGATCTTGGTTGGGGTTCGTGGATCCAGCAAATTTTTTTGGGGGTTGGGTTCATCTGTACAAAAAAAAAAGAGTAAAAATCATAAATTTTAAAATTTATATATTTGCAGCCTAAAAACAGGAATATTAGAAACAACATACATATATCTTAGTAATTTTTATATACAGAAATATTTATAAACCTCATAAAACATTAATAAAATTAATAATATATAATATAATAATAAAATTAATTTAATAAATATTTATATGATAATATAATATTATAATATATAAATATTATATTATAATAAATATTATAATATATAAATATCAATAATATAATAATATATAAATATTAATAATATATTATAAATAATATAATAATATAAATATTAATAATATATTATAAATATTATAATATGTAAATATTATATTATAATATTTATAATATATAAATAATAATAATATAATAATATATTTGATCTTTCTTCTCATTATTTCTCGGGCAATGGACGGAGAGCCAAGGATAGATTTCCCACTATCCGCAGAGAGTGTGCAGAGTAAAAGGCTCGAGTGCGAAGGGATGTCGATGCCGATTTGCCTGACCAGCTCGGTTAGGCAAATGGCGTTTCGTGGAAAGATCACGGATCAGAGGTTTCGAAGGTTACTGTTTTAGGGTTATGCGTTTCTGATACGCACGGTGAAACTGATAATTGGCAAAGCTTTTGTGGAGGACTCGGAAAGATATCGAGTTGACCCTAACATTGCTTCCCGTTTTGTGGCTTCTCTGTTGGACTTGAACGTGGATAAGGCGGTCGTCAGCACAACAACGCGGATGGCCTTTAAAAATCATCTGCTGGACGGGCTTGAGGAGGTGGTGGCAAAGGCGGTCTTCGGTGTGGGTATCCCTTGTCCCAGAGACCTTCCCAAAGTGGATCAGAATGCAGGTGTGGTTTACTATTTCCCCTTTCTGTTGGATTTGAGCGGTGTAGAGCTGGTGACTCATAGAGCCCGTGCCAGTAAAGGGCGGGCCTTTCTCAAAAAATTGTTTCAATTTGAATCCATTGAAGGTTTTGAGTGGATTCTCGAATTTCGGGATTATCTTCTGGAGCAGGGTCTGGGGTAAGGGGGAATCTGTGTTATGTCCCTGTTAATATAAAGTTTATGTAAGTGTCCGTATATACTCTCATAGTTCTCTAAGTTGGTGTAGTCTGTTAAGCTGGTAGTGGTTCGGTGCATTAGTTTTAGAGTTGGCCTTGTTAGATGTGATGGCCTTTTTGTTTAACAGGGATTTCAAGCCATTTTGGGTCTTACTTGCATTTGCAGACGGGTGTAATACTTTGAACCTTTTAATATAATATTATCTCTTATGTACCAAAAAAAAAAATATAATAATATATTAATAATAGATAAGTATTTTACTATTTATTATTAATATTTGCTGCTCCCTGCCGCACAGACCCGGATCCTGAATCTCGTTCGAACCAGACCCGGATCTTGAATCCTGTTCGAACCAGACCCGGATCCGGCTACATATGCCACAGATCTGGTAACATAGATATAAAATGATGTGAAAGAAAGTGAATTACCATTACATATGGAATCTCACAATTCACAGGCAACTTCTACATACCATGTTTGACAAGGGATGTAAAAGAAGATAATCCCCAAGGATACGGTCAAGCAATAATGTTTGTCTAGCATGCCGCATCCAAAGTCTTGCATTACATTTCATGGTAGACAAGGACTTCAAAGTCAAACACCAAACCCAGTTTGAATTCAGCACTTGTTATATTCTGTATATCAAATACCAGTGACAACATGGGTAGGAAGTCATACATCTAAAATAGATATTTAATCTACCAGACCTGACTACAAAATCAAGTTTCTAAATATAGATGTCATTTATGGGATAAAGGAAGTTTACCCCAAGGAAAGTAGTATGACTCTTGTTTCATCCAAAGGCATGCATTTACATGCCATTGTAAAAAAAGAGGACTTCAAAGTGATTCATCAATGCCAGTTTGAATTCAACATCTGTTAAGATAGTGTATATTGATTCTGAGCAAAAAATGCCCGAAAATAGTTGTGAAACCTAAAAAATTTGCTGGAAATGAGCAAAAAACCTCAAATTGCTATTAAAACAAAAAAATCACCATGCAGCGAAGAAATTGGGAAAAAAGCAGAATAAGTTGGGCAAAAAATTACCTGAAAATAGCTATGGAACTGTTGTGACCTCTTTACAACATCGCCCCCATTGCAAATGGGGTCCCCCCCTCTTTTTTTGGCCCAGCTCGAGCTTCGCTTGGATTCTGGGGTTTCTTGCTCAGCTTCCACTTGGCTAGGAATGAAGTTATAAGCAATTAGCTCACTGATACTTGAGGAAGTGAAAAATGAAGGATTTCCTCCTGCATATGTTTGAAACCTTAAAAGGCCATCCTTAAGCAGACTTAGCCAGTCCATGGCGAGGATCCATCTTGTCAAAGGATATGAACTCTCTCACCCTCTTACTCCCGGCACGAAGCCCTGTTCCGAACAAACTATCCTATTCTAATGGGCTCAATCCAGAGGGTATCTGCTTTGGATCCCGCCCCAGGGTCCATCCCAAAAGCTCCTAAGGTCATGATTCAGAGAGAATTCAGTAAGAAAGGTTCCGAGACTTAGTAAAATTTCAAGCAATAAACCCAAAAGTCATTCCAAGACCCACGCTCCGGAAGGAATTTCACCTGGAGTAATGATTCCAGTTCAAGCTGGAATATGCGACCTAGGAACTGGATTTCTGAGCACGGTGAAATATGCGCTTTGGAAGGAAATTCCAGTTTAGACTGAAATTTGCGACCTGGATATTCCTTCCCTGACCCTCTGGAATGTGCCAGAATTCATCATTCCAGGACACCCTAGAAAATGTGACCTTCTGTCTGGAAGGAATTCCTGACGATGTAAATTCCCTAACACCTTGGAAAATGCGACTTTCTGTCTGGAAGGAATCCCTGACACTCAAAATTCCAGTTCAGACTAAAAATTGCGACTTTCTGTCTGGAGGAATTCCACAAGTGAAGATTCCAGGACTTAGTGAAATTTAACAAATGAATTCAAAAATCATTCCCAAGTAAAAGATTCCATGCAAGTTGTGACCTTGTTTTGGATTTGGAATTCCTGAACAATATGGAATTTGTGCCCAAGTCTAGGGAGGGAATTCCAAAGGAGAAAATTCCTGAACCAACAAGAATATGCGCCAGGGAACAAGATTCCAGTCCAGATTGAAAGGTGCGCCTTAGAAACACCATTCCTGAACCCAGTGGAAAGTGCGCCTTAGGAAGAGATTCCTTGACAGGATGAAATTTGCGCCAAACAAGGAAATTCCTTGAGCAAGTGAAATTTGCGACCTGGATTTTACTTCCCTGACCCTTAAGAATTTGCGCTTTGGGTATTCTTTCCCTGACAGAGTGAAATGTGCGCTCGGGATGAAGATTCCAAGACAGACTGGAATATGCGCCATGAGTCAAGATTCCAGTTGGGGATGAAATTTGTGCCAAAGAACAAGAATTCCCTGACAGACTGGAATGTGCGACCAAGGAAGGATTTCCTGACAGGATGAAATATGCGCTCAGGATATGGTTCATGGATTCCATCCATGCAAAGTTCCCAGATAAAACAACGAATTCCTTGTCAAGTGTTGAAAAACTTGTTAAAATGATGAAAACTCCATCAAGTCCCTGAAAACTTGTCCAAATCCAAATCTGGAAACCTGTGGAAAATGCGCCAAGGAAGAAGGAAGAATTCCGAACATAGTGAAATCCCCAACACCTCTCCATTTGCGCCCAAGTCATGGAAGATTCCGCAACGACTAGAAATCCCCGACCATCCCAAAATTGCGCCACCGCCTGGAGGAAAAGACAAAAAAATAAAGTCGCCAAGGTTTATGGCGGCTAGAATAAAATATAAGGCATAAAACCTAGGTTGGCCAAGCCCAGTCGGCCAGGTGGAGAGGTGAGTTGAGCGCCTATATAAAGGAGTGTGCCCAAGACATTCCAAACCAATTCAAGACACAAATCCAAAGCAAAAAGCAGGTTTCAGCTACAGAAAAAGCTGAAGTAAACAATAGAAAATCAAAATTTAGCATTCAAAGACCAGATTTTATCATTGAAGGAGGCAAATTTCATCCAGGAGCAGCAATTTCTGTAGGATTAAAGCAGATTTCTGCAGTCCAAGGGCAGAATTCATCATTCCAAGACAAAATTCTTCATGAAGGGTTGAAATTCCTGAAGTTGAAGGGCAGATTTCTTGGTTGGAATCAATTGGGAAATCAGAAATTTCTCCACAAAATTCTGAAATTCATTAGAAAATCAGAAAATCCCTCATAAAATCATAAATCTACTTGAAAAATCAGAAGTTTATTATCGAAGGACAGGTTTGTACAAGTAAAGCATAAGTCTCTTTTCACCTAGAATTTTCTCCTTCCTTCCAAGGCATTTGGCTTCATGAAATTTTAGTCCCACATGCATAAATTTATTGTACTTGCTTCTCATGTTGGGAATAAAGCCTCCTTTCCCGCCTTTGCTCTTCCTCTCCTTGAACCTTACACTTTGTCTTTTTTCCTCGACTCCACAGGTACATGGCAAGTACCAAGGCCGGTTCTTCAAGACAAGCTCAAATGCAGAACGTCCTCAAGGGAACACTTCCGGAGTCCAGGATCGTCTCGAAATGGAGGAACGTTGGAGACACCAACATCAACCCATCAAGCATGGAGCAAATCAAGAAGCGAATGTATGGAGTAGATGGACACCCTCCATCCAAGCTCGCAGCAAAGCTGGTTCGAAGTGGAATTGTGCCTGCCGCATGCTTCCCGCCTGCCATTCCTTGTTCCGAGTTGATCGTGGAGTGTTTCATGCACTATGATCTTGAACATCGGATGATTGTCGGCCCCAATGACACAATGATAGCCTACTTCTCCAAGGAGAAGATTCGCGAGGCATTCAACATTCCTATCTATAGCCCCACTGAGTACACGAGCAAGGAGGAAGCATCCAACATGTTCAAGGCCGATCCCGCAACCTGTTTAGGAATCATCAATAATTCATGGATGCAGAAGAGGAGACCTCATCATTTCAAGCTGCCTAAGGGACTCCTCAAATCCGACTTCAAGGAGGAGTATGGAGACCTCGTCGTCATGCTGAACAGGATCATGGGAAGCCCTCAGTCTTCAACCTTTGAGTCATGGATGTTCTATTACATTGAGGAGGTCACTGTCGGAGTGAAAATGATAGATTGGGCTCAAATCCTCAGCAATAACATTGATGAACAGTTCCGAAATCTGGAGGATTCGAAAGCATTCTACATGAGTTCCTACGTAATTTACATGCTGGCGAGGAACAATAGATACAAGGGGCTGTCATGGAAAGGACACGTCGGGAATTTCGAAGGACAAGTTAGAGTCTATGACTGTTATCCACAGCTTCATCTCCAGAGCATAGCTCATTTCAGAAGGTATAATGACACATTCGCCATGCACATCACAAGAACCCTTCAAGGAGGCACTCACAAGAGGTTGTCACCCGAGTCCAAGCAGTTCATCAAGACATATGGCTCCTGGTACATCCAATTTCCGAAGTTCACATACATCCGTGTGCAGGAATTCTCTGCCTTCCCGTATAGACTGTCGAGGTATCCTTCAGATAAGATGGTCCTGTTGGAACTGACAAGGCAACTCTCGGCGTATGATAAAGTTCAGAAGAAAAAGAAGGCCGGGATAGCTTTTCCAATCCAGATGGAGGATGCAGTCGAGGTGTGTCCATCCCTCCAAGTTGCAGAGAGATCCAACGAAGAACTACAGTTTTACAACCTAGTGACCCATACCTCGCGAGCAAACTTTGATTCGTTCAATACCACCCGGATGGCATGTGGAAGGAGGAATAAACACAAGGTGCACCTGGAGGATCACTGGGCGAATGTTGAGGATGACTTCGAGATTCAGAGGAGAATGTGCTCCCGGTTGTCTGTGGACATGATCAAGGCAACCAAGGTTTTTTTAGTTCCGGATCAAGTCAAGGAGAATGGAAAGCAAGTCTAGCCTTCCTTCGAGCAGGAAAAGGATAAATCTCTTCCACCCCTTATCTGGTCGGAGCTTGAGGTCACCCACTTGGATGAACTAATGGCACCTGTACTGACAAGAACACAGAAGTGGATAAACCAACAGACGGAGAGGTTGCATAAGAAAGGCACCTGCCCGACTTATGACTTAATGGGAGGTTTGGAGTCTCAGTCTTCTGAAGAGGACATGATCGAAGGAACACCCGGAAAGGAAAAAGGTGCAAGGAGACAGGAAGCAAGAAGTAGACCAGCAGAGGATCTACTGGCAAAGAGAGTAAAGGCCCAAAAGGAGTCTATCAGGAAGCCAGCTCGAGAGGAGCATAATGCAAGTAGACCTCATTCCGCCAGCACTTCTTTCGTCTAAGAGATTGATCTATTCGCCGATGACAATTTGCAAACAGCTAAGGATAAAGGGCCCGTGGAGGAGGAAATGATCCCGAATGAGCACAGTGAGAAAGAAGACAATGAGTCCATGAATTCCGCTCGAGAGCGAACTCCCAGCCTGGTTGTAGGAAATCATTGTAACCCTTCCTCACAGAATCCAGGGGAGGTCCGAATTGAGGACATGCTTCATCACCCTGATCTGGGATTCCTGAATGAGGAGTTCAATTTTGGCGAGGTGCCAATACCCATACCACAAGTGGATCGAGAACCGCAGGAACCGCCAAAAGAAATCAATCCGTTCACAAGACCCAAGCGGCTGTAAGATAGATTGAAGAAGAAGTTGGTCAGGAGGAATGGTCCTTCCGTCGAACTTGGAGACTTCCTAGCCAGGATAGGAAAATCCGCGGACCCGAAGAAGCCAAAGAAGTATTCCAAGATCACTAGAGATGAATCAGGGTCTCGCCAGGTAGAGGTTGCAGTTCCAAGAGTGGATAAGGTGAGGGAAGACATTAATCTTGAGGAATATGACTTAGTGGTAGTCAATCTTGGGCCAACTACGAAGGAACAGGAAATGGAGGAGTTGGAGGACTCCGTTGCTGCCGTCAAAGAAAGATTAAGGAAGGAGGAAGAGAAGAAGAATCAACTGAAGAAGGAGAATGAGGAGTTGAAGCATTACATCCAGCATCTCATGGGCCCACTGCAGTTTGCCCAAGGAATAGCAACACAACCTGCAAGCATAACCAGGGATTCACTAGTAGAGTTCGAAGTGTTGAGATCGGCTGGTCATGTAGTGAAGGAATGGATGGAGAAGGTCTCGGATAGAGCTCATAAGTTTATAGAGGATCTCGTCTAGGTGTACGGAAGAGTTGCTGCACTCATGGATATGACTCAGGCAATTTAGAGGTCTGTCAGCAATTCACTGTTGTCCGGGAGGAAACCATCCCAAGACTGAAGGCGCTGATGAACACTCCAAAACAGGACTTGGTGAGAGACAAAGTAATACAGGCAAATTCAGCCTACAATTTCCTCAGTTGGTACTTCGCCTTAGTCATGAAGAGGGACAACCTTGAGAAGATTGAGGGTGACACTACCTAGGCCAACGCCATGTTGAGGGAAATCCAGGACAAAATCCTTGTGTCCATGGAGGCCTGGTTCGATCTGGAAGTAGCACAGGATGGAGTCATTATCTTGGAGGAGTTAAGAGGCAAGATGCAGAACATATACTTCAAGGCTGATTATCCTCCCCAGGGGTTTCATCTCGAGGATGCATCTTCATTCCTAATCTTCATGAACAGTATCTAGGAACTGAGGGCGGATTGGGAGAATGTCCTCATTGCTTGCGCCACCACCTCGTCGGTCATGGAGTTCAGGTTGGAAAACATGCCCAGTATTCCTATGGAAGAATTGGAGGTTGTCTTGACTAGGTTCGTGGAAGCAGAGACAAGGAGTAGGAAGAAGTTCCAGAAGACCAAGACAGTCCTGTCCAGGGGTCCTAGTTAGCATAGGCGCCCAGGACAGGTGGCAGTCATCTATTCACACATGCTGGCGACCCCACCTACCACCTTTAGGGTTTCTGCCCTGGGCACAAATTTCGAGGAAATCAGATTTCCTCCCCCCTCTATGTACTTTGCTTGCCTATATAAAGGCTTGGGCGCCTCATTTGAAGAGGTCCCTTTTGGTTGCATTTTCATTTTTCTTAGAGGCTTTGAGCATCTAGTTACTTAGTATCATTTCTGTACCACTCCATTCGTGGAGTAAGAAACTTCAAAGGATCAGTAAGATTGTTGTAGAAACATTTTCCAGATCAATAATATGCACATTGTGGATTGGTGTTTATAGAGTTCTTTGGATTATGACATGGTTTTTTTGTTTCCTTTAAAGCAAATCTTAAGCTCCAAGTGCTGATGTTGTTTCATTTCTTGTATCTTTTAGCTTTCATTAGTTAGAATGATGGAGAATATTGTTGTTGATGCTTGATTGAAACTGTATGCTCACACCATTTGTGATCTGTGGCTCGCAAATCACAGTGTATGGTTGGTCTGAACTTGCTCCAAGTCTAACTTCGATTGTTTCTGTACGTTTCGGTTCCATGTCTCTTGCAGGAGCAGTCTGAAAATCCTTACTTCCCCTTAGAAGATAGCACCATCTCTGCCTAGTTGTTGCCTTATGACGAAGTAGAAGTGTGGTTCCAGTTTCCATCCTCAAAAGTAGTCCTTTCCATCTCGATTAGATTCCTGAACCCTTGCCCATCTTTTGCATTTTCTTTTAGATCCGTGGTAGGAATAGTTCATAGAAGAGCTCATTGACAAATCATTCCCCTGTTTGCAGAGGTAGAGCTAAGTGAATCCACACCTTTCCCTTGCAATAGATTGGAAAATCCAGGCCCTTTCCCTTGCAAGAAGTAGAAGAGTCCGAATTCAGCCTTCGGAAGTCATAGTGAAATCCAAGTTTTCCTTTCCCTGCTAAAAAAGAGCACTTAGTTTCACGCGTAAGTCCCCCTCGTGATTACTAGCAAATCACATCATTCCACAGAGCTTTTCCCACACCTGTCAAGACTTGACTCAAAAGGAACCTTGGAGCAGTCTCATTCGATCACAAAGTTCAGCGTCTGAGAAGCTTTGTTCACGAGAGGATAGAACACTTAGTGTTTTATTCTAAATGTTGTTTCTGTCATAAAACACACATCAACAGGAACCTCAAAAAATTCGCTGCAAGTGGGCCAGAAAGCCTCAAACTGCTATTAAAATGAAAAAAATGGGATTAGATTGGAAATCAGGATAAAATCGGGATAAATACGGAAAAACTTGTTTTGTGCAATCTTTTGAATTAACTCCAGTTTTTTTCCAGGAAAAAGTTGGTTTCTGATCTGATTTTTTGATTATTGCTACTATGGATGATCTATTCTGTGCTGCTCTTCACTCAGCTCGCCTATTCCTGAGCTTCCTTACTCTTAACTCTACACATTTTTATTGTGCTTATTTTTATGTATTATGTTTTTTTTGTGATTATTTGACATGAAATAACAAAATTATTTTTTCTCCATTTTTATGAATATTATTTCAAATTTTAGTATACTGACTTTTTCCCATTTTAAAATTTAAAGTTTAAACCAAGTAATTGAATTTTATTTACACTTGTCATGCTATATTGATGCCATGTAAATGGAGTGTCACTATGCATGGAATCATAATTTGCTAGGATAGAGAGGTATTATAAAACATTTTTTATTTCACATCTCAACTAACAGTTATCTTTTAGCATGAATGTCCATTATATATAGACCTTACATTCTTGCTGTTACCAACAGATCAGTACATTTTGTCCTTATCTTTATATTTTGTTTCTTTTTTTTCGACCTTTGTTACTGGTCCACTTATAAAATCCCCCGGATTCAGGTCCAGTTCGTTATGGGTCTAGATTCACGGTCCAGTCCGCTTTGGGGTGCAGGCAGGAACTACGATATTTTTATTTTTTTTAAATTTCAATTTTATTTCTTCGCTTTTTCTTCACCCTAATTTTCGTTTGTCATCACATTTCATGGAAAGAACAAATAAATAAAATGCCCCAGCAGGGCCGGCACCTTGCTGTTACAAACTTGTTTCTCTGTTAATGGTGGGGACTTGTACTAAGGATGCCATTACAGTTAGCATCTTCACCACTTGCCTTAGGTCGTTGAAATTATCTGAGAAAGCAAGAAACTAAGAACAATGTGGTAGGAAGGCCATCATTGCCTTGAGACTTCTCCTCCTACTTCTCAATCCAATTATGGATGATGAGTACGTGTGTAAAAATGATGGTGTTTTGGTTGCATATGATCTTATAAAATTCATTATATAATAATGTATTATTATAAGGCCATTCATATTGGTTGCATATGATGCATTATTATTAAAATAATGTATTATTGTTATAATTAATTTATTATAACAACCACATAACTTTATTGTATATGGTAATGTATGTTATGTGGTTATCTGAATTTTATTTCTGTTTTTAGGTTGTGTGTGTGTCATGTGGTTATCTGAATTTTATTTCTGTTTTTACGTGTATGTGTATATATATTGACGTACCAAAGACATACCCAATTCCATTTTATCCCCTGCCAACATATCCAAACCTGAACCCGAACCAATAACTTAGCTTTTGACTTGTAGCTTAGACTTATTAGTATTACCCAAAATTTGAAATTAGGCTTGTGACTTGACCATACCTCCTGGAATAAGCTCTACTTGAACATTTCTGACCTAATACTTATTAGACAATTTGACCATTAAATGTGCTTCTTGCCATCTCCATCATAGTCATGTTCTTCCCCCTAGGTCCATTCTTTTTCTATGGGAGTTGCCTTTGTATGACACGGGCCTTTCAGAAAATGAATAAAATATTTGATCTTTGCTTTCTGTCAATAATCTTGATCTTCTTGCAACTGAAAGTTACACAGTCTAGCTTTGAAATTCTTAAAACACAAGAAGCGCTTTAAATTTTGATTCCAAAGAAGTGTACAGCCATATTATTTTTGAAAACTTTGTCAACAGAAGGAAGTAAACTGTAATTCAAATTGAAGCTATCACTGTTAGTATGAAATAACTCTAAAACTTGGATTTCCCTCCAATCAGATTTTTGGAAAGTTTTTCTATTTTGCTATCCTATAATTAATAGATTCCCTGTTCGTGAAAAGTTAGAGGTAAGTCATTCAAATTTTGAACTTATTCAACAGATCAAGATAATGTTGGTTTAATAGCTCTAGTGCCACTGAAGTTTTTTGTATTCAGGTACACTACCATCCATGCTTTCTAATTTGTTGCTGGAGCATAAAGTCTTTAATGGTCCATTTCCCTCTTTCATTTAATCTCTTCAAATTAGTTTTCATCTTGAATGACACTTCCCAAGAATCCAATCCTCAGTTGCCACTAAGGCCTTGTTCAAATAATATGGTCTCATGTGTGATGAATGGTCACTTCATGGGTGGTGCTTTTACACAAAAAATAAGGGTCAAGGCTAGAGAGGCAAAATATGGTTGGGCTACAATGCGGAGTTGGTTAGAGTTGGCAGGGGCAACAAAGAAATGAGATCACAAATCATTCAAGCATCATGAGAATAGAACATGGAAGTGGGATTAAATGCTTCGTTGTTTTAGCAATATGGAATATGGTTGAGTACTGCAAATGTGAGGTTCCTGAACTCATATAACTCAAGGATTGATTGTCTTTATTTCCATTGGTTTACAATAATCAAACAATCCCAAAGGGATCCATTACTAATGGTTGCGCCTCTCTAGTATAGACAACTCTTAATTAATATTACAAAGCACTCATTGAAATCTTTAATATATTTACTCTTTTTCTTGTATTGATAAACCATAGTAAATAAAATATACTACTAACATCTCCCCTAGAGCCAAACCCCTGTCTGGCTTTAATGTCGAAAACATCCCTATGGCGCCGTAATTGCTTCATTGGTTTGTGGCATTGGATATATAACTTGCAGGGTTAGATGGATTATTAGATCTCCACTGGCATTCCACACAAATACAGTGTTGAATACTGGGTTAATTACCATCACACTGATAACTTGCCTATTTTTAACTCAACTACTAGCATCAAGAGCTTCGTTGGACAGACTCTATGCTGAGCAGCTAAAGCACAAGAACTTCAATAGATGCTCATTCTTCATCTTAATCTTATATGGGTCCGTCTTCCAAGATCTCCATTGTCTAGCTCTTAACTAGTCTCGCATCTCTTAGCACCATCATCTACTTATTGTTTTTTTTTGTGGCATCCGTGTGGCTTCCTTTCTTATTCATTTCCCTCTATAGTTTTCCTGTCAGTTTCACATACCTAGGATTATTACTTCTCGAGTATCAAACTCTCATTTACTTTTACTAGCTTGACCTCCTTTCCTATTCTTGATGCCAATATAATGCTAATGGTTAGCAAGATTGGCACCTTGTGAAGTGGCTCTAGTTATTGGGGTGCACAATTAACAAGAAAATTATTTGAATTGATTCTATCTAAGTCTGATGGTATAATGGTTTCAGAAAAAGGGAACTATCTTGATAAAGTTGTCATCAAGTTTGACATATATAAATGTTTATAATTTAAAAATATTTGTATAACCACAAATTCTAATAATAAAAGATATAACATACTTCAAAATTATAATTATTAGAGACTTCAAGCTTACACAATTTATAATGATTCTCCAAAATTATGTCAGCTATTTCTTGCCGAATTTGTTTTTCAATATAATAATTATTTATAAAATAAAAAACTATATTTCTAAGTTAAGTTATGACTTGTACGGGTGTTACAAGTTATACAAATAAAACGTGGAATTTAATTATATAATCTAATCGTCAACCTGAAATTTTTATAATAAGATAAAGAAGAATAGAGTTATATATCTCAGTAAACTATTAATAATTATATAGGCTTATAGCTTTTAACTTACTAAGTCTTAATGGTATAGGATTAAAAGTCGAAAACCTAATTTTTTATCAAAGTGAAAGATTGCAATGTTGGCAGGACATTGCCTACATCAAGTGTAGGCATGGAACTCATAACTCCTATGACTTACTGCGACGTCATTAGTTCCTGTCTGCAGTAGGATAACTATAGGTTTTACCCCATCTAAATATTTTTTCACAACGTATCCATCACCTGCAAGAATTTCATATGTTTGCTGACAAAAATGTTATTGATGTCGGTAACTTGTTTCTAAAGTTAAATTATAACATACGTCATTAGTTCCTGTCTGCAGTAGGATAACTATAGGTTTTACCCCATCTAAATATTTTTTCACAACGTATCCATCACCTGCAAGAATTTCATATGTGCAATTTGTATGTTATAATTTAACTTTAGAAACAAGTTACCGACATCAATAACATTTTTGTCAGCAAACATATGAATCAATTTTTTAAATCTTACAATAAATACTTGGGTGTACAGCTATATGGGATGTGGTTGTACCACAATGCTTCATTGATGGCTCTTTTTGGCTTCCTGCTGTATTCTGCTTCTTATATAGTTATACCTAAACAATATCACTGGAGGCGGAGGTTTGGCATTTTGAAGGTATGAATGATGTGTGCGTTGATGTGCAGGCTAAGTCCTGAAACGTAGAGATTGTATTTATGTTAATCTATTGCATTTTATGTATGATTCACATCTATGACTGCAACGTCTTGTTCAATATGTAGGTTCATCATTACAACTTTTCAAAATAAAAGCTATGTATGTAACACCTTCTGAGATAACCTGCTTTTGTGTTTCTCTGCACATGAAATACAAGTAGCAGATTGAAAAGTTTAGTAAGATGCGGGCCTTTTCGATAATGTGTGTGGAGGGCTGACATACTCGTTTTGGAGTGAGGAGGAGAGGAAGGAAAATAATCCCCCTTCTTAATTCAATTTGGAGGGAAAGGCCTGCCTTAATTCATCTTCTTTTTAGTCCACAATTGTTATCATGCCTTCGGTGAATTAGGGATATTGGGTTCAGATTGGAATTGAGGACTCCAAAAGCATTTAGAGTGAAGCATGGATACACTCGACACATCTGTCATCTATGCCATCTGCTGCATTTTAAGCACCTCTGCAATGAGAACCAATGACTATGAAGCTGAGTTGTTGATCCATTGGACAATGCCGATACAATTGCTAGGCTGTTGGAGATTGAACATAATGCCCACTACAATTCAACATTGTGCGGTGACTCTACACCATGGGAATGAATTTGTAGGGGAAAACAATGTTATTCATGGATTGGATTTGAGTGGAAGTAATGATGATGGTTTGGAAGAGGAAAATGATGAGTGCAATTAGAACTGCTGATGATGAAGTTGAGTTGTTGATCCATTAGATGGTGACTATACAATTGCCAGGCTATTGGAGATTGAATAGAATGCACACTACAGTTCAATAGTGTGTGATGAGTCTTCACCATGAGAATGAATTTGTACAGGAAACCACTGTTAATCATGGATTGGATTGAGTGAAATTGATGATGATGATGATGATGGTTTGGAAGAGGAAAATGAAGAGTGCACAAGTTTGAGGAGCTTGTGCAAGTGAATCGAGAGACCTTTCGACTCTTTGTTGGGGAGCAACAAATTTTCATTAGTTTTGGGCACACAATCTAGCAGTGCTATTGTGCACTTGTTGGCGAGCTCAAGAGAGTTTTTTTCAGTGAAAACCTTCATATTTGCATGGAGAGCTTGGACTTCAAAAACTTTGACGGGATATTCCTTTTTGAGGAGGTGGAGGCTCCACGTCATGAGCTCCTGTACATGTGGTGTTAGGTTAGATTCTTTATGATTAGTGGCCCTCACTCAACCACTTTCCACATCACATCCCATTTTAGTGTGTCAATTAAGCTATGGATGTGGTAGTTGACAAACCAATGGTGTATCTCTCCATTTGACAACTCTTGCCATGAGCTAAATTGTTTGCATGTCATAGACTATCAATAGATCAATGGGCATGATTATTCACGACACCTAAAGTAGCAATACAAATCATTAGAATACCCAACTTCAGTCTTCACCCCTTCGAAAATGCATCATTCAAGTTTTGTGAGAGCTAGATGGCAATTTGGCATGGCCATATTTGGTATAAGGTGCCAAAATTAAGTATTTCAAATATGTATCTACTAGGGCACTACCAACAAAGGCATTGGTCTCAAACAAACTTTTAATCAAATAGCATTTGCTAAAATCATAAAATGCTTCCTCTTCCTTGCCATACTTATTTTGGGCACAACCTGTAAAATTGCATTCCATGAGTTCACATTAAACGTGATAATTGCATTTGTTTAAAAGTTTGAAGGCCTCATCACCCTACCCATTTTGTGCAAATTTGACCATCATCACATTCCAACTAATTGCATCCGGCTTCACCTTTGACAATTTCATTTTACTTAATTTGAGTGTACCCACCTATAATTGGAGCCCATGAAATGAAGTCTTTCTTAGACATTTTATCAAACACTTGGCATGCATGGTCGAATGCCCACATTTCACTTGCATAATAAAGCATTCTCAATAACAATATCCAACTCAAACCCTTTTCTGATAATATAGCCATGGACCTCCTTGCTCTGTTATAGAACCTTTAAATCGACACATTGGGTGCAACAATTGTATGCCAGTCAAACGAACAACTGATGAATGGGTGGGCAAAACATGAACATGAATGAAGAACAAGAGATTAGACGAAAATTAATGATTCAATTGTAGAACATGAAACAAATACAAAGGGGCCACCAATATGTGAAACCCACCAATCATATGCTACCCAAAACCTTGAGAAATACTTGTAGAGAGTGTCTTTGCAATATAGTCCAATGTCCAAGCTCTAAGCTCTACCCAAAACCCAATTGGTACAACCAATCGGATTGATTCAAATTGGTTGAACTTAGACCAACCAATATGTGAAACCCACCAATCATATGCTACCCAAAACCCCGAGAAACACTTGTAGAGGGAGTCTTTGCAATATAGTTCAATGTCCAAGCTCTAAGCTCTAACCAAAACCCAATTGGAACAACCAACTAGATCGATTTGAATCTATGTTCCCCCAAGTTTCCAAGATAGGGATGGCAGGGGATTGGAGGATGTGTTTCTAGGATGGGTTTTTTGGGAGGCCATTTTTTATGGGACGATAGGGGATGACTATTAAAAAAATAGAGAATTTTAAAATATAGGAAATTTCAAATATTCATATGATAACATTGATAAGGCATTCATCATATACATTATAGAACCTTAATACATAACATTAGAGTTGAATTGAGATTTCACATGAGAGTTGACAAACGAATTAACAAAATTCAATTGCTTTTGTTGTTAATGTCCATATATATTGTATAAAAATTACAACAAAATGGCCAAAGGCTACAAGTTTCAACTACAAAATGGCTGAAACATAGAAAATATGCTGCTGCCCCTAATCAACATATGCTAACATTGCATCGAAATCGTAGTTTGAGTCTAAGTCACTGCCACTATGAGGGACTGCCTCATCAAATGGAACCCCAACCAATCCCTCATGTGACTCCTCCTCATCAACCTGTGTGGCATCTTCAGGATCAACATCCCAACATGTGGTTGGATTTGATGATACTTAGAACTCTATTGATCTTGAAGTTGCAAGGCACCATGCACAACCACCAACTTCTCCAATTTCAAGAGGTAAGCCTATTCCTCTTCATCGACCATATGAAGTTGTATGCGGGGTTGAGGGGCAATGCCCCTCGTGGGGGTAGCGCCCTTAGTAGGGTCGAGGGGACCTTGCCACCAAGCCTAAATTAAAACCTTTGAAACCACACAAACCTTGGTGGCCCCCATTCCTCCCCCTCCCTCTCTTCCCCCCCCACCGTTTTTTTTTTTCAAATTTCTGTTTTTTTTAAAAAGTGACTAAAAACATGCCTGTGCATGATAGGGGATGGTTGGGGGTGGCTAGCTGCCCCTTGATATCTCCTAAAATAAATTTGCTGTCCTGGGGATGTTTCTTCCTTTCTTGAAAAGGAGGGGGGGGCATTTCCTACCCGTCCTTGAAGCGTCCCCTATGGGGGATGGGGTCATTTTGGGCAGGGGATGCATCCCTGGGGAGCATAGATTTGAATTGATTGAACTGAGATCAACCCCTTCAAATGACCCAACATCATCAATAAATAGCACCACCATCAATAATTTGACCCCCACTTACTTGGGCAACTGATGCAAGCCAACTCATCATAAATGTGTGCCTAGGAGGAAATCTGATCTGCAAGGAAAAGATGTGCATTCTGCAAATAGAACATTCTGACCATCCCTCAATAAATTTGAATCTAACGCTTCCCTAACATTCTAGAACTGACAAACCATAAAAAAATCTAATTGCTGCTGTTTGAAAGAAGTTGCCCTAATATTGACACTGTGTTCTAACGTTTTGACATTTGTTGACTTTTCGGTTCATGCATGGAAGTTTAGTGCAGCATGAAAATGCTGTGCACAAGCTATAGGGTTGTGCAGAGGCAAGGCACCGGTGACAAAAGCTGTTTGCAAGGCGTGCAGGTTGTGCGATAGAAATAATTTGTACAAAGATCACAAGACAAATGAAGCATGCACTGCCTAAGCATGTGTGTGTCGGTCCACCAAAATGGCCCTAACAAACAACAAAACACATGCACACAAGTTAAGCTTACGTGTGACAAACTATGACACTAAACATTGTGTGTGTGTGCAAGTTAGGCTTGCACACAGGAACAATCAAAACAAACAACAATATTTTTGGGTGATGTAAGGCTGCACCAACCCAAGGATGCTCTTGCATCAAGATGCCTTGAGAATGCCGGGATCAATTATATTATCTGCCCTGATCCCTTTGTCTTGCATCTAATGCAAAAGCTTAAGGACATACTCCAAGGGTTATCACTTTGTAAGGAAAATCCTTTTTAGCCCATTAAGATAGGAACTGGCCGCTATGCAGCTCTTGTTTTAATTGGAGGGTTGGCCACACTATAATAGTTTGTATCAAATGAGAGTAACCCGATGGCGAGAGCTATAACTGTTTTTTCAGGATGATCGCAAGAGCAATGTGGGGGTTTCTCTCCCCCAAGAACTCATGGTGGTTGTGAGGGATGTCTTGATGTCGAATATCTACCCTATAACATGCAGGTCCACCTGCTGTTGTAACAGACCCGTTCTTTGGACAAACTAGTTGAGAGGAAATAGTACAGAATCACAGATGAAGTTCAAACTTACTTTGTTGCAAACATCCTTTGTATATTGAGATGAATTTTCTGGTGCACTTTAGAAGTTGCTGCACAAGAAACCTGCAGGATACAGGGGGAAGTGTGTGGAAGAAGGGAATGGGGTATTCAAATATATAGATATTATAGGAATAAAGGATATCAATGTGGACATGATAAAAATGAAATTATTGGTTCGAGGACAAGAATTAAGAAGAGAAATAGCTCACAAAAACACACAAAACTAGTAAAAAGGGTGTGCAGAAACAGAGTGGATTGAGGACACAGTTGGGTCATGAAATAATAAAGTGCAGTAACGGGGCATGAAATAAGGAAGTGCAGCCATGGACTAACAGGTTGGAGTAGCCTTCTAAATGCATGAGGGTCTGCAGCTAGCATGGAGTAGAAAGCAGACAAAGAAATTGGATGGAATGAAACTGTGGAAGGGTGAATATCTGTGATGGTGTATCACAGGAACAGGCAACGACTTTCTTTCAGGTGGTTATGTGTGATTGCACAGAAGTGCAAATGAGATTGATAATTAGCAAGTTATGCAAATGGATAAGGATGAGCAAATGATGAATGATATGAAGATTAGGATGGAAATCCAGTGAAGAATGCAGGAAGAAATTGTCTTTCAAGGTGGGACAGAATCCACTTGGAAGAGGCAGTTCAGTGAACTCTCCATTTGGGGACAAAATTTAAGTTTTGATAAAATTATGATGAGGACTGGTTTACAATAAAGAAGTTTGTTAATAGTAATTATTTCTCAAACAATGTGCTTGTATTCCATGTTATATGTGTCACTGATAAAAGTAATGTCTATAGTTTAGTTGCCTCATGTTTGGAACCAGTTCTTTCCTACTTCCTGGGTTTAAGTTGCTTATTTTGTTCACTATTGGCCATGCAAGGTAACTCATTTCAATATGCTGGTTTTGCAATGCCCGATCCTCAACTGACTTTTTGCTTTTGATGTTTGTTTCTGCTAAATGTCTGAAGATACAAACACACCTCTCCACTGGTTCCTCATAACAGTTACAAGTCTATGCCATCTTTCTGTGATTATCATTGGAATGCAATCTGCAGAGATGCTGATTCTGTTTTAAGTTTGTTGATTAAAAAGGATGAGCTTGAAGTCTTTACCATATCACTAATTGTGAATTTATGCCCTGAATTAATTACTTATGGTTTAGGTTTTAGACCGTTTTCTGTTGACGACCAAGGTGTAAATGCGTTATACCAAAAATTGGGATGTGCATATGTGCAGTCCTGGCACGCTATCATCTGTAGCCATTTCTATAATCATTTGCATGTCAACTTTTTACCTGCAGAGAGCCTGAGATTGATAGACTCGGATATGGCTTCACCTGCCTACATTCTAGGCTTTAAATTGGATGTCAATTACCTAATATAAGGCTATGTTACCAGTTCGGGTTCAGTGGATTGCCATTGTTTTCCCCGGGTTCAGTACCCAAACCCAGGAATGGCGAACCAAGGGTATATACATTATCTGCACAAAATTACAAAACTAAATACAGAACAGAGCTGATAATTGATAATTAAATGTCAATTGTGAAATGTGAAGATAAATCAAAATGGTTTATATTAGTGCAGCTGCACATTTAAAATCAATTGAAACTATGATGAGTGCTTTTGGATTTAACTGTTTATCTTTTTTCATTGACGTTTCGGATTACACTCAGTGATCCATCATCAGGAAGAGGAATATTATGGATTGGATTGTGGAAAACTCATGCCCCTACTATCAATAGAAATCATCATATTGCTTTATATATATATATATATTAAAAAATATAGAAATATACATTATTTGTATAAAATGTTACAAAATTAAATACAGAACACAGCCGATAATTGATAGTTAAATGTCAATTGTCAAACGTTTAAGATAAATCAAAGTAGTTTATATTAGTGCATCTGCACATGTAAAGTCAATAGAAATCATCATATTGCTATATATTATATATAATGTAGGAAATTAAATACAGGACACAGCTGATAATTGATAGTTAAATGTCAATTGTTAATGTTAAATCAAAATGGCTTATATTAGTGCATCTGCATATATAAAATCAATAGAAATCAACATAATGCTTTTCAGTGAGGGCATCAATGTCATCAGCTGGTTTGTTGGAAGGTCCCACTCCCACTAACTGCCCATGCAAATGATGCCATGTAGCAGCCTTGTTCCCCTCATCCTTGATCGAGATTAAGGGAAGATGTCAGTTAGGGTTAGTTTATTTTTTGGTTTTTCCATTAAAAAATTATTTATGTTGTGTCCCAAGCAGATTCTCCTTGGGTTTGCCCCGGGCCTCTGGATTTGGCTGGGGTATGTAATGCCCCAAGCTTTTGCCCAGAACATTAGTGGTAAAAAACAGACGGACGAATTTTTGGAAATGTCAGTGCAAAGCCAACAAGTCACATTACATGTCTACGCACTCAAAATGCCATGACAGAACATGACACTCAAGGTATGCAATGCACCAAGCATGGCAACACGAGTAGAAGACTTAACCATGTCGTGTGACAGTCACCACGATGATCATATGAGAGGGTAGAGTTTCCTCTAAGACGGAGATCGAACACTAGTCCATGATCCGTTCTCTTGCAGACACAAGGATTTGAATGAGAGACACATCGCTTCATTCCACATCCCAAGATGACTCAATCAACATCCAAACGCTAGGATTACACCTCAAGAGGTAGGTCAATTGGGAGATACAAAGCGTCAACCAATCAAATCTGACGCCAACAATCCAACACAAAGGAGTGGATAACTTGCAACGAACCTCAAAAGGCAGAAATGAGGTCATGCAAACCAAGACAAGGGCAGAGCTAGGCCGAACAAGCCTATAGCAAGCTAGACACAAACAAGGCATAACATCCTCAAACTAAGTGCAGTCTAGAAATGGTTTGAACCAAACATTTACTTGCACTCTAGGTTCAACAACATGCATAATATTCACATAAATCAAAGGATTCATTTTAACCCAAAATTTTGTTATTCGCTAGCACACCCATTTAACTCATGTACGACACAAGCATACATGGTGGGTCATAACTCTTACCAAGAGTCAAATGCAAAACATAAACTAATGATTCTACTCCACAATAATAGCCATGTTCAAAGCATAACATATAATTCATAAGCATTGACATCATACATCAAATGTGACAAGCATAAATGAGCAACTCACCCTTGCATAATATCGACTACACAACATCATATCATTGACTCTATATACTCATAGCATTTGAATGATAAACAAAACATAGCTTCTAGATCATAACAACTTCATAAGCAAATTAAACGTATACATCTCATAAACATGATTGCCCAAACATGCTAAATCCTTTCTAAGATGATAAGCAAATACTCACTCAAATAACAACATACATGTATTACCATGAAATGAATTTCATCCCAAGCATGGATGGTTCTAAGTCCAAATAATAGGATCCAATAACATTGAATTTAAAACACCATGATTCATCATTACGAAGATCGACCACAAATCACTTCTCTTTACATGGCTTACAAGCCTACTTCAACATGCTATTAAAACACGGTTTAGAGCCTAACTTTCCATGCAACATAACTAAGCAAGGACATAATACAACATGGAATCTCATTTCATTTTGATAATACAACTCAAAGCTTAATTCACCTAAATAATTTCTTTCCAAATAAGATCAAATTCAATTATTCAATGCATGAGAGCAAGCCTATCAATCATGCTACAGTGACATAACAAAATGATCATAACTTTATGGAGATAAGAGTTGGATGAACACCAACCCTGCCATGGAGTTTCAATTAACATCTACAACACATCCATGAAATAAAAATTATTAGTTGAGCACTTCTTCCAAAAGCATGAATAGTAATATATATGATACTCCAACAGAATTACCCGCCTACACATGCATTTTCTACCAAAATAGAAAACATAATAATTATTACAATTACAAGCTTGCATCCGAAGAATACAAGGATAGGCATAAACTAAGATCAAATACAAGATTCAATACATATGATAACATGATTACAACCTTTACATAACACAAGGCATAAATACAAGATGGAATATATACCAAACCGAGAACTCTTCAAGCTCCCAAGTGATCATTCAGAAGGGGACCAATTGGGAATGTTAATCACCTCCCAACCATATTACTATCATCGAGCTCAATAGATTCCCATGCCACTCTAGGCAACCCCCAAGCTACGTAGAGAGAAGATCATGGATACACTTATAGCATGACCCAACTCACATACAACTAGGATCTCAAGCAAGACATCGATAATCTGCACCATGGTTGCACATGGGTTTGACACCGTCCAATGCATAACACCATGGGGACAACAATCCAATAGAATTCAATGCATGACCACACTTGAATACATGCACATCAAGGGTCCAATGCATAACTCAAGGATAAACAATACATTAGTAATTCAATGCACAACCACACTTGAATACACATATCAAGGGTCCAATGCATAAAATGAATGGGCTAATACAAGGAGCATCAATACTTTTAATTCACATAGCCTTGTCCTTTACTATTCATCAACACTAATCATTTCATTCAATGCAATTGAGGAAAGAAGGAAGCCACTCCAAAACCATATTACAATTCATCCATTAACACATGCTAAATCATCATTTACACCAAATGGGCATAGCACGAAAAACAAAGTATGACATCACCATCCAATAAACATATACATTGTAATCATAATCAAACAATGGTGTACCTGGGTTATGGCAATCAACAACCAATAACACACAAAGGAATGGTGACAACAACCAACACCAAGCAACGCGTGTGATGATCCAACAACACTCATGCAAGAGAAACACAAACACTCAATGATCGATATGAGAAGATTACTAGATTAAGATGTAGAGTGTCATCATGCGGGTTTCCAAATCAGCACGGATGGAAGAAATTCAACAACAACAAAAGTGGGGCTTCTCAAGACAATCATGCAATCAATCTTATTTTATTAAATGTTACCCGCCTTCATGCCCTCGACATGGGCATAGCCCAATTTTGAAAGGCGAATAGTGTTCCACTCTACTCCTAACTCTAGAGATCAATCCTAGCTCAAATTTGTCCAAAATGACCCAAAAGGTCATGTCACGGAAAACAAGGCCAAAATCATGACACTTGTATCCAAAAGGTAGGAAATCACCATTCTAACATGTGACACATTTTGTCCCACAAAATAAGAAGTTTTTACATGTCCTAAAATCCAAAATTCACATTTTTACAATATTAAGAACCACGCAAAAAACTCAAATCACCATTAATAGAAACTTCAAGCTTTTCACTATGCACTAAATTTTCACCATAATTGAAAACTTCATAATTTCAAAATCAAATTATCTCCTATTGCTCTAAGTAAACTAGGGATCACACTTTTTCAATCATATAAATTTTTGTGAGAATTTTTGAAGCGTTTTTGTGCTATCTTACTTTTTTCATGAAAACTAGAAAAACACCCAATCAATTTTCTAACAATACCTTTTTGTTCTAAATCCACCCAACACCCTAATTATGCAATCACATAATTTTTTGGAGAAATTTTGCCAACATAATGGTGCTATTTTAAAAATTCCAAAAATAAATACATGACATAAAATAAATGCTATACATGTATTCTAAGAATCCAAATTTCAATTCAACCTAGGAATGAGAGACCATATGCAACCACCTAGTGTGAACATGGTCAAAAGCATGACTCAACAATCAATAGCATGAAATAAAAGGAGGAATATCTTTGTCTTTTCAATGCAATTCTTCAACAAATTGGAGGAGATTTTCTTTGCTCCCACATACACACAATGCAAGCTTCAAGATCCATCCTCTCCACTATTTTAGCAATCCACAAGCAACCACCATCCAATCCTCCAAGGCAAATATGCAAGCCTAGTGTGAACATGGTCAAAAGCAAGATTCAACAAGCAATTGCATGAAATAAAAGGAGGAATATCTTTGTCTTTTCAATGCTATTCTTCAACAAATTGGAGGAGATTTTCTTTGCTCCCCCACACACACAATGCGAGCTTCAAGATCCATCCTCTACTAGTTTAGTAATCTACAAGCAACCACCATCCAATCCTCGAAGGAAAATATGCACACCCACAAGAAGGAGAGATAGAAAGATAGAGCAAATAGAATGAATTGTATGAAATAAAAGGAGAAATATCTTTGTCTTTCAATGCAATTCTTCAACAAATTGGAGGAGATTTCCTTTGCTCCCCCACACACACAATGCAAGCTTCAAGATCCATCCTCTCCACTAGTTTAGCAATCCACAAGCAACCACCATTCAATCGTCCAAGGAAAATATGCACACTCACAAGGAGAGATAGAAAAATAGAGCAAAAAGAATGAATTGCATGAAATAAAAGGAGGAATATCTTTGTCTTTTCAATGCAATTCTTCAACAAATTGGAGGAGCTTTTCTTTGCTCCCACACACACACAATGCAAGCTTCAAGATCCATCTTCTCCACTAGTTTAGCAATCCGCAAGCAACCACCATCCAATCCTCCAAGGCAAATATGCACACCCGCAAGGAGAGATAGAAAAATAGAGCGAAAATAATGAATGAAAATAAAACCCTTCCCTTTTTACTATCATACCAAAATTCCTGAAAATCACAAAATGACATTTTCTCCTTTTCACATCTAACAAGTTATATCAAAAGAGGATATTTCAAGTTATATATTTTCCTTTTGCTATTTCACTTAACATTTTATTTCAATGCATATTGATAATTCTTTTAAATGACTAACATAGTAAATTTCCAAATTAACTAATCCATTTAGTTTTCAATAATTTTCTATAACTTATTGCATGTTCCAAATATAATTAGAATATTAAAATGCATAAGACCTTAACACGAAGGCAATTAAATGACTAACTCTTCAACTTAATTATATAGGATTATTCCACAAACACTCCAAAACAAGCATTTTAGAAACTTGATAAAATATGCAAGCAAACTCAAGTTAAATAAACACACTCAAAGGAAACAACCACTTTGTGAGTTCATCCACAACACAAGGATCCGTTGTTGCCAACAACTTGGATTAGTGGTGAACTAGGTAAACACAGGGAACATCCTTTTATTCACAACCAAGTAGGATGGTTTAAACAACCAAACATACCGCAAGAGTCACAAGGTTACTAACTCGACTACGAGGATTGGGTATAGTGAGAAGGTAAATCGAATCCATGTTGTTCTCCTCCACATCCTTCCATAGGTCAACCATCAAACATTTGTATATATCCTGCATCCTCAAGGCGAAGCATCAAATCTGACAATAGAGGTCATAGCCAAAGCAACATATAATGGCCAATGAAGACATGTAATCTAACAAGGCACATATCCATCCTGCAATTACATCATATCATAATCAACTAAATATAACCTTTAATCCAATCATAGAAACATTTTGGACAAGGCAAGAGTTAACACATGGGTGGGCACTACAGGGTACGTTTAAGCTTGGATATGTTAAGATGTAACCACGCCAAATCTAGAGGCCTGGGACAGGACTTAGGTTGGACCTAGACCATGATCAGTTACCGGTCTGAACCAGTTTCGGTTTGGCCAGGGTTCCCGTAGAACCAAGTAATATAGGTATAAGGTGGATGGGAGTGGTACAATGCATGTGTGGTTTATATAACTTGTGGATTATATTATAATTTGTAGTCATTATACTAGCTAGAGATGGATTAGACTAGTTAATTTTAGTTCATGATGTATGAATGATAAGTCCAAAAATAGATGTCTGTATGACTTGGAAATGACATAGCACATACAAAAGGGATAGAGTAAAACATGTTGGACAAACAAGGGGTAGTGTTGTGACCACTTTACAACATCAACCCCAATTGCAAATTGGGTCCCCCTTTTTATTGACTTAGCCTGGATACTTGCTCTGATCTCGGACTTTCTGGCTTATCTTCATGACAGTAGATGTTACCAGTCAAGGTGGATCACGGATGTTGAAAGAGGTGAACACGGAGAATCCCTCCTACATGAATGTAAAACCCTAATTGCTTGTCCTGAACAATCCTCGGGAAGGAGTTTATCTTTGCATTTTAAGAGATGAACCCACTCCACTCCTGGCATGGAATTCAGTTCTAATCTTGTTCCAGACTCCAGTCCCACTTAGGAAGTCATTCTCGGACTCTAGTCCAGGAATCCAGTCCGAAGGTCCAATCCGGAGTCTTGTCCGGAAGTACCTATCCCGAAGTCATGTTCCAAAGAATCCTTGCTCGGAATTCAATTCTGAGGTCTATCCAGATTCCTATCCCGACAAGATCCTGGATGTGACAAAGCTTGTCACTCCTTGGCATGTTCATCTTTTCATAAAGGATTCCAGTTCAACTCTAGTCCGGAGGACTAATCCAAGGGATATCCTTCTGATCCCGATCCAGGACTCACTCAATCTCAGATCATAACTCGGAGAATTCTCAATCAACAGGGTTTTCAGGGACTTAGAATGATTTCGAAGCAAATGATGTTCCAACACCCCTTAGGAAGAATGTAGAAATGCTGAACAGGAACATTCCTGGTCGCATATTCTAGTACCAATTGGAATATGCGCCCAGGGAAGAAATTTCTCCCTGGTCGCATAATCCAGTACCTGCCAGATTATGCACCCCAGGATCAGGGTGTCCAGTTCTAGAGTCCAGTCCAGTCTAGACTATGCAGTTGGTCAGGGAATCATTCCCAGACTTATTTGTAAGTGCCTGAATGAAAGAATTCATTGTCTGTTAGGAGAATTTAGCCATGGAGATTGAAATTCCCTGAGGAAATGCTACGGAATCTCGTGTCAATGATCAAACCTTCGTGAAGCAACCGAAGTTCACCTTTCGCAAAATTGAAAACTCACTCAAGCAGTTGAACTGAAGGGAAGGATAAGTCCTTAGCCAAAATCCTGAAAACTGAACACCCAGGGACTAGGGCGCAAAATCCAGCACCTCAGGGAATTTGCGCTCTTGGAAGGTTTTTGTCCAAGGCACAAAATCCAGCACCTCAGGGAATTTGCGCTCTTGGAAGGTTTTTGTCCAGGGCGCAAAATCCACCTCCTCAGGGAATTTGCGCCCCTGGACAGAAAGACTCCAGTTCCCTCCACAAGTGATTTCTGTCCAAAATGAAACGATAATCTTCATGAGATCCTGGAGGAGAAGACTTCCAAAACTTGGCAAAACTCTGACAAAGAACTTGAAAGTAAGTCTGAGAGATAGGAAGACCTGGCAGAAATTTGTCCCTGGTCGCACTATCCATGACCAGGTGGATTGTGCGCTCCAGGAGGTTTTTTGTCCTGGGCGCAAAATCCACTTCCTCAGGGAATTTGCGCCCTTGGATAGCAGGACTACTGTGCACTCCTGATCTAGCCTAAAGGATTCTAGTCCTGCCGAAATGGGCAACCCAAGAGGATTCCTGTTCAAACATGATATCACAAGCTTCCTTCTGAAGGTTTTTCACAGGGGCAACATTCCAAGACTTAGCCAAATTTCAACAAAAAGTTCTAGAATCACTCCAAGGGAAGAAATCCCTGACTTAGGAAGAAGTTATCCATGGTCGCATAATCCAGTTGCTCAAGAAATCCCCAACATCATGGAATCCCCGACCAACTGGGATCCCCAACCACCGACCCAGAGGAAAAAGACAAAAAATCTAAGTCGGCTAGAGGACAAAAGTGTGGTGGCTAGGTTTTTTTTCCTCCAACCTAGGTCGGCCAAGTGGCATGAGGAGGTCTAAATGCCTATATAAAGGGGCGCCCAAGTCATTTTCCAATCTTTCAAACACAAATTCAAAGCCAAAAAGCAGATTTCAGTCCTAGCCAAAAGGAGAAGGCGGCATTCCAAGGAAGATTTCAACATCAAAAAAGCAGATTTCATCACTTGGAGAATAAAGTTCATCAAAGAGGATTCCAGATTTTAGCATTTCCAAGGCCAAATTCTTCATTAGGGCAGATTTTTCTGTAGGTTAAGGGCAGATTTCTGAAGTCTTCAAAAGCAGAAATTCATATTCTTAGGGCAGATTTCATCCTACAAGTCCAAGAATCCTCCATTCTAAGGTAAGTTCTTCACCACAACTGAAATTTCTGAAACATTCCAAAGGCAGATTTCTTGACAAAAATTCATTAATTCCTGCACAAAAATCAGAAAATCCATTAGAAGGTCAGAAATCCATCTAGAAAATCAGAAATTTCCTTGAAGGTCAAAAGTCCTTTTATCCAAGGAAAGGTATGTGAATGCGTAGGATGGCTCTTCTTATTTAGAATATTGTTAGTTTCTCCTTCCTATGTACTTGACATTTCATGATTTTAGTCCCACATGCATAAATCTGTTGTACTAACTTCTCATATGTGGGAATAAAAACCCTCATCCCGCCTCCATCCTTACCTCTTTAAAAACTTATATTTCGCTATTTCTTTCCTTGATTCCACAGGTGAATGGCGAGTGCCAAGGCGAACTTTTCAAGAGAAACTCAAATGAAGGCTGCCCTCAAAGGGACACTCCCGGAGTCCAGAATCATCTCAAAATGGGTGAACGTGGGAGACACCAACATCCATCCTTTAGTCATGGAAGAAATTAGGAAGTGAATGTACGGAGTCAATGGACATCCTCCATCCTAGCTTGCGGCCAAGATCGTCCGGAATGGAGTTGCCTTCGCCGCATGTTTCTCGCCTGCCATTCCTTGTCCCGAGTTGATCGTGGAATGTTTCATGCACTATGATCTGAAACGAAGGATGGTTGTCGATTGCAACAATACAGTGGTGGCCTATTTCACCAAGGAAAAGATTGCGGAGGCATTCAACATACCTGTCTATAGCCCCATCAAGTACACAAGCAAGGAGGAGTCAGCCGACATGTTCCAGGCCGATCCGGCAACCTGTTTTGGGATCATCAACAAGTCATGGATGCAGAAGAAAAGGCCTCACTGTTCCAAGTTGCCAAGGACACTCCTTAAATTTGACTTCAAGCAAGAGCATGGAGACTTTGTCGTCATGTTGAACAGGATCATGGGAAGTCCGCAGTCCTCTACCTTTGAGCCATGGATGTTTTACTACATCGAGGAAGTCACTGCTGGGACAAAGATGATTGATTGGGTTCGACTCCTTAGTGACAGTATTGATGCACAATTCCGAAACCTGGAGGAATCGAAGGCCTTTTACATGAGTTCCTATGTGATCTATATGCTGGCAAGGAACAACAAATATCGAGGACTATCATGGAAGGGACGTATCGGCAATCAAGAAGGGCAAGTCAAGGTCTATGATTGCTACACCTAGCTTCATCTCCAAAACATAAACCATTTCCGAAGGTTTAATGACGCATTCGCCATGCACATTACAAGGACCCTTCAAGGAGGCACTCACCAAAGGTTATCACCTGAGGCCAAGCAGTTGATTAGGACTTATGGCTCCTGGTTCATCCAATTCCTGAAGTTCACATACATCAGGGTGCAAGGATTCTCCGACTACCCATATAGATTGCCAAGATATCTGTCGGACAAGATGGTCCTGTTGGAATTGACAATGCAACTCTCGGCATATGACAAAGTTCAGAAGAAGAAGAAGAAGGCCGGGGTAGCCTACCTAGTCCAGACGGAAGGTGCGGTTGAAGCATGCCTATCTCTCCAAGTCGCAAAAATATTCGAAGAAGAGCTACAGTTCTATAACCTGGTGACTCATTCCTTACGAGAGAACTTTGACCCGTTCAATACCACCCGGGTAGCATGTGGAAGGAGGCATAGACATAAGGTACACCTGGAGGACCATCGGGCAAACGCTGAGGATGACTTCGAAGTGCGGAGGACATGTTCCTGGCTTTCAGTTGACATGATCAGGGCCACCAGGATCTTTTCAGTCCCGGATCACGTTAAGGAGGATGGAAGGCAAGTCCAGCCATTCTTCGAACAGGAGAAGGATAAGCCTCTTCCACCCTTGGTTTGGTTCGATTTGGAGGTCACCCACTTAGATGATCTAATGGCACCAGTGCTAATGATAACACAGAAATGGATAAACCAGCAGACGGAGAAATTGCACAAGAGAGGCATTCGCCTGACTTATGACTTGATGGGGGACTTGGATTCTTAGTCTTCCGAAGAGGACATGACCGAAGAAACACCTGTAGGAACAAGAGACGGGAAGACAACAAGTGAGGGACAGGACGGTAGAAGATCCACCAGCGAAGAGAGTGAAGGCTCGGAAGGAACCTATCAGCAGGCCTGACCAGGAGCAGAATGCATCCAGGCCTCACTCTGCCAGCACTTCTTCCGTCTGGGAGGTTGATCTTTTTGAAGATGTGCAAACAGTTAAAGGTAAGGGACTTGTGGAGGAGGAAATGGTCCCAAATGAGCAAGATGATCAGGAAGATAATGAGTCTATGGATTCCACCCGGGAACGGACTCCCAGCCTGATGGTGGGAAATCAACCTAACCCTCCACCGCAGAATCCAGGGGAGGTCCATCTTGAGGACATGCTCCATCACCCTGATTTGGAATTCCTCGATGAGGAGTTCAATTCCGGCGAAGTACCGACATCCACACCACAAGTTGGTCAAGATCCTCAGGAACCACAGAAGGAAGTCATTCCGTCCGCAAAACCCAATTGGTTACAGGATAGGTTGCGGAAGAAGACAATTAGGAAGAATGATCCTTCCACCGAACTTGGGGAGTTTTTGGCCAGGATAGGGAAATCCGCAGATCCAAAGAAGGTGAAGTTTTTCCCGATCACAAGGGATGAATCAAGATCCCGCTGAGTAGAGGTGGCAATTCCTAGGGTAATCGAAGCAAAGGAGGACATCAGTCCGGATGACTTTGACATCTTGAAGGTCAACCATGGACCAACCACGAAGGATCAAGAAATGGAGGAGCTAGAGGATTTTGTTGCCGCCATCCGAGAAAGGTTAAGGAAGAAGAAAAGAACCAGTTGAAGCAAGAGAATGAGGAACTGTGGCAGCACATCCAGTTGCTCATGGGCCCATTGCAGTCCGTCCAAGGAGCAACAGCCCAACCTCTAAGCATAACTAAGGATTCATTAGCTGAGGTTGAAGTTTTGAGGACAGCCAGCCATATAGCAAAGGGTTGGATAGAGAAGGTCTTGGATAGAGCCCATAAGTTCATAGAAGACCTCGTCCAGGTGAACGGGAGAGTTACAACACTCATGGATAGAATTCAAGCAATTCTGGATACATGTCAACAATTCATAGTCGTCTGGGAGGAAACTATCCCTAGACTAAAGGCACTGATGAACACTCTGAAGCCGGACTTGGTGAGAAACAAAGTAATACATGCAAATTCAGTATATGATTTCCTCAGCTGGTATTCCGCCTTGGTCATGAAGAGAGATAACCTTGAGAAGATTGAAAGCAACACTTCCCAGGCCCACGCCATGTTGAAGGAAATCCAGGACAAAATCTTTGTATCCTTGGAGGCCTGGTTTGATCTGGAGGTAGCACCAGAGGGAGTCATTGACTTAGAGGAGTTGAAAGGCAAGATGCGGAGCATATACTTCAAAGTTGCTTATCCTACCCAGGAGTCCCATCTTGAGGATGCATCCTCTTTCCTGATCCTCATTAATAGTATCCAGGAGCTGAGGGCGGATTGGGAAAATATCCTTGTCGCCTGTACCACCACCACGTCCGTCATGGAGTTCTAGATTGAAAACATGCCCAGTATTCCTATGGAAGAGTTGGAAGTCATCCTGACCAGGTTCCTTGAGGCAGAGACTAAAGAGCAGGAAGAAGTTCCAGACAGGCAGGACAGTCTTGTCCAGGAGTCCTAGTTAGCTGGGACACCTCGGACAACTGGAGGTCATCCTTTCACCTTCTGACGCCCAGGACAAGTGGCAGTCACCTACAAGAGGAATTTGACGACCCCACTTACTTTTCGTAGGGTTTCCGACCCATGGCACATACTTCAAGGAAATCTGATTTCCTTTTGCCCTAATATATTTTTGATTGCCTATATAAAGGCTGGGGGATACCTCATTCTGTCTCTCTCTCTCTCTCTTTTCTCTTTTCCATCATTCTGATGCTCCTAGAGCACCCTAGTAGTTAGCTTTCATTTTTGCATTGTATTTCTGAGCTGAAACTCCAAGGATCAGTTGGATTGTTGTAATACAGACTTCTGAAACAAGAATATAAGCATTGAATATTGGTGTTCATATGATTCTTTGGATGTTTGACATGGTCTTATTGATTCCTTGAAGCAAATCTGAAAGTTATTCAAGTTATTTCCTTTATTTCAAGCTTTGTTAGTTAATATGATGGAAAATGTTATTGTTGAATGATTGAGTGCTGATTTGTTCATACCATTTGTGATCTGTGGCTTGCAAATCACTTTGTATGGTTAGTCTGAACTGATTCCAAGCTTAACTTCGACTGTTCCTGAATGATCAAGTCCCACGTTCCATGTCAGGACAGTGTGAAAATCCCTGTCGCTATCCCAAAAGATCGCACCATCTCTGCCTAGCTGTTGTCGCATGACGAAGCAGAAGCGTTGTTCCAGCATCAATCTTCAGCAATAGTCCTTCCCGTCATTTAGATCCCTGAACTCTCTTCCACCATCCCTATCTTTTTCATTTTCTTTGAATTTTCCTTAGGAGTAGATTATAGAAGAGCCTATTGCAAAGTCATTCGTTACCCACATATGTTAGTCTGGTCGAACTCAGATCTTTTCCGCCAAAAGTTGAAAATCTAGTCCATGAAAAGAGGAATCCACGTCCAAGACTCCAGAATCCACCAAAACCCTTGACCTTCTTCCTTGAGCACTGAAACACTAAGTCTAATACGTAAGTACCCCTTGTGATTATCAGCAAATCACATCATTCCACTGAGTCTATCCCTATGCACGTCAAGACTTGACATAAAAGGAACCTTGGAGCAGTCTCATTCGATCACATAGTTCAGCGTTTGAGAAGCTTTATTCAAGAGAGGATAGGATACTTAGTATTTTATTCTATTGTTGTGGTGTCACAAAAACATCATCAACAGGTAGTTTGATATGTTTTGTTGCAACAATGCAAAGACATCTTTTTTGGTTCAAGGCCCACCACCTGGGTATTTAGTTACTCTGTTCTTTGTGTTGCTTTGCTTTATATTGATTTCTGTGTATGCAGAAAACATCTTCTTCTGTTTTCATAGTTTTTTGCTTAAATATGTTTAAATTTCCATTCTGTAGTATAAGACTTGATGAATGCCAAATTTTCTGGGGTATATTTTCATAAGGAGAATGGGGAATGGATGTTGAATCTTCAAAAAAAAGCCAAACTTTCTGATAACTATAGAGCAAGACTACTTTAAATTAGTGTGACAAACTTTTATAACAGGTTTGGCACTTATCACCGATGATTGATTGGCAGGAACTCTCTGGTGTTTGGGGCATTTGATTATGCAGGATAAAGATCTGAGCATGTACAGACCGGAAAATTCTAGCACCAGCAAACATTTATCTTGCAGCAGCAGCTTATGCGAGTTAGGCCACAATTGCAAAACGAAGAGAGAGGCATGCCCTTATTCTATGTCATATCTATCTGATAACACAAACAGTTCTGGATCATTAGTGGAGGATGTCTTATATTTGGCCTCTGGAAGTGAGCTTGCATCTGGTCGGTCAGTAAAAACACCAGTTGTAATTGGGTAAGTCTTTTGAGTTTTATTATAAATCTGACTTTGATGCCATTTAATGAATTATAAAATCATTATTTTTAATACTGAAATTGAGCAGACATGAACAAAACTTATAACTTTTGAAGGGCTCTATAATGTTCTGTTAATGGTTTTAACTATATCTTGTATTTCTTTTGACAGCTGTGGTCGAATACAGACTGGTGGCTTTCTGATTGGTGGGGCACCAGATGGTCTTCTGGGTTTAGGGTTTTCTGATATTTCAGTTCCAAGTTTGCTAGCAAAAGCAGGATTGGTGCAAAATTCATTTTCAATGTGTTTTCAATTGGATGATTCTGGAAGGATTTTCTTTGGGGATAAAGGAGCTTCAAACCAGCAGTTCACACCTTTCTTAACTCATAATGGAACGGGGTAACATTGCTATCTGCCATGAATATTTGACAAGTGGAGATAAATAAACATATGACTAACATAAGTATGTGATCAAAAATATAAGTTTTAAAGTGACAGACACACCTAAATATGTGTCTGTGTCAACTAGAGATGTGTTTTGTTGAAGAATGCCAAACTGTAAGGATAGAAAAGTAGCAAACTGCAGATTGCCCGTGTTACTAGCTGGGTATGGTCATCCCTGGTGTTTGGGTCAATGTTGTTGTTTATAAGGCAATAGAGTATGTTATGATTGATTGAGATTTGTTGCCTATTAATTGAATTCATGAATTGATATGGCTTGTTGGTGCATTATTTAATATTTTGCTGGGTTTAATTTAGAAACATCACTTGAAAATTTTTGTGCTATCTATACAAGAATGCTGTTTCCAGCTGTATTTTAGAATTGTTTCTGTCTTCAATTAGAAACTCTTTATGGTGATAACTACAAAATTTTCACCATATTTCAGGTCAGGATACTTCGTTGGAGTAGAAGGGATTCATGTTGGTTCAAAAGCTCTAAAGATTTTGGGTTTCAAAGTCTTGATTGACAGTGGAACTTCATTCACATACCTGCCCAGCAATGCATATAAACGGCTTACTCAAGAAGTAAGGGTTTTGGTGTTTTGCTTGAAGTATTAATAAAAATTTGTTATAGTCTAACCTATACTATATTTAAAGAGCTGGTATTTGAAGTTTTACAGCAGCCAATAACCTGTATTTAAATTGTTTCATTGTAGTTTGACGAGCAGGTGGATTATCCAAAACATTTTTTTGAAAATGTCCCTTGGGATTATTGCTACAGAGTAAGGTTAGTTAATTGTATTTGTCGACATCTCTAGTTGACGAATTTTAGTGGCTATATTTCTAGTTGTGAGATTTTGGCAGTATCTCATAGATTTAATTCTTTTAGAGCTATGCTATGCTTATTGGTGAATGCAGGTCTTCAGATTCACCTGAGATACCCACTGTCTCATTTGTTTTCAAAGGTGGAAGCAACTTTTCTATCTATAATCCTGTAGTGAGTTTGTTCTCTGATAATGTAAGTTGAATGGCCTCTTTGTAGATTTTATTTATTTATTTATTTTTTGCATATGGACTTGAGCAAATTGAGTTTAAGCCATTGCTTTCATGAACAAACATGAACCTAGTTTCAGACCATGAAATATCTCTTTGACCATTTCAGGGCACATTTGAAGGATTTTGCTTGGCGGTGCAGGAGAGTGAATATGCAATAGTTGCACGTGAGTGCTTTACTTTTGTTGCCTACAATCTTTGAAGTATTATATTTCTTTGTCAATAGTTGGGATTATTTCTCGAAAGCATGCTATTGTCCAAGTTTTGTTTTAATTGTTTACACTTGTGTTTTTCCAATGCATTTTATGTTGTTTATATGCCTTTAATTTGATGTGTTTATTGTTTTGTGATTGGAATCATTCCTGCTCTTTAAATAAATCATATGTTGACAAAAAAGGTAGAAGTGATGGACTTGTAGGTTTCCGAGTGAAGAATATTTTGGTCCGCTCTCTCTTTTTGTAGTCTTTTGGTTAATTAATTGAGCTCCTTGCTCCAAAACTGGACAGGTGTTCCAACTTGGGACCATTAGCGGTTGCAAGATCATAGACGCTCTCCATTGACTTCAAGAGATCAGGGCCTTCCCAATTATAGAAAGCCGGACATTTACATTTATGATCTTGGGAAAGATATTAGGTTGGTTCAAAGCGAACCATTGGATTGAACCTAACGTTGACGAGTACATGAATTGACAGAAACCCAATTTCTTGTATTGACATAGTGTAAGGGAAGGACAAGTTTATGTGTGTAGGTACTAAATTTTGGTGGTGTTGTCACCTAATCACACATCGCCCCATTGCAAATGGGGACCCCCTTTTTTTTTTGGCTCCGATGCTTTGCTGGAGTCTTGGATGGTGTCTTAGCACTTTTTCATGATGAAGTCCGTGATGTTTGAGTCTATACCTTTGTGGTGGGTACAATAGTCAACTGATGACCTGACCCTGATGTTCTGAGATCCTGAAAATGACTAGTCTGATATCCTGAAAATCCTGAAAATTGGCTAAGTCTGAAATCTGGTGGATCCCCCAAAATCTAGAATCTACATGTTAAATCCGGTGGATCCGAGACGTATCTCAAACATCCTGAAAGGTATATTGAAAAATATTTGAAGTATAAGAAATTCAAATATATTTTTCAATATACCTTACGTTGGGGACTTACATTTCTAGGTGCAAAATTTGCTCCAGGAAGTTAGGCGCATTTTCCCACTTGCAGAGGCCCAAATGTGCGCCTAAGGTAGAAACTCAAATGTGTGCCTTGAGCAAGGAGAGGTTAAAACTAAGGCGCCTTGATTGAAATTGATGTCAGAAAGCCTTAAGCTTTGAAAATTTGCAAGAAAATGACTAACACTCAGGGCGCAAATCCACTCATAAACAACCTAAAAGTGCGCCTAAGCTTCAAACCTCAAATTGCACCTAAACGTGAAAGGAATGTTTTAATCAATGATAAATTGCGCCTAAAGGAGAATGACCTTCTTTGAAGTTCTTGTGAGTGATTGAAGTTCACAAAATCCTTATCTTGTGCTAGGCGCATTTTTGCCTTTATTCAACCTCATTTTGGCACCTTGATGTGAGATATAGTCTAAAATTAATGAGAATTGCGTCCAAAGAGATATCACCTTGGATTTGCGCTTAGAGTCATCGTAGATCATCAAAGGGCGCCTAAGGGTCAACACAACGCAATATAACTTAGGAAAATTTTGAAAATCATCAAAAAAAGGCTAGGTGCACTTTCTTACCTTTATAGACCATTTTGGTGCCTTGGCAATAGAGTGAATGAATAACCTCATATGAGTGCCTAAGGATGATGTAGTCTCACAAGGATGTAAACAAGTGTTAAGAGCCTTAAAAATATCAAATTTAAAGCAAGGCGCATTTTCATACCTAGATCATCATCAAAGGGCGCCTTGCAAAGGAGGTCTATGAGCAACATCAAGATAAGGCACAATTTCTTGCTTCTACAATCACCTTTGAGCGCCTAGGAAACAAAATGTTTGTAAGGATGAATATGAGCGCCTAACACCCAAAGGGACAATCATCAACCAATTTGAGGCGATATCAGTATCAAGGCAAACCTATTGAAACTCCACAAGGGTTTGGACCCATGAAAATGAAGTATCCTTCCAAGAGATAAGGCGCATTTTCTTGTCTCCACCATCCATTTTGGTGCCTAAGGGTAAAGAGCTTGAAACCTTGACATCTAGCATGTAGGTGATGAAAGGATCTCTTGAAAGATTGAATAAATGATCAAAGGTGTTTTGAAGGCCAAGAAACTAGCTAAGTGTAGCTAGGCGCCAATCTATATCTATGCAACTAGTTTTAGCGCCTAGGCTTGAGAGACGTGATTCCTTGACACCTAAGTGAGCGCCTTAATTGAGAAGGCATAAATCAATTGAAACTAAGCAACTTGAAACATTCATAAGTATCAAAAGACATCAATTTGCACTAAAATAGCTTAGGCGCACTTTTCCACTCTTATTACCTTGAATTTGTGCCTCATGAAAAATCACTTGAATTTGCATCACTAAGTGGGCGCCTTGATAAACAGAGATATTCTAAAGTCTCTCCCATTGTTTGAATCATTTAAAATGACAAATATAAAACCATTTGGTGCTTGGCGCACTTTAGCCTCCCTGTACAACAAGATGTGCGCCTAGACTATAGAAAGGTTATCTAGATGTTTAAAGGTGATTTCTTGGTGTTATCAAGTTTTTATCAAGTGATTGATATTGTTCCTTTCCTTGTATTGCAGGAGCATCGATGAAGATAAGAAGTCATTCAAGAAACAAAGCACCTGGAACCAACAATAAGTGAGGAATAAGGTTAGAAAGCCATTTCTAAGGAGAAGACATTATGTTGCTGATCCAGAGGATCACATCAAGTTCAACACTTCATCATCTGCATCCAAAGAAGATATTCATCCATTCAGCTTCAAGTTCTCTCAATTTTCAAGTCTCTGAGAAGTCTCTTACTCCATGAAGCATACTTCATCATCTACATTGTTGAAGACATTCATTTTCCTCCTAAATCTTCAAGTATAAGAGAAATCTCCTACTCCATGTTATCAATGAAGCAACATCATCAATATCTACTCTCCAGGAAGAAGCATCAAGGAAGATCATTCATATATCCTGCAAGAAGAAGAAATATCCCAGAGTTAGAAAAATGAGCAACATGCATCACACACATCCAGTTTACAAGAAGATGAACAAGGCAAGATCAACAAGATACATCCCAAATATACAAGTTCAAAGCAATTACATTGAAGACATCACAACATGATGCAATTTGGGAATATGCCCACAGAGCAAAGTGAATAAACAGTTGAAATGCACAAGTATGCTGAGGTGGCGCCCATGTGGCATGTAACTATCATCATTCAATCATAATCAACCACATCATATGTCTAGGTTCAATGTACCTGTTACAAGCAAGAAGCTAAAGAGGACATCTATGTGGAAGATGCTTTGAAGATTCCATTTCATCCTTATCTTCTTGGAAAATGTGCCTTCATTGCCTCTCTTATGTACTAAAAATAGCAAATTGTTGTAACTACCTGCTGAGATGGCATGATCTTGGCCCTTGGCTACTTGAATTGATCCTAGCCATTCATTGTAATTCTGGACCTCTATATAAAGGCCTTGTTGCCTCATTTGTAAAATCATCAGATAGTAGCTAGTAGTAGAAAACTAGTAGGTAGTAGAGTAGAAGAGACTCAAAGTTTTTTGAGAGTACTTGAAGTTGTAAATATTTCTCAAGATTAATGCAAAGACATTGGAGCTTGTTTGGTGTTAAGTGTTATCTTGTGGAATGACATGGTTTCCTGTATCTTGATGAAATGGAGAGATGTTTCTAAGTAGATTAGTAGTTCATTGATGTAATGTATGTTGTATTGAATATTTGATCAACTCCTAGCTCATGCTTTTGACATTCATTGTTGGTGAAATGTTGTGTAAAGCTAGTCTGAGCTTCATTATAATTTGCTTAAGTTCGATTGTGAATGCTTGTTTGAGCTGCGCCATCTAATGGATGTTTATATGAGCCTTCATGATTTGAAAACCTTTCGCTATCCTTAGGAGATTGCACCAACTTCATGTAGTTGTAGGAACCCTTGGCGAAGTGGAGTTAAGTTGATTAAGGAGTTTGTCTATTCACGCATCATCATTGCTTCATTGACCTTAGAGTAGTTTTTCTAAACCTTATCTTTTTCGTTTTCTTTATCATTGGACCATTGTACATATATCATTCACACTGAAAGGAGAAATAAGCTGAACAAAGTAAGAAGTCTGCGTATGTCCCTTTGTGATTATCAGCAAGATCACATGTATTCATTGACTTTATCCATCACAAATCATAAGTAAGGAACCTTGAAGTCGCTTTATTGGATCACACGACTTAGCCTTTGAAGAACTTTATTCAAGAGAGTGGGATACCCAGTGTTTTACTCTATTGTTGACTTGTCTAAAAACAATCATCAACAGGTGGTGTAGTGCTAACAAGAATACAAATAGAAGACATTTTATGTATAATTAGAATTTCATATGTGCATGAATGAGATAACATCATAATTCATGTACAAAAATAGTAAGTACTGAAAATAGACATAGAATGATTCGCCAAGTCAAGGTTACTAATTTTAGAGTGAGTCAGATTTATCTATGATTGACTATGAGATGGACTAGGGTAAACTATCACTTAACAATTTTATAGCATTTATCCATGACTTATAGTATTAATATTCACATAATAATAACTTATGAAAACATGGTATAACCTAAGTGAGAGTAGGAGAAATAAGAAAATATTGATTGTTCACCTAATAATTACTAACTTGATACTAAAGGTGTACGTATATCAACATCCTCCTTGAGATTCCCTTGAGGCTCTTGGAGAAGGAAGGAGGAATTTACAATTAACCCCCTGAAGAACAACATCCTAAACCCCTAACATGCCTCATAGCTAAACAAACTTGGCTTGTATCAGTGATTTGGTGAAGATGCCCACCACTTGTTGCTTTATTTGACAATAATCTAAGTTGCTGGTTTAGGTACAGGGTTGTGTGCGGGTTTGGGGTTGGGGTTTGTTAGTACAACGATTTTTCCCCATGGGTATGGCCATATATATATGTATGTATGTACAAAATTGAAAACACTATTGATAATGATAAAGATGATTGAAATCTGTTATCCAAATTAAAAATATACAATTAAACTTTATCCTTCGATTTGGCTATGAAATATTAAGGGCCAAGTATAAAGTTTCAACTATATAAAATTTTATAAGCTCTCTCTCTCTCTCTCTATATATATATATATATAGGGACACACACACAGAGACACAAATGTTTAAAAAATAAACTAAACTTGAATTTTTTATCATGTAAAACTTTAGGCTTTAATAAAACTTAATTTTAAAAAATTGTTTCCAATGCCATGAAGTGTTGGTGCCGTTTGTATGATGAAAAACTGGAAAAATGGATATACCACCCCAACACTTGAAAATGGTGCTGTCAAATACTATCATTTAAATATTTGAAGAGAACCTATTTACTATGAATTGTTTACCCTTGTATCTTATAAATGAATACTTGCAATAATGAACAAAATTGACAATGCATAGCAGACAAAGGAGTAAAAGTATATCTTTAGTAGGCATGAGTTTTCCACAGTCCATGAATAATGAATAGAGTGCTTCTGGATTAAACTGTGTATGTTTTTGCTTCGACGTTTCGGATCATGCTCAATGATCCATCATCAGGAAGAGGACAATGTGTGAATTGGATAGCAAATGCTTGAACACCAACGCATGCATCTTAACCTTTTTTGTTGATTTCTTTTCTTACTACTACCAGTGATATACATTGCAATTATAGAAGGCTGGACATTTTAACTGTTTAACTGATTTGGACTGTAATCCCATGCTTCCTCCATTTCCCACATTATAGGGTTTAAAACTTTGAACTTGGGATCTCACTCTCATTGGGCCAGCAATTTACCACTGAACTTCATGCCTGAACCTCCATTCATGCATCTTAACCCTTTCCATTGATTTCTTTTCCTATCACTTTGGGCTTTTATTAATAAGTTATCTTGTACAATAGATTTATGCAAAAATCAGCAAAAAATGTCTGTTAGTAATATTCTTTAGATCTTTTCAATTGCTTCTACTAGTTATTAGTATATGAGTAAAAAATTACATGAAATATAGAAACTTCTATGGGTAGGTTCCTGATTTTGGAGGAACAGTCTCAGGAGATGTGAACCGTGGGTGAAGGTATGAATTTCTGTATAACTGTGCTTTTAGGACACTCTGCCTTACATTTTACTTGATTCGGGAACTTGTTCAAGAATTAGGACCATTAGCTGATAGGCATCCTTCTTATTACTCGATAGTGGCAATCTACAAAGCATTTTTTTATCATACTCTAGATAGTGGCCATATATATTGGCGAGATGCCAATGGATTTTTTACATGGGCTTCTGACCCTGAGCTCTATTTAGACCAGAATCTTGCTTGATGCTATACACTTTCATTTGGGTATTTCTTACGGGACACAACTCTCCGACAATATACAGTAAGAGACCTAGAACAATACCAGAGAGATAACATCGTCGGTCTTCCTGAATGCCCAGAACTATACCTTTTCATCGAGTCTTAAGTTTTAACCAACATCCTTGCACTGTGGTCCATTGATGTAGGGTGATGGGGTTACATCCCATTGTTCTCAAAGTGATATTTATGGGTAAAGCGATGACTCCATCATGAATATAAGGAGTTTAAAAGTTTGGGGTCTAACATGCTTTTTAATGATTTTAATTGCATGCCCTTTTCTCCTCATCACATTGACTGATTTCATTAGCAAGGCTGCAAGCCAGCTGATCAATAGGTTGATTTCTGCTTCTCCTAATATGCCCATTATTGGCATTAGGGAAAGGCTGTCAGGAATTTGAAAATGACTGAGATAATGCTTTTGAGTCCCCAATTAGAGAAATCCTCTTTTTGATGGCTTTGATTTAGAGACTATGTTCATGTCCAATTCTGTCCTAGAATTCCTTGAGCTAATAATTCAAGGCACATAGCACCCTTCCTTAAACTAATGTTTTGGTTGTTTTACCATAATCCATGTGTTAGGCTAGCGAGGCCTATTACCTGAACACCCCTCCAACCGCTTGGCTAGGATTACCTCTGGCTAAGTTTAAGTTGACTTGATAAGGGGGAGCCCACTTGACAATTCATTTTCCGGAAATGTTATAAACTACCCTTACCTGGGATAAATGTGGTTTTTTTCAATAAACATTTTGGAGTTTAACTTTGTGCATGCATTCATCTGTAAGTCCTGTTAAGATAACGTTGTTGCTGCTTATTATGTGTATTTTTGAGGGAAAGGATATTATGCATGTTTTGTAGGTAAAACATTCTTGTTCATCTATCTGTACATTCTCCCACGGGAAAAACTAATTTCTATGAGGTATCTGAAGTCATTTTTCTCATGAGAAAAAGAATGAAAAACAGGCTAACCCATCCTTTACCATTCTAATTATCACAACTAACACAGGACTCCTCTAATCTCTTCCAGGAAGGATTTACACTGACAAAACTGTAGAGATTTTATAACATTTCAATTTATCTAAAAAGCAGAAGTAAATTCAAAATCAGGTTATATTTTTGCAACGACAAGTGTTTGCTCCTTTTTCACTCATGCAGATTCGTTCTTGTTTCATGACTAGCTCATTCATAAGTCTGTTTTGGTTCTTGAAACTTATGCAATAGATTTCCAGTGATTAACTTATGTTGGTCCTCTCTTTCTTAAAGAGAGTTTCTCACATCCTTAAACATTTCTTTTGTGAAAATATAACTGGTTCTGAATCTTTTTGTTAATGTTAAGTCTGTACTTCTCGTTATTGCTGTCTTGACTATTAGTATTTTGAATTTTCTCACTATTTTGCGCATTTAAAAGAAAATTAATTAGATATTTTGGGAGGTTTTCTTCTTGGTTAGGAACACAGCACTCTCTAAGTTCACTAAGAATGCTGCCGGTTTTCATCCATACCTAGGGCTATTGGATTTTTTATTGCCCTTTTTGACAGTTTATGTTGCCTTTGTTAATTGGTAGTGCCATGGGCATATTTTTAATTTTTCCATTGCTTTTCTTTTGTTTTAACGTCTAAAAATTTACTCTGAAATGCTAATATTGGGCGATGCATCTACAAGCTATTGGAACATTTTTATTGCCCCTTTTGACAATTGTATGTTGCCTTTGTTGGTTGACACTTTTTTAATTTTTCCGTTGGTTTTGTTTTGTTTTGTTTTCATTGCAAAAAATTTACTCTGAAATGCTAATTTTGGGCAATCTACAAGAAAAAGTAAGCACTAAAATACATCACTAATCAGGTGTCTCTGGCATATTCAGTTTTATGTACGAGTTATTAAATCCTTTCCTAGAGGTGTAGTGGTCCTTGTTTCTCACATGAACTGGCTCCAAGGTTTTGTAGTAGTATTAATTTTTGTCTTGCCAATTCATCGTAATTTTTCCTACTTGAATGTTAATGATAGCCGCTCCAAGCAAACTTACTAGATGTGGTAGGGAAAATGTGCTTCTCTTTAGTGTAGTAAAAAAATTGACTCATCAATATGATATATCTAAGATCATAAGATGCTACTGAATGGGTTTTTGTTTTGCTTTTAGTTTAATTCATAAAGATGTGCCATTGGGGAGCTGGGACCTGAATTGTTGGGGCTTGGAGAGCCTCCCAATCTTATAGCTTTTTCGGATTTCCTCAGATCATAGATTGAGAGATATGTAATCTGTCATGTCTCATAATGGATTTACTGTTATTTCTCAGCATGGTAGACTAGTTGGTTCTCTCCTCTTTATTCGTTTGAGGCATATGTTAAATTTTTTCTGTTCATAATGATTTTTTGTTTCCTAACCATTCAAATTTATGGCCAAAAGGCTCTCCAATGTTTTTTTTTTATGTTCATTTTTGATACAATTAACATCTCAAATGGTAGGTACAGAAACTTGACCCTTGTTTTGAGCAAATACAAAATTTGAAAATAGAACAAAATAGTCTGCAACTAATTTTCTGGTGAATGTGTGGCATGCTTGCTCATACACCTAAGAATCAGAAAATTCATTTTCCTTTCTTTTCTTCTTCCTGATATTTGTATTCACATGCACATCAGAGGCTGTCTCTGCTCATGCATGTGTGGGAATGGTAATTCTGCAGAGGTTGTGATTGTTTGAAGGATCGCACTAAATAGGAAAGGAAAATTTCAATGGGGTGTTGTTTCTGTTATTAAACAAACTATAAAAGAATATGCATATTTGTTTATATGTACAGATGCAGTTGAGTTTATTCTTGCTAGGCATTTGAACAGGCATGTCTAGAGACTACAGGTGATTAACCGTTGTTTGTCTATTTTTTTGAGATTGACGGAACATAATTTAATTAAATGATGTAAAGATAATCTGAACAGCTAAAATTCAGATTGTGAGATATATATCTATCGGCAGTACCCTTCTTTTGCTCATTCTTTCCTCCCAATATCAGACACGTTGACTGTTAGTGTCTCTTTTGGTTTGGCTACTTTAATGATGGTAGAAAATTGGCTAACAAGGTTCCTGGCTTCCATTAACTTGTAAATTGTGAGGTTTTGCTAGTTTGAAGCCTGGCTTATGTTTTATGTATAATTGACAAATGTTGCAGTAGAGTTCTACGTCAGTATAGATCTTTATAGTATTGTAGAAGGCAAAAGGTAAATTGTAGTTTGCAAGATCACTTTTCTGGGAGGCCTTTGTTATTGATTTGGAAAGATGTTTTGATATATGCAGAGAACTTTATGACTGGTTACCGGTTAGTCTTTGATCGTGATAATTTGAGGCTGGGCTGGTCTCCGTCAGATTGTAAGTAGTTTAAAGTGCAGTAGTATAAGCACCTTCGTCTCTTGTTTCTGTCTTTGCTATCATTCTGTATTTTGTCTTTTAATCTCTGAGGTCTATTGCTTGTGGGGGTAGGCTATCAGTTGGATGAATATCAGGGGAATGTCGCTCCTGCTCCTTCACCTCAGAACGCATTGAAAACTCCATCACCTTTACAGCAACAGCAGAATTCCTCACCACGAGCAGTATCTCCAGCAATAGCAGGGAGAACTCCTAATATACATAATTCTGATTGTGTGGAGACAAAATCGAATATAAAAACTTCCATTCTATTTACTTCTGCAGTTGTTGCAATTTTGCTATTGGGGCTAGGGCACACAAGTACATGGAGCAACTAGAATTTTTCTTATATTCTTATCTGTGCTTTTAGGATTTTCTGCACATATTTATGTTTTACAGGTTTTAGCTACTGCCATATTTTTCAGCAAGCTTCCACATTGCTGAATTGAGAAATGGCTTATTGGGACTACAGATAATTTTGTTCATTTCCCTTGTATAGGTAATTATTAATAGCCCGCAGTTATGTTAGAGCAAATTTGTCAGAATTATTGGAACGCTGCTTTATTGTCTCTTGCAACCTATTTTACCAGTGATGAAGGTGCTTCCGGAATTAGCATTTAACAGCTGAAATGTTTATACACGATATGAAATAGTGGCAATTAAACAACTGCATTTAGCTTGCTTGATCTGAAATTTTTTCTGTTTCCGAGTTTGGGTAACATATGAAATGGTGGAAAACATTCTTGTAAGCTGGTTTAAAGATGTATTTTTGTAACTAAATTCTGTAAGAACAGCCTATCTAACTATCTAAACTTGGGTGCAGCTGATGTAGATGAGATCTTTTTGAACTTTTCTGTAAGCTGGTTTAAAGATGTATTTTTGTAACTAAATTCTGTAAGAACAGCCTATCTAACTATCTAAACTTGGGTGCAGCTGATGTAGATGAGATCTTTTTGAACTTTTTTTTTTTGTTTTTGGTAAAAATCTACGTAGAATACACTTTTTCCATCATTTATTCTGATAAGGAATTGATCACGTGGTATGATAAGAAAAATGTCGATTGGAAATTTTTTCACACTGTTTTGCCTTATTCTAGAATTTTTTTTTTTTCAAACACTGGAAGCTTTGTATCTCTATCTATGCGGTGGACAAGCTGGATGCCCTTCCCTCTTCCCAGTGAGAAAGGATCAATCTTTCTTTGCCAGAGAAGAAACAACATATTACGAGAAACAAATTTTAATAATTAAAATAACTTAATCATACACTCTAACCTAATAAAAATTGAAGGGGCATCGTGAAAATATGTAATTTTTTTTATAGATAGGAGTAATTGCCAATACGTTTGAGTAATTGCCAAGTTGTTCTCATCTTCAATTTAATTATTACCATTGGAAGGCTTTAAAATAATGTCCATTTCATTGAATTGGCCTTTCGTGGTTTAGCCTCTAATTGAAATACTTGTGGTTATGCGACAAATATTTTGGGTGCACCTTATGAGGAGAAATAATATTGATGAACCGCTGGAGCTGAAGCATTGCAAACAAATTTTAAATGCGATAGAAAGAAAATAATAGTGCACTTAAAAGATTAAAAATATATACCTTAGAAGCCCATTAGGAAAAAACTCGAACAAAAATAGTGTCATTTTATCAACTCGTCATTTATAATACAATAAGATGTTTTTGGCTTGTATTTAGCTTTAATTTATATGAAGTGTTAATGGACACATCACTATAAGAAAGAGCTAAGTGGTATTATAAAAGAACGAGCATAAGCTGTAGGCCAAAAACCGACGTAGAACAGCCCAAATATTTTTCTACCCTCGAAACCACACATGAATCTACATTCTCTAGCTTAGACAAACCTTAGGTTCAATAGGTATGGTGGGGTGAAGAACATACAAAGTAACAATGTGGTGAAAATAAAGAACCTTTCTGACACCTAATTACACCTTTGATTTGTTAAAATATGAGACAAATACGAACAATGTAGTGAAAATCAAGAACCTATCTCACACCTAACTACACTTTTGATCGGGCAAGAGAATGTAAAGCAATAATTAAAACAATAAAATATTTTTCACCAACACTCTCTTGATGCCTTGGACGTGTTTAATATTTGTTGTTGTTGAGAAGAGAAATACGGTTGCTCAAGAATCTTGTAGCATGACCTTGTTTTTCTTCCATCTTTGATGCTTGATAAGTGCTTGGCTGCAACCGAATCACCATCTTTCATCTTTAAAGAATATATCGATCTTTTGACGTACAATTTGATTTTTGCTCTGATAAATATCACCTATCCTCTTCCATAGCTTGTATGCAGTGGTCTTAGACACATTCAAGAGGATAAAATCTACAAGGCATAATCAAATGGTTCCTTGTGCCTTCTTGTCTAAATTTAACAAATCTTCATCAAACATTCTAGATGGCTTTGCATACTTTTCAACAGCTTTCCACTAAGATCTTCCATCTTTAGCTTCCACAACTTGTATCCAATGCCATTGAATTTCTCAATCTCTAAACAAGAGGTGGAGGCTATGGTTACCAGTCGTTCACATATTTGCAAAACCCACTTAAAATAAAATACCCCACTACTACAAAAAACCTAAAGACGTCTCCCTCTATATAGAACTAATCTTTGATATCAAATGATGTTAAATAAGGTGAAGAAAGCTTGCAATGAAAACTTCTACAAAGCGATGCAAATCTGAAATTAATCTCTTAACAATAGATTACCCATTATAGATCAAATTTGGAAGCATAATCAGCAATGTGAATAGAATCAACAAATTATAATATAACACATAACACTAGATTAACATGGAGAAAGCCATTCATGAAAAAAATCTACCATTAAAGAGAGACTCAAGAATGTATTAATCTTCAACAAGCATGTACATATGAAACACTATTTTTCTTCTCAATTCAATAGTATTTTGGTAGCATCTATGTACTTGTGAAATAATATAATGAAACTACTATCTTATGCCTCCAATTTACAGAGAAATGGGAGAGAAATGCCACAAATGGTTTCCCAAAACAATGTACCATCAAACCATGGTAAAATGCAAAAACTTCCACATCTAAGATGAGGCTTGTCCAAGAGCAATAAAAGTAACTCCTAATGTGCCATGAATAGAAAAATAACCTCCATAATAATAACAAACATCTTTGACTTGTAATTTGCCCATAATGGCCCACATCCCAAGGTAGGCATTCAAAATCATCACCTAACTGACATGGGACCCACCAACATGCAAGATGCTCCACTACTTAATTCTAGCGCCCAAGTTGAGAAATTTGTTAAAAATACCTTTGTAACTACGACTACCAACTCCACCTCCTTCATGAATGCCATTGCAACTAATATTCCAAGTCATGGGAAAATAATAATATTTCTCAACAACATGGGTGTCCAAGCACCTGTTCCAAGGTTGTTGGAGATGCAAAAAAGTAATACATCAAGATTGCAATTAAATATCACACTATCCTAACACTAAGAAGAATGTTTCATAATAATGTTGAAAGCATTTTGTTCATCTAAAGTAAGCTTTCCCTTTGCAATACTTGAGTTGGGTTCAATTTGCTTAGATTGGCGTGTTGAATGGTTGTAGTCAATGAGTGCAACAACATTGTCCATCAAGGAGGGGGCAATTGTAGTGGCAACACAATTGTGGCTTGTATCAAAGTCTCAACATCCAAACATATCTAGTTCATCAATAGCAACATCATTATCTTGGTGGAGGGAGGATAAAAGTTGCCACTCCTTTGTATTAGGGTGTTCTTTATCATCTAGTCCATTAGACATAAGTTCGTCATCATTGTTGTTGTTTGATTTTTGTGGTGTGTGATCAACATGCCATGCATGGTAGGTGCTAGCTATGCCTTCCCATTGAGTGATGATATCTTCCCTACATGAGCCAGTTTCATCAAGCATGTTGCAAAAAGGCCGGTATAGTAGAAGCTCACTCTAATGGAATGACTCAAACATTTTAGTGTCTTTAGAAAGAAATGAAGTGAAATGTGAGGAGACTAACAATGTTTGGAATCTGTCTTTTTGTCCACTTGTAGATTGTGTGGGACTTTGAACAATTCTAGTTCCTCCTTGCTTCAATTAGTGATAATGATTCTAATGCTACTAGTCAAACCATCTACCTTTCAATGAAACTTGAGGTAGGTACTATACATTATGGAGTTGGAAGGTACATGATGCAAGGTTTTCCTATTGACACTCAAAGAAACAAAGAAATGACTACATATTTTTAGCAGCGATTTTATTAGCAAGTGGTAGGACTCTTGTGCATTGATATCATAATCAACAATAGTCTCTTTTACAAACTAGCAAAATGTAGTAGAAGCTAACTTTTCTAGGTTGATATTTCTATATATGCATTTCAAAAGTTGGTGATAACTTTTAGATTGACACTATGATTTTACTGCATTCTTGACAATGTACTTGAGCACCACATGGCAAGACATAACAGATTGGCAATCAACATTTGCATGACAAATTGATAAATTACCGGGTTGTCGATGTTCACCTTATCATCATTTCAGGTAGCTAGGAATGATGTGTGGCTGCTATCATTTGCAATGAAAGTAGACAATGCCTACAAATCCCAAGGAGATTTGTAATGGCAAACCAATTATGACATTTTTCACTGCAAGCATGTTTGTTCACTACATTTTATGTGTCATTGAACTTGATTTACTAATTCTATAATCTATAAAGGGGTCACATGTAAGGATTATTGGTGTGTCTAACAAGCAATGATCTGTTGCAAGTATGGGCCTAACCGGTGTTGTCATTGATGTCAACATACTCCTGTTGCATTGATGATAAGGATTGGATGAGTTGTATGCTGAGGATATTGAGAAAATTAGTCCTATCAGGAACAGAGAAGAACAGTGAAGACAGTAAGGTAAAGATCCCAACTAAGATGAAGATCAGAGGATGCAGATCAAAGGGTTTGGAGATATGTGTCTTAAGTTGATCCAGTAAAGATTTGAGAGGTCTGCATGAAGATCTGAAGAAGTTATGGCCTCTTGAGTAAAACCGGTTTTGGCAGATGTTCAGAGGTGACAAAGTGACACATATAGGTCCGGTGAGATCCGAAAATGCAATATCTTGTTTTGCGGATTTGGTGGAATGTTTAGGGAGTCAATGTGAATTGACAACTCAATTGGTTCATGGCCTGGAGGTCCGCAAGCATCTATTCCAATATGACAGTGATGACAGACTGTGTTCTTGAGGTTCCGGATGAAGGAGAGGATGATTTTAGTAAGTAGAAGTAGTGTGGATGTTCTTGGTGATTCAGGCAAGCTTGTGGAGGTCTCTGGACTGTGTCCAGTTCATGTTGGTGGTCCGCATTGAAGATTGAACTCGTAATTGAAGAATTACTTCCGGATGATGTTCTTCCTAAGTCTAGCTGACCAGATGAGTTACACATCCTGCAGATGATCTTGAAGATGTTCTGTGAAGCATGGCGTGTTCTTCAAAGAAGATTGAAGTCTCAGATCTGTGTGGCCGACAGTGTGTTGATCTGCGTGAAGTCTTTTTGTAATTAGTCATGTTGTATTTATGTATTTGCTCTGTAATGTATGCCGACTTGAATGATTATCCCTAAGTCGATGTCTTGTATAAATAAGGAGTTGTGAAGTCATTTCAAAAGCATCTTGGTGGAGATGAGTGTGTGGTAGACAGCAGAGAAGTGAAAGGCAGAGCAGAAGTATTGGGCTTAAATAGAACTGACTCAAGCATGGTGAAGATGCTATTCTTCAGTTCAAGTATGTAATACTTATCATTCTGTAGACAGTGTGTCTCTTGTAGGCAGTGGGCCTCTTGTGAGCAGTGTGCTTGGGTAGTGAGCTCTAATCAGCATGTGCCATTTGTTCTTCTTATTCTTTTAACAGAGAATACAATCTTGGGTTAGTCACCCCGTGGTTTTTCCCTTAACCAGGTTTTCCACGTTAAAAATCTTGGTTTCATATGTGTTAATGTGTTTATGCTCTTGAATTGTTGCATTATGTTTCCATGATCGATTTATTATTATGATGCTGAATTAAAAGAAGGATTTAAGTGATTAATTGGAAGAAAGTTTTGGACAACTGATTCATCCCCCCCTCTCAGTTGTTTGTCCTAAATCTAACAATTGGTATCAGAACTAAGTTCCTCTAAAAGGAGCTTAACCACTTGAGGAGATCCAAGATGTCGTCCTACAAGAAGGATAGTCTGAGGTTTGATGGAACCAATTTTACTCTTTGGAAAAGTTGCATGGAATGTCACTTGCAATGTATGGGAATGCAGTATTGGATCATAACTTCAAAAAAGTATGTTCCTCATAATGGTCCGAGAACCTGAGATGAAATCAGAGATGCTGAAAACAATCTTCAGGCTAAAGAAGCTCTTCTAAGTGCCTTATCTAATTCAGAGTTGACAAATGTTATTGATCTAAAACTGCATTTGAGATTTGGGAAAAACTAGAACTTCTGCATGAAGGAGACAAATATGTCAAATGTGCCAAGCTACAGAGTCTGAAAGGAAAATTCAAAAACCTGAAGATGAGAGAAGATGAAAATATCACTACATTTATGCCAAGAGTAAATGAGCTTGTTTGTGGCATTAGATGTGCTGGTGGAATCTTGGATGAAGATGGGATTGTTACCAAAGTTCTCATATCCCTTCTTGATTCCTACAAGTAAAAGGTTGCTGCTATTGAAGAATTCAGATTTTTTTCAAATATCACAAGAGATCCATTGTTGGTAAATTAGCTGCATTTGAATTGTTCGAGTTTGGAGATGCATCCCCCAAGACTAAATCTGCATTCAAAGCTAGTACCTCTATAAAAGGGAAACAAAAGTTTGATCCGGGAGAGAACTCTTCAAAGAAACTATCATGGTATGAAAAAACAAGAAAAGATTTGGAAGAAGATGAAGCAGAAGCTGCTCAACTTGAAGCCCTTATTGCAAAAAGACTGCCAAGAGGATCCAGTAAGTATGAAGGGAAATTGCCTTTTAAATGTTTTAACTGCAATAAGATTGGTCATAGGTGTCCGGAAAGATTTTTAAGACCAAATCCTAACATATCAAGATTTTAAAAGAAATGTTACTATGTTCATGAAGATGATGATGATGGAGTAACAGATGATGAATAAGAGACATGAAACAAATCCGGAAGTGACTAGGTGTTTATTGCCATTAAGGAAAAAGATCCAACACCTTCTGAATCTGTCAATCATAAAATGGTAGAAAGAGCTCTGGCTGCCCAAGTTGAAGAAAATGATGATTGGGTCATTGACAGTGGATGCTCCCACCATATGACAGGTGACAAAAACAAGTTCATAGATTTGGAAAGATATGAAGGAGGAGTGGTAAAATTTGGTGATAATTCTGTTGGCAGAATCAGAGGTAGAGGGACCATTTCTTTTGATGGAAAGAACAAAACTAGTAATGTACTGTATGTTGAAGGTCTGAAGCACAATCTTCTAAGTGTTGGATAGTTGGTGGACAAAGGCTATGATCTCCGATTCAAAAATGCAAAATGCAAGATCTTTAAAAGTTTCGGAACAGAGATTGCATCCAGTACTCAAACAAAAGGTAATATCTTCCACTTGGTTGGTACAGGTAAAAGTTGTTTATTTGTTCAAATTGATCAGAGTTGGTTGTGACATAGGAGAATGTGTCATGTGAATTTTGATAATATTATCAAGATAAGCAACACTCAGGGTGTAAGAGATCTTCCAAGACTGGTGAAACCTACTAATAGTTTGTGCAAAGAATGTCAATTGGGTAAACATAGCAGAGTCACATTCAAAAGTAAGGAACAATCTTCTACCGGATTATTGGACTTAGTTCATACTGATCTATGTGGTCCGGTAAGAATCAGGAGTTTGCAAGGTGATAGATACTTCATGCTATTAATTGATGACCACTCCCGGATGATGTAACTTTTCTGAAAGAGAAATCAGAGGCTCTTGAGAAATTTAAAATATTCAAGGCTATGGTAGAGAATGAAACCGGATTGAACATAAAATGTTTAAGGTCTGATAGAGGTGGAGAATTCACATCTGGTGAGTTCATAGAATTCTGCAAGAAACATGGGATAAAAGTCAGTTGCCTGCTCCAAGGACTCCACAACAGAATGGAGTAGTGGAGAGAAAGAACCGGACCATCTAGGAAGCATCTAGAACCATGATGATGGAAGCAAATGTTCCTCAGATCTACTGGAGAGAAGCTGTAAGCACTGCAGTCTATCCTCTTAATCGAGTACAAATTAGAAGCAATACTGGTAAGACTCTTTATGAACTTTGGTTTGGCATCACTCCAATGTGAAGTATTTCAGAGTCTTTGGTAGCGAATGTTATATTAAAAGAGATGAAGATGTAGGCAAATTTGATGTTAGAAGTGATGAAAAAATATTTTTGGGTTATTCTACTCAAAGCAAAGCATACCGGTGTTATAACAAGAGATTGAGAAAGATTATAGAAAGTACAAATGTGAAGGTTGATGAAGGTATTGAAAAACCCTCAAGGTTTTATGAATATGATAAAGATGATCATAATGATGTTTTGGTCCAAGGAGTCCAAGCCCCTTCTGAAATTCAGATCCAGACTGATCTGATGAATCAGGAAGAAGAGATAAGTTTGAATGAACCTGTGCAAGAAATAAAAGTGCAAGAAAGTCCAAAATTCTCAGGTATGTAAGACTGAATCACTCTGAAGACCAGATCATAGGTGATAAAAGCAAAGGTGTTCAAACGAGAAGAAAGATTGCTCAAGACTCAGAAGAGTATTGTCTGATTTCAAAGATTGAACCAAAGACAGTGAATGAAGCATGCAATGATGAAAGCTGGAGTAAAGCAATGGAGGAAGAGCTGATGCAAATTGAGAAAAACCACACTTGGGATCTTGTTCCCAGACCTAGAAACAAGAATGTGATTGGAACCAAATGGGTCTTCTGGAACAAACTGAATGAAGATGGTGAAGTAGTCAGAAACAAAGCCAGATTAGTCTGCAAGGGTTACTCTCAAGTAGAAGGAGTTGATTTTGAAGAAACTTTTGCTTTGGTGGCAAGAATTGAAGAAGTTAGATTATTTCTTACCTTCACTGCCTTCAAGGACTTCAAAGTATATCAGATGGATGTCAAGTCTGCCTTCCTAAATGGTGACTTGGAAGAAGTATACATTGAGCAACTGGATGGATTTCAATTGTCTGATCATGGTGATATGGTCTGCAAGTTGAAGAAAGCACTATATGGACTCAAACAAGCCCCAAGAGCCTGGTATGAAAGACTGGACTAGACAAGCATCTTTTGAAGATTGGTTTCAACAAAGGTACTACTGACAGTAACTTGTACTTTAAAATCGATCATGAAAATATCTTGATTGTTGAAGTGTTTGTTGATGATATCATTTTTGGAGGAAGAGATAGTATGTGCAAAACTTTTGCAAATCAAATGAAAAGTGAATTTGAGATGTCCATGTTTGGGGAAATGAATTTCTTCTTGGGTCTGCAAATCATTCAAACAAAGAAAGGAATCTTCATTTCTCAGACCAAATATGTGAAAGAATCATTGAAAAAATTTGGGATGGAAGACTCAAAACCAACAAGTACTCCCATGGCAACTGGATGTAAATTGAGCAAAGATGATGACTCTCCTAAGGCTGATCAGAAAAAGTGTAGGTCAATGATTGGAGGATTATTGTATCTCACTCAAACTAGACCTGACATTATGAATGCTGTTGGTCTTGTTGCTAGATTCCAAGCTGATCCTAGAGAATCTCATGTCATGGCAATCAAGAGGATTTTTAGATATCTAAAAGGGACAGTTGAGTATGGATTGTGGTATCCTAGAGATCATGATTTCTCTCTTCATGCATATACAGATGCAGATTGGGTAGGTGATGTGGATGACTGGAAGAGTACAAGTGGTGGAGCATTCTTTTTGGGGAAGAGATTGGTTTCTTGGCTGAGCAAGAAACAAGAGGCAATATCTCTATCCACTGCAGAAGTAGAATATATTGCAGCAGCAGGTAGTTGCACTCAAGTATTATGGATGAAGCAAATGCTAAGAGACATCAGAGTGGAGTATGAGGAGCCTATCACAATCTTTTGTGATAATTCAAGTGTAATAAATATATCAAAAAATTTGGTGTTGCATTCAAAGACAAAACATATATCCATCAAGTTTCATTTTCTGAGAGAGCAGGTGAACAAGAATGAAGTCAGATTGGAATTTGTGCCCTCCAAGGATCAAATTGCAGATATTTTTATTAAACCTCTACCTAAGGACTCCTTTGAGTATCTCAGGAAGAAGTTAGGGGTTATTACCCCTCTGGTTTTGAATTAAGGTGCACTAATGTACATTAGTCTAGTGGATCTCACAGTCATATCTTGTGGTCCAGATTGATGATGGGAAGTTGCTACTCCGGGGGAACAGCTGGTATGATTCTGAAGTGACACAAGTATGTGCCCTTTGCCATTGATGTCAAAGGGGGAGAGAAGACATGTGAAAATCAAGTGGTTGCTGATCAAAGGGGGAGCAGTAAAGGAAGAGAAGACATGTGAATGGTTGTTGTTGATAGGGGGAGTTATGTCAGTGAGGAGAAGTTCTTGTCTTGATGGTTAAAACAGTTTTTCACATCATATGTTGCCGTCAATGACAAAGGGGGAGATTGTTGCAAGTATGGGCCTAACCAGTGTTGCCATTGATGTCAACATACTCCTATTGCATTGATGATAAGGATTGGATGAGTTGTATGTTGAGGATATTGAGAAAATTAGTCCTATCAAGAACAAAGAAGAACAACGAAGACAGTAAGGTAAAGATCCTAGCTAAGATGAAGGTCAGATGATGCAGATCAAAGGGTTTGGAGATATGTGTCTTAAGTTGATCCAGTAAAGATTTGAGAGGTCCGCATGAAGATCTGAAGAAGTTATGGCCTCTTGAGTAAAACTGGTTCTGGCAGATGTTCAGAGGTGACAGAGTGACACAGATAGGTCCGGTGAGATCCAAAAATGCAATATCTTGTTCTGCGGATTTGGTGGAATGTTTAGGGAGTCAATGTGAATTGACAACTCAATTGGTTCATGGCCTGGAGGTCCGCAAGCATCTATTCCAATATGACAATGATGACAGACTGTGTTCTTGAGGTTCCATATGAAGGAGAGGATGATTTCAGTAAGTAGAAGTAGTGTGGATGATCTTGGTGATTCAGGCAAGCTTGTGGAGGTCTCTAGATTGTGTCCAATTCGTGTTGGTGGTTCGCATTGAAGATTGAGCTCGTAATTGAAGAATTACTTCCGGATGATGATGTTCTTCCTAAGTCTGGCCGACTGGATGAGTTACACATCCTGCGGATGATCTTGAAGATGTTCTGTGAAGCATGGCATGTTCCTTAAAGAATATTAAAGTCTCAAATCTGTGTGGCTAACAATGTGTTGATCCGCGTGAAGTATTTTTGTAATTAGTCATGTTGTATTATGTATTTTCTCTATAATGTATGCCGACCTGGATGATTATCCCTAAGTCGATGTCTTTTATAAATAAGGAGTTGTGAAGTCATTTCAAAAGCATCTTGATGGAGATGAGTGTGTGGTAGACAACAGAGAAGCAAAAGGCAGAGTAGAAGTATTGGGCTTAAATGGAACTGACTCAAGCATGGTGAAGATGCTATTCTTCAGTTCAAGTATGTAATACTTATCATTCTGTAGACAGTGTGTCTCCTGTAGGCAGTGGGCCTCTTGTGAGCAGCGTGTTTAGGCAGTGAGCCCTAATCGGCATGTGCCATTTGTTCTTCTTATTCTTTTAATAGAGAATACAATCTTGGGTTAGTCACCTCGTGGTTTTTCCCTTAACCAGGTTTTCCATGTTAAAAATCTTGGTGTCATATGTGTTAATGTGTTTATGCTCTTGAATTGTTGCATTATGTTTCCATGATTGATTTATTATTATGATGCTGAATTAACAAAAGGATTTAAGTAATTTATTAGAAGAAAGTTTTGGACAACTGATTCACCCCCCCTCTTAGTTGTCTGTCCTAAATCTAACATGATCATCAAGGATGGAGTAGTGCACCATTTATTCCCTTTGGCTATCTACTCATGGATTCCATGTTGAAATATACCTATTTATGTATTGCACAACATTGTCAATTGCTTCTAGACTATTCAAATCCATGCTTTCAATGGTAAACACTCCTTGCAACCAAAGGAAGCCATGAAAATGGGCATATTCTCTATGTTGCCACTCATATCTATGAGATAGCATAAGAGATAATTATTATGCACAAGTAAGTATTTGAAATGATGATTAATCTCTCATCTATACAAATAGTCTTCGATAACTAAAAGTTTCTCTAAGATCTCTTCACAAAAGGCTCTAAATCTATTATGCATGTAGAGTGCAGTTAGGTGTGGATTGTTAATTATGTTTTTGATCCTTCACTAGCAGGCTTGTGTTGGTTCATTGGGTGTTATGCTAGGCATTGTACTGTGTAAATCTGACCACTTGGTATCTATTGCACTAAGCATGAAGAACAAAGTTGGACAACCAACTTGTATGACCATATCTGATAGCTCTCCTCTACATCTTGTCTAAAAGGGCCTTGTCCCATATAGATTTGACCAAAATGCATAAGGTGATCAACAAGTTTGTCATTAGGCAAATCTTGCATGCAAAGACATACGTTAACAACTATATGTGATATACTTTCATAAAAGAAAATTTCTTGAAAAACACTATTGTTGTTGCTTGGGTTCTATGTTGAATCATGACATTTAACAAGAAGTATCGAAAAATGTTGATGTTGACCAAAATTGTTATCATGGAATCACATAAGATGTAGAGTATATTCATGCATTTGAAAATCTTTGTTGCGTGTATGTTTGAAAAGTGCTACACCAATAGGGAAGAGAGTAGGTAATGCCATTGCAAGAAAGCCCTTTGTATTGTACTCATTGATTGGTGACAAAGTAATAGGAGGCCATTCCATAACATCTATGGGGTGAGCTTGGTTAACTTATAAGAAGCTACATAATTGTTTAAATTCTCTACATGTTGTTGGGAAAATAACTAGAAAAGAAGAGTTTTTATTTAATTCTTGTTCAATATTCTCTTCTTGAGTTCTATCTTGATGATAGATCATAGAGTATGACCTGAAACATTGATTTATTAAACTCTAAACACAGTTGAAACCAGAAGCCATTCAAATTGTTAAACTCATCAATATTTGTGGATTTGGAGTGGGTTGTAGGTTTTGGAATATTTGTGGAGCCATGGGGAGTCATGGGGAAGCATGTTTGGCACATCTTAGGAGTGGAAGGCAAGGTCAAGAGTACAAATTCATCAAGTTGGACATCCTTGTAGTATGGATCATGTGCAATCTTATACTCTAATGCTTTGAGAACTCATGAGTGACTAACATAAATCATAGTTTTTATGCTCTACATTGTCTTCTAACAATGATTATGTCCAATTGGTTGATATGTATAGTAAATATTTTGCAACAGAAGTAATATCTTGTGGAAAGCTAACGATATGACTAGTATAGTTTAAGTGCCCTCCTAACCTTGTAAAATCTAGTCACATTGTCTCATGGAATGAGAAAATAATTGATACCAATTTTGCAACTAAACTACTTGTTGACCTAGACCTAAAAGGAATGCATGCATTGAAGTCTTGGTACATTGTTGAGATCATCAATCTATCTTCAACATCTTTGTCAAGTACAAATATTGCTTCTTATAGATTTGACAATCAAATGCTTATTCTGTAGCTCGTGAAATTACCCTATCAGGAAAACCAAAGAATTTTAATTGTAGATATATTGTAACAAATATGTACTTAGCTAACTTATACTACCTTTCTTGCTTGCTTATAATATATAATAAAAAAAGCAAAAAAAGAGTGGTTTTGAATTAGTCCACAAGGATCAAGTCTTGCTTAGTGCAAGGCCCCCACACTATAAGGGGTGAGGCCGAGATTGTGCCCCGAGCGACTTTTGCAGAATGGATACCCCTCAATCCTTGGCTCTTAGCTGAAGAGATTTAAGCCTAAAGCTTGTGCTTCTATATTGGGTAGCTAAATGATTATGTGGGTTTGATATAAAACCCTCCAACAAAAAAATAGATAATACTTGGCATTGCCCAAAATGTAGTATGATCTTTTTAAATGTGATTTTACCTATATGCTAAATATGGACCTACAAGACTACACATGTGAACTACAAAATGTTACAACATTTGGAGACATCGACCAAGAAATGACTGGTGTTGCAGCCAAAGATTTACAACTTTTGACGATAGAACTAGAAATAATTCTCAAGATACTAAGCAATGCTGTATCCCACCAATTACTCTTCAATTATCTATCAAACGGGAAAAACTTTGTGGCAACCATAAACTTAGCACTATTATTACAAGGTTTCAATACCTCAATTTTATGGACTCATGTGTCCTCCTTGATGAAATTTGAAAAATTGATTCAATTGTATAATTGGAAACCTCATCCATTGTCTACTAACCCATGTATCCATAGCATATAATAAGTACATTGTATAACATGTTTTGTTTGTTTTTAAAGTAGTCATATTTGGAAATATATTTTCTATGGATATAATCCAATAGTTTCCATCCAAGCCTTGGAATTATTGATTTACATTTATTAAAGTTTCTAAACATAATTTGCAATGAGTTTCAATATTTGACATTGCAAATTTCATATATATTTCAATTATCAAACAACTAATAAACTCTATAGTTGGGCTTTTTTTCTTAAGTTATAAGTTATTTAATCCACTTAATTATGTTATTATTACTTTTTGCAATTCCATCACATTAAAGATTTGCACTTAATGGAAGTCATAAGTATTTTACTTTTCCATCAGATCTACACCCAAAAAATTATCATTAAATATTTTCTTTGTCAGTAACATTATTAGTATATAAATTTCCAAGACATGCATTTCTTCACTTGAGGAAAATTTCTCAGCCAAATATGTTTATAATGAACTTATAAAGTTCTCATTTATGTACTCATAGGTTTAGAAAAAGATATTGCTTGTTTTGTAACTAACATGATAGAGGATGGTTACTTAACATCTCTTAGATGTACTCCTTCCATATTTTATGGGTAAGGACTCTTGAGGATGGTTGTTTACCACCTCTTAGTTGAACTAATTTATATATTCATACCTAATATGAATGATGATGGTTTGTTATGGGTCAACATACAATAATGGGTTACAATTTTTTTGATGAAACAAAATTGCCCGTGCCTTCAAAAAGAATAAAAACTAGGTTCAATCGAACAAGAACATTTGATCGAACCTTGCGTCACCACAGGGTCATAGGGTGTTCAATCGAACCCAGGAGCGACCAATTTTTTTATTAATATAATAATGGGTTCGAGCGAACACTTGTTCAATCGAACCCAATTATTTAGGGTTTTTTTTTAATATGAGTTTTAACTGTCATTTTTGACAGTTAGTGCTGCCGAACCCAGACAAGAGCGATTGAACCCTAGGAGTTCCCCACCAGCTGAGTTCATTGCCACCCTCAAGCCAAGTATGTAAAATTTTCTCCTTTCTCTAGCGTTTATTTTGTATATGAAATTTTCTATGCTTCCGCATTTTGCTATGTATTCATGTCTATTAGAGTATTTCCAACTATATTATCTGCAAAAAAAAAAAAAAACCCCTTCAATTATGCTAAATGATGGATGTCCATACCTGTTTCAATGCTCCCATTTTGTCACAGGGAGGGACGATGCTGGCGAAGGGTGTCTAGTTTTACACCTTCGAATTGCATTTGCTTGAAAGTTTCTAAAGCCTTTTTAACAAATCTATTTTGTGCATACCCTACAATCATTGCCGACCACGAGACCATATTTCTTTGAGGCATTCTGTCAACAGTTGACGTGCCTTGTCTACACTTCCACATTTTGCATATACATGTCTACCATAGCATTTCCAACTATAATATAATAGCATGTCTGTCATAGGCTTGCGCAGGAGGATGCTGGCGAAGGTTGTGGTTTCTGGCTTTACACCTTCCAATTGCATTTGCTTGAAACTTTCTAAATCCTTTTCAACAAATCCATTTTGTGCATACCCTATGATCATTGCCATCCATGAGATGACATCTCTTTGAGTCATTCTGTCAAACAATGCATGTGCCTTGGGCAGGCTTCCACGTTTTGCATACATATCGACCACAACATTTCCAACTATAATATCTGACAAAAAAACCCCCCTTCCATTATGCTCAGATGGATGTGCATACCCTATTCCAAAGCTCCCATTTTGTCACAGGTAGGGACGATGCTAGCAAAGGTTGTTGTGTTATGATTCTGACAGTCAACCTTGCTTAAATTTGACAGTCAACCTTACTTGTCAAGCAATTTTTTTTATGACAATTATCTATTCAAAAGTGCCTTTCATATACTATGACATGCCTTAGTATAAGTAAATCATATAAAAAATCAAATATATATATCATCATAATCCTATACAAATTTTGATAGTTTGTCCAAAATCTCTCCTTTCATATGATACAGTCTTTTTTAAAATTTTGATTGTATTTTATAGCTAAAATGCCTAAATACAACTATACAACTGTCAAATTTAAGCTGTAGTCTAGGATCAACTTTAGGATGCCTATCACATGCAAGGTTAAGAACTTTGTGATTTCTCATTGTTGTCATGTTTAATCCATATGCATGTTCTTTCATTTAAACCACCATGATCAAAATAATAAACATGATAAAATGTAGGCAGGGAAAGCAAACATCCTATTTTGTGTGATAGTAACAACCAAAGGTATTTGTTCACATTCCATCACTATGCTCAAATCAACAAACAATCCTCCAAATATACCCCCTTAAGATCCTTAGATATGTGATTTACACACCCACATGATCATGAGTCAAAATTTCTTTTGCATCAATACTATTAACATGATCATACAAATCTACATTACTAGAAACAAGAAAACTGTTAACATGTGTATTAGATGTAGCATAGTGTAGGGATATATCAACAAGTATTTGGATGAATTTTTTAATTCTAGCCATATTGAATCATCATTTGTCGAGCCATGTTTGGGTGTCCACATGTGTCTTTTCTTCAAGTTGAATGCTACAATTTTCTTCATGTTCACTCATGCTTGATTTATAATTAAGTGGACTTTTGGGGGATTTCCAACATGCATCCATGAACACAAATTCATTAGATAAAATCATTTTCATTAGTAAGACTTGATTTATCTTAGCAAGTATTTCTCATTAACCTAAACAATATAAAGTGTTTCTTCAAAAGATATAACAAGTTGCCATTTTGTTCATCCATGTCACCACATGAGGGGCAATAGTCTTGATATTATTAGGTGTAATTGGCATGATTTCACATCCATCTAAGCAATTAGGATTTTGAGCATATTCACCCCCATTTACATAATATTTTCCTACATGTATTAGATGCAACGAGTTTTCAATTTTGACTTCAATGTCAATCTCATCATAAGGAATCAAATTAGGTGTATAAATTAGAATATCTTATAAATTCAAATAAGGGGCCATAGTTTGTAGAGGAATGCAATTGGCTTGATTATTATTTCTATTTCCAAACATTTTGCAATTTGACAAGGACTAGCCACTATGTGATACTTGTTTCTTAGATTACATTTAGACATGCTTATGATCATATTACTTTAAAATAGACTAAAGTTGTGCAAATTTCCTATAAAAAAAATTATCTTATGAAATTGTAGTAATGTTGGTGGGAATCCTTGGCCATTTATGTCTTTTGATATGGAAAAGAACTTAATGTACAAATTGCATTTAATTTTATTTTTTAAAATAATTTTTATTTAAATCAATAAATTATATACTTAGAGATTCCAAGAGAAAAATCACTTCAAACTCAACTCTTAAGAAGTCCAAGATTTAGAATGATATTGATTACAAATGTGACACAATCTTTGGATTTAGGAAAATTATGCAACAAGCAAGCTAGAAAACCTAAATCTCTAGACTCATCACAAAATTATTACATCATTAAATATAGAAAATGCACTATAAATTTTGAGGTCTTTCTGGAATACTTAGAAATTCCTAAATGTACTCAATCTAGTCCATACCAAGTCTCAAAGACCACATTGTCATTATAGGGCCATAGAAAAATAAAATTCAAAAACAAATTCTAGTAGATGACAGTCTACACGTAAAATTTAATTGTTTGAAATAGACAATTATGTGTTAAATTATACTTGTAAAACCTTATTTATACCGAGCTATAGTTGCATTCGGATGGCCTTGTTTAACCAATTCTAGATCTACAAGAGGATAAGTGAGCTCAACAAGTTAGAAGCAAGAAATTGTATGTTGATAGGTTCAACATGGCCATCCTAAGGCAACTATAGAGGTTTATATAAGGTTAAATTGTAAGTATAATTCAACATGTATGATGTATCTAGATATTTTGAAAATAATTTAATTTTATGTGTAGACTGCATGTATCATCTACTAAATTAAGTCATTTTTTGATTCACAGATTTAAGTCAATTGATCCAAAGCATCATTTGGTATATTTGTATTTAACTTTAGTAGGTATGAATTATTTAAAAATATAGTTAGTAGGTATGAATTATTTCTCATGGTATAATATTGCAATTAGTCTGTTTAGAAATCATTCCCTTGGTGTATGTTTTTATGTTGCAATGAAGTTGTTAACATGCACTTTCTTGAGTGATTGAATCTCTTTTAAATGCCAAGTTGTAACTTCCAAGTAGCATGAGTAGACCCATCTAGGTGTGGGAAGTGTGTCTTGGGGTTTATGTACCTTTTGAGGTTCTTAGTTTTCCTCATTTGATCAATGAAGGGCCCATGTGTGCCTAAGCACTTAGACTAGACTATTTTTGTACAATATAAACAATTATATGTGTTTCAAATTATACTTGCAAAACCTTATTTATACCGAGCTATAATTGCATTAGGATGGCCTTGTTTAACCAATTTTAGATCTACAAGAGGATAATCAAGCTCAACAAGTCAGAAGCAAGAAATTGTATGTTGATAGGTTCAACATGGCCATCCTAAGGCAACTATAAAGGTTTATATAAGGTTAAATTGTAAGTATAATTCAACATGTATGATGTATCTAGATATTTTGAAAATAATTTAATTTTATGTGTAGAATGTATATATCATCTATTAAATTAAGTCATTTTTTGATTCACAGATTTAAGTCAATTGATCCAAAGCATCCTTTGCTATATTTGTATTTAACTTTAGTAGGTATGAATTATTTCTCATGGTATAATATTGCAATTAGTCTGTTTAGAAATCATTCCCTTGGTGTATGTTTTTATGTTGCAATGAAGTTGTTAACACGCACTTTCTTGGGTGATTGCATCTCCTTTAAATGCCAAGTTGTAACTTCCAAGTAGCATGAGTAGACCCATCTAGGTGTGAGAAGTGTGTCTTGGCGTTTATGTACCTTTTGAGGTTCTTAGTTTTCCTCATTTGATCAATGAAGGGCCCATGTGTGCCTAAGCACTTAGACTAGACTATTTTTGTACAATATAAACAATTATATGTGTTTCAAATTATATGTAATGTCCCCATTTACAGATTCTCTTACAGTTCAGTCAGAGCTGACTTTCTGGGTTGGTGACAACATAATCAGAGAAGTATTTCTATGTCACTAGGGTGTTTGGGTGATCCAGAGGAGCTGGTTGACACTTTCTGGAGGGTTTTCAAACAACTTGTCCATACTTACTATTTATAGTACTTGCATGTCGTTAATCTTTCTGGGTTTTTCTGGGTTTGTTCTCTTTGGTCCCTGGTGGTCACTGCTATTTTTAGTATGTGGCAATCTGGCACTGATTGGTTGACTTGGAAGTCAGTTGTTGGCTCTCATAGACATTGCACTAAGCTCAGAGTTATCAGATGGTTTGTGGGTCCAGTTGGCACCCTCTATGTTGGCTCAGTTTGCTCTTGGCTGTTACTATTTTTAGTAAGTTCAGGATTGGCACCGGAACAGGATTTTGAGAGTGGGGTTGAATTCGTCTTGTCAAGACCTTTCCAACGAGCTATAGATCATTGGTTTCTGACATCATCTTGGCCTTTGTTTTAAAGTCCGTAAATTAAACATTATTATTTAATATTGGACCTTGGTGCCTAGGCTCAACAACTTAATGTTGTTTTAAAAGAGGGGACTTTAAGGGTGATGTTGAGAAAAGAATTAAAGAGAATTATAATATTTTAAAATATATTTTCCTTCTCATGTTTTATCCCATATGCAAGAGGATTTTAGAGACTCACAGTTGGAAAAGTATAAAAGGAGGAAAAGTGCTCTCATTTATATATGCTTGGATTATTATTTTCTTCTCTTTGAGATTTCCCTTGCTAGGGTTTTGGAGCTTGGCTCTAGGGTTTGAGGATTCAAACCAGAGGCTCTTGGAGATGAAAACCTCCCTGAGTAGTGGTATCCCATAGGTGTGAAAGATCACCCAACGGTGCCTTCTATGGTGGATACATTCAGTGTTCACAAATGTGCTTCAATGGAGTCTGATTGGTGAGACTTGTTGGTGCTTATTGTAATATCTTACATAGTTATTTGATATTTGCTGATATTGAGTGACATATTTTAGTAGTTTGTGAAGAGGATTTAGCTTGTCCTCTCCTTCTATTGCTGGCCGTACTACACCAGCCATCCGTACCTCTTTGGGGAGTGTTTTTGATAGTGTTTGGTGTATATTTCTTCTCCCTTCTTGGTTGCCTATTTTCAGATGTGAGTGCAGTTCAGAAACAAAAGCATTTTGAGAAGTTTTGAAGTTGTTTGCTGCTGTAACACATTCTAGCGATGGCCATATCAGCTCCAGCATGGAGGCAGGTCCTCTCGAGACTTTCCATTCTCATTGCAGCTCCTTGCAAGGTCTTGGTGAGGTGTTTTGAGCCATATTATTTGCTGATAATATTTGTATGCACATTCTATATCATTCTATGGAGTTTTAATTATATTTCCAGCCATACCCACTTGTTGGTCCATTTTTGGTGGTTGTACCAAGTTGCATATTTCCATATGGGTATGTGATAGTAATTGTTTATTGGCTATTCTACTATCTGGGTTGTCATTAGTTTCTTTAGATTCATTGTACTTTTTCTAGGTTTTCTATATATGATCTATATTGTATGCTTCAACAACACATTTGTAGGAAAACTGAACACCCCTTATGCATTCTTCTGTCTAGTCTGAAAGATCACACAAAAATTAATAAAATAACACATAAAAAGATCTTTAAAAAATACAAACAGGTACAGCACATTACAGTGGTATCAGAGCTAAAGATCTTGCCATCCTATGAGGTTAGATTCAGACATGCAGATGAAAATAGAAGACATACAACTTAGCTTCGCATGTGGGTGATCAACACTTGCATGAGTATTCAAAGACATGGACAGGTTCAGTACCAGTAGAAAACTTGAACACCTTCCGCAGTCAATGAGGGTTCTACGCTTCATTTTGGAGGAAATGGATGATGAAGATCGGGAAGGAATCAGAGAGGATCTGAGAATGAGATGACAACATTCTAATCAATTGAAACAGATGATGGCACAACAATCTAATCAATTGAATCAGGTGATAACCAATTTTTGCTGCAAGAAACCTGATATTGATAGCAACAACAACAATGAAGGAAAAATGAACAATAATGGAGACATAAACCATGGAGATGGGAACAACAAGGAATGTGAAATAGAAACTCCTACCACCTGTTTATTGCAGCCAAGTCATGATAAGAGCAAAGAAGATGAAGACTTGATAGCTGGAAAACATGAGTCTAAGCCTTTGTATGATGAAAACAAGATCACTAATCAAGAGACATACAAAGAGGAGCTTGCTGATTTGGAGGAGAATACATCATAAATTTGTGAAGATGGACCTCGCTTTGATGGAGATCTTGAAGTTACTACTTCTGAGAATGAATTAAAAATGATTGATAGATTGCTAGAAGGTGACTTTGCAAGTGAGCCTGAGAGTAATGAAGAAAATGCTTCATTTCCCTTGCAACTTGAAGAACCAAGTGACCTTTCAGAAGAGTCAGATGATAGCACCCATGAGGATGCTTATCAAATAGGGAATGATGATATAGGTGGTGTTCTTGATTTTGAGAACAAATCTAATTTCACATTGCATGTAGTTGATCCTAAACAGAGACCTTGTGGCTTTGTTGAATTATATTCACAATTCACTATTGAAGATGATAAGGAAGAGGTATAGGTGATTTGGGACAACATTGGAGTCATTGACGATAGGTATGAAGGCTCTGATTTTAGTATTCATCATAACAACAGTTCATTTCCCTTGCATGAATCCGATTGCAAGAATAAATTTGTGGTGACTGCTGATAACCCATTACTTGAGATGGGTGGTGATATGACATATGACAATCCACCTTTGGAGCTAGATGATAGAGTTGTTTCCAATTGTAGCATTGCACTTGGGAAAAATAACTGGGTGTGGGATTCGGGAGAAGATTCAGAATTTGAGATAGAGCATGACACTCAACTTGGATGTGATGCAGATTCAAGCCGCAACAAGTCTAATTTTGCAAATGACCTTAGAAGAGGAGAACAAATTAGAAAATTTACTTGTTGATGATGGGTCCCAGGATAGCTCTTTGGTTGAGCATGTATCTACATTGGAGGCATCAGTGTGTGATGATTATGTCCAATCTGCAGCTTCTATCATGTCATTGGAGCCATCCCATGGGGTACATAACAGCAATACCTTTGTTGAGGAAGTGTGCAGGGCTGATAGCACACATGAGGATGCTTACCAGTCGGTGAGTGATGATGATTCAACCTCTTTCCATAGTGCTGATTGCAAATCAAAAGATTTGTGTGGAGATGGTTCATCACAGGGGCATCACCATTTGATTGGGCAATTGAAGGTTAATGACAATATGATTGCTACAACTTTGGAACATTTTGATGTTACTAGACAGATGTTGGCAACCTATGGTTGGAGTACTCCTAAGATGGAGGAACACGATGACAGAGGACTTTCCCTTGCTGAATTTCAAGCACTTACAGATGTAGTTGGGATCATGAAGAATAATTACCATAGCTATTATTAGATAGAGATCATCTTCTCAGGCTTGACAGTATTTATCATGATGCTCTAAGGGGAAAGGAAGAGGAGGTCGATGAGCTCACCTATGAGCTTGAGGTCACCGCGAACTCTTTGAAGAATGCTCAAATAACCCTTCAAGAGTCTAAGCTACGGATAGATGAGCTTACCATGGAGTTGAGCTTGGTGCAGTCTTCATCACCTATAGAAACAATTCAGATATCTATGGAAGCGAGTGGTGATGAGCATACATCCACAGATGGTGGTAATGAGTATGTAGAGGATGTGGCTACATCCCTTTCAATTACTGGTACGGGTGACACAGATGGGATGATTGTTTTGGATGAGTGTAGCAGGGAACAATATGTCGCACTAGGTGTTCCTGAGGTTAGTCCCATTTTAGGTGATGCAGAGCAGATGATTGATGGCTCTTGTGATGTAGTAGTGAAATTTCTAGTGAGTTGTGTGACAGATCACCACACTACATCATTTTTACAGGAGATATGCAGGGAAGCACCCATTGGTGTGATCGTTTCTCACATTGATTTTGTTGATAACTGAGGGGGGGGTGAATCAGTTATCCTAATTATTTCTTCTTTTGAATTTTCTTATTAATCAATGCAGCATTGAATCAAACAAACAAACATTATCATGAAATGAGAAACACACGACACAGTATTTTTGACGTGGAAACCCTGTTAAGGGAGAAAAGCACGGGGTGATTAACCCAAAGATTATTCTCTGTTAAAAGAATAAGGAATTACAAAATGGCACTTGCCAATTAGGGCTCACTGCCCGAGCACACTGCTCACAAAGAGGCACACTGCCTACAAGAAGACACACTGTCTACAAAAGAAGGTTATACAATATTTGAACTGATTGAAAGCATCCACATATGCTGGAGTTTAGTTCTGGTTAGGCTCAGTACACTAATCTGCTGCACTTCATCTTTCCTCTTCTCTTTATTCTGCTTTCCTTTCACATACCAGATCTTTCTTACTGTTTCTACTCTGCTCTGCACTTCTTCACATCTATCATCATCGTTATATCTACTTTCACAACTAAATCCATTGTGCATATATATCCGCACAAGTAATTTCATCACCTTTCTAGTCGGCATTCGGAACAGTTTATTTTCTCACAAACTCTGTTATGTCGGCTGAATCCTTGCACATCAAGTAATGCGTATCAAGCATATACTTGTAGATATCATTAATCATGTTGACCAAACATGATTCATGCCTTCACAACCTTTACCATCAACAGTAACACATCCAAAAAATAGTTTGATGTTCTGTCAGTCAGTTCTTCCTTTGTTCTCACTGTCACTCAAGAATCTGGTACTCAACTATTCATATCTTTTTCTTTGTCCATCACCGGACGCTAAATCCTTGGAATATACCACTCAAGGTAGTCCTCTTGACTTCCCCAAATCCACACTGCACCAAGATACTTCCTCTGAGAGATCCGGACCAAACTGTCAGACCTTGCCACATGCTCTGTTCTTGTTCCTCGGACCACAACAATCTTCATTCTGACTTCCGGTGGAGCCACACCATGACTTGCGGATATGTGGGATGACCTTTGTTGCCATCAATGACAACAACCATGAATCCATATAGTGTCTCTTGCCAACAATCTCCCCCTTTGGCATTGATGGCAACACTTAGTGAAAAATGACTAAGTGTTTACATTATGCTCCCCCTTGGCTGATGCTCTATCTTTATATACAATTTCTGAACTCCCCCTTAGTTGGATTCCTCATTTTTCACTGCTCCTCACTCCCCCTTTGACATCAATGGCAAAAGGTAGGGTCCGCACACAAAAATTTTCAAAAATTTTACTATACTTGGCTGTATATTACATTTTCACAAAAACTGAAGAATGTCTGCAAAGGATGTCTTTAATTGGATGAGTTCTGTAGCCCAACTTTGCTTCATTCTATCCAAAATTGAAATGTTACCACTCAACAAAAATGCAAAAGCTTCTGCCCTCTTGAGATCTGTCGGATCATTGGTTTGGGCGGTAGTCTGAGCATCACTTATGGCCTCATGCATAGTTTCTAACTTAGGGATTATAATCCTTCTAAGTTCTCCCATCCGGTTAATTATATTCTTCCTTTCCTTCTCAAAGTTCTTTATTGCATTTGTGATTGCAATAGTTTGACATTCTTGAGTTACTATGGAGGAAGAGAGAGGATCAAAACTTTGAGACAAACTCAGTAGTTTGTCCTGTTCCTCTTTTATTTTCTTCTCAATTTCTACTGTTGCTTTTGACCAGGAGATACAAAATTTGTAAATGTCACCGCCATCCTTAGGAGCATTTTCTAAGCTCTTTATTCCAATACTCATATTTCTCCTATCATTAGAGATTAATCCTAGTACTTCTGAAAATCTTTTATCCAAAAACTCCTTCCGGACCTTTTCTTCAGCTGATTTTTCTAGAGAATCAAAATGTGTATCAACACTGCTGACTAAGGTTTTGAGATTACCGGAAGAGGAGGCTATCGGATCTATCTGGACCGATGGCATAATCTTTTCAAGCACTCCGGAAGCAGCCTCTATCAACTCATAGTCTTCCATATGAGACTTTAGGAGTTTTTCATTTGCCTTAGCATTTGTAAATGAAGCTATCTTCATTGTCTGTACCGGAGAGAGGGAATCAAAGTTGAATGGACCTTTTAGAAGCTCCGGTTCATCAATCTCTATTGTTTCTTGGCTCAGAAATTTTTGAACAGTTTGTGCAGTGTCTCTTGCCGGAGACAGATGTTTCTTCTCTTCTGCAGTGTTGGAACTATCCTTTGGAATTTTCTCTCCTTCCACATTCTTACCACTGTCAGTTGTGGTTTTCTCTATTGGAGTCTTCTCTTTCTCTGCACCCTTGGTACTGTCAACCTCTTTTTCTTTTACCGCTGCTTCTTTCTCCTGTAATTTCTCTTCTTCTTGGGATCCGGAGACTGTAGGAGAAACCAGAGGAGAGATGCTAGTCTGTTCAAGGGCCACTTCTCCTGGAGCAGAGGATTCCAAGTCCACAGCTGTTTTTGCACCCAAGTCCTCTATAGTAGGAATGTTGAACCTTTTGAATGTATTCTGGAGGATCTCTTCAGTGTCCTTGGCTACCTTGTTAGTCTCACCAAGCATAAGCTGATTCATCCTTGCTTTGCTTCTGAATTCATCCTTGCAGTCTTTGAATACCATGTTCATTGTTTTGTGATCAATTGAAGGATATAGCTGAATAGCTATTTGTTCCCTGATCTCAAGGTCTTTTGCCATGGCATTTGCCTTTCTCATTTCCAATTCCTTCTCTAGACTCTTAGGAATAAGGGAGATAATTTCAATGAAGGCTTTGTTGTAGATGTTCAGATACCTGATTATAGCTTCCTGCAGGATCTTTTGATCAGCCTCATTGTAGTCATCATAGAATTCGGCCATTGGTTGAAGGTTTCCATCCACAGTGATTGATTTGATTACACTGTCTAGAGACAGGGTGGGCTTTTCAACCAATTTCTCTGCCATTTCTTCCTTGTCTTGGCCTGTGGAGGGTTTACCGGATCCTTTCTTCTTCTGCTTCTTTATTTCTTTTACCCCCTCATCTGATTCCGTTTCCTCTTCATCTTTCTGACTTGTATAAGCCCTTGTGGCTTTTATTTTAGACCTTTTCTCTCCTTTACCGGATGTCTGACCTTCTGGTTTAGATATTTTTGAGCTTTTGGTTCTGATAGGTGTAGATCCTTTTGATGATCTGGTCCGGGTTGAGGTTTCCACCGGAGCACTTTTCTTGCTTTTCTTTTCTACCTCTTTCTTTTCTTCCTCAGCCTTTCTCCTCTTTTCCCGGTTGGCATCAAGTGCCTCCTTTGGGATGCCTAGGCCTTGAGCAATATGCTCTACTTCTTTTCTCACCTTCCTCTTTATCTCAGGTTCTCTGAGTTCCACATGGATCTTCACACTCAGCTCCTCAAAGGTTCCAAACCTTTCTGCCTTTGGATCTTTGGGCTGACTAAGCATGTGTTGAACATGCAGTTCCACAATCTGTTCATCAACCTCATACCCCATGGGCATGATCCAGACTGTCCTTGGCTCCACTGCCTCCATTAGGCACTGATCAGTATCCACCATAAAGCAAACCGAGTCTTTGTATTTTTCAACTACGGACTGGGGAATTCTTTCTCTTGCTTGCATCATGCTCTGGAAGTTTTTAAAGTATCCCCACAGGGCTGTATTTCTTGCTTTGGCATCCCCAAGCCCATGTAAATAATCTCTGATCTAGACTGCAACAGGTTTGTCATTCTACCATACCCATCCACTTGATCCGGGTAGCTCATTCATGAAGTAGAAAAATAGACATAGTATAAGAGTACCATACTTAAAAGAATTCTTTTTGTCCTTTTTGATCTTCTGTATATTTTCCATTAATTGGCTTAAGAGAAGTTCACAAAGATCATAATCTGCATTCTTCCTCAGCATTTCATAGGCAGTATATACTGCAGTTTCAGATACAGAATTCTCCCTACTGGAGTGATAAATCTTGTATCCTATTATCATGGATGCAAACTTGATATCCGGGTCAGAGATATCTTCAATGGTCATTGCCCTCTTATCAAATTTTGATCCGGTGGCCTTAGTTACAATGTTATTTTTGACAGATTTGAGGATAGGTATCCCTCTGGAAGAGTATAGACCAGTCACTGCCCTAATTGCCTCTTTTGTGATCTTGCAGGGTCTATCCAGCCATAGGAAGTTGTCATGCATCCTACTCAATACATACCGGACCCATTCATCTTCTTCAAAACAGGGGAAATGAATGAATTGATCAAACTGTTTCTTCTGGATACCCTTATACTCTGGTTTAAGCTCAAAAGCATTGTCTATCAGTTGTTTGTGATAGAAATCTCTCAATTTGAGATCCCCAAATTCCTCAATACTTGCATGTATGTAAACCCTAATGTCTTCTGTGTGTAAAACGCCATGAGGAACACTAGAGAATGCAACTAAGGGATCTACCTCCAAAGACTTGTATGGGTGTTTCTTAAATTCAGGTCGGGGCCTATCTGAGATCTTTACTATATTCGGAGTAGCCATTTCTCAAAAGATTTGTAGTAAGATATCAAAAACGGAAAATACCTTATGCGTCTTTGGTTACACGGAGTGGTTGGATTGATTTCTGTATGTAATGACTTCGGCAAGAAATCTTTGGTGACCTTGATGAATCTTGTTGCAGAGCTCCACTTTTCACTTCTTCTTGAGTGCAGAATGAGCAAGTGATTTATGAGAAATCCCTTATATTGCTCTGCAAACCCTAATATCTGATGGCAATAAATGCTTGACCTACATTATTCCGGTTCACCTTATTCAGATAACTTGAAGAACTGGATTAGTCCTGATCTATGAACATCATGCGGATCTTCCAACCATGAACAAATCAAGATGACACATCACACGGACATCCCAAACACTCTGTCCAATCCGCAGAATAAGACAATGCACTTTCGGATCTCTCCGGACCTTTTTGTAATCCTCTGTCATTCCGGAGCATCTCCCGGAACAGGTCTTACTTGATCGATCACAACTTCTTCACATCTTCATGCGGACCTCAGAAATCTTATCTGAATCATCTCAAGACTTATATCTACAAACCCTTTACTCCACATCTTGTGCCACGTCCGGCACCACTTGATTGGCTGGGGGAACGGGATTTTCTTTGAGTCTCCCCCTGAGCCAGAGCTCACCTTTTAATTTCCGGAAGGAATATCAGCACCAGAGTCTGGTGCGGATCCAACCTCTACATTCTCTAAACTTTTCTTCACCCAAATCTTGTTCATCTGATTCCTAACTTCATCCGCATTCATCTTTTGTTTACCCTTGTCTTGATTCTGATTATACACCGGACCTCTTTTGTCCTAATTCTTGCTTCTGCAGACTTTTGCATTATGACCGGACCTATTACAGATTTGGCAAATAACATTTCCTTGCATATTTGACTGATAACCTCTTGATCTGCATTGATTAGCCATATGACCTACTCTATTGCATACAAAGCATCTACCATTGAATGATTTGTTTATTTGCATATTTCTGCATTCATGAGACTTGTGTCCATACCTTTTGCAGTTAAAGCACTGTCCGGAGAAGGATGAATTAGTCTGATTCATTCTCTTTCTGCACTGATTAGCTTTGTGACCAAAGTGATTGCAGCTGTGGCAGTATCCATTGAAGGATGGATATCTTTGAGCATTGGGCTGTCTTACCGGAGGTCTTCTAGGCCTATTCCTTGGATTTTCTGATCCAAAATTCTTTTGACCGGATCCAGAGCTTTCTCCTTTCTCATATCCCAAACCATACTTGTCATTTTCTCTCTTTTGACTTCCAAGAAGAACTTCAAGTTGAGCAGAACTTATCTTGAATTTCTCTTTATATTCATTTGCTGTTTGAAGATCTCTTTTGAGAGAGATAATTTGATCCTCAAGTTTTTCTTCATTATCTTTGGCATCTTCAAGATCAGATTCAAGATGTCTGATAATCCTGTCCATCTGGTGGCAATCTTCTGATTTCTCTTTAAGAGATTGTCTTAAATTGTCTTCAGCTTTTCTTTTCTCTTCAATCTCTTGAGTAAACTTTATAACCCCTAATTCCATTTCATGTCTTACCATAATGACTTCTTTTGATAACTTTTCACATAACTTGGTTTTCTCAGTCAATTCTTCATTTGCATTACTTTCTTCACTTTGTCTTACCAATTGTTGGAGCAGCTCCTTTCTCTTTTTCATAGAGAGACTTAATTTGTCCTTTAGTTCTCTCATGAATTCATCAGCCTGTTTGAGTCTTTCCTTTAATTCATTGACTTTAGAGTTTGACTGTTCAAGATCCTCAAGGGCAGTCTTGAGTTGCTCCCTTAAACCATATGCATCCATTTGAACTCCCAGATCTTCCTCAAGATGTTAGGCTCTATTAGGAGGAACTTGGCTCTGATACCAATTGTTGATAACTGAGAGGGGGGGTGAATCAGTTATCCTAATTATTTCTTCTTTTGAATTTTCTTATTAATCAATGCAGCATTGAATCAAACAAACAAACATTATCATGAAATGAGAAACACATGACACAGTATTTTTGACGTGGAAACCCTGTTAAGGGAGAAAAATACGGGGTGATTAACCCAAAGATTATTCTCTGTTAAAAGAATAAGGAATTACAAAATGACACTTGCCAATTAGGGCTCACTGCCCAAGCACACTGCTCACAAAGAGGCACACTGCCTACAAGAAGACACACTGTCTACAAAAGAATGTTATACAATATTTGAACTGATTGAAAGCATCCACATATGCTAGAGTTTAGTTCCGGTTAGGCTCAGTACACTGATCTGTTGCACTTCATCTTTCCTCTTCTCTTTATTCTGCTTTCCTTTCACATACCGGATCTTTCTTATTGTTTCTACTCTGCTATGCACTTCTTCACATCTATCATCATCGCTATATCTACTCTCACAACTAAATCCATCGTGCATATATATCCGCACAAGTAATTTCATCACCTTTCTAGTCGGCATCCGGAACAATTTATTTTCTCACAAACTCTGTTCTATCGGCTGAATCCTTGCACATCAAGTAATGCATATCAAGCATATACTTGTAGATATCATTAATCATGTTGGCCAAACATGATTCATGCCTTCACAACCTTTACCATCAACAGTAACACATCTGGAAAACAGTCTGATGTTCTGTCAGTCAGTTCTTCCTTTGTTCTCACTGTCACTCAAGAATCTGGTACTCAACTATTCATATCTTTTTCTTTGTCCATCACCGGAGGCTAAATCCTTGGAATATACCACTCAAGGTAGTCCTCTTGACTTCCCCAAATCCACACTGCACCAAGATACTTCCTCTGAGAGATCCAGACCAAACTGTCGGACCTTGCCACATGCTCTGTTCTTGTTCCCCAGACCACAACAATCTTCATTCTGACTTCCGGTGGAGCCACACCATGACTTGCGAATATGTGGGATGACCTTTGTTGCCATCAATGACAACAACCATGAATCTATATAGTGTCTCTTGCCAACAGATTTGTTTCCCTCTCCTGGAAGCAAATCAAAGTTTGCATCCTATGAAGCTGATTGTGATAGACAACTTATTGAGCCACAAGGATGGAGAGATTAGCTAAGGGTTTCTGAGGATAAGGTTATTTGAACCTGAACTTATATTGACAGTACCCACAAGTTTGTGGAGGATCCCTTTTGGACAACACAATTGGAGGAGAGGAAGATAGGGGTAGTAGTGGGCACATATACATCTGATTTGCGAACTATCCAGCATGCCATGGAGTAGATTAAATTAGAGTACCTCCAATTGCTGTCAGATCGGGACTTTGCTATTGGGTATGTGGAGAGGACTTGTAGAGTATCTACCCAATTAGCTATTCAGGATTAGAGACATGAGCCATCTTCTGATTCGAGTGATGAGGAGTGTGTTCCTCATAACTATGATGGTCAACCTTTGACACAGGCATATGCTTTTTATCTTGACTACATAGTGAGGAGTGCTCATCATTTCTCCTTTAGTCCACACACAGATGACCTGATGATCCATAAGTGTGGATTGGCTCAGGATTTATATCATCCCTTGTGGGATGAAGGGTTGCCATCTATAGAAGATGGAACTAGAGATTGCGGGTGGCTGAATCATACACATTTAGAGGATCACTTGCAGGGTCAGAGATCAGAGTACCATCATGGTGATATGTATCAGACAGAGTTTGCAACTTCTTTGTCTCAAAAATTTCCATTGGAGACATGGCTTCAGAGAGGTTACAGTGTTAGTAGGCATGATGACATGTTTCATTTTTACAGTGGTGATGGATGAGAATTATATCATTCTCTTGATTTGAGAGGAGCAATTTCATATCTTCCAACACCTATGTTGGATAGTCAGCACATCCATAGGAGTTTTGCAAGGGATGATAGGGGATGTTGTAGTTTAGACACTTTGAGACTTACTTACCTCTTCATGATTGATGGATGTGAGGTTCTAATGTGTTGGGATCTAGGTGGTGACAGGTTTGGCATGTCAGTTCAGTTGGATTCTGTTGAGTTGCTTCACCACCCTCTACATGGTGATGATTATATCAGAGTAGCGCAGTGGAAGTCAATAGGTGATGTGTATGGAAGACATCCATATTGGCTTTGGGACCCAGGGGTTCCTATGTCTGGAAAATTGTTCTATATTGGGATAGCTACTTACATTGATGCCAAGCGTGGTTTTACCTCTACCCAGTAGATGCAGTGGAGATGCTGTTGGACATTCTTTAGAATGATTTGGGATCCTGGAGTTCAATCTAGGCATGTAGGTGTAGGTTGCTTGAGGACAAGCAATCTTTGGGAAGGGCAGACTGTAATGTCCCCATTTATGGATTCTCTTGCAGTTCAGTCAGAGTTGACTTTTTGGGTTGGTGACAGCATAATCAGAGAAGTATTTCTATGTCACCAGGGTGTTTGGGTGATCCAGAGGAGCTCGTTGACACTTTCTGGAGGTTTTCAAACAACTTGTTCGTACTTACTATTTATAGTAAGTGCTTGCATGTCGTTAATCTTTCTGGGTTTTTCTAGGTTTGTTCTCTTTGGTCCCCGGTAGTCACTGCTATTTTTAGGTTTGTTCTCTTTGGTCCCAGGTAGTCACTGCTATTTTTAGTAAGTGGGAGTTTGGCGCTAATTGGGTGACTTGGCAGTTAGCTGTTGGCTCTCATAGACATTACACTGATCTCAGAGTTATCAGATGGTTTGTGGGTCTAGTTGGCACCCTTTGTGTTGGCTCAGTTTACTCTTGGCCATTACTTACTATTTTTAGTAAGTTTGGGATTGACAACGAAATAGAATTTTGAGAGTGGGGTTGAATTTGTCTTGTCAAGACCTTTCCAATGAGCTATAGATCATTGGTTTCCGACATCATCTTGGCCTCCATTTTAAAGTCCGTAAATTAAACATTATTATTTAATATTGGACCTTGGTGCCTAGGCTCAACAACTTAATGTTGTTTTAAAAGAAGGGACTTTAAGGGTGATGTTGAGAAAAAAATTAAAGAGAATTATAATATTTTAAAATGTATTTTCCCTCTCATGTTTTATCCCATATGCAAGAGGATTTTAGAGACTCCCAGTTGGAAAAGTATAAAAGAAGGAAAAGTGCTCTCATTTATATATGCTTGGATTATTATTTTCTTCTCTTTGAGATTTCCCTTGTTAGGGTTTTGGAGCTTGGCTCTAGGGTTTGAGGATTCAAACCAGAGGCTCTTGGAGGCAAAAACCTCCCTGAGTAGCGGTATCCCACAGGTGTGAAAGATCACCCAATGGTGCCTTCTATGGTGGCTACGTTCAGTGTTCACAAATGTGCAAAGACTTGTTGGTGCTTATTGTAATATCTTGCATAGTTATTTGCTATTTGCTAATATTGAGTGACATATTTTAGTAGTTTGTGAAGAGGATTTAGCTTGTCCTCTCCTTCTATTGCTGGCCGTACTACACCAGCTAGCTGTACCTCTTTGGGGAGAGTTTTTATAGTGTTTGGTGCATATTTCTTCTCCCTTCTTGGTCGCCTATTTTCAGGTGTGAGTGCAGTTTAGAAACATAAGCATTTTGAGAAGTTTTGAAGTTGTTTGCTGCTATAACACATTCTAGCCATGGCCATATCAGTTCCAGCATGGAGGCGGGTCCTCTAGAGGCTTTCCATTCTCATTGTAGCTCCTTGTAAGGTCTTGGTGAGGCATTTTGAGCCATATTATTTGCTAATAATATTTGTATGCACATTCTATATCATTCTATGGAGTTTTAATTGCATTTCCAGCCATACCCACTTGCTGGTCCATTTTCGGTGGTTGTACCAAGTTGCATATTTCCATATGGGTATGTGATAGTAATTGTTTATTAGCTATTCTACTATCTAAGTTGTCATTAGTTTCTTCAGATTCATTGTACATTTTCTGGGTTTTCTATATATTCTCTATATTGTAAGCTTCAGTAACACATTTGCAGGAAAACTGAAAACTCCTTCTGCATTCTTCTATCTAGTCTGAAAGATCACAAAAAAATTAATAAAATAACACATAAAAAGATCTTTAAAAAATACAAACAAGTACGACACATTACATTATACTTGCAAAACCTTATTTATACTAAGCTATAATTGCATTAGGATGGCCTTGTTTAACCAATTCTAGATCTACAAGAGGATAAGTGAGCTCAACAAGTCAGAAGCAAGAAATTGTATGTCAAGATCTACTTGGTTCAACATGGCCATCCTAAGACAATTATAGAGGTTTATATAAGGTTAAATTGTAAGTATAATTCAACATGTATGATGTATCTAGATATTTTGAAAATAATTTAATTTTATGTGTAGACTGTATGTATCATCTACTAAATTAAATCATTTTTTGATTCACAGATCTAAGTCAATTGATCCAAAGCATCCTTTGCTATATTTGTATTTAACTTTAGTAGGTATAAATTATTTAAAAAATATAGTTAGTAGGTATGAATTATTTCTCATGGTATAATATTGCAATTAGTTTGTTTAGAAATCATTCCCTTGGTGTATGTTTTTATGTTACAATGAAGTTGTTAACATGCAATTTCTTGAGTGATTGAATCTCCTTTAAATGCCAAGTTGTAACTTCCAAGTAGCATGAGTAGACCCATCTAGGTGTGGGAAGTGTGTCCTCGGGTTTATGTACCTTTTGAGGTTCTTAGTTTTCCTCATTTGATCAATGAAGGGCCCATGTGTGCCTAAGCACTTAGACTAGACTATTTTTGTACAATATAAACAATTATATGTGTTTCAAATTATACTTGCAAAACCTTATTTATACCGAGCTATAATTGCATTAGGATGAACTTGTTTAACCAATTCTAGATCTACAAGAGGATAAGCGAGCTCAACAAGTCAGAAGCAAGAAATTGTATGTCAAGATCTACTGGGTTTAACATGGCCATCCTAAGGCAATTATAGAGGTTTATATAAGGTTAAATTGTAAGTATAATTCAACATGTATGATGTATCTAGATATTTTGAAAACAATTTAATTTTATGTGTAGATTGTATGTATCATCTACTAAATTAAGTCATCTTTTGATTCACAGATTTAAGTCAATTGATCCAAAGCATCCTTTGCTATATTTGTATTTAAAATGTTCTTGTACAATGTGTATTGTGTGTATTCTATACTACTTATTCTCTTTCTTGTTTTCTTATTTATATATTTAATATATTTATACATGTGAGAACTATGAATTTCTACATGTGCACATGATACATATAGAGAGATGTCTAATTTTGCACATGTTTTGTCCAGTTCTAAAGATCTTTGACTACATCACACATGGCAAATTATGCACCAGTTCCACCTCAGGAACTATTTTCATGAACTAATAATGAGATCGATAGATTGAGAGTTTGCATAAATGATGGAATGAACATGGGAATATATAAGGACAATTGTAAGTCCATAATGGAAAGATTAGAAAAAATTAGAGATAAAATTTGAGACACAAGTGCTTATTCCCTTGATGCTATAACTGCTATTCTTTCCCACATGCAGGAAGAAGTTTGTGGTGATGTTCCCCTCTCTCATGTTTAGAGTGTGGTGACAAAAGAAACCATTAAATCCGAATGCTTTCCATACTATCAGACTAAGGTAAAGGTCAAGGGATACCAAGTAACGAGGTGTCGGTGATGATATGGCCAGATTGATATATCCTTGATTTCTTGCTATTTATGGTCGTTATCCAAATAATGACCAAATTCCCTTATATTTTGCACAACAGTTGTATGCTAAGGTTCATTTAGGCCTCAAAGTCAACTATTGTGACATTCCACCATATTGTGGTCAGGTCCATGGCAGGCTTGCTGATAGGGATGCTTATCGTCGACCTGATCGGGCGGCCCCGACGTATAGGGCATTACTTGGTGAGAGGAATCCTGCTATCTTCCCAGCCATAGCCCCCTCAATAGATCATGTTGTCATTTCTTCCCAAAGGGAAGCAATTGATAGTGTTGGCGATATTGCAATTGCCACCACTATGATAGCTATTGATCATGTGGGTCAGTTTTTGATGGCACGACGTCCACAATCTAGAGCTTCATTTACAACACAGTGTACCAGCACTCACTGTGATCCTTATGCTATGGCAGGCATCCCTACACCTTCACAGTTGGATGGTCTCACAGGGGAGATGGCGCGTAGCATATTGCATTGTTTCATAGAGGATCTCTTGGAGGCATATGCATTCATTGCATTAGAGCTAGGGATCTCCATAGATTAGGTTAGAGATCATGTGGCTATGTCTATTCATTCACATTCAGGATCTTGTCATTTTGACCACCCTTCTAGGCCTAGCAACACCAGTGCACATGACGATCCACCTACAAATCATTCAGTTGCTGCACAGGCCAGTGATCTAGGTTCAGATCATGACCTTGAGAGGATGCAGACTTCTACAGGGTTTGTGGATATGTTGATGCACTCTGATTCTATATCGACACCATCTCAGTTGATCAGTCCACTTCACTCATCATTACTACGACATGAAAGGGCTCAGATAGATACATCAGATCATTTGGATGATTTAGTGGAGGTAGACATCGTAGAGGGCTCAGGTACTGTGGTACCAGGTGATATGCAAGTATGTATATGTGTAGATCTAGATAAGATATATATGTATGTGTGCATATGAATACATTCAATTCAATTTTTTTTTAAATATTTAGATTTTAGTTTTAACTAAATGATATATATATATATATATAGTAGATGGAGATACCTCATGTTACTCCTAGCCTAAGGTCACACTGTGTACATTGACGTGATTCTGTTGATGATATTGTTGCCAGTGGACATGTGAATTTGTATGTACATGTAGATATATCTATCTATTTATAATAAATTACAATATATACATTTTTAAATAGTTCTATATATCTAGATAAAATGTATTTAACTGTGCATTGTACTTGATTTTATCTACAGGACTCAACACATGCATCAGAATAGGATTCTCATTCAGAGGGTCGCTCGATTAGGAGCCGACACGACGATTAGGCTGCAACCACCTAGAGAGGTCTCTATTTGATGTTGCTTCTATCTCGACATTTCCATTTATTTATGTTTGATACATGTTGACATTTCCACTTGACTTGATTACATACATGTGTTTGATGATTTATGGTGGACATTTTGGTTTATGTTTATGTTTATGTTTGAGATATGGACATGGACATATGTGTAACTTATGATTATGTTTGAGATATGGACAATTATATGTTTATGTTTATATTCAAATGGCATGTATGGATGTTTATGTTTATATATTTGACATGTATAGACATTTATGCATTTATGTATGGACATGATTATGTTTATATTTTCAAACATGTATTCAAACATTTATGTTTATATATTTTCTTGAATGTATGTATGAACATTTATGTTTATATATTTTCAACATGTTTGGACATTTATGCATCTATACATATAGACATGTTTATTCTTCAGATGGACACAAATATGTTTATATTTGACATGGACAGATTTACGTTTGAGATATATTAATAATGTTTTCATATAAATGCTTCTTGATAATTTCAATGGATCTATTTGATATTTACACGTGCACGTATTAAGACATGTAATACAAGTTTTGAAATAATAAAATATTAACTTAAAAAATATTATGCTTATCTCAATCACGTCATGTAAATTTCAACCTACACATGCTAGATACATAAGATATATATAGATTCTTTAAGTTGTACATATCTCAAATTTTAAGTTTAAAATAAACTTTATAACTTTGTAATGATATACCATTCAAATATCTAGATAAAGGACAAGAAAAATAGCAATATGATGAAATAACATAAGTTAGGCCCACATAAGTAGCATACAAACATAATATATATAACAAATGTAAATAAAACTTGGAAATTTTTTTATTAAAAAATAAAATTAGACTTCTAGATAATATGACTTTCACCACTACTAGAACAAATAAGTATTACACTCAAGTCATGAATAAGACTATAAGCAAAATATCTAATCAAGTAACATTAACCACTTAGCACACCATGAACATAATAAAACTACAAATTGGGATACCATTAAGGATTGGCTAAATGCAACATCCATTTAAACATGACGATGAATTGTAAACTTGAAGAATTCATTTGAATAACCTTAACTCAAACTTGTTAAAATGCATATAAACAACTAGAATCCATTCCATGCCCATTGTCAGTCAATTCCTATAAGAGGCCCTAATTCAAGAACATAGATTATTTAATGATATATTATTTCAATTCAATCAAGGCTATATCCTTATCTACACATCATAGTAGTCCATAAAATTTTAAGGAATTGTTCCTTAGGACAACCTTCATATCTCCTAGAATTGGAATAAGAATTTTAAGATCATTCTTCTCAAGTCAAGATATCATGTTCACTTATGTTGTACAAATTTGATGGTACCTATAGGATTAAAGAATATATCTCCCTTATGTAATGCATATAAAGAATTAATTTGAAGATCATCCTTCTCAATTCAAGAGGTCTTGTTGACTTATGTTGAACAACTTTAATGGTACCTATAGCTGATTAAAGACTGTACTCCCTTCAGCTATAACTATAGTGAGTAGGAATGCAATTCTAGGTAATTTAACATATATTATAGTTAAAGTCATGAACTCATATATATATTCATCTATCTTAGTCAAAACTAGAATAATTTTCTACTCCTAGACAATGTGAAGAGGTATCAGAACCAATGTTGATTTTATAATTTATACGGGTGAAGATTGAATCTATACAAGTTCATCTTATTTGAATGTTTAAATGAACTAGATAGAAGAGGCTTGTTAAGTTTGAGACTTGAATGATTATTAAACTCACATAAAACTTTCTAAATATAGTGAACTAAAAAGTTGGGTTTTATAAATTTCTAATGATTTAACATACTCGAATGGGCACCCTGGATCTTTACTAGGGCTTCATAACTTCAAGATAAACAAAAGAGCTTCCCTTAGATTTTATACCTTATTCTAGTCTAGACCTAAGAATATCTAATCTACACCTAGATTTTATATCATTTAGACATATTAAGAAGTTTCCTAGTAGATGTAACTTAGACCTAAGTCATATCTAATCTACACCTAGAGATTTCATGTACCTTATTCTAGTCTAGACCTAAGACATACCTAAGACATATAAAAGAGTAAAATATCATGAACAAAAAGGTAAATTCATGCTCAAAGAAGATAATTAAGTTTACTACATATAACAAAGTTTAAAAACTTGGACTCCAATCTAGTTGACTCAATACTAAATGAAATCTTATTTTAATTATTTCATGTTATATTCAACAATAGAAATCCATTGGTGGAACTTGCTAAAAATAATTTAAAGATATTTATAAATCCATTTCCAAAAAATCTAATGCTACATTATTTAGTGTCTTGTGATTTTACTTTGGCTAGGAATATTTCAATTGACATGTATCAATTACCTAGATAGGGTTAACCACTAGACCTAGAGTGAACCATACATATAAACATATGGTCAAATCATCTCATGATGAAACAAATACCCATTGAGTGATTAGCATCTATATTTTGTAACTTAAAAGGTTGCAATGATAAAACAACAAGTGGAAATGAGTCTTTAGGAATTTGTAAATGTTTGAGAATTAGATCAATCCTCATGACCGGACAAGAGCGCTTTAAGTGTGCAACATCGTTATGATTGCAATGAAATGTTAACCTCAACTCAATCATGTACGAATTGTCTCATAGTACACTAAGGGTGACCAATGTGAATTCAATCAACTTTATATTTAATAATTATAAACTAAGTTGTGTACAGTGATGATTTGTACATTGAAAACTTTGATTTTAATTTAAAATTTATATCAATGACATCTCTAACTTGCATATGTACATGTATTGTAGCATGTTCAAAGAGTATATATAGCATTAAATAAAATCATTCAAAATTTATCATATTGTGCATGCACAAGTGAATAAGAATCTAGGGCATTATCTATATGACTTCTAATAGAGAGATCATTTGTACATTAAGAACCGCATGTTGGAATTTAAAATTTGTTCAACAAAATAATTATTAATTTAACTTTCATAAATTGAAAAATAATAATACATGAACATAGATCTAAATAGTGAATTTAGGTCTTCAAAACATTAAAAATTGTAAGTTCTTCATCCATATTTTTTAGGTCACATCAAGTGGTTCAGCTCGCTCTTCAATGACATCTAATATTCTCTGATGATCATCACTATCTAGTCTCCACTTACGACGTCTACGTACATGAACTATATGAAGAGATAGGCTGGTAGCAATTACTAGGTGGCTATATTGATATACCTTGTTGTTCTAGGTTGATAATCAATAAAGTGAATCCCATTGTGAACAATCTTGACTTGTTTGAGATATGTCCCTTGCACTACCACTGAACCTATGGGAAACAACATTCCACGGTAAGACATAACATTTATATAACATTTTCTTGAGGTAAATGTAATCTACATCTATGAACATGTATAACATTATCATTGCTCGGTAAGACATAACATAAATTATAATATAAATTGAAAGTTCAAATCGCTCTTGAGGTACTTGACATGTACATATGTAACAAATTCAAAATGATTTAAAATATTAATTAAATAAAGTTAAACCTGTGGGAAACATCATTCCATCACTTGTTTCTAGATTTATTAGCTTTTGCCTCTCTTCTGTACAACGCAATAAATAATAACTAACTTCTATATTTCCAGCCTTTGCTATGATTGCAAAAACATCTCCTGCACCAAATTTACATGTCCAAAATTTGTAACTTAAAAAATTTAGAGATACAGGTTATATAATTTATATATATATGTACACACATACCTTTTTTAATCAATCCTAAAATATGGTTATAATCAGTTGAAATCAAAGGAATGTCTTCAAACATTTCATCCTCATCTTCATTGTATGTGTTGGTAACAACTAGTGGCACATTTTCCCATTCACTGACATATCCATGTTGTTGGTTCTTACAATTCTCAAAATCTCCCAACATGCACTCATAACAAAAACAAGAGTAATCCCTAGTGCACAACGTCCATGTAGGGCTATCTGTACTCATGACACAATGCAAAGATCTTGTTTTCTCTACCCTCTTGCATCCATGCATTGATCTTCTATCCACACCTACAAATTTATTATATTGTACATTATGAATATAATATATCTAAATAATTAAATTCAAACTAAAATAAACAAACTTGTGTATACACATATATCATATACATGAATATATATTTAAAGTACACATTAAATAAATTCAAATAATACATACCTGATATCTCCCAAAACACTATATGTGGAATGTCTCTGTTTGTTCTTGAAGATGTGCCAGCCTCATTTGGTGCAAAGTGTAACTTACACCATTCAACAACATCATGTGCATCATTTATACGGTCTCCATCATAATTCATTTGATGTTTTCTTAGAGCACGTTTGAGGCAAGCTCCTGCGCCATCATGTTCACCCTTTCCATGCCCACTCTCAAAGAAACTCCAAATATGTGGTATATTGTCATTTCGATGATATCTACATAGTGCATAAAATGGCCTTGATGATTTGAATTGTGACGCACATCCATCTGACCATAAAAATGCTTTTCAAATTTTACACCCTTGTTTGCCAAATATCCAAAAAAATTCTTAAAGCAATGTTGTACAAAATGTGTGTCATGTTCTTTATCGTCACTAATATAAAAGTGATATTCTTTATTGATGACTCATGCTTCAAATGTACTTTCAACACCATCCAAATCCAATTGTGCATATCGATAACACACATGCACCATAATAGTGATCTGCTCTAAAAAATAATATTGTGATTGAATCTCTTTTTGATGTACAAAAGAGTAATTTTCTGCAAAGTTGACTACTGATAAAACTGTTCTAGGTGGGAAAGTATCTCTTAATGTTTGAAACTGTTGTACTTTCCACTTAGCAAAAAAAGCATGATGTATGTATGGTTGAATCAATTTATGAAAATTTTCCATAAATGTTCCAATAGGTATCTCCTCTTCTACATAATCTAACCTTGTGGATTCTTTCCCATTTTTTGTTTGAAACTTTATGTACTTGTAACTCTTGCAATTTACCAACTTCATTGGGTCGATATCTTCATTTCTCAAAGGCATTTTTGCCAAATTTCCACATGTTTCACAAAGACCTTTTATGCAGTTTATTTGACCATTTCCATTATCATCATTTGATTTATCACATAAGATGGATTCTATAAACTGACTTACCTGTTTAGGAGGTCCTTTTGCAAAACCATATCCATCTTCACAAATCTTTTCAAACACTTAATAGTAGAGATCAAATTCAATATGATAATGACAATAACAAGTTTAAAAAACCTTGTTTATCTTCACATAATATGGCCTTAACCTTTCAAACATTGTTTGCCCAATCTTTATATTTGGATTTGAATTACAAAAGTTCACATACATCTCATGTTGTGTTATCTCTAGCCAATGTTTTGTGTGTAGTTCATAACTATTGGGCTCAATTATGTTTTTGATAACATCTCTACTATTTGATGAAGGACGAGTATTATCATTCCAAAAGCTTGTGATCAAGTTCCTAACAACATTTTGAATCCTGTCAGATCGAGGAGCTCTACACATAATTGCCCAATTGCTTTTTGAGGTACTATCATCCAATAATTTTCTCCTTTTCACATATTTTGTTACTGTCTTTCTACTAAAACCAATCTCAGTTGAAATTGAAGAAAATTGTCTTTTTTTGGAATTATCTTCACTTAAAATACTGTCAACATCAATCTTCTTGAAGTGGACTTATCCATAGATTGAGATTGTTTCCCAATGGAAGACAAACCTTTTTTTAACATTTTCAACAATATCTTTTTCTAGGTGTGAACCTTTCCCCTTTTTTAATGACAAATCTACACCCAACAATTGTAATGGCTCATTTAGCTCCTTATTAAGAAGTACAATTGATAACAATTGGTTCAGCCAAGTGTATCAAGATTATCGAAATGAGCAATTATTTCCTTTGCAGTTTTCTTCATTGACCTCCTATCAGTACGTTTAGGTTGTGTAGCATACTATTTCAGTTTCTCAATATCCATTTTAAGTAAATGTTCTAAATTTCTATAAGAAATTTTTTCCTTCACCTCTTTAGCTAGATTAATATGCTCATCCATACCAGTCAAAGGAAGTGATCCTGACCCCTCTCCAACATCCATTATTTGCACTTGGGCCTCCTCTGGGCTAACATCTTGAACTATGTGTTCTTTAGCAACGTTTGCTCTAGTTTATGTATCACACATTAAGGAAATACATATTAAAGAAAACTTAATTTAGTGAACGAAGTCTTGATATATTTTAAAGCTAGCCTCCATGTCAACAAATTACCATAAAAATAAATATACACATGTACATGTACAATAACTAATATATTTGACCACAAGTAATCTATATATGGAAGTTCATGCACACAAGTGACAAATATGAGTACAAGATACATCTAGGTAGTTATACCATTTAGGATATAAGTGTGTAAGTGTGCACAAATATTCTTGGTAAGATGTACAATTTAATATATATGAAATCTCCTATACATATAATATGGTACAAAATAGCTCTTAGAGCCTTGAATGATTTAACAAATCACACAATCCCTTGTTGGAATTTATATTTAAGATCAAAATGAAATAAGAATACTTGTAAATAAAAGATAGGGCTTATATAAGTAGCAACATTTAACATGTAGCAAAATAGGCCTAAGATTAAAGTGAAGAGAAACCCCACCATGGATTGAAGGTAGTGAAGTTCATTAAGCTCAATTTAAATTCAAGGAAAATCAAATGCACAAAAGAAATAGATCTCTCCAACTTAGTGCAACATGTACTATCAAAAGAATGATGAGACTAGAATTTTAAGGACTAACCTTTGGCTCTAAATGGAGTTCTAGCTTACTTGAGATAATTAATCTAGTAGCTCTACTTGTTAAAGAGGTTCAACTATAATTTATATGGTGACAAAATCAAAGCTACTAAAGAGAAGACCTATCTAGAGAAGTCCTAGTAAAGAGAGAAAGAAGGAGCAAGTTAAAAAGACTTAAGTAGAGAGAGAGAGAGAGAGAGAGAGAGAGAGAGAGAGAGAGAGAGAGAGAGAGAGAGAGAGAGAGAGAGAGAGAGAGAGAGAGAGAGAGAGAGAGAGAGAGAGAGAGAGACTTTAAAATGATCTACCCAAGAGAGAGAGGAACTTATGACTAAATAATACAAGTATAATTTACTTCTAGTGTGCAAAAACCTACGAAGGACCCTAATACACATTCAATTGAAAAAAATATAAATTCACTTAGTATATTTATGTTCAAAAAGTTACAGATAACATCCTACTACATGCTAAAAACTCATCAATTAAATAGGAAAAAAAATATGCATACATACCTTGTTTCTTTCTATGGTATCTTGCCAAATTTGTTTCGCACATCTCTTGTTCTCTTTCCTTTGAATACTTTCTTTGAGTCTTATTTTGTCTCCCAATTTCTTCTTCAAATTTTCTTCTCTCAAATCCTCTACCAAAAGTTTTCTTCTCCAAAATCTTGCTTCTTCAATGATAATGCGAATTAATCTTACAATGATATATGAAAAAAATAATGACCTCATATTTATATGGATATAACATTATTTAAAAACATATTAACAATTTGGTCGGCGTAGGATTCGATCGAATGTCGGCTGTTAAAAACTTTTTTAACTGATTGGGTTCGATTGAACCCATTTAAATATAATTTTTTTATTTGCTATTAGGTGGGTTTGATCGAATGCATATTCGATCGAACCCCAATTCAATCAAATGGGTCAGGGGGGGTTCGTTCGAACACCCATTTGATCGAACCCCCTTATTTTGCTCATGCCCCTCTCCATCTGCAATTTTATGCAGATTTTTGGGTTTCAAAGCTCTGGTTGAGGATCAAAATGGAAGCAAATTGAAAAACCCATCTGGTGGATTATAGTAATCAAAATGAGCTTTCTATCAAGTATAATTTTAATATATTGTGGTTTTATTATAATTGTTTTTTAGTTTAATTAAACATACGTTTTTCATTGAAAATTGAGCTCCCTGTTCTGCACATGTGGAAAAAGAGTATATTACCAAAAATTTTTTTATGAAAAATATCTATCCTCTTCGTATTCATGTCCTTGATCCAACACAAAAAAAAAGAATTCCGATACATATACAAAAAGCTATGCTTTACACAATACACCTATGTCTAAATTGTATTTGGTTTGACTTCAAAAGTTAATTAAAAGCAAAATGTCCAATAAAACATTATGAAACCATATGCATCCTCTAGATATCGAAGTTAAAAATCTAAATTCAAAAAAATTAGAATTTTGTCCTTCATAGAAAAAAAGTTATGTTTTACACAGTACACATCACTCTTTAAAAATGGTGTTTACTGTTAAAAACTAGTTATTGAAGGAGATGGAAAAAGAAATGCAATTTGATTCCAATTTTTTTAAAAAAATATACTTAGAATCTACAGACAAAATGTGACAAATCAGTAGTTTACATCATCTTCAAGTTCTTTACAGTTTATCAACTATAGATGTCTGAAAGTGAAGATTTTTTTCAAAATGTTCATTTCAATGTCAACTTTGGCCAAAAAGTGTAACCCATTATTATGGGATCACCCTTTAAATGACCTTCTGCATGATCTTTCTTTTCCCACAACTACTTTGAAAATGCTTTTCATTATATAGAGCAAATAAATTTCTAATACATGTTAGATATTTTTTTGTCTTATTTATTAATTTATGAGTTATTCAATCCACTAAATTATGTTACCATTACTTTTTGAAATTCCATCACTTTAAATGTTTTTTGTTTCACTTAACCATAGATATCCATTGTCACATTCAAATCTTAATATAACCAAAATAGTACTTAAAAGATCTAATTACTTACATATGCATGACAAGATTTCATAGTACAACATGTAATGCCCGCCTTGAACACCTTAAAGAAATACACACTTATGCTATATGAAACAATTTTTTTTTTTTTAGATGATTAAGTAACGTTAACATAACTAATTACGACATATTCTCTACGGATTCAAGGCTGCATTACTTAACAAACCAACTAACATAATTTAACATACATCAGTAACTGATCCAGATCCATGCTCAATTAAATAACTTATTCATATTCATTGCATATCATCAAATAATGGAATCTGTATGATTAAATATATAACTGAAATGCTTTCATATAAGTACATCATGACATCATTACATTGCCATTTTTAGACTACATCAAAATTACATACATAAAGAATGTTCTGTTACACAAATCTGGTACAAGGTTATACACTTACATCATCATCATTGGTACAAGTACATTTGTCTGAAAACTGGAATAAATCTTTTCTGCATATGAAATTCGACAAGAATAACCAATGGATAATAAAGCTCTTCCACCCGACCATGTGGAACCCTAAGGTCCACCCCCCGAGCCAGGAGTTAACATGAGGTCCCAAACAATAACAGTCAGGTAGACAAGACTAACATGAACAAAGAATGACCAACGCCAATACAACACATGGCAATAACAATACAACACAACTTAACTTCCAGAGGTGACACAAAACAAATGAGGAGAGACCGAACAAGGGATGCTAGGTTGTAGTAGGGAGAGTGTCATCGCACGGTCCTAACATGGGTTATCCTGATAGCCTCTCACTAGGCGCCAGCCCCTATCTATGGTTGTCCTGACAGCCTCTCACTAGGCGCCAGCCCCATAGGGTGACACATGCGGTATCGACCTTCCTTTCATGAGGACAAGGAAGTCAATCATGCCGACCAGACCTTCTCTACCCATCCTTAGTCTAAACAAGTACTACAGGTCATGGGAGAGGAATCCATTAATCTTATTAATGTGAAATCTACCCTTAACCCTCTAGTTTATTTTAGGTTATCACTTGATTAATCTACTTCCAACGGGTTATCCTGACTGCCACTTTGGGTGCCGGCCCCACGTTGAAAGCCACTCTCCTTCCTAACACCTAGTAAACCTTAAACATCATACAAGACTTTATAACAATACACGTACATGTTCACTGCAAGGCATAAACCCTCTTGCATCACAATAGAACCATAACACCAATTATTATCCAACGCTTTTAACATTACAATACTTTACACTTTTACAGATTCCAGGTCTCTCCATACGACAAAACGGTACAATAAGATCACAAGTGGTTTAATATCCCCACCAGAAAATATTACTTTCAATACACATAAACAACTTGACATTATCTCAATATACTCCATACTATGTTTGATCCACATAATCGTTATTACATCGTAAATACAAAAACAACTGTACACAAGTTGCAAATACTCAACTATGACAACTTAGCCTCTGGAATTCGAGTTTAACCACCCTCAATTCGACTCATTACAACAACTGGAATACTTAACTCATACAGTTTAATACAGTTCTAGAGTTAACACTACAATTTCTTCTCTGTTCAAAGTAAACAACTTCTGTAATAAAATCAACATTAGATTACATTCTCTACTATTACTGTTTATTACAACCTACTGTCTTGTAAGAGAATCGTAAATGATCCTATTTGAATGGAACGTGAACAGCTTGTATAGGTTGTCAATGAGGAGTAAAATGGCTATTGACTGTTTTATCTTTGATATGGATGACAGTTGATTAGTCTAACAACTTCCTCAACTTGCAAATCTGACGGTATCCAATGATCACAAAAATAACGAAGGCAATAGGTTTGATGGCTAAGTTTTTTTTTTACGGTGTCCAAGGAAGTTCTTTGAGATCCCCGCATCTTGTTCCATGCTTCCAACTGTTGTGCAGATCTCCCAAACATGGAAAGTGTAATTACAAGTTCAGAAATCACTTTCCCTCAGGTTTAATTTCTGTCAAAAATGGATAGATTACAAACTCCCAGTAGTTCTCATATCGCTGATTGCTGTATGTGCTTAGCTGTCCCTTGCTGCATCGGCCTGCAGAGGAAGCGCCACCTCCATCAGTGAGATATCAGTTAAGACTGTGTCAGTTATGTGGACTGTTCTGCATTCCGTTAAGCTAATGCGAAGGTGTGATATGTAGGAAGGAACCTCTCAGACGTCTCAGCAATGTGACAACAAAATACGATGATTTTCTAGTTATATACCAAGATCGCTGTTAAAAGAGGTTGGACTTATGATATACGATGCATCTAGTTGACAGAAACAGCGATCTATGTGCATTGACCTGATTACAGAAGGTATGCGAGGTATGTTAGCTTCTATGGCAGCATTCAATAGTATTGAATTCCTTCCGAAGTGCGCCCAGCCAAGACAAGGGCGATCTACAACTTAACTTGACTAACTTTTAGATTTTAACATTTAGCAATGCAGGAAACCTAATTTATTATTCCAGCCAGATGCGCTATGAGAGTAGTTAGTAATCGATACATGGTAGTATACTAAACACTCAGTCAATGAATTTGTTCAGACACTGCATAGTTGTTTGAAGGTCAGTGAGATCACGATAATTCAAGTAATAGAGTGGACGAGTCAAAGGGCAGCATCGTCTCATGATACTGGATGAATGGCGAATGAAAAGGCTTCAGAAACTTTCAATCAAAGCGAATACTAAGGTTACGGCAGCGATCTCCCTATCACGCCCCAGTATACAACTTGCAGCGATGCCTGATAATATCAATCCATTAGTAAATAATACCTAAAGAAACAAAATAAGATAAATAGAATATCAGGCAACCCGATAACCAAGTTTTGACACCACTCCTCACCAGTCTCACGTCTGGCATATGATGGATTCGCCTAAATATTTCTGCATTACACTTGCATTACAGGGTGCGAATCTCATTACTAACCTTTGTAAGATATATGCCCAGCCCAAACAGCTAGGATTACAATGGAACGAGTGCAGGTTATGTAACAAAAACCAAAAGAAACTTCAATAATCGAAGAAGGAAGAATTTCGTGGCACTCAGATCGAAGGTTTATCCCTCAATTAATAGTAACTGCCGTATTATCAAATGTCATGTTCTAGAAAGTGTTCTCTAACCCTAGATAAGAGAAACCAAATGATTATTAGCTTCTCACGCAGGCCTCAACATTTAAAAAAAAAGTATACGAGCCTGTAAGGACGGAAGTATGCAAGAAAACCACTATGTGACCTTTGTTTTTACTTCAAACTCTCTCAACGACACCGACTAGTAATACGATTTCAATGCCGGTTACAGTTTGTTGAAGGTAGCGACGGCAGAAAAAGAAATGGAAGATATTGCAAACAATTTGTGACAGAAAACTGGTTTCTAAAGAAATCTGGAACGGCCTTCTCAAGGCGCCAATGCCATCTGCCTACTGGGTAAATACCAAATCGGAGAACACTTCTCAACTTGCGAATTTAATGTATTTACCTATGATGGGGCTTTCTAAGAATGATATACGAACACCCTATTCACAGCCTGGTACGGTCTCTTTTTCAGATGCAAGGTTCCGCAATACACCGAGGGCATACCACACAACACGGTGTCGTTTTACACCTACAAACCCTACCAATATTACGCCGGTCTGAGAGTGCATACAGATGGAATTGCTGATATACATCCTCCATGATATGAAGAAGACTATCAAAAATGAATTGTTGCATGGATGATTGACTGATTCGGCAAAACAGTGGAAGGAAGACAATTGAATAACGGAATCCTTGAGCAGAAAGGAAGAATTTAAGACCCTAAGAGAAGATACTGTTTAAACATAGAGAGAACAGTCTACCGACATGAGCTTTGATGGCACAACACAGAATACAAACTGATTTCAGATCGTAATATGTCTTAAGGTGGGTGTCCAATCAACAAACCATTCGGAATAAAATAAACAACAACAACATTTGCAGATTCAGAATAAAGTTCAGAGATATGGCATTCGACGGAACCTGGCTACGATATCAAATCGACGAGTCTGCTTCAATTGTTGTAGTTCCAAGCTGCTTATTCCAGCCTTCTTCTCTTTTCTTTCACCTATAATGCTCTCCCCTTGCCTCAACAAGCTTTTCTTTTATAACACAGCCTCTTCCTTCTTTCAAGGAACTCGGCATGTGATCCTGTGCTTCTCCCCCCTCTAATTATATTTTTATTTAATTTAATGATCCCAAAATGTTATTTATTTATTTTATTTTATTTTATTTTTTAAATGTAAACACATAATTCCCGACAAAATTTAATTTCTTTATAGCCGACCAACTATATTGTTATTAATAAAATTGTAATATTACGCTAATCAATAATTTTATAACTATATTTTAATTTATTTTATTAACTAAGTTGTAAATCACAATTTACAACATGATTACAACTATTTTATTTATTTAAATATTTATTATAAATAATATTATATTGAACAATACAAAATTTCTTACAACTTTATTTAACAACTACACTTCTAATAAAATAATAATTTATTTATAACGATAATTAGCAACTAACGACATTATGCTCAATTATCGACATTTATATTCTTTCGTATAATGATTCTAATTAAAGCACAACACTACCACACACACTTAGACACCTTCGAAACTAATTAGACTCCAAGGTACAGTTTTACCTGACCACAAGACATGATTGAATGACAACCAATAACCACAAGGGTAAATTGACGACCAGACAACACTGACTAGGGACCTCACGTTAACTCCAACCAACTAATCCATTGGCGAAGGCATGCTCAGACCTGGTAATCAGGTGGAGTCGGTGCCTAGTACCTGCATCCTGCAGCAACGCACGGTTAACCATAACAAGATATATATACATCACATGCAGTCCTATAGTGAATGGAAATCGCAGTGGGGTAGGGTACTCGAGAGTGAGTAATACGACACTGTTCCATTCACGTTTATGAATAACAATCAACTATATTGAACAAGGTATCTGATTACTAGTCAACAACATAAAATGATCAACTATCTTCCAATCCCATATAGTGAATAACATCAAAGCATCTATAACATCCAGTTCATTTATCAAATTGTAAAGCATAAAATAACATAATCCAACATCAACATCTGTTATCATAATAATTAGGTTCATACTGAAATAGCAAAATAAATAGAAATCCATCATCAAATGATCTAAAATACTGTCATAATGTCTAGTACTACTAAGCAAACATCAGTCCGTTAGATGACTAGTTGAGGGGCACTACACAACATAGTGTGTATTAGATTGTATCTTCTTTCATAGCCAATTTACATTTATCAACTTTTCAATATTGTACACAGATGTTTCTCTCTAATTTGAGTTTCATTGTTATTGTTTTCATTTCTTGGAGGAAAGGAAAACATAAATAAGCAAGGTGGCACGTAATGAATAATAAAAATGTTTGACAATTGTATTGGATGAAAAAATCTAGTAAAAGAATTGCAATTTCAGTGACTGACAAAAATCTGGCGAGTGGAAAGAAAAAATGACAATGTTAAAATGTTTCATTACAAATGTGATGGACAAGATCTTTTTGATAGTAGTCCTTTTAATCTCCATCATCGATCTATGTAATTTATCAAGTGTTTCCAAATATACAATAGCATCCCTAGAAAACATGAAAGCACAAAACTGTTACATTTCTTGTGTCAATTTATTCATCAATTCATCATACAATATTTGAAATAAAGGTTTTAAACCTACACCCCTAATAACAATAGTATCAACAATCAATTACAAAAATAGAGATCATGGTCCGTTAAATGAGAAGTTCAAGTACCAAAAATTGTTAAGGGTGTTCCATATTTTCTCATGCTGACCCACATCCTAAAAGTGAAAGTTGTGCACCAATAGTGATATGAGTGAGAATTGATTACAAACTAAAGGAGGAACTAGGATTCTTCCTTTCCTAAAAGCACGTAAATTATGCCTTCATCTCCATTATCACCTTCGGTCAATCATTGTGATGTTGTACCAATATTGAATACACCTCCTTGTTTGTAAGAGAGATGTGACACTAATATCAGACACCACCTCCTTGCTTGTAAGAGAGAGGTGCCTTTTGATATGTGTACAAGTTTTCATTCAAAAAGGGATGTGGTAAGTCTTCCCAAAGTCCTTTTGTAGGAGATATGTCCCATGATATGGTGGACATCATACCTTGTACATGTGGAAACATTTTACGAGCATCTCAAGTTTTTTCATGAGATGACATGTCAACAAGGTTAGGTGACAAGTCTGTTGTCCCACTCAGGGCCTAAATTTGAACACTAGATGGCCATATTTATGTATTTTTTCCATAAATATAATTAAAACTTTAAGAAGATCATATTACTTGAAAGGGACATGGAAGGGTAGATTTTTAATTGGAAAGGGTTATAGTTGTATATATATCTATTTTTTTTCAAATAATATATGTTGTATCATGTATGTTTTTTCTTGTACCATTAAAAAATTTGAAGGGTTATAGTTGTTATATATATCTAAATTATATCGGACCTGAGTTTGTATGAGACCTATATTAGTCAGTTAGTCAAATTTGGAGAATATTTCCTACACCATGGCTAAGACTAAGACTACACTTTGGGAAGGCCACAAACTTTTGTCAAAGCTCAAGTCTAGCCTGTAAAGTTTCCAAATACTAGTGAAGATAGTAATAGACAATAAGCAACTATGTAGAGACCTAGGCCTTTATAGGTTTTTTACTTATGAATGTCTTTAAGAAATGCTATATATGATGGATAACCAATCAATGACCTAGTTTTTTTCCATAACATGCAGTGTATTAATGTATGTATTGTTAGATGTACTATTATTGTGGAAAGGAAGAGGAAGAGAAACCTTTGTCTTCCTCCTAGACCTCTTGGGTGGCCTATTGTGGGAAACCTATTTTAGATAGGGAGAAAACCAATTGAGGCTCTATGGGCCTTGTCTCAACAATAGAGGCCTTATTACCCTCTCTTTCGGCATTAAAACTATAGTGGTGGTTTCCACTTGTGAAATGGCAAAGGAGGTCCTTAAAACCCATGACCAAATCTTCGCTGCTAATTGGACCATAAGTATTGTAGTTTCTTTTTTTCTAACAATAAAAATTAGAATTAATGCTTGTGATGGTATTTAATTAATATTGAAGACAATGAGCTATAGAATATTAATTCAATTTCACTCTTGCTAGTATTTTGAGCTAAATATAGCATTCACGTTATGATAAAACATCTATAATCTATCATTTCAAAGGAAACTTTGATATTCAATATAACTATTGCTTTTTCTTTTTTCATTTAAATGGGTGGCCACTTGCCCAAGCTATTACATGATGAATATTAGTGAGCATGTTTTAAGATCCTATCATATCTAAAATGAAGCATTTAAAAGAGATGATTGCAAACTATGGAAGCACACATAAATGGTATGGTAATCTTTAGACTTGTGGGTTATGGACCATTTAAATTCTAATTATACTTAATGTTGCATGAAAATACCGTAATATCCTCTGTGTACTAAGCATTATGTTGGTGGTCACAAGATACATCTAGCAGTTGTTGTTTGTATGTAGGATATCATTCAATCTTCAATTGCTTAAGAGAACCTATCAAGTTTGGCAACAACTCTACCTATTTGATTGCCTACTTGAAAATAGTTGTGCAGTCATCATCATTTTATGTGAAAACTACTTTAGACTGACAAAACTCCTGAGCTCATGTTGCCTATCCATGTATGGGCTACGAAGGTAGGTGTAAAGTTTATAGAGATCAGAAAGAATGACAACTATCCATGGTTGAGACAAGATGGGAGTACCTAGGTTATGATCTAATAAAAAACAAAAATCATATTCCATTTGAATCCATTTGGGCATTTTGTGATTAAAGGTATCCATATAATAATTGTCATTTGAATCTACAAGTAGATATTGCACGAGAATGTGTGATCAAAGTTGAAACATTTGTATGGTTGAGTTCAAAACATGAAACTTTGGGTTGAATCCTTGGTTCTCTTTCTATTAGTAGTAAGCATTCATCTTTAGAGATATAGCTCTAAGATGGAACAATACAAGCCTCCCACAACTATACTTTCTTGCTAAAGCTATTAGAGTTATCATGTGTTTCTAATTTTTAGGGGAGAAGATGTGAGAATGACTCTAGTCGATCATCTCTTTGAAGCTCCCTATGCAACAAGAGTAAACATGTATAAAGATGATGACAAATTGTAAAAGGGGGAAGAGATTTGGTCAAGCTTGGAAATAGAATTGAGAACAGTGTGATATTCATTCCTATAAATAGAGAAATGATATACTTAATTATGGGTGATAGAATAGGGAAGAGTCATGTAATAAAGGGATTCTTTGATTCTAGAATGAACATTTAATAGAGATATAATATTCCATGATAATCTGGTCAATAATTAAATACAACTACATGGATATATTTTTTTAAGCAAAAGGTGCAAGCACCTAGATATAATATTATATAATAAAAAATTTAAAATTCACATCATGATGAAAAGGAGAAGGAAATATAAACAGTCTTCCCAAATACAAAAAAGAAAGTTTTCCAGGACCCTTAACAATAGATTAATACAATTTTCATCCATTTTAACATTGTCACCCACTATGACAGATCAATTATTAGTATGTGTCACCCAAAAACATACTCAAAGCCCAACCAAAAAGATGACACCATCAACAAAATAGTATACAGCAAATTAAACAGTAGTATCATTAACCAAAGCAACAACTTCAACATCATTATTTTTGGTACAAAAATCACTGGCAGATTTCATCATTTCCTTGAAACATAGGTGGTTGATTCACTGCATCTCCCCTTGGCATCAATGGATATTTATGAGTCATAAGAAATCAAATATTCTGCAATAATGTGAGAGTGTGTTTCTAAAAGGTTAATGTCAGCTAGCAATGATAGGTTGTTACAAAAAATCAATAGGCTCCAATATTATAGGAAGATTTAATTTTCCTATATTTATGGTTTAAAACATCTTATAAAATAGGAAAAAATTATTACCACTTTATTTTCAAATGTTGGGAATAAGACAACAATAAATTAAAATAGTAACAAATGTAAAGTGAACAATTTTTTTTGTTTCTTATCATTTGTGGTATTGTTTAAAAAAATCAATGGCCAAGATCTATTTCATGGTAGACCTTTTAATATGTACCATTAATCTAGATCTTTCATCTAGTGCTTCTCAGTAATGAAATGCTTATATCAGTGTAATTAAATATTATGTAATGGTTAGTATGCATTTTTAATGTTAAGACATAAATTGACTCATTCTAGAATTTAGTAAAATTTTATTATAGATTCTTTTAATTTAAAATAATTATTATTTACAAATTTTTTTCATTTGGGACTAAGTCATATTATGTGGCCTAGTTAGAACCTTATTTAAATTCTAAAAAAAAGTCTCTCAAACTAACTCTTTCAAAAACTAGTCATTACCTTGTCATTTTACATGTCAAAAATCTTGAATTAAGTGATTAAGGACATGTATTTATAGATATTCCCAAGTCATTAGAAATTAAGAAATATTAAGAATCACTCTAAAGATACATTAAATTGTAGAGAATCTAAAGTTATATCTCTACATCATACAATAGTTCATTAGGTCTCTAATTCTTGTACTGCTGGTGTTGTGTATCTATGATCTTGTATATCATCATCTAAGGTCTTGACTTGCAACCAAGACAAGTTTGGGTCTTCACCTCTTGCCTTGACAAACCTATGATGTTAAATGATGCAGGAAGGGTTTATCATCTACATTACCATTACATATTTATCCATGGGTCTTCCCTGGTCCTATGTATGGGCTATGTACCCTCTTTAATCATTCTGTGGTATTACAATATTTGAGGACTAATAAGAATTGTGGTGATTTATAGTGGTAACATGAATGTGGTTTCTATTTGGTTACAATGGACATTGCTTAAGTTGTGATTGGAAGTTCTTGTGAATGGATTTAAATTGAGATGGATAATTAGTTGAAATCATTGTGAATATTACTTCCTCTTTTAGTAATATTATATGTTTGTTGAACTGAGTTAAAAGATGACTAATATATGACACATGAAATAAATGCCACTACCATCTTTATAGCCTTATTAATATTTTGTTTATCATATAACTTGATTGATGGGTTGATGTGTTTGTAAGTAAATATTAATAATGTATCACTCTAATTTAGACTTATATGATGCAAAGATTATGATTTGGTGACTTGATCAAGTTTATTATGTACTCTTAACTATAAATGTAACTATTGGTGTGTTCACACTAGGCTAGGTGTTTTATCTTTTTCACTAGATTAGTATTATATTTATTTATGTTCACATGAGTTAATTAAGCTTACTTGGGTAGTTTATGTCCTCTACTTATGTCAATCACTAATGTTCCCATTTTATTTCATATATTATGCACATGATTACCACTTTGCTAGTTTAGGTTGAATTCTTTACCACCTATTATGCAAGTTTAGTTGAGTCTATCCACCTATCATCTTAGATCAAGTTCATCTATCATGCTAGACTAGGTTGCCTTCTCTTCCACCTATAATTCCATTAATTAGATTCCTTCTTGCTCTATATAAGCAAGGGCTCTTATGTACTTTAAAAATTAAGTTGATCAGCTAACATTATTCTACTCTATTTTTTTTAGTTGTCTCTTATGTAGATCTTAGTGGATGGTTTATGGGTTTAAACATTTTTTTTATGATTAAGTCCTATATTAATTTTTATAAACTAAAAATAAAATAGTACAATGTTCACAAAAAAAGGATGGTAGAGAGGCATACCCACATAGTCTAAACAAGATAGAGTCCAAAACAAAGATGATAACATAAAGGGCCAAGCCCAAATATAACTAAGTAACTAATGCAATGAAAAAAGGAGAATCTTTATCATCAGGCATCCAAACATCCTCGAGGACTAAATCATCAATAGGCTCCCAACTAGTGAGAGTATCCTCCTCTTTACGACTATCTTTCAAGGGAAGATAGGAACGAACTAGAGAAATGGCTAGCTCCAAGTGAGGAACCTTGATAGAGTTAGGCTAGCCAAGAGCACCATGCCCATGAGAAGAAGGTAAAGGTGGCTTGGAAGGCTGAGTCCAACCACTATGGGTTGCATTATCTCTAGGACCTAGATGTTGAGAGCCATGGGACTGGGATCCTCTATCTCTTTTGGTAGACTAGATATAGCCACACTGATGCCCTCTAAAGAGAAGAGGGATTGGGAGGTACTTTGGCAATAGTACAAGGAGCATTCCTCTAGTGGTCCAAAATCTTCTGAAGATAAGTAAAATCAAGTGCAACTTTATGATCATGCAACTGAATCTGCATAAGCACATTAGAGTAAATCACTTTAGTATAAAATGAGAAATGAACATCAGTAGAGAACCTTGAAAAGAGAGCTACATTTCTATATTTCCAAATATTGAAGAAAATTTTCATCCTGAAAGCATGCCAAATATGGGTATATTTGAATAGGAAACAAGGCCATTTTCCAAGAAAAAACATATGCCAAGAAAAAGGAGTAGACTGAAAGAGCCTGAAGAAATCATGAAACTAATTCCAAGCTTCCTAAGCTCTAGTACAAAACTAGAAAAGATGCTTGAGATTCTCAATTTATCCACAAAATGAACAATGGGGATTAAGAATTCCCATATGAGCTAGACATGCACCTAGAGGAAGGCCTTGATAAAGGATGCACTAGGCAAAGTGAGCCATCTTAGAATTCAAAATGGCTGACCAAATAGACTGGAACTGGTGATGCTATGTACCAAGAGAGGACTAAAGCTACCAATGATAATTTAGTTGATCCACCATAGGAAGGTGAGGTGACAACCACAAATAGACTTTATGATGCCTGTAATTCTAAAATGGTGTATCTAGATACCATTTCAAATCCTTCCACCAAGGATTGAAATATCTAACCCCAATCTTGTGAATCATTTGGGAAGGAATGACATCAATCACAATCTAAAAAGTCTCATGGTATTGATTAACAAGATTAAATTTCATTTTAAATTTTAGCCAAAGGGGAAAATTCCTGGTAGCTCTATTAATGAAATTTGGAAACACTCTAATGCCTCTTTTAATTAATTTAAAGGCATGGATCCATTGCACCTTATCTAGAGGATGGTCTTGACAAGAGAGAATAGGAGACCACTAGATAGACTATTGATTTATAGAAGGGTCTGTTACCTCCCGAATTGGCAGAGGGTTTGCCAGTTCAAATGCAGGGGCAGATTCTGTCAACAGATATGGGAGGTTGCGTGAGAAGCTTCCCCTTCACTTTTGGTTCTGCCGCACCAAGGGGGGTGTCCCTATTTGCTAAAGATGTAACATTGACTTGCCCTATGACAAGAAGATTTAACTTTGTAATAACAGGCATAATACTCTCATGTGTGGACCAAGATTTGTGTGATAAATCACAAGCTTGGCAACATTCTTGGACATATTTGTCTAGTCAGGTGTGAGAGTATGCAGGGGGTCCCAATCCTACTCCTACAACTAACAGGTTGAAATTATGGAATGGTTGATTTGATGGTTTGGATGCAAGACAGGGGTTTTTGGATCATAACTACTTCACAAGGGTAGACTGGTGCCTATCCCAGGGCAAGGAGTCAACTAGACATATACAAGAGAGTGGCTTGCAACTGGCATTCGAGTTTCAAGGGGTTGGAACTGGTATCTGCCTTACAAATACCACCCAAGAATGGGTATTTAGTTGCCTATACTTACGGACATCCCAGCTGACATACATTCTTCTCCATACCTTAACCTAAAACAATTTAATCCACTCCTTGAATGGAAGTTAGAGATCAAGTATGTGATACAACAAGACTGTACCCTAGAATCTGAGAAACCCTTAGCAACCAGATTCAGAAGAAGAAAATGCATACAACAAGTGGAGACAGACAGATAAACACATCCAATAACACATTTTTCATATACAATGACAAGAAACTGAATATATGTGCAAGATACAACTCAGATGCAACACATAAACTCCACAGAGATAAAAAAAATAGGAAAATGCTCTGTTTTTCATTATTCACACAAAAGATTGCCCAAGTCTTCAACCAACACAATGAGTAACACAGTTTGGCTTTTATACCAAGACTGTGTACTCAGCAAAAGTACAACTGTCAACTCAAAAATTACCAGATACAATGCATCGTGAGAAATGGCGCTCAAAATAATCAATGCAGCAGAGGGATAAAGAGGAAGAAGCAGGTAGGTTTGGGATTTGCACTGCCGCTCCAGGACTTTCATCTTCAATCGAGTGGTTCATCTGTCATTTCATCCATTGATGCATCTGAAAAATGCCATTAATGCTTAGCTACTCGCAGCCATTGCAGTTCCGCTTGTCTATGAAGCCTTTCCTGCTCAAATCAGTGCAGACACACAGAAAGTCCTTCCTTCATCAAGCATTCAAAACAGGGCCGTCGATCTCCCCCCATCGCCGAGATCCAACGGTTTAAAAACCTGTAGAAAAGCCAAGAGCCAATGATATCGCGCCACGTAGGCGGCTTTTTCCTCTATCGCTGACTTTTCCATTCACTATTTTTCCATTTTGCCCTTCTATATGCAAGAATGAATGCATATACAATCACCCTTTATATACAAGTCAGACCTAAAATTTTATTAGAAAAATTTGAGAATCGGTTCAAATCCAGCTTGTATGCCCTTCATTGCACATCAGCTTGTATATCAACATATACAAGCACTTTATACAACCCACGAACCTCAAAATCCATCCATTGCAGCTTGATTTCCTCATTGTATATTCGCTTGTATGTCGCATATACAATACAAACATACAAGCCAAACATACAAACAACGGACCTCAAATATGAATTATCAATATCACATGCCTTTTCGGGTCTGACTCTTGCATCTCGGGAATGCATGTTTCATTTTATGTCAAACATACAATCTCCTTTGTATATCTGCGGGCCCCACCAAATGCATCTTTGCCTCACCACTGTAGAAAATGTATATTTCACTTCCTTGTATATCTTGCTTTGTATATGACCTGATATACAAAGCGGGAATATTCCTGGGAATCTGTGAAAGATTCCACCTTTGTATATGCACCTTTTAGAGCTCGATATACATTCAGAAATGCATGTAAACTCAATTTTTCAAAGGGCGATAAAGTTTTTGCACCCGCCAATGCACATTTTGACCTGTATGTATATACAAACACCTTTGTATATACAAAGACACTTGCACCTTAACTATTTTTTTTTATTTCTTCAACTGTAGAGGCCGAAAGTGTTAGAGTTTTTGGATTTTTTGGGAAGGGGCTTGCATATTTGAATGCTTGAATCTTTAGGAAGGTGCCTGCAGATTCAAGCACTAATAGAGGCTTTGTCTAGGGATGCATGCCTCTTGCAGGCATGGCGAGAACCTTAGATCTCTGGGATGCAGACTAGTCCCTATCCATTGGGCAACAAAGTCGAACATTGCACCAACCTGCATCACCAATCATACTTATTAAAAATTACTTGGTGGCCCAGGGCCACCAACAAGGAAAAACCAGAGTTTTTCTCTGTCAAACACTTAATTTTCTTCTGATCTCACTGGGTCAAGCCTGAAGATGCTGCCATGATTTACCCACAAACAACCCTTGTCATTTGCATATTCAACCATCTTGTCTAGCTTGTCACTATCAACCTTATGCAAACAACCATCAGCATCAAGCAACATGCGAATGCCATATTTATCAAGCAATGCATATTCATATGGTGTATAGCACTTATTATCATCTGTATCAACAACATGCATTGTAAAATGGTCTCCTAGCTGGACTAAAAATTGAAAACATTCATAGTCCACCATATAACTAGGAGCATTAGGCCTCATTGTATCATAAGTTGGCATATCAAGGAAGAAACTCTCAAATCCATTTTTGTACACTTTGTGCACACAACCATCAGCTGCACCAAAGAGAAAAAACTCATATTCTGGCACCTCCCTGCAACAATCTTCATGATATGCTCTTTCATTAGGATGAAAAATAGAATCTATATCAATTGCATTGCTTAGATCCTCACCATACTCAAACAGATCCTCCTCACTATATGTGTCAGAAAAAATTGATCCAAGTGTTGCAATTTCATTATAGTATGCTATTGGTTCATGGGCAGCAAAACATGCCTTTTCATTATTAGTGAATTCTCTTTATGGAGGAGTATCAGCCTGTGTGTCATAGACAAAATTATAATCAAATAAAAAACAATCATGCTCTGTACTAGAACTTGTTTCAATCCCTGATTGCTCTTCATCATTTCCATGTGTCTGAATAAAAGGCAATGATTCAAACATGGATCTGCTCTTCTGTTTGTTGATTTCTTCTCTATCTTGTGCACAATACTCACAATCATCTCCACAAATCCATTCAAACAGATGTTCATTTCTGTCCATAACCTCATCATTATTTTTTGAACCAAACACCTCAACTTTGCAATGGGAGTTAACATTGATCCTTTCATTGGCATCATCAATTGATGTATTTTCATTCTCATTTTTATCTTCAACTGATGCCATGATCACTTGGTCATTTGCAGCTACACAACTGTTATTCACACCAAATCCTGTGGACAAGGAATTCTGCATATGCTCATTTCTCATTTTTTCTACATTTTCTAAAAACTTGTATGCCATCTGCATACTTGCTATCTTGAATTCCCTCAATATTGCACTAGAGCCCTCCTCGAAAGCTTAAAATATATGCCAACATAGGCTAAAATATCAAGTCTGAAGGCTTTTGGGATTTATGAAAGGGCTACTGCAAATCTATGACTGAAATCAATACAGGGCTCTTTATCTTGTTTTCTGATTTCCATTAATCTTGCAACAAGATCAATAGGCTCTCTTGCAAAGACTTTTCTAAAACAGTCAGCAAGTTCATCCCAACAGGCAAAGAATTTCTTTGGAAAGCTCAAATACCAATCTCTAGCTCTAGCATCAAAGGATCTAACAAAAAACCTCATCCACATATCCTCATCTCTAAATGAATATCTCTCCATGAAGCAGTGAAAGTTTTGGATATGTGCACCCCCATTACACACATTGTGTCCACTAAATCTAGGCATCTGATTGTAAATTTTAGCAGGCATACTTTCCATTTCATAGTCAACCCATGACAAATCTAATTGGTCATACAAAGGATCAAAAGAGCTTACAAAAGGGTTATCATTCTGACTGGCAGACACAACAGGGTTACTACTATTTAATTGAGCCTGTTGGGCTTCTAAGGATATCAACCTATTCTTTGTCTCTTTAATTTTTTTACTCAATACATCATCCCCCTCTCGACTAAGTATGGGTGAATACATACTTGGATTCATAAAAACTTCACTCTTAGACATCTTATGTCTGTCTAAGACCTAAGGCTTCCCCCTGGCATCTAACTTATGCAATAAAACAACAAATATAAATGGGAAGGAGCTAGGTACCTTTTCTCATCCAGATACTGAAGCTTTGAACAGAATATTTTTAGATCTCAATAACATACATCAGCATTTCATGTGCACCAAAACTTTTTTGCAGAGTCACCACCTCTCCAAAGAGGATAAAAATTTCAAACAACTGAAAGCTCATCAAACATTTTTTTGAGTTCATTCCACCAGCAGAGCACCATATTCACATGAAAGAATCAGATATGCAACAATGATTTCACATTATTTGACTCTTTTCCCCAGTGGAGTCACCAATTTTGGTATGACTCAGATGGGCTCAAATAAATTTTGTTTTCATCAACTCTTCCCCAGCAGAGTCGCCAATTTGTTACCTCCCGAATCAGCAGAGGGTTTGCTAGTTCCAATGCACAGGCATATTCGGTCAACAAATACGTGAGGTTGCGTGAGTGGCCTCCCCTTCACTTCTAGTTCTGCCACACCAAGGGGGGTGTCCCTATTTGCTAAAGATGTAACATTGACTTGCCCAATGATAGGAAGATTTAACTTTGTAATAACAGGCATAATACTCTCATGTGTGGACCAAGATTTGTGTGATAAATCACAAGGTTGGCAATGTTCTTGGACATATTTGTCTAGTCAGGTGTGAGAGTATGCAGGGGGTCCCAATCCTACTCCTACAACTAACAGGTTGAAATTATGGAATGGTTGGTTTGATGGTTTGGATGCAAGACAGGGGTTTTTGGATCATAACTACTTCACAAGGGCAGACCGGTGCCTATCCCAGGGCAAGGAGTCAACTAGATGTATACAAGAGAGTGGCTTGCAACTGGCATTTGAGTTTCAAGGGGTTGGAACTGGTATCTATCTTACAAATACCACCCAGGAATGGGTATTTAGCTGCCTATACTTACGGACATCCCAGCTGACATACATTCTTCTCCATACCTTAACCTAAAACAATTTAATCCACTCCTTGAATGAAAGTTAGAGATCAAGTATGTGATACAGTAAAATTATACCCTAGAATATGAGAAACCCTTAGCAACCAGATTCAGAAGAAGAAAATGCATACAAGTGGAGACAAACAGATAAACACATGCAATAACACATTTTTTATATACAATGATAAGAAATTGAATATATGTGCAAGATACAACTTAGATGCAACACATAAACTCCACAAAGATAAAACAAACAGGAAAATGCTCTATTTTTCTTTATTCACACAAAAAATTGCCCAAGTCTTCAACCAACACAATGAGTAACACAGTTTGGCTTTTATACCAAGATTGTGTACTTAGCAAAATTACAACAGTTAACTCAAAAATTGCCAGATACAATGCATCGTGAGAAATGGCGCTCAAATTAATCAATGCAGCAAAGGGACAAAGAGGAAGAAGCAGGTAGGTTCAGGATTTGCACTGCCGCTCTAGGACTTTCATCTTCAATCAGGTGGTTCATCTGTCATTTCATCCATCGATGCATCTAAAAAATGCCATTAATGCTTAGCTACTCGCAGCCATTAGAGTTTCACTTGTCTATGAAGCCTTTCCCGCTCAAATTGGTGCAGACACATAGAAAGTCCTTCCTTCACCAAGCATTCAAAACAGGGCCGTCAATCTCCCCCCATCGTCGAGATCCAATGGTTCAAAAACCTACAGAAAAGCCAAGAGCCAATGATATCAAGCCATGTAGGCGGCTTTTTCCTCTATCGTTGACTTTTCCATTCACTATTTTGCCATTTCACCCTTGTATATGCAAGAACGGATGAATATACAATCACCCTTTATATACAAGTTAGACCTCAAATTTTATTAGAATAACTTGAGAATCGGTTCAAATCCGGCTTGTATGCCCTTCATTGCACATCGGCTTGTATATCAACATATACAAGTGCTTTATACAACCCACGGACCTCAAAATCCATCCATTGCAGCTTGATTTCCTCATTGTATATTCACTTGTATGTCACATTTACAATACAAACATACAAGGCAAACATACAAACAATGGACCTCAAATATGAATTATCAATATCACATGCCTTTTCAGGTCCGACTCTTGCATCTCGGGAATGCATGTTTCATTGTATGTCAAACATACAATCTCCTTTGTATATCCGCAGGCCCCACCAAATGCATCTCTGCCTCGCCACTGTAGCAAATGTATATTTCACTTCCTTGTATATCTTGCTTTGTATATGACCCAATATACAAAGTGGGAATATTCTTGGGAATCTGCGAAAGATTCCACCTTTAGTGCCTGATATACATTCAGAAATGCATCTAAACTCATTTTTTCAAAGGGCGATAGAGTTTTTGCACCCGCCAATGCACATTTTGACCTATATGTATATACAAACACCTTTGTATATACAAAGCCACTTGCACCTTAACTAATTTTTTTTTATTTCTTCAACTGCAGAGGCCGAAAGTGTTAGAGTTTTTAGATTTTTTGGGAAGGGGCTTGCATATTTGAATTCTTGAATCTTTAGGAAGGTGCTTACAGATTCAAGCACTAACAGGGTCATTGGAGAAACAATTACCCACCCATAAAATCTAAGGTTTAATAGCTTCCTAGGCTTTCCAAATGCTCTTGATGAAAAAAGTGCCTTGAATCTTGACAAGTTCCCTCATTATGAGGACAGTACCAAAATTTAGGCCTTTCCAAGATAGTCAACTTGAAGGCACACTAGAGCTAATATAATGCTTGATGAGAATTTTCTAGGCTTCATTTCCCTCTAAGGCTTAGATAATCTAGTTGGCACATAAGGAAATTCCTTGTTGAAAAATTGAAAGTAAGCTAACCAACTACATAATAAGGAAGACAACATAATTCCCAAGTAACATGATGAAAACCTTTGTGCCCATCACTGGAAGCCCAGAGAAAGTCTCTGAGCAATTTTTCAATTTTCAAATACGAAGCCTTTGAGGGCACCTAGCAAGAGTAATACTAAACATGAGTGGTGGCCAATATTTTAGAACAAATTTGGAACTTATTATCTAAAGAAAGAGGCTTGGTAATCCAATAGTTGAGCTTCTTTTCAATTTTGGAAACAACAACTCGCCATAGAACAAAAGGATAGGCTTACAAAGCAAAGGGAATGTCCAGGAAATGGAAAACTTCCTTGTGCTCAATCCATTTCTATCCAAAATTGTCTAACCAACTTGGCTTGGGTAGAAAAGATTGCTTATAATAGTGAGTCTTTTCCCATTTAAAGCTCAAACCAAAAGCCTGGAAAAAATATCCATGCAATGAAGGGCCTGCTTGACATTATTTTCTTCCTCAATGAGAGTGAGGAAAGAATCATCAACAAAATGACCATTGACCATCTGGTGGGAAGAGTTGGGAAGAGATATCCACTTAACAAGGTTTTGAGAAACCGGATGAGCTAAGAGATAAAAAAACCCTTCTACAACAAGAACATAATGAGTCAGGCAAGAGGGCAACCTTGAAGAATGGATTGGTAACACTCGATTGGCATGGATTGTTGACCATTAATGGTAATGCAAGATGAGGCATTGGAAAATATCATTTGCATAGACTAGATGAAATGAGGCCCAAATCCAAGCACCTGAAGCATGGAAAGAATTAAAGGCCATTCAATATGGTCATAAGCCTTGGCAAAATCAATCTTGATGAAAATGGTAGGCCTCTGGGAGAAACAAGCTCATTCCGTCCCTTCCCACACAACAATAATATTATCCAAGATACATCTAGATTTAATAAAACCTATCTATTTAGGATGGACCAGCTAAGGAAGCATAAATCTAAGCTTAAGAGCCAAATCCTTGGCAATAATCTTGTAGGAGACATTCAACAAGGTGACTGGCCACCAGTTGAAAATTTCTTTAGGGTCACCAGTTTTAGGTATGAACTTAATATTTTCCTTGTTAATTAAATTTCCTAAATATTTGGAATGAAAACCCTCAAGGTAGACCTTGTGAAGGTCTTCTCCCATAGTATCCCAAAAGGATTTATAAAATTTATTGGGAAAGCCATCCAAACCAGGGGCCTTGTCAATAGACATTGAAAGAAAAACCTCCCTCAAGTAATCTTTGGTGAGAAGATGATCACAAAGAATGCATTGGGAATTGGAAAGGGACCACATTAAGGCACTGTCATAATGCAGTCAGCTAAGCCAGAGTATACTCTTAAGAAAAGTAAAAACTTGATCATAGTGCCAAAAAAAATCCTGAAGAATACCAAGAAGCTCATGTAAGAGCTGTTGCCCCTCTCTAATTTGTTTAATGGATTAAGAAGTATGATGGGAACATAAATTCTAAAAGAATTCTTTGAAGGCCTTGTCTCCATCTTGAGCTAGTGAAGATGAGCTTTGATTTGGGCTCCCTGCGTTGTGTGAGCATTTACAACATGCTTTTGGTGGCAGAGTTGAGCCACCCAAAGCTGGGCAACAAAATTAAATGGCTACACATCAAAAGTGGTGGTGGTTGGGTGGAGCTCTGAGGTGGTAGCTTCATAAGAGTAGAAACACAAATGGGCTAATTGATGCCCATAAATATGGAGGAATCATGAAGTACCATGGTGATATGTTATTCCATGAAGTTATCTAGTTGATCCCATGCATAGAATGTGGTTCCAAATTTTAGACACATTGAATGTGGGTTGATGTGGCTTTATGATTAAGTAATGATGTGCTGAGGAAAAACTATGACTTCATGTTCTTGGGTTTATCAACTTTCCACTCAATATAAAATCATATTGGAAAGTGGTTTGAAAGGACGTCTAATAGAGGATTCACTAGTAAGGAATAACAGTTGGTTAAAGAAAAAAAAGATTGAGCTGACAACATGCTTTGATCTAGATGCTTGAGTAATTTGTTAGGGCCAACTCTTAGATTGCTCCAAGTGTACCATGTTGTATGATCTTGGTGGAATCCAAGCTTGGGATAAAAAAAGTCCCAATTTATTACACACAAAGAACTAGGCCTCTCTTTTACTAGTTGTCTAGTGCATAGGTAAGGCCCCACATTTATCATAGGCCATTTCAATGATATTGAAATCCCTGCACAAAACCCAAGTGGTGAAAGGCATTAAATTAGTGATCCATCTCTACAGGGTAGATCTCTCTACATCATCATTTCAAGCATAAACATTAATGTTTAGGGGAAAATTGGATTTGTTAACATTTTAGATTTTAGATGTTTAAATCCGCCTCTCCACTATACATTCAAGGATCTAGAGTCGAGTGACGAGAACTATCATACCCTAGGTCTCTTGCAGATGTAGGGAAACTTGGATTAGGGAATTTAATTATTAATTTTCCTTCTCTTATGCCCAATTAACCATTAAAACCCTAATTATGCAAATACGATAACAAATTGACGAATAACAAAAAAAGCTCTTGTAGACAGGAGTAAAATACCAAATTATAGAATACCTGTTTTCGGGGTTCTGAAGTGGAACAGTTGGGGACACTAGAGCGGGCGCCCAAGTCCAAGGTACTAGTTTCTTCATGGGATCTGGACCTCCTTCCGACACTAATCAGCCCTGAAACTTCTATTTCTTGAAACTTGGATGTGGAAGACACTAGAGCAAGCACCCAAGTCCTGGAAGTGCTCATGTGTCCTTCATTTCTTCAGATCCTAAATCCTTGATGCCTGCCAATCCTTCCTGCAACTCAACTTTTCCCAAATGCGACACCTGTAACCTGCAATCACAAGACTTGGTTTGGGGGTTGTGGTGTTTAGAGGCTTGCCTCATTCAAGCCCCAGAGGACACTTAAGTCTCCGAACACTATTGTCAGATAAAGAGTGCATGCCCTTGTGAGGCAGAGGCAAAAACCAAAGGAATCAATGATGAAAACACAATATTTTGTCAACTTGTAGTAAAGTTCTCATGGGAGGAAGATGCTCTTCTTTCCATGAGGCAATTGATGCTCAAATTTGTAAATATCAACACACAAAACACACAAGTCTGCTCTTGCAACACAATAGAAGCCTTGAATCACCTTGAGAACACTTGAACATCACAATTGCCATCTAATTGAAATCTAGTTTACAAATGAATGCCTAAGCATGCTTATATATGCAACTACAAGCACTCCCGCCAAGATTTTAAAAATCAAAACTTACGGTGTCGGCAAAAGGACCAAATAACAGTCATAAATTGACACCTGGAAATTAGGGCTGCCCCAAAATAGGGTAGTACTAGGGCGTGGGCACCCAAGTTCTCCCCCTATTTTGGGCAGGGTACAGCTCAACAGGTCCACCTAGGTCCAATTTTCCATGGAACCTAGGTCTCATTCCATCGGGATGCCAAAATATGAACTAAGATGTCCTAAATGCATACTAAAGACCCGAGAAGTAAACCTTATGATGGAAAAGCCCCCAAGGGGACATTTTTTGATGTTACTTTTAGCCCCCACTTTAATGTATGTATAAATGCAAGGCCAATACATGTATTAAAGTAAGGTCACAAACACAATAAACACACCAAGCACAGACAAGACACGCCAATCACATAGAAGATAGTAACAGGCACGCAAAACACAGAGAAGATAGTTATAGTCACGTACAACACAGAGAAGATAGTCAATGCATAGAAGACACATTAATGCATGGAAGATAGAAATGGTATCTTTTCTTTTCTTTTTCTCATATATATCAAATGCAGATGCAAGTACTGGAAAGTAAACAAACCTCCCATAATATAGGATGCACTCATCAAGCAAGTCTTTAGACTATATATATGGGGAAACACACACGCAAGACATGCAAAACCTCCCAAAATACAGGATGCACTCATCAAGCAAGTCTTTAGACTGCATGTGGGGCAACAAACACGCCACACAAAACAAGCACGCCAAAACACACACAATTGAAGACAGAGAAAACATGGCAGACAAGTGATGGAGTGTACCTATTTCTAGGTCCAACACCATCTTATGCACATTACAGGTACACATCGACAATTGGGCTTCGCCACAACAATCACTGAAAACATGCTTAAGGGTTGAGTTAGTCACAAAACTACTCCCCGCCTCCGCATAGGACTTTTGAAAATGATAGGATGATGCAATTTGCTCTGAGAAATACACCATCCCCGCCTCTACAGAGGGCTTAAGATAAAAAGGATATACATGATATCCCACCTCCGTAGATGGCTTATATGATTGATTGATTGATTGCAAACAAACTCAGGATGTAGGATGCACTCATCGAGCAAGTCTTTAGACTGCACCTAAGGACAAGCACATAGCTAACATCTACAATAGACAACTTACCTTATATATGCCCCCACCTTAAGGTGGTTGATATTAGTTATCGATATCAGACACGTTAGGTAGGAAGAAAACACACAAGGGAACACCGACTTTCACAAAGCCCATGCCCCCCAGAGGTGACATGCACTTTACGATTGCCAAATGTTCCCACAAACAAATCCCTGCAAGAAACATGTTAGTGTCAACAACATCATGATAAACAACAATATCAATGCATATGATTAACCACACAAAGAGCCAAGGTTATATAATGAATTTGAAGTTCGAGGATAACCGTGGGGCTATATCATGAAGCTCTCTGAAGCAAGTACCGCCAAGGCTAGATTCAAAGGCAAGTAAAGGTGCATAGAGTAACAGTATTGTTAAGGTTTGTAAATGCGACAGAAACATCATGAAATTCACTACGTGGAAAGCATGAGTGCTTCCACTAGCCAAGCATCGGCTAAGATATACAACCCCATTGTCATATTAGGAACTAAGTCCATTTGTTGATTGCTCTCGAAAGGGACACTAGGTCTACATCAATATAAATGTTTGTCGTCATCTGCCCACTAGGTGGAAACACTAGAGGAAGGGAAACAATAAATAAGAGAGGAGAAACAAGTGTCTTAGGGATAGTCACATAGGATGGTGCCCCTAGGTCACCAACCATGATGCTATGTCTGTAACACACAACACTCAACAATGAAATCAGAGAGGCAATTTAGAAGAATGATGATACAAATAGAAGAAGGCCACAACAGAGGCGGTCTCCTAGTATCCCAAACCTTATGAGAGAATCCAAGGTCATTCCAGGAGGCCTAAACAACATATAACACATCACGGGGGAAGTACATCATGAGAGAGATAAAGGGTTAGAGACACTTACCTGTAGGGCCCCTACCGGGCTAGAAGTTGTCTATAAGCAAATCATCATCATCATCTTCCCACTCCCTAATATTGGAGGATAGTGGGACATATGATACCATAGCCAACTTCATATCTTGCTTATCATGTTATTCGTCATTAGGATCATTATTGTTTGGTTGAATGTTGGGATCAATGTTTTCTTATTGAGAGGCAAGGTTTATAGCATATTCTTGTCTTCTTTTTCTTCTTTCTCTTGCTTTTCAATTTCATTTTCTTTTACCACTTATCTCTTGTAAGATAGGGCTATCCTCTTTCATAGGCTTGTGCAAATTAGAAGATGAAGCACCAGGATAAAACCTCATTTGTCGCGGTGGAACATTTTGTTGTTGACAATGACCTCCTGATTCCTGTAAGGATTTTGGGGGAGGAACCTTAGCATAGTGACCTTGTCCTTTCGGTCTAAAGTTCTCTTCACATGCGGGTTGTTTACCTTTTGTCATTTCTTGTATAGGAGGACTAGGTGCTGGATATAATAGTTTTGCTTTGTAATTTCTATAGCTCAAAAATGTAAAGTCTATTCATAGCTCTAATTTGTTGCTATTATTTTTGTTGCAAAAGTAATCCAATGTGAAGTGTTGTTGTGTAGTTGAAGGTTTGTATGTATTTCGATGAATGACATGCACTTGTCCGTTCAAAGGAAATTTAACACATTTATAAATAGTTGAAGGGACCGCTCTCATAACCTTTAACCAAGGAATTCCAAGTTTTATGTCAAAGGTGTCAGAATCAGGGGTAATATCAAACCATTGTTCAACATGCTTCTCAAATACAGTTACTAACAATGATATCTTACCCAATGGTTTCTTTAAGGTTCCCGTATGTGTCTTAATCATCAAGTTTGAAGGGTTATAAGGACCTTGTATTAATTGATTCGAAAAGAGGAATTTTTTAGTGGAAACATTAGTCATGAAATTAGGATCAATAAGAGTTCCATCCACATTTTTTCCCATTATTTTCATGGTGATGTAAAGAGGTCCTTCAGAATCACTGATTGTTCTATCATGAGGTGTGAAAATAATTTCAGGTTCAGGAGCCTTTCTTTTCATGTAAGGTCTAGGAGGGAACCTATTTTTTTTTGTTGTGATTAGAGGCCATGTTTTTATGCTCAAACCAATGCCATATCATATTTTTAAAGCTTTTCAAAATTGGTGCAAAAGACAAGAGCAAAAATAGCCCAGAATGCTTGATTTTTCAATACTTTTTCAATGCAAATGAATGAAATAAAGGATGTTGTAAGGATTTCAGTATAGGGAAGCAAGTTATATGTTTTATATCAGTCCAAAACAGAAATACAATCATTTTCAACACACTCTTGATGCAAATCCAAGATAATGCCACATCAAAATATAGTGAAAATACGTCAAAATAGGCACTTTTTCACCAAAATTCAATGCAAAAGAGCATAACAAAGGGTGTTGTGAGTAAAATGATGATGGAAAGAAAATAATATCATTAATAAAAGCCACTTGGTATTAAAATACCCACCACAACATGATTTTAGTGCCACTTAAGTTAAAACCCTAGTGAAAATATAGCAAAAATAGGCTATTTTTCACGATTTTTTCAATTCCAAGACCTAGAAAAAGGGGTGTTGTAAGGAATTTTAGAAGGTAAAAAAAATAATATCAATAATATCAGTCACCTCAATCCATAAACTTGATCACAACACACTTGGAGTGCAAACTAGGTCAAACCCTAGGGCAAAAATAGCCAAAATGTGTAGTTTTTCACCGAATTTTCACTACAAGAGCCCATTAAAAGGGTGTTGTGAAGAATTTTATGAGGGGAAGAAAATTATTTCCCTGATAACAACAAAATAATGCCAAAATACCTTTCAGAACACACCTATGGTGCAAGTTTGGAGAGTTGATAAGGCCAAATTTAGTGAAAATCGTTGTTTTCAAAGCCCTAGGTTTGAGATCTTGGGACGAAATGCTATGCAAAAGTTTTGGAGTCTTATTTATGATTAAATTGACTTAATCTAAGATCTGAAAATTATTTTCAAGCTTGAACATGCAAAATGCCCATGCAAATTTAATGAAAATGCATCAAAATTGCTAGTGTTTTGGTAAAATTTTCTATGCAAAATTGCAATTATTTTAAATCTAAATGAAAATTTAAACTAAAATGCAAGACTACAGACAAATGCTAATTTGAATGAGCTTCTAAGATCAGTATAAAAATCTGAGAAAAATATTTTGCCTACTAACCCTAGATTTTGGAATTACTAGGTTATATAAAATTGTCAAAATTTCCACAAAACTCTAGTAATTAAATGATGAAAATGTAATGCAAATTTATGAATTTTTTGAGTTTTATGTATTTTATATCAGATCTGATACAAGAATCATGAATTAGGAAAATTTAGAAAGAATTTATGCAATTTAGTAAGCCAAACAATGCAATTTTTCAAATTTTTATTTTTTTGAATTTTTCTTAATGCAATAAAATGAATGACTATATGAATGAATGAAATCAATACAAATATGAAGACACACACTCAACAAGTTACAATTTAAGTCCAAAAACACGGGTTCACCAAAATGTTTAGGGGAAAATTAGATTTGTTAACGTTTTAGATTTTAGATGTTTAAATCCGCCTCTCCACTATACATGCAAGGATCTAGGGTCGAGTGACGAGCACTATCATACCTTAGGTCTCTTGCAGATGTAGGGAAACTTGGATTAGGGAATTTAATTATTAATTTTCCTTCTCTTATGCCCAATTAACCATTAAAACCCTAATTATGCAAATACAACAACAAATTGAGGAATAACAGAAAAAGTTCTTGTAGACAGGAGTAAAATACCAAATTGTAGAATACCTATTTTTGGGGTTATGAAGTGGAACAGTCTGGGACACTGGAGCAGAGGCCCAAGTCCAAGGTACTGGTTTCTTTGTAGGATCCAGACCTCCTTCTGACACTAATCAACCCTATAACTTCTGTTTCCTGAAACTCAGATGTGGAGGACACTAGAGCGAGTGCCCAAGTCCTAGAAGTGCTCCTGTGTCCTTCTTTTCTTCAGATCCTAAATCCTTGATGCCTGCCAATCCTTCCTGTAACTCCACTTTTCCCAAATACAACACCTGTAACCTGCAATCACAAGACTTGGTTTGGGGGTTGTTGTGTTTAGAGGCTTGCCTCAGTCAAGCCCCAGAGGACACTTAAGTCTCCAAACACCATTGTCAGATAAAGAGTGCGTGCCCTTGTGAGGTAGAGGCAAAAACCAAAGGAATCAATGATGAAAACACAATATTTTGTTACGTTGTAGTGAAGCTCTCATGGGAGGAAGATGCTCTTCATTCCATGAGGGAATTGATGCTGAAATCTATAAATATCAACACACAAAACACACAAGTCTGCTCTTGCAACACAATAGAAGCCTTGAATCACCTTGAGAACACTTGAACATCACAATTGCCATCTAATTGAAATCTAGTTTACAAATGAATGCCTAAGCATTCTTATATATGCAACTACAAGCACTCCTATAAAGATTTTAAAAATCAAAACTTACCGTGTCAGCAAAAGGACCAAATAACGATCATAAACTGACACCCAAAAATTAGGGCTGTCCCAAAATAGGGTAGGACTAGGGTGCCAGTGCCCAAGTTCTCCCCCCCTATTTTGGGTAGGGTACAACTCAAGGGGTCCACCTAGGTCCAATTTTCCATGGAACCTAGGTCTTATTCCATCGGGATGCCAAAATATGAACTAAGATATCCTAAATGCATACTAAAGATCTGGGAGCTAAACCTTATGAGGGAAAAGCCCCCAAGGGGACATTTTCCAATGTTACAATTAATAACTCCAAAGGAATGATTATTAATGTTCAAAAGATCCATAATACCCCATTGGTGGGGTCACATCCCTGGTCAACTAAGTGTTGATGCCACATAGGAGAGAGAAAGATGATGACACCACCCTGACCTGCTTCATGGTTACTACATAAGAAATGACTGGAAGGCCAAATAATACAAGCTATAGAAAGCAAAAAACCAAACAATTTAACCTCTTGTAAACAAAGAATGTCTAGACCTAGAAACTGAAACAAAGAATGTCTAGACCTAGAAATTGAAGTCAAGTATCATGAATGAAGTACTTCCTGGGGAGGAATGTTAGACCTCAAACATTCTAGGACATAAAATTCATAAATGAGCATCAAGAGTCATCTCCTCATTATCTATCTCATCAAGAGTAGAATAACTATTTTCAAAAATGGATTCATTTGTGTCAAAACTTCCTATCTAGAAGTTGAGATGGATTGTTTGCCATTGACACAAACTCTCTCTTCTAGTCACCCTAGTGAGATACAAGACCTCCAAAATACAGCTGGATAAACAATTTTAGGACAAGAATACTTTTAATTTCTACATGGCATTGGAGCTTATCCATTTTAACCCCTTCCCATTGTGAGGTTTCTTTCAGTGGTATCATGCTTTCCATGTATCCTGTGTGTAGGAGACTCAATTCTAGTTCTCACAATACAACCATTAGAGTGTTGGAAGCCAACTATTTATTAGAGTGTGCTAGTTACATTTAGAGAAACCAAGATAGACAATTTTCTTGAAATGGATACCTAGAGTAAAATCTAACATAGCTACAAGTTTGGGGATTCTTTTTTACAAATAACTTTCTTGAATGGAATTATGGCGAAAATCAAAATCTACCATTGCATCTAGAATGTGTCAATCTATTATGATCAATAGTAAACACACCTATGTTGGACACAACAATTTAGAGCCCCAGAAGTTTTCCCTACTAACACATGGTACCGAGTAGCACTATACATCATTCAAAATTTGTACAAGTTTCAAAAAGTATAATTTGTAATTTATTAATGTCTACAATTTATTAAGGTTTTTAAAAAATAAACATGAGCAATTTTTATTTTATTTTGGGTACTCCCTTTATTAAAAAGGGAGTGCTCCATGTATTATAAAGGAGTATTCCTTTTAAAAAAATCCCAAAGGAATTCTACACAATTACACATTGTACACTATATAATACCAAATTGTACTAGTATAGGACAATGTATGGTATTGTACCCTTTGATTGTGTAGCCAATCACCTAACCATACCTTGCAACTTGTACACATCAACATGATAATCATCATCTTGGGTACCAACACAAACATTGATCACCACCTCAATAGTTTACTAAGTGTCACATCATATCAGTGCCACCTCACCATTGACATTAGCATAGGTCTACTATGTTATTGTATAATACTACCACATCAATGCCTAATCAACATTATAGATGCACGATCAACATGACATTCTCACCTTCTTAGGCCCCTTTTGTTGCCTTCTAAATTACAAAAAAAACATATTGTTTGACCTATTTATCAATTTTTCGCATCCTCATGTAAGTATTAGAAATTTGGTTCTGATATTTATAATGTAATATAGCTTGTTTCTATTTTTTGGTGCCATTTGGGTATGTTTTGAAGATCTTTGTAGGACTTGTGTGTGGACCTCTTTACAGAGTTATTTTTTATCATTATTTGAATTTTTATGCTTCCATTTTCTCCTAGTTTTGAATTGTACTTAATTTATTCTTAACTCACCTATTTTGGTGTTTTTAAAATAAAAATGTATAACTTGGGTGGGTCATCTTTGCACTTTAAGTGTCATATAGTTCTAGGGGGTTACATCACTGTAGGATCTTTTTTATGGTCCTTCTTTGTGGGTATAACATTAGATGGACCTTATTTTAGTGTGCATTCCTAATTTGTGGTTACAATGACACTCTTTTCTTGAAATTAAACTTAATGGAATGAACTATCACTCATGGTAAGTGCATATGGAGGTATGGAAGCCTTTTTCATAAAGTGAGGTCTTCTTCCCTATCTTTTGGGATAAGCTCCACAACCACATAGCTCATATAATTACCTTGAGTGGCTTAATAATCATGACATTATTTATAGTAACATATAGTTATCACTTTTAATGGGATTTGAACATCATATTGATGGAGTTGATTTTCCTTCTACTTGGTAGATCCTTTTGTAGTTTTTGGTGACACATTGCTTAATGTTTCCGTAGATGTCACATTATTATTTAATGATACTAATGATCTAGTGATGATGGTAGATATTGAGGACTCACACATGAAAACATCAACATTATCAACTTGTGATGCATCTTTTCACACTATTTATGTATGTGATCTTTCCCTCACCAGAGAGCTACATCTTTGATATTCTTTTTTATGTGTCATTGGTTGCTTATTTGTTGAATCTTGCATTTTTTATTGTCGTAATTTCTTGAAGGACTTTATTTTCTTGTTTGATAAGAGTTCTAACATGTGTTTTTTGGCACTTCTTTATCAAATCCTCATCCACCTTGTCTTGTGGATCATACTCTTTTTGATGATACACCTTGTCTTATGGATCCTATATTAGATACTTAGAAGATTCTATTGATGAGCATCCTATTGTGGTGGACGTTTCTCTTTTGGATGATCCATATCCTTTTATTGGTTCTTCCTTGATGAATTTTTGTCACTTATTTCCAAGATCTCTTCATCACTAAATTTAGTGAACATCAAGCTAGTAAGTTAGATTTTTTTTTATTACTTCCTACATATCCAATTTTAGAATGTGCATACTTTCACCATGTACCTTTTTGCATCACTCATCCCAAGAGAAGACATGTAGTTCAATGTAATTAGACCTTCTTCAACATTTTGTATATGTCCATCTTCACCAATTTGTGGCTGTTTCATGCATTCATTCATATTTGTAGTAGAGCAACAACACTTATGTTTGAGATCTTCTTTATGGGGGCTTCCAAGTCATCCCTTTTTTCCCTTTCTTCACACCTCCCTCTTTTATTGGGGGGTTTTATTATTGTCCATGGGTACCTAAATAGGCCTTATTGTCAAGACCCATATCTGAGGTTTTGCCTCATGTTTTCTTTCATTTTCTCACTCCCTAAGTTACACTTAAGGGGGTGTTAGTGTGTTCACACTAGGCTAGGTGTTTTGTCTTTTTTTTACTAAACTATTATTATCTTTATTTATGTTCAAACTAGTTATTTTTAATCTTACTTATATAGTTTATGTTCTCTATTTATGCCACTTAATCATGTGCCCTTTCAATTCCATGTCTTTTGCACATGATTACCACTTAACTAGTTTAGGTTGAGTTCTTTAGAACCTATTATGCTAGTTTAGCTCAATCATTATCCTTTTATCATGCTAGATCAAGTTGATTTATCTTCCACCTCTCATGCTAGATTAAAGGTTGAGTTCTCTTCCACATATTATGCAATTGATTAGCTTCAACCTTGCTCTATATAATCAAGGGCTCATGTATACTTTAAAAATTATTGGTTAGTTAATTTAATACTACTATATTTTCCTTCTTTTCAGTTTACTCTTGTTTATATATTAGTGGAAGGTTTGTTGGTTGATTGGATTCTAGGACAACAATACTACTTTATTGACATAATAACTAGTTTTATAATGTAAAACTAGACTTATGAATGCACATTAGTGGGGTTTCCTCTAGAACTCCCTCAAAACTTTGCATTGGAATTGAATCATTATGTTTCATGGTAATGTAGTATACATGTTTTCCAATATGATTGAATTATAATTGATGATAGCATGATAAAAAATCATAGAGTTTGGGGTTGCATGATTGTAGAGTATTGACAATCTTGATAAGATTGAGTTCTTGCTTGATGACAATCTTTGTATACCACTTTAATTTTCCTTTAGTATTTATAAGTGGGATTATCTATTCTTGTGATCAAATCATGAACATAAATATGTGTTCAAGGTAACACAAAAACTAAGAGGGGAACCGCTTATTAACTTGACTAGACAAATTAAGGTTATCTCTCTATTATTGGAATAAGAAATCCTTTAGTTGTACTTTGTTTTGAATGATTAAATAGATTATTTTAAGAGATTTTCTCTTCATTGTTGGAATGCAATAATTAAATATTATCTTATGGATTATTTAAAATAATTTCCTATCAGGGGCAGGGGCCCTGGCTCGATTGGCTAAGTAATTTCGTTGCAGTAAAGATGGTCACGAGGTCCAGTCTCCCCCCTACCCACCTGATATTGTAGCCGGTTCATAGCTTCGGTCAAAAGCGTTTACCCATGAATTAAAAAAAAAAAATTCCTATCATGTCGAAACCCACGTAGCCCTATGTCATCCAATCTATTGATTGATTCTATACATTGTCAAGACAATGATATAAGGAAAATAGCTTACAATTTTAATATGACTGACCTTTATTAATTGAATTTTTATTTAAAAAAGTTGTGTTAAGAGTGTTAAATTTATTAATTGTTTATCTTTGAGAGAAGAGAGTGAGTGCAAGCTAATGAGGGCCAAAAGTAACACTAAATTGGTAATTTTTCTCCTAAAAAATAAAGTTAATCGTACTAGGGGCAATTTTCAAAGCATTTGTAGATACAATATAAATATAGTGCAAAAATTGAAATGTAGCGTTATGTTTCTAGTTTTTAAATATATAATTTATTTTAATACATAGATGATTAAAGTTGGTTTAAGTAAATAATGTACAAAAGTGATATTTTTTCCACTTTGACAAATGCAAAAACAATTGTGTATAACCACCTTTAGGAATGATAAATTTAGGTATTTTTCAAAATCCTTTGTTGAACAAATGCAAGTCATAGCAATTGTGTGTGTGTCCATGTATATTTAGGATTAAGGCAGAAAACTAGAACCCCTCATGTATGTATGTAGGTATGTATGTATGTATGTATATGTGATTAAGGTAGAAAAATAGAGCCCCTCATGTATGACGACCTTAACATGACCTAAAATAATCATAAAATTATACCATTTTTAAATGTGTAGAGCATGATGTCTAGATTGATTTCATATAGTTTTCTTTAAAATATATTTGTCGGTCAAAAGTTGATAAAAAATGAGAAAGTATACCTTATCATGTTTGTGAGACATTTGAAAGAATATTTTTTGAAACCCTAGGTGTTATTTAGTTTGTATAAATGAAATAAGTTGCCCAAAATCTTTCTTTCCATACATTAGCCTAATTTAAACTAAAATTAAGATTCATTCTAATTTCACAATAGAGAACATAAACATATTCAAATTTATCAATCAAACCAAGTTAATGTAAGAGTTGGGACAAGAAATAGTAAAGGAAAAGGAAGAAGATGAGAATGTGCATTAATGGAAGTCCTAGAGATTGAGTTTAACTAGATGAGTTCTATGTGATAGGTAAAAGAAAGAATGATTTAAATCTAGACTTTCTATGTTCTCTCTGGACACTAGAATCCCTGATAGGTGCTCATAAATTGGTCACTTTTGTAGCCTAATGCTCATGTTGGTCACTATGCATTCTAGCACTCTTATAGGCCATTTATGTAGTTTGGCATTAAAAGATAAAAAATAATGTTATATTTCTTAAGTGCATGTGTAATTAAGATCCAATGAAGGATATTTAAATGTGCACTAGATCATCCTATTTTAACCTATTTAAACACAATTGGATTTGGGACTAATAAATAGACAAGACTAGGCAGGAAATAGAAACAAAGATTTGAAAACATGTGACTAGGAGATAGAAAACAACTTAAAAGTGGGTCAAGATCAACTTGTATAGAGAGGTAGAAATATTGTAAAATGATTAGATTGGTGTCATAATGCTACTTGGAAGTTTTTGTGACATTATAAGCTCAAGGCAATTTCTATTTGGGATTTTACACCCAAGGGGGTGCCCCGATCCTCTCCTTATGCCCTAGACTGCAACCTACTCCTGGGATGGCCTAGTCCAATATCTCAGAATTAGCTAATTTTTTTTAGAGAGGTTCCTTGGATTATTCAAATCACTTATTCTAACTATAACCTATCATCTAAATAAGTATAAGATGGAGTATAATGCTAAAACCTATCACAAATTAGCTTAAAAACATTGAAAATGATGAAAAACAAAGACCACAAAAAATATTTCTTCTAATTTTGGGATGGTAGAAATCTAAACAATTATAAAGATAATTATGAATATATGTAGAACCTTTCTTAAAGAGGGAGTTTGGTAACCTACAAAGATGAAGGGAAAATGAATAAAAAATTACTTAAACCTAACTCTATGAAAGATAGAAACTAGGTAGGTTTCACTTGTTACATAGGGTCATACACCACTAATATGGATTATATAGGCTGGCAAATATATTTCATTAAATTTTAGTTGAAATAGATGTGAGGACCTATCCATTTGGAAAGTCTATGCATAGGGTTGCAACTTAGTTCTCTCCTTACACCCGCAATTGCAGCTTGGTCTTGGGGAGTGACCTAGTCTAGTGTAATGTCCCCTTTCTAATAATTTACTTTGGGAACCAAAATACCATTCCATATTTATCATGGGATTAGGGAAAGTGATAAGGAAATAATTTCAATTTAATATTTAAATTTTTGGTATTTTCTACATTTTTCGTAAACTGCATATTCGAAGGTCTTTAGAGCATTTTTGGGGCCTAGTTTGTTTCAAAATCCTTTATGTTTTTAATTTTTCAGTGTAGGTCTTCCGAAGATCTTTCCAGTACACCAAAGAAGTTTGATTTTTGCTCACAGTGATAGGAGTTAGGACATCACCAAGTTGGGGTGCCTAAAATAAATATTTTTATGCATCTTATTTAATTTTGTAGCTAGTATGTCCTCATCTTGTTGTCCATTTAAAACTCCAATGAGGCATGGGATTCTTCATGGGCCTTGTGTAACTCATGGTATTTTTAGCATATTTTATGACAAACTTTTATGTAGTTACTATCCATTTTTAGCTAGGTATCAAATGGAGGTTATGAATCATCTTTTAGTGGGCACTTTTGGAAGAAGAATATTAAAAATAATATTAATTATAATTTTCTAGAAAAGAGGGGGAATTTTGGAACCCAAGTCAGGCCTTTAGGATCTATAAAATGTAACCAATTTCTTCATTTCAGCATCTCATTTTTATCATACCAAAACTTTGTTGAAATTGTTTGAGCACTTGTGTTCATTCATCAATATGAGGACAAAAACCCTCTGGTTTCTTGAGTGCAATCTCACATAGAGGTTGTAATCTACACTTCAAAGACTGGATTCCAACATAGTTTTTAGTAGTTTGTTTGTAGGATTTGTGATGAAGCAAGCTCCAACATATAGAGTGTTGTTTGTAGATCTAAAAATTATTTGTATTGTTGTTATTTATAATTTATGATAGCATTTTGTGGTACATTATATCAATATAAATCAACTCCAGTGTCTTGGTGAAGTTTTTTTTATGTGTGCAAACATTGAGTGCTTCTATGACATAGTTAATTGTAAAATTAGAATTTCATGTTACAATCTTTAACATGAAAATTGGATGGAGGTTATTTTAGTACATTTCATGTTTTATTTGTTGTGTATACTTTAGATCTGATATTATTTGTAAATACATATGATTGGGTCATTACAATGGTATTGTAGACACCTAAAATTGACCACTCATCACTTCACCCCAGTTAGGACACCACTAAATCAGTTTCTTCCATAATTAACTAAATAACACCCATTTAGACAATTAATCATCCAATACCCCTTCCGACAATGATTAAATAATATTTTATTATTAAATCACTATTCATGCACTATTCATCCATACCATCTTCTAGCATTAATTGAATAAATTCAATCACTTATTCAATTAATCAATCCTTTTCCATAGTCCAACATTAGATAAATATTCATTTATCTAATATCCCTTCATCCCCATCCATAAATAAATAAATATTTCTATTTATTTAATTCCCTATTTTGTGCACTTTTGATTAAGTTGATTAAAACCACTTAGTGAACTTAATCACATGCTTGCATATTCCAAATCCTTCATTAATCCATTCAAACCCCTCACATCTTGCAACATGTACAAAGGCATGGAATTTTGTACAAGACCGCATGGGTCTCTTACAAATGGATGAGCAAGTCCTTTGTATAAAAGGTCCTTTTGTCCTTCTTTGATCCTCTCCATCCACTTCTTCTAAGATCATCCTCCACCCTTGATCTCTCCTTGATCCAAGGACCATCTTTATCCTTCAATCCTATCATGCCACTTGGTGGGCTCTCATCAATCCAATCTTCTCAACAATCCTCAACCATTGATCTTATAAATCAAGACATTTTGAAGTCTCTATGCAATTCAAAGTTATGCTATCATTTTGAGGAGCAATCACATACATCCAACATCAAGGAGCACATCCAAAACAATCAAGGTTTGTATTTGTAGTTAGTTTGTTAACTTAATTTGTGTATGCATTCCTTTAGCTCAATCATGAGGTTGTATTAGATTATAAGTAGAATAGGTTAATATAATTATATCTTATTTATTATGTTCATTTTCTATATTTATATATTTTGGCACATCCGATGGAACCTTTGGGTCCATATCTAATCATCTTTTGGTGTTTTAAGCTTGTTTCAAGGTTACAGGTCTTGGATGAAAGTTTTTGTGGAGGATGATCTCCTCCATGAGCTATTTGAGTACCTCCACATCTCCTTGAGCATCTCCATAATCCTTGAGCATTTTCGTATCACATCGGGGCATTTCTGTGTGATGCTAGATAATTGACAATCAAAATTTTCAATCTTTCATTTTGTGCTTAAAAATAATCATTTTTGCGGTCTAACAAGTGGGTTTTGCAGGATTTTATCATGATAACATGTTTATCATCATCATAACCCTTTATTTTGACCCCTAACAATCATTCTTGCAACCCAAAATCATGTTTTTTTGGCCTTGTTCATGGATGAGCATTTCTATAAAAACAAAGTGTTTCCGTATGATGGATGAGTGCCTCTGCATCTAGGAGGTTTAAATCTCATTTTTACCACTTTTACATCTTCTAACATTTAGTTTTTTGATAGGGGTGACTTTTACAAGGGGAGGTTATGCCAAAATTTCCAAAAATCTAGTTCTAACCGTTTTTCATAAAAAATCACATGTTTTATGTTTGTTTTCATACACAAGCACCTCTATAATGGATGAGTGCCTCTGTATGTGGAAAATAACCACTATATATAGTTAAAAAATCATCAATATTTCTTGGGATTAAAGTTTTCTAACCCCTAAATTTTATCATTTCTTGCATGTGCCTAATTATTTAACATCATTTTGTGTAGCTATCGTTGGTCGAAGACAAGAAAAATTAACTACTAGTATTTTGTAGCACGCTTGTCCAAGGCCTTATATTTTTGCACTAATCTTAGGCACATTTCATTTCTAAGGGGTTAATGAACTTTGTGTGCTTTGTTTGAGATCAAGCCAAAGTGTATCATCTCTCCTCACACCATTAGCAATCTTGGAGATCAAAATCTTTGACTTGATGTAATCTTTTTATCATTGTTAATCCCAAGAGTCTAGTGTGTGTATGATCTCCCTTCACATCAAGAGGTGATCTTAGGGATCAAAATCACTTAGGCTTCTTTCTTATAGCGGGCTTGCCCAAGGATTTGATCATCTTGGGGGATGACCCGAACCCACGTGTTCCTGCGGGGTATACAAATTTGGGAGATAATTGAAAGACTCTCTCATTGGGGGACATTTGTCATTTTGGCTAAGCTTGCAAGAAATTTATACCTTGCAAAGTGAAGGAGAAGAGTGGGTTACACTCTCGTACTATGCCTTAAACATACTCCTCATCACACAAACTTTGGCCTCATGCACCTTGAGTGTATCAATGACCCCTTTAGAAGCCTTGTCCATCCTAGTATAAATAATAAGACCCTTTGGCCATATTTCCTTGTGGTGCATCAAATACCAATTAGGCCTGAGAAGTTACTCACATTGTACTTTCATAGTGGGGAGATAGAACTCACTTTGGGAAAGGATTTGACCTCCAAGGTAAGGGGTGCATAGGTGGTACATGACCCTGCATTCCTTATCTATCCACAACTTGATAAATAGTATATTATGGGCCCACAAGGATTGATACTCTCACTTGCATAATCTAGGGTGTTCATGTGCTTGGTGTGTTTTCATTTGTCAAAACCTATGCATTCCCTTAATCCAAAATCCAAATCCTTTGCAAACTTGTGCATGTTGTGTGTGAAATTTATTGTTTGCAATTACCCAAGGTCAAGCCATCCCTAATCACCTTCTAATAATCCACCTCATCCAATCCATCCTCATCAAAATCTAAACTATTCACCTTATCTTAATCATCCTAATCCACTTTCATCCAAATCATCCCAATTATCTTCTAATCATCTTAATCACCCTATCCACACCATCCCAATCCATACTTATCCAACCTTGATCCATCATTTATGACCCTAATCCAAGTCAACTTTCCAAATCCAATCAAGGTCCTAATCCTAATCTAGCTTATCCACCTAATCCACTTCCTAATCACCATCATTAACCTAATCAAATCCCATCATTGAGCTTAATCAAGTCCCCCATAATTCTAACCACTTCCTAATTCAATCCTTAGTATATCATCCTTTATCCATTATAATCCTTAATCCACATCATAATCCACTTATCCTAATCTAATTTCATCATCTATCCTAATCTTAACCATTCTATCCTTATCCTAATCCAATCCATCCTCCCTAATCATCTCACTTTACTAATAATCTCCATCATCATCCTAATCCAATCCCCTTATCTACTTAATCCCCTTTCATCCATCCAAATCCTAATCTAATCCAATTATCCCCAATCTCAAATTAATCATCCATTATCCTTCCATCTATCCATCTATCCATCCCTAATCAACATCCAATCCCAATCCTTTAAAAAAAATCACCCTTCGAAAATAAAAAATGGTCAAGGACTTAACTCCTTTCAACCCCATCCAAATTTTATCCAAATCCTAATCATTTTCCTCAGGTGGAAATTATCATTCAAATCATCATCCAAGGGTCCTAGACCTAATCCCTAATCAATCGCCATCAAATCCATAAAAAATGACCAAATCCAAGCCCTAACATCAAGTTTGAGGCCTGTTTTCATAAACACGCACCTCTATCCATGACAAGCACCCTTGTTCTTACTTGAACACCTATGTGTCTACATAAGTGCCTTTGTATATAGGAACCTATGTAATCCTTAATTGCCTTTGTTCTTACACAAGTACCTTTGTCAAAACAAGCCCAATCATTCCCATCCCCCAAATCAAAAATCAAAAGGGCCCTTGGCCTAATCAAATCCAATCCAAGCCAACCATCAAAGGATCTTAGGCCTAAAAAAAACCAACCCCAATCAATCCAAATCCAACCAAGATCAGGTGTCATACATTGTTGACCTTGATTAATCAAAATCAAATCAAATCATCCAATCCAAGTATCAAGTGTAATATACCATTGACCTTGATCAATCCAATACCAATCAATCAATCCAAATTGATCAATCACCTCTAATCCAAAACCTAAATCAAAATCATCAAGTCACCCTACATCACATCATCCCAAATCCAAGTCCAATCATCAATCCCTTTGATTCTGAGGATGATGATAGTCTTGTTGACCAAGATGAAATCAAAAACCTTGATGAAATCATTGAAATTAAGCTTGCCATAAATTACCCTCACCCATCCATGCATATGCAAACACTCTTTGACCACACATTGGATAGAAAAAGCTACATCCCACACCTAATTGTATACCTTATGGTCATCCTTATACTACCCTTGACAAGGGAAATCCATTCTATTCCCCATCCATGTACCAACATCCATTCTTGTATGAGGTCCCCATCACCTCCATCTCTTATCCACATTCTTCATCCCCTCATCAACCACATCCTTCATATCCTTATCCCACTTATCCAAATCCTTCATATCATTATCCACCAATCCTACTATCTAGTCCACCATCCAATATACCATCCAAATCCCTATTTTCAAGATTTTGCCAAGGACTCCTAGCTAAGGATCTAGAGAAAAATCACAAAAAATAACTCATGGAGTCATGCCACCCCACTAATCCAAATCCATCCAAATGTGTCATTGATGGTACCCTCACCCACCTAACATCTATCAAAACCACACCATCCCCTTTCTCCTTCATATCCAAAATCCTATCCCAAACATCCCCCATTCCCCCATCTACCTAATCTGATGAGCCTATTCAAATGCTGAATGAAGTTAAACGCTCCTCCCCATCGCACCATCCACACAAACCTAGCTATGTCAAGAGCCTAGTCCAAAGCAATCACAACATCCAACCCTCATACTAATGAAGATCCAGGCATCCCAACTCATCCCTTTCCCAATCCCACACCATCTCCTATTGATCCCCCATCATCCCCTATCAATCCTTCACCATATCTGACCATTGACCCTTTAGTGACCTCTTGTTGACCCCATCCCAAATCCATCATCCTATCCTCTTGGTCCCAACACCTTAATATGTGGTGGTTCTCTCTTAGGAGAGAAACAACTTCTATCCACCACACATCCTCCCCATCTAATAATGGACTCGCATCTTGTCTCAAAAAACAACAAACATCCCATTGCACATCACATGCTCCAAAGCATGAACTATCAAGGAAAAGGCTTAGGCCTTCATGAACAAGGAATACTAGAGCCCATCCATGTCAAAACCAACTCGCAATCACATGGCCTTGGCTATATATCTCAAGGCAAATAATCCAAAAATGTTGGTACCACCTTCATGCCTCCTAAGGCAACTTCTTTCAATTCCAACATAGTTGCCTCTAATCGTACCTCCAAACCACTTATCACTATTCCCCCTCCCTCATCATACAAATCCAAAAATCATGCTACTATCCCTCCTCCATCTTATTCCATCCATAAATCCTCCCCTCCCTAAATCCACTCTTCCTCCCATCCTCCCATCCTCCCATCCTCCCAACCCCTAATATCCCCATCCTCAAATCCACTAATCACTTCATCCCCAAATCCCCTCATCTCTTCACCCTCAACACCCCCGTCCATAAATCCCATATCCCTAAGCACTCCAATCCCCTATCCCCCAAAATCCCTAATCATGACCAACAAGTTCACACATTATTTAACAATGAAGATATCACAAAACCCATGGGATTCAAATATAATTGTTGACCTATTTTCCTCTATGTAGAGTTAAATAGTTCACCTTGTATTTTCCTTGAAAATCCTTTAGAAATGACCTTACAAGGGTTAAATCCTTCAAATATTTATGCTATGCCTTGTCAAAAATCCCAAAAAATCTCACCTTGAGAATCTTTGCTGAAAACCCAAAAAAACCCAAAAACCCTTTGTCTTCAAGTGCTTTCCATCACAGATAAATCTCAATTTTATACTTAATATTTGTATATGCATTTTTTGATGTATGTTCACATGTACATTCGCCATTGTATGTTCACATATGCAAAGGAAATGTACATCGGCGAGATACAAGGTACCATATACAATTGCATATGCAAGGGTTGGAATGCAGGTATGAATGTATGTTCGCATTGTACGTAAACATACAGACCGACATACAAAGGAGAGATACAAGGGGAAGATGCAAAGAGGACATACAAGGCCGACATACAAGGATACAAGAAGAAAAGATACAAGGCAAAGATACAATGCCCGATGCATATACAAAGGCAAATCAAAGATACAAGGTAAAGATGCATGTATGTGCCACATACAAAGGGCAATATACATTCACACATACAAAGGGAAGATGCAAATAAAATATGCAAAGGCTGATGCATTTGACATACAAGGGCAATATAAATTCACACATACAAGGGTCATATGCAATGTAATGATACATTGGCAACATACAAGGGAAAAGATGCAAGTCAATATGCATCGGGTTACAATTGCATATGCAAAGATGAATGTATATTGAGTTGTATATCGCGGATGCATAAGGAAATGTACATCGCTGATATACAAGGCAAGGACACAAAGTGTAGATGCAAAGAAAATATGCAAAGGCCGATGCATTTGATATACAAAGGTGCTTGCATATCAGGCGATTGTATCTCGTATACAATTCGCAGATACAAAGTAGACATGCAAGTCTATATACAAGTCGCAGATACAAAGGTGTTTGTATCTGAAAGATGCAAATAAAGAAGATACAAGGGGTGGGGTCCACCAAATGCATGTATATGCGATTGTATCTTTGCACATACAATCACATATACATGCGATATACATTTCTGACATGCAAGGCCCGGATCCGATAAAATATGCAATCTGGTCTATAAAGGGATATACCTTGTATGCACCCTTATTTTTATGTATATTCGCATTGTATGTTGTGATATACAAACAAAAGATGCAAGGCCATATACAAATGGCAATGTACAAGCCAGACCTATTCTAAAGTTCAAATATGGCCGATAATCTCCTGAGTTCTGCAGTTTGTATGTCGAGGTGCTTATATGTGCCGATATACAAAGATGACATACACAGGCTGGACCCGACGCCATTTTTAACTTGCTTTATAAAATGTTGGGGTCCGCGCATTTGTATGTACAGGCATTTGTATCTTAGATACAAATGCGATACATAGGAGGCCACATACAAAGGGATCTCAGTGAGACATTGTGCATCGGTAGCTCATTTTTAGATCTTTCTGAAGGCTGATGGAGGATGCAGTTTTTCAACGATGGGTCTCAAAGCTCAACTCAGTGACCAATCAGGTGGTGCCACGTGTCAGAGGTGATTCAAAGTTGTTTTCAAAAGGTAGAAGCTCGCGTTTGCATGTTGGCACATGCAAAGAAAATAGAATATTCAAAAAAGCAAGAGGCGAAGGAAACTTTGTATGTAGCGTCAAGAAAACCTAAAGGCACAGTTGCAATTGTATATACAATGAACATACAAAGGCATATTCAAGCGCATAGATGCAAAGCGATATTCAATTGTATATAGGGGTTGGTTGTTCTTCTGGGATATTTGCTAATGGCTACTTGGCCTCTATAATCAATAAAAACTGGTATTTTTGCCTCTCTTTTATTATTTTAGCACTGTGTCTGTTCTTTGGATTAGTGTAGGCTGTGTCTTGTGGACAAAATGTTCCCTTTCATTCCTTCATTATTCTGTCTTGACCTATATTAGAATGGATATGAGTCTAAGTCTTTTCAGTTGTGAGATTATTACTGTGTCAATTTAGTTGCAGCCAAACACATTTAAATTTGGTGTATCACTTATTTTCATTTCAACATTCCTTCTATTCCTTTTCCCCACATGCATTAGCACTAGGTTTAGATGCATTTCTCTAAGCAATAGGCTTAGAAAGAGGAAGCTGGCCTTCTTTGGAGGTCTGATCTCATTTTGCAAGGTCCCACACTTCGAGATCATTCCCATGTTTCTCCAAATTGCTAAAATTTTACAACTGCAACAAAGGGTGCAAATCTGGGTGATAACAATAATATTTCCCCATAGGATGCCTCCACACGTAAAGCAAAAAATCCATGAACTCCTAAGAATTATCATGATGTAGGGCATCAATTCACAAAATCAAAGAAAAATCCATCTAAAAGGCTACAAAAATCCACACCTTCAAAATAAAAAAGCAATAAATCCAAGTGATGAATCCTTGTTCCCCATCCCACACCCAATCAAAAAATTCTAAAAATCCTAAGTCCATTTGGGTCCCTAAATCCCCAAATTAGCAATCCCACAATGCCCCATCCCAATCCCACCATTGGCAATCCCCATCCTAATGAATCCAAAATCCCATTACTCTCCACTCCCCCTCAAAAACATAATCTTCAAAATCTACCATGGTGTGTGCAAATGTTGGTCTTGGTTTCCCTCAACCATACGATATTCCCTCATGCATCCACCCCTATCTTATATTCGTTATCCAATCTATATCCCCCATCCCATCCCTATTATCCATGCTCTCACATAATACCTTCATCCTCCATCTATCCATACATCCTTCATCCATCTACACCATCCATTCCATCTTCCCCCACATAATCACCTTGACCATCTACCAACATCCATGTGTGCAATGCTACTCAACATGGTCCACGTGCAACAATTGTACAGAATGGGACATTACCGCCTTGCTATGGAAACAAATTCTTGAGTCCCCTTCCCCCTTAACCCTTTATCCATCCAAATCCACCCATCCCATCCCAATATCAAAAAAATCTAAAAACATTAGAAAAATAAAAAAATCAAAATTGTCAAAAAGAAAAAGAAAAGAGAAAAAAATTGTCTAATGGTGGAAACCATTTCTATGGCACCTTGGGCAAGTACCATGATGAAAACCCCTTGTGGGTGTCATGTGTAATCCCTCATCCATTTGCACCCTACACTTGGGGGCAAGTCTTGCCTAGCCTATCACTCCCATCCATTGTCTACACATACTTATCCCATCATCTTTCCTATCCATTCCATCCCCTATCTCCATATCTCCCTATCTATGCTCTTGTCATCTTCCCTTCCCACTTTCGATCCTGATCAGGATAGGAGAAAAATATCCAAAAGATGCTTTGGACACCTCTTAGCATACATCCTTCTCCAAGGATATCCTATAACATCTATCCTACCCCCATGCATCCCAACACCTTATTATGAGAGACACATATCTAAAGTGGGACATCTTCTTCCTATGCGACATAGTCCTTGAAGATCACACCCAAATCCTCCTCCATCCATCTATCCTATACCCCTCTCTCCATTATGAACCCCTATCCCAATCCCCATCTTATCCCCCTACCCATCTTCGACGTGGTTTTGATATCAATGGTACAATCTAAGCACTCCATTCCCCATCTATCAACCACTCACTTAATCACCCCATCCAAATCATCCATTATCCTCTTATCACTAGTCCTTCATATATATCCCATCTACTATCCAGTATCCCCTTATCACCTCATCTCATCATCCCACAATCCCTTGTCCCATAGATTTGGTTTTCCCTTGTCATTGGTATCTAGCTAAAGGCTAACTAAACACAAACCAATAAATTCCCTCCTAGTGATCCAAATCTCCCAAATATCCAAATCTCCCAAACATCCAAATATCACAAGAAGATCTTAATCAATGCGCATCTCAAGCTACACAATCTACGCAAAATCATGCAATTGCATCCATTGGTCTTTTTCCCATTTTTTCTGCAAGTCTTGATCACATTTTCCATCATCATCAAGATATAGCATTCCCCATCCTTGTGTTGTTCTCATCGTCAACAACATAATCCAGAATCATCAATCCATCAATATTTGTCTTTTAGCTTGGCCAGGGGCAACATCATGTTTATCTTTCTATCATTTTGTGCATGCATGCTTGTTTTTGTGTGTACATTATCATTTTAAATCTTGCATCTACATCGGTCCCTGTAATCTACCTACCACAGTGGTATCACGGTCTTCCATATCATGATGCTATACAACATAGGGTTGCTAGTGACCTTATCAATTGTCTCATCACAGTACTCACCAATGTCATCCAATGCATTGTGATGTGTTGGGGAATCCTTTTACGCATGGTACAAATTATCACCCTAGTTCCTTAGACCTTGGTGAATAACGTCTCATGCCACATTAAATAAGATTGCTCAAAACATCACATCATAACACATGATTCCATCTATTGATTTGCATCACTCCATCCTTACCCATCCATCTTTCAATCCTTCTATCTAATCATTTATCCACCATCCCCCTTTCATCCAATCCCATACATCCCATTTCTTTTATCCTCTAAATCATCTTTCTAATCCAACCATATTCATCCTTTCGAGAGCACACCTGGGTTATTTCAACCTGCTTACCTTCTCAAGGGGACATCGTCCCTACCATCATCTCTCCTTGTCAGTCTCACTTTGAGTTGCTGGTGTTAGAGTAAAATGTGAGCAATAGTATTAGCAACTAAATATCCAATAACTCAATGAAATTGATGCAATTACAATAAACAAAGATATTACCTTCATAGATCGATTTACCTCATAGCTTCCATTGTTTCCTATCTCGTATCGATCTTGTGTATGATTTTAGCTCTCAGAAGTTGTACTTCCTTGCTGTTGAAGATGACAATAGGAGAATGGATGTGATTGGAATATGCAATGAAGACTAAACTAACATTGCAATTCTAATGGAGATGGATGGTGGATAATGGAGACATGATTAGATGATTGTGATGATAATGAGGTTATGCAAATGCAATGAAGATACTTTTCCAAAGGCACGTTGGTAGGATTTCTGTAGAGTAAGATTGCAAAAGCTTGAGATATGGAAATGAGGGAATGAGGGTTCCTTTTATAGGCTCGAGAGAGACCAAATCCAAGTGTCAATAGATCCATGACTGGAGGAATTACCTGTGAGGTGTACGGTTGAGAAAGCTTGAGGGAATGTGCGCCAATCAAAAGAGGACAAGTGTCCAAGCTCCTTTCATGAGTTATGGGAGTTAACGTAATAGATTGAGGAGTTAACTGAATAGACTGAGGAGTGAACTCAATTGACTAATTAGTTAATTGATTTGATTGATGAGTTAACTAATTTGACTGGAGGATAAATAGGACATGTGGGTGAGGGAAATTAACTAATTAAATATTAAAATATTTAATTATGTGTGCAACATGGTGAGGTGGAAGATGAGGTGGACAGGTGATGTGTATCTATGAAATTAGGACATTGGGATAGAGGAATTTAGGATTAATTAAATAATTTTGAGATTATTTAATTATATGAGACTATAGAAGAATTAGGGAATTTAATTAAATAAATTGATTTTATTTAATTATTGGAGGAATGTGAATCATTTAAATAAATTAGAATATTTATTTAATTGATAGAGGAATGAGAAAAATAAATATTAAAAATATTTATTTAATTCGACTTAGCCATTTTTAGGTGTATACATTTTTCCCCTCTTTAATGCAATGTGTTTTATCACGTTGCTTCAAAGAATAAAACTTTTTTGTGATTGATACATGCCCCAGTTTGCCCCTAGTATAGGTTTATGATGATAGGATGCCTCCTTAGGAGATTGGACGGGAAGACATGACGACAGGATGACAGACAATCTCATGATGAGATAGGTTGATAGGATAGATGGGAGAAGAAATTGGGTGACGTGGAAGAAAAATGGGATAAAAACCATGCCCCAGCATGTAGAAGGTTAAACTCCTCCAATTAGGGCTCATTATGCTATATATAGGTATGTTAGGGTCACAATCCTAGTCATTTGTACACTTGTCTTTTGTGGAGAGATTTGAGGAGCTCTGGTGTGGTAGCAGTGCAAAGCAGGTAGTAGAGATGGACTGGATTCTGATAACTAGCTACTGATTTGAGAGGATCTGACAATTCAAACTTGGTCAATTTTGCATTTATGATGGTCAAATTTGAGGTCAAAGATGTCGCTTTTAAATGTGTGGGTTTAGTGTTTAGGTGCAAATAAGCCAAGAAACTATGCAAATGATGCGATTCTGTGCATATAAGCATGGAATCAGTGTATACATGATTTTGTTGCAAATGACAAATAGTCCTGCACAAGTAAATAGGATTTTAGCGCATTTAAGTCTTTAGGCATAATCTAGTAGCAGTGTTGTGCATGTGTTATAAAGTTGCACAAATGTTGTAGAAATGTACAGACAAGTAGTTTTCCCGTGCATGTGACAGGAAGTTGCACATTTGATATGAAAACATGCAAATGAGTATTGTTCTTGTGCAATTGTCTGAAATAGCGCAAATGATAGGGGATTTAGTGCATTCAATGTAAAGCTGCATATCTGGTAAACATAGTAGCCCATTTGATAGGTTTGGTAAAATACTTAGCTGGTTTGACAAAGTCGGCATGTGATCGATGTTGGCCAACTGATAGGTCATCTTCAAGATTGATTGAATCTTAGAAGTGAGGATAGGTTAGCTAAGTACTTTGTTTGATTTGATAGATTTGCGGCTTAGTTTGATTTGGTGTTTTAAAGCACTTTCTTATCAATTTTGCAGGAGATCTTAGATCATGTATTGATGTCACAGGAGAGATTCCCTCTAATGCAGCTGCTTAGGCCCCACTTGATTGAGATTGACCATTTGGTGCTTGGGTCGACTAGCTTATGGTATGTTTGCTTCATGCCCGAGATGCGGACTAACCTTGGATTGCTAGCTGCTTTGGGTGAGAGGTATCACAGTGAGACAGACACATTTTACCTGCGCACTGAGAGATGATGGTGATGCTAGAGGATGTTCACCAGATTTTACGGATTCCCTTCTAGGGTGAGCTAGTTGATTACAAGTCTGCTACTGGAGATGGATTGGCTGAGTGTAGACGAGTGTTCGATGGCCCAGATTTGGATGACACATAGATCAGTTGGGCGGACATTGCAGAGTACTATGAGCCCCTGCTAGCCATACTAGCAGGTTTGATCGGAGGAGTTGTATGCCCCGATAGGAGATCCTATGGCTTCCAGGTTGGATGGAGATGGACTATAGAGAGGATGGTTCAGGAGGGGACACAGTTTTCTTGGGGTCCCTGCATCTTAGCCCATTTGTACCATGATTTCATCAGTTTGTATATGACGAAGCTACTAGTCTTTTTGCTGGTGTGTCATTGCTTCAAATTTGGGCCTGGCTACATATAGCTGTGACACGACCGATTGGTATGAGAGTGAGGGGACATGACCGACCCTACTCCTATATGTTTCAAGAGACTCTTTTCCAGCTAGGGAAGTTAGAGTACTAGTGTCACACATTGGATAATGTGGATGAGGTGATATGGCGACCATACCTAGACTACGAGGTGTGGGATGAGGAAGCAACAGAGTTGCCTTATTGTTTCCAGACTCGATGGCTAATAGGGAGGACTCCCTACATACTAGAGTGTCACCTTGTTAGTCGTGTGCATCGACAGTTTGACAAGATTCAAGGTATGCCCTAGGGTATTGCTATTTTTTCTTAGACGCACAAGGAGTGTCCACTATGGGGTCCGGTGGCATCATATGAGATAGCTAGGATGAATTTTCTACACCTTCCTTACTAGGCATGGGATCTGAGGCGGGATATAGTGGATGCAGGCATGATAACATATTTTGAGGTACACTTTACTGCTCATCTGGTTCCTAGATATTCAAGTCCTAGAGAGTTGGTTCTGCATCTTGAGGATGACGATGGCCCTCGACAAAGGAGGGGACGAAGGTGAGGTAGGAGGGGTGGAAGAGGTAGCAAGGGAGGAGGAGATGATGGAGGTGGGGGTGGTGGAGGTGATGGAGGTGGGGGTGGCAGAGCGGATGACAGAGATGATGGTGGGGATGATGGTAGGCAGAGGAGAGTGAGACAAAAGAGAGTGGGTTAGATGTAGGCACAGGCACAGGCAGATGCAGAGGTGCAGCCACAAGTGTAGCCACAGGTACAGGTACTGGTACATGCACATGTACAGGGTGGGCAGGGTAATGGAGAGGTAGTAGCATTACAAGTTCAGGTGGCTTAGTTATAGGCACAGGTGATATAGCTATAGGGGCAAGATGATGGTGAGATGGCAGCTTTGCGAGCCCAGGTGGCTCGGTTATAGGGGAAGGTGACACAGCTGTAGGGTGATGTCCACACTTTGGTTCTTGAGCGGGATAGGACTATACAAAGGTATACTAGGGGAGAGACCCTATTACATCAGGTGTAGCAGACGGCAGCCCAGGGTCCACATAGCTAGATTGTGGCAGATATGGTTAGGGCGGGACATGAGATATCCTATTGGAGAGGACTATATGAGTAGGCTATGCCAGTAGAGTAGAGCGTTAGCAGTTTCCACCCTAGCTCACGCATCAGGTCGAGGCGGACGCAGATAGATAGCATATGGATGAGGCCACCACTTCCTCATGGGCCATCAGGGACAAGTCCTACAGGTCTGATAGGTTCTACAGGGCCTCGGCCTCCTCCGCAACAGCCATAGGATCTAGCACCGTCTGGCACCAGCTCTACCTTGTCACTTATTTTGAGACATGTATCTTGTTATGCCAGTTTTTGTATACACCATTTTTGACTAGTAGAGATAGATACTTTTATGACATCATTGTATAATTGGATTTTATTATTTTTCTATATGATGATGATCTACATGAGTTCGACGTACTACGTGCATGTGTTCCTATGGATAGATTTATTTATTATGCATATACTGTGATGACATTACTATGTTGATGCTTGTGATGCACTTGATATCTATGTGACATGATGTTTTTATGTGATACATGATGGACATGATGACTTATATGCATGCCTATGATCCTATATGCTGATATGTTACTATGATCTAATGTACACTATGGTGATGTTGTAAAATGCAACACATGATGGTTTAATTGCTTTATGTATGGATGATGATGTAATATGCAAACATTGTGATATCTATGTTTTTGTGAGATTTTTGATGTGAAATATTATGCAAACAATGTTGTAACATTAGAAAATGTCCCCTTGGGGGCTTTTCCCTCATAAGGTTTAGCTCCCGGGTCTTTAGTATGCATTTAGGGCATCTTAGTTCATATTTTAGCATCCCGATGGAATGAGACCTAGGTTCCATGGAAAATTAGACCTAGGTGGACCCCTTGAGTTGTACCCTACCAAAAATAGGGGGGAGGACTTGGGCGCCCGCGCCCTAGTCCTGCGCTATTTTGGGGTAGCCCTAATTTCCAAGTGTCAGTTTACGACTGTTATTAGGTCCTTTTGTCGACACGGTAAGTTTTGATTTTTAAAATCTTGGCAGGAGTGCTTGTAGTTGCATTATAAGAATGCTTAGGCATTCATTTGTAAACTAGATGATTACTAGCAAGCTATTGTGTTCTCAAGGTGATTCAAGGCTTTCTATTGTGTTGCAAGAGTAGGCTTGTATGTTTTGTGTGTTGATATTTGTAGATTTGAGCATCAATTTCCTCATGGCATGAAGAGCATCTTCCTCCCATGAGAGCCTCACTACAAGGTGACATAATATTGTGTTTTCATTATTGATTCCTTTGGTTTTTGCCTCTGCCTCACAAGGGCACACACTCTTTATCTAACAATAGTGTTCGAAGACTTAAGTGTCCTCCGGGGCTTGACTGAGGCAAGCCTCTAAACACCACAACCCCCAAACCAAGTCTTGTGATTGCAGGTTACAGGTGTCGTATTTGGGAAAAGTGGAGTTGAAGAAAGGATAGGTAGGCATCAAGGATTTGGGATCTGAAGAAAAGGACACAGGAGCACTTCTAGGACTTGGGCACTTGCTCTTGTGTCCTCTGCATCTGAGTTTCAGAAAATAAAAGTTACAGGGCTAATCAGTGTTGGAAGGAGGTCTGGATTCCATGAAGAAACCAATACATTGGACTTGGGTGCCTACTCCAGTGTCCCCAACTATTCCACTTCGGAACCCTGAAAATAGGTATTCTGTAATTTGGTATTTTACTCCTGTCTGCAAGAGCTTTTTCTGTCATTCGTCAATTTGTTGTCATATTTGCATAACTAGGTTTTTAATGGTTAATTGGACATAAGAGAAGGAAAATTAATAATTGAATTCCCTAATCCAAGTTTCCCTACATCTGCAAGTGACCTAGGGTATGATAGTTCTCATCACTCGACCCTAGATCCTTGAATGTATAGTGGAGAGGTAGATTTAAACATCTAAAATCTAAAACATTGATAAATCTAATTTTCCCCTAAACATTTTGGTGAACCCATGTTTTTGGACTTAAATTGCAACTTTCTGAGTGTTTTTATTTAGATTTGTATTGATTTCCTTCATTCATTTTATTTCATTGAGAAAAATTCAAAAAAATTGAAAAATTGGAAAAATACAAAAACAAATTGCATTGTTGGGCTTACTAAATTACATCAATTCTTTCTAAATTTTCCTAATTCATGATTTTTACATCAGATATGATATAAACTACAGAAAAATCCAAAAATTTAGAAATTTGCATTGCATTTTCATCATTTAATTGCTAGGGTTTTGTGGAAATTTTGACAATTTTATATAACCTAGTAATTCCAAAATCTAGGGTTAGTAGGCAAAATATTTTATCAGATTTTTATACTGATTTTAGAGGCTCATTAAAATTAACATTTGGCTGTATTCTTGCATTTTAGTGTAAATTTGCATTTAGATTTAAAATATTTGCATTTTTGCATAGAAAATTTCAACAAAAACTAGCAATTTTGATGCATTTTCATTAAATTTGCATGGGCATTTTGCATGATCAAGCTTGAAAATTATTTTCAAATCTAATATCATGTAATTTTCATCATAAATCAGACTCCAAATCATTTTCATAGCATTTTTTCCCAAGATCTCAAACCTAGGGCTTCGAAAACAATGATTTTCACTAAATTTGGTCTTATCGACTCTCCAAACTTGCACCATAGGTGTGTTGTGAAAGGTATTTTGGAATTTTTTTTCTGTTATAAAGATAATAATTTTCTTCCCCTCATAGAAATATTCACAACACCCTTTTAACGGGCTCTTGTAGTGAAAATTCGGTGAAAAACTACACATTTTGGCTATTTTTGCCCTAGGGTTTGACCTAGTTTGCACTCTAAGCGTGTTGTGATCAATTTTATGAATTGAGGTGACTGATATTATTGATATTATTTTCTATACCTCCTAAAAGTTCTTACAACACCTCCTTTTCTAGGTCTTGGAATTAAAAACCCGTGAAAAATTGCATATTTTGCTATATTTTCACTAGGGTTTTAGCTTAAGTGGCACTAAAAGCGTGTTGTGTTGGGTATTTTGGAACCAAGTGGTTATTATTACTGATATTATTTTCTTTCCATCATCATTTTCATCATAACACCCTTTGTTATGCTCTTTTGCATTGAATTTTGGTGAAAAAAGTGCCTATTTTGACATATTTTCACTATATTTTGACTTGGCATTATCTTGGATTTACATCAAGAGTGTGTTGGGAGTTATCATATTGCTGTTTTGGACTGATATTAGACATATAACTTTCTGACATTGACTTATATCCTTACAACATCCTTTGTTTCATTCATCGGCATTGAAAAGAGTACAAAAACCCAAGCATTTTGGTCGTCAATCATATCCTTCTCCTAGGATTTGTTCTCTTAGTTTGTGCGTTGTATGCTTTGGTATAAGATTTATGACACTTTGTCCTAAAAACCATATCCCTTTGAGTAGAAGTAAAAGATTAATGGGATCTAGTGCTCTTGAAAAAGTTGGTACTTTGGACACCTTCTTTACAAAGGGAGAAACTCAAATTGTGAAAGATAGTATACATCCTCTAACCACAATGGAAGAACAAACTTTTCATGATGTTGATAACACTATTGAGGAAATAGGATATGTATCTAATGAGAAAATAGAAAAATTGGATAAGGAGCTAGCTGAATATTAATCACTTATGGAAAATAAGAGAATAGCTGAAGAAGCCGTCCCTACAATTCATAACATAAGAGAATTGATAAAAGAAGGACAAGATGGTGTTAATGCAATTCGTGGTCTAGCACATATTGTACAAATCAATATCATGCCAGTGACCGAATGTGCACAAATGATAAATAACACTCCATCACCATCTCATACTCAAGTTTTGACACCTATACCGATTACGAGAATATCCACTTTTACGTCAACGATCTTAACAACTAATGCAAACACTTATAGTAATGCTAGAACTGGTATTGGAGTATCTAATGGTAGTAATTACAAAGTAGTGGGATTTAATTATTAGAATTTGGTTCCTAAAGGGACCTCTTCTATGAATACTTGTTCTCAACCTCCTATCTATTCAACTTATTCCCAGCCACCTATTACATACTCGCAACCATCTTCCACCTATCATTATGGGCAACTATCGTTAACATATTCTTAGCGTCCACCTATTGTATCTCAACCTCAATCACCTCCTCACCTTGGTTCTAATTCCTCACAACAAACTGCATCTCCCAATGATACCATCCTAAACCAACTTTTACAAGGCATGATTGCTTTGCAACAAAAGGTAACAAACTTGACAAATTCTTCGTAGCCTAGTCTACCAACATATCATGCCCATAATCCATTATCCTATGCAATCTTGAGAGCTCCTATGCCTGAGAGGTTTGAGACTCTCTGCTTTGAAAAATATGGTGGAAAAGGAGATCCTAATATTCATGTGGCAACATTTACAGCTATGTGTAATGATTTTTATTTTGAAGAGGATTTGTTAGCAAAACTTTTCCCATGATCTCTCAAAGATATTGCTTTAGAATGGTTTTTCTCATTTCCTCCAAATTCAATACACTCCTTTTTGCATTTGATTGATCAATTTTTACAACATTTTCAAGCAAATATCAGAACCCAAGTCACCCTTATTGACTTGGTTCAATGTAAACAAGGTCCGAAAGAAACGTTAACTGGATTCATTAGTCGGTATCAAGGACTTTATGCACAGATTCAGTATCAGATGAAAGATGAGGATGTTCAAAAGATATTCATTACAAATCTACAACCTAATATTTGTGATAAGATTCTCTTGATGAAATACAATTCCTTTTGACATTTATGCACTGCTCTTCACGATTACCAACTTTCGTCTAGTCAGTATGAAAACCAAAACTCATCAGCTCAAGTTGGTCAATCCATGGGTGGATCATCACAAAACAATTTTATGAGAAACAATAATAGGAGTTTCATCAAGATCAATGGACCAAATATGGATGTGTCTTCTATAAATAATCCAAAGAAAGCATTATATCAACCAAGAAAGTTTACTTCGATATTTGAGTCTTATCATTCTATCATGAACGAAGCTGTGAGTAATAATATTCTGAAGCTTCCCCCAATCAAGCCTATTGATCCTAGTAAACAAGGACCTTACTTCGATGCTAATGCCTTTTGTCATTATCATCGAATGCAAGGACATGACACTGAATGATGCATGCATCTTAAACATGAGATACATGACCTTATTGATTCAAATGTCATCTAGGTATTGGGTGTGAATGACAATGGAAATAAGTCGGTTGCTCCGCCGAATCGGAATTTACAAGTCTTCACTAATCCTTTCCCTAAGCATACTAAAAATAATATGGTGGAATAGGGTTTAGTGGAAGTAGATGAGGATGATTACTTGGACTATGATTGTATCGTCAGAATGATTGAAGTGGATAAGAAACAAGTGGATAATCCACCTTGTCCTCGAAGAAATAGAATTTATGCTGAGGTTCCTCCCTCGGTATCCCTGTATGGATTGGGAGACAATCAAAATGCATCAGAAAAGCAAGAATGACAACCAATACAAACAAGTAAGATGGTATAGGATGATTCCCATCCCCGTGCTAGAAAGATTCAACAACGAAAACTTGATAAAAATTAGAAAAGAGCTAGAGGACTGTCAAAAATTGGAGAAAATAGTGGTTCCCCTCCTCATAAGCAACAAAAAGTTATATTTACACAAGGAAAAACAAATCAAACATCACACGATAATCAACAAAACTTTCATATGAATCACTCAAATTTTGCATTAAATATGATCAAATACGTCTCCAAGAGGTTTGCAAGCTCTAACATATAATATGAAGACCCTACAGGTAAGTATCTCTAACCCTTTATCTCTCTCATGATGTGCTTCCCCTATGATGTGTTATGTGCTGTTTAGGCCTCCTGGGATGACCTCAGATTCTCCCGTAAGGTCCGGGATACCAGAAAACTGCCTCTATTATGACCTTCTCCTATTTGTATCATCATTCTTCTAAATTGCCTCTCTCTGATTTCATTGTTGTGTGTTGTGTCTTACGGACATAGCATCGTGGTTGGTGACCTAGCGGCACCCTCCTATGTAACTGTCCCTAAGACACTTGTTTCTCCTCTCTTATTTATTGTTTCCCTTCCTCTAGTGTTTCCACCTAGCAAGTGGATGACGACAAACATTTATACTAATGCGGACCTAGTGTCCCTTTTGAGAGAAATAAAAAAATAGACTTAGTTCCTAATATGATGATGGGGTTGTATATCTTATCCGATAGTTGGCTAGTGGAAGCACTCATGGTTTCCGCATAGTGACTTTCATGATGTTTCTTTCGCATTTACAAACCTTAACAATACTACTGCTCTATGCACCTTTGTTTGCCTTTGAATCTGGCATTGGCGGTACTCGATTCAGAGAGCTTTGTGATATAGCCCTATGGTTATCCTCAAACTCTAAATTCATTATATAACCTTGGCTATTTGTGTGGTTAATCATATGCATTGATGTTGTTGTTTATCATGATGTTGTAGACACTAACATGTTTCTTGCATGGATGTGTTTGTGGTAATATTTGGCAATCGTAAAGTACATGTCACCTCCAGGGGGCATGGGCTTTGCAAAAGTTAGTGTTCCCTTGTGTGTTTTCTTCCTACCTTAACGTGCTTGATATTGATAAATGATATCAACCACCTTAAGGTGGGAGCATATATAAGGTAAGTTGTCTGTTGTAGATGTTAGCTATGTGCTTGACCTCAGGTGCAGTCTAAAGACTTGATCGATGAGTGCATCCTACATCCTGAGTTTGTTTGCAATCAATCAATCAATCATATAAGCCCTCTATGGAGGTGGGATATCATGTATATCCTTTTTATCTTAAGCCCTTTGCAGAGGTGGGGATGGTGTATTTCTCGGAGCATATTGCATCATCCTGTCATTTTCAAAAGTCCTCTGCGGAGGCGAGGAGCGGTTCTATGACTAACTCAACCCTTAAGCGTGTTTTCGATGATTGTTGTGGTGAAGCCCAATCATCGGTGTGTGCCTGTAATGTGCCTGAGATGGTGTTGGTCCTAGAGATAGGTACACTCCATCGCTCGTCTATCGTGTTTTCTCTGTGTCTTCAAGTGTGTGTGTTTTGGCATGCTTGTTTTGTTTGCGTGTTTGTTGCCCCATATGCAGTCTAAAAACTTGCTCAATGAGTGCATCCTGCGTTTTGGGAGGTTTTGCGCGTCTTGCATGTGTGTTGCCCCATATACAGTCTAAAGACTTGCTCGATGAGTGCATCCTATATTATGGGAGGTTTGTTTACTTTCCAGTACTTACCTACATTTTATATATATGAGAAAAAGAAAAGAAAAGATATCATTTCTATCTTCCATGCATTAATGTGACTTCTATGCATTGACTGTCTTCTCCGTGTTCTACATGACTGTAACTGCTTTCTCCATGTTTTACGTGCCTGTTACTATCTCCTATGCAATTGGCGTGTCTTCTCCATGCTTGGTGTGTTTGTTGTGTTTGTGACCTTACTTTAATGCATGTATTGGCCTCATGTTTATACATACATTAAAGTGGGGGCTAAATGTAACGTCAGAAAATGTCCCCTTGGGGGCTTTTCCCTCATAAGGTTTAGCTCCCGGGTCTTTAGTATGCATTTAGGGCATCTTAGTTCATATTTTAGCATCCCGATGGAATGAGACCTAGGTTCTATGGCAAATTGGACCTAGGTGGACCCCTTGAGCTGTACCCTGCCCAAAATAGGGGGGAGGACTTAGGCGTCCGCACCCTAGTCCTGCCCTATTTTGGGGCAGCCCTAATTTTTGGGTGTCAGTTTATGACCATTATTAGGTCCTTTTGCTGACACGGTAAGTTTTAATTTTTAAAATCTTGGCGGGAGTGCTTGTAGTTGCATACATAAGCATGCTTAGGCATTCATTTGTAAACTAGATGATTACTAGCAAGCTATTGTGTTCTCAAGGTGATTCAAGGCTTTCTATTGTGTTGCAAGAGCAGGCTTGTGTGTTTTGTGTGTTGATATTTGCTGATTTGAGTATCAATTTCCTCATGGCATGAAGAGCATCTTCCTCCCATGAGAGCCTCACTACAAGGTGACATAATATTGTGTTTTCATCATTGATTCCTTTGGTTTTTGCCTCTGCCTCACAAGGGCATGCACTCTTTATTTGACAATGGTGTTCAGAGACTTAAGTGTCCTCTGGGGCTTGACTAAGGCAAGCCTCTAAACACCACAACCCCCAAACCAAGTTTTGCGATTGCAAGTTACAGGTATTGCATTTGGGAAAAGTGGAGTTGCAGAAAGGATTGGCAGGCATCAAGGATTTAGGATCTAAAGAAAAGGACACAAGAGCACTTCCAGGACTTGGGAGCTAGCTCTAGTGTGCTCCACATCCAAGTTTCAGGAAACAGAAGTTACATGTCTGATCAGTGTCGGAAAGAGGTCCGGATTCTGCAAAGAAACTAGTACCTTTGACTTCGGTGCCCGCTCCAGTGTCCCTGACTATTCTGCTTCAAAACCTCGAAAAATAGATATTCTGTAATTTGGTATTTTACTCCTGTCTGCAAGAGCTTTTTCTATCATTCATCAATTTGTTGTCGTATTTGCATAACTAGGGTTTTAATGGTTAATTGGACATAAGAGAAGGAAAATTAATAATTGAATTCCCTAATCCAAGTTTCCCTACATCTGCAAGTGACCTAGGGTATGATAGTGCTCGTCTCTCAACCCTAGATCCTTGAATGTATAGTGGAGAGGTGGATTTAAACATCTAAAATCTAAAACATTGCTAAATCCAATTTTTCGCTAAACAAATGTGATATCTATGCTTTTGATGTGAAATATTATGCAATCGATGAGGATAAATGACATAACTATCATGATCTAAATGTTTAAGGCCACTAATGCACCTAAATGATAATGAACTAATGATGTACACACCTATTTATGACATGCAATATGCTTTATGGATTGTTTTTGTTGTCCCCAGTATACTCAATCATAAAATAAAAGAACACTTAGAAGAATTGGACTTAAGAATTGGGATAAATGGATAAATAGATTTTTTGACACTTGGATTTTTTTGACAAGGATGAAATGCTTATAATGAAATGCAATTTGATATCTATGGATGTGGATTTTGTCATCTTCATATACAAGTTTTTGAAGTACTTTGTTTCATCATTAAGCTTTTAAAATGTTGTAAGAAAATACAAGCATCTAGGTATAATTGAACCAGATGACCTGAGTATTACTTATATGGATTTTGATTTAGCAAGTTAATACAAGCATCTAAGTATAATTGAACCAAGATGACCTGAGTATTGCTTGCGTATCAATAGACAAGGGTTACACCTGTTTCATGTTTAGACCTCTAATGTCCTTGATGATCATTATGTTGATCATGTCGTTAGACAAGGCTTCACATTACTAAAGATAAACCCACAAACAACAAACAAAGAAAATGATTATGCCCCCATCATAGCTCCTCTAGTTTTTGACATCCTTGAGTAGCATAAAAAGACATAATAACAAAAATCATGATGTAAGACACATTAAAAACCTTTTTGCCATAGATATATGTTTTCTTGCAATAACTTGATAGAGTCCCATTTGATGTTTAGGCAGGCTGGGGTTTGTCTGGTTTTGTTTGATGTCATTTTGTTAGGATGATGTTTAAAGCTTGCATGTTGCACTGTTTGCTGTCTAGTGATAAAACCATGATCCAGTTTGTTATCCTTTGAGTTGTAGCATTCAAAAATCTAATTCACTAACTAGGTCAAGGATTTGCCCCTAGTTAAGCAAAGGATCGATTTATTATGGATTAACTAACAATAGACACGAAGAAATGGGCCCTAAGGGACTGACCTAGTGCCTCAGGGGATCATCGATGATGGCCTTGCCTACGTGACAACGTAGAGGCAATGTAGTTTGGGGTGTGGACTTTGTGGACCTAGGACCTAGGCGATGGGAAATGGTGCAGAGCGGATGGACAAAACGATGGGTGATAAGGGATGGAATGGATGGGAAAGGAGCCTCGAGGGTGCATCAATGATGGCCTTGCCTATGTGATAACTCAGAGGCGACGTAGTTTGACAACGGTTCAATGGATTGGTTGAGGATGGATGACAAGATGGATGCAAGTTTGGATCGATAGCCTGGTGGAATGAGGTGATAAGGATGAGCGAACAACAAGCTATGGTAGGTGTCTCGATGTGATCGGGTGGATGCAGTTTAGAAAAGACTGGATGAGGATTGAAGTCCTAAGAGATGGAGGGATTTGTTTATCACAAATAGCACCTGTTTACTAGGTTTTCACCACTTTCTTTTATTTGCATGATTAGTTAAAATACACATGACGCCTATTTGCTAGGTTTTCATCATGGTATCTATCCAAGGTGCATGTTTACTAGGTTTTCACCTGAGGACAATTTTTTTATTTTTACTTTTTGTTATTTTTCCATTTTTTTATTTTTTTGTTCTTTTTGTATTTTTTTGATTTTTTTGTTATTTTTGTATTTTTTAAATTTTTTTGTTATTTATTTATTTATTTTTGTTATTTTTCTATTTTAAATTTTTTTTTTTTTGTTACTTTTGACTCCCTTGCATTGGGGTTTAGGTGTAGAACTTGCGAAGATGCATGCTGTTGATGGGATCATCGAACAGTTCACCTTCTGATGTGGATAGCTGATAAGCACCTGATCCATAGGCAACAACTATGACATAGGGACCCAACCAGTTGGGTTCAAATTTCCCCTTTTCCTCTCTATCTTGTTGATTTCTTGGATTCTCTCTTAGAACCAAGTCACCCACCTGAAAGACTCATGGTTTGACCCTGTGATTATAACTTCATGACATTCTCTGCTGGTATGCCATAAGATGGTTGAAGGCATGTTGTCTTCATTCTTCTAGCAGTTCTAGCTCTTGGAGTCTTGATACTCTGTATTCCTCATCATTTATGAGACCCTTTAATGACACCCTAAGGGAAGGTAACTCAACTTCTATAGGCAAGATGGCTTCAGAGCCATATATGAGGGCATATGGTTTCACACCTATGGGAGTGCGTATACTGGTTCTGTAGGCCCACAACGTGAGGTTTAATTACATGTGTCAGTCACAACCAGCCTCACCGATAGTCTTTTTGAGTATCTTCAGGATAGTTTTGTTCGATGCCTCAGCTTAGCCATTAGCTTGCGGGTAGTATGGAGTGGAGAAGCGATGTTGAATGTGGAATTTATCACAGAGTTCTTTCACATCCTAATTCTTGAAAGGTTGCCCATTATCCGTGACAATGGATGATGGAATACCATATTGCATATGATGTAGTTAAGGATGAAATAAGAGATTTGTTTCCCTGTGACATTGGTTAATGGAACAACCTCAATCCACTTTGTGAAATACTCAGTGGCTATGATAATGAATTTGTGGCCATTGGAGGATGAAGGGTGAATCTTGCCTACTAGATCAAGTCCCCATTGGCAGAAGGGCCAAGGTGTCGTTAAGGGTTGCAACTCCTGTGCTGGTGCATGTATGAGGTTCCTGTGGATTTGGCATTTAGTGCATCTCTTTACAAAAATTATAGGAGTCTTTTTCCATGGTTGGCCATTAGTATCCGAGACGCATGAGCTTCTTCGCCAAGGTAGGACCACTAGAGTGTGTCTTGCATATTCCTTCATGTACTTCACTCAGAGCAGTATGATATTCTTCACTATCCAAACACCTAAGGAGAGTACCATCTATACCTCGTCGATACAGGGTTTCTGCGATGATGGTATATTGGGATGCTTGGTGTATAAATGTTTACTTTTGGTTGTGTGATAGGTCGGGTGGTAGGATATTCTCTTTTAGATAGGTGTAAACTTTACCATATAAGGGAGAATCAGACCCTATGATGTGGTAAATGGTGCTGGTTTCTGGGATTTCATAAGTAGGATAGGGGGTAAGCTCCACCAAAAACTCATAATGAGAAATATTTTTAGGTATGTCAAGAATGGATGCAATAGTAGCCATTGCATCTGCTACTTTATTTTCCAATCTTGGTATCGGCTTGAAGGATATCACAACAAAATAGTCTTTGAAATCATCCACCATACGCTTGTATGGTATCATTTTCTCATCCTTAGTTTGATAATCGTCATTTGATTAATGAGGATTTGTGAGTCCCCGTACACATGGAGTTCCTTGACCTTCCAATCTACTACCATTTTCATGTTGATAACCAGTGCTTCATACTCTACCACATTGTTGGTACATGGGAACATAAGTCTGTATGACTTGGGGATTGTATCTCCATGTGGTGTTACCAACAAGATTCCTGCTCCAGATCCATGTTGAGTGTATGACCCATTAAAGTAAAGTTTCCAGGCTGTGGTAGTGATGTTGAAGATAGACGCATCTAGAAATTCAAATCTCAATGGATTGTTGTCTATCAAAGGTGCATCCGCCAGCTGATTTGCAATGATTTGTCCTTTTATTGCTCTTCTATCTACATACTCAATATCAAATTCATTGAGTATCATGACCCATTTAGATATTTTACCTGTTAGGGTAGCTTTGTTGAGTAGGTATTTTAATGGATCAATCTTCACCAGTAGTTTGATAGAGTGTGAGATCATGTAGTGTCTCCACTTTTGGGAAGCAAAGACAACTGCAAGGCATGCTCTTTCAATTGGTGTATACTGCAATTCATAACCTACTAGTGTCTTGCTGATGTAGTAGATTTCTTGTTCCTTTCCTTCATGGTTGTGTTGGGCTAGCAGAGCTCCAAGAGTTGTGGGTGTAGCTGAGATGTAGAGTAGCAATGGCTTGCCCTAAATCGGTAGCATCAAGACTGGTGGTTTCATTAGATACTCCTTTAGATGTTGAAATTCTTGCTCACACCTGTCATCCCATTTGAATGAAACATTTTTGTGTAAGAGATGTGTGAATGGATGACACTTATCTGCCAGTTGAGAGATAAACCTTCTAATGGATTGCAACTTTCCTTGTAGAGACCGCAACTAACTCAGATTCTTAGGTGGTGGCATTTCAATGATTTCTTTTACCTTGGCTGGGTCCACCTCTATTCCATTAGCTGATATGATATATCCAAGGATTTTACCAGATGTTACTCTGAAAACACACTTTTTTGGATTTAACTACACATTAAATTGCTCTAGTCTTGTGAAGATCTTGTCCAAGACTTGTAGATGCCCTTCTTTGGTGAGCGACTTGGCTAGGATGTCATCTACATAATCTTCCATGATGGTGTACATCATGTCATGAAAGATTGTAGTCATTGCTCGCTGATATGTTGCCCCGCATTCTTTAGTCTGAATGGCATGATGCACCAACAATAGGTACCCCATGGACATGTGAATACCATTTTGTACTGATCCTCCAGTGCTATTTTGATTTGGTTATAGTCATAGAATCCATCCATTAATGACAACATGGTGTGCCTTGTCGTTAGATTGACAATGATGTCTATGTTTGGCAGAGGAAAGTCATCTTTTGGACAAGACTTGTTTAGATCTCTGAAGTCATTGTAAATTCTTATCCTCCCATCATGTTTGGAAATAGGTACAATGTTAGAAACCCATTATGGATAATCAATGGCTCTGATGAACCCCACATCTAGTAGTTTCTTTAGTTCCTCTTTGACCATTAATGCTATATGTGGGTGCATTTTTCTCAGTTTCTTTTTAACAGGCTTAGCCCCTGGAGCTAGTGAAAGATGATGCATTATAAGGTTTGGATCCAGTCCCATCATATCTGCATATGACCAAGCAATGTTAATCTATATCTATTTGAAGAATTCAGTGAATTTTGGCTTTTCTTGTGCTAATAATGATTGTGCCATATGGATTGTCCTTGGGTTCTCTTCTGTGCCGATGTTTATTGGTTGAGCTAGTTCAATCAATATTGAAGATCTCTCCTAATATGCATGGTAGGGGAGAGTGTCAATCCCTTCATTTGTTGGTGCCTCAGAGAGGTTTTCACTGCCAGATACACCTTTTCTTTTTACTTTTTCATGATCTAACACTATTGCGGAGTGGTTTTCATCGTTAGATCTACTTTTTATTTTTATTATTTTTTGACTGAAACGATTGACACTCTCTCCAAAGTATGCCACATTGTTAAGTTTGATGGTGAAGCCAGCCTTGTGGTCTCCTATGGGTAAATGGTCCCTAAGCTCTAGATAATCGATGATAGCGTCATCATTTTAAAATGTATCTAGTTCAGGGGTAGTGTCTTGCAAATCCCAGTCTATCAATTCAGGATGCACTAGGTGTAATGGATCATATGGTTGGTCCGATTGAAGGGTGGTGATAGTTAGAATGGAGGAGTCAATAGAATAGGTAAAGGTATTGACAAGGTCTATTATGGTACTCTCCTCAAGTTGGTTCATCAAGTGTAACATCGTACTCTCTTCATGAAGTTCACATTCGTCATATTGTAGATCAAACTCTAGCGATCTAGCCCTAGAGTTTTATCCCTTATGTGTCGTATTAGTAGAGCTATACTGTTGAACCACATCAATCTCTTTGTTTTCCCAAGATGTTTCTGAGAGGCTGTCCTATCCATACTTATTGGAATCTGTTTCACTCCAATCTTGTAGTTGGTGAAGCTATTCTATGAAGTTAGTGGTAACTGATTGTTTGTCTTTTTCTTGGAGTTTCTCCTTACCTTTGATCTTCTCTTTACCCTTGTATCCCAACCTAGTTGTGTCTCAGGCTGTGGAAGTAGAGGGTTGAATTGGTTCTATGATACCATCTTTCCTTAATCCTATGGGACCATGTCCTTCATATCCCATCCTTTGCAAAATAGAAAACCCTTGACCATATTGTGCAATGGGTATCTCAGGTTGATGATCATTTGGTGTCGTTTCACTATCTTCATCTTTGTAAAGCCATTGTAAGAGATCTTTTTCATCACTCTCATCCGATAAGTTTCCCCATCTAATGAAAGAACCCATAGAAGTCTCTAATGATTTGGCCTTGTTCAATAAGGATTTTCCATAAGATTTTGGTGATATAGGCAGCTGTGCTAGATAAAAAGATTATTCAATGGCATATTCTCCAACTCCCTTGTCCTTGACTTTGACTTTACACTCTGATGTTTTGGAGGTAGAAGCTAGAGAACTTGGATCCACATGGTGTGAAAAAGAGGGAGATGCTCGATTGGTAGGGATTACAACTTCTGGTTTTGATTGGATGTTGTTGCAGTACTGGAATGGATCAGGGTCCCCTTGTATGGTAATTTATTGGCCATTCTGTGGGAACTTGATACATTGATGGTATGTTGATGGAACGGTCTTCATTGCATGGATCCAAGGTCTACCTAGAAGAATGTTATATGCTAGCTCCATGTTGAGAACTTGGCACACCACATCTCTCTCTATTGGTCCAACCTGTAGCGGCAAGACCACAGTTCCTTTGGAAGTTCTCTCTTCTTTGTCATATGACTTGATAGTTATTTTCTTTTTAGGATCAATGGCATTTTGTGAAAACCCCAATGTAAAGATTAAATTTAACATGCATATATTTAAACCAGCACCTCCATCTATTAGGACCATTTTTATTCGATGTTTGTGGATTTGGGCCTCAATGTGGAGGGATTCATTGTGTGGTTGGTTGATGGACATATCATCTTTCTTTGTGAAGGATAATAAGTGTGGTGTGTTTAGATGACCTACCATAGCTTGGAATTGCTCTTGATCAAGGTTTGTGGGAACAGTTATTTCCGAGAGAGCTTTCTCTAAGATGGCTTTGTGGGATGGGGATATACACAATAACTCTAAAATGGATATGTGTGCGGGTGTTTTATGGAGTTGGTCAAGGATGCTATATTGGTTTGATGTGGATGATGACTTGGGTGGAGCTCCTTGTAGAGTAATGTTTCCATGACGAATGGTCACATTACAGTCAGGAGTATTATTGATAGTGATTACATTGATGTGTGAATCACTATGTGAGATATGATTGACGGTGTACTCATAAGAAACATTATTATAGTTTGCTTTGTCAGCACCATTGTTGTTTTGATTGGATGATCCTCCTTTCTCATAGTGTGGAAGAGGATTTTTGAATGCTATATGCTATTCATTAGTGGTATGCCCTTCAATTTTTATTACTTTTTGATCAATGAGGTCTTGAACGACATGTTTTAGTGCTTGACAATTATTTGTTTTATGTCCTTTGTTTCTGTGATATTTGTAAACGTTGGAATCACTCCACCAAGTGGGTTTAAATTTTGGTTCATAATCATGCACCGGTGGAACTGTTATGAGGTTACCCACAATTAACTTCCTAAGGGCAGATTTGAGAGACTCTCCTAGTGGTGTGAATTTTCTCATAGGAGGAAAGTTGGTGGGTCTTTGCTCATTGCTTTGAGGTTTGTTAGATGGTATATTGTTTTGTGGTTTCGATAGATTGAAGATTGGTTGTTTTTGTACCACATTTTTAGTATCCACCAAACCATCATTTACAATGGGTTTGTTCTTGTTCTAAAATCGTGACTTGTTCGCATTGTTACTAGAGCTAGGGGTGTCTTTGTATAGCTTAATTTTCCCCTTTGTTATCAAGGCTTTCTCAATGAGTAGCCCCATTTCAATGACCTTACTAAAAGTAGTTGGGAATTGTATTTGGATTTGATAACTCAGTTCCATGGTTAGGTTGTGAACAAACATTTCTATCATATGTTTCTCTGGTATGTGGTAGGGACATTTGCTTGCAAGTTGTCTCCATCTTTGCAGGAAAGAGGCAAAGGATTCTCCCCCCTTTTGCTTGTTATTACAGAGGTCCAACATGGAGATTTTGTGTTCGATATTGTATGAGAAATGTGTTACAAATTTATCTACTAGCTCATCAAAAGTGTGGATGCCGGGAGGTAGGTGGGAGAACCATTCCATTGCTTGGCCTCCTAAGCTTCGTGGGAATAGTTGCATAAGATATGTTTCGTTGTGTGCAACTTCTAGGCATGTTACGCTAAATTCCCTTATATGATCTCTTGGATCACCTTTTCCTTGATACTTATCAAATTTTAGAACCTCAAACCTTGAGGGAAAAGGGATCATGAGTAAATATTTATCAAAGGGATATGGTGAAATATCCTCAAGGGAGCAATGTTTTGTTGTAGCCCCACTTTGGATGTCCATCAACTATTTTTGCAAGGCTTAGATTTGTGTTGTTAATGTGTCCAATGGATTGGGTGTATCCTTAGCCTTTTCTGTTTTAGAACCATCTTTGTCATTTTTGGATCCATCTTTTGAAGACTCAGCTTCATTTGAGGAATTGTTCTCTCTGAGATTTGAGACATCAAAATCTGAGGGCATCTTAGCTCCTTGTTGAGCTAGCATAAGGAAATATTTATGAGGATCCATGGCAATGACCCTATCCATCATCTTTAGGAATTTTTGATCATGGAGTTGTTTAAGGATTTTCTCTTGACTAACCTCCTCATCATCATAATTATGCCCACTATTGTGAAGGGAACCCATTTTTGCTTTTGTTACAGTTCTCACGCATACCAAGTTATAGTTCCTCTGAAGAGTTAAACTTTTCTGTCTCCACACTAAATGAGTGTATGATGTTGGACGGCTCTAGAGGATTATCCTCTTGTGTCAACAAATAGGGGTTTTTGGCTTTCTAAAACAATTGGCTTTTAGTATGGATATCCGTTTGGGTGGTTACATGTGCGGCAATTCGCTCTGATAAGGAGGCTTCCTAGCCTGTAGAGGTTACACTCTACAGGGTTTTGAGGGAAACATTTGTTGGTGTAACACAACATCACCCGTTGTTTGCAATTTTCATCACAAACACAATTTATTTATAGCGACTTGGAAGTGGCTTGGCTTTAGCCCATTATTGCCCGCTTGGAAGGATAGAATTCCAAGGGCAGGCATCTTCTAAAGGTAACACATATAAAATGACGAGTTTGGCATTTTGGTCACCCAAGAAATGGGAGAGCATAGTCCTATCATCATTTCCAAACACAAAATACACTAGTTCTTTATCCTCCTAGTTAAAAACTAAGTGCGTTTACTCTACCAAGCACAATCCATTTGACAAGATAGAAAAAACTTTGAAAAGATGGTTCATTTTTATCCCCCCTAAACAAATCTATGTGAAGATTGTTGTTGAAGGATGAAAAAAATTACTTTCCTTTAATTTAAGATAGATGAGAGATTTGTAATTGCAAGATTGACTTGAAAGATTTGTTCAGTTTTTATCCACCTAGGTTGGGACTATGTGTAAGTTGTAATGCAACAATACAACTTACTTCCTGCTAATTAGATCTAAGTAAAAATTTGCATGAAGATATCAAATTTCTTCCTCCTAATTATATCTAGATGAAGTTATGATGCAATTAAATGACTAAACCAAGCTCCTACACCTACAAGATCATTGTGTTAAAGGCCTCCATTTGATGACTGATATTCCTGCAACCAAGGTTAGTATCGAAGATTTTACAAATTTGATACAATTCTCTGATAGAGATCAGATGCGCTAAAACATCGAGTGGATGCGTAGAAAGACAAAATGGATGTGTAGGATTACAAATGCATAGAAAGATCTAAGTATGTGCAGGAAGAAGTTTTGAATGTGCAGATAGAATGAATGCACTAAAATAGTGGTCAGATGTACAGAAAGAATCTTTATATGCACCAGATTGTCATTTTCATCATGGATGCACAAAACTAGAAGAATGAATGCACCAGAATGACCTATCACACCTACAACTTGACCAAAAACTCAAAATAGAGATTAAAAACGGGGCTAGGCCCCACGGTGGGTGCCAGAAATGTTAGAGGAAAATGTGAACAATAGTATTAACAACTAAATATCCAATAACTCAATGAAATTGATGTAAATACAATAAACAAAGATATTACCTTCGTAGATTGATTTACCTTGTAGCTTCCATTGTTGCTTATCTCGTATCGATCTTGTGTATGATTTTAGCTCTCAGAAGTTGTACTTCCTTGCTATTGAAGATGACAATAGGAGAATGGCTGTGATTGGAATGTGCAATGAAGACTAAACTAACAATTCAATTCTAATGGAGATGGATGGTGGATAATGGAGACATGATTAGATGATTGTGATGATAATGAGGTTATGCAAATGTAATGAGGATACTTTTCCAAAGGCATGCTGGTAGCATTTCTACAGAGTAAGATAGCAAAAGCTTGAGATATGGAAATGAGGGAATGAGGGTTCCTTTTATAGGCTCAAGAAAGACCAAATCCAAGTATCAATAGATCCATGACTAGGGGAATTACCTGTGAGGTGTACGGTTGAGAAAGCTTGAGGGAATGTGCGCCAATCATAAGAGAACAAGTGTCCAAGCTCCTTTCATGAGTTATGGGAGTTAATAGAATAGATTGAGGAGTTAACTGAATAGACTAAGGAGTGAACTCAATTGACTAATTAGTTAACTGATTTGATTGATGAGTTAACTAATTTGACTAGAGGATAAATAGGACACATGGGTGAGGGAAATTAGCTAATTAAATATTAAAATATTTAATTATGTGTGCAACATGGTGAGGTGGAAGATGAGGTGGAAAGGTGATGTGGATTTATGAAATTAGGACTTTGGGATAGAGGAATTTAGGATTAATTAAATAATTTTGAGATTATTTAATTATATGAGACTATAGAAGAATTAGGGAATTTAATTAAATAAATTGATTTTATTTAATTATTGGAAGAATGTGAAGCATTTAAATAAATTAGAATATTTATTTAATTGATAGAGGAATGAGAGAAATAAATATTAAAAATATTTATTTAATTCGACTTAGCCATTTTTAGGTGTATACAACTGGGAACCATTATCCCTAATCCTACCATCTTCTTCTAATCCAACCAAACGCTATGTTTTATCATTCTTTGAAATGATGTTGCTTTGCAACACCATCTCAAAGAGGGATAAAATGTATACACCTAAAATCAACCACTCGCTGCTTCGTGGAACCTCAATCAGGACATCACTAAACCACTTTCTTCCATAATTAACTAAATAAAAACCCATTTAGATAGTTAATTAGCTAATCCCCCTTTTGAAAGTGATTAAATAATATTTTAATATTAAATCACTATTCATGCACTATTCATTCGTACCATCTCCTAGCTTTAATTGAATAAATTAAATCAACCCTTTTCCATAGTCCAACATTATATAAATATTCATTTATCTAATATCCCTTCATCCTCATCCAAAAATTAAATAAAGATTTCTATTTATTTAATTCTCTATTTTGTGCACTTTTAGTTAAGTTGATTAAAACCACTTAATGAACTTAATCACATGTTTGCACATTCCAAATCCTTAATTAACTCATTCAAACCCCTCACATCTTCCAACATGTACAAATGCACATGATTTTGTACAAGACCACATGGGTCTCTTATAAAGGGATGGGCAAGTCCCTTGTACAAAAGGTCCTTTGGTCCTCCTTTGATCCTCTCCATCCACTTCTTCCAAGGTAATCCTCCACCCTTGATCTCTCCTTGATCCAAGGACCATACTTATCCTCCAATCCTATCATGCCACTTGGTGGCCTCTCATCAATCCAATCCTCTCAACAATCTTCAACCACTGATCTTCTAAATCAATCCTAGCCCTCCATCCTTCATCCCAAAAAGCTATAAATTCAACATCAACCAAGCCATTTTAAAGTCTCCATGCAATGCAAAGTTATGCTATCATTTTTACGAGAAATCACATATATCCAACATCAAGGAGCACATCCAAAATTATCAAGGTTTACATTTGTAGTTAGTTTTTAACTTCATTTGTGTATGCATTCCTTTAGCTCAATCACAAGATTACATTAGATTATGAGTAGAATAGGCTACTATCATTCTAGCTTATTTCTTATGTTCATTTTTTATATGTACATAGGTATTAGATCTTTGATCTTTCCAAATTGCAGGGTTAATGGTGATTCCTAGTGCAATAAAAATTAGGTATCAAAGAAGAGAACGAAGGAAATTACAAGCACAAAATCTTGATAAAAAGAAAAGATATGGAAGGAGGAAGAGGAAAACATAAGTTAACTGATTGAGAAAGAGTGGATTTCTTCCATATGACTAATTTGAATTAATCAAGGACAAGATAGATTGGCAACCCTCATGGCACAAATGATGCTCTCCCTAAATTCTAAAACCCCAGATCCTCCCTAAGCATCTCTAGGAGAAGGGAGTATATCTACAATTGACTGGTCTATGGTTAATTCCATACCAAATCCATTTAAGCCTATGTTCTTGCAGAAATAGGAAAAAGAGGAGAAAGAGTTAGAGGCTCCTCCCTTAAAGGCGATTGATAGAATTTTTCAATAATATCAAGGTAAATCTAAAGATTTCAAAAATATAGTTTCATTTGTGAGTTATTTGAACATACTTATAAAAAAATTCCTAATGGAAGTATCTCACATGGAAACAAAAATTATGAAATGAAGGTATTGAAACAAAAGTTTGGTAAGCTAAATGCCCCTACATTTAATAGTAGTAATAAAATTTATGCTCCTTCCTAGTTACAGAAATTGAAAACTTATTTCGCTCTCAACCCTATGGAGGAGGAGGAGGCCACACTAATTTCCTCATAAAATTTAGAAGGTGTTGCTTATGATTGGTTGTGCCATGGGTTAATCACACAAGGACATAACCTTGTGCAAACTTTTGATGAATTCAGTCAAAGGATTCTAAATTGCTTTGAATGGAAAGAGGAAGATGACTAATTTAGAGAGATTGTAGAATTAAACAACAAAACTAAGTGGAATCCTATGTTGAAAAATTTCAACATGTTGTAATAATGGTACTAGATATTTCAGAAAATAGAATCACTTTTCTATTTGTTGAGGCTTTGTTTGAACCCTTCAAAGGTGCTCTTAAGGATTTTACACCCTCTACTCTACAAGAAGCCATCAAAAGAGCCCTAATACTTGTGCCATATATGCTAAAGAGAAAATTTCCATATCAATATAAGGCACCTACTTTTGTACCATAAAAAGAGATTTTTTAGAAAGGGGGATCACATGCATTTCTATAGAAGACCATACTTCAACCATCTATTACAAAGAGGATAGATGAGTCCACTAGAAATAAACCCAAAAAGAAGAAACTTTGTTTTTCTTGCAAAGAGTGATGGGAACTTGGTCATAGATGCCTTGACAAAGTCCAAGTACATTACATTGAGGTAATATTTGATGACGAGTTAGATCTTGAAGAACTTGAGCCACATATAATTATAAAGGATCATGGATCTTAAAAGATGGAGGATGATGGCACAAATGGAGGAACACTCTCATCTCTTTCAAGAGCACCTAGATATCATCCATTTTAAGTCTAAGGATTACTATCTAGACAATGAATCACAATTCTTATTGATAGTGGAGCTACCCACAATTTCATTGATGAAGGCTTAGTGGTTAAGAGAGGACTGAAAGCTAAGGATTTTCAAGGTTTTAATGTCATTGTTACTAATGGATTCACCATTTCATAGACTAAAATAATCTAACAACTCAACATAGCCATGGAAAATCATAAGGTATGTGACGATTTCTCTATTTTGGGTTTAGGAGAGACTGACATGGTTTTGGGTGTACAACGGTTGCATTCCCTTAGTGAGTTTTCATAGACCTATCAATCCATGGAACTCAAGTTTGAATATAAAGGAAAAAATGTGGTGCTTAAGAGGCATTTCAAATGGAACACCGTGAGTGGCCACAACTAAAATAATGGAGAGGAATTATCGTAAGGGATAAGTTGCATGGGAAGAAAGTCATTTGTTGATGCCTAGAAATTCATCCTTGGGTAAGAAATACACTTATCATACTGATATTAAAAATATTTTTGATAAGCATAGTGTGGTGTTTACTAATTTACCTCTAGAACTACCACCTGATAGAGGATTCCAAGATATCATACAGTTGGAACTAGACTCTCCACCACCCAAGAATGTAAAGGAGGAGATAGAAAAGGCCATAAATAAGCTCTTGGAGATAGGCCACATCAAGCCTACTTCTATCCCATTTGCTTCATCTATGGTTATTTTGAGGAAAAGGGATGGAGCCATGTGTATGTGCATTGACTATAGAGCTTTGAACAAGAAGACTATAAAAAATAGGTACCCTATTCCCAAGATTCATGAGCTAATTGATGAGTTCCATGGGGCTATGCATGTTTCAAAAATTGATTTGAGATTGAGTCACCACCAAATTTGAGTAAGGGATGAGGATGTACATAAAATAACATCTAGGTGTCACATTAGACACTTTGAGTTCTTGGTCATGCCTTTCAACTTGATAAATGCACTAGCCACCTTCCAATCATGCATGAATCATGTATTTAGTAAGAAATTGAGAAAAAAAGTTTAGTTTTCATTAATGACATTTTGATTGATAGAAAGACTTATGAAGATCATTTGAAGCATCTAGATATAGTTCTAGGTATATTAGAGCAACAAACTCTTTTTGTAAAGGAATCTAAATGTGAATTTGGTGTGACAAAGTTTCTATTTTTGGTCCATATTATTAGTGCTCAAGGTGTTTAGGTAGATCAACAAAAATCTAAGCCATTTTGGATTGGCCAACTCCTACCACATTGACACAATTGAGAGGTATATTTGGTCTTTGCAACTATTACATGAGGTTTGTTAAGGGTTTTTTTAGCTCGCAACCCCCTTGATTGATATGACCAAGAGGGAGCTTTTACATGGACCGAGGTAGCACACGAGATTCTTTATAAACTCAAAAGGTAATGAGTTCATGCCTAGTACTCGTCATTCCTAATTTCTGACAAGTTGTAGCTCAGTATGATGCTTTAGGTGAAGGAATTGAAGTAGTGCTAGTACAAAAGAGACATCCTATAACATTTGAAAGAAGGAAGCTAAAAGAATTAGAAAAATGATTCTCCATTTATGATAAATAAATGTTGGCCATTATTCATGCATTGGTCAAGTTTAAATAGTAATTGGTTTGTGGAAGATTCATAGTGATGCTAGATCATAACAATTTAAAGATCTTCCTTGGCTAGTTCGATCTGAATGATAGGCAACAAAAATGGGTGAGTAAGCTTCAAGCTTGTGATTTTGACATAGAGTACATGAAAGGGAAAAAATGTAGTTGCTGATGCACTTTCTTGAATGCCTACTCTATGTTCCATTTCTATTATTTATGCTAATTGGAAGGCTACTATCATGGCAAAATATATTTAAAAATTCATTTTCTACTAATCTCCTTGATGGGATAGTGAAAGATCATAGGTATATAGTGATAGATGGTCTTATCGTCTACAATAATAGAATTTTCCTAATTCCCTAATCAAGGATGAAGGAGAAGATTTTGAGAGCTTTCCATGGTACACCATTACTAGGAATCCAGGATATTAGAAAACATACAGATAGATTAGGGATAAATTCTCATTGTAGGGCCTAAAGGAGGACGTCCTTAAGCATATTAGAGAATGTGTAACTTGTCTATAAAACAAAGTAGAGCACGCCTTTCCTGAAGGATTGCTATAGCCATTGCCTATTCCAAATTAGAAGTGGGAAAGCATATCCATGTACTTCATTAAATGCCTTCCCAAGGTACATTTTAAAGATTGTATTTATGTTGTGGATAGGATAACTAAGTATGCAAACTTATTTGCTATTTTTTCAGAATTCAAAGCTTCTCAAGTGGCTAATTTATTTTTCAAACTAGTGTTTAGGCTACATGGATTGCCTAAAATTATTGTAAGTGATAGAGATAATAGATTTTTTAGTTCTTTTTGGCAAGAGTTGTTTCATTTGACTGGTGTAGAACTTACTCCTACCACAAGTTATCATCCTTAAATAGATGGACAAACAAAAATAGTGAATAAATGGGTTTAGGGGTTTTTGAACAACTATGTTTCAGATCAATAGTTTACTTAGGTTAAGTGGTTGTATTTAAGATAATATTGCTACAACACTTCCTACCACATGTCCATTGGTATGTCTCCATTTATGGTAGTATATGGTTATGATGCATTAACCTTTTTTGATTTAGTGTTTAGAGATAGTAGAGTACCAAAAGCTAGTGACTTGATTAAGCATAGCCAAGACATATTGAGATCACTCCAAGATCACCTCTAAAAAGCTCAAAATCAATAGAAGTTCTATGCAGATCAAAACCACACAAAGAGATCATTTAAGGTTAGAGACATGGTTTTTCTGAGATTGCAACCATACAAACAATCTTCCATCAAAAATGGTGGGGCTAAAAGTCTCAAACCTCACTTCTATGGACCTTATAGGATCATGATAAAAATTGGTGAAGTTGCTTGTGAGTTGGAGTTGCTAGAGAATAACAAGATCCATAATGTTTTCCATGTATCTTGCCTCAAAAGGGAACTTGGACATGTTACACCTTCATTGGATTTTCCACCCTTTGATGATGAGGGGAAAATCATTTTGGTAAACTAATGTTTTTATTAATAATAGGGTGAAGAAATTGAGAAACAAAAGCATTACAACGTATCTAGTTCATAGGAAGAATTTACTTGTAGAACATGCTACATGGGAAGGACTAGAGATTTTGGAGCATCCAAATTTATATTTCTTGAGGGAAAGCAATTTTGGGAGGGTGGAATTGTAATGTCCTGTTTCTAATAATTTAATTCAAGGACCCAAAAGATCATTCTATATTTCCCATGGACATAGGGAAAGTGACAAGGAAATAATTTTAATTTAATATTCAATTTTTTGGTATTTTCATCATTTTCATAAATTAAATTTTCAAAGGTCTTCAAAGCATTTATAGGGCCTAGATTTTCTAAAAATTGTTGGCAACATAAGCATGATGATGAAGAGACTGATGAGCATGACAATGAGTAGTGTTGTCATTGATGGAAACAAAGTATAAAGATACAATTGTGTTGGTCCAGAGAAGTTGCTGAGTGTGATGTGGAGGAGAATATAGCTAAGCATTATATATCTAAGTGTATTGTGAAATCCCTATATGACTACATTGATATCCCTCCATTTTGGTGTTCCATACTCAAACACAAATTGCTGAAGTTTTTCCTAAGGCATTTGCAGTATAAAGCCTAAGACAGGATCACAGTATTTTAGTCCGCATTGCTCTGCTATGAAGAATCTTACTATGCGGTTGTAAGTTATTTTTGGTGCATATTAAAGGAATCTAAATCCAAAGTTTTAGGTCTTGAAGCCCTCCACAGTGAAAGATAGAGTTGACAGAGTATCAAACTCTGTAATGACAGTACTAGTGGTATATTGGAATGCTCCGCATTCCACCATAGATGAATATCTCGCTATGCGGTTTTGAGGACAAGTTTACAGATGTCAGAGACATGTACTCTCCAAGTGGTAAGCATTTTTGTGGTCCACACGTTTAGTTGTGAACTAACAGTTGGTTCATTCTATGGATTACTTCACCAATGGTGTCGACCCAAAGGTGCTAAGGTTGTGCAAAGTTAAGTCATGTATGGAACAAAGTTATGGGATTAATTATAGGTTATGCTGACCTATCTGAATGTGCTACATGCTTTGGCTCTCTTCGCAAAGCATATAGTGCTGAGTTTTGGGCCGACAGGTCAAGAAGTCACACGGTACATCTATCATGCCAACTTGGTTGATGTTTTGCTTGAATGCGGTATATAAACAAGATTGATTTCTTATGTGAAGTGTGATGTGGATCAAAAAGAATGAAGTGTATGTGTGTGAGTGAAATCTGATGCAGAGGAGGATAAAATAAGATTCTGGTGAAGATGAAGTGTGTTAAGTCAGTATTCTAAGCTTTAGTGGAAGTGTATCTTCAACATAAGTTAGATGAATTACTAGCAGTTCATTATTGGCAGTGAGCCACCCCTTCTTCTATCTCTTTCTATTCAAGACAGTGAGTCCTTTCGCAGTGATCCACCTGCGGTGAGCACTTCTTTTCTGGATAATGAGTCCTTTTGGTAGTGAGCCTACTTGTATTCAGTGTTTATATTCATATATATATGTGAGCTAATCTTCACCTAGGTTTTTCCCTTTTTGGATTTTCCATGTAAAAATCTGGTGTTCATGTGTTATGTATTTTGATGGTTGATTTCATGCTTTCCTTTCTTATCTGCAAATCAAATATGCTATGTGGAATGAATGTTTAAATGCTTAAGTGGTTTCTGAGAATATTGATTCACCCCCCTCTCAGTATTTTGAATGTTCAATTGGTATCAGAGCCTAGTTCCTTGGAAAAAGCTTAACCACTTGAGGAAGATCTTGATGTGAACACATGGTGACTAGGAGATATCCTATCCATCTGGAAGAAATCCCTGCAGTTGGATTTACTAAAGAAGACTGCATAGCTGACATGAATGGAGAACTCAAATCAACCTTTGAAGATTTGAAAAAAGTTTAATGTGAGAATAGAGATCTGGAAGAAAATATTAATGAAGCAGATGAATGCATTAAGAAATTGAGATAGCAAAATAAGAAATTCAAAGAAAGATACAAGGAAGTAAATGAATAGATTAATCAATCAAATGAGACAATCACTAGTCTAAAAATGCAAATCAAGGAAGGCAAACAAATTGAAGAATGCCTAAATGAAAAATTGAAAGGTAAATATGAAGAATGCTCAAGGCTTGAACAAGAAATAGTGGTCTTAAAGACAGAGCTAGAAAAAGCAAAAAATCAAGAAGACAAATTCAAGAAGATCTCCATACTACTTGATGAAATGATTGCAAATCAAAAGGCTCCTAAGGATAAAGAAGGATTAGGATTTGAAAAGGGTGAAAGTTAAAAGGAAAATTAGACTTCAAACAATGCTAAGAAGAAGAACAATAACCAAAAGAAGATTGAAGTCAAGAAGGGTAATAACAGACAGGTCCGGAACTAGAAGAAAAATTTCAAGAAGCCACCTATCAAACAATCGGATGCACAAAGGTACTTTGGTTACTATTACTCATGCAATAAATTTGGACATAAGGCTAGGGAATGTAGAAGCAGAATGAATCAGAATGTTCAATCATTTTTTGGTTAATGTTTTATTTGCCAAATATTTGGTCATAGAGCTAGTGAATGTAGAAATCAAATGATGAATGGTTACAATAATGGCATGATGTTTACAATCCTTCAATGGTTGTAGCTGTTACACATGCAATGGATTTGGGCATAAGTCTAATCAATGCAAATCTAGAATAAATGGAAGTAAGCTTGTTCAAAATGTTAGATATTATGAATGCAACAAATTAACTCACATTGCTAAATTTTGCAGAAGTAAGAATGTGAAGATTGATCTGGTAAAGAAGAGTGATCCAGTGAAGAATGTGGATCTGGTAGAGAAGGAAAAAGAAATGGGCAAGGTTTGGAAAAAGAAAGAAGAAAATAAAGTGAAGGATGTGGTTGTGCCATTCATTGGTGCAGATGTTTCCTTTGGAAACTAAGTAGGAAGCTTTGTCTTAGGGGGATTTTTAACAAACAATATTTAAACCCCTACCAAGGATATGATGCTGATAACTTCAGCTCATGGATATGAGATGAAGGTTGATATTCTTGATCTATTGGAGAAAACACCAGTGAAAAATGTCATGTTGCGAAAGTTTACAGAGCAGTTGAAGATGATTGTGCACTAAAATTAAAATTTTGACAACTTTATCAATCTAAGCATTGAATGCAAATTAGGTTTTGCAAAAAGGGGTTATAAGAAATTTCACTTAACAAAAGATCATTTGAAATCAAACATTTGAAGAGAGAAGAGCAGTGAAAGAGAAAGGAGAAGCTAATAAAAAAATTTGTGCATGAAACCCTAACCGAAAGTGATTGAAAGGTATTTACAAATTTCTATCTTGCCCTAAGTTTTTCAATAGTATTTTGAAGATGTTTGCCCCACAATTTATAGAGGTAGTGGACTGACCCTACCCTAAATTCAAACGACATCCTTTCAAATCTATAGAGACGGATTCAGATGGTGCTTTCTCAAGTGTTCCATATGGTGTAATGCACATAGAGGATGTGAGAATCTATATCCACAGAAATATGGAAGAATATAATCATGCAAAATTGGGAGAAGTATGGGTGAATGAGCTAATCGATGATGATTTTAAGCTGAAACTTGAATGTAGGGCTTTGATAGAGAAGAAATTAGATGTGTGGAATGACTTTCCTATTTTTTGTTATGAGGATGCTTGGGTCAATTATGTGTTGAGTCACATCCATGACAAGTTTATATGGTTGGACCTTCTGCATATGATAAGCAAAGAGGCTATTAGGGTTGTAATAGGATTATACTCCACCAGAATAGTTCTGACACTGAAACCTGTGAAAAATGATGTGGTGATGAAGCTCATCAGAGAAAAGTTTGAAAAGCAAGCCCTTATTGTAAATGATATTGAGGATCCTACAGTGAAGTATGCATCAATGATGATTGGATACAAGATTTTCTTTACAAACAGAGAAAACTCTAGTTGTGCCACAATAATACATACAACATATCAAATGGTGAAAGAGAAGAAAGACATAGACCTGTGTGAGCTCCTGAGACAACATTTAATGGAGAACCTTAAAAAACTAAAGAATCTCGGTACCCCTTCGAGTATGGTACCCTAATCATATGCTTGATATTTTACTTTCTTAGAGAGATTCTAGGAACAAAGAACATAGTGTGGTTGAGAGATATTCGAGTTGCAGTACAAATCAAAGATCATTTAAGAAGGATGGGCAACTTAGAAATCTAGGAATACTTCATTATGGGGTTTCTTTAAGAATTTTTAGGAGAAAATGCATGCAAGGGAAAAAAATTCCTAAAAAGGTTGTAAAGAAATATAAGGATGACATTATTTTTATGGTCAGTAAAGATGAGTGTATCATGGAAGCAATGGAACTCAAAATAGTTTGGATTCTGGAAATGGGCTATGAAGTTGTTGAAGACATAGTCATTGGGCTTGTAGAATTAATGCAGAGCAAACCAAGAGGCCCCTCTGTAGAAAGATTTGGAACATATGAAGAAAAATCCACTGAAGTGTATTTGAAGCACAAGGAGAAAGAAATAAAGAAAAATGCTAAGAAAATGATGACTAAATTAGAGGAGATAGTATCACCAAAGACCTCTATAGAGAAATCAAAAGACACACCTACTTCACTAGAAGAGTCTCCTAGTATAAGAAGGTCAACTAGGACCTCTACCTCCTCTCCTATTGCTCCAAAATCCTCTAGAGCCATGCCTGTAGCAAGTTTAGAGAAGAAAGCAACATCTAGTGCTTCTATACATCAACAACCTCCCAAGAGGAGAAGAGTAAAGGAAAAAGATACAAGGAAAAGATATATCAGTCATGATGATGAGGAATAAGAGGAATAAGAAGAAGGACCTCAGTTGGTCCAGAGCAAGAAAAGAGCATCTCAAGCTTCCAGAGAAGATCCTTGTACCAATAAAGCAAAAATTGATGTTGTTGATACTAGAAGTGAAGAAGAAAGTGAGAAGGAAAAGGAAGGCTTCATCTTCAAAAGAAAAGAAGAGAAATGTGGTAAAGGAGTTGAATCTCCTAAGGGAAAAGGAAAGGAAAAGAAGAAAAGAGAAAATGAAGCTGCTGAAAAAGGAGAAGTCTCAATGGAGAAAGGCAAGGAAAAGACAAAGAAGTTAAATAAATCAAGTCATGCACCGTTACAACTTGAAGCTACTATTAGTGCTATAATAGAATATGGAAATCTAAAAGAAGTAGCATAACTTTATGATGAAAGATACTTAAATGACAAATCAACCATTGAAAAAGTAATAATCAGGTACATGGGTGCTTTTAATGTTTCTATAATAGAGATTATTGATCAATTACTTGAAAATATTTCTAGTCTGTTAACAAAGAAAAGAGATCAAGCTATGATTAATGATACTGAAATGAGAAATAAGGCAATTGAGAAAAAATGTCCTTCAATTTCTACTCAAGAAAAGACTAAGGCCATTCAAAGGTTAGCCAAAAAATTTAGAACAAAAAGAAGATTGAACACCTTAATGTCTAATGACAAAGAGGAAATAAAGAGGCTAGAAAAGGAGACCTTGAAGATAACAATAGATATCATTAAGAAAATGAAAATTGATACAACTATCATTGAAGAATTGTCTTCTTTTGAGGAAAGAGAAAAGGATGATAACAATTATGCGAAAAATAAAAAGACTAAAGGAATGAGCACAAAACAAGATATTTAGACATAGCAAAATGTGTCATCTCCTCCAGTAAACACTGACACAATCAATGCAGAGGATCAGAATGTTGGAAACTTATCTCCTCCAAAAGGCATTAGTATAGAAAATGTTAATCCTCCTTTAGAGAATGTAGAGAGTGTTGAAGAAAAGAAGGAGAATCTAGAGGAAAAGAAAGATAAAGGAAAAGGAGAATAGAGTGAGATGGTTTTGAAGGAAAATGAACAAGTAGAAAGCATTGTGAACAATGCTTCTGTTCCTCTAGAAACCTCTGAGTATCAGGCTAAGAACAAAGAAGGTGAAGGGATACATGAATAAAATTATTCTCCGGAGATCTTAGGTTCACACATGGTCACTATTTTTGAAGAGGAGAAGAAAATACAGAGGGTGAGAGTTCTAGAGTCTCTCCAATTGACTCCATCAGACACTTCTTGGCTCAACAAAGACAAATTCATCCTATTGCATCCCCACAACCATTTCAATTTCCATCTATGGATGGACAAATCAATTCATTCAATATCTCTCCACTGAAGAAATTGCAACTAGAAACCATTTTTCAAGCTACTGCCCAAGAAGAAATTTTACAATTACAAGTAGAAAGAAATGAGCTTCTAGAGGAAGTAATAAAGGTCTTTGAAAAGATGTTGCCAGACACCAAGAGGGATGTCTCTTTGACTCCTATACAACAAATGAAGCAACTACTTGAGTCCTTTAACATTCATTCTACATCTTTAGAGAAGGAAGCTGAGAAGAAAGTAATGGAACAGATTAGCAATAAGAGACTAATAGATCTATCAGAAAAGTGTTCCAAGGGACACAATCTATTGGGTATTAGTGTAAAGACTATTCAAAATGCCTTGGGTGAAGCCAAGGTAATGTATCAATTTTGCTTATCATGGCCTATAACTACAAAAGATATAAAAGACAAGATTGGCGGCCTTGAAATGCAGATAGCTAATATCTCTAGAATGTATGAGCCTTTAAAGGATAACAATGGAAATCTGAGGGCTAAAGTTGAAAAGACTCATGTAATCATCAAGAAACTGAACTAATTAAAGATCAGATGAGCCAGTTGAGGGAGATTGTCAGTTTCAAGATAGCAGCACTTACAGGGATGTTGAAAGAAGTTGATAAGGTTGTTCAGATGTCAACTGCACCTTCATCAGTTGAAGAAGCAGAAGAATTGTTTTGGTAGAATACTGGGCAGATATAAATACTCAACTCTGCCAAGAAGCATTAGGACTCTACAGTGTTACATTTGAAGAATAGATACAAGGAGATTCTTCCTACCAAATAATAAGGTTCATATCCTGATCTCTTGTACATATGCGAAAAGATAGAAGAAAACAATTTTTGTGATAATATAATATTTTGATTTACATATTAAAGTATAGGAGTAAAACAATAAGGGGGAGTATGTACATAGAAAAATAGATCAATTTTGAGATAGGGGAGAAGTTTTGATCTTTAGATATACAAGTGGTCCCTTTGCCATTGATGACAAAGGGGGAGAATTTTTGGCATATGTTTCCATCAATGACAAAGGGGGAGATTTTTGGCAACATAAGCATGATGATGAAGAGACTAATGAGCATGACAGTGAGTAGTGTTGTCATTGATGGCAACAAAGTATAAAGATATAGTTGTGTTGGTCCGGAGAAGTTGCTAAGTGTAATGTGGAGTAGAATATAACTAAGCATGATATATCTAAGTGTATTGCGAAATCCCTATATGACTACATTGATATCCCTCCATTTTGGTGTTCCGCACTTAGACACAAATTACTGAAGTTTTTCCTAAGGCATTTGTAGTATAAAGCCTAAGATAGGATCACAATATTTTAGTCCGCATTGCTCTACTATGAAGAATCTTGCTATGCGGTTGTAAGTTATTTTTGGTGCATACTAAAGGAGTCTAAATCCAAAGTTTTAGGTCTTGAATCCCTTCGCAGTGAAAGATAGAGTTGATAGAGTATTAGACTCTATAATGATAGTATTAGTGGTATATTGGAATGCTCCGCATTCCACCGTAAATGAATATTTTGCGATGCAGTTTTGAGGACAAGTTTATAGATGTCAAAGACATGTACTCTCCAAGTGATAAGCATTTTGGTGGTCCACGCATTGAGTTGTGAACTAACAATTAGTTCATTCTATGGATTACTTCACCAATGGTGCCGACCCAAAGGTGTTGAGGTTGTGTGAAGTTAAGTCATGTATCCAGAACAAAGTTATGGGAGTATTTATAGGTTATGCTGACCTATCAGAATGTGCTACATGCTTTGGCTCTCTCCACAAAGCGTATATGGTCGAGTTTTGGGCCGACAAGTCAAGAAGTCACACGGTACATCTATCATGCCGACCTAGTTGATGTTTTTCTTGAATGCGGTCTATAAACACGATTGATTTCTTGTACAAAGTGTGATGTGGATCAAAAACAACAAAGTGTGTGTGAGCGAAATTTGATGTAGAGAAGGATAAGATAAGATTGCGGTGAAGATGAAGTGTGTTAAGTCAGTATTTTGAGCTTTAGTGGAACTGTATCTTCAGCATAAGTTAGATGCATTAGTAGCAGTTCATATTTGGCAGTGAGCCACCCCTTCTATCTCTTTCTATTCAGGACAATGAGTGCTTTGGTAATGAGCCACCTGCAATGAGCACTTCTTCTCTGGACAATGAGTCCTTTTGGTAGTGAGCCTACTTGTATTCGGTGTTGTTATTCATATATATATGTTACCTAATCCTCACCATGGTTTTTCCCTTTTTGGGTTTTCCACGTAAAAATCTGGTGTTCATGTGTTATATATTTTGATGGTTGATTTCATACTTTCCTTTCTTACTGCAAATGAAATATGTGGAATGAATGTTTAAATGCTCAAGTGGTTTTAGAGAATACTGATTCGTCCCCCTCTTAGTATTCTAGGTGTTCAACAAAAATCCTTTAGGGTTTTTATTTTCCAACATAGGTCTTCTAGAGATCTTTCCAACACATCAAAGAAGTTTGATTTTTGCCCACTAGACTAGGAGTTAGTACCTCACCAAGTTGGGGTACCTTAAATGAATATTTTTGTACATCTTATTTAATTTTGTAGCTAGTATTTCCTCATATAGCTATCCATTTCAACTTCTAATAAGAAATGGGGTTCTTCACGGGCCTTGCATAACTCCTATTTTTAGCATATTCTATGACAAGCTTTTATGGAGGAGTTACTGTCTATTTTATCCAGGTATCAAATAGATGTTATGACTTATCTTTTAGTGGGAACTTTTGGAAGGAGAATTATAAAAATAATATTAATTATTATTTTTTGGAAAAGAGGGGCATTGGAATTTGAGTGCCCAAGTTGGGCCTTTAGCATCTATAAAATACAAGCAATTTCTTCTTTTTAGCATTTCATTTTTATCACAACAAAACTCTACCGAAATTGTTTGAGTACTTGTGTTCATTCATCAATATGAGGACAAAACCCCTTGGATGCTAAAATTAGAGGACAAATCCCTTTAGTTTCTTGAGGGAAATTTCACATATACTTCAAAGATTGTTTGGATTCCAACATAGTTTTCAGTAGTTTGTTTGCAAGATTTATGAAGGAAAGAGCTCCATCATATAGATTTTTGTTTGTAGATCTAAAAATCATTTGTATTGATGTGATTTCTGATTTATGACAATATTTTCCTATACATACTATCTTGATATAAATTAGCTCCAATGTTTTGGTGAAGTTTGTTTTATGTGTGTGAACATTGAGTGCTTCTACAACATAGTTAATTATAAAATCAACATTTCATGTTACAATATTTAACATACAAATTGGATGGAGGTTATTTTTGTGCATTTCATGTTTTATTTATTGTTTATAATTTAGATCTAATATTATTTACAAATATATATTATTGGGTCATTACATCTAGTATGTCAAAAATGGATAAAACTTCCAAGAAGCTTTGTTTTGTCATTTCCAACATACTTTCCTCTTGGTAATTGTAGACACCTAAAATCACCTCCACATGATTTTGTCATCACCTTAATTCCTCAATCATTCTACTATAGTTAATTAAATAAATTCTATTTATTTAATTAATTATTCCGATTTTCCTACCAATATTAATTAAATGATTTTCTATTATTTAATTAATAAACTAACTATTCCTCCAATATTAATTAAATAAATGAGGACTATTTATTTAATTAATCAATCTCTTCATCCTTCATCTATAGTCCAACCTTAGTTATATAAATTGAATTATTTATTTAACTAGATTCATCATCCCCATTCTAAAAATTAAATAAATACACCCTATTTATTTAATTCCTATTTTATCCATCCAATCATTATTTGTGTAAATGCAATCATTAACCTAGCTAATCATTTGCACATTCTAAAGCATGATTAATCAAGGTAAATCCTGCATAAGGTTCAAAAGTGTACATGGGTCAAAGATTTGATTTGTACACATGATTTGTACCTAGGCATGGGCAAGGTTTGCACATCACTCTAAAAATCTACTTTTTGAATCTCCACCATCCACTTTCTCCAAGACAAAACTCCACCCTTGGTTTTCCTTAAATCTTGGACCTCCACTTGTGCACCTACCACAAGGTTCCACTTAGAGGGGCCTCATACCTCCAATCCTCTCAAGCATCCACAACCATTGATCTCTCCAATCAATCTTATCCCTTGATCCTCCCATCCAAAAAATTATAAATTGAACCGCTCACAATCCATTTTCAAAAAAAACTCTTGAATGCAATGGTATGCTCCCAATTTGAGCACTTAACATCTCCTCTCAACAACAATAATCATTTTGAGCACAACCACTTAGGTGCAACAAGGATTGGTGTTGGTGAGAGTTTCTTTTATGCTTTCATTAATGTTTGCTAATCCTTAGGATCAATCTTGAGGTTACATGTAGGTGTAAATATAGGTTTAGGCTTAAGGGGTTGAATCTCATTTGCATTTTTTACATTTACTTGGATAAATTTTGGCACACTCGATGGGACCCATGTCCCTAACTAACATATTTTTGAGCTTTTTGTGTATCTTTTGTGTTGAAAGTTCACGGTTTGGCATGTGTGGTGTTGGTTTTAGTGCATATGTTATGCTTTGGCATGTGTGTTTCTATTTCAGCGCATCCACTATTGTTCTGTGCAACCCTTCACTTGAAATAATTAACTCATAGTTTGATCATTTTGTAGGGATTTTGAGCTTCTAATCATTCTATTTGTGCAGGGTTTTCACTTTAATTATTTTCATGCTTTTTTGACCTTTTTTTTGGTAGATTTAACCTTCTTTTTAATAGATTTTATTAGGTTTTTTAGCCCCTATCATGTCTTAGCACATTTGGCACTAGTTTTGGCATGCCTGTAAATCTGTGGTGCATCCATTTATAGATCAACACTTCCATTATTGGCCCTAAACCTTACTAGTTTGTTTTTTAAATCAATCTAGTCTCTATTTTTTGCATTTATTTGTTTGTGGAGGGGACTATTCTATCAATCTTACCATCATTGCTCTCTGTCTATGTAGGTTATCATTTTTATCAAATTTACCCTAATCTTGGGTATTTTTCCTATGCATGTGCCATATTTTAGTGCATATGTTCTGCTTTAGCACCCGCATCTACAAATCAACATATCCATGCCATGAATCAATGCATCGATCGCAAGTTCATGTAATCACTAATTTTTTCACATTTTAACATGTGTAAACGTGGTTTTGGCATTTCTATTTTAATTTAGTGCATCTATTTCTATTTTAGTGTAGGCATGCTTATGATAGAATATTATCCTTTTTTTGAAATTCATGTTTTGGCCTAACCATAATGTATTGTTTTGTCATTAACACTTTGTGTAGCCTTCTTTCTAGTCTAGGACCTCATCTTAGAACTACTAACTAGTTTCTTGTAGCCTTGCTTGTCAAAGATTTTATCTTTTTTCCTCTAGTTTAGTTGCACAAATGAACATGTTTAAGGGTGATGAACATTGTATGCCATGTTTGTGAGGGAAAATTTATGTGTATGCTCTCTCTTCACACCCTTGGGAGATCTTGGAGATCAAAAACACATCTTTGTTCTCTTTTTATTGCTTTCACCCCAAGAACCCAAGTTATGTATGTTCTTCCCTCACGTTGTAAGGTGATCGTTGGAATCAAAAGTACTTGGGTCTCTTTCCTCATAGCGGGCTTGCCCTTGGATTTCATCATCTTGGGGGATGACCTAGACCTTGCATTCTGGTAGGGTATACAAAGGAGGGAGATCAAAATATGTACCTCAAAGGAGGATTGTTGTGTCTAGCACAACCTTGTTGTCCATATGAGGGGACAAAGTGAAGTAGAAAGGGTTTCGACCCATGACCGCATGCTTGTAGAGATACTCTCAATCACAGACTTTGGCCTTTTGTATCATTGTGTATATTAAGGACATCCCTTAGCAACTTATAAAGCCTAGTTAAGACCACTGGCTGTATGTGTTTGTGGTGCATTAGTTAGTAGTTAGCACTAAGAATCTACTCACATCATGCCTCTAGAATTACCGTGTATGCTCTCCCCTCATACCATAGAGAAATCTTAGGTGATAAAAAATAGTCAATGCCTCATCATGGGATTTACACTCCATGACTAGACAAGGTATTAATGGTGGGACAAGCATATACACATCTACTTGAATAAAACATGCTTGTTCATGTGCTTGGCATGTTTTCTTGTGTGAAACCCATGAATACCCTTTAAGTCCAAAACATCAAAACATTTGCAAACCTTTGAACACCTCAAGTTAAAATCCAACTTTGCAAATACCACAAAATCCTTTTGCCAAAGGTTGAAACATTAGACATTTGAAATTATGAACTAGAGATCTTGCACTTTCACCTGGTCATTCATCAATTTTCCAAGTCAAAATCATCCTTCAACATCCAAAATTCACCTCAAACTCCTTCAAATCACTCATCCTAATAATCAACACAAATTAGTGCATTCACCCCTATTTTAGTGGTTGTATTCACATAGTGTTGCACATGTTAATATTTCATCACATCTATCCTAGGTTTCTAGTCATTCATCCTAACAGCTTTTAATGTTTCCATTCATAAACTAGTGCCTCCGTCCTATTTTGGAATATGTGTTCTATTTTTAGTGTATCCATCCTAAATCTCATCAAAACTCAAATCCAACATCATCCATACATTTAAACCCCCAAATCACATCACCCTTGTTGATTTTGAACCTTGATTATTGTTAAACTCCAACAACACCTCATCCTCAAAAACCAAACCTTATCACCATCCAAATTATCAAATCCCCAAGTCCACTCATCATTTTTAATCCAACCTTAGATCAAAGGTCAAGACCTTAAATCAAATCCATCGTCCTTAATCTAAAATTTATTAAGAACTTAGCCTATCTTAAGTATAGTTATCCAATCAAGTTAATCCCCAAACTAAGGTCTTTTGACCTTAATCCATGAATCAAATCTAATCAACTCTTGCTTAAGAACATAGCCTATCTTAAGTATAGAAATCAAACCCTCATCCAATCAATCATCCTATGGTCTTGACATTTGATCCTAAATCCTCCATTACTTAAATCAAATCATTTGATCCAAATCCATAAGCCATAACATTTCACATCAATTCATCTTAGCACCCTAATCAAGGTCAATCAAGCTCAAAATCAATTAATCCAAACCTAACCCAAATTCAATCAAATCCATAATCAACCTCATCTCCAAATCATTCCAAATCTTTCTAATCAAACCCACCTCACTTGAACCATAATCCATATCAACATCATCATTTCATGCTCCCTATAACTAGATCTAAAGCTCCAAAGAAAATGGATGTCTGCAACAAAACCCCTTTGGCTCTAGTTTTGGTCACAACTCACAAGTGGGTGCCTCTTTGCCTAATGGCTATCTTGATAGTAAAAGTGACCTCATAAGTTCCATTAATTAACTTGAATATGGTGATCCTGCAAAACCTGCTAATCAACCACAATACTCGCCGTGCTTTGTAGACTTCCTTAATAATGAAAGGACCCACATCAAATTTGATAACTTCATAGATGACCACAAGGACAACTTTCTTGAGCACCTCATTGATGTAGGGGCCAAAATTCCTCACCATTTTTACATGGACAAGCTTAAGAACCTCATTTTCTATGACTCACCATAATCCCCCACATTTGTAAATCCATGGGGCCACCCTCCCAAACCATCACACCAAGACTTCACCAACTATCATGTTGACCAACAAATTGGCGGCAGTGCGCCTCCTCCACCTCATCCCAACTATGCTTCATAATCTCATCCACAGAAAAACAACCTTATCAAGGTCAACTTTCATCACACTCCCCAAGAGTCACCATCCCTTCTAGGACATCTAATCAATACGTCCCCATTCTCTCCAATCCACTATAATCTTCATTCCCAATTGTGTTGGTATGTGAAGTCAGTTTTTCTTATTCTAGAATTGATAAAGCAATTGACAACTTGTTCCATGCATAAATCATATGCACCGGGCGCGGCCAAAGTCTTGAAAGTTTGACCGAAGGAAATTTTTGGTTGTACGACATGTGTAGGACATGTGGTTGTACCACTCACACTTTCTATTTTTGGAAATCCTTCTTCGAAAAGGATTTGTCAACTTAGAGGTTTTTTTGGTTTAGTTTGTCGAGCTTTAAGGTTATTGTGGATTCTTGTATCTACGAATTGTTCTTGAGAATAATAAATTATTATGAGACCTTTACTCGTGGTTTTTCCTGGTACATAACCATGTTTCCATGTAAATTCTGTGTTGTTTTATTCTATTCATTTCATTTCTTTTCATTGTGTTTATATTATATTTTTGCATTGTATATTTTCTCAACAATCCATTCCACAACAAATACTATAATCTAATCCACATTACCACTATGTATTTCTCATCCACCAACCTCATATCAACCAATAATGAATTATCCAACAACTTCATATCCACAACATCAATCATATCAACCAAATCCACCAACATATCAAACTCATCCAACATCGATCTATCCCATGATTTCCTAAAAAACCATGGTTCCACCACTTACCTCACATCAACCAACACCTCAACCACATATCCTATCATCCAATCCCATTCATCACATCATCCTACAACCACCACCATTTGGCTCAATCAATTACCAACCTCTTTTAATTTACCTCTTGGGATCCCCTTCGACCAAGAGTGACAAGAAATGAAGAACACTCTGAAAGGACTCCAAAGTGGGACACAACGTAAACAATATAAATTTGAGATCTTTGTCTCTATCCCTTGGACCACACAATCACCATGGAACCCTTTTCCCCTCACTTTGAAATTCTAAAATTTGACAAATACAAGGGAAAGAGATTCTCAAGATCACATTAAAGAGTTTTTCATGGCCTACCAAGAGGTCACATACAGTGACATGTACTTGTTGTGACTCCTTCCCCAAAGTCTTGGTGGTCAAGCCTTGGAGTGCTTCATGCATCTACCTCCCGAGTCTATCACTACACTTGCTAACTTATTAGAAAAGTTTGTTGCACACTTTTCCTATAATGTCAAGCATTAGCTTACCATGTTGGATCTACATAACACTAAACAATGTAGTGGTGAAAGCTTTGCCACCTATTTACAACAGTGGAGGAGTCTTGCAAGTTGATTCCCTTGGCTGATCCCCGAAAAACAACTTGTCAACATTTTCATCCAAACCCTCAATCAAGAGATGGTATTCTATCTCCAAGTCCACTATGTCTCTACCTTTGATGAAATCATAAAAAAAGTGGGTTACCAATGAAAAGGCCCTTATCTCAAAAGGTTTGGTTAAGATTTATAACAAAGACAAAGACAATAACCAATCCAACAACAAAACTAAGTTTTGGGAAAATAAAAAAAACACCATCAGTGATGGGGTCGTTGACTCTAAACATGTGCAAACCATGCAAACATCTCAAGAAAACCAAACAACATCTCCATTCCTCATGGATAATTTGTTCAGTCTTGAAACCACAACTCTGCAATCCTAGAGTATTTTCTTACCTTCAGGGCTTGTCATCAAGAAGGTAAGGCAGGGGCTCATCAATAGATTGAGGATGGTTAAAGGCCAATTGACGAGAGTGGGTAATCTCTCCTATACTTTGAGCTCAGTTCGACTAAGGGGGTTATTTCCAGAGTTATCCTAAACAAGATTAGAAACACTTGAATGAGTGAACATGATATAACACTGCTGTCGTATCCAAGGTATGCTTGACCCCTAAAGTTGTTACTAGGTCAAAGACTAACTGACTACTAATAAACCTCTTGTTAAGCTGATGAAGGCAAGATGTAGGTATGCATACATGATTCTCTTGGATGAATAACTGATATGGTTTGTTGAAGGTGTTTCCTTGGTTACACTACCGAATCATGAAAATGCATACACACTAACTACAATGAAGTTTTCTTGATTTTTCAAACTCAAATTTTCTAATTTGTGGATGCTTTGGTATACTATTTTCTTCTAAGAATCATATCCTACATTAATTTAATGCAAAATAAAAGATACACAACATAATAACATAAATGATTACAAAAAATATTGGAAATAGTTTAAGTAAATTGTAATGATAACATAGTTTAGTATATTGAATAACTAATAAATTAATAAATAAGACAAAAAAGGTCACAAATAAAAAACTTGTAAAATTAATGGATGGTTTCATAAATTCTTGTCTAACATAAATATAGAATATTATGCTACTATAGCTTCTCCATAGACATCATATTTATTTTTACATGGAAGTTAGTTCTAATTATTCTTCTATTGCTTCACCATAAAAGTTATTGTCCTAATTCCTAATTCCTATTCTACAAATAATCCACTTAATAAATTGCATACATATGATACCATTTTCCATATAAACAAAAAAATTAACTATGCTAAATTGATGTAACTCTAACAAAATTTAAGCCTATTTAACCTATGTATCCATTTTTCTAATTATCAAGAAGCCATGGGTGGTTTATATACCATTTAAACATACACTTAAAGGTTTATATTTAGATTGACACAAGATGAGTTTAAAACAAGCAACTTCGAAAGGCGTGAAAACAAGTAATTTCCAATTATAGCAACTTCCCCACGTGGAAGGCATCAGAACTAATAATTCCCATATAATTGTACGTGTACAAAAGTGCAGCTATCTTGCACATGTGAAGGGCACATAACAAACGTCTTGGTATATATGACTTCATTAAACCATCAATTTGATAGCGATTAGGGACGAATAATGAATGAATGTTTATGGATTAAGAATTAAAAAAGAGTATTAGGCTAATATAATTAAGATTACACTTGTCTTAAAAGAGTATTATAAAAAATTTAAAATTTTTTATTGTAAATTTTGATTAATTTTTTTTTTTGTTTTGATTATCTTGTCTTTTCAAATAAGGTGGTTAGGTTGTCCAAATTTAAATTGTCTTAATATTTAATGTGGATGTCTTCGTTCTTTATTTACCATACTCTTGTTGCAAAATATACATGTTCTTATTTGTGAGTGTGATCTCACACTTAAAATGATGATGTGATCCATGAGAAATGGAAAACCTATATATAACTAATTAGTATATTTTTATTTAAAAATATATAGCTAAATACGAGGAGGATATCTTTTTCCATAGTTTCTTTGATTTTCCTATTTTTTTTCATTTGCAATTTTTTGGTTTTTATTTTTAAAATTTTCCAATTTCTTTTTTTTGGTTGCATAGGCAGTTTTGGTGCTTTTGTTCAGTTTTTTCTTCTTCCAACAGTTTTCAATTTTTTTTTTAATTCCATATTTTGTGATTTAGTTTTTTCTTCTTCAATAATATTTTTTATTTAATTTTTGGTATTTTAATTTTTTTTTTTATAAAGTTAGGGAGAAATAATGAGTGCTCTCATCCCCACCCGACTGACTGGTGTAACTATCAAATATTCAACTCAACAATTAACATCTTTACCTTCTATTTAATTTCTATTTATATATAAAAATTTTCTTCATAATTCTACATAAAATCAACATCTTGGCCTTATATTTAATTTCTACTCGTATATAAACTTTTTCACATTTAAGGGAAGTTGATTTTGGATACCCATTTCGTAAAGAATTGCGAAAATAACTCTCCGCGCTTTTCTCGTGTGGATTAGGTACAATATTTTCCAACAACTATTCTATTTCGAATTTGGCCTTGGTGGGCCCGTGTCAGTGTTACAATGGCCTCACGTGCGTACTGCTATCTTTTTAGTAAAGCGTAATAGAATAACTGACAGCTGTCAGCGAACTCCCTAGATATGTTTTGTCGGTCAGTTGCTTTTGCCGAATGACTAGCTTATCACCGGACACAACTATTTCTTTTACAGTAGTTGTTCCTTCCGTAGAAGGGGAACTCCTGACAGCTGTCCCTAAGTGCTTGCCAGTGGAGCGTAATGTCGGCGCCAAATAAACGGATTAATTCTTAACAATAATCCAAATAAAACGCTTATGGCCCCACAGATTGTAGGTGTGCTCGTTTAATGCCCCACCATGTTGTTGGTTTTTTTTTTTTTTCAAACTTTTTTTTATTATTATAATTTCGGAGGAGGTGTAGATTATATAAGTTATTAATTTTTAAGGAGTATTTTAATGTAAATTAAATTCTTATTGTGTTTTTGAATAAATAAAAACAAACCTTATTACATAGGGGAGAGGACTCAGTAGTTGAGCACCCTAACTTCATGCCTCTCAAGATCATATGTGGCAATTTTGAATCACTCCAAAATTTTTACAGTAGTTTACTTGGCAGTGCCCCTGCTTATAACTAAGGTTTTAGGTCCACATCATCAAATATGATGCCACATCAGCATGCTTTTTGTTGAGGTGTCAAATAGTTCCCCCCAAAAAAAGAGTGGACCAATAGGTGTGCATTAAGCCATGTTTTGTTGGTGTGTTGATGTGGCATCACATGATTGGTTGCTATTTAGATCTAAAGGGCACATTTCATTCAATTATTAGTACTTATAGTCAACACTAACAACCTTAAAGTCACAACTACTAGTGCTAATTTTTTTCTTTTGTATTAAAACAAAGCAAGGAATATTACAACGAAAGGCAGCATATAGCTGCAAAGAATAGTCTACTGTCAAGACAAGGCAACCATATAACAGAGAAAAAGAGCATAAAGCTGAAACATAGCTACCAAAGTCCACAATACATCAAGACCTTCCAAACAACACAAAATGACAGCCCAACATAGAATGACTGCAACAATAAACTGTTTGCCTGTATATGAAAAATACAGCAGCTGGCATTCACCCCTCTCAACAAAAGAAAATAGAAAGTAGACAAACAAACCAATCTGCCTGTCTAACAATTTCACTGAAGAACCAAAAGCTGGCCATGGAATAGCAGAAACCTCCACCCAAACTTGTCTTCAAACATGCCTTCAGCTGCGAATCATAGAGAAGAAGGAAACACAGTAGAATAGTGAAGAAACCATCAAATGTTGCCAACCATCATCGAATATAATCAATTTTTAACCTCTACCATTTGAAGCTTCTTGGTTTGTGATTTGATCTTATCCAGCTGGAGAATGAGAAAATGAGAATTGCTTGCTGAACCTTGTAGTTGTGTACCTATAGCAACAATTTGAAAGAAAATATTAGAGTAAAGTTTTGCCATTTTAGTCGTCAGGTGAATGCTAGTCCTAGAGAGAATAGCTGAACATCTGACTTTCAAGATATGTAACAAGACAACTTGTCTGACAGAGTCAACAATTACATTTTTTGCCAATGCAACCCCAAGCATAGCCTCTTGCCATTTCAATTGGTGATTAAACAAAGAAGGAATATTTGTAAACACCGCATCCCAGAGATTCTTGGCTATAAAAAAATCCCAAAAGATATGTTTAATACTTTCTTTTTCCTGACATGCATAGCACTTGATAGGCTGGATGGGCAAAAAACAAATTCTTTCTCCAACAGGAAGTTTATAATGCAAGAGTTTTCAAGCCAGCATATGAGAATCAACATCTTCTTTAGACTTCCATATCTGAGCATTGATCTTTGACCGGAGTTTGCAAGAGAACCTACAATTCTATTTTTTGTTGAGATGAGGGGATAATTTGAAGGCAAGAAGGAGATGAAAATACACTTGTTTATGGGGGAAGAAAGTGAAATGGTGGGAAGAATACCAACGCCAGTCTTTTGAGGAAATTACAAGCTATAGGCATACATAGTTTAATAACAACATTTGAAGGGACAATAGATTGGACAAAGGAGATGAACTATTGATATTTGTTATTAAGCCCAAAACGCTCTTTAATTTTTGGCCATGAAAGCCATTGCATAGAAGCAAAATCCCATAAATCCTTAAATTTCTTAATATCTTTCTAGAATAAAAAAAGAGCAGGTTTAGGGAAATAAATGGCCAATGGCTTCCCTTGAAATTGGACATGTCTATTCCACCAAATGGAAGAAGATGAGAAACTAAATCCATGTTGTAAAGAGTCTCTCCACTATAGAAAATGACAAACCCTCTGCCAAGCCTTCCAAATGGAAACCATAGGAGGAGATGCTTTAATTTGGAAGTTTGGGGCAAAGAGAATTTTGTCCAGCCAGTGAACATTCTGCCATTTCCCTTTCACTTGAGCAGTTGCAAATCTATGTCTTAATAAAATTTTCCAGGGTTCATCCCCTTGAATAGATCTGATAATCCATTTGGGCACCAGACATGTTCCTTGAATCTCAGGATCAGTGAATCCAGGACCCCCTTTGTGTTTGGGTTGAATGCAATGAAGTCAAGAAATAGCTCTGTGGCCCGAGTTGCCATCCCATTTTGACCAAAGGAATTGTCAAACAATCTTTCGAAGGTCGTCATATGCTTTTTTCAAAGGCATCCAACATGAGGAGAAATAAACATGTGTGGCTAAAAAAAATTTGTTGACAACTTGAATTTTCCCAGCCAAGGATAGAAATTTATTGCCCCAATTATCTAACTTGGTTTGTAATCTGCTAAGATACCATTTCCACATATCAGTTAGAGTCAGACCCATGCCAAAGGGGGTACCTAGGTAACGTGTAATTTCACCATGTTTAATTTCCTTCCAACCCTGGGGAATCCAATGTGGGATGGGACCAACTTGTGTCAATAAAAATTCTGTCTTGTGATGAGCTAGTTTTGAACCAGAAGCTGAACAATAAAGATTCAAAAAATCTCAAGAATATTATCAACTTCATTTTCAGAGTTGTGCAGAAAAAGAATACTATCATCAACAAAATGATAGTTAATTACTACACCATTTTGCGGAATGGAAATGCCTCAGATCAAACCATGATGATTTGCCTTATGTAGAATGTATCCTATAGCATCTGCAATAAGAGCATATAGGAACAGAGATAAAGGGCAGCCTTGCCTGATAGAGTGCTATAAAGGGATTGAATCAGATAAATATTTGTTTACAACCACCTGAGCATTAGCATCTTTAAAGTGTTAGATTCAGGACAGACAACTGAGAGGGGGGGTGAATCAGTTGTCTAAAACTTTCTTCCAAGTTAAACACTTAAGTCCACTTCATAGTTTAGTAGCAAAATAATAAATCAATCATGAAACATAATGCATTAGATCAAGAGCAGAAACACATCAACACATAAGACACCAAGATTTTGACGTGGAAAACCCAGTTAAGGGAAAAACCACAGGGTGATTAACCCAAGATTGTATTATCTGTTAGAAGAATAGAAAGAACAAAATGGCACATACCAATTAGGGCTCATTGCCCGAGCACCCTGCTCACAAGAAGTCCACTGCCTACAAGAGACACGCTGTCTACAAAATAATAAGTATCACATACTTGAACTGGAGAATAGCATCTTCACCATGCTTGAGTTAGTTCCATTTAAGCCCAATACTTCTACTCTTCTTTTGCTCTTGTCTTCACTACCACACTCTCATCTCCACAAGACACCCTTTGAAATGACTTCACAACTCCTTATTTATACAAGACATTGTCTTAGGAATTATCATCCAAGTTGGCATACATAACAGAGCAAATACAATATGACTTAGTACAAAAGACTTCACGCGGAACAACACACTATTGGCCACATAGATTTGAGACTTCAATCTTCTTCTTGGAACACGCCAATCTTCACATAACATCTTCAAGATCATTCGTAGGATGTGTAACTCATTTGGTTGGCCAGAGTTAGGAAGAACACCATCATCCGAAAGTAATTCTTCAATTGCCAGCTCAATCTTCAATGTGGATCACCAACACGAACTGGACACGATCCAAAGACCTCCACAAGCTTGCCTGAATCACCAAGAACATCCACACTACATCTGCTTACTGAAATCCTTATCTCCTTCATCTGGAACCTCAAGAACAAAGTCTGTCATCACTGTCACAATGGAATAGATGCTTGCGGACCTCCAGACCATGAACCAATTGAGTTGTAACTTCAAATGGACTTTCTAAACACTTCACCGAATCCGCAAAATAGGATATTGCATTTCCGGATCTCACCGGACCTATCTATGTCACTCTGTAACCTCTGAACACCTGCTAGAACCAGTTTTACTTGAGTGGCCATAACTTCTTCAGATCTTCATGCGGACCTCTGAAATCTTTTCTGGATCACCTTAAGACACATATCTATGAATCCTTTGATGCGCATCCTTTGATCTTCAACTTAGCTAGGATCTTTAGCTTACTAACTTCATTATTCTTCTTTGTTTCTAATTAGGACTAATTTTCTCAATATCCTCAGCACACAGCTCATCCAATCCTTATCATCAATGCAACAGGAGTATGTTGACATCAATGACAACACCGGTTAGGCCCATACTTGCAACAATCTCCCCCTTTGTCATTGATGGCAACATATGATGTGAAAAACTATTTTAATCATCAAGACAAGAACTTCTCCTTACTGTCACAACTTCTCTTCCTTTCCTGCTCCCCCTTTGATCAGCAACCACTTGTTTTTCACATGTCTTCTCTCCCCCTTTGACATCAATGGCAAAGGGCACATACTTGCAAATCTATCACTTCAGAATCATACCAGTTGCTCCCCCTAAGTAGCAGCTCCCCATCATCAATCCGGACCACAAGATATGACTGTGTTATCCACCGGACTGATGCACATCAGTCCACCTTAGTTCATCACCGGAGGGGTAATAACCCCTAACTTCTCCCTGAGATACTCAAAAGAGTCCTTAGATAGAGGTTTGGTAAAGATATCTGTAATCTGATCCTTGGAAGGCACAAACTCCAATTTGACTTCATTCTTGTTCACTTGCTCTCTCAAAAAGTTAAATTTGATGGATTTATATTTAGTCTTTGAATGAAACACCAGATTCTTAGATATATTTATTGCACTTGAATTATCACAGAAGATTGTGATAGGCTCCTCATGCTCCAATCTTATGTCTCAGCATCTGCTTCATCCACAAAACTTGAGTGCAACTACCTGTTGCTGCAATATATTCTGCTTTAGCAGTGGACAAAGATATTGCCTCTTGTTTCTTGCTTAGCCAGGAAACCAATCTCTTCCCCAAAAAGAATGCTCCACCACTGGTACTCTTCCGGTCATCCATATCTCCTACCCAATCCGCATCGATGTATGCATGAAGAGAGAAATTATGATCTCTAGGATACCACAAACCATACTCAACTATCCCTTTTAGATACCTAAAAATCCTCTTGATTGCCATGACATGAGATTCTCTAGGATCAACTTGGAATCTAGCAACATGACCAACAACATTCATAATATCAGGTCTAGTTTGAGTGAGATACAACAATCCTCCAATCACTGACTTGTACTGTTTCTGATCAGTCTTAGGAGAGTCATCATGTTTGCTCAATTTACATCTGGTTGCCATGGGAGTACTCATTGGTTTTGACTCTTCCATCCCAAATTTCTTCAACAATTATTTCACATATTTGGTCTAAGAAATGAAGATTCCTTTCGTAGTTTGAATGATTTGCAGACCCAAGAAGAAATTCATTTCCCCAAGCATGGACATCTCAAATTCACTTTTCATTTGATTTGCAAAGGTTTTGCACATACTATTTCTTCCTCCAAAAATGATATTATCCACAAATGCTTCAACAATCAAGATATTTTCATGATCAATTTTGAAGTACAAATTACTGTCAGAAGTACCTTTGTTAAAACCAATCTTTAAAAGATGCATATCCAATCTTTCATACTAGGCTCTTGGGGCTTGCTTGAGTCCATACAACGCTTTTTTCAACTTGCATACCATATCACCATGATCAGACAATTGAAATCCATCCGATTGCTCAATGTATACTTCTTCTTCCAAGTCACCATTCAGGAAGGCAGACTTGACATCCATCTGATATACTTTGAAATCTTTGAAGGCAACAAAAGCAAGAAATAATCTGATTGCTTCAATTCTTGCCACCGGAGCAAAAATTTCTTAAAAATCAACTCCTTCTATTTGAGAGTAACCCTTGCAGACCAATTTGGCTTTATTTATGATTACTTCACCAACTTCATTCAGTTTGTTCTAGAAGACCCATTTGGTTCCAATTACATTCTTGTTTCTAGGTTTGGGAACAAGATCCCAAGTGTGATTTTTCTTAATTTACATCAGCTCTTCCTCCATTGCTTTAGTCCAGTTTTCATCATTGCAAGCTTCCTTCACTATCTTAGGTTCAATCTTTGAAATCAGACAATACTCTTCTGGATCTTGAGCAATCCTTCTTCATGTTTGTACACCTTTTCTTTTATCACCTATGATATGATCTTCAGAGTGATTCAATTTTACAGACCTGGGAACTTTGGGAGTTTCTTGCACTTCTAATTCTTGAACAGGCTCATTCAAACTCATCTCTTCTTCCTGATTTACCAGATCAGTTTGAATCTGAATTTCAGAGGGGGCTTGGGCTCCTTGAATCAAAACACCATTCTGATCATCTTCATCATATTCATAAAACCTTGAGGGTTTTTCAATTACTTCATCAACCTTCACATTTGTACTTTCTATAATCTTTCTCAGTCTCTTATTATAGCACTGGTATGCTTTGCTTTGAGTAGAATAGCCCAAGAATATTCCTTCATCACTTCTAGCATCGAATTTGCCTAAATCTTCATCCCTCTTAATGTAACATTTGCTACCAAAAACTCTAAAATACCTCACTATGGGAGTGATACCAAACCAAAGTTCATAAGGAATCTTACTGGTATTGCTTCTGATTTGTACTCAATTGAGAGTATATACTGCAGTGCTTACAACTTCTCTCCAATAGATCTAAGGAACATTTGCTTCCATCATCATGGTCCTAGATGCTTTCTGGATGGTTTGGTTCTTTCTCTCCACTACTCCATTCTGTTGTGGAGTCCTAGGAGCAGACAACTGTCTCTTTATTCCATGTTTCTCACAGAATTCTATGAACTCACCGGATGTGAATTCTCCACCTCTATCAGACCTCAGACATTTTAATTTTAATCCGGTTTCATTCTCTACCATAGCTTTGAATATTTTGAATTTCTCAAGAGCTTTTGATTTCTCTTTCAGAAAAGTAACCCACATGATCCGGGAATGGTCATCAATTAATAACATGAAGTATCTATCACCTTGCACACTCCTTATTCTTTCCAGACCACATAGATCAGTATGAACTAAGTCCAATAATCCAGTAGAAGATTGTTCCTTGCTCTTGAATGAGACTCTGCTTTATTTCCCCAACTGACATTCTTTGCACAAACTATTTGTAGGTTTCACCAGTTTTGGAAGATCTCATACAGCCTGAGTGTTGCTTATCTTGATGATATTATCAAAATTCACATGACACATCCTCCTATGCCATAGCCAACTCTGATCAATTTGCACAAATAGACAACATTTACCAGTACCAACTAAATGAAAGATATTACCTTTTGTTTGAGTACCGGATGCAATCTCTATTCTAGAACTTTCAAAGATCTTGCATTTTCCATTCTTGAATCGGAGATCATAGCCTTTATCCACCAAATGTCCAACACTGAGAAGATTGTGCTTCAATCCTTCAACATGTAGTACATTACCGGTTTTGTTTTTTCCATCAAAAGAAATAGTTCCCCTACCTCTGATTCTGCCAGCAGAATTATCACCAAACTTTACTATTCCTCCTTCATACCTTTCCAAATCTATGAACTTATTTTTGTCACCTGTCATATGGTGAGAGCATCCACTGTCAATAACCCAATCATCGTTTTCTTCAACTTGGGTAGCCAGAGCCCTTTCTACAATTTTATGATTGACAGATTCAGAGGGCATTAGATCTTCTTCCTTGATGGCAATAAACACCCATTCACTTCCGGATTTGTTTCCTATTTCTGATTCATCATTTGTTACTCCTTCATCATCACCCTCTTCATGAACATAGTAACAATTCTTTTGGAACCTTGATCTATTAGGATTTGGTCTTGAAAATCTTTCCGGACACTTTGAGGCAAAATGAGCAATCTTATTGCCGTTAAAACACTTAAAAAGCAATTTCCCTTCATACTTACCGGATCCTCTTGGCAGTCTTTTTGCAATAAGGGCTTCAAGTTGAGCAGTTTCTGCTTCTTCTTCTTCTAGGTCTTTTCTTGCTTTTTCATACCATGATAGTTTCCTTGAAGAGTTTTCTCCCAGATCAAACCTTTGTTTACCTTTTACAGAGGCATTGGCTTTGAATGCATATTCAGTCTTGGGGGGGCATATCCAAACTTGGTCAATTCAAATGTAGCCAATTTACCAACTAATTGATCTCTTGTGACACCTAAATGGGCTCTAAATTCTTCAATGGCAGCAACCTTGTATTTATAAGAAGCAGGGAGGGATCTGAGAACTTTGCCAACAATCTCATCTTCATCCAAGACTCCACCAGCACATCTAATGCCACAAACAAGTTCATTTACTCTTGGCATAAAAGTAGTAATATTTTCATCTTCTCTCATCTTCAGATTTTCAAATTTTCCTTTCAGACTCTGTAGCCTTGCACATTTAACATTCTTGTCTCCTTCATGCAGAAGTTCCAGTTTTTCCAAAATCTCAAAAGTAGTTTCTAGGTCAACAACATTTGTCAGCTCTGAATCAGACAAGGCACTTAGAAGAGCTTCTTTAGTTCGCAGATTGTTTTCAGCATCTGTGATTTTGTTTGCGATTTTCGGGCCATTCTGTGGAGGAGTATACTTCGTTGAAGCCATGGTCCAGTACTGCATTCCCATACATTGTAAATGACATTTCATGCGACTTTTCCAAAGATTAAAATTAGTTCCATCAAACTTCAGACTATCCTTCTTGTAGGATGACATCTTGGATCTCCTCAAGCGGTTAAGCTCTTTTTAGAGGAACTTAGTTCTGATACCAATTGTTAGATTCAGGACAGACAACTGAGAGGGGGGTGAATCAATTGTCTAAAACTTTCTTCCAAATTAAACACTTAAGTCCACTTCATAATTTAGTAGCAAAATAATAAATCAATCATGAAACATAATCCATTAGATCAAGAGTAGAAACACATCAACACATAAGACACCAAAATTTTGACGTGAAAAACCCGATTAAGGGAAAAACCACAGGGTGATTAACCCAAGATTGTATTCTCTGTTAGAAGAATAGAAAGAACAAAATGGCACATGCCAATTAGGGCTCACTGCTCAAGCACACTGCTCACAAGAGGCCCACTACCTACAAGAGACACACTGTCTACAAAATAATAAGTATCAAATACTTGAACTGGAGAATAGCATCTTCACCATGCTTGAGTCAGTTCCATTTAAGCCCAATACTTCTCTGCTTTTTCTCTTCTCTTCGCTACCACACTCTCATCTCCACAAGACACCCTTTGAAATGACTTCACAACTCTTTATTTATACAAGACATTGACTTAGGAATTATCATCCAAGTCGGCATACATAACAGAGCAAATACAATATGACTTAGTACAAAAAATTTCATGCGGAACAACACACTGTTGGCCACACAAATTTGAGACTTCAATCTTCTTCTAGGAATGCCAATCTTCATATAACATCTTCAAGATCATCCGCAGGATGTGTAACTCATCCGATCGGCCAGAGTTAGGAAGAACGCCATCATCTGGAAGTAATTCTTCAATTGCCAGCTCAATCTTCAATGCGGATCACCAACATGAACTAGACACAATCCAAAGACCTCCACAAGCTTTCCTGAATCACCAAGAACATCCACACTACATCTGCTTACTGAAATCCTTATCTCTTCATCTGGAACCTTAAGAACATAGTCTGTCATCATTGTCACAATGGAATAGATGCTTGCGGACCTCCAGACCACGAACCAATTGAGTAACAACTTCAAATGGACTTCCTAAACACTTCACCAAATCCGCAGAATAGGATATTGCATTTCTGGATCTCATCGGACCTATCTATGTCACTCTGTAACCTTTGAACACCTGCCAGAACCAAATTTACTTGAGTGGCCATAACTTCTTCAGATCTTCATGCGGACCTCTGAAATCTTTTCTAGATCACCTTAAGACACATATCTATGAACCTTTTGATGTGCATCCTCTAATCTTCAACTTAGCTAGGATCTTTAGCTTACTGACTTCACTGTTCTTCTCTGTTTCTGATTAGGACTAATTTTCTCAATATCCTTAGCACACAACTCATCCAATCCTTATCATCAATGCAACAAGAGTATGTTGACATCAATGACAACACCGGTTAGGCCCATACTTGCAACATAAAGAGCATTTGAACTTGAGCACAAATTTTTGGCCCGAAACCAAGCCTTTGCAACATTTTGAGAATAAAATGCCATCACATCCTGTCAAATGCCTTATCAAAGTCAAGTTTAATTAGCATAGAATCCTTCCGTGATTGTTGTGTCCATTCACAGGTCTCCCAAGTAAGAATCAAATTATTTAAGATATATCCACCTCCAATAAAGCCCATATGTTTAGGTCTAACAATTCCTTGAACTACCAGCTTAATTTGCAAGGCAGGAGCTTTGACAATAATCTTGTAGGATGTATTGAGAAGAGTGATGGGTCGCCAACCAGATAAAGTTTCTTCATTTTTCCCTTTAGGAAGAAGTTTAATTAGGCCTTTGTTTATGTTTGATCCTAGAGAACTTTTCTTAAGGGCTTCCAAATACAACATATACAAGTCATCTTTTAGGTGAGGCTACATGGTTTGGTAAAACTCCACAGGTAACCCATCAATGTCAAGGATTTTGTTATTACTCATAGAAAAGAGGGCCCATTCTAATTCTTCAAGGGAAAGAGGCCAATCTAGAAATTTGTTGTATCTTGAATCAGTTTTATTCAATATACAATCTTTGATAATGTCCTCTAAAGCATCTTGAATATCAACCCAGATAAAGTCTTCTTTGAAGAGATTTTCATAGAAACTTTTAAAAAGTAAGGTTATTTCATTTGGATTTGTATGCAACAGTCCTTGATCATTAACTACAATAGAAATTCTTTCTCGTGCTTATAGTTTAAATACTTAAATAATTTCGATCCTCTATTTCACTCCTTAATCCAATGAAGTCTGTTGGAAACAAGGCAGATAACTAAGAGGGGGGGTGAATCAGTTATCTCAAAAATTTCCTTAACTTTCTTTTCTTTTTGTATCTTAATAATCAGTGTTGCATCAAAACATGAAAGCATGTGTAATCATAAGAACAGAAATAAAATCAACACACATAACACAAGGATTTTTACGTGGAAAGCCTGATAAGGGAAAAACCACGGGGTGACTAACCCAAGATTGTATTCTCTGTTAAAAGAATAAAGGAGTACAAAATGACACTTGCCAATTAGGGCTCACTGCCTGAGCACACTACTCACAAGAAGCACACTGCCTACAAGAGACTCACTATCTACAAAACTTATAGAAGATAATCAAGTGTTTGAACTGATGAGAAGCATCTACAAATGCAAGAGTTTAGTTCCGGTTAGGCACAATACACTGATCTGATGCACTTCATCCTTCCTTTGTTTTATGATGTTGCTTTGTCACATACTAGACGTGAATTTTTGCTTTCCTACTTATCCCTACTTTTCTTCGCACTTTATTTGATCACTTGTTCACCACACACTCTTACATGCTGAAATCTATCTGGTATATATATCCGCATCAAGGATTTTTATCAACTTGCTAGTTGGCATCAAGAACACTGCAAGTAATTAATTTGTCGGTTGAATCCCTGCTTGATTTGTGATGCGTATCTAAACATAGGCATAGAAGTCATTAATCATGCTGGCCAACAATGTATAATCCCACAAATTGCTTGATCAACACCTTTTACTCATCCGGATTGAAGTCTGATACTTTGCCAGTCAGTTCTTCCTCTGTCTGCTCTGCCTGACTGGAACCTAATACTCAGATGCTCATATCTTTTCCTTGATTTATCATCGGAGGCTAAATCTCTAGAATACAGTAGTCATGATACCCCTCTTGACTTGTCCAAGTCTGCAACTTGCTGAATTACACCATCTGAGAGATCTAGACCTGATTGTTGGACCTTGTTACATACTCTGTTCTTGTTCACCAGATCAAAACAATCTTCAATCTGACTTCCGATATAGGCATACTATGTATTGCGGATGTGTGGAATAGACTTTGTTACCATTAATGACAACACTAATGAAGCCACACAGTGTCTCTTGCCAACAATCTCCCCCTTTGGCATTGATGGCAACACTTAGTGAAAAATAGCTAAGTGTCGCAGTAACTCCCCCTTGGCTGATGCTCTGTCTTTTGTACTATTTTACCAGAGCTCCTCCTTAGCTAGATTCCACATTTTTCACTACTCCTCATTCCCCCTTTGACATCAATGGCAAAGGGTGGAATTCGCATACCAAAATTTTGCAAAAATTATCCTATACATGGCCGCATAAGTATATATATGTTATACTTACATATACTTAAGTATATCTGTAAAAGTGGCCTTCAACTGTACAAACTCTGTGGCCCAGCTTTGCTTCATCCTATCCAAAATGGAGATGTGACCACTCAACAAAAATGCATATGCTTCTGCCCTTCTTAAATCTGTCGGATCACTGGTCCGGGCTGTGGTCTGAGCATCTGTCAAGGCCTCATGCATTGCCTCTAACTTAAGTATAATTATCCCTCTGAGTTCACCCATTTTGTTCATTATGTTCTTCTTTTCTTTGTCCAACCTCTTTATTTCATTTATGATAACAATAGCTTGGCATTCTTGATTCATTAGAGAGGTAGTAAGGGGATCAAAATTTTGAGATAAACTTGACAATTTACCTTCTTGTTCTTTCACTTTCTTTTTAATGTCCTCTGTCACTTTGGGCCAAGATAGACAAAATTTGTATGTGTCCCCACCATCTTTAAGAGCATTTTCAAGGCTCTTTATTCCAATGTCTAGGGTCCTCCTATCATTACCAATCAGTCCTTGCACTTCAATGAATCTTTTTCTTAGAAACTCCTTTTGGACCTTTGCTTCTGTTGATTTCTCTAGAGATTTAAAATGAGTGCTAACAAAATTTACCAAAGATTTCAAGTTACTGGATGGTGAGGCTGAAGGATCCTTTTGGAAGGATGGCATGATCTTCTCCAGCATCCCAGATGCAATCTCCAACAATTCATAGTCCTCCATGTGGGATTTTAGGAGTTTTTCTTTTGCTTTAGCTTGAGCAAAAGATGTTATTTTCATTGTCTGAACTGGAGAGAGAGAGAGAGTCAAAATTCAGTGGTCCTTGAAATAGCTTAGGTTCATCTATCTCCATCATTTCTCTATTTAAGAAGTTCTTCACTGCCTCTACAGTGTCTCTTGCAGGTGATTGAGTCTTATTTTCTTTTGGGATATTAGAACAGTCATCATTAGTCTTTTCTGCTTGTTCTTCTTCTTTTCCCTTAACCTCTTCTTCTTGAATCACCTTCTCCTCTCTTCTACCTTCTCCTTCAGCTTTAGAGTCTGGAATGTTTGCAGTGGGATTCAGAGGAGAGATGTCACCTGTGTTTATTGCTTCATGAACTTCCTCTTCCGGGACAGAGGAATCCAAGTCCTTAGACTTCTCTTCATCTATTTCCTTTGATCCTTCTACATCCTTGTCAGAAGATTCTTCATTGGTTGCATTTAATCCTTCAACATCCATGGTAGAAGATTCTTCATCTATTTCCTCTACAATAGGAAGATTGAATCTTTTCAAGGCATTCCGGAGGATATCTTTTGTTTCATTTGCTACTTGGTCAGTTTCTCCAAGCATAAGTTTATTCATTCTTGCCTTACTCTAGAACTCATCGTTACAGTCCTTGAAAATCATGTCCATTTGTTTTGTAGTGATAGAAGGATAAAGTTGAATTGCTATCTGTTCCTGAATCTCTAAGTCTTTTGCCTTTGCATTCTCTTTTCTCAGTTCAAGTACTTTTTTTAGACTTTTAAGAATTAAGGATATAATTTAAATGAAAGATTTATTGTAAATGTTCAGGTACCTGATAGTAGATTCTTCCAAAATCCTCTTGTCAGTATCACTGTATTCATCATAGAACTCTATTACTGGCTGTAGGTTCCCATCCACAGTAACTGCCTTGATGATCTCATCAATGCAAAGAGTGGGCTTTTCAACAAATTCCTCTGCCTTTTCTTCCTTATTTTTACTAGCAAAGAATTCCCTAGATGTTTTCTTCTTCTTCATTTTCTTGATTTCCTCATCGGATTTTGTTTCTTCATCATCTTTAAGGCTTGTATATGATCTTGTGGTTTGGTCTGCATTCTCTTTCCCTTTTTCTAGATGTCTTGACTTTTGGTTTGGTAGCCTTTAAGATTTTAGGAGTGGTAGGTGCAAAGCTCTTGGAAGATCTAGTCTGGGAGGAGGCTTGTACCGGAACATCTCCTTTCTTTGCTTCTTGTTTCTCTTTCTCATCCTTCTCCATTTTCTCTCTATTTACATCTACTACCTCTTTTGATAAGCCAAATCTTTTGGCAATTTCTTGAACTTCCCTTCTTACTTTCCTCTTTATCTTCGATTGTCTTAACTCAACATGTATTTTTACACTTAGTTCTTGTAAGGTGCCAAACCATTCTGCTTCAGTGTCCTTAGGCTGGCTCAACAGGTGTTGAATATGTAGCTCTAGGATTTTTTCATCGACCTCGTATCCCATGGGCATTATCCACATAGTTCTTGGCTCAATTGCCTTCATTAGGCATAGGTTAGTGTCAACCATGAAGCACACTGTGTCCTTGTATTTCTCAACTATGGATTTTGGTATTCTCTCTCTGGCTTGCATTATGCTTTGGAAGTTCTTGAAGTACCCTCAGAGGGCTGTGTTTTGGGCTTGAGCATCACCAAGTCCATACATGTAATCTTTGATCTAAATTGCAACCGGTTTGTCATTTTGCCAAACCCAACCACTTGATTTGGGTAGCTCATTCATGTAATAAAAGAACAAACATAGTATTAGACAACCATATTTGAAGGAATTATTCTTATCCTTTTTGATCTTCTACAGATTTTCCAACAATTGATTTAGAAGAAGCTCACATAGATCAGAGTCTACATCTTCCCTCAACATTTGATATGCTACATAGATTTCTATGCTAGACACAAAATTCTCCCTGCTCAAATGATAGATCTTGTATTTGATTATCATTGAGGCAAACTTGACATCTGGATTTGTGATGTCATCTATGGTCATTGCTCTTTTGTCAAACTTAGATCTGGTGGCTTTAGTTACTGTTTGGTTTTTCATAGATTTAAGTGTAGGTAACCCATTGGATGAATGCAGTCTGGTTACTGCCCTGATGACATCTTTAGTTATCTTGAAGGGCCTCATTAACCAAATGAAATTATCATGCATCCTACTTAGAACATACCAGACCTAATCATCTTCTGTAATACATGGAAAATGTATGCAATGTTTGAAGTGTTTATCCTAGAGGGCCTTGAATTCAGGTTTGAGTTCAAAATTTTCATCTATTAGCTATTTGTGATAAATATCCATCAATTTTGAGTCTCCAAATTCCTCAAAGTTGGCATGGATATAAACCCTAACATCTTCTACATGCAATACTCTATGCGGAATGCTAGAAAATGCGCCCAAAGGATCAACTTCTAGAGATTTATAAGGGTGTTTCTTGAATTTAGGACACGACCTATTAGAGATCTTGACAACCATTGGAGTAGCCATTTTGCAAGAGATTCAGAGAGAGATTTTTAGAATGGAAGTACCTTTTCACACTTTAGGGTTTGAAATAAGAGCTGGTACAAATCACTGGTTGAATTTGTTTTTCAGTTAATCTTGTAGAATCTTTGTTGCAGAGCTCTTATTTTCTTCTTTGCGAGTGCAAGTGTGCAAATAATGAGTGAAAGTACCCTTTTATCCTTGCGCAAACCCTAATTTTCTTTTGTAATAAATGCACAACTTAGGTTATCTGGTTGCCCTATTTTGAGAGAGATCTTCTTGAATCACTGTGTTGAACTTAGAATCATTGCCAGTGAGGATTGACAATGTATCTTCTTTTCTTCAATCATGACATGGGTCCACAGATCAAAGCATTTGAATTCTGAATCATACCGAATCTGTTTATGAAGTTTTGCTTTGTCGGATAGCTGTCAGAACCAGATTAACTTGAGCAGTTATAAGTCTTACCAAACTCCATGCGGATCTTTCACATTTTGACTAAAGATTATTTGGAGGTTTTTCTGAGAACCCTTTAATCCGCAGCGTCAGATGTTTACTTAATGTGCCGAATTTAGGCACTAGCTGACTAGCTGGGGGAAATTGTTTTTCTCTGACTCCCCTTAAGCCAGAGCTCACATTTTTAGTTTCTAGAAGGAATATCAACACCGGATTCCGGTGTGGATCCATCCCCAATGTTTTTTGTACTCTTCTTTACCCAAATCTTGCTCATCTCCTTTTAAAATTCATCTGCATTCACTTTACCTTTGCTCTTATCTTGTTTCTGATTATATTGTATCAGACCTTTTCTATCCTGATTTCTGCTTTTGCAGAGTTTGGCAATATGATTGGATCTATTGCAATTGTAATAGACAACATTTCTTTGCTTATTTGATTGATATCCTCTTGATCTGCATTGATTAGCCATATGTCCCATTCTATTGCATGCAAAGCATCTACCATTGAATGAATTGTTTATTTGCATATTTCTGCATTCATGAGATTTGTGACCATACCTTTTGTAGTTGAAACATTGTCCAGAGAAGGATGGATTAGTTTGATTCATTCTCCTCCTACACTGAGTTGAATTATGACCGAAATTGTTGCAATTGAAGCAGTATCCATTGAAGGATGGATATCTTTGAGCATTTGGTTGCCTTATAGGAGGTCTTCTAGGGCTGTTTCTTTGATTTCCTAATCCAAAGTTCTTCCGACCGGATCTAGAGCTTTCACCTTTCTCATATCCCAAGCCATGCTTATCATCTACCCTCTTTTGGCTTGCAAGAAGAACTTCAAGTTGGGCTGAGCTTATCTTGAATTTTTCTTTGTATTCATTTGCAGTTTGAAGATCTTGTTTGAGAGTGTCTATCTAATTCTCAAGTTGTTCTTCATTATCTCTAGCTTCTTCAAGATCAAATTCAAGATGCCTGATTATTCTATCCATTTTGTGGCAGTCCTCTATTTTCTCCTTGAGGGATTGTTTTAGATTATCTTCAATTTTCCTTTTTTCTTCAATTTCTTGGGTGAATCTCATAACCCCTGATTCCATTTCATGCCTTACCATAATGACTTCTTTTGACAGCTTCTCACATAGCTTATTTTTCTCATCCAGATCTTCATTAGTATCATTGACTTCACTCTAATTGACTAATTTTTGAAGTAGTTCCTTTCTTTTTTTCACAGAGATACTAAGTTTTACTTTTAGCTCATTTATGAAATCATCAGCTTGTTTGAGTCTTTCTCTCAAATTATTGACTTTAGAGTGGGATTGTTCAAGATCATTTAGGGCAGACTGAAGTTGTTCCTTCATACCATATACATCCATTGATATTCCAAGATCTTCCTCAAGCTGTTAGGCTTTGTTCAGAGGAACTTGGCTTTGATACCAATTGTTGGAAACAAGGCAGATAACTGAGAGGGGGGGTGAATCAATTATCTCAAAAATTTCCTTAACTTTCTTTTCTTTTTGTATCTTAATAATCAGTGTTGCATCAAAACATGAAAGCATGTGTAATCATAAGAATAGAAATAAAATCAACACACATAACACAAGGATTTTTATGTGGAAACCCTGTTAAGGGAAAAACCATGGGGTGACTAACCCAAGATTGTATTCTTTGTTAAAAGAATGAAGGAGTACAAAATGGCACTTGCCAATTAGGGCTCACTACCCGAGCACACTGCTCACAAGAGGCACACTGCCTATAAGAGACTCACTGTCTACAGAACTTACAGAATATAATCAAGTATTTGAACTAATGAGAAGCATCTACAAATGCAAGAGTTCAGTTCCAGTTAGGCACAATACACTGATCTGATGCACTTCATCCTTCCTCTGTTTAATGTTGTTTCTTTGTCACATACCAGACGTGAATTGTTGCTTTCCTACTTATGCCTATTTTTCTTCACACTTTATTTCATCACTTGTTCGCCACACACTCTTACATGTTAAAATCTATCTGGTATATATATTTGCATCAAGGATTTTTATCAACTTGCTAGTCGGCATCAAGAACACTGCAAGTAATTAATCTGTCGACTGAATCCATGCTTGATTTGTGATGTGTATCAAAACATAGGCATAGAAGTCATTAATCATGTCAGCCAACAATGTATAATCCCACAAATTGCTTGATCAACACCTTTTACTCATCCGGATTGAAGTCTGATACTCTGTCGTTCAGTTCTTCCTCTGTCTGCTCTGCTTGACTGGAACCTAATACTCAGATGCTCATATCTTTTCCTTGATTTATCATCGAAGGCTAAATATCTAGAATACAGTAGTCATGATACCCCTCTTGACTTGTCCAAGTCTGCAACTTGCTTAATTACACCATCTAAGAGATCCAGACTTGATTGTCGGACCTTGTTACATAATCTGTTCTTATTCACTGGATCAAAACAATCTTCAATCTGACTTCCAGTATAGGCATACTATGTACTGCAGATGTGTGAGATAGACTTTGTTTCCATCAATGACAACACTAATGAAGCCACACAGTGTCTCTTGCCAACAAAGTCTAGCTCTTATTCTAGCACCCTGCCCTCTATAAATATCCAGTTTATGCAGTTGTGTCTCAATAGAGGCAATTGAATCTTGAGCCCTAGTATTAGTAGTGTTAAGAATAAGTTGTTTCATGGCATGTTCAAGTTTCCCTTGGAGGGACCTTTCTTTTCTTTTACGCTACTAGGATTTTCTTTTTCCAAAAAATCAAAGAAAGGTTATACATTTGGAGATAGCCTCACACCACCAATCAATCTAAGATTCATCATTTTGGGGTTTGGGAAGAGAATTCCATAAACCCACTAGAGTAGCTACATAGTTAGGGTCTTTTAGGTGAGAGGTATTCAATTTAAAAGGTAGTTGTGTGGATGTAGGAGGAGATGGTGAAGTAAATAAAGAGCAGAAAGTGGGGAAGTGATCAGAAAGAGAGGTTGTGTAATCAACATTAAGGAAAGAACCAAGAGCAAGGGGAGAAACATTAAGGTTGTGAGAGATGTAGATTTTATCCAACCTACTAAATTTCCTTTCCAAGCCAGATCTGCAGGTGGGCCATGTGGACCAATTATCAATATGATGGGAATATTTATTGTGTGGGACATCGACTACTCCTAAGGAGTTACGATAATATGTCCAGCTCTCAAACTCATCTCTACTGAGTTTCATGGAATTGAACCGGTTGTGATCATTATGATATTCAACCATGTTAAAGTCTCTACCTAAAATCCATTCTACAACTGGCAAGTTTGAAGATAGCCAATCCCAAAGGGCAACCCTTTCCTTGGAACTGTTAGAAGTATAAATAGAACATACACCAATAGTTTGACCATTGATAAATATCAGGGCCCAAACACAACTATGCGAAGGGTCCTCACCTTTATCAATGATAAATTTAGCTAGCCAAGATGACAAACCTAACACAACACCTCCATTGCCTTCTCTATGAGATGTGTGTATGAAAGTAGCATCTTTCCATATATTATAAAGGGTAGCCTGGAGACGAACTCCATTAGATTTAACTTCCTAGAGAAAAACAATATCAGGTCTCCATTTGTCAATAATCCTCTTAACTTGGTACTTTCTATGTGAGAGTGAGATTCCTATGACATTCTAAGAAAGTAGATTACAGTTCATGGTGATGCAAAGATAAAATTATCATCTTCTGATGGCAGCACTAAAAAATGGTTATGTGACATAATATCTTGTGAAGGGATATGGTGGTTATTAGTAGCAACCAATGATCTAGATCTGTGTAGAGTAGCAGAGGAAGAATTCTATGGTGAAGTGGTTAATGAAGATGGAGGAGGAGAAGGGGAATGAGATCGAGTTGGAGAAAGGTGAGAAGAAGAAAGGGAAGCGCTAGAAGGTTCTTTTCTTTTCCTCACCATTCTCCAACTATCTATCATAACAACTTCTTTATAGGGAGAAGGAGGGGTAACAGAGGATGGTGGTGTGACAACAAAGGAATGTGGAGTAACAATAGAGGAAGTTAGGTTACTGGAAGGAGTGGTAGAGGACGCATTGAGGCGGGGGTGGGCAGATGGTACCAAGGGGACTTTGGGAGGTTGGGAAGGCTATGTAATGTCCTTTGAAGAAGGTGAAGGAGGGGATAGAATGACAGAAGACTAATCAGATTTGTTCTTTTTAAATGGACATTCACGAATCAAATGACCTTCCTTGCGACAATAAAAATAGACATTAGGTTTATTAAGGTAAACAATCGACTGTTCCATTTCAAAGCCTGGGCCTATCAATTTGATGTTCTCTGGCAGGGGTCTGTTTAGGTCAATTTCTACACATACTCTAGGGTGAACTCTTAGGCTTACAAAGTTATCTGCATTATGTTTGCACCATATGACTCTACCGCGCTAGGCCACAATGTCTTTTAGGAAGGGTTAGAATGCCAAGTTCAAATAGGGAAGTTCAATCCACATAGGGTAATGCGAACGAGAAGGACCTCCAAGATGGAACTGAAAGCTCCAAGCCTAGAGGTAACAGATTTGACCATAGATTACACATGTGCCATATTGTAACACTTATTGAGCATGCTCTGTTGATTTGAACATACATTAGACATAGCCTTTTCCCAGGCCTCTAATATTTTCTAACTCCCAGCCCCTATTTTCCTAGTTTATTTTAGCCCATTTATAGAAATCTGTTTTAGTAGGAACCCCTCTTAGGAAGAAGAGAATAACTGTGTGACTGATATTCAACTATGAAATCAATAACATCATTTAGTAATTGAAACTCAAAAACTTTACCTTTAGCATCTTTCAACATCAAGTCTCTGCATCACAATCTTTTCCCTGATTAACTTTTGAGTTGTCCATTTATTAATGCTCTCCTGGGTTGCTATCCATGTTTCTCATCACTTTATTTCTATCTGGAGCCGCGACCACCATGGAGGTATCTACCCCTGTTTGACATGTTGCTTCTTTAAGCCGCATTAGGACACGACTGATCAAAATAGGAAATGGTGAGAAAACTAGAACACTAGTTCCAGTCTCTGTGTCCCAAAAATTTTCCTGAATTGGTCAATCTGAAATGATTAAACCCTATCTTGCCATTTTTCCTCGTAGTCACTAGTACTAAACTTTTAAAAATATTGGACCTTAAATGCACAAATACTATCTCAACCATTGGGTCTTTACCTCTAGTGAGAGGTTAAGCAAATAAAAAGTTTACAGAAGACACTTATAACAAATAAATAATAGAAAAAACATAAATATTTATTTTATTATTTATGATATTCGATTTTTATATTAAACAAAAATTGATTTCTAATATATTAAATAGAAATTGATCTCTAATATATTAAATAGAAATTGATCTCTAATAAACTCTTTGTAAATGAAATATTTTTACATTCAAATAAATAAAAATATTAAATTTCCTCTAATAAAACTTGTTTTATCTTAATATTCAAAAGTTTTTGGGTCAAATGAACTTAAAAATAAAATAATGTATTTTTATTTTAAAATTTATTGGACACCTTTTGGGTTACACCCAATAATTAGTGCATTGTTTTCTCTACTTGTGTAATGAACATTCATTCTCCAATAGTGGGTGCATATTTATATTATTTGTTTAATGAATACTCAATCTTAATAGATCTCAAAGTTGTTCCGTTGATTTAAATGGTATTAGAAGCTAATGATTGCATTAGAATTATTTGGTTGGAGGGTAACATAGTAAGAAATGGGCCTCCAAGATTGCCTTACCTTTCCTCCCTAATCACTACAGAATTCATTATCTAATGAACTCATATTTTACTTGATGTCATACAATAAATTTTGAAATAATAACTGAAAAATACTCACTATAAAGGGTTTTCAAACCCTATCCCTTCTTCTCTCAAAATTATTAACCTCTTCAAAAAAATTAAAGAGGGATGAGGAATATACCTTTGTATTAAATAATTATATTTGTAATGGTGAAATTTGAATATGCATGCCTTCTCTTATTTAGTTTTGTGTTTGTTTTGGTGAAATGTATTAATACAATAATGTATTGATAAGTGACATGCTCTTCTGTTAGGTTTAGCTCCTAGTTTGATACCTATCCATCTTTATTTGTTCCATTTATACCAATTCTTATACATTCAACATTTACTCATCATTATTAAAACCTCATTTGCACTTACTTCCTTATATTCACTCTCTGCCTCAAAATTAACATTTTAACCCCAAGATTCATTTCAATGCAACTCAAGGATTGACCTTGTTCAATCCCAAGGCATGTGGAAATGACCCCAAAATTCAAATATTCAAATTCAAATTCCAACTTTCTTGCCCTTTTCTACTAGTTGTTATGGGCCAACTTCACATGCATTTATGTGACATGTTGTTATGTTTTGGTATTTAAAGACATTTAATGTGCCATTAATTCATATGCCAAATTAGGAGAATAAAAAGAACATCTAGATCACACTTTGATTTTCATAAAAAGAACATCTATCTAACAAACTTTGTCTAAGGGACAAAGAATCACATTTGCGGATAAGCCATTTGCATGTTGATGAATGTTGTCTTTGATACTTCTCATCATCATATATCTGGCCTGACAAGGGGGTTGACCTAGAAGAACCCATTCACCCATCGAGTCCACAATCTCTTAAAGGTGTTTGTAAACATTGCCTTAACAAATTTAGATAACAAAATAGCAAAGGCAAGCATGTTATAGGTGCATAGTTCATTCTCACAAGATAGATTGTATTAGGGCAATAGATAAAATCTGTGGTAGTTAGGATTGAACTTGCAATGCTTGAGATCAACCTTCATCATTTTTTAGGTTTATTCAACTTCTAAGACATTTATTAGATAGAGATAACATATTCTTTAATAGAGGTGATCATTTTTTGTACGACATAAACAATTCCATTAATTTTAGAGATAAGTACCCCTAAGCTCTCACTTTTTTTTTTGAATATTTATTACAATGATCAACCCAACTAATGAATCTAGGTTAACTATGTGCTTATTGGTTGTATTTATTTAATTAACGTAGATTATTCATTGTAAAGCGTTTTATTTCTTTATATAAATTGTTGAACCCAACATATCCTACACCACCTAGGGTTTATTCCTTCTACATTAGGGTTTTTAGATTTAATTTTTTATTGTTTACCTTCTATCTCAGATATGATTAGGGTTTGATTTTCCTTTTCATTTCATAGCTTTATCCTTTTCTAGGGCTTGTATCTCATAGTGTCACCTTCCCTCCACCCATCCTACCCACCCATTCATTCATTAGGCCCATACCTACACATCCTTAGATTGTGCTTTATTGATATATCATTAATAATGGATTCTCATGATTCTCTCTTTTGGAATTATCTTCATACTTGTATAAAAAATTATAAGGTGTTCTCAAAATTTATTTATTCATATCTTTTGATCCTTGACATATGACATCCTTTATTGAGAGTTTTTGGGATTAACTAGGTAAGTTTTTCTACATCAATGATTTAGATCATTGAGTGTGATCTTGATGATGGATCACTAAGTGTGATCCAAAATCCATCATTAAGATAACTGAGTGTGATGTGTAATGCCCCAGATTTTCACCCAAAACATTAGCCAAACAAACACCGAACCAACAAAAATTTTGCATTTGCAAGTGTGACATTTACATGTCACATTGTACTCACAACCACACAAGGTGTCACAACAAGCACAAAAACACCTAAAACAACATCACCATTGCACAATGCAATGTGGCACAAGTGGAAGACTTCACCTATCATGAGACAACTCACCACGATGACCAAGCGAGGGGTGGAACTCACTCCAAGACAAAGGCTGATATGCATTCACGACCTCGCTCCCTCATGAACACATAGAGTAGGATGAGGGTAATAGTCACCTCAATCCATTCCAAGACTACACAAGACATCCCAAACACAATAGGGTATGCTTACCCACGGGATGGTTCAACTAGGAGGTACAAGTCCTCAACCAAAATGAATGGTCACTAGTTGATCTCGTACAAAAGCATGCTTCCCAAAGAAAAAGAGGGAATAAACTAAGAGTTCATATCACATCATGGAAATGACACCATGGTTACACTTAGGTGGTCAAATGAGTACCTTACGATGACAAACTTCATAAAAGGGTTGAATAGGCAAAACAAGACATCTTGGTAGAGTACGGAGGCCCATGGAGGAGGCCTCCACCCAGTACACTAGCACCTAGCATTGTTGTCCTAGGAAACTAGGACCCAGTGCCTAGGTCATGGGACACCAGTGCCTAGTGCTTGGATCCTCCAGAACCTGGGTACAAAAAGTGCAAAATTTTCCAAAAAGGCCCAAAATTGAGCAAATCAACCTAGAATTCAACAACAACACCTACGGTGCCTAAAAAAATTAATCAATATCAAATAGGATTCATTTTAACCAAAAAAAAAGTGTTGAACCAATTATGTCCACATGTCAAAAAAATAAAAGCAATACAAAAGGCTACGCATGTTTGACACCAACGTTGACACATGCCAAAAGTAAAGATGGGATCCTCATCTCCTATGTGGGATGAATACAATCCAACACAAACATATCCATAAAAATCAAATACAACATCAAATAACTAAGTCTAAACATGCTAACATAGGTAGATTCTAACATGTAAAATCTATCAAAACATGGCAATGCCCTCACAAATCAAGGCGTGGAAAAATACAAGACGATATCTAATAATTACAATATTCGAAGGGCTTCATCCTAAACTTAGATGAATCATAGACAACATCATATATCAACTCAAAGCATTAATTACATCTTATTACAAAGGTCTCAAAAGATCCACTTTACGAAGTTTACAATAACCAATAATGATAATATACAAGTGCATAAACCACCCAAAAACCAACACGCTCTCCAAGGTGCAACAAGACACGAATCACAACATATTAAACTTACAAGAAGATAAGAGAACCATTCAACACCTAAAGATAATCATGAAGGACCAATGGGGAAATGTTGCTTGCCTCCCAACCATATTTCCATCGTCGAGCGCAATAGCCGTCTATGCAGCTCTAGGCAACCCCCGAGCTACAGAGAAGATGATCATGGAAAACCTGTTAGCATCATCTCACACAATCTAGGGTATACATAGAAACATATGGCATACACACCAATAAATTTACACAATACACATGATACAGCTGCCAATACAATGCATGCACATAACATGTGGCACATTTGCCAAGCTAATGCATACATGTAACACGTAGAACACTTTCCAATAAACATGCTAGAATGACATCACAACACTCAAGCATAAGGGAAATAGTCACACCTTCAAAGAACACCAACAAGGCATAAATCATAGTCCATCATAGGCACATACATGCATGAATCAAGCATCACAATGAACATGCAATCACATGGTAAACATCACACACCGAGTCAAACTCTGACGATGGAAGAAGAAAGAGAGACCTAGGTAGTTAGGACAAGGATTGTCAAATGAGGGAAATAACCACCTTGTGGCAAAACATGAGGGTGTTACCTCCTCATAGAAACCAAACAATACAACAAAGGTTTCTCTTTACACCCAAACCCTCGCATACTGGACAATACACCAGGACATGCAATTTGGTGTAAATAATCTCATTATCAAATTTTGTTACCCAAAGTGTTTAAATGTTATTCTTGTTTAAAACTTCCATTCACTAATTTCAATGACCACTTTGGGCCATGGTGCACTGTTTGCTACCAAAATAACTACAACCCAGAACCCTAATACATTTTACAATCATTAAGGCCAGGGGCTTTGTCAGGGTGATTAAAAGAGGATTATCAATAGGCAATTTTCAACAACCTACAGGAGTGGGTATACTCCTCTGCACTTCGAGAGCTTAGCTTAGACTCTGGAGGGATATTCCAAGGGGTATACCTAAGCAAGTATTGTTTTCAAAACTAGATGAACAACTAAAATGTAATTAACGAAACCCAAATCACTCTCTCAATCCCAAATTTGTCACTAAACTAAGAGCAACTCATTATTATAAGACCCCTATATAGCTGATAAAGGCAATCCTACAAAATGAGGATGCATCAAAACTACTACTACAACTAAAACGTGATGTGTTGTTTTGTATTGAATATTAGGTGATCAAGGCTACTCAGACTGGTGCCTATCCATCAAGCTGTAGAGTCTTACATTCAACACAGGAACACAACTACAAAGAAATGTATAGCTACCTATTTGAGAAATCAAATGCATGAAAATCAATACCAAATCATTGAGAATACTTATTAATCCAGCACCATACCATGTTCTTCCTTATGTAATATTGAAAAGATCATTTACAAAGCCTTGGAAATGAATTAAGAATTGTCACATTCATTCAAATCAATGCTTACATTCATACCATGAAGTGTGGCAAGAGAAAATCCTAAGTACGATCAATGTTTGCTAGAAAGAACATCTACAATAGTGGAGAAAACAATGGTTTGATACAAAGATTTGCAAAATATATTACATACATTTCATAATTGTTTCATGATGCACAAAGACTACAAAATAACCTTTTATTTTACACCTTCTAGAGCTCAAAACTTGCTAAGAGAAAATGCCCAAAAATGACCAACCCCTTAGAAAGAATTCCAAATCAACCTTTATAGCCCTCACAATGCAGAGAAGAAACAGACGAAAAAACCAACAACAACCCTATCTACCACAATAAAAACATTGATTTCAAATATCCATTTGTAGTAATGGCGTTCCTAAAGTAGTTGGCACATTTTTTGATGTTTTTTGGGCGATATAGATAGCTGGGAAGGCCAAGAAATCAACCTTTAACAAATTAGACTTCGGAGGTTAGGCCTTCCACCTTGTAGCATGCACATTGAAAAAAGAAGAAGAAAGGACCGCCTAACTCCGATATATATAAAGAGATGAGGAAGTCGTCGGGAGTCAGGCCTCGGGCCTTCTTCCTTCTGCCTTCCAAAAGGAAGAAGGAAGAAAAGGAGAATCTCCGCATTCTGAAAACATAGAAGCCTTTGAATAGTTCGGTGGACCCCAGCCTTCGAGCCTTCTGCTTTCCACGTTACAAAAGGAAGAAGGAAGGAAAGAAAAAATCCTACCTATCGATGCTTGCAACACTTGAAGAATACTGACCTTGTCAGACTTCAGGCCTCGGGCCTTCATCATTTCACCTTAGGTGGACTTCAGTCACCGAGCATTCCTATTGCCACTTGTTCTGAGGAAGAGGGAAGGTTGCAAGCCCAACTTTCATCCTCCAATAAACTTAGTCAAATAATGAAAATTCCAGGGGATAGCCCCCAGGATATCCACCTACCACCTTCCCTGAAGGGAGGAAGAAGAACCAACCTCCACCGTTTGCTGCCCACTACATACTTAGAAGAATTTTAAAACAAGTAGATCCCATTGAACTTCGGCCCTTGGGGCTTCTACCTGACACCTGCCTTGAAGAATATTGAAGGCCAAAGGCCTAACCTCCCACCTCTGACAAAGATAGAAGAATTTTCAAGAACTTAACACTTAGGCAAATTTTAGCCTTGGAGGATTTCAGAGCCAACAGGGAAAGCACGATGGAAGGAGGAAGCCTGAAACTCCAACCTTTGACAAAGGTGAAAAATACAAGGAAACACCTAGAGTTTTTGATACTTACTCATTTTTTTGGGTTTCCTACCTTGCATTTTTAAAAGGAAAACACATGAAAACCTATGGAAGATATCTTTGATCGGTTATAAACTATAGGTTCAACATTGAAGGTATAAAGTGGGATATAAATAGATTTTTGGGAAAAATAAAACAAGTTGAGAACTATTTTTTTTTTCTAAGATAGGGAAAAAAGCTACAAGTATGTAGAAAACAAACTACAACTAACCCTAGCTCCTAATGGAGTGCAAACTAGCCTAGAAAACAATCAAATAAATATGAAATAAATTAAGAATCTAAGCTAACATTTGACCTATCTCCATTGTCCTCCTTAACCTTGCATTATTGTTCTGAGATTTGCAAGTTTTTGCAAAGATCTTGAGAAGTTCATGTATGTGATTAGCAAGATTTTGGAGAGTTTACAACAGATTTGGGAGATGATGAACTTAGAGAGCATAAGGGATTAAGAGAGAAAACCTGAAAAATGAACTGGAAAAGTGATTTTATAGAAGAGTAGATTTGAGTGGATGACCAGGATTTGATGTTGACTTTTGGATGAAATGAAGGGTTGAGATTAGTTAGGGTTTTCTCCCACTAAAGGATAAAATTGAATTTTAAATTGGGAGAAATGGTGAGGTGGATGATGTTTTTAAATTAAATAAATTGGGTTCATTTATTTAATTTATTTGAGAAGGGAACATGTGAACCTTAATTTTTCAAATGAGATTTATTTAATTAAGTGAGTGAAAGGGGATATTTGGAATGTGAATGATTAAATAATTAATTAATTATCCATATAGGAAAATTAGGAAAAAATAGTAAAATGTGGAAGAGATTGGTGTTTTACAATCTGAGGACACTTTTAGGTGTCTACATTTTGCCCCTCTTTGAGATGATGTTCGAGATGATGAGATTTATGTCGAGTAACATCATTTCAAAGAAGCTAAGGAAATGGATAGGGGAAAAGGATGATGATGGAAAGATAGGATGATGATGCCCCCTCGAGAGGATAGGCGGGTTGGACAAACATGGGTAGGCTCTCGAAATGAAAAAGGGATTAGTCAAGGAAGAAAGATAGGGGAATGGATAGAAGAAATGAATGATACGTTATGTTGCAATGAAGGTGGAGGAATGAAGATTAGCTAGAAGAATGGAATAAGATCTTGCTTTGATAGATTTTTGAGCTTCTCACTTGTAATTTTTTCTGCTTATCATCATAGAACTTATTATGTCAAGGGACAACAAAAACAATGGTGTGACAGAGGCCAAAGTGCAAAAATGTGATCCCTTGCGAAACAGGGACATGACAAACAAGGAATGCCTGACTTAAACTAGTAATTATGGTACCTTGTCAGAACATATGATGAGATGATTGTGAGGTGTGCAAGTCCTTATGTAAGGAAGCAATTATTTTTTTTGTAAAGGGTGATTTTTGGATAGTTGAGTTTTTTGGTAGTTTTGGTGTATATCCTCCTTTCACCCTTACATTCAAGGACCTAGGGTCAAGTTGCAATGTACTATCATACCCTAGGTCACTATTGAGATGTAGGGAAACTTGGATTTTTATGATTAGATTGACAATTTCTTTCTCTTATGCTCAATTGTACCTTAAAACCCTAATTATGCAAATACGGCAGTAAATGGATGAATTACAGAAAATGTTTCTATAGAAAGATGTAAAATAACAAATAACTGTGCACCTATTTTCAGGGTTCTGAGGTGGAAAAGTTAGGGACTAAAGAGCAGGCACCCAAATCCAGTGCCCTACTTTTTATCGAGATTTGAAAACTCAGTCTACAACCTGTATCTACTGTATCAAAGGTTTTCCCGTTGCGAAACTTTAAGGACAAATGAGCAGGCGCCCAAGTCCAGGTAGCTGTTTCTTTCACTGATCTGTAATCTTGACACTCTATTGTACCCTCCTGCAACTTCACTTTGTCTGCAACTCGAACCTGTAACTTACAATCATGAAAACTTTGGGAGGGGGTTGTGGTGTTTAGAGGCTTGCCTTAGTCAAGCCCCGGAGAGACATTCAAGTCTTTCAAACACCATTGTTAGATAGAGAGTGTGTGCCTTGGGAGGTAGAGGCAAAAACCAAATGTTAAATGCTCAATAATCATAATAGATATCACCTTGTAGTGAAGATCTCATGGGAGGAAGAAGCTCTTCATTCTGTGAGGAGATGGATGCTCAAATCTGCAAACACAAACACATACAACACAAATCTGCTCTTGCAACACAATGAAAGCCTTGAATCACCTTTAGGATGCATAAAGTTTATAATAACAATCTAGTTTACAAATTAATGCCTAAACATGTTTATATATGCAACTACAACATTCCCGCTGAGATTTCATAAATTCAAACTTACCGTGTCAGCCTAGGGACCAAATAACGGTCATAAACTGACACTAGAAATTTGGTCCTGACCCAAAATAGGGTGGGACTAGAGCGCGGGTGCCCAAGTCCTTCCCCCCTATTTTGGGCAGGGTTAGGTTCAAGGGGTCCCCCTAGGCCCCATTTGTCATGATACCCAGGGTTCATTCCACCAGGATGTTGAATTATGATGCAAGATGTCCTAAATGCACACTAAAGACCTAGGAGCTAAACCTTTTGAGCGAAAATGCCCCAAGGAGACATTTTTTGACATTACAATTAGCCCCCACTTTAATGTATGTATAAACGTGAGGCCAATACATGCATTAAAGTATGGTCAACAAACATAGCAAACATGCCAAGCACGGAGAAGACATACCAAGCACATTGAAGACAATGACAGGCACACAAGACACAGAGAAGATAATTATAGTCACGCAAAACGCAAAGAATACTATAAATGCATAGAAGACACATTAATGCATGGAAAATATGAATGATTTATTTTCATTTCTTTTTCTCATATATATTGTTACCCTTCTATTTACCCTTATTCGATTTTTCATAATCCTTTCTCGAGCAAGCATTGATGTACCATTTTTCTTTATTGGTCAATATGTTCACTCTTCAAGTCATCCTGTTGTTATTAAAGATCATTCACCTGTTGTCTTGGTGTATGAAGGAATTTGTAACATTGAATCTCTAAACTTAAACCTTTTTCAAAATTCAATGGTTCATGGGTTCAAAGCTCACTATTCTATGCTCTTGAAAAAGCCACTCACCTCGGGTCTCTCATGTAACATGATTTGTAATCTTAAACCTTCCAATTGAACCTCTGCACATTTTCTTGGTTCAAGTACGAAAGTTCATTATGTAACATGATTTATAATCTTGAACCTTCCAATTGAACCTCTGTACCTTTTCTTGGTTCAAGTACAAAAGTTCATTATGCAACATGATTTGTAATCTTGAACCTTCCAATTGAACCTCTGTACCTTTTCTTGTTTCAAGTACGAAAGTTCATTATGCATGGAAGTCTTTCCCCTGAGTTGAATAGTTTGAAACAAATTGTTAACATACCTCGCCTTACAAATGTGCTCAACACATGGTTTTTATGTGATCTTCTTTGATCAGATCCTAATGAACATCAAAGATGGGATCCACAACTTCTGATGTTGACAATGGTCATTTTGGGAGATACACTACCCATGTGGAATATGCCTTACAGTATGATATTATGCCTGGAAATACTCCATGAATGGAGAATGTGAAAACATAAATGGAGCTTGTAGATCATTTAATAGAATGCCTCGATGAAATGTGGCCTCGTGCAAAGATTACAAATTGTGTACACAGAGGAAGTTGGCTTGAATTAGAAAAGGCAGAGACGTCATGCCTAGGAAGAGTAGAATTAAATTTGTCTTGCATTTCTAACAGTAAGGAGCAAAATACCATCATGGAAAACTTGAATTTCTCTCTCTTATTTTGGTAACCTACAATAAATGGAGGATTTTTTTCAGATATTACCTTTAAAAAACTCTCAGATTACAGGAGATGTAAGATGAATTTGTTGAAAGGCTTTTGGAACTTTCAATCAAATATATGTGGCTGGCATGAAGTTGAGCCCCATGGCCCTTGTCATATGGAGCCCAAATAAGGATATGAACAAAATGGAACATGTTGAAAATGTTTTAGTGGCGAATGTAATGCCAAATTCCAAAATCATTGGCGAACTCCCTCCCGGTCTGCACCAAATTGGGAGTTTTGAAATCATACAAAGAACAATCCAAAGTGGATGTTTGTCATATGTAATGGCTGCAAGTGCCACTGATGGAAGAATGTAGAAAGCACATTTGATAGAACGCCATAATGTGATCTCATGGATTGCTACAATTGCAGAATATTCACAACATGCTTTTATTGAAAAGGCTTTAAAAACTTTCAAGCAAATGCAATGGTTGCCAGCATTCCCGCAGAACATTCAAGCATAGGAAAGCAATGTGAAATGTTGACAAGGACAATAAGTTTGATATCATGAAATTATGTGGTCACAGAATTTAGAAACCTTCAATCAAATGCAATTAGCAGCGTATGGACATCCATGAAATCATGATACAAGGTAAATTTTATCAGATGTGATAGTCATGAAATGCTCCCAAGAGATACAGTCTCCGGGCACATTAAAGGATATTGCCCTCATTGGCTACTGAGGTTGTGCTCTTCAAAGATGAGATGCCATCTATATATGTTGCCGGCGATACAATGTCAATCCCATTTCTAAAGAGCCGTAGATACATCTCCGATTGCTGCAATATCAAATAATGTAATGGAAAGAGGTTTTTGTTAGATATTGTGCTCAGAGCTAAACTCCTTGGGACTCAAAGTAAACATGTAACTACTAGAACTCTTGGGGTGCCGTTACTTCTTATCCTTGTGTATGAACATGAGAAGTGCAAGGCCGATGGCATCTATGTTTAGAATTAGTCAAGAAGGAATCAAGAGAATGTCTATTTGTTAAAATAAAACTTGGAGATGAAAGTGTTTAAAGTTCACAATGACACAACTGAAGACTGACACCTTCATCTTTGTGATCGAGACCTCCTTGAACCCTTTATTAATTCACAGTACAACTATGGGATACAACCACACAATTATTGCCTTCCCATCTTTAAACAAGAGATTTATAGACAAGCAATTGTTTCTGCTGTCACAAGTGGGAGTGAGCAATTCTTTATAAGCACCGACAATACTCCTCATATGAAGAACGGATGGTGACTCTGCTAGAACAAATTGAATGACATACTGGCTTGTCTGAGTCAAGAATAGAGTAAAGTGAAGAAGCTAAGTTCAAGATTGGCAGAATTAGGTGAGGATGTTGATGTCTTACTTGGGAGTATTTGTGATCAAAGTGAAATTGCAAGGGAGACAAAAGGATATGAACAAAATTGGATTTTTTGAGAAAGGTTTTAGAAAGCAAATGTAATTGACAGGTTTTTGTCTGATATCATATGTGATATGCATGGATAAAGGGGATGAAACACATGTATCTACAACGGTCATGGAAACTTACGGCTATGATGTTCTGGGATATCCAGCTACAGGCCACTTGACATAATGCTTCAAAGGTCTACGGTCTCATGAAGCTCAATGATCATAGGATATGCATATAATAGTTTTGTAGAGTTAAATGTTATAACTCGAAATGCCTTGGCAGTTTTGAATACAGAATGTGGAAACATAGAGAAGGCATATTGGTTGTTTTGTATATCATCAATGGCAAGATATGCACAACATGGAGTATGGGTCGGGTTATTGTAATCTTGAAGCAAGCACAGTAGAATGCCTTGAGGATGGTACACCAATCCATCTCGCTGGAACAACTATGAACAATTCATTACTTGCAGACATCCCTTGTGGCTATCATTGTCCTCGTTAATCTTTGTCATTATGATGCTGAAGATTCAGAATTGAAGATGAATCTCTTACAGATGAATTCTTGTCCAAGCAACTTACTCGACAAATTAAACTCAACCTTGGATCACTTTCATGAGCTGAACTTGCCCCTGAGATATGTCTTGAAGCTGTAAGGTCTGCTCTAAGGCAGGATGGTAATTTTCTTCTTGTGGCAAACAAATTTTTAGAAAGTTCTTTGTTGACAGAGAGTTTGTTGTTAACAAAAGTAGAGACATGAGATATACCATTTACATAATATAGTTTTCCTTTACCTTGACAACAATGTGCATGATGCTTCTGATGGATGCAAGGTCTGAATAGAATGAAGATTGAAATATTTTATATGACAAATTGGAAAAGATATATTGAAAGTGGGGACCACATTAGAATTAGGAAGCCACAGAAAAACAAAGACACTACAAAAGATATGAAAGGTTTTAAAATAAGAATACAAAGGGCCACCAAGAAGTAGTTATGCGAATGTGGAGGGCAAGAGTTTTTTTTGGAATTTGATTCGGCCAATTTCAAAAATCAGTTACAAAAAAAAAGAAAGCTTTTTCTTTTTTTAGGAATTGGTTACAGGAGTTGAAGAGTCTCGCGGGGAGCTGAAGAGTCTCTCGGGGAGGGGATTATAAAGTTTTTCTTCTCATGGTAAAAAGGGGAAGCAGGGGAAAGACAAGTTTTTCTTCTCAACACAGTTTGTTGTACAGAGAGAAGGGTCTTTGAACTTGCTTATGGACATTGAGGAAATAAAGAGATATTATGAATCTTTGCATTCATCAGTATTTTCTTTTGATTACTGTTGAACGGTGCTTCTTTGTAATCACTTTTTCCTTGTCTATCTGTGATATCAAGCTGTGTGTGTGATTATTTCTGGAACTATGATATCTTTTTTTTTATCTTTTTCAACAGGGGAAGCAGGGGAAAGAAAAGTTTTTCTTCTCAACGCAGTTTGCTGTACAGAGAGATGGGTCTTTGAACTTGCTTATGGACATTGAGGAAATAAAGAGATATTATGAATCTTTGCATTCATCAGTATTTTCTTTTGATTACTACTGAACTGTGCTTCTTTGTAATCACTTTTTCTTTGTCTATCTTTGATATCAAGCTGTGTGTGTGATTATTTCTGGAACTTTGTTTTTAGAATAATTCACCTGTTGAAAGGAATTTAATGTTCTTTCTTTTTCTGTTTATCATTGTGGATGTAGAATAAGTGAACTTTGTGTCATTCATTTTGCATTCACCTCATTCTGAATTCAATCTTTGCATCTATCTCATGGTTATGAATAGGTGTTAGTATACCTTTCCTGCTTTCTGGTTAAAAGTATAACCCATGTTTTCATTCGTTGTATATCTTAGGAGGGAGCTGTACCTCTAAAATTCAGAGGAAGGTTGCCAATTTAATGGCAACTTCTCCAACTATTGGTGCTATTTGTCCTTCTATTTGGGCATTTGAGTCATTTTTCTATAGTTGTTTGCGAAGGAAAAATCTATTCACCAATAGATTTTTGGCAACTCTGCTGGGGAAGAAAAGATTGGTGCTGCACCCTTATTCTCTAGTAAATTGAAGATACCTCATCAAGTGAATGAGGTTGGTGACTTTGTTCTATATGAAGATCTCTAAAAATGGTTCAATGCCAGACAAGCCAAAGAAATCAATTTAAAGCCAGAAGAAGACCTATGCCAATGATTGAAGAGATACTATCTGAAAATGATGAAATACTTCATTTATTATGGAATAACCTCAAAGCTAGCATCTCAGAAGTAAAGAAGAAGAAGTTGCACCCATCTAAAGATTACAAATCTACATCACTGCTCAGAAGTTTGCATGACAGGTTTTATTCTCTCAAAGACTTTAAACAAAAGATTCACGAGGATCAAGTTTCATATAACTTCTATGTTTTTAATGAACAAGATAATGTACAAGCATTTGTCAAGCCCAAAGATTTATTGCCATGGAATGACCATCAGCAACAAGAAAGAGTTTTAAGTCAGGCTGAAAGTAAAAGACCAAATTTTTTTTAAGCATACATACAAAGGAGTGAAATAGAACAATCATCTACTCTTGCTAAAGAGAATAATGAAGAAGTACCATCAGAAGAGCCCAATATCACTATCATTCCAAACTAGTGCCTGGAGGGATTGAATGATGACTTTTTTATGTGGAGTTTTGAATGAAGATGGTCACATTACAGAAATTGAAATGGATGCATCCAAAAATGTCTCTAATGATATGAAAGAAGGTATGGATGATTCTATATTTTCTCCTGAATCAGAAATATTTAATTTTGACATGGATGAAAAAGATCAAATAGTAGAAAGTGTTTCATGTGAAGCTAAGAAAGAGTTCTTAAATTCAAACATGGGAGTCTTTGTTTTTGACAATGCTGATTTAACATTGGAAGAGATTAAACAATCAAATCTTTGCACTTCTCCTGAATACTCTGTATTTGAATTTCATTATGAAGAAGATGGAAATTCACAAAAAGAGGTAGGGGACATTACACAAGCTCATATGGTCTCATTTCAATTTCCTATTACCTATGATGCTGATTCAATAAATGGGATGTATGCATGCAAAACTGGGGCTGAAAATTCTGATAATGTGATGATCAAGCCTGGTGAAGATATAGACAAATTGCATTCTCGATATGTTTATGTTCTCAGTGATGATGTTTTTTGTATGAATAATGAAGAAATTGTTGTTTTTAGATTTGATCCCATGATTGTAGAATATGAGATTTAGAAACACAATCAGTAGTGAACTGCCCAAAGGTTAATTCAGATTTTTAGCCTCATCCATTTACAGTTTTTCATGAGACACATACAACTGATGATAGTTCTTCTAGTGGTTCAATTGGTTGTTTTCAGGCTTGGAATATCAATTTACATGCTATAAAGAGAGGTAATCATATACAAGAAACTGTTGGGGCAGCCAGAGAAGGTTCTATATCTTATGGTGTTTGTGTGGGTTGTCCAATCCGGGGACTGATTTCTACATGATTGCAAAATTAGATGCATTCTGACATTACACATGAGGCCAATGTTCAGACAGATGCTGGTAGTTATGTAATGGACAATGCTGACATGAGTCCTCTTATTGTAGAAATATATGATGAAGAGTGGCTTTTTGAGTATCAAGTCACATCTGGAGGGCCTTTATGTGAATCCATTCTCGTCATGATGGTCACCAGCTGGCCATTGTTGGTGCACGTACTTCTAATTCATCCATCATTATTCCACACAAGATGTTATTTCTCCCAGCCTGTCAATGGATTCGCATGATGACTCTGAAGTCTCTAGAGGTAGGGTCTTCATGACCATGTACATATCAGGAGTTTTGGTGTGCTGGTAGTGTAGTTTCCTTTCTTCTTGCATTTTATTTTTGGCTTGTTCTAGCCCCTGTGCTATCTAACTCTATTGGCCCAATGGATAGGCACTGGTCTTGACTTCATATTTTGGATTCCTTGCTTTTTCCTTTTGCAGTCCTCATTCCCAATTAGAGCCAATGTTACCCTTCTATTTACCCTTATTCAATTTTTCCTAATCCTTTCTCGAGCAAGCATTGATGTACCATTTTTCTTTATGGGTCAATATGTTCACTCTTCAAGTCATCCCGTTGTTATTAAAGATCATTTGCCTGTTGTCTTGGTGTACGAAGGAATTAGTAACCTTGAACCTTCAAACTTAAACCTTTTTCAAAATTCAATAGTTCATGGGTTCAAAACTCACTATTCTATGCTCTTGAAAAAGCCACTCACCTCGGGTCTCTCATGTAACATGATTTGTAATCTTGAACCTTCCAATTGAACCTCTGTACCTTTTCTTGGTTCAAGTACAAAAGTTCATTATGTAACATGATTTGTAATCTTGAACCTTCCAATTGAACCTCTGTACCTTTTCTTGGTTCAAGTATGAAAGTTCATTATGCAACATGATTTGTAATCTTGAACCTTCCAATTGAAACTCTGTACCTTTTCTTGGTTCAAGTACGAAAGTTCATTATGCATGGAAGTCTTTCACCTGAGTTGTTGAAACAAATTGTTAACATACCTCGCCTTACAAATGTGCCCGACACACGGTTGTTATGTGATCTTCTTTGATCAGATTCTAATGAACATCAAAGATGGGATCCACAACTTCTGATGTTGACAGTGGTCATTTTGGGAGATACACTACCCATGTGGAATATGCCTTATAGTATGATATTATGCCTAGAAATACTCCATGAATGTAGAATGTGAAAACATAAATGGAGCTCGTAGATCATTTAATAGAATGCCTCGATGAAATGTGGCCTCGTGAAAAGATTACAAATTGTGTACACAGAGGAAGTTGGCTTGAATTAGAAAAGGCAGAGACGTCACACCTAGGAAGAGTATAATTAAATTTGTCTTGCATTTCTAATAGTAAGGAGCAAAATACCATCATGGAAAACTCAAATTTCTCTCTTATTTTGGTAACCTACAATAAATGGAGGATTTTTGTTAGATATTACCGTTAAAAAACTCTCAGATTACAGGAGATGCAAGATGAATTTGTCGAAAGGCTTTCAAAACTTTCAATCAAATATATTTGGCTGGCATGAAGTTGAGCCCCACGACCCTTGTCATATGGAGCCCAAATAAGGATATGAACAAAATGGAATGTGTTGAAAAGGTTTTAGTGGCGAATGTAATGCCAAATTCCAAAATCATTGGCAAACTCCCTCCCGGTCTACACCAAATTGGGAGTTTTGAAATCATACAAAGAAAAATCTAAAGTGGATGTTTGTCATATGTAATGGCTGCAGGTGCCACTGATGGAAGAATGTAGAACGCACATTTGATAGAATGCCATAATGTGATCTCATGGATTGCTACAACTACAGAATATTCACAACATGCTTTTGTTGAAAAGGCTTTAAAAACATTCAAGTGAATGCAATCGTTGCTAGCATTCCCGCAGAACAATATTGATATGATTTGTAAATGAGATAGAACACCATCAAGATCACTACACGGAAAGCATGAGTACTTCGACTAGCCAAGCATAGGATAAAATATACAACCCCATTGTCACATTAGGAACTAAGTCCAATTTTTGATTTCTCGCGAAAGGGATGCTAGGTCCGCATTAGTATAAATGTTTTTCATCATCCGCTTGCTAGATAGAAACACTAGAGGAAGGGAAACAATAAATAAGAGAGGAGAAGCAAGTGTCTTAGGGACAATCACGTAGGAGGGTGCCCCTAGGTCACTAACCACAACGCTATGTCCGCAAGACACAACACATAACAATGAAATTAGAGAGAGAGGCAATCTAGAAGAATGATGATACAAATAGAAGGTCACAACAGAGGCAGTCTCCTGGTATCCTGAACCTTACGAGAGAATTAAGGGTCATCCCAGGAGGCCTAAACAAAACATAACACATCACGGGGGAAGCACATCACGAGAGAAATAAAGGGTTAGAGATACTTACCTATAGGGTCTTTATATTAGATTTTGGAACTCGCAAACCTCTTGGAGAGGTACTCAATCATGTTGAATGCAAAGTTTGAGTGGTTCTTATGAAAGTCTTGTTTATTATCATATAATTCTTGTTTTGTGATTTCATGTTGAAGTGAGATTTTTTGTTGCTTATGAGGGGGAGAGCCACTGTTATTTCCAACAGCTGACAGATGTCTTACTCTTTTGCAATTTTTAACAGGTTTTCATTGTTGAATCTTTCTAACATAGTAACAGGAATTATCCTGTACCTTCTCACTTGTCTATATTAGTTGTTCTACTTATTTTTCTGGTGCATTTTGGTTATCTCCTGATCTATATAAGGATAACGGAGGAGGAACCTTAGCATAAATTCCTTTTCTTTGTGGGTGAGGTGGGTTATCCACTTGATTTTTATCCACTTCAATCATACTCATGATATTATCATAGTCTAAATAATCATCATCATCTACTTCCACTAAACCTTGTTCCAACATATTGGTAACAGTATGTCTAGGGAATGGATTAGTAAAGATTTGTAAATTCTGATTCAGCGGAGCAACCGATTTATTTCTGTTATCATTCACACCCAATACTTAGATGTTATTCAAATCAATAAGGTCTTGTATCTCATGTTTAAGACACATACATCATTCAGTATCATGTCCTTGTGTCTGATGAAAATGACAAAAGGCATTAGCATCGAAGTAAGGTCCTTGTGCTTTACTAGGATCAATAGGCTTAATTAGGGGAAGCTTCAGAATGTTATTACTCACAACTTGATTCATGATAGAATAATAAGACTCAGATATCGGAGTAAACTTTCTTGGTTGATATGATGTCTTCTTCAGATTTGTGATAGCATACACATTAGAAAAGTTGTTTGTATTCGGTCCATTAATCTTGATGAAACTCCTATTATTGTTATTCCTCTTAAAGTTGTTTTGTGACGATCCACCCATGAATTGACTAACTTGAGCCGATGAGTTTTGGTTTTCATACTGACTAGACGAAAGTTGGTAATCACGAAGGGTGGTGCACAAATGTTGGAAGGAGTTATACTTCATCAAGAGGATCTTATCATGGATATTAGGTTGTAAGTTTGTTATAAACACCTTCTAAACATCCTCATCTTTCATCTGATATTGAATTTGTGTATACAAATCTTGATACTGACTAATAAACTTAGTTAACTTCTCTTTCAGACCTTGCTTACAGTGAACCAAGTCAATTAAGGAGACTTGGGGTCTGATGTTTGCTTGAAAATGTTGTATAAATTGATCAATCAACTACAAAAAGGAGTGTATTGAATTCAGAGGTAAAGAGAAAAATCATTCTAAGGCAGTATCTTTGAGAAATTGTGGGAAAAGTTTTGCTAACAAATCCTCTTCAGAATAGAAATCACTACACATAGTTGTGAATGCTGTCACATGAGTATTAGGATCACCCTTTCCACCATATTTTTCAAAGCGAGGAGTCTCGAACCTCTCAGGCGTGGGAGTTCTCAATATTGCATAGGAAAGGGGATTACGGGCATGATATGTTGGTATATTGGGTTGCGAAGAATTTGTCAAATTTGTTACCTTTTGTTGTAAAGCGATCATGCCTTGCAAAAGTTGGTTTAGGATGGCATGATTGGGATATGCGATTTGCTGCGAGGAGCTGGAACCAAAGTGAGGAGGTGAATGAGCTTGAGATACGATAAGTGGAGGCTAAGAATATGTCAACGGTGGTTGGACATAATGGTAGGTGGAAGATGGTTGTGAGTAGGTAATAGGTGGATGAAAATGAGTGGAATATATGAGTGGTTGAGAACAATTATGCATAGAGGAGGTCCCCTTAGAAACCAAATTATGATAATCAAATCCCACAACTTTGTAATTAGTGCCATTAAATACTCCAGTACCAGTGGTAGCATTACTAGAAGCATTCACATTAGTTGTTAAGATTGTAGATGTAAAAGTGGATATTCCCATAGTCGGTATAGGTGCCGATATTTGTGTATGAGACAATGACAAAGTGTTATTTATCACTTTTACACATTCAGTTACTGGCATGATATTGGTTTGTACAATATGTGCTAAACCACGAATTGCATTAACACCATCTTGTCCCTTTTTTATCAATTCTCTTACATGGTGAATCACAGGTATAGCTTCTTTAGCTATCCTCTCAGTTTGCACATAGTCTTAGAATTTAGCTAGGTCTTTGTCCAGTTTATTTATTTTCTCATCAGATACATAGCTTGTTGTCTCAATAGTGTTGATGGTGGTTTTAGCATACAATAATGCAGGTGTGATTGTTGTTATCATACCTCTCTTGAAAAGTATCCTACCCTAGGTAAGACTACTCCAAGGTTTCTACAACTAGGCCTTAGCTTGCTTGGAATTTCTTAGTTGGGATGTACTAGCTACACCAACAAGGGGTCTTACATGCAGTGACAGATGTGGGTAGTTTAATCAGCAATTCACACAAACCCTTTTATGATTTCAGCTGATAAAACAATGTAAAATGTTGCCAAAATACCTAAACTAATAGTTGTTTTCAAAGAAAATGCAAAAGGAGATAGGGTTTTAGAGAAATCTTAAGTGACATTCACAATGTGATGATTGTTGTAAGTAGACAAATGTTCTAAAATTTAACCAATTTTTTGAGTTACCAAACCAAATGGATGTTACAACATTGCAGAAAATGATGCTATCTTCAATGGAGACTTAAAGATTTTCAGATCACATTCATTCATTAAATACCCAAGTAATGGTGCAATTTAACTAATGAAATGTAATTGAACTTGGCACAAAATGATCAGCCCAGGCTAACTTTGCATAGTCACTTACAATCAGCAAGCAACTAAAAGTATGGACTAAGAACATTCATCAAATACCTTTAACAAATCATCAACATTGCAAAAGCACAACTAACTGCCTAATAGAGATCAAGAAGTGAACCATGAAACCAAATAAGTAACACAATGGACAAATTCTCAGGAAAACTTCAAAAACTTGCTTTTTATTAACTTCAATTGGCAGAGCATCAACAATTCGGCATCAAGAGTCTTACAAATAAAAGAGAGGATAGCCCTTTATATAAGAAAGGCACCGTACTGAGTTTTTGAATGGACGGTGGAGATTAACTCAACACCAATGGTCCAAATTTACATCATTAAATGCATTCATAACAACTCATTACAATCCCATATTTCATTTTGTCTCTTATGAAAAAGACGAAAAATGACCCCCAAATACATTGAACCTGGACAATTTGACTACCTATTTGGATATATATATATATATATATATATATATATATCTATATATATATATATATAGAAAAGATCATTTTCAAGGCATAATAAGGACAAAATAGCATCACATGACCTTCCAAATATAGCAATTTACATTAGTGATAGGATTACAATTTTAAAATATTTAAAAATATGCTAAGGCTCTTCATCCAAATCTACTTGGTCTTCTTCTGCCATCTTGTTGTGGTAGCTGACCCAGGCTGATAATGCTGGATTGATATCTACGGGGTCTGGGTTCTTGAGGTGGTTGACCCAATATCTGAACATCTCCAGCTCCTTACTATACCGATTATACATTTTTTCCACATCTTTCTTCCCTTTATGAAATGCATTAAAGTCAGTTTGGAGGTCACTAACTCTATCCAATCTGGCCTCCACATCCAATTTAGTATCTTCAAAAACTATTTTATGCAACTTATTCTTGCATCCTTGCACATCGTATGGCGCCAAGCCATCACAAGGCAGTCTTTCAAGGTGTCATTTATTTCATAAATGAGAGTCAATATATTTTCTTCTGCCACTTTGTAGGTTTCCCTAATGCTGTCAAAAACTTCCTTTCTCAATTTTATATGCTGAAACCAAGTTATGGCTTTGTGCAGTCTATCTCCTGTCAAAATATTTTCAAACAACAGTGTTTGAGTAGGTAAATCTCTGATTGCTTGCACTCGAGGGAATACCTAAGAATAGTATTCATCAAAAGGATCACATTCCTCATGCAAGTCTTTCCAATGTTCCCAAAGCTCAACCAAATTCTTATGAAACTCAGCCGCAACATCAATTGCCTCACATCCCTTTTCGTGCACTTTGATCATCCATTTCTGAGTTCTTGTGGATAGAGTCCGGACTTCATCGAGTTTGGACACTTCATCTCTTGACAACAAATTGGGCACTGTCCTTAGCTTACCTTCAAAGTCTACATGTTTTATCAAAAATTGTAAATAGGCTCTAAATTCCTCATTCTACTATTTTAGCCCCTTCTTTGTGAATTCATCCATGTCTAGTTGTTCCAAGATTGAAGAGACAGAATCCTTAAACTCATCAACCTTCTGAGTTCTTGTAGCTGGTCCCAAGGTCAACGTTATTAGGGTATAATCCTCAGCGCTAACTTGTTCTCTATTTGCATCAGCTGGCGGGATGGCTACTTCTGCTATCTTGGACCCAGTTGCATCCTTATAAATTATGGATTGCACTTTTGCTTTCTTCTGCTTCTTTGGTTTTTGTGTTTGTGACAGAATAGCACTCAGATCTAACTTCATGATTTCCACCTAAGGCTCCGGATATGCCATTCTGCTTTGCAGCCAATCAGGTGCTAAGGAAGAAGGCTCTTCAGATACATTAGGATTCTCATTGTCTGCACTAGGTGGACCTTCAAGTAATCTTTATTCTTGTTCTAGTTCTTTATTCATATACTCTTCCTCATTTGCAAGATTTCTCGAGTTTACCAATACATCCTTCTGAGCTGCTCCTAGGATTGCTTCTATTGAGTTCTTCTCTGGAGGACTATCAGATATTTCTATTATTTCAGTATTTGTTGTTTCAGCCAAAGGCTCATCAGGTGCTTCTTTCTCTGTCTCTTCAAACACATCCCTCTCTGGCTCTTGTTCTTAAAGATCAAATTTAGCACACACTTTCTCTATGCCTAGCAATAGTGGTACAACCAAAGGAGTTGAATATTGGTCTATGACAACTTGGGAGATATGGGCAATAGATGATAGGGGTGTTGTAATCGAAGGTAAGCTAATTTGTGTCAAGTTGGCAAAGGCAGCAGACCCTAAGGCTAGCGGGATAGAAGAAGTTGGCAAGACAAAAGAAATAATAATGGGTGAGGTGATAGACAAGGTAGGTAAGGCAAGAGAAGGTGAAAGAATGGTAGAAATAGGCGTTAATGCAAGGGAAGTGGAGAGTGAAACAGAAGATATGAAAGGCAAGGACATTGTGGAGATAGAAGAAAATGAAGAGGCAACAATGGAGGAAATGAGACTGCTAGGAGTGCTTGAGTCTATTTCCAATGGACATGAGGTAGTTGAAATGACAATTGTTGATGAAGGAGCATCAGAGGCATCTTCTTGAACAATAGTTACAAGAGTAGCAGGAGGTGAAGTTGAAATTGCAGGGGAAGATGCAACAATTAAAGCGATAGGGGAAAGCACAACAACACTTACAATTGGGGCAACAAGAAGGGGAGAAGCTGTCAAACTTGTGTTATCAGTAGTGGTAGCAGTAATAGCTTCTAAAGTTTTGTTAGTATCCTTCATTCTAGCTTTCTTTGTTTTTGACCTTTCTCCTGGCCCACTTAGCAGATCTCTCTTCTTTGATGCTCTTTTTTTGGTAGCAGGTGGAATGTCCTTCTTCTATGTCTTTGGAACAACTTTTTTCACTATCTTTGCCTTAACCTTCTCTGCCAAGGGTACATGTTCTTCACTATTTGATGTCTTGGCAAGCTCTTGAGCTGACTCTGCTTCATCTGTTATTTCTATGGGTGTATCCTCTTCTCCTTCAGATTCTTTCTCAGACTCAATCTTAGTGTATGTAAGCTATATTTCTTGTCTTTCCAAAGTAGTAATTTGACATCTTACCCAAGATTTACTTAATTTGATTAGTTCCTTCATCACAACATCTAGGGAACTTTCTTCGGCATTAGCCCAATTGGGCAAGGGGATTGGCTGATGGTACTATGCCTCCCAAGCTCCTCTATGCATCACATTTTCATCATCTTCCAACTGATCCGGGACTGCTATAATGTGGAACTTTCTTATGAAAGCCAAGGATAATTTGGAGTGGGCTCTTTTCATAACTTCATATTCATCCAGGTAATTGGCCCAAAAATCTTTGATGTCCATTCTATGAAACAATTTCTTGCTTACAAACCTCTCCATTATCCTGTTTGGGTCAAAATGATTTCTTTTGGTGTAGGAATGGAGGTTGAGTAATTGGAGCTCTATGTTAGATTGTTTAGCAACCCCTAAGGAAGCACATGCATAATTGCCCTTACCAAGTAGAATAGGAAATTGAACATTTGTTATGTGCAAATGTTTTAGCTTTTCAACACAAGTTATCAACTGTCTAGACAATTCCAAAAGAACTGCCTTATCTGCAGGATACCTGGGTAGTCTATAGGTTGTTCTAGTGAATCCTTGAACTCTCAAATATGTGAACTTCTCAAATTCTATATACCACCTTCCATACTTGGTGACTTCGTTCATGGCCTCGATGGATATCCTGAGAGCTATGTTTCCTTGCAACAATCTAGTTATATACATAGTAAAGGCATCATTTACCCTCTTAAAATGAATGAGAGATTGGGACAATGTTAGCTGGGTAAAGCACTCATAGACTTTGATCTGATGTTGCTCATCATTCCCCACTTCTCCAACTTTGGATAGTCTGAGATACTTAATCCTCCTTACCAATGCATACACTACATATGAAGTCCATCTAAAAAATTGTTTATCTTTGAAGTCACTAAAAGCTTGATGTATGTTATCACTTAGAATTTGTGCCTAATGGAACTTGGTGCCCTTTAATATCTCTTCAATTACAAAGAACATCCATCCTTCAAAGGTTGATGCTGTGGGCAATCCAAATATTCTACTTAATAAGGTCACCAGATCCCCTATCTCCTCATGAAAGTCACTCCTATACAGAACCTGAGGGAATTTGACAAGGGCATACCTCTTAGTCTTTGCCCATTGTTCATTCATGTGTTTCTAGTACCCATCAACATCTTTCTTGTAGGTAGCCTCTGTCTCAATTTTTTCTAGCATGGTCATCACTAGATGCCTTGGAATCCTAAAGATCTCTGCTAAAGAAGGTGGACTTAAGTCTGCTAGGACATCCCCACTAGCAATTTGTATGGTCCTAGTCATGATGTCATATGTCCCTGCACAAGCAACTATTAGCTCTGCACATTGAGCTGATGTAGGGAACGCAACAACTTCTACAATCCCACTATCTTTCACCTTTTTTGCTCTCGGGGTAGGATTGGGTCCAAACACTCTAAGTCTGAAATCATCTAGGTCGATGTGACCTAGGTTTGTATCTCCTATATCCTTCCATCTAGTAGAAATATTCATTTCGGGAGGGATACCCTTGAACTCGTACCTCATAGCTTGAGCTCTTGTAGTCATTTAACCTGCATGACTAGACCTCATAAGTCTTGATGCCTCTAAGATAGTTTTCCTAACTCCTAAGTTTAAAACCTATGATTATCAAGTTAACTGCTACATTACTAAACCATGTTATGCCAAATGAGTCTAATATGCATCCACTAAATTATTATTGCATGCCTATGAAACACACAAGTCTGAATTTTACCAATTATTGCACTTATCACATGATCAAAGATGAAACAATGTTACCTTCTTATGCTAAAACATGGAATAAATGCTTAAATGTTGCAAAACCCTAATTAAAACATGTAAAACATCATGATTTCCTAAATGCAACCATTATTTCATTTTAACACACATTTCCTCTCTTGAAATTTCTCTTAAAACAGTTATTTTACCAAATTTGTGCTAATTTTGGGGTCAACTGACCTGTAAAAGGTAAAGCAGGAATTTGGTGGTCCACCAACCTGGCATGGAAATCGGGGTCATCTAACCCATTGATCAATTGATATTCAGGTCATTTGGTCATTGCAACACTTTTGTGGGGATTTATTTGTCATCTAACTTGCAGAGGTTTTGAATGGGACCGACTTGGTTCAGTCGTTGAGGTCGGTCAATTGAATATTCAACGCAGGTCGGTGCAAGTAAGATTAGACACTAAATGATTTCCTTATGTTCTCTACGCAGGTTTTGACATCGCTTGACCTTCCTAGGATTTGGAAGGTGACCGACTAGGTCGGTGAAGGAGTATTTTGGCGCAAGGTTGGAGAGAGTTGATTTCAGTGCTTGGTTGCTTCGTCATGTTTTACAGAAATTTTAGGTCTCACAGACTTGCGGGAGGATTGGGTGCATCTGACCTAAGTCAGAGAAGGCACCTTTTAGCGCTAAGTCAGAATACTTAGATTTTAAGCGCAAAGCAAGATTTTGGATTTTGCGAGACTCTACAAGTCATCTGACCAAGTCAGTTGGAGTGATAAATGACGCCAAGTCAGAGAACATGATTTTCAATGCAAGATGCATTTGAAATCCCGGTGGGGGTTTTCAAGGTCACTGACTGACTTGAATCGATGCAAAGTTTAGGTCAGTTGGGTGAATTTTGGCGCAACTTCAAAAGGTCGATTCTAAACTTGGTGAATTTCTTTCAATGAGTTTCTCGCTGGTTCATCAATTTTATGGCCAAGTAAGATTTTTAGTTTGTAACTTGATGAATTTTGTTTAGGGATTTGCATACGATGTTTTGAAAACACACTTAACAATTGTCCTTCCACTCGGTTCAAAACTAGGGTTTTTATGATAACCAGACAATTCAATAAGAAACCCTAATTTCTATCCCCTAGACTCAATCTTTCACAGTGAAACATACTTGCAGGGTGCTTTGAAGAAATCATATTTACATATTTTTGCATTTAACTAAAACCCTAACTAGAAAAAACAAACCCTAAGCAGATGCAAGTGACTCCTACCTAGTTCCCATAGATGAAATATGTTGAAATGCTCAGGTGAAGGGATCCTCTGGGGTCGAGTCCACGGGTTGTGTGTAGGAGGATTGATCTTAACGCCATCAGAGAGCTACTTGATTGTTCTCGAAGTGTAAAATGAGCTTGAGACCACGTAAAACTCCTTTTATTCCCTTTGTTTGGTCACCATTAATGTGGAGCATACAGGGTCTCAATTGTGGTGTTCGACAGAAAACTTTAGGGTTTGCACGGGATTCATTGCTACTGACTCGGTGGAGCTTTGGATTATTACCGACTTAGTCGGTGGTCAAGATTTTTAGCGCATGGTCCATCAAACATATTTTAAGTGCTTTGCGGGGTTTTGGGGATCCTCGGACCTGCAGAGGTTTCATCGGTCTCTGACTTAGTCGGTGGGTGATCTTTGCAATGCAAAGTTGGATGGAGAGTTTTATTACAAAGGTCTGATGGAGGTGTTTTTAGTGCAAAGCTCAGATGGAGGCATTTTTAGTGCAAAGGACCCTCAGACCTAGTTCTATTGAATGCAATCACTTAGACTTAGCAGATTTTTGAATGACCTACTGACATCAATTTTTTAACATGCCAAGAAATGCTTTTTGATCATTTTTGACAACTTAGGAGATGAAAAACCCAACTGATACTCTAACCAAAGTTTGCAAGAGGGGGTCCCTATTTTGCAAAATGGGGCTTGTGTGTGAGGCATAACAAATGGTGACTTTGCTAGGGAATGCTCTGGAGTATTTCGAAGATAAACTTTTAGTTTGAACCTAAAGTCTCTGTGTTTCCCACACGTTAGACATGAAAACATGATATGCTATCAAAAAATCAAAGATCAATAACTAGTGCAACCATCCATATCCTGAAAACCTAAGTGTGTGTAGTTGCATTCATTCCCATCCCTTAGAGACTAAGCTCATCCTAGATCCTTTGCATTAGGCTACGTGATTAGTACACACCTTTTGAACTACCTGGACATTGCCCCGCTGCCAGTGAGCATCTATAGCCCCGACGGGTTTGTCTCAGAATTCCACTCAAGCAGAGCCCCACTGCCAGTCAGGTGTCCATAGCCCTGGTAGAGTTTACTTGATCATCCATCTAACTAAGTTATGATATGTGACTATGATTTTTCCTTTGTATTTCTTTCCTTGATTGATTAATTGATGTTTCATTAGGCTTTAATCGACAAAGTACAATGCAATACCTCTACCATTGTGATAACTTAGCTAGCTAGGTGTGGACTACCGATGGTGGCAAAGGCGGACCTTAGATTTTTAACTTAATGCAAGATCATCAAGACTCACTTAGCTACTTCAGGATTATTAAAAGTGTGAAAGATATATGGTTAGAAAATACTTCAGGTGCACTGACCAATGACTCCTTTCCAATGAACAAACATCATACTCCCTGGTATAATAGTGTAGACACCCAAATTTGTCCATGTCTTGCAACACCTTGTCAAAAACATTACTTAGACATCATGTAGCATTTTGTCCTAAATCCCATCTTAATCCCATCCTTATCCCACTTAGCCAATTAATTAAATAAATTTTATTTATTTAATTAAAATCCCATCTTAATCCCACTTATCCCATTAAGCCAATTAATTAAATAAATTTTATTTATTTAATTAATATCCCAATCATATCCCAATCCCACTTAGCCAATTAATTAAATAAATTTTATTTATTTAATTAATTTCACATGCATAATCCCACTTTCTAATTAATTAAATAAATTTTATTTATTTAATTAATTTCCACATCATATCCCAATCCTATCCTAATCATCTTCCCAATTAATTAAATAAATCTTATTTGTTTAATTAATATCCAACTCATATCACAACTAATTCAAATATTTTATTTGAATTAAGCCCTCACCTTTCACCACATTTCAACACTTGTCCACCTCTTAATTCAATCATGTGTTGTAGTACAACTTTTATCTTTCACATGCAAAACTAATGGGACCTAATTTTAGTATTTATCTACACAAGCACACCTAAGCCTTATCTTCCTCTGTACACATGTCAATTGACTACAATTTCTTAATGTGCAAGGAAACCTAACTTAATCCTAGCCATCCATTTGAACCAAGCCAAGCCTATAAATCAAGCCATCTACAAGCCAAAGGGGGGAAGGATCTATTCTTCAAGTATCCTCAATCTGTCAAAATCACTCTTGGATCTTCTCATCCATCTCCATCTATCATCTACCATCTATCATCTTTATCTTATCGTTATGCTACAGAAGTGAGCACCCAACATTCCTCCAACAATCATCCTTCAAAATCTTGTATGCTCATGCGAGGTGGAGAAGAGCAATGGAGATAAATCAAGCATAGCATGGAGATCGGTTTGCATTTACATTTGTTACTTTGATTTTCATGTTGTCTTGTGCTTCATTGTGCATTGTTAGGGTTTGATTATTGTTGTTTATTCATTTACCCTGATTTGTAATTTTACCCTAACTACAAATAGCATAATCCACAGTAGACCTAAGCAAAACTTTGGTTTCTCAAAGAAAGACTACAGATTATTTGCCCAACAAAGAGGCACCTGCAGGTCCGCATAGCTGCCACCATATTCTAGAAACAAAGACCCGTGCAAAAGCAAGCGCATGGAGCAAAAAACAACAAAGCGAGAAAAGACAACTAAACTAATCAAAAAATACCTAACAACTACAACAAGTGAGAACATGAAAGAAAACTAACCTAATAGAAACCTACTCTAACCAAAGAAGACAAGCAACCTAGCTATATACACTAACAGGAGGTGAGGCTGCCTCTCAAGCCTGAAAGTAGTGCTTTAGGAACTGTCCATTGACAGGCAATGGAAGCTCCTCGCTAGTAAGGCTCTTGAGTCGATACGTGTTATCACCAAGGATCTCATCGATTTGATATGGGCCCAACCATAGTTTATCAAATTTACCATGTTCACCTTTCTTCTCATGAGATTTATCCCAATATAGTACCAAATCTGAAATGCGGAAGGCCTTGACCTTAGCTCTCTTGTCAAACCATCGTTTCACCACCCCTTGGTGTTTAGCAAAGTTTTCTATGGCAGCGTCACGTTTCTCTTCGGGGTGCAATAATTAGGCTAACCAGGAAGACATGATCATCTGACTCTAGAGAATCTTGCATGAATTGAAGCACAAGGATTCTCAAATGAATGGGAAAGATAGGCTCGGTTCTGTAGACTAAATGATAAGGCGATGTTCCCAATGCAGCCTTGTGTCTAATTCTATCAGCCCATAAAGCAAATCTGAGTTGAGTATGCCAATCCCTGGGGTTTTTATCTAACAGTTTCTTAATTACTTCAAGCAGGTTTTTGTTTGTGGACTTAGCCACCCCATTCCCTTGTGGATAGTAATTAGATGAAAATTTTAGATTGATCCCACAATCGAATGCCCAGTTAGAAAAACGTAATGATGAAAAGGTAGGACCATTATCACAAACTAAAGAAAATGGACAACCAAACCTGGATAATATGTTTCTCAACAAATTCAATGACTACCTCTATGGTAAATTGTTTACAAGCTATTGCCTCAGACCAACGGGTGCAATAATCAGTAGCGGTTAGAATATACCTGTGGCCTGCAAAGGAGGGTAGATTGATCATACTGATAAAGTTGAGGCCCCACTGTGCGAATGGCCGTACCTCTACAATTGGTTGCAGTGGCATGGCAACATTTCATTCTCTTGTGGCAGTTGTTTGACATGTATGACAGGTTCTCACATGTGAATAAGAATCTTTAAACAAAGTAGGCCAGTAATACCTAGCCCAAAGAATTTGATTGCCAGTTGAATGGGCTGATCCGTGACTTGTCCCGAACTTTTCATGAAAACTAGTCAGAACCTGGGTTACCTCTTCCTTGTCCAAGCATCTCAGATAGATCCCTTCATATTCTTTTTGTAAAGTATTGATCCCTTTATCATATAGCTATTACTCTTCAGTCTAAGTGCTCTTCTCTAAACTGAATTCAACTGTGGTGGGCAGCGCTGATTGAGCAGGTAAAATATGTCTCTGTACCATTCATCATTGGAGATGTACTCTAGCATGTATTGCTAGGAGACTAGGCTTGGTCCCACTTCTACCATTGATCTAGTCAATGCATGTCCTCTAACCAATTTCATGGGTTGTATCTCCATGTCGAATTCCTACAAAATGGTAACCCATTTTCCCCTTCTTTCACCAACTTCACTTTACATCAACAGTGCTTTAACCGCTGCGTCTGGCACTATGGCAATCACTTGACTTCTTAGAATGTAATGGTGAAACTTCTTAACTACCTTTACCAGGGCATATGCTTGCTTTTCTACATTTGGATATCTCAGTTCTGCATCTTTCAATGGAGTGCTCAAGAAAGCAATGGGTCTTTCATCATCGATTGCTCTCTTCTGTGTTAGCATTGTTGCACAAGTATGTTCGAAAGCAAATGAGTACATATGAAATGGAAGTGTATAATCTGGACTTACTAGCACTGGAGTAGTGGCAATTGCTTGTTTAATTTCTGTAAACACAGCTTTGGCTTCTAGAGTCCAATCCATTTTAGCATCTTTCTTCAACATGACATTAAGGGGTCGAACAATTTTAGTAAAACCGGTGATGAACTTGCGTACAAAGTTGATCTTACCAAAGTATGACTTAAGTTCCTTTTTGCTAGCAGGAGGTGGTATCTTCAGGATTGCCTGTACTTGGTCTGGATTGATAGATATGCCCTTCTCAGAGATAACATGTCCTAGCAACCTTCCTTTAGTCACCCCAAAGATGCACTTCTTGGGATTGAGTGAGATATCGTAGTCCTTGCACCACTGTAACACTTTCCTTAAGTCGGCCACATGATCTTCTCGTCTCTTCAAAAACACTGTAAGATCATCCATATAGATTATAATGCATTTCCCAACTAATCATTTGAAAGCTACATCCATGGCTTGTTAGAATGTGGTGCCTGCGTTAATCAACCCAAATAGCATTCTGCGGTATGTGTAGATTCCCCATTTGCATGTAAAAGATATTTTCATTCTATCCTCATAACCAACCATCACTTGGTTGAAACCTAAATATCCATCTAGAAAGACATCATCTGAGATCCATTGACAATCTGTAATACTTCATCTAATGATGGTAATGGATAGTTATCCTTTTCATATGCTCGGTTCAAATTTTGGAAGTCGACACAAAGTCTAATTTCTCCATTTTTCTTCCGGACTGGGACTAAGTTTTCTACCCAGGCTGAATATCTAACTGGGAATATTATTCTTGCAGATAGCAATTTCTGCACTTCTTTAAAAATCAGAGGTTCTAATAAGGCATTCACGGGCCGCTGCCTCTACCTAAAAGGCTTTACTCCTGGTTTGAGTGGTATAGTGTGAGTAATAATTAAAGTGTCATACGTCTTGAGGTCTTCATAGCTCCATGCAATAACTTCATGATAATCCCTCTGTGCATGGATGATACCCACCTTTTCTTCTTCACTACTGGCCTTTCCAATGAGCACGTTCTTAACTTCTTCTGATGTCCCTAAATTGAAAGGATCGTATTGTCCTCCTGGGGATTCTCCTTCTTTTCTCTGGGTTCCAAGCTTGTCTGAATCAAACAACTGCTCTAACTCTATCATTCTCCGTGGAATTGTATTCGTCTTTAAATTTAGGACCCCTTCCAAGTCCATTTAAGTAGGCTCCACTTCTTCCTCATCTATTATTTGAGCAGTAAAAACATCTAAAGGGGTGAGGAAATCAATTATGTGTTTATCATCTTCAAAGACCTATAAATTTGTGACATTATCTAGTACTAACGGGGTGGCGATGAACTCGACAGTAAACTTCTTTAAGCCTACCATAGTTGTCGGTTCCAATGTGCTTGCAGTCTATGCCAAAACATCTGCAATGTGGTTTTGTCTTCGTGGGATAAGTTGGATTTTGAAACCGTCAAAGCACTTGATCAAATCCCACACTTGATTTCTATATCTATTCAATCTCTTATCATTACAGGAGTATTGCTTCCTCACTTCTTTTACAACCAGCTCTGAATCACCAAATACTTGAATAACTTAGACTTTCTTTAGAAGAGCCATCAGCAATCCTTGCACTAAAGCTTCATATTATGTCATGTTATTTGTGCAAGGAAATTGTAATCTATGTGATGCCAAATACGAACTTCTAGTGGGACTAATTAGTTTAAAACCTGCCCCAAATCCTTGTTTACATCTTGATCCATCGAATCTCAAAGTCCAGAGGTAGAAATGTTTATTGCTGTCATCTTGTCTTATTGAGCTTTTCTCATTTAACTAAGGTTTTGGCTCCACCTTATTTGTGACATTTGGGTCTTCCTTTGGAGCTATGGGAATTTTCAAGTGTCTCTACACTTGCTCCACTGCTTCTTGACAAAGTAAACATGTAAACTTAGAGTGAGAAGCATCATGTATACGACACCGGTTTGGCAGTAGCAATTCTTCCATCTGAATCTTCTTTCCTACAGCTACTTGATCACTTATAAATTTAGCTACAAAATCTCAAAACCCTTCAAATATCCCTGGCTCGTCATCTTCTGAGGAATTCCCTGAATCTAATTGCACATATGCTTTTGTACTTTCTAGATTTTCTACAAGCGGAGGATCAGGAAAACTGTTACAGCTTAGCATAAGAATCTCCTCTACCTGATCAGCATGAGGAAGGTGTACTCCCAAATCTACATCTGAAAACAAGATTTTGTTAGTCTGATTATATTCTATAATCATATGTTTCATTTTTGGCTCCCTTTCAATACGAATCTAGTTTGCCAATCCTTTCCATGGTAGCCACATATGGGAAAAGTTTGTTACCATATACCCATTCAAAGTTCTAGACCAATCTTGACTTAAGAGCATACCATATTGATCTGGAATATCCAATACTTGAATATCTATGTATTGCTACACTCTAGGATTAGAAGCCAGCTGCATTTGTATTCTATTCAATTCACCCATCACATTCACCTCAGTCTTATCTAACTGTGTAACTTTCCTGGAAGACTTTGTTGGGGTGAGACCCATTGCCTTGTAGACTGACAAAGGCATTACGTTTGTGGAAGCACCGGAATCTACCAAGCAGTTGTGAAGGTTTTTTCCAAATATTCTAAGTGTTAAGAGAAAAGGAGGACTCTCTCTCTTATCTTTATATAATGTCACCCTTTGTTCAGCATCTATCACATGGACTCTTTTTTTCCCTTTATCAGTGTTATCCTTTATGGGAGTTTCTTTCTGTGAAGAATCCATCTTAATACTTGACCCCATGTCTTGGAAGAAGGCTATCCTAACCTCAAGTACTTTAAGCAATTCATAAATGGACAAGCTAACCTTCATTTTCTTAAGTTTATCAGCTACATACTGCCCCATCTTTGCTATATCAGATCTCTGAGAATTTTCAGCAATGGTTCCTTGATGCATGGACTGGGGTGTGACCATTGGAGACTTGGGATTGTTGGAATCTTTTAGATCTAGAGGGATTTGATAGCCGTTCGGAGGAATGGAAGTGGTGAAAGGACCTTTTGGCTTATTACTTCTTAGATTGTATGGAGCATTGTTGTATTTTTGATAAGCATTCACTTCATCTAGCTCTTCTTCCTCAGGTTGATTATCATCTTGGAATGGAAACGTATAAGTATTGCGTACTAGGGCAGTATCATACCTTTGAGATGGCACCAGTTCATACCCTGTTGGTGGATTCTCCTGTATTTTAGCATTTTGGATCTCCATCCAGAAAATGTAGTTCAGTCTAGCTCAGAAAGAGCATATGCATTATGCAGTCTGTACCAAGTAGACAAGGCCACTTCTACCAACATCACATAGCCAGGTGGGTGGGTATCATTGTTCTGATTCTCCAAAGGTGATGGAACTCCTCCATTATTAGGCCTAGTATTCCAAGACCGATTTGATTGCTGCTGAAAATTTTGATTTTGATAGTGGTTCTGATTCTGATATTGGTTTTGGTTCTAGAACTGATTCTAATTTTGATTCCTCTGCTATAGATACACATTTTGATTCCTTAGGTGGGTGACCTCTGCAGTGAGCTTCTTCATTTACTCAGCTAACTCTCTAATGTCATCTTTGTCATCTCTTGCCTTAGTTGTTTCAGTAGATTGAAGAAAAGGCATTTGGACTGGAGGCAATTCAACTACTAGATTTCCTGGGCAAACCACCAAATCCTGCATTCCAACTGGGGTTGGAATTGGGTTCATTATAGGGCTATGGTTTGCTAAGGCTTGGTTTATCATGCGTATTTCATTTGGCATTGCTACGAGACCCATATGGTTTAATGGACCTATGGTGGTTTGTCCTAGCTCAGTATTCACAATAATAGCTTCAGTGTAGGCTTGAGCAAGACTGGATGGGGCTGGGTTGCCCCTTCTTACAAACATAGAGGTGAGTCTATCCAAGGCTACATAATAAATAGGTAGGGTTGCAGCTTGACCTATGGCATAAGGATCTTGCAAGCAACTAAAGGCCTTCTAGAATCTATTATTAAAAGAACTTATCAGCTCACCTTCACCTTGATGAATTTCCATAAAAGACTGGTATGATGGTGTTAGGTTGTCATTGATGTCAAAAAGGATTTTTGGTGGAGTTACTTTATGGTGTTCATGTTGAGATGTCTTCAGGACTTGTTTGATTAGTGGTACTTGCAGAGAATATTTCAGGGATGTAGAGTTAAAAGTGTAGTTGATTATGATGGAGTTGTTCATATGCAAAGGATATCTTCATGGTTTGGTGTTCATATTGGTTCATTCTTGATTACTATGTTTATGACTGGTTCATACTTGTTTGTGTTGGGTCATCTAATGCAGTGGTGTTGAAGGATGTCGTTGTACATATTTTAGTTGAGTTGAATTCATGATGATCTGTGATGTCAAAGCTCAAAGGATGATGTTAAGATTATGGGACTTGATCATGGGACTGCATAAAGGTTATCAAATATGGAAGGTTATCATAGACATGCATTTCTTTATGCTTGGTTCATTGAGTCAAAAAGTTAGAAGAATTGTTGAAAATATCATTATTCTGCAATAAATGTGACATAGACATAATCCACATTATGTGAGATTTAGGAACTTCAAATCCTAAACAAATATCTTATTTATCTTAAGTCTAAAATCCTACACTATTTTCCTAAAGACCTAAATCAAATCATATTTTCTATGCCCTTCATTTCCCATACTACATAAATTACACATTTTGTTATATTTGTTAATTGACCTATTAGAGGGGGTTTTAATATATGTCTTTGACCGGTCCCCGTAAGTGTGAATATGCCATATAAATGGCTTTATTTTGATTTCAAAAAAAACTATTCAACTCCCATGTAGGCAGCCTTTCTTGACAACTTTTTATAAGCTATTTAAGCTATTTTCAAGAAAATAAAAGGTTTCCTTATTTGCAGGAATAAAGCCTATTATTAAGGCAGCTTTGTTTGAGTTTCTTTAAAAAGAAAAAATCTCTCTTTTTTCACTCCCGTGAATGAAAGTTTTTAAAGGAGAAAAGTTTCTTTATAGAGAATTTATTTAAAATGGATTTTTTCTTCTCTAATCTTTTTTAGAAGATTTTTGTGCAGAGAATTTAAAGAAGATTTATTTATTTTTTTTAAAGGATATTATTGAAAATTTTTTTGTAGATAAATGTTTTTAATGAAAGAGATTTTATTTTTTGAGGGCAGAAGAATGGTTTTCTATGAAGATCATATTTGCAGAGAAGAATTTGAAGAGGATTTTATTTGGGAATTGAATTTTTTTTTTTTTTGAGGTCAATTTAAGAGATCAAATAGGTAAAAATTATTTGCAGATGGGATTTTTGCAAATTGAAGATTTTTTTAAGGGGCAAAATGAATTGAAGATTTTATTTAATATAATTTTGGAGAAGATGAACAGGTTTGATTTTTCAGATAGAATGAGAAGAAGTTGAAGATGATTTGTTACATATTGAAGAGTAATTTTTTTTTATGAAAAGGTTTTGATTTTTTTAAAAGGGAAATTTCCAGAGAGAAGGTGAAAAGTTTTATTGCAGGAGATTGATTTTATTTTTGCATATGAAGATGAAATTGTTTTTGCAGATAGAGATAATGTTTGAAAGAGATTTTATTCTCTCTAACTGCAAATTTTTTATTGTAGAGAAGTTTGATTTATTCTTTGTAGATGGACAATTTTGTGAAGAGTTATTTTTGTAGATTGAATTTGAAGGGGTTATTAAAGAATTGAAAATGCACATAAAGATTTTTCTTTGCAAGAAAAAGTTGAATTTGAAAGGTCTTTTTGTTTGAAATCCATATATATATACAGATGATGTAAATGAGGGTGTGTGTGCAGATCAATGATGAATTAACTTGATAATACAGTTGAAATGGATGTGAATTGATATGAAAAATTGAAGACAACTTGAATGACACAAATTGGAAGCTAATATGAAATAAATTATGTAGAGATAAACTGAATCAGATACATAGATTGACAAGATCATCAGAAAGACAATATGCAATTGATTGCATCAGGTGAATTGGTATGCAGAGGTAATCAGGTGAATGAATTATGAATTGATTGAACAAAGACATTGAGACTAGTATCCAGATTGATTTGAGTTGTATGCTGATATGACGGACATATGTAAAAGAAGAAGTGATTCGTATTGAAATAGAGAAACCCTCTGAATTCTAGATTTTAATTTGAGTTTGAATTAGGGGTTGGTGCTTCTTGAATTTGGTGCTTCTAAATGAATTAGGGGTTGGTGCTCCTTGAAGTTGGTGCTTCTAAACATTGTAACTAGTGAGGTTTTTGCTTAAGCTAATGAGGCAGTTTTGGAGTGGTTTTTCTACCCCTGGAGGGTTTTCCACTCGTGCAAATCTTGTGTCATGATTCATATTGATCTTCTCTGTATGTGTGTATGATTTACTCATGAAGTGTTATTTATATCCTCTTTTATCAGTAGTCTTATATTTCTTCCTCTTTTGTTTTGTAAGATAAGATAAAGTTTGCAAAAGGTTAAAATTTACACAACACTGATTCACCCCCCCTCTCATTGTTGATTGTACTCCTACAATTGGTATCAGAGCCCAGTTCCCTTTTGAAGCTTAATCAGCTTGGGTAGGTCCTGTGTGTGGAGTTCAATGGGTAAGTGCAAAAGAAATAAGAACATGAGAAATGTCAAGCTTCATTCTGGTCAAAAGACACAAAAGACATCATCCATATCAAATTTAGGTGTTAATGTTCAATCAATTGATAAAGATGCTTCACAAGTTGAATTAGTGAAAGAGTTTTCTGGAGTTCCTCTATTTAATGGTTTAGACTTTTCAGTTTGGTGTATGAGAATGCAAGTCTATTTATCCTCTTTAGGATATGATGTATTGATGTCTGTTGAGAATGGATATTCTAACTCTACAAATAACAAAGTGGCTCTTGAATGCAATCATATAGCCAAGAAGGTTATTTTATTTGGTTTATCTAATGATGTTTCTTGTAAAGTTGTGCAGTGTGAAACAGCTCAGGATGTCTGGAAAGAATTGATAAGAATTTATCAAGGTAATGATAAAGAAGAGGACAATTTGGTGTCTAATGAAAGTGACCATGAAAGAAGGCAATCACATGAAGAAGTTGAAACCCAATCATATTTAGAAGAAACTAATATCATAAGTGATGATGATCAGGAATATGATGAACAAGATTATGAGATTGATATAGAAGGTGAGCTCATATATGCTCTGAGTGAACTCAAGAATTATAAGAAGGAGAACAAGAAATTAATGTTGCAGTTACAACAAGAAAGAGAATCTAAAGACAAAGCACTTTCAGACCTTGAAAGTGTATTTATAGATCTTGAAGAGGCCAGATGTCAGATTATAAGTTTAAAGACATATATTGATGATTCAGACAAATTAATTGCTAGATTAAAGACTGAAATTGAGGAAGCCAAGAGGATAGCAGATGTTTCAAAATCTGAGCTTGAAGTTAGAAGGATTGAGAATATGAAATTAGAGGGTGATATTATCAATATGAGAAAAGAGTATGATGGTCTCAAGGCTTTATCTAAGAAATATCAAGTGTTTGAAGATAGCTCAAACAAGTTGCATGAGATGTTGGGCAAATAGAAGCATCATAAGGACAAAACTGGTTTAGGATTTGAAGAAGGGGAATGTTCCAAAGCTAGAGAGACTCTTAGAAGGAAAATTGATTTAAGTCATCATGTTGCTGCCACAGAAGGTAAAAGGAAGAGTGAAGCTAAACAGAAAAATAGAGATAAATTTGTGCACAATCAAAGAAGGAATTTCATAAAACCTGCTGCTATAAGACAAGCATACATGTACAGGTATAACTATTCATTTAATGGTTATTGTTATACTTGTAATCAATTTGGACACAAATTAGTTAATTGTAGAAGGAATACTAATATTGTTTGTTACAAGTGCAATAATGTTGGACACATACAAATAAATTGTAAAGTGCATAGAAGGTATGATCCTACATGGAAGCTTAACATGAGTGCTCAAAGGTACTATCATTCATTTGATTATGATTTTAACATAGTTTGTTATAATTGCAACACTCTTAGACACAAAGCATAGAGTTGCAGAATATATGCTTCACCTGATTTGAAAAAGTTAAAAAGAAAAGAAGGTATAAAGGTTTGGAGAAAGAAAGAACCTATGAAAATTTGGAAGCAGAAAGAAAGTAAAGAGAAGTCAGAATCTAAACTTGTGCATCTGGCACAAGTTACATCATCAGTTGAATAATAGATAGCATGATGTGAGGGGGAATTATTCTTGTCCTATCATTTATCCCCAAGAAGTTTCAGGAGAAGATGGCGATCTTGTCATGTTGATCCTTGAAATAAAATTTATGATGGTATTGCTAACTATGTTGATCTTCGGTGCTTTTTAGTGCTACAGGTGATCTTTGGTTTAGTATGCATAAAAGATGTTAAAAGGATGTTCAGAGGTTCAATTCACAAAGATTTTTTTGATATTGAATAACTTGGTTTATGAATGATCCTACATTCTCTTCATATCATTCTTACAGAAGTTGAGTGTTCTTGTTAGTGAGATTGTGAAGTATTGGTTGTCATGGCAAAGAGATTAAAAATATCTTATCAGATATTAGCATGTGTTGGCTAAGGTGGCTGAAAATGAAAAATTTAATTCATAGCACTTAACTCTGCATTTAATGTTGTTGCAGGAAGAGCTTGATGGTGAAGTCAGTTTATTGATGTGCTTATTTATTGAGCTGATGTGAATGATATAGTCAAGAGTCATCATTCTTGTTGGTTGTAGTATATATTAGATTTGACATTATGTTGTAAAAGGTGTCATGTGCAGGGATAGGAGGATGATCTTCATTCTTTCATGTCGAGGAATATCTTGGTTACAGGATGATTGTTCATATTGTCACTATCATGAAGTCTTGTCAAGGTTATCTCTTTTGTGGTCATCATGTCATCCTAAGTTGTGTGTAGTCTTCATGTTGATGTTTATGGGTGAAAGGTGTGATGAGTAGTCTTGCATGAAGTTCAAGTTCATTTGTGTCATTTCAAAGAGTCAATTTTATGCCTTCATAATCTTGGAAATGTGTCATTTAAGTAAAAAATGAGTTTGTTATCAGATATGTCAATTTCCATCTTCATCTTCATATTGGTGTTGTTACAAGAAATGGTTTTGTGCAAAAAATGATTCAATCAATGATGGTTTGATGCTTTGATTGGTGTGCCTCTCATGATGTTGCTTTCAAGTTGATATGTTGTTTAAGATGCAGATGTGCAAGGAGAGAGCTTTCAAGATAAGTTTAGAATAGCAAATTGATAAGTGTTCAGTGCCTTAAATTTTTCAAAGACTAGAGGTATCAATGATTTGGGTAACTGATATCTCAATTCTTGGTTGGTATGAAAGATAACAAGGTCAGTGATAGTGCTTGTGATCCAAGAAATAAATGAGCAATTGGTTGATATCAATATCTTGCTAATATTGTTTATGAGTTATTCTTCATAGGGGGAGATAATAGTCTTTGTCATCAAATGTCAAAAAGGGGGAGAAAGAGAAAATGTTTCATGAAGTTTTGCCATCAATGACAACGGAGGAGATTGATGGTGTTAGGTTGTCATTGATGTCAAAAAGGATTCTTGGTGGAGTTGCTTTATGGTGTCCATGTTGAGATGTTATCAGGACTTGTTTGATCAGTGGTACTTGCAGAGAATATTTTAGGGATGCAAACTTAAAAGTGTGGTTGATTATGGTGGAGTTGTTCATATGCAAAGGATATCTTCATGGTTTGGTGTTCTTATTGGTTCATTCTTGATTACTATGTTTATGACTAGTTCATACTTGTTTGTGTTGGGTCATCTAATGCAGTGGTGTTGAAGGATGTTGTTGTTCATATTTCAGTTAAGTTGAATTCATGATGATTTGTGATGTCAAAGCTCAAACGATGATGTTAAGATTACGGGACTTGATCATGGGACTGCATAAATGTTATCAAATATGGATGGTTATCATAGACACGCATTTCTTCATGCTTGGTTCATTGAGTCAAAAAGTCAAAAGAATTGTTGAAAATATAATTATTTTGCAATAAATGTGACATAGACATAATCCACATTATGTGAGATTTAGGAACTTCAAATCCTAAACAAATATCTTATTTGTTTTAAGTCTAAAATCCTACACTATTTTCCTAAAGACCTAAATCAAATCACATTTTCTATGCCCTTCATTGCCCAAATTACATAAATTGCACATTTTGTTATATTTGTTAGTTGACTTGCAAGTGAAGGTCAAGTCACTTAAGATGACCTATTAGAGGGGGTTTCAATATATGTCTTTGACTAGTCCCCATAAGTGTGAATTGTTAGTTGCCGTTGCACCAAAAGATTGACCTATTAATGCCCAATATAACCACTTGACTTAACAAGCACGGGAGGCAGTTAAGCCCTTGTCACAAACCACCGCAGCGCAGTGCTGAACAAGAAGACCAAGGGTCACACCTTGCAACAATCCCCCCAGCGCAAGCGTGGGGTTTGAACCCGTGACCTCAGCTCTGATACCAACTGTTAGTTGCCGTTGCACCAAAAGATCGACCTATTAATGCCCGATACAACCACTTGACTTAACAAGCATGGGAGGCGGTTAAGCCCTTGTCACAAACCATCGCAGTGCAGCGCTGAATAAGAAGACCAAGGGTCACACCTTGCAACATGAATATGTCATATAAATGGCTTTATTTGTATTTCAAAAAAAACTATTCAAATCCCATGTAGGCGGCCTTTTCATGATAGCTTTTTATAATCTATTTAAGCTATTTTCAAGAAAATAAAAGGTTTCCTTATTTGCAGGAATAAAGCCTATTATTAAGGCAATTTTGTTTTAGTTTCTTTAAAAAGAAAAAATCTCTCTTTTTTAACTCTCGTGAATGAAAGTTTCTAAAGGAGAAAAGTTTCTTTATAGAGAATTTATTTAAAATGGATTTTTTCTTCTCTAATCATTTTGAGAAGATTTTTGGGCAGAGAATTTAAAGAAGATTTATTGATTGTTTTTAAAGGATATTATTGAATTTTTTTTTGCAGAGGAAGATAAATGTTTTTAATGAAAGAGATTTTATTTTTTGAGGGCAAAAGAATGGTTTTCTATGAAGATCATATTTGCAGAGAAGAATTTGAAGAGGATTTTTTTTTGGAATTGAATTTTTTTTTTTGAAGGCAATTTAAGAGATCAAATTGGTAAAAATTATTTGCAGATGGGATTTTTGCAAATTGAAGATTTTTTTTAAGGGGCAAAATGAATTGAAGATTTTATTTAATATAATTTTGGAGAAGATGAACAGGTTTGATTTTTCAGATAGAATGAGAAGAAGTTGAAGATGATTTGTTACAGATTGAAGAGTAATTTTTTTTTATGAAAAGGTTTTGATTTTTTTAAAAGGGAAATTTCCAGAGAGAAGGTGAAAAGTTTTATTGCAAGAGATTGATTTTATTTTTGCATATGAAGATGAAATTGTTTTTGCAGATAGAGATAATGTTTGAAAGAGATTTTATTCTCTCTAAGTGCAAATTTTTATTGCAGAGAAGTTTGATTTATTCTTTGTAGATTGACAATTTGGTGAAGAGTTATTTTTGTAGATTGAATTTGAAGGGGTTATTGAAGAATTGAAAATGCATAGAGGAATATGAAAAGATTTTTCTTTGCAAGAAAAAGTTGAATTTGAGAGGTCTTTTTGTTTGAAATCCATATATATACAGATGATGTAAATGAGGGTGTGTGTGCAGATCAATGATGAATTAATGTGATAATATAGTTGAAATGGATGTGAATTAATATGAAAAATTGAAGACAACTTGAATGACAGAGATTGGAAGATAATATGAAATTAATTGTGCAGAGATAAAGTGTATCTGATCATCAGAAAGACAATATGCAATTGATTGCATCAGGTGAATTGGTATGCAGAGATAATCAGGTGAATCAATTATGAATTGATTGAACAAAGACATTGAGACTAGTATCCAGATTGATTTGAGTTGTATGATGATATGATAGACATATGTAAAAGAAGAAGTGATTCATATTGAAATAGAGAAACCCTCTAAATTCTAGATTTTAATTTGAGTTTGAATTAGGGGTTGGTGCTTCTTGAAGTTGGTGCTTCTAAATTAGGGGTTGGTGCTCCTTAAAGTTGGTGCTTCTAAGCATTGTAACTAGTGAGGTTTTTGCTTAAGCCAGTGAGGCAATTTTGGAGTGGTTTTTCTACCCCTGGAGGGTTTTCCACTCGTGCAAATCTTGTGTCATGATTCATATTGATCTTCTCTGTATGTGGGTATGATTTACTCATGAAGTGTTGTTTATATCCTCTTTTATTAGTAGTCTTATATGTCTTCCTCTTTTGATTTGTAAGATAAGATAAAGTTTACAAAAGGTTAAAATTTACACAACACTGATTCACCCCCCCTCTCATTGTTGATTGTACTCCTGCACGGTAGAGGTTTGCTGGAGTAGTAGGCATTCGGAATCGATTCAAAAATTCATTTTTTAGATTCAACCATGAGTTTATGGATGCGGCAGGAAGGTTAGTGAACCAATAATAGGCCTCGTCCTACAGTGAGTAGGGGAATAATCTACAGACTACATCTTCATGTGGTATTTGGTGCATGAAGATGTTGCCTTCAAAACTTTTAATGTGCTCATCAGCAGTCCTATCTAGATCATTCACTCTAAACTTGGAGCAAAACTTGTCTAGGTTCTTAGGCATATCATGATAGTTGTTGAACTAAAATGGGGACTGGTTATTTACCAAGAAGAAAGCCATGGCTGGAGGATTGAGAGGGGCTGCAACTATGTTTCTTGGGAGCGATTGAGCTCTTGGTGTTCTTGGTCTCTTCTTGTTCTCCTGAATTCTGTTAGAGACAACAACTCTTCTCTAGCTAAGATGGATCTGGTATGTCTCTGTCTAGTCCCCAGACTTGCTAATTTTTGTGGAGGGAAGTTTAGCTTGGTGGCCCTCCTTCTAGCGCCAATTCTGTTGATGATGGTTTTAGCACACAACAACACAGCTGTGATTGTTGGTATCCCACCTCTCTTGAAAAGCATCCTTCCCTAGGTAAGACTACTCCAAGGTTTCTACAGCTAGGTCTTAGCTTGCTTGGAATTTCTCAGTTGGGATGTACTAGCTGCACCAACAAGGGGTCTTACATGTAGTGACAGATGTGGGCAGTTCAATCAGCAATTCATGCAAACCCTTTTATGATTTCAACTGATAAAACAATGTAAAATGCTACTAAAATACCTAAACTAACAATTGTTTTCAAAGAAAATGCAAAAGAGAAATCCTAAGTGACATTCACAATGTGATGATTACTGTAAGTAGACAAATGTTCTAAAATTTTACCAGTTTTATGAGTTACCAAACCAAATGGATGTTACAACACTGTAGAAAATGATGCTATCTTCAATGGAGACTTAAAGATTTTCAGACCACATTCATTCATTAAATACCCAAGTAATGGTGCAATTTAACTAATGAAATGAAATTGAACTTGGCACAAAATGATCAACCCAGGCTAACTTTGCACAGTCACTTACAATTAGCAAGCAACTAAAAGTATGGACTAAGAACATTCATCAGATACCTTTAACAAATCATCAACATTGCAAAAGCACAACTAACTGACTAATGGAGATCAAGAAGTGAACCATGAAACCAAATAAGTAACACAATGGACAAATTCTTAGGAAAACTACAGAAACTTGCTTTGTATTAACTTCAATTGGCAGAGCATCAACAATTCGACATCAAGAGTCTTACAAATAAGAGAGAGGACAACCCTTTATATAGGAAACGTGCCATACTGAGTTTTTGAATGGATGGTGGAGATTAACTCGACACCAACAGTCCAAATTTACATCATTAAATGCATTCATAATAGCTCATTACAATCCCAGATTACATTTTGTCTCTTATGAAAAAGATGAAAAATGACCCCCAAATACATTGAACCTGGACAATTTGACTACCCATTTGGATATATATATATATATATATATATATTCAAGGCATAATAAGGACAAAATAGCATCACATAACCTTCCAAATATAGCAATTTACATTAGTGATGGGATTACATTTCAAAATACTAAAAAATATGCTAAGGCTCTTCATCCAAATCTACTTGGTCTTCTTCTGCCATCTTGTTGTGGTAGCTGACCCAGGCTGATAATGCTAGATTAATATTTGTGGGGTCTGGGTCCTTGAGGTGGTTGACCTGATATCTAAACATCTCCAGCTCCTGACTATATCAGTTATACATTTTTTCCATGTATTTCTTCCATTTATGAAATGCATTAAAGTCAGTTCAGAGGTCATTGACTCTGTCCAATGTGGCCTTCAAATCCAATTCAGTATCTTCAAAAACTATTTTATGCAACTTATTATTGCATCCTTGCATATCATATGGCACCAAGTCATCACAAGCCATCACAAGGTAGTCTTTCAACATGTCATTTATTTCATAAATGAGAGTCAATATATTTTCTTCTGCCACTTTGTAGGTTTCCCTGATGCTGTCAAAAACTTTATTTCTCAATTTTATTTACTAAAACCAACTTATGGCTTTGTGTAGTCTATCTCCTATCAAAATATTTTCAGACAACAGTGTCTGAGTAGGTAAATATCTGATTGATTGCACTTGAGGGAATACCTGAGAATAGTATTCATCAAAAGGATCACATTTGATGCAGAGGTAAACGCAACGGGAGCTTACAAATGGGAAGGAGGAGTCATTAATACAACCAGCATGTTATAATACCTATCGGCTTATCATCATCATCATATTTCGAACGAGCATGAAATATCCTCCTGCTAACTACTGTTCACTTCCTTATCGCCTTTCGCCTTTCGCCTATCAGCAGCATCATCATATTCGGCTATCAGCATCATCATCACATTCGGCAAGCGCAAACATCCTCCTGATGTTCACTGTTCATCTTACCGCCAAACTCTATCTTCATCATCATGATGTTCAGCATCATCTTCATCAGCAGGATATAAAATATCCGGTTCCTCCGATATATCCTGATGACGACAAATTCAAGTACCTTTCCTTCGATGCTTACGTCACCCCGATATCCGACTATTCAAACAACAGCATCAGGATATGACTTATCCGGTCATATTGAAACATCCTGATGATGTTAACCAAACTTTATGCCGAAGCCTTACGCCGATGCCAAAACACTTAGCGACAGCAGGATAAACTTGCATAGGGTGATATTCGCAATATCCTGATGACGATGACGTCACATGCACCTGATGATGATGTCAATGCACCTGATGATGATGTCAACAGGATATAAGACACTTATATCCTTCGCAACATGATAATGAATATTCGGGTGATCTCTTAATATCCTGATGATGACCTCTCCGGTCCTTAGCCAAAAAAATGATTTTTCCTCCCGCATACGATAGCGATATGCGGATGATGGGTACACACGAAAGATGATCCTGATGACGATATACACACTGAGTATATATCCAACTTATATCATCCTGATGCACTTGAAACATACAGTCTTCGTCAGCTTCATAACCCGATCCGGATAGCGATATACTCACAGATGACAATGCGATTCACTCCGTCTGGAAAAGCACATGCAGATCCCTGTATATCCGTTAGCTGCATGTAAACTCACAGAACCGCACAATTTCACAAAGAAAATATGATGATCGGGCCATATCACCTTCAGATAAAAACTTAACAGTTTATCTTCCTAAACCCTAGTACATGAGGATGCTAGGTTGATTCACAGCATGCTACCAATCGATCTCTCAAACAATGAAATGCATAAACAGAAAACTAAAATACAACCTAAACTAACATGCATGACCATTCCACCGATTCACAGAATCAACCGGTGGAAGGGTTGAAAGAATCCATCAACTTGTAATCAGAACAGAAATCAAAACATAAATAGCTGATAAACCAGATAATGCAATTGATGAGATCTTATTCAGATGAAACACAAATGTCCTATTTCTACAACAATGTTTCACAATGTCTGGACTGATCTCTGGATCTCACTCAATCACCAGTACTACATAACACAACTACTACTCTCCTGAACTTGATATGATATGATACTCTCTGATATGATCACCAGTACAACATATCATAACTACTACTCTCTTCTCTATCTGATCTCAAACCCTAACTGATCTGAGTTATTTATAGCAATATCCTACGAGTACTACCAACTCGATTCCCAGCGGCTGGGAGCTTCCAAGCGGCTGGGAGAGGACAGCTCATACTACCTGATCATGAACTCTAACTGCCTGTACACTCTCCTAGGCTGATCTAATACATATGCATTGGTCTAATGAACCTTATTACATTATGAAGTCAAACATGCTAAAAATAGACTAATGTCCTGTCATGCGGACAATGAACCTATATCCTGTCTTGTAGGGGTGCTCCTGCACCATACTCCCTAGAAGAAGAAATCTCAAGTCCACTTGAGATGAGAGTATGAAGATCGGCACCATGTTTCTGGATCTGCTCTTCAGTCATCCAGACTGCTTCAGAATTAGGTTTTCCCTTCCAAGAGACTAGATACTCCAAGTACTGTTTGTTCCGGGTCTGTTTGACCACTCTGGTGTCCAAAACCTTCTGCAACTGTGGAGGATCATGCTTGGGAATGTTATCATGGACTGTATCCGGTAGGAGTTCCTGATTTGCATCTGGATAAGACTTGTATGGAGTTAAATCACATACATTGAATATAGGGGACAAACCAAGATCAGGTGGGAGTTGTATCTCATAAGCATTCTGTCCATGCTTGTGCAAGATCTGACATGGTCCAACTTTTCTCTGCATGAGTTTAGTATATTTTCCCTTAGGAAGTCTGTCCTTCTTCAAATGAACCCATACCAAATCTCCAACATCAAACTGTACATCCTTCTTCTATTTATCAGCATATTCCTTATACTTCAAGGTGGTTTGCTGTAGTTGGGTCTTGACTTGATCATGAACCTCTTTGATGGCTTCTGCAAAAGCTTCTCCTTCTGCACTAACAGGGTCTACTGTAGGTAGATCTCTCAATTCCAAAATTCCTCTTGGATGCATACCATAAACTATTTGAAAAGGTGATTTCCCTGTGCTCCTATTGACAGTATCATTATATGAAAATTCAGCTTGAGATAGAATATTATCCCACTTTTCTCCATGTTGTTTTGTCAAACATCTAAGCAAATTTCCTAAGGAACGGTTCACTACTTCAGTCTGTCCATCCGTTTGAGGATGATATGCAGAGGAAAAAGACAAATTTGTTCCAAGTTTCTTCCAAAGAGTTCTCCAGAAGTGACCAATAAACTTCACATCCCGATCTGACACTATGCTCAATGGCAATCCATGGATCCTGACAATCTCCCTAAAAAATAAATCTGCAATGTATGAAGCATCAGCAGTGGTTTTGCATGGCAAGAAATGTGCCATTTTGCTGAATCTATCCACTACAACAAAAACACTGTCAAACCCTTTCCTTGTCCTTGGTAAACCCAAGACAAAATCCATACTTATGCTTTCCCATGGTCTGGAAGGAATGGGTAAGGGCTGATATAAACCTGCATTAGTCGACCTGCCTTTAGCTTTCTGACATATCACACATGTCTCTACAAACTTTCTGACATCTGATTGTAATTTAGGCCAAAAGTAATGTCTTCGGACCAGATCAAGAGTCTTATCTAGACCAAAATGACCTGCCATAGCTCCACAATGTTTCTCCTTAATGATGTTTAACCTCATAGAACACCTTGGAATACATAACTGTCCACCTTTGAACAACAATCCATCCTGAATCAAAAATTCAGAGAATTCAGCATGATATTTCTCTCCAAAAGAAGTACATACATGATATATCTCCCCAAAATCTTCATCAGTCTCATACATGGTCTTTAGTGAATCAATGCCAACACTTTCTAACTGAATCTGGTTGACTGTTAGAACTCTCCTGCTCAAAGCATCTGCAACTTTATTCTTGACTCCTTTCTTATGCTTCAATGTAAAAGTAAAAGCTTGTAAGGTTTCTACCCATTTCATGTGTCTGTGGTTCAACTTTTCCTGGCTGTTTATGAAACTCAGAGCCTGGTTATCTGTGAATACTATGAATTCCTTTGGCATCAAGTAATGCCTCCATTTCTTGAGTGACTGGACTAAAGCATACATTTCCAAATCATATGAGGAATACCTCTTTTTAGCATCATTGAGCTTCTCACTGAAAAATGCAATAGGTCTACCTTCTTGGCTGAGTACTGCTCCAATGGCCATGTGACTGACATCACATTCCACCTGAAAGATTTTGTTAAAGTCTGGAAGTGCAAGGACTGGCTGCTGTGCCACCTTCTTCTTCAATGTTTCAAAAGAATCATCTGCTCTTTGAGTCCAAACAAATCTGCACTTCTGTCCTCCTTTGATGGTATCAAGCATGGGTGCACAAATATGACTAAACCCTCTTATAAACTTCCTGTAGAAGGTTGCTAACCCATGGAAACTTCTGACATCATTCATAGTCTTTGGGGTTGGCCAAGACAATATGGCACTTACCTTCTCCTTATCCATTTGTAACTTTCCTTGTGAAATGACAAAACCCAAATATGTGATCTCCTCTTGCATGAACAAACACTTGTCTAAATTTATCATCAGCTGCTCTTCATGTAACCTCTTAAGAACCAAATCTATATGTCTGAGATGTTCTTCTTTTGTGTTGCTGAAAATCAGAATGTCATCTAGATATACTATGACAAACTTACCAATGAACTCTTTCAAAACCTCATTCATCAACCTCATAAAAGTACTAGGTGCATTAGATAAACCAAAAGGCATAACCTTCCACTCATATAACCCTTCATTAGTTTTGAATGCTGTTTTCCATTCATCTCCTGGCCTAATCCTAATCTGATGATATCCACTCTTCAAATCTATTTTTGTAAAATACTTAGCACCTCCCAAACAGTCAAGTAAATCCTCTATCCTAGGGATTGGAAACCTATACCTGATTGTGATCTTGTTAATAGCTCTGGAATCTGTGCAAAGCCTCCAAGTACCTTCCTTCTTTGGTGCTAGTACAGCTGGTACTACACATGGACTTAAACTCTTCCCAATCAGACCTGAATCCAATAATTCTTCAATTTGTCTGGCTACTTCTGCATTCTGTTCTGGAGTTAGCTTATAGGCTGCTTTGTTTGGAAGTGTTGACCCTGGAATTAAGTCTATGCAGTGACTAATATCCCGGACAGGTGGTAGGGATCTTGGCATTCCCTCTGAGATGATACCTTTGTACTTATCCAATAGCTCTTGGATAGCTGGGTCTATGAACCTTTGCTTCTTCTCTTCCTTGACTTCTTGCTGCTGTTCCTTATTCACCCTCATACATGGGATTAGGGCATATGCAACTACACCTTCTGCTGCTACTTCTTTCATGAACTGTTTACCTTCCATCAGCATTACCTTCACCTCTTTTCCTTTAGACTTGTCCTCCTTCTCTATCAATGGTAGTAAGTTTATATCCTTACCATCTTTAGTGATTGTATAGATGTTTCTAACACCATCATGTTGTGCCTTCAAATCATACTGCCATGGTCTACCAAATAAAAGATTGCAAGCATCCATCGTGGTAATGTCAAACAACAACTTATCCTTATATGCTCCAATCTGAAATTCTACCCAAGCCTGCTCTTCTACAATTGTCTGCTGACCTTGGGTAAGCCATGAGACTTTATATGGGGAGGGGTGAGGCAATCTCCTAAGCTTAAGCTTTGTCACCATTTCTTCAGACACAAAATTTTCAGTAGAACCAGAATCAATCAAAACTTTACATGCCTTACCTCCTGCTTTGCAAATAGTCCTGAAAAGAGACTTTCTGTGAGGGGATTCCTTGTCAGGTACTTTCATGGTAGTCATTGTTCTTCTCATCATTAGGGACTCTCCACTTTCTGGGTATCCACAATTATCAGGAGCATTCACACTCTGAAAATCATTAGAGCCTGTCATACTTTGATTATCAGGTTCTTGGACCAGATTTGTTCTCCTTTCTCCTGTTGAGCTTGTGGCCTTTTCTGGACATCTACTGGCTATATGGCCTTCTTTGTTACAGTTATAACATCTGATGGATCCTCTGCCGTGGGATCTTCCTCTGAAAGGTCTTCTACCTCTGAAATTTCCTTGCTGACTATAATTTTCCCTCTGGTTCTGACTATTGTTTCCCTTACTATTGTCATGACTGGATTCTCCTTGGTATCCATGTCCATGTCCTCTACCTCTAAAAGGACCTCTTCCACCCCTTTGTTGTCTTCCTCTTCCTCTATTGTGTTGTTCTTGTCGTCTCTTTAACTTCTCTTCCACTTTCAATGCCAACTGAAAGCATTTCTGAACTGTGTCTGGATTATGCAGACTTAAATCTTCCTGAATGTTGAATCTCAATCCATTAAGGTATCTGGCTACCTTCTCTTCTTCACTTTCCTTTACCTTTGTTTTCATACAAAGTTTCATGAATTCTTCTATATATGAGCTGACATCTAGCTCCTTCTGCTTCAGGTTTTGCTTCCTCTTGTGTAATTGGATACTGTAATCCAATGGGACATAAGCTTCCTTTACTAATGCCATCATCTTCTTCCATGTAGCGACTCTACGCTTTCCTTCCTGTACTCTATCATCTTGGACGAAATTCCACCATGTCAAGGCGGCTTCTTTCATTTTTGACTGGGCTATCTTCACCCTCTGTTGTTCTGGTATCTCCTCTGTTTCAAAGAAATTGTTCAAGGAGTCTATCCACTCCATCACTGAATCAGGTTCCATCTTTCCTATAAACACTGGCAAATCCAGTTTCACATCCATGGTTCTCCTCTCCATGGCCTTGAGGGCATTCAACAGTGGTCTCTGGTCTGCAGGAACGACCTCCTCGTTCCAACTAGGGATCTCTTCTTCTTCCCTATCTTCTTCTCTACCAGAACCTACTCTGCTCCTCAACTTCGCTAACTCATCCTTCAATTCCTGATTCTGAGCCTTCACGGCCTTGCTCTCTGCAATCTATTTCTTTACCAGAACTGCCAACTCAACGTTGGTCATCCTTGCCGGCATCTCCGATGTTCCTTCGTCACCTGACATCCTGCTATATCCTTATCTTTTCCAGAAGATCCTTCCTTTGCTCTGATACCACTATGATGCAGAGGTAAATGCAACGGGAGCTTACAAATGGGAAGGAGGAGTCATTAATACAACCAGCATGTTATAATACCTATCGGCTTATCATCATCATCATCATATTTCGAACGAGCATGAAATATCCTCCTGCTAAGTACTGTTCACTTCCTTATCGCCTTTCGCCTTTCGCCTGTCAGCAGCATCATCATATTCGGCTATCAGCATCATCATCACATTCGACAAGCGCAAACATCCTCCTGATGTTCACTGTTCATCTTACCGCCAAACTCTATCTTCATCATCATGATGTTCAGCATCATCTTCATCAGCAGGATATAAAATATCCGGTTCCTCCGATATATCTTGATGACGACAACTTCAAGCACCTTTCCTTCGATGCTTACGTCACCCCGATATCCGACTATTCAAACAACAGCATCAGGATATGACTTATCCGGTCATATTGAAACATCCTGATGATGTTAACCAAACTTTATGCCGAAGCCTTACGCCGATGCCAAAACACTTAGCGATAGCAGGATAAACTTGCATAGGGTGATATTCACAATATCCTGATGACGATGACGTCACATGCACCTGATGATGATGTCAATAGGATATAAGACACTTATATCCTCCGCAACATGATAATGAATATTTGGGTGATCTCTTAATATCCTGATGATGACCTCTCCGGTCCTTCGCCAAAAAAATGATTTTTCCTCCCACATACGATAGCGATATGCGGATGATGGGTACACACGAAAGATGATCTTGATGACGATATACACACTGAGTATATATCCAACTTATATCATCCTGATGCACTTGAAACATACAGTCTTCGTCAGCTTCATAACCCGATCCGGATAGCGATATACTCACAGATGACGATGCGATTCACTCCGTCTGGAAAAGCACATGTAGATCCCTGTATATCCGTCAGCTACATGTAAACTCACAGAACCGCACAATTTCACAAAGAAAATATGATGATCGGGCCAGATCACCTTCAGATAAAAACTTAACAGTTTATCTTCCTAAACCCTAGCACATGAGGATGCTAGGTTGATTCACAGCATGCTACCAATCGATCTCTCAAACAATGAAATGCATAAACAGAAAACTAAAATACAACCTAAACTAACATGCATGACCATTCCACCGATTCACAGAATCAACCGGTGGAAGGGTTGAAAGAATCCATCAACTTGTAATCAGAACAGAAATCAAAACATAAATAGCTGATAAACTAGATAATGCAATTGATGAGATCTTATTCAGATGAAACACAAATGTCTTGTTTCTACAACAATGTTTCACAATGTCTGGACTAATCTCTGGATCTCACTCAATCACCAGTACTACATAACACAACTACTACTCTCCTGAACCTGATATGATATGATACTCTCTGATATGATCACCAGTACAACATATCATAACTACTACTCTCTTCTCTATCTGATCTCAAACCCTAACTGATCTGAGTTATTTATAGCAATATCCTACGAGTACTACCAACTCGATTCCCAGCGGCTGGGAGAGGACAGCTCATACTACCTGATCACGAACTCTAACTGCCTGCACACTCTCCTAGGCTGATCTAATACATATGCATTGGTCCAATGGACCTTATTACATTATGAAGTCAAACATGCTAAAAATAGACTAATGTCCTGTCATGCGGACAATGAACCTATATCCTGTCTTGTAGGGGTGCTCCTGCACCAACATTCCTTGTGTAAGTCTTTCCACTGTTCCTGAAGTTGAATCAAATTCTTATAAAACTTAGTCGTGGTGTCAATTGCCTCACATCCCTTTTCGCACACTTTGATCATCCATTTCTAAGTTCTTGTGGATAGAGTCCGGACTTCATCAAGTTTGGACACTTCATTTCTTGACAACAAAGTGGGCACTGTCCTTAGCTTACCTTTAGAATCTATAGGTTTTATCAAAAATTATAAACATGCTTTGAACTCCTCATTCTGTTGTTTTAGCTCCTTCTTTGTGAATTCATCCTTGTCTAGTTGTTCCAGGATTGAAGAGACGGAATCCTTAAACTCATCAACCTTCTACGTTCTTGTAGTTGGTCCCAAGTTCAATGTTGTTAGGGTATAATCCTCTACTCTAACTTGTTCTCTGTTTGCATTAGCTAGAGGGATGACTACTTCTGCTATCCTAGACCCAATTGCATCCTTATAAATTCTAGACTGCACTTTTTCTTTCTTCTGCTTCTTTGGTTTTTGTGCTTGTGATAGAATAGCACTCAAATCTAACTTCATGATTTCCACCTAAGGCTCAGGATATGCCATTCTACTTTGCAGCCAATCGGGTGTTGAGGAAGAAGGCTCTTCTGATACATTAGGATTCTCATTGTCTGCTCTAGGTAGACCTTCAAGTAATCTTTGTTCTTGTTCTGGTTCTTTATTCATATCCTCTTCCTCATTTGCAAGATTTCCTAATTTTACCAATACATCCTTCTGAGCTGCTCCCAGGATTGCTTCTTTTGGGTTCTTCTCTAGAGGACTATTAGATATTTCTATTATTTCAGTATTTGTTGTTTCAGACAAAGGCTCATTAGGTGCTTCTTTCTCTGTCTCTTCAAACACATCCCTCTCTGGCTCTTGTTCTTGAAGGCCCAATTCAACACATACTTTCTCTATGCCTAGCAATAGTGGCACAACCAAAGGAGTTGAATCTTGGTCTATGACAGCTTGGGAGATAGGGGCAATAGATGATAGGGGTGTTGCAATTGAAGGTAAGATAATTTGTGTCAAGTTGGCAAAGGCAACAGACCCCAAGGCTAGCGGGATGGAAGAAGTTGGCAAGATAGAAGAAATAAGAATGGTCGAGGTGATAGACAAGGTAGGTAAGGGAAGAGAAGGTGAAAGAATGGTAGAAATAGGCAGAAATGCAAGGGAAGTGGAGAGTGAAACAAAAGATATGGAAGGCAAGGACATTGTGGAGATGGAAGAAAATGAAGAGGTAGCAATAGAGGAAATGGGGCTGCTAGGAGTGCTTGAGTCTATTGACAATGGGCATGAGGTAGCTGAAATGGCAATTTTTGATGAAGGAGCGGCAGAGGCATCTTCCTGAACAATAGTTACAGGAGCAGCAGGAGGTGAAGTTGAAACTGCAAGGGAAGAAGCAGCAGTTGAAGTGACAGGGGAAAGCACAACAACACTTACAATTGGGGCAGCAGGAAGGGGAGAAGTTGGTAGACTTGTGTTATCAGTAGTGGCAGCAGTAGCAGCTTCTGCAGTTTTTCTAGTGTCCTTCATTTTATCTTTCTTTGTTTTTGACCCTTCTCCTGGCCCACTTGGCATATCTCTCTTCTTTGATGCTCTTGTTCTGGTAGTAGGTGGCATGTCCTTTTTCTATGTCTTTGGAACGATATTTTTCACTATCTTTGCCTTAACCTTCTCTGCCAAGGGTACATGTTCTTCACTGTCTAATGTCTTGGCAGGCCCTTGAGTTGACTCTAATTCATCCGCTATCTCTATGGGTGTATCCTCTTCTCCTCTAGATTATTTCTTAGACTCAAGCTCAATGTATGTAAGTTGTATTCCTTGTCTTTCTAAATAAGTAATCTAACCTCTTACCCAAGCTTTACTTAGTGTGATTGGTTCCTTCATCACAACATCCAAGGAACTTTCTTTGGCATTAGCCTAATTGGGCAAGGGGATTTGTTGATGGTACTGTGCCTCCCAAGCTCCTCTATGCATCACATTTTCATCATCTTCCAACTGATCTGGGACTGCTATAATGTGGAACTTTCTTATGAAAGCCAAGGATAATCTAGAGTGGGCTCTTTTCATAACTTCATAGTCATCTAGGCAATTGGCCCAAAAATCTTTGATGTGCATTCTATGAAACAATTTCTTGCTTACAAACCTCTCCATTATCCTGTTTGGGTCAAAATGATTTATTTTGGTGTAGTAATGGAAGTTGAGTAATTGGATATTTGTGTCAGAGTGTTTAGCAGCTCCTAAGGAAGCACATACATAATTGCCCTTACCAAGTAGAATAGGAAATTGAACATTTGTTCTATGCAGATGTTTTAGCTTTTCAACACAAGTTATCAACTGTCTAGACAATTCCAAAAGAACTACCTTATATGTAGGATACTTGGGTAGTCTATAGGATACTTAGAATTTGTGCCCAATGGAACTTGGTTCCCTTCAATATCTCTTCAATTACAAAGAACATCCATCCTTCAAAGTTTGATGTTGTGGGCAATCCAAATATTCTACTTAACAAGGTCACTAGATCCCCTATCTCCTCATGAAAATCACTCCTATACAGAACCTGAGGGAATTTGACAAGTGCAAACTTCTTACTCTTTGCCCACTATTCATTCATGTGTTTTCAGTACCCATCAACATATTTCTTGTAGGTAGCCTCTGCCTTAGTTTTTCTGGCATGGTCATCACTAGATACCATGGAATCCCAAAGATCTCTGCTAAAGAAGGTGGACTTAAGTCTGCTAGGACATCCCCACTAGTAGCTTGTATGGTCCTAGTCATGATGTCATACCTCCCTGCACAAGCAACTATCAGCTCTGCACATTGAGCTAATGTAGGGTCTAAATATCCTATATCCTTCCATCCAATAGAAATCTTCATTTCAGGAGGGATACCCTTGAACTCGTACCTCATAGCTTGAGCTCTTGTAGTCATTTAACATGCATGATTGGACCTCATAAGTCTTGATGCCTCTGAGATGGTTTTCCTAATTCCTAAGTTTAAAACCTATGTTTATCAAGTTAACTGCCACATTACTAAACCATGTTATGCTAAATGAGTCTAATATGCATCCACTAAATTATTATTGCATGCCTATGAAACACACAAGTCTGAATTTTACCAATTATTGCACTTACCACATGATCAAAGATGAAACAATGTTACCTTCTTATGCTAAAACATGCAATAAATGCTTAAATGTTGCAAAACCCTAATTAAAACATGTAAAACATCATGTTTTCCTAAATGCAGCCATTATTTCATTTTAATAGACATTTCCCCTCTTGAAATTTCTCTTAAAACAGTTATTTTACCAAATTTGTGCTAATTTTGGGGTCAACTGACCTGCATAAGGTAAAGCTGGAATTTGGAGGTCCACCGACCTGGTGGGGGAATCAGGGTCGTTCGACCCATTGATCAATTGGTATTTAGGTCATTTGGTCATTGCAACACTTTTGTAGGGATTTCTTAGTCATCTGACTTGCGAAGGTTTTGAATGGGAGCGACTTGGATCAGTCGTTGAGGTTGGTCAGTTGAATATTTAGCGCATGTCGGTACAAGTAAGATTCAGTGCCAAATGATTTCCTTATGTTCTCTGCATGGGTTTTGACGTCGCTTGACCTTGCGGGGATTTGGAAGGTGACCGACTAGGTCGGTGAAGGAGTGTTTTGGCACAAGGTTGGAGAGAGTTGATTTCAGTGTTTGGTTGCTTGGTCATGTTTTGCAAAAGTTTTAGGTCTCACAGACTTGCGGGAAGATTTGGTGCATCTAACCTAAGCTAGAGAAGGCACCTTTTAGCACTAAGTCAGAATACTTAGATTTTAAGCAAAGCAAGTTTTGTGATTTTGTGGGACTCTACAGGTCATCTGACCAAGTTGGTTGGAGCGATAAATGGTGCTAAGTCGGAGAACATGATTTTCAGCACAAGATGCATTTGGAATCTTGACGGGGGTTTTCAAGGTTGCCGATTGACTTGAATCGATGCAACGTTTGGGTCAGTCAGGTAAATTTCAGTGCAACTTCAAAAGGTTGATTCTAAACTTGGTGAATTTATTTCAATGAATTTCTCGCTGGTTCATCAATTTTATGGCTAAGTAAGATTTTTAGTTTGTAACTTGATGAATTTTGTTTAGGACTTTGCATACGATGTTTTGAAAACACACTTAACAGTTGTCCTTCCACTTAGTTCAAAACTAGGGCTTTTATGATAATCAAACAATTCAATAAGAAACCTTGATTTCTGTCCCCTAAACTCAATCTTTCACAGTGAAACATACTTGTAGGATGCTTTGAAGAAATCATATTTATAGATTTTTGCATTTAACTAAAACCCTAACTGGTAAAAACAAACCCTAAGCAAATGCAAGTGACTCCTACCTGGTTCGTAGAGATAAAATACATTGAAACGTGCAGGTGAAGGGATCCTCTAGGGTCGAGTCCACAGGTTGTGTGCAGGAGGATCGATCTTAATGCCGTCAGAGAGCTCCTTGATTGTTCTTGAAGTGTAAAATGAGCTTGAGACTAGGTAAAACTCCTTTTATTCCCTTTGTTTGGTCACCATTAATGTGGAGCGTACAGGGTGTCAGTCATGTTGTTCGGCAGAAAACTTTAGGGTTTGCATGGGATTTGTTGCTATTGACTCGGCGGAGCTTTAGACTGTTACCGACTTAGTCGGTGGTCAAGATTTTTAGCACATGGTCGATCAAACACATTTTAAGCGCTTTGCTGGGTTTTGGGGATACCCAGACCTGCGGAGGTTTCGTCGGTCTCCAACTTAGTCAGTGGGTGAACATTGCAACACAAAGTTAGATGGAGGCATTTTTAGTGCAAAGGACCCTCAGAGCTAGTTCTATTGAATGCAGTCACTTAGACTTAGTAGATTTTTGAATGACCTACTGACATCAATTTTCTAACATGGCAAGAAATGTTTTTTGATTAGTTTTGACAACTTAGGAGATGAAAAACCCAACTGATACTCTAACCAAAGTTTGCAAGAGTGGGTCCCTATTTTGCAAAATGGGGCATGTGTGTGAGGCACAACAAATAGTATCATCAACATCATGAAAAGTTTACTCTTCCATTGTATTGGTGATAGGTTTAATGTCTTGTAACATTTCTCCTTTTATAAAGAAGGTGTTTAATGTTCCAACTTCTTCAAGAGCACTAGATCCCATGTGTCTTATGCTTCTTCTTAAAGGAATGTTTCTCTTAGGGAAGCGAGTTATTAGACTCATGCAAATCTAGGATGACGAAAAGTCAAAATATAGTGATTATATGCTAAAATATTACAATTTTTTGCCAAATCTCAATGCAAAAGAGCATGAAAAAGGGTTTTGTGAGGGAAATCATGATGGAAAAAATATTATATCAGTAATAACATCCTCTTGATGCCAAAATATTTGTCACAACACGCTTTTAGTGCCACTCAAGGTCGACCCCTAGTGAAAATGTAGCAAAATAAGCAATTTTTCGCTGTTTTTCAATTCCAAGACCTAGCAAAGGGGGTGTTGTAAAGTATTTTAGGAGGTACAGAAAATAACATTGATTATATCAGTCACCTCAATCCAAAAAATTTGTCACAACACACTTGGAGTGCAAACTAGGCCAAACCCTAGGGAAAAAATAGCAAAAATGTGTAGTTTTTCACCAAATTTTCAATACAAGAGCCTGGTAAAAAAGGTGTTGTGAAGATTTTTAGGAGGGGAAGAAAATTATTACCCTGATAACACCCTGTTAGTGCAAAAATATCCTTCACAAAATGCCTATGGTGCAAATTTAGAGAGTCGATAAGGCCAAATCTAGTGAAAAACAATGTTTTTGACGCCTTAGGTTTAAGATCTTGACACAAAATGCTATATGAATGTTTTGAAAGCTGATATATGATGAAAATTATATGCTTTCAGATCTGAAAATGACTTCCAAGCTCTAACATGCAAAATGCAAGTGCAAATCTAAAGAAAAATCAATGAAAATGCTAGTTTTTGTTGACTTTTTCTATGCAAAAATGCAAATTTTAAAATCTAAATATAAATTTGTTCCAAAATGCAAGAATAAAGACAAATGCAAATTTGAATAAGTCTCTAAAATCAGTAGAAAAATATGAAACAATATTTTACCTACAAACCCTAGATTTTGGAATTACTAGGTTATATGCAAAATTCACAATTATCAACAAAACCCTAGCAATATTATGATGAACATGCAATGCAAATTAATGAATTTTTTTAATTTTCTGAAACTTAATTCAGATCTAATGCAAAAATCATAAATTTGATGAAATTCAAATTAATTGATGCAACATGCAAAATCCTAGCATGCAATTTTTTCCATTTTTTTTAATTTTTCAATTTTTTTGTAAATTTTCCAATTCAATAAGATGAATGACTATATGAATGAATGAAACCACTGTAAATTTAAATCAAAACAGTCATCAAGGTGAAAACAAGTCCATTAACACGGGTTCACCAAAATGTAAAGGGTGATTTTTGGATAGTTGAGTTTTTTGGTAGTTTTGGTGTATATCCTCCTTTAATCCTTACATTCAAGGACCTAGGGTCGAGTTGCAATGTACTATCATACCCTAGGTCACTATTGAGATGTAGGAAAACTTAGATTTTTATGATTAGATTGATAATTTCCTTATCTTATGCTCAATTGTACCTTAAAACCCTAATTATGCAAATACGACAGTAAATGGATGAATTACGAAAAATGCTTCTGCAGAAAGATGTAAAATAACAAATAACTATGCACCTATTTTCAAGGTTCTGAGGCAAAAAAGTTGGAGACTAAAGAGCGGGCGCCCAAGTCTAGTGCCCTGCTTTTTGTGAAGATGCAGAAACTTAGTCTGCAACCTGTGTCTGTTGTATCAAAGGTTTTCCCATTGCGGAACTTTGAGGACTAATGAGTGAGCGCCCAAGTCCAGGTAGCTGTTTCTTTCATTGATCTACAATCCTGACACTTTGTTGTACCCTCCTGCAACTTCACTTTGTCTGCAACTCCAACCTATAACCTGCAATCATGAAAACTTTGGGAGGGGGATGTGGTGTTTAGAGGCTTGCCTCAGTCAAGCCCTAGAGAGACATTCAAGTCTTCTGAACACCGTTGTCAGATAGAGAGTGTGTGCCTTGGGAGGCTGAGGCAAAAACCAAATGATAAATGCTCAATAATCATAATAGATATCAGTTTGTAGTGAAGATCTCATGGGAGGAATAAGCTCTTCATTCTGTGAGGAGATGGATGCTCAAATATGTAAACACAAACACATAGACAACACAGATCTGCTCTTGCAACACAATTAAAGCTTTGAATCACCTTTAGGATGCATAAAGTTCACAATAACAATATAGTTTACAAATGAATGCCTAAACATGTTTATATATGCAACTACAAACATTCCCACCTAGATTTCATAAATTCAAACTTACCGTGTTGGCCTAGGGACCAAATAATAGTCATAAATCGACACTAGAAATTTGGTCCTGACACAAAATAGGGCAGGACTAGGGCACGGGTGCCCAAGTCCTCCCCCCTATTTTGGGCAGGGTTAGGTTCAAGGGGTCCCCCTAGGCACCATTTGTTATGATACCCAGGGTTCATTCCATGAAGATGTTGAATTATGATGCAAGATGTCCTAAATGCACACTAAAGACCTAAGAGCTAAACCTTTTGAGGGGAAAGCCCCCAAGGGGACATTTTCTGACATTACATTTTCCAATGCATAGGATTTCTTTGATTCACACCCAATGGAATCTAGATCACACACAAGAAACCAAGTTACCCCAATCATTTTACCAAGACAAACCGCAAAAAATAATCAAAGAAAAAGGTCTCGCTCTATCCTCTCTTCTCTTCATCACTTAGGGACTACCTTGAGAAGCAAAAAAATGAGACTACAAAACAATCTAGTAAAATAAGATAGACTAGACCAACAACCATTTGGACCTTTTGCCAAGTGATATGTGTTTGATTGATTATGATTATTTGATGAAGGAGGCCTAGTTTCAGGATAGGAAGCATGTCATATAAGATGCCTGGTCTGGTTTCGACAATACAACATCATGTATAAGGAAAGTGATAAGATTGGGACATCCCATATAAGACATGTGGTCTGGTTTCGAAAATGTCGCAAGTTGTGAGATGATTATTATGTTTGATCTTAAAAATGACATATTTCGTATAAGGCGTATAGTCCTGGTTTTGACAATGCCTCATTCCGTATAGGCTATGTGATTGTTGATACTGATAGCAATTGGTCTGTTTTGGCTGATTGAATAGCTTGTCTTGTTTGATGTTTGGGATTGTTTTTCGTGTGAAAGATTGATTTCTTTGTCTGATCAAAGTATCCATCTCATCAAAGGATGACTTATTATGATAGTTGACTTGACAAGCTGTAAGGGACTGACCTAATGCCTCGGGGGTGCATCAAAGATGGCCTTGCCTATGTGAAAGCTTAGAGGTGTCGTAGTTCGACCAAGTGGTTTGACACTGTTTATTGCTTGGGGTTTTGGCTGAATATTTGATTTTTTTTGGTGATTTTTGATGTTTTCGATGCTTTTTTGAAATATGTGATGTTTTTGGATTTTTTGAAGATATTTGGATGTTTTTGGATTTTTGGAATATTTCAATGTTTTTGGATTTTTGAGAATATTTGGATGTTTTTGTATTTTTGGAAAAGTTTTGATGGGTTTGATTCATATGCAAGATAAATGATTAAACACGCAAGCAAGCATGTACAAATGATTCAAAAACAAACAAGGTATTGCCCCTATCAAGCTATAAACTAATGAGTAAGTGATTGATGATTGATGATGGTGTCTAGTTTCAGGAAATGAAACATGCTGTATAAGACGCCTGGTCTAGTTTTGACAATGCAACTGTTGCAAGTATGAGGTGAACCAGTGTTGTCATTGATGTCAACATACTCATATTGCATTGACAAGAAGGATTGGATGAGCTGTGTGCTGATGATATTGAGAAAATTAGTCTCAATCAAGAACAGTGAAGAACAATGATGAGAAGAAGGCAAAAGTACTCAATAGGTTGAGATTCAGAGGATGCGGATTAAAGGGTTTGTAGATATGAGTCTTGAGATGACCCAGTTAAGATTTCAGAGGTCCACATGAAGATGTGAAGAAGTTGTGATCGATCAAGTAAAACCGGTTCTGGGAGATGCTCCGGAGTGACAGAGTGTTACAAAAAGGTTTGGTGAGATCCGGAAGTGCATTGTCCTATTCTACGGATTGGACAGAGTGTTTGGCATGTCCTTGTGGTGTGTCATCTCGATTTGTTCGTGGTTTGGAGATCCAGAAGCACCTCTTGCAGTATGACAGTGGTGATAGACAGTGTTCTTGTAGTTCTAGATGAGGAAGAGAAGAGATTCCAGTGAGTAGAGGAAATGCGGATGTACCTGGTCATTCAGGCAAGCTTGTGAAGGTTCTTGGATCATGTTGAGGTTGTGTTGTTGTTCGCATTGGTGGTAGAGCCCGGAATTGAAGATATTCTTCCGGATGAAGTTCTTGTTCAGACTAGCCGACCGGATGAGTTGTTCATCTTGCGAATGTTCTTGTGGTGGCCGACCGGATGTGTTATTCATCCTGCAAATGTTCTTATGGTTGATTGCCGACTTAGATGATTGTTCCTAAGTCGATGTCTTGTATAAATAAAGGTTTGTGAGTTCATTTCAAAGTGTGTGGTGTAGAGTGTATGAGTGTGGTATAGCGAAAAAGTGAAAAGTAGAGTAGGTGTGACTCGGGCTTAAATGGAACTGATCCAAACATGGTAAAGATGTCATTCTCCAGTTCAAGGTTGTGATCCTTATGATCTTGTAGACAGTGTGTCTCTTTGTAGGCAGTGTGCCTCCTTGTGAGTAGTGTGCTCGGGCAATAAGCCCTAATTGGCATGTGCCATTCTTTTTTCTTATTCTTCTAACAGAGAGTAATCCTTGGGTTAATCACCCCGTGGTTTTCCCCTTAACCGGGTTTTCCACGTCAAAAATCTTGGTGTCAAATGTGTTAATGTTTATCTGCTCCAGTGTTTATGCTTTGTGCTTTCATGAATGATTAATTGATATGCTATTAACTAACAAGAAGAATCAAATGTTTGAAGTAGAAGCAAAGTTTTTATACAACTGATTCACCCCCCCTCTTAGTTGTGTGCCCTAGATCTAACAGCAACATCCTATATAAGACAATTGATATGATTGACACTATTGATGTGATTGATTTGATGGAATGATGTTGATGAAGTGATGTGATTTGAAGAACTGATTTGACTTGATGAGATGATTTGATGTGACTGAATTGATTGGAAGAATTTGTTTGAGGAATTGATTTGATGATGTGATTGAATTAGTTTTATAGATTGACTTTATTGCTTGGATTTTTGTTGGATATTTGATTTTTTGTATTTTTGAAAATATTTGTTTTTTTTGGATTTTTGGAAATGTTTTAATTTTTTTGGATTTTGAATGTTGTGATTTTTTTGGATTTTTGGAATGTTTTAGGATGTCACTAGATGATAGTTTGGTAGCCTTTGTGTTAGATACCAATGACAAGGGAAAAACAAGTCTAGGTCCAAGGAGGTAGGTGTGATGAATGGGTAAAAGGATGGGCGATAGTAAATGCGATGGATGTATGTATGACAAGGGAGCTAGGATGTGATCTCAAAGGCTATGTCGCATAAGAATAACATGCCCCATTCTTGGTATAGTACTTAGGATTTTTCATGACAACGCCTATGAAAATAGGATAATGATATGATTGGATGGAATGGATAAGGTATGTCAAGAGATAACCAAAACATTTGTCAACATTTTACCCCCAATCTTTATGAAGATCAAAATAAGAGGAATGGTAGATGAATGGATGCAATAGGATAGGTATGTGTATGATGGATAAGGATGGTAAGATAGGATGAGGAATGATAGGATGAAAGTGATAGTGTGGTATGGATGAGACAACATGCCCCCAAGTGTAAGTGACATAGAAGATCAACCTACACATGACGCTTGTTTGCCAAGTTTTCATCATGGTACTTATCCAATGCACCACCAAGGGTGGTTTTCACCATTGGATAAAGAGATTTCTCTTTACAATTTTGATTGTTTTTTTGACTTTTTGAATTTTTGGATGGCATAGGTGGATATGGAAAGGAGGGTCTCAAGTGTCTAGTTCCATGAAGGGTGATAGTCCTGCTAGAGATAGATGTCATCACACATGGACCATGTCAAATGTCATTATGCCCAAGATGTTGACAATGGATTGTATGAGAGGAAGATGGATTAGGTAGATAGTGGATTATGATGTGGATTATGCAGGACTTATGCATGGATGGATGAAAGACTTATACAAAAGCACGGACCATAGGAAGGTGATGGGTGAAATATGTAGGATAATAGTTGAATGATGGAGTGATGGAGGTATGGAAAGGAATCATGACCAATGACTGCACACACCGTGTTAAACATTGAAGCTTGTGATTTGAAGATGGTGTAGGAAGTAATGGCGATGTTTTCTTAGGGGATGGGTGATGTAGGCATTTAGGGACCCACATAGACTTTGTATTTTTATGATTTTTGCTTGACTTGTGGGATGGAGGAATTTGAGACTTTGGATGGAAGGGGATTTTTGAATGGAGGAGGATTGTTGGGATTTTTGAGAGGTGGATGCCTCATTTGACTTTCTCTTTTGCTTAGGGACCCATACCATTTTGCCTTTGGATTTTTATTGTGAAGGTATGGGCTTGGACAACTTTTTAGATGGATTTTTCTTTGATTTTTTGAATTGATGTCATAAGGAATTAGGAACCTTAGGATTTTTGGATTTATTGGTAGAGGCATCCAAATGTTTATTTTTGAATTTCATGGACATGGTGGAAGCTTTATGTTTAGACGATGGGTGCATTTGTTGGTCATGATTGGGATTTTTAGAGAACTTATGGATAGATGGATTAAAAGTGGATTAGATGATAGATGTATTAGGTTTTGGGAGCAATGGTGGTAAAGTGGATGGAGGAATAGTAGGAGTTGGAAGTAATGGAGGTAGATTGGATGGTGGAAGGTGTATGGTCACATGCTTTTGACACTTGTAGGATGATGGAGGTGGAATGGCCACGTATGTTTTAGGTGTATGGTAGGATTTGTGGTGGAAAGCAGTGGACTTAGGATGAATGGAGGAAGTACCAACATATTTAGATTGTTGTCCTTGGGGTGTGTATCCAAAGCCATATGAGCGTAGAGGGATGTTGACATGGATATGCTCCAAAATTCCTTGTTCATGAAGGCCTAAGCCTTTGCCATGATAATTCATGTTTTGGAGCATGCGATGGACTATAGACTAGGTGTGTTTTGGGAAATAGACTTGAGTTCATTATTTGATGGAGAAGGTAAAGTGGTGGGCAAAGGTTGTTTTTGTCCTAAGGAGGAAAATTCATGGATGAAGGTGGATAGACCAAGGGGATATGATGGTGGACTCGAAATGGGATCAATGGCGGATATGGAAGGACCATTAGAATCTTGACTAGCATTGTATTCACTAAGATCCACACTATTGGTTTTATCATCTATGTGTGCTTGGGAGCCACTTGTCTCATCAAGGGAAGTGGAAGTAGTGGGATTATGGATAGGTGGAGTGATACGCTTTTGACCATGGAATGCATAAAATTGACTTAGAGGATCATCATTGTCTTCTTGATCATAAAGGGGATCTTGATCATAGATGGGAGCTTGATCATGAATAAAATTAAGTTTCTCATGGATGACTTGGATGGAAGGGATTTGATCTTAAATTGAATGAGGGGGTAATGTTTCCTCATATTTAGGAATATGCTCTTGACAGAGCTTTTGACTTTGAGTGGAAACAGATGACTCTTGGATAGATTTGATATGTTCTTGATGGTAAATGACATAAGGGTGTGATGGGTCTCGACTAGGACTCATAGGGGAGGCTCTTAGAGAGGCTTGATGGTTGGTAGTCCACATGATGGAGTTGGAGGAATAAGCATGGCATTTGAAGGCTTGTTTCTAGGTTCCAAGATAGGTGTTTGACATGGGGATAAGTTGTTCCTTGCTAGTAGCCATTGCATAACATCCTTTGCAACGGCATCTGTGGAAGGACAATATAGGGGATGGATAATGAGGGTGGAAGTTGTAGTTTTAGGATTAGATTGAGTGGAAAGTTCCCATGGTGGAGAGATAGAAGGGGTGGAATATGTTGTAGGATTAGATGGATTAGACTTAGGGCTTGGACTCTGGTTGGATGGAGAGTTAAAAGGATTGGATGAAGTGGTGGATTTGGATGACTCATGTGTTTACTTTTGTAATGTTTAAACTTAGGGCATGGATTTAATTAGGGATTATAGGATGGTAAGGATAGTGAATGGCTTGCATGGACTAGGTTAATGCCTCCCTTATCAAAGGTGGCATTACGACCCAAAGGTATTTGATCTTGTTTCAAGGGGTGACTTGGGCTTACATGTGCTTGTTCCAAAGTGAATGAATGTTGGTTCACATGGGAAGAAGTGATTGGTTGATGTAGCATTGAATTGGCATATGGATGGATTAAGTTGGTATGAAGTGGGGGGGCATGACACATAGGATTGAGGTGGAATGTGCAGTTGCATTTGTGGGGTTTGATATGTGGACGGAGTGGGTTTTGAACTTGTCTCATCCTCATAATTAAAGAGATAGCCTCCTCAAATTATGAACTTGGTCTTAGGAAGAGGGGATCCTTGGAGTACAATTTTAGGTATTGGTTTGTTCATAGGCTTATTAAGGATGACCACCATATTGACAAGTGTTCGACTAGGATTAGGGTAATGCTAAGGTGGAATGACTAGGAATGTGATGGAGTATGAGATTGATTGGATGATTAGATGGGTGATTAGGGATGATTAGGGTATGGTTAGGGTTGTGATTAGGATGACTTGGAAATGATTAAGATATGATTAGGGGTGAGGTGATTAGGATGGATTATATTGAACAATGTGATTAGAAAGGGTGATTAGGATGTGAAGGTTGAATGATGAAGATATGAGTAGGATGTGATTATGATATGATGTAGATTGACAAAAATAATGATTAGGATGTTGATTAGAATGAAGGCAACAAGAATGAACACGTTGGTGAGAATGTTTAAAATCTTGTGTTTATGTGTTCACTATAGGGATGACTAGGAGGATCTACTGTTGGCAAGAGACACTATGTGGCTTCATGAGTGTTGTCATCGATGGAAACAAAGTTTATCCCACACATCCATAGCACATAGTATGTCTATACCAGAAGACAGATTGAAGAGTGTTTTGGTTCGGTGAACAAGAATAGAGCATGCAGCAAGGTCTGACAATCAGGTCTAGATCTCTCAGATGGTGTAACTCAGCAAGCTACAGACTTGGAAAAGTCAAGAGGAGTACCATGACTACTACATTCTAGAGATTGAGCCTCGGGTGATGAATGAGTGAAAAGATATGAGCATTTGAGTGTTTGGTTTCTAACAAGCAGAGTAGACTGAGGAAGAACTAGTCAGCAGAGCATCAGACTTTAATCTAGATGAGAAATTGATGGTGATCAAGCTATTTGAGGGGTCATACATGGTTGGCCAACATGATTGATGACTTCTATGTCTATGTTTTTGATACGCATCACATATTGAGCATGGATTCAGCCAATAGATCGGTGTTTTGTAAATATCTTGAGTATTTCAGTTGCCAACTTGAAAGATGTTGAAATCCTTGGTACGGATATATATACCAGATGAATTTCGGTATGAAGAAGTGTGGGTGGTATGATAATGCGTGAGCAAAGGTAGAGATAAGTGTGGAAGCAGCAATACAAGTCTGGTATGTGACAGAACAACAGCACTAAAGCAGAGGAAGAATGAAGTGCAGTAGATCGGTATATTGAGCCTAACTAGAACTAAACCTTAGCATTAGTAGATGCTTCTCATCAATTCAAACACCTGATTACCTTCCATAAACTTTGTAGACAGTGAATCTCTTGTAGGCAGTGTGCCTCTTGTGAGCAGTGTGCTTGGGTAGTGAGCCCTAATTGGCAAGTGCCATTTTGTACTTCTTATTCTTTTAATAGAGAATATAATCTTGGGTTAGTCACCCTATGGTTTTTCCCTTAACAAGGTTTTCCACGTAAAAATCCTTGTGTTATGTGTGTTGATTTTATTTCTACTCTCATGATTATGTATGCTCTTATGTTTTGATAATGCACTAATATTAAAGAAGAAAAGAAAGTTAAGATATTTAAGATAACTGATTCACCCCCCTCTCAGTTATCTACCTTATTTCCAACAGTTGGTATCAGAGCCAAGTTCCTCTAAACAGAGCCTAACAGCTTGAGGAAGATTTGGGAATCTCAATGGATATGTATGGTATGAAGGAACAACTTCAGTCTACACTAGATGATCTTGAGCAATCTCACTCTGAAGTCAATAACTTGATAGAAAGACTCAAACAAGATGATGATTTCATAAATGAGCTAAAAGAGAAACTGAGTATCTCTGTGAAAAAGAGAAAGGAACTTCTTCAAAAAATTAGCAAGTCAAAGTGAAGCCAATGATACTAATGAAGATCTGAATGAGAAAAATAAGCTATGTGAGAAGCTATCAAAAGAGGTCATTATGGTAAGGCATGAAATGGAATCAGGGGTTATGAGATTCACCCAAGAAATTGAAGAGAAAAGAAAAATTAAAGATAATCTGAAACAATCTCTCAAGGAGAAGCCAGAGGACTACCAAAAAATGGACAGAATAATCAAGCATCTGGAATCTGATCTTGAAGAAGCTAGAGATAATGAAGAACAACTTGAGAATTAGATAGACGCTCTTAAACAAGATCTTCAAACAATAAATGAATACAAAGAAAAATTCAAGATAAGCTCATCTTAGCTTGAAGTTCTTCTTGAAAGCCAAAAGAGGGTAGATGACAAGCATGGTTTGGGTTATGAGAAAGGTGAAAGCTCCAGATCTGGTCAGAAGAGCTCTAGATCAAGAAATCAAAGAAACAGGCCTAGAAGACCTCTAGTAAGGCAACCAAATGCTCAAAGATATCCATCCTTCAATGGATAATGCTACAATTCCAACAACTTCGGTCATAAAGTAACTCAATGCAAAAGAAGAATGAATCAGACTAATTCATTCTTCTCTAGATAGTGTTTCAACTGCAAAAGGTATGGTCACAAATCTCATGAATGCAGAAATATGCAAATAAACAATTCATTCAATGGCAGATGCTTTGCATTCAATAGAATGGGACATATGGTTAATCAATGTAGATCAAGAGGATATCAGTCAAATATGCAAAGAAATGTTATTTTCTACAATTGCAATAGATCCAGTCATATTGCCAAATTCTGTAGAAGTAAGAATCAGGATAAAAAGGGTCCGGTGCATCATAATCAAAATCAAGACAAAGGAAAAGGAAAAGTGAATGCGGATGAAGTTCAAAGGGAGATGAACAAGATTTAGGTGAAGAGAAGTATAGAAAATGTTGGGGATGGATCCGCACTAGAATCTAGTGTTGATATTCCTTTCGAAAACTAAATAGATGAGCTTTGGCTTAGGGGGAGTCACAAAGGAAAATAAATTCCCCCAGCTAGTCAATTGGTGCCTAAATTTGGCACATGGAATGTTGCGGATTAGAGCATTCTTAGAGAAATATCTAAATAACCCTTGGTAAAAATATGAAAGATCTACAAGGAGTTTTGAAGAGTTTAATCATCCAAGATTGATCCAGTTTGACAGCCATCTAGTAAAAGCAGGATTTTCACAGTTAGATTCGGTATGATTCAAAATTGAAATATCTTGATCTGTGAATAAATGGCATGATTGGAGGAAAGGAGATACATTGTCAATTATCACTAAAAATAATTTTAAGTACATCTCAGTGATTTGGAAAGATCTCTCTCAGAATAAGGAAGATCAAGGCAACCAGAATAACTTAAGTTGTGCATTTATTGCAATAGGAAATTAGGGTTTGCGCAGACATAAAAGGGTTTCTTTATTCATCATTTGCACATTTGCATTCAAGAAGAAGAAAGGAAGAGATTGCATCAAGATTGTTTCAACCTTCTCAAAGATCAACCATAGAATTTGATTCAACCTTCGATCTTTTTAGCTCATTTTGTGAACCCTAGAAGCGTAAAAAGGTATTTCCATTTTTGAAATCTCTCTAAATCTTTTGCAAAGATGGCTACTCCAAATGTTGTTAAGATCACTGATAGGTCACGCCCAAAGTTCAAGAAACACCCCTACAAATCCCTAGAAGTTGATCCCTTAGGCACCTTCTCTAGCATTCCGCATGGGGTTCTGCACGTAGAAGATGTTAGGGTGTACATACATGACAATATTGAGGAATTTGGGGAATCCAAGCTGATGGATATCTATCATAAACAATTAATAGATGAAACATTTGAACTTAAACCTCAATACAAGGCCCTCCGAGATAAGCATTTTGGACATTGCATCCACTTTCCCTGTTTTGCAAAAGATGAATGGGTCCGGTATGTTCTTAGCATAATACATGACAACTTCATGCGGTTGATGAAGCCCTTCAAGATAACAAAAGATGCCATTAGGGAAGTAACTGGATTGCACTCATCCGGTGGGTTGCCTGCTCTCAAATTTGTCAAGAACCAGACAGTAAGTGAGGCTACCAGATCTAAGTTTGACAAAAGATCAATGACAATAGAGGATATCATAGATCTGGATATAAATTTTGCCTCTATGATAATTGGTTATAAAATCTATCATTCCAGCAGGGAGAATTCTGTGTTCGAAACTGCAATATATACTACATATTAGATGCTAAGGGAAAATGTAGATTATGATCTATGCGACCTTCTCTTGAACCAACTATTAGAAAACTTGCAGAAGATCAAGAAGGACAAGAAGAACTCATTCAAGTATGGTGGCTTAATACTTTGTCTATTCTTTTATTATATGAATGAGCTACCTGGATCAAGTGGTTGGGTATGGCAAAATGACAGACCGGTTGTCATACAAATCAGAGACTACATGTATGGGCTTGGTGATGCCAAGGCTCAAAGTACAACACTCTGGGGATACTTCAAGAACTTCCAAAGTATAATGTGGACCAAAGAAAGAATTCCTCAATCTATAGTTGAAAAATACAAGGATACAGTGTGTTTTATGGTAGACACTGATCAATGCCTAATGGAGGCAGTTGAGCCCAGAACAACATGGATAATGCCAATGGGCTATGAGGTAGATGAGAAGATCCTAGAGTTGCATGTCCAACACTTGCTAAGTCATCCTAAGGACCCTGAGGCAGAAAGGTTTGGAACCTATCAAGAATTAAGTGTAAAGATACATGTTGAACGGAGACAACCAGAGATGAAAAGAAGAGTGAGAAGGGAAGTATAGGAAATTGCCAAGAAATATGGCATATCAAAGGAGGCAGTTGATGCAAATAGAGAGAAAATAGAAAGAGTTGAGAAAGAGAAACAAGAAGCAGAAAAAGAAAGTGTTCTGGTACAAGCCTCCTCTCGAACTAGATCCTCCAAGAGCTCTGCACCTGCTACCTCTAAGAGCTCAAGAGCCTAAAAAATGGAAGCCAAGATATCTGGAAAGGGAGAGAAGAGAATGAAAACAAAGGCCATAAGGTCATACATAAGCCAAAAGGATGATGAAGAAATAGAGTCTGATGAGGAAGTTAAGAAAATGAAGAAGAAGAAGAAAACATCCAGAGAATCCTCTACCTGTAAAAACAAAGAAGAAGAGGCAGAAGAATTTGTTGAAAGGCCTACTCTCTCTATTGATGATATCATCAAAGCAGTCGCAATGGATGGGAACCTACAACCAGTCACTAAATTTTATGATGAATACAGTCATACTAACAAGAAGATCTTGGAAGATGCTACAGTCAGGTATCTAAACATTTATAATAAAGCATTCATTGAAATCATCTCTCTAATTCCCAAAAGTCTAGAGAAGGTACTTAAACTGAGAAAGGAGAATGCTAAGGCAAAGGACCTAGAGATCTAAGAACAGATTGCAATTCAGCTCTATCCTTCCATTACTCCAAAACAAATGACCATGATCTTTAAGGACTGCAAGGATGAGTTCTGAAGCAAAGAAAGAATGAACAAACTTATGCTTGGAGAGACTGATCAGGTGGCAAAAGAAGCAGAAGACATCCTCTGGAATGCCTTCAAGAAATTCAATCTTCCTATTATAGAGGACTTAGATGAAGTACCTTCTACCATGGATGTCGAAGGATTAAGTGCATCAAAAGAAGAATCTACTGTGAAAAATGTAGAAGAGTCAAAAGAGATAGATGAGGAGAAGTCTAAGGACTTGGATTCCTCTGTTCAGGAAGAGGAAGTCCGTGAAGAAGTCAACATCTCTCCTCTGGATCCTACTGTAGATATTCTAGACTCAAAAGCTGAAGGAGAAGGAAGAAAAGAAGAAAAAATGAGTCAAGAAGAAGAGGTAAAGGGAAGAGAAGAAGATCAAATAGAGAAGATCTCTGATGACAGTTCTGAGGTAGCAAAAGGAAAGAAGACTCAGTCTCTAGCAAGAGACACTGCTGAGGTAGTAAAGAGCTTCTTGAACAAAGAAATGTTAGAGATAGATGAACCAGAATTATTTCAACTACCACTAAATTTTGATTCATTCTCTCCGGTCTAGACAATGAAGATAGCATCTTTTGCCCAAGCTAAAGCAAAAGAGAAGCTTCTGAAGTCTCACATGGAAGACTGTGAGCTGATAGAGATTGCATCCAGGATGTTGGAGAAGATCATGCCATACTTCCAAAAGGATCCTTCGGCCTCTCCATCTGGTAACTTGAAATCTCTAGTTAATTCTGTTAGCACACATTTTGATTCTTTGGAGAAATCGGTAGAAGAGAAAGTCCGAAAAGAATTTTTGGGAAAGAGATTCACTGAAGTGCAGGGACTCATAACTAATGATAGGAGGACCCTAGATATTGGCATAAAGAGCCTAGAAAATGTTCTTAAAGATGGTGGAGAAATGTTTAAATTTTGTCTATGTTGGTCTAAAGTGACAAAGGATATTGAAAAGAAGGTAAAAGAACAAGAAGATAAACTGTCAAGTTTATCTCAGAATTTTGATCCCCTCACCACATCTATAATGAATCAAGAGTGCCAAGCTATCACCATTATAAATGAAATAAAGAGGCATGAAAAGGAGAGGAAGAATATAATAAGCAGGATGAGTGAACTAAGAGGGATAATTATCCCCAAGTTAGAGGCCATGCATGAGGCCTTAATTGATGCTCAGACCACAGCCCGGACCAGTGATCCAGCAGACTTAAGAAGGGGAGAAGCTTTTGCATTTTTGTTGAGTGGCCACATTTCAATTTTGGACAGGATGAAGCAGAGTTGGGTGACGAAATTTGTATAGTTGAAGACCACCTTTACGGATATACTTAAGTATATGTAAGTATTACATGTATATATACTTATGCGGCTATGTGTAGGTTAACTTTTTGCAAATTTTGGTGTGCAGATTCCACCCTTTGCCATTGATGTAAAAGGGGGAGTGAGGAGTAGTGAAAAATGTGGAATCTAGCTAAGGGGGAGCTCCGGTAAAACAGTGCACAAGATAGAGCATCAGCCAAGGGGGAGTTTGCTACGACACTTAGTCATTTTTCACTAAGTGTTGCCATCAATGCCAAAGGGGGAGATTGTTGGCAAAAGACACTGTGTGGCTTCATGAGTGTTGTCATTAATGGCAACAAAGTCTATCCCACACATCCCCAGCACATAGTATGTCTATACCGGAAGATAGATTGAAGAGTGTTTTGGTCCAGTGAACAAGAACAGAGCATGCAACAAGGTCTGACAATCAGGTTCGGATCTCTTAGATGGTGTAACTCAGCAAGTTGTAGACTTGGACAAGTCAAGAGGAGTACCATGACTACTACATTCTAGAGATTGAGCCTCCGGTGATGAATGAGTGAAAAGATATGAGCATGTAAGTGTTAGGTTTCTGACAGGTAGAGTAGACTGAGGAAGAACTGACCGGTAGAGCATCAAACTTTAATCCGGATGAGAAATTGATGGTGATCAAGCTATTTGAGGGTTGGCTAACATGATTGATGACTTCTATGTCTATGTTTTTGATACACATCACATATTAAGCATGGATTCAGCTGATAGATCAGTGTTTTGTAAATATCTTGAGTATTCCGGTTGTTGACTTGAAAGATGTTGAAATCCTTGGTGCGGATATATATACTAGATGGATTTCAGTATGAAGAAGTGTGGGTGGTATGACAATGTGTGAGAAAAGGTAGAGATAAGTGTGGAAGCAGCAATACAAGTCCGGTATGTGACAAAATAGTAGCACTAAAGTAGAGGAAGAATGAAGTGCAGTAGATCAGTATATTGAGCCTAACCAAAATTGACCCTCAGCATTAGCAGATGCTTCTCATCAGTTCAAACACCTGGTTACCTTCCATAAACTTTGTAGATAGTGAGTCTCTTGTAGGAAGTGTGCCTCTTGTGAGCAGTGTGCTTAGGCAGTGATCCCTAATTGGCAAGTGCCATTTTGTACTTCTTATTCTTTTAATAGAGAATATAATCTTGGGTTAGTCACCCCGTGGTTTTTCCCTTAATAGGGTTTCCACGTAAAAATCCTTGTGTTATGTGTGTAGATTTTATTTCTGCTCTCATGATTATGTATGCTCTTATGTTTTGATGCTGCACTAATATTAAAGAAGAAAAGAAAGTTAAGATATTTAAGATAATTGATTCACCCCCCCTCTCAGTTATCTACCTTATTTCCAACATCTACTCCCTTTCTCTTCTTTTGCAGCTGTTCTCTACCATGTGAGACTTGTGAATTGTGGGATGCTATGTGGATGTCAATGCAAGGTGATGAGGCCTAGACTATGATAGAGGCTAATTCACTTGGAAGGATGGACTTAAACTAGCCTTGTGGTATTAATCCCAAGTTGTGATTGATTTGAAAAAGATGTCAAGGTCTCTTGGTCCAGATTTGTACTTGTGATACAGTCAAGCTTCGACAGTTTCTCCCTATGTTTCAACCTTAGGAAGACTATTTTTGGGAACCTCTATAGATGTCAAACGCTGAATGAAATTGAATGTGTAGTGGGTGAACAAAACTAGGAGGTCTATAATGTTTTGACATGGTTACAATCAAATTTGATAGGGAGAGTAGATGTTCAAAGGTTTCCCTACGGTTGTGGTGTATTGTGATTGGGAATAATTAGGATGAAATTGATTGGATTGGAATGAAGATGATTATGTGTAGATGAGATGAGATGAGATGACTTGGATGGATTAAGAAGAAGTTGATTGGATTATGAATGAAGATGTGTAATGATTAGGAATGATGAATTGGATGGATTAGGAAGAAGTTGATTGGATTATGAATGAAGATGATTATGTGTAGTGATAAGACTAGAGGACTTGGATAATTGTGATGAAGTTGATTGGATTATGAATGAAGATGTGTAATGATTAGGAATGACGACTTGGATGGATTAGGAAGAAGTTGATTAGAATATGAATGAAGATGTGTATTGATTAGGAATGATGACTTGGATGGATTAGGAAGAAGTTGATTGGATTATGAATGAAGATGTGTAATGATTAGGAATGATGACTTGAATGGATTAGGATTATGTGTAATGATTAGGAATGATGATTGTGATATGATTAGGATGAGGTGTAATTATTAGGAATGATGAATATGATATGATTAGGATGTGTTTGAATGATGATGATATGATAAGGATGTGATTAGGATAGGACAAGTAGGATGATCAAGATGTGGATGGTTGGATGATGTGATTAGGAAAGGTGATTAGGATATGATAAATTGGAATGAATGGATGGATTTGAATCTTTAAGGTGATGACTAAGCAAGCACACACATCAATCATAGAAGACACTTGGAAATCAGATTGGCTATTTTTGGTGACTCTTGACAAGTTTGAAAACACTTGTAAACATGTACAATCCTAGGCTAGTCAAGGATACTACCTCCTGAGTCCCCACTTGGATTGCTCCAGATACTAAGACAAGGAAGACAACTAGAGAATTTGGTGACAATGGCTCCTCCTTACATGGAACAGGCACACCAAACCTCTTACCCTTCAATCCTAGGGACTGAGGGAATTCATGTCTCTACAATGAATAGTACACATGGGGCAGCTTGGGAGGTCTGATTTCTTGCACCAACAAGTAAAAAGGGTTTTTTGCCACTAGCACAAATGGTTCTTAATCAGTGTTTTAGGATATACTCGTGTCTATACATGCAGAGATTCTCTCATTTAAGAGGCCTCCTAGCCCTTAGAAAGGGTTTTTATGCATCACTTGGATACTGAGGGAGACTTCTGTTGGTATAGAATAGTGGCACCAGGTGATTGATGACTTTCATCACAACCATGATTATTTGTATAGAGGAACGAAATGAAAGTACTACTTGGGTCGTTCCCTCTCAGAAATCAGGAGGCAGGCCCTCTAAAGGTTTGCACAAAAGTGGTACAAACACATTTTTTTGATCTCCAAGGTCATACAACGATGCGAGGAGAGAGCATACACGTGTTTGACTACAGTAGCTAATGTTCATTTACCCTTAGAAATTTAAATGTGTGGTGTGATAACAAAAGTGATGAGAAGTGTTTTTAGTTCCCAAGATCACATAACGTGCGAGGGAAGAGCATACACACCTCAAAACACCAAGCAAAGAAGACACTGATTCTTTTTACGCCCTAAAAAAGTGTGTGAAAACAAGCTATTGTTCATTTTAAGTGCACCAAATCAAAATGTTCCTATGATAGTAAATCACATGCACATGAAAGGAGGAAACCCTGCAACAAATCCATTAGTAGTTTTAGTTTGTAATAGTTTCCTAGCGAGAGCCACAAGATGCAAATTAGATATTTGTAGCATAAAATCTCTTCTCAAGTGTGAAAAACATGAATCATCAAGTAGACAGCCCCTTTTGAAAGCCACCAAGATAAAAAGGTCGTAATATGCAATCTGGAAAATATCTGAAAATGAAGATCAATCATAGAAAATTAACAGTGACATCAAAAAATACATGAAATTTTAAGTAATTTCAAAAAATAATTCGTTAAAATTGGACCAAATTTGTACTAGTTATGCTGGTTTGAAGTTTAAAATTAGGGTTTACTTTGACCAGAAAAATAGCTAATAAAATGGTCCTATTACTTGATGAAACCTATAACATTGTGTACCTCTCCAAGTCAGCTTTCCGATGAGCTCTTGGTTGTGAATTTTGGAGCCCGTATGCCCACGTTATGGTCAAAAGAAAACAAATACCTCCTTTAGGGTTTGTAGGAAGCAAGAGCAAGTCTGGCAGTTTAAGTGTAACCGCTGGCGGTTTACATAGGCCCAGTCACATAGGGTGGTTATAGGTAGCAGTCACAGTTATGGTTGGTGGTTAGTATTTTAGAAGGTGCCCTTGCTCATCAATATGACTAGGGGCTGAAGGTAAAAAAAAAAAGGAAAAAAGAAAAAATTGAGGGACTAATGACCCCCCCTTCCCCTCCCTCATGGTCACTAAGGTGACCAAGGTTTCAAGCTTAGAAAGGGCTTAAAGCCCAACAAATGACATCGAATCTAATGTGACATTGAGGGTTTAGACTTAGGTAATAGTTAATATTTAGGGATTAGGTTTTTTTGTTAGTGGTTTCGGGTAATGGATTAGGGTTTAGGTTTAGGGTGGCAACAGAAAGATTGGAGGAGGCAACAAGATTGAGGATGAGACGGATGGTGTCAATACAGTGGGAGGTGACTGGTAGTATTGGCAGAGGGAGTTTTGGTCACTAGCAGTAGTTGGAGGTCGGTGAAAACTGTGAGGAAGAGATGGATGGTGGTTTGAACGGGTAGTGGTGACGGGCTTAACATAGATGGCGATCAAGATGCAAAATAGTGGTAGGGTTTTGATGGAGGTAGAGGTTTGGCTTTCTAGTGGTGGAGAAGTCTTGGACTGGTGGCGATGGGGATAAGAGCTGCCACCACCAGCGGTGACAACAGAGGAATGGGTATCAACGGGGTTATAGAACCGAGCCAGGGGCAGCGGACCGGAGGAATAAGGGAGCGGCAGAGCTTCTAGTTTGGTGGCCGCCAGTGGTGGTAGAGCTCAAGCTTTATTGTAGGCAGGTGGCAACTATTAAGAAATGGGCGGCTAGGGTTCATGAACACTGATTAGGGTTTTGTTAGACCTGCAAGCAAACCATTAGTCCCTGCAAATGAAATTTAAGCCACAACCAATAACTTTCAACCTGCAACACAGAAATCAAACCTGTAACACATTAAATCCATGACCACAGAAAAATGTATGGCATTGTATGGCTGGTCTGTACCATACGGTACAGATTGGCAATATAAAAAAATTCAAAAAAATACAAAAAAATTCATAGTGAGCGAAACGGGTCGAGTTTACAATTGTTCTTCACCAAAAGGGCCTCCCAAACTCAACGGTGAGGTCCATTTGAGACCAGGAAGCCACCTACAAAATTTGGCTTTCATAAGTTGACTAAAACTGATCTATTCATGTCGAGTTCACTAGAATGAGATAGGGAAAAAAGCTACAAGCATGCAGAAAACAAACTATAGCTAACCCTAGCTCCCAATGGAGTGCAAACTAGCGTAGAAAATAGTCAAATAAACATGAAATAAACTAAGAATCTAAGCTAACATTTGACCTATCTTCATTGTCCCCCTTAACCTTGCATTATTGTTCTCAGATTTGCAAGTTTTTGCAAAGATCTTGAGAAGCTCATGTATGTGATTAGCAAGATTTTGGAGAGTTTACAATAGATTTGGGAGATGAAGAACTTAGAGAGCATAAGGGATTAAGAGAGAAGACCTAAAAAATGAACTAGAAAAGTGATTTTATAGAAGATCAGATTTGAGTGGATGGCTAGGATTTGATGTTGACTTTTGGATGAAATGAAGGGTTGAGATTAGTTAGGGTTTTCTCACCACTAAAGGATAAAATTGAATTTTAAATTGGGAGAAATGGTGAGATGGAGGATGTTTTAAATTAAATAAATTAGGTTCATTTATTTAATTTATTTGAGAAGGGGACATGTGATCCTTAATTAAACAAATGAGATTTACTTAATTAAGTGAGTGAAAGGGGATATTTGGAATGTGAATGATTAAATAATTAATTAATTCAAATTAATTAATTATCCATAGAGGAAAATTAGGAAAAATTAGTAAAAATGTGGAAGAGATTAGTGTTTTACAATTTGAGGACACTTTTAAGTGTCTACATTTTCAAGTGTCAACACTAGCTCTAGTTGGGATGTGTGGAAAACTTGGCACAACGAGAATTAGCTATCTCCAGGAAGACCAAAAAACACCAAAAAATGACACACAGGAACCAAAATGAAACACCATCAAGACCAACAGTGGTCAAGACTACTCGAGGTTCAAAAATACTAAAGTTGAAACTTGACTTTATCACTCAAAATTTAAAAGACACCATTACTTAAGAGAAGTAATGTTTCAAATGTTGTCCATGAGCAAGTAGCTCCAGCAATTCCCCTTCCATGTTTCTGATATAGAAAGTGTCCTGGCTAGCCCATTCATCAATTTGATATGGGCCTAACCACAATGGCTCAACTTACCATGCTTTCCCTTGTCTTTTGATTTTGCATTCCAGAGAAGGACCAAGTCACCATGCTGGAAACACCTCTTAACCACTCTTCTATTGAATAGATGTTCCACCTTCTACTGCTATAACAAATTCTTATCATGTGCCACCCTTCTGGCTTCATCTAATTATGTTAACTCATTCATTCTTAATTCCATAGCATCGTCACCATCTTTTCCTATGTGTTGTAGTTGTTGATACACCGAGAGTTCCAATGACATTGGCATTTTGGCTTCCATTCCATACACTAGCTCAAAAGGACTTTTACCTATAGCACATTTGTAGGTAATTTTATCAGCCCAAACTACATATTTAAGCTTGTCATCCCACCTTTTCTTGTTTATATTTAGAGTCCTCTTTAAGATCTTCATGAGGCTCTTATTACTGGACTTAACTTGTCCATTACTCTGTGGATGATATGGTGATGAATGAATCATCTTTATCCCATATTTGGTACACATGTCTACAATTTCTTTGGATCTGAAACACATGGCATTGTCTACAACAATTCTAGATGGCACTCCAAATCTAGTTATCACATTGTTCAGCAGAAATTCAATCACTACTTTGGATGTGGCATTACGAGTTGGAATAGCTTCAAACCACTTTGCTAAAATAGTCATTTTCCACCAATATCCATCTGTATACATTGCTTGACTTCTCTTGAATCTCCCCTATAAACTCAATGCCCCATTGCTGAAATGGTGCTTCAATGGTAACACTCATAAGGGGAAGGGCACCTTAAACTTCAACTTACCTGTAAACCTTTGACAAACATTACACTTTCAAATTTTCTTTGCAACATCCTTGAAGAGGATTGGCCACCAAAAACACGCTCTAATAATCTTATGTACTATGGTTTTGGCATGGAAGTGTCCGCCACATATCACTTGATGATATTCTTTAATGATTGCCTCAAACTGTTGTTGGTTCAAACACTTCAACAACAGTCCCTCATGATTTCTCCACATCAAAATTCCTTGAAATAATACATATTTTTGAGACTGAAGCTTAAGTGTCCTTTGCTGAGTTACATTCATACCTAGGGGCAATGCATATTGACAAGATAAAAGACAATATATTTGTACCAAGGATCATTAGTCAATGTACATGCATCAACAGACTAAACAACATCTAATTCATTTACCTCAGCTACCTCTAAGTTATAATTTGTCATCAACTTAGCTAAACCCTGGCATCTAATGGTGCAGTCAAGGTAGTAGGGTTCGGTGAGGGACTATCCAACCTTGTAGCCTTATTCGAATAACACCATGATCATAATAGATATGCAATGGAAGCTAACAACTAATCAATAGAAAGATAAATGATATTCATGAACACATAACACAAGATGTATCCTGGGAAAACCCTAACAGGGAAAAACCCAGCCTTCAAAGCTCATTCTTCATATATTATACTTCAAATTGAATTACACATGCCTCAAGGGCTTTACAGATGCTAGGCCCCAGCCCAAGGATTAAAAAAGATTCATACAACAATATTATTTCATGATTTCCTTCTTCTATAACTCAATTCTCTGCTCTGCAACTCATTCTTCTTCCTGCTTTACCTTCTACTCTATTCTGCTACTCCTCCGAATCAAAACAACTTCAGATCTCACTTCATGTCTTCATGCTATCAATCACTTCCTCTCTTCTTCCTTGTAACAAATCATTATCCTTCAGTTATATCCTCTGCAAGACTTCTAATCATCAACAAGTTAGCCTAATTGCAATGGCTAGTTTATGTAACGTGTATACAAAATAGGTCGGGCCTAAACATAAGACACCGCTCCAAAAATACATAGAACTTCACGAGGACCTCACTGAAGGTCAGCTAGGTCCATAAACTTCATCAACCAATTCTTCTTTTCACTCTGCAAGTCACGAGAATGATCCGCAAACTGATTCCACTTCACTAAACACAGTCGGCTCTGTTCTGCAAAAATGGTCAATCTTTCGGTAGCGATATCTTTCCAGAATCAAAGCCAAACAATCTAAATTCTTGATATGTTGTAATTTCCTATGTCTAGATGCTAAGTCTAGATCCGCAACCTCTCATACTCAAAATCTAAAATTCTCCAAGGTCACTTTCTATGCATACTCAAGCTTTTGTCAACTGTCTCAATGATTCTGAATTCTTCCAGATGCTCCTGCATCATCTAACCAGTTTGGTGACCTGCACCTCAATGTCATACTCTTGGATCCTGTTGATCCACCTACATCTTCTCCCAGAAGCTTCCTACTCCATGAAAATGTCTTTCATGGCTGAATGGGGCACATATGCAACTATCCTTGCACCCATAAGATATGGCCTAAAGTTCTTTACTGCCTTAACCAAAGCATATGCATGCTTTTCCATAATTGAATAATTCAACTCAGCAACTTGCAAGGATTTACTTAAAAATCCTATGGGCTGCTCAAATCCATCCTTATTCTTTTGTAACAACACAACAACAATAGTGTAATATGAAGCAAAAGAAAAGAACTAAAAAGGCCTTGTATAATCAAGGCTTACCAGCACTGGTACATTCTTGAGTGCTTCCTTGATATTCTTGAATGCTTCAGATGGCTCTACATTCCACACAACTAATTGCCCCTTCTTGAGCATTTTTGAAATGGCCTTAGTCTTCTCTACAAATTTAGGAACAAACCTCCTGACAAATTTTATCTTCCTAAAGAAAGAATGTATTCCTTTGACTGATTTGGGTTGAGGAATGAGGTCAATATCCTTGACTCATTCTAGATCTATTCTTACCCCATCCTTTGACACAATATATCCAAGCAACTTGCCTTCTTCAACACCAAATATGTACTTCTTGGGATTGAGTGAAATCCCATACTTTAAAAATCTTTTGAAAATGACCTCAAGGTGTTTGTAATGCTCACATCTTTCCTTCAAAAATGTTGTCAAGTCATCTTGATAGACCACCATGATCTCATCTATTAGATTGGAAAAAGCCACATCCATGGCTCACTGAAATGTTGACCCAATATTCTTCAAACCAAATGGCATCCTCACATAGACATAAGTAGCCCAAGGAGTCATGAATATTGTCTTGTATTGCTTTGACTCCTTAACCATCACCTAGTTGTATCCAGAGAATCCATCCATCATGGAGATCCAATCACTCTCTGCAACAAATGGTCCATGCTAGGGAGTGTATAGTTATCCTTAAGCAATTTGATATTCACATTTTATAAATCCACACATAACTTGATTTCTCCATTCTTCTTTCTTCTAGGGACATGATTGGATATCCACTCAGAATATAGAATGGGTTTAATAATACCTCCCTCTTTCAACTTTGCCAATTCCTTCTACATCTTGGGAACTATGGTAAGGTTTATAGGCCTTTGTTTTTTTCTAAATGGTTTTGCATCAGGATGGAGGGGAATAGTATGTTGAAACAAGTCCTCCCTATAAGATTTGAGCTCATTATAAGACCATGCAAAACACTTCTTGACTTCCTTAGCAGAGAAATCAACATCTACTTTTCATGAGGCTTCGAATTCTTACCTATGTAAACCTTCTTAGGTGCCTCTTGGGTGCCAAGGTTAACACCCTCAACACTGTCTTCTTCAACAGGTTTAACGTTACTTTTCTAGCGGTCTACATTGTCAAACATTCTCTCTAGTGCTACCAGTCCCTTTGGAATTATATTTGTTTCAGCTGCACAACCTTATTACCAAATAATGTTTCCTTGCTATCAACAACTTCTACCATTGGTTGCCAGTCAATCACTTAACTGTCAAACTCATCCTGGTAATTCAAAAAATTGTAAATCTGATTACTATCATTGAAAACCCACCAACTATAGATATTATCAAGAATTGTAGGCCTGGTTAGAATTTCTACAACATAATGGGAAAATAGATTGGAATTAGGCCGCTGATCAAACTTTGAACCAGCTACAACTAAGGCATCGGCCTCTACATTTTTAGTCCTCTCAATCTATTTGATGCCAATGGCATCAAACAACTCCATGGTGTCCCATACAACATTCCTATATGCTCTTAATCTGCTATCTTTGACATCAAATGTATTTCTAATTTGTTGCACAATCAGTTTTGAATCGTCGTGTATCTTTAGACACATGATTCCATGTTTATGAGTGACATTTAGGCCTAACAAGAATTCTACATACTTAGCTACGTTATTGGTGCATTGAAAATCTAGTCTAAAGGACTTGCCAAATTGTTCACCATCTAGGGATATTAGAACAATACGAGGACCTGAGCCCTCTTTCAAGTATGCACCATCAAAGTACATGGTCTATAACTCAGATGTATCATCAATAGAAGTAACTGGGTTGGAAGGTAAAACATCTAGTCCAGGATCATCATCACTGCAATATCCCATGAAATGGTCTATATTAGTGTCAAAGAAATTGGCATGATCTTCCTTTGTTTTATATCTTTCCTCTATGGTTTGGTCTTCTACCTTCCTCTCCTTGTACAACTTCACTTCAACACCCTGGACTGGAATAGTGGCATATGACAAATCCATCTATATACTTCCACCCATGGAAGCTACCCACTTCCTAGATAATAACATACCCCATTTGGCAGGGTAGTCCACAATAATTATATCCATCAAAATGACTTGTCAAGATATGCAGCTAATTTGACCTCAACATCTTTGATGAGACCAATGACATTAACCTCCCTGGAATCCATGGCAAAGCATTTTCCAAAGGACTTGGACAGCTTCAAATCCAAATCATTCATGATTTCAAGTGGCATGACATTACTAGATGCTCCAAAATCAAGCATATAGTTGTATATCAACCATCCATTTATGATCAATGTAATGTAGAAAGGATCCACACCCATGCCGACTATTCACCATAAATGGCCCTAAGTAAACCTCAACTATTTCATCATCTTTTAGAGGGACAATAATGGAATGTGTAGGTGCACCAGAGGCCATGATAAATGAGACATCCCTATCCCTATGCTCAAGAATTCTAATGAGTTCCCCTATTCGCACCGAAATTTGGATTTGATTAAAGACTTCAGCCATGTCAATAGGGTTATAATTGGGCAAAGGAGCATCACATGAGACAGTAACATCATTTGCACAAGGAATGTAAGGTATTACTTGATTGGATGAAATATCCTTACCTTTTCCCTTTATCTTCTCCTTTTCTAGTTCATTTTGTGTCTGAGGCTGATCATGCTTCTCACCACCTTTTAGATAATGAACCCCTAAAATGGGTGTAGTAACTAGTTGCATGGTTGGTGCTGGACTCTTCTACACATATTTCTTCTTTACTTCTGGCAGCTACACTGTAACTTTCTTTTTTTCTGGTACATTCTTCTTGGGAGCACTACTACTTTTCTGCTCCATGTTCACCACATTTTCCCTTATTCTCATTCAATCCTTGTTGTCTCAACTCTACAACAAGAGAATTGTGCATAGGCACTAACCTATTTCTTAGTTGATAACCCCCTTGAACCTACAAAATGGTTGCATCAGTCAAGGCTTTCATTTCCTCTTTAGAAGGTTTGGATTGCTTGCATTTCTTTTGCATTAGGTCCCTCAAGTGCCCAAAATCATAAGATAGCAATTGATATCTGAAAGGAAGCAAGGTACACGGAACACACTTCCTACACCAATCTAATGAGGGGAATGGAGTGTAAATTCATTTAAATCCTTACAATTGCAGCAACATTAAACTAATAACATAAAGATTATAGTAGCAACACAACACATAAAGAAGGTGACAAAAGATATACCGTGGGGAAAACCTTTTCAGGTAAAAAACCCCACACTCTAAACTCGCACAATGTATTATCAAAATAGAAATAGTTTACAATACACTTGCAATCCAATTCTTCCAATAGTCTATGAATGTTGATTCTGGAGTTAATTCGGCAGCATAATAGTACCTGTAAAAACACTATACAACTACAACTCCAAACTATGCATTTTATAGAGATTATAAGGCATATCTTGAGAGCATCTTGGGATAGGAGTCCACCTTGGCCACATGGCCATTTTCAGCATCAAAGGACACTTGTCCTTGTTGCCTATACATCCCTTACATCTGTCATACATGGAAGATTTAACTTTCCCAATGTAGAGTGCTCTAGGCTAAAAATAGACTATGGCAGATGCTCTTACGCATCTTACAACTATCATAAAATCTACCCACAATAACAATCTTAAATGTTGTAAGAGAATCCATCATACAATGCTAAATATAGCATATTCCACTTACAACATGTCATAGCCCAACTTGGGCGCCCAAAGATGCCTTTCCCTCATGCAAAGATGCCAACCGACACTTGTCATCACTTGTCATAGGAATCTTCAAACTTGGCCCTTACGCATCATAGATTCGGTCATATGGAATATTGCCTTCCACATACCAAAGATGCCGACAAATGGAAAATTAATGCCACCTCAATATGGGATGCCCAAATCCATGTAGGATTGACTTGACCATCCAAGTCACATTCCAAGTAAGCTGACATGTCACCATGCCACCTCAACTATGTGACCAAACTGAATGTGCAAGTAAATACAATATTAGGCATAATTAAATATACAATTAAATTACCAATGCTAGGAAATTGTAAAGGTTGAGACACCTTAATTCCCAACAATATCTCTTCGGAGCTTCATCATAATCATATTAGAAAATATGATCATCTTCTTCATAGCTGTCATACTCAGCATCCTGACCCATTTGCTCATAATCCTCTATGTCAAACTAATTTATTTCCTCTTCATAATACTCAGTTGTACCTTCTTCATTTAGAAATTCTTCATCTCTACTCATTGAATGAGTGACTGCGTAGTTTACTGGATCACAAGGAGGGAAGCAAGCCTAGCACCATAAAGACTTATCTTGAAAATTGACTTGATCCTTTCTCAATGGATTAGGAGTGTCCCTTTCAGGCTGTTTGAAGCTAACATGCCTAGGGGTAGCTTGTCTGTCATTCTTTTGTGGTCTCTTAGACCAATCTGTTATGTAGGGTCTATTATGTAGCCTTTGACCTCCATTGAAATGCGTTGAAGCAATGTGAGGTGGCAACCCTTTGTCATTTCTAGCAACTTTCTAAGACAAATCTTTCATAACCCCCATGAGCATATCTAATTTGTCATTAGTGGTGAGGGGCTAGTTAGAAGCTACTCTATCTAGCTAAGATATCTTAACATCAAACCTCTTAACATGTTTGTCAGAGGCTCTCATGTTACTTTCAATGTTGATTGCTACAACATAGGCCTCCCTCAGTGTTTGAGGACTCTTATCCCTCAAGAAATAACCAATTTTAGAATCAAACGCACCACAGTAAAGAACCAAATGCATGGATTCATTAGGTCTCATCTGAGGAGGTACCTTTCATTATCATGATGAATATGTTGTTGAAGTCAGCAACAGTTTCATTGATTCCTTTCTTGATTGTTTCTAGCTCATGGATGGAAAAATTGGGGTCAATCTTGTCCCCATACTCAACCTAAACGCCCTCATGAACTCCTCCCATGAGTCAATATTATTATCATGAAGTGCCTTATACCATTCTTTGGCACTTTCCTCCAATGAATGTACAAACAGATTCATCATCACATCTTCATCTTCAATCTCATACTCATCCATGACATTGATGAAGTGTCTCAAGTGTTCCCCACCAGTGACTACATTACTACCTTGAAACCTTGGAATTATTCCCCTAATCTCATTTGGAATAGGATTAGGAAAGTCAGGTATGCCAAAGAAGTCAAGTTGTTTACACCTTTCAACTCCCAATAGATGCCTCTATGGAGGAAATCTCTATGCTTGTCTTCATTATGCATACCTAACATTTTGGGTGTTGCCATGCGACTGATTAACTTGATTCTATGGTGGCTGATTGTTAATGTTTTGGACATGGGAATTATTCACACCCTGTTGTCCCATTTATTGTTGTTGTTGTCTTTGATTGTCCTATAGGTTATGGCCCTACTGTTGATTGTAGCCCTGCTGCTATGCATTTTGGTTTTGTCGAGCTTGCTGGTCAAGCTAAGCTTGTTGTTGATCAAGCAAGGCCTATACCTCTCTGTGTCTATTTTTGAGGTGAACAAGTAGGTCAAGTTCATCCTGGATTCTTCTTTCTATTTCCTCATCACCAAGTTGCTCCTGCTAAGTTTCCTCATTAGGAATGGTATCATGCTAACTTCCAAGTGATCTTGTGGGAGAAGTAGTGTACCCAGTGGTCTGATATGTTTCTTCATTCTCATTGGGTATCCATATGCTCTCAAATCTAGACCATGAGACCTATCTCTGCTTCCTCTACCAACCATATTCTCATTTATTCTAACATCATACTCATTCCTACTCATCCTTCTATTTGTTTTGAGTATGTTATCTGCAAAGTCTTCAGAATTATATTGATACTAACCTCTCAGATCATCAAATGCATCATTTCTACCAGAGGTACCAGTTTTGTCTTGGGTAGTCAATGGAGGCACCACATTGGGGTTCCTTGCCGTCCATCTACTCCTATTTCTCGTACTACTAGAGGAATCATCATGCCCAAGATGCACTGGTTTCTTCCTATATTCATTGTGAAACTCTTTTCTCTTCAAACTATAATTGTTTTCTGGGTTGTTAAAACAGAGTCACCACTTCCCTTGCTAGGAAGAAAATTTGAAAAAACACTTAATTTCAATATCACAGTTACTAGAACTGAATTGATTCAGTGGGTCCCTGGTAATGAAGCCAAAAATGTTGGCGTAAGTTGATGAGATGCCAAACTTACCTGAACAAAATGCACAAGTATAGATCACTGTTACAGGGCTTCAAACTGACCAATCGTCTAATTCATTCCCTAAAAATGGTGCCAAAATGTTGGTGTAAGTTGACAGGATGCCAATCTTACCTGAACAAAATGTACAAATATAGATCACTATTATAGGGGCTTCAAACTGACCAATCTTCTAATCATTCCCTAGTAATGGTGCCAAAGATGTTGGTTTAAGTTGACGGGATGCCAAACTTAGCTGAACAAAATGCACAAATATAGATCACTGTTACAGGGGCTTCAAACTGACCAATCTTCTAATTCAGTCCTTGACAAGAGAGCCAAAAATGTTTGCTACCAAAATAACTACAACCTAGATTCCTAAAACATTTTACAATCACCAAGGCTAGGGGCATCGTGAAGGTGATTAAAAGAGGTTTATCAATAGGTTCTAGGTGATTTTGGACAACCTACAAGAGTGGGTATACTCCTCTGCACTTCAATCTTAGCTTAGACTGTGGAGGGACATTCCAAGGGGTATACCTAAGTAGGTATTATTTTCAAAACCTAATGAATAACTAAAATGTAAATAACCAAACCCATATTGCTCTCTCAGTCCCAAATTTGTCACTAAAATGAGAACAATTAGTTATTATAAGACCCCTATATAGCTAATAAAGGCAATCCTACAAAATGAGGATGCATCAAAACTAATACTGCAACTAAAATGTGATGTGTTGTTTTGTATTGAAGATTGGGTGATCAAAGGCTACTCAGACTGGTACCTATCCATCAGGTTGCAAAGTCTTAGATTCAACAAAGAAACACAACTACAAAGAAATGTATAACTACCTATTTGAGAAATCAAATGCATGAAAATCAATACCAAATCACTGGGAATACTTATTAATCCAACACCATACCATGTTCTTCCTTATGTACTATTTAAAAGATCATTTACAAAGCCTTGGAAATGAATTAAGAATAGTCACATTCATTCAAATCAATGCTTACATTCATACCACGAAGTGTGGCAAGAGAAAACCCTAACTACAATCAAAGTTTGCTAGAAAGAACATCTACAACGGTGGGGTAAAATAGTGGTTTGATAAAACGATTTGCAAAATATATTACATATATTTCATAGTTGTTTTATGATGTTACAAAGAATACAAAATGACCTTTTCATTTCTACCTTTTGGAGCTAAGAACCTTCCGAGAGAAAATGCCCAAAAATGACCAACCCCTTAGAAAGAATTCCAAATCAACCTTTATAGCCCTCACAATGCGGACCCGAAGAAGAAATGGGTGGAAAAACCACCACCAACCCCATCTACCACAATAAAAACATTGATTTCAAATACTCATTTGTAGTAATGGTGCTCCTGAAGTAGTTGGCATGTTTTTCAATGTTTTCTAGGTGATATAGATAGCTGGGAAGGCCAGGAAATCAACCTTTGAAAAATCAAACTTTGGAGGTCAGGCCTTCCACCTTGCAGCATGTACTTTGAAAAAAGAAGAAGAAAGGACTGCATGACTGATATATATATATATAAAGAGATGAGGAAGACACTAGGAGTCTAGCCTCAAGCCTTATTCCTTCTGATGGACTGCAGAATTAGTCTCTTTTAAGCTACTTTTTATACTTTAAAGACTTCTTTCATAGCATCCTTTAAGACATTTATCCATGTTTGCACTATGATATGTTGACCTTCTTTATACTTCTAAGACCTGAACTTATAATATTAATATGGAATGTGATGATCATATTATCTAATGCATGAATTAGATATAGATATGTATAAAAGTATAAATGAGATGTTTTTATGGTTAGTCATGGAGAATGCTTGTGGTATATGCTTTTGGGAACTAATGCTATGTGCAAAATTGGATGTGTCACGATGAGATTGAGCATTTGTAGCAGGATGCAGACAAAGGAGTTAATAGAAGTATGAGTTTCAATGTTAAGAATGTTGAGACAGCTAAAGACAATTATGGAGCATCATGGATAGTAATAAATTAAGGAGTGGATTTGTTTCAAATATTATTACGGACGTTGTTCATGCATCAGACTTCTATTTTGATTTGAATTCTTCTTCTTATAGTCAATTAGAATGAGAAGGTGATCTTGACTCCACGACCTAGTATCTAGGCACGGTGAATGATCAGAGTCAGTTAATTAATAAATAAGGCTCTCTCTCCATTTTGTATAGTAAGGGGAAGATGAGATGTATAAGGTAGCAGAGTCAAGTTGTTAGGAGTTCAATTTGATTTAGTTATCATTTCCTTTTCTATGTGCAAAGACTCAAGCATGTTACATTTATGGAATACAGTTTGGATATGACAGAAAAGATTTCATTGTTGAACAATTTGATATGAGTTGATTCTGTGTATGGAATAAGTTAAGCTTTGGTATGTGTTACAAAGATGCATAGAATCTGGATTAGATTTGGTTTCAGTTAAGGAAGACTATCTCTTGAGCTAGCCACTCAAGGTTTTGATTCTCTCCCTGTTTCTTTTCATTTCAGTTAATGTTGGTTTATTAGTTTTCTGTTAAAACGCAATTTGAATTCAAGTTAGTATTATGTTTTGATCAAATAGATATAGTTCATGAACAATTGAATATTAGTGTGTTTACAAATCCTCCGAAGGTCAATAGTTAGTTATTTCATTCTTGTCAATTCATTAAGTTAATTCTACAATTTTCCTATTGTAATAGTTATCTACAGACCTTGTTGTAGGTACTCGTAGCAACTAGGATTTATAGTTGTTTTCACTATTTTGTAATTCTGTCAATTCCAGCAAGGTAGATTTGTTTGTTTAAAGTTAAGATAGTACGATTTAGGAACCATATGAGCCCTAAAGGCATATACTTTGCAAGTACCATCATAAGCTTGCGCTCCTTGGTCGATAATTCAATGTAGGAATGCATAGTGATAGAGTGGACTATTTAGATAGGTTTTCCCCTAAATTAATTAAGTTTACAACACATTAGTTTATCAGAGACAGCAAAAGCCCATTCAGTTGCCCAGCTTTCCTTGTAAATAAGAGAGCAGAACAGATAAGAGGTAAAAAGAGATTCTGTATAAATTATAAGCCTCTTAATGATATTATACTTCCATTCAATTATCCCATTCCTTTCAATACTGACTTGATAATAAGAGCAGCTTCTAAAAAGATTTATTCCAAGTTTGATTGCAAGTCAAGTTTTTGGCAGATAAAAGTCAAGAATGAAGACAGATATAAAATAGCTTTTTCAATCCCTCAAGGACTATATGAATGGAATATCATGCCTTTTGGGTTAAAAACTGCTCCTGCATATTTTCAGAGGAAAATGGATCAAGCATTAAGTAGTTTAAAAGAGTTTTGTGCTGTGTACATTGATGATATAATTGTTTTTTCTGGTGATCATGCTCAGCATCTAAAACATTTAGAAGCCTTGTATAATACTATCAAGCATCATGGAATTTGTCTTTCTGCAAAGAAAATGGTAATAGGTCAAGAAGAGATTGATTTTCTTGGGTTAATTCTTTCTCAAGGAAAAGTTAAATTGCAGTCTCATATTTAAAACATATCAGTGAGTTTCCTGATGTTCTGATAGGCATAAAGCATATTTAAAGGTTTCTTGGATGCTTAAATTATGTGTCCCCATTTTACAATGGTTTGGCAAAAGACAGGAAAAAACTGCAGAATCAACTAAAAGAAGGAGCAGGGCCATGGACAGAAGAGTTAACAGAAATTGTCTAGAGAATTAAAATCAAATGTCAACACCTTCCTACATTGCATTTACCAGAAGAAGGTTTTCCACTTATTTTATAAACTGATGCTACTGATGAAGTTTGGGGTGATGTTTTATTGCAGGAAATTCCTTTGAAAGGATGTCAGATTTGTGGTTATAGGTCAGACACTTTTACTGACACAGAATGCAGGTATACTATATATGAAAAAGAAATTCTTGTTGTTAAAAAGGGAATTCAGAAGTTCAAGATTTTCTTGAAACCTGCTCATTTTATAGTCAGAACTGATAGTCAGCCTATGAGATCTCTACTAAAGAAAAAATTTGATAAAGATATAGCACATGGGCGCATAGCTAGATGGTATCTGGATTTCATTAGTTACGATTTGACATAGAATGGATCCAAGGAGACAATAATCCCCTTGCTGATAGTCTTACAAGAGAAATGTCAAAATTAGTAGAACCAGCATCAATGATAATTGAAATAGGAGAAACAGTCAGAAGAAAAGATGGTGTTGAAGTTTACCAAAGCACAGATAACAATGGACAAGAAATTTGGGTTCCCCAGTTGCCTACGGAAATAATTTCTCCAATTCTTGAAGTTTTTATCCTGAATAAGTGGTTGGATGAATTAAGAAATAAAATACAGGAAAACTATGAAAAAGGCATTCTCACTCCAGATGAGTCTTATGATTTCCTGTGTTCTTTTGGTCTTGAAGAAGCTCATATTGATTTTTTGCTGCGCAATGGCATAACAATGAATGTTTGCATTACTTCACTTCTTCCTATGTGCTGGACATATAGGAATAAGAAAAATTTGTTGAAAGTTGCTAAATTTGGGTTCATTAACAGCATCACAATTTCCCAGATAGAATTTGAAGATTATGCAGATATATTCTTGGGAATAAATAATAAAATTTTGCAACCATATATGAAAGAATTTTTTGACCATGTTCAAAAAAATTTTGGCTGGTCTATAGAAGAAGGTTTAACAGGTCCTTCTGGTGTTCTGCTTGAACCACAAAATTATTGCCTTCCAAGGGTTGAATATTATCCTCTTACTCATAATTGGTTTGCAAAAGCAGTCCTCAATGATTTAATTCCTTCACTTCATCCAGCTTTGGTGGCGGCAAGAACAAAGATGGATATAGCTTACCCTGATGAGATTGAGAAAATAATCTATACTTTCCATCCCTGGGATGATGACTTGGATGTTATTTTCAGACCTCTTCCACGTGAACTACTTCCACCTACTGATCTACTTAGCTAGCACTAGGGCTTGTCAATGTCATGATGTCAGCCACGTTAAGATCCCGACAACAAGACGCTACCCTGTCATAAAAAGCAAAATCCCCATATCTGCTTTTGGGTGTAAAGCAGGCCGTCCTCGCATACAGTGTGTCTCATGCGAATATTTTGTCACTGTTGTTAGTGCTTTTGGATTAGACTGCTTCCCAGCTATCCTCTCCAACAGTGATTGCTACGTGTCTCTTTTGTATGGTCAAACTTCTAGTCAAGTTTTTAGTTTTGATGTCTGCTTTGTCCTATAAATAACCACTTCCTCCTTCTCATGAGGCATTCGGAGTTTAATTGAGGAAGTGCAGTCTAGAGTCTTAGGGTCTTGGCAAGAGTATGCTCTTGTTCTGCGCTTTGAGTGATCTGAACAATCAGAAATAGCTTTTGGATGCTTTCATCATGCTGTAAATCTCTCTTGGAAATAAATAAAATTGCAGTGTATTAATTGGTATCAGAGCCATGGTTTATTGTATTTCAATGTGTCTTTAGTACGAATCTTCTAAAAGTTTTGCAAGTAGCGTGCTGTAGTACCTGTGGAAGTCGGAGTAAGACCCATTTGTGAAGGCCAAAGGAAAGCGCCGTGTTAAGGGTAGTAAATCAACCAAAGTAGCAGGGAATATCGCGAATGACTACCAGTAAGTTTGATTCTTCTAAATGGCACTGCAAAGTTCAATAAATGCAAGATCATCTTTATCTCAAGTTCTGCATAACTATTTTCAAGATATAGATGATCAAGTTGTTGATGAGAAAGGCAATTTTAAATTTCTTGATATAAAAATTTCTACCTTTTATCCTGAGAAAGGAATTAAAGCTAAATTTTGTGACTCTGTCCGCCAATCTGAAATTAATCTCCTAGTATCTAGAACTAGTATTTGTCCTATTTATCTTCCATTTTTACTTCCCGATGATGTTTCTAGATGGAGAGATAAAGGATTTTTTCATGTACATTTCCCTCATGTTGATATCATTGTTCATCCTCATTTTAACTATGACATGGGAGCTAAATTTTTTGCTACTTTAATAGATACCCACTGTATGATCTGGGAACAAGCTGTTATTGCACAATTTAGAGGTATATTGAGTAAAGAGAAAGGCGATGGTCGCATCTCTGTCCAACCCAATTTCACACTATCTCTTTTTGACAAATTCATATCTTCTGCTTTTTGTCTCCTTTTACAAGTCAAGGGTATTTCTCTCATGCCGGGTTCTGTCTATGCTACTATTGGAGGCCGTTGTGTCTATCGTATTATGAATACTGTATCTCCACCAGTTTCTTTTCCCATGGGGGTAGGTTTTCCACAAGGATCCTCTAATCTCTTAGACTATGGAAGATTTATAGATCATACTGGCTTCGAGATCAGTTTTCCTATAATAGAACAATTACTGAATAAACAGAAACCCCAGTTTGTTGATCTTCCTATCCACAAAAATAGATTCTCTGAAAGACCCTATTTTCAGTCAAGAAGAGTTGCCAATATCACTTTGTAATCAGTCCCAGATCAGACTATATTAGAACAGCCATTAGAAGATAAGCCTTCATCCAAAGTTCAGCCTTTAAGAAGAAGCTTTTCAATGGCCCATGCATACCCTAGTACCAGCAGAAAACCCTATATCGATTATAATCCAGAAGAATGCTCTACATCATCCAGCAGTTCTAGAAGATTCCAGATGTCCCAATCTGTAAATCCTTATCCTTCCTGATCTTCTTTTGCCTCTACCTCATATTTGAGTAATGACCATGTTCTAGTTGAAAAATTAGCCAGGCAAGTTAGTTCAAGACTACACCTTGCTCCTAAACAAGAGGAAGAATAGAAGGACCAAAAATAGAAAGGGATTAGGATATCCAAGATGCCTGAACATCTCTGTATGATGCGAGAAGCATTGCCTAGGTATGGTACTGAGAAAAAAGAAAAGAAAGTGGTTCAAGTAGATCCAGCAACTGCTTTGGATCTGGTCAACTATGTACCAGGAAGATGGCCAACACAAGAAAGTTTCACTATATTAGACCCTGAAAAACAATTATGGGGTAAATATGAGGCAAGACTGCATACAAAAGTAGGAGCCAAGAAAAAACCTCAGAAGCTCAAAGAAATTGGCAGTCTCAATGGATGTTGTTTGCCCAAGACAATCTAGATGATATGGCTGTAGATGTAAAAATTGGCATTAATAGAACAGTCTCTGCTCAAGAAACTTTATCACAAGTTCAGAGTGTAGTTTTCAAAATAGAGACCAGTACAAGTAAAATAGAAAAACAATCTACTTCTCTATTGAATGATTTTGGTTCAGTGCATTATAATATTAAGAATATCCAATCTCAGCTCACTCAGGTTCATAGTCTTGCCCAAAGAATTGACTCAATGGCTACTCACATCAATGATAATGTAGTCATTTCAGATAATAAAAGAGAAACTCAGGCACAAGAACATAAGGCCTTGTTAGAGCATGTTGCCCACAAATTAGAAAAAATTAGAAAATATACCAAAAAGATCAGAGTTTCTCAGAAAGGCAAAGATAGTTCTAATGAAGAACCTGAAGAAACCAAATCTCAGAAAGCTGAGACTTTTACCAGGCCCAAAATCCAAAAAGGCAAGAGTATATCTTTTGTCGAAGAAGTAGATGAGCCAAAACAAAAAACTTCTCAAGTTAGAAGCAAGTTTGCCCCTATGCCTACTAAATTAGTCCTTCCCAAGAAAAAGGAACATATGATGCAACATTCAGAACAACTCAAAGACTGGCTTGAGGAGTTGCATCTCGAGCAACCAACTGATCCCATATATATGGAGGAGCCTGCTGCAACCATGAATTCTGAAGATGAAGTTTATCTTGAAGAAGAATCATCTCATCATTCAGAAGAAGACATAGAATTTAATCCTCCACAACATGATTTGGTTGAAATAAATGACAATACAGAAAAATGGGAAGAATATTACTTTGCTAGTCATGAGTCTGTAAATAATGGTTATGATGTTGAAATGAAAGAAGTTCTTTCAGAAAATTCTAGACCTAAAAATTTAAGGGCATATGCAACATCAAGATATTTTCTCAATATAGATAAACTTGTAGATCCTTATGATGCTATTTGTACCTGGTGTGACACACTGGAAAAAAATTTTAATACAAGAGGTTCAGTCTGGAATGATGCCAGTAAAGTCCTATATGTTGTAAGGCTTATGTCTGGAAAACTCAGGAATTGGTGGAATTCTCTGCCTGATAATGGAATTATCACTACCAATCCTGAAACAGGTGAAGACTATGTGAAAGAAAAAGATTTAGGCAGAAATGAAATTTCAGCAGAGGGGTTTTCACTGTTAAAAATGACCTTGATTGGTTTATTTGTTGGCAATAGGAAAAATGAAGTTTTAGAAGCAGAAAAAATTTTGTTTTCTCTTCAATTAAAAGACTTAAGCAAGCTCAGGAAATACAATTTGGTCTTTGAAAACTTCATGATAGTAGCCCATAAACTCCATGATCCAACTACAAAGAAATATTATTTGAGTTCTCTTCCATGTGGTTTAGGAGAATATGCTGAAGATTATGTTATGAATAAATATAAAACCACAGTGGATAAATATGGTTTTGTTGATTTAAAAAATTTGGTTACACACAAGTTAGATAAATGTTGCTTAACAAAAGCTTTGAATGATAATAAAGACCAGTATAATTCCTCCTGCAATATGAAGGACTACTATGATCTGCCACCACTCAGCCAGTTGAAAGATTTTAAGCATGTCCGAAAATTTAGAAAATCATCTTGTGGAAAGAACTGTGGTTGTAAAAGATGTAGAAGATCTTATGATGATGATAATATGGAAAGATCTTTTCATCACAAGACTAATAGACATAAGAAAATATATAGATTTGCTCCTGTACAAAAAAATTCTTTTAAAAAGAGATCTCCACCAAAGTATTTGTTCAGAAGAAATAAGAATTCAGGTGGCCATAAACCAGTTAAATGTTTTATCTGTAAAGGTCCTCATTATGCCACCGACTGTCCAAAAAGAGGAAAGCATGAAAATAAAGTCTATGCATTATTTTCTGAACAAGATATAGATAATACTTGGGAGATTGTACATAGTTCTGATGTTTTAACTCAACTTGTAGATAATTAATTTTTTGAATTGGTTGAAGTTTTGCCTGAACAGCTCAATATGGCCAGAGATAAACATAAAAAAGTCAGTTCTTCTAGCTCTATTGATGCATCTGATTCTGAATCCAGTTCTTTTGAAGACACTGGTACAGTCACCAAGGTAATCAAAAAAGCAATCAAAGATTTAGATTTTAAGATCAGCATGGCCAAGGACAAAGATCCTTATAGGATGCCTGGTACAACAGAAGAAAAGAAAATGGCTGCAAAGCAACAAGTAAAAGATATCAGGCATTGGGAAGCTGAAAAAGATTCACTCCAGCATCAGCTTCGCAAAGGTAAGTGTTCTTCTTCCTATTACAAACCTCAAAGGAACGAAGCTTTATCTCCTCCTCCACCTCCCAGGTCTCAAAAATCTCATGGCTATATTGCTCCCAAATGGAAACCTCATAAATCTACGCCATCCCGTTCACCATCTCCGCATCCCTCTTTAGGCCGCTCCATGGACACCATGTGCACCAAAATTGATCAATGCCATGAAGAACTCATGATCTTGACCCGCCAAATTTGTCTTCAGCAAAATGCCTTAGATAAACTCACTTCTACAGTGGGGGAAATTTGTGACATCATGTTCAAAGCTAAAAATTCTAATACACAGTCTAAAAATTCCTCTAAATCTTCTAAGTCTGAGCCTGCTAGTGCTCTGTTTATTGCTGAGCATTGTACATATATTAGGGTAAATTTCCTTTTCCCAAGGTTTAAACCCATTCCTATGGATGCTTTTGTTGATTCTGGATCCTCTAGAAGTTTTGCTAATACAAATGCTATCCCAAAAGAATTCTGGAAAACCAGACCAGATCTCCCAACAAGCATTGCAATCAATGGTCAAGAAGTTCAATATGGTAGATATGCTCAGGATGTACCCATTGAAATACAAGGAAAAAAGTTAGTAACAAATTTCATTGAATTAGAAGGTCTTAGAGGTGATGTTCTCCTAGGATTCACTTTCCTTACAAAATATCAACCTTTTGTGTTAAGGATTCATGAAATATCTCTCAGACATGAAGATGGTCATATTAAAATTCTAGCACTTAAGGTAGTAAATCATAAATTCATGGAGAAAAAACCTATCAAATGAGCAAAAAAGAAAATATCCATTTGCAATCTCAGAAGTTTCCTCCTCTGTTAGAACCTGTTAAGATCAGATTTGAACAAGATTGTTGTAGTATGAATCCACTCCAATTCTGGTCTAAAGATCATGAAGAATGTGAAATTAAGATAAAACCACAATGTGCTTCTATCATTCCTTTTGAGCTAGCCTATTTAATGAGTCCATCAGAGGTTAAAGAAATGGATGAACATCTGCAAGAATTGCTGGAAGGAAGATTCATCAGAGATAGCGTGATAGAGTGGACTATTTAGATAGGTTTTCCCCTAAATTAGTTAAGTTTACAACACATTAGTTTTCCTCTACATTTTGGCGATGTTGCTAGGGATGGTGCTAACTTCTCAAGCTCATTTTGTTTTTACATGTTTTCATAGTTTAAATGTTTTCATGTTTTCTAGTATTAGAGTTAATCAAAACACCTTTCAGGAAACACCAGGCATTCTATTAACATTGTGCAAGGCCATTGAAACATAAAGTTCAATATACTGTATGTGGAGGCAGAGAGACGTTCAAGGTAGATTCCTCCCATCAACTTCTCAGAACAACAAGGGTACAGCTAATTTTAACAACTACACAATATGAAGTGCTGAAGGAGAGTTTCCTTTTACATCTTCATCAACACCCCCTACATCTCCAGCAGCTTCCTCTACTACCACAGAGGGGACTTTCAGAACAATGGAAGAAGTAGTAGAAGATCCTCCAGGACAAGCTACATTTGAATTCCCTATACCAGACCTAGCACGAGCAACTACCCTAAAAAATATAACACCATCTGCTTTGCCTGTTTTCTATGGTTTGGTGACTGAAGATCTTGACACTTTCCTATTCAAGTTTGATGTTTTGTGTAGGATTTATGATTATACCACTAATCTTTACAGACTCGAGTTGTTCCCTGCTACCCTAAAAGATGTTTCTTTAAGATGGTTTATGGGACTGGGGAAAGATGCCATCCCAGACTGGGATACCATGAAGACAAAGTTCCTAAAAAAATACAAAGACTACTATAGAGGACATGATAGGAGGAGAGATGACATCTTTAGGATGTCACAAAAGGAGGAGGAGCCATTAGAAGACTATGTGGAAAGATTCCAATTTGCCTTGAAGAAAAACCCTCAGAATAAGTTGTCTAAAGAATCATTGAAGCTGGTCTTTTTAAGAGAGGTGAATGATGATTGCATGGATGCCCTAAATCTCATTGGAATAGGGGATATCTCCCAATTACCCTTTGAAGATATTTGTACAGCTTGCAGGAGCTACTTTAGGACATTTTCCAGAAAACCTAGAGGAGAAAGAGTAGCTATTGTAGGCAAGTCAGTTAATGGAGTTTCTCGAGTGGAAATTAGTGTAAGAGTCAATGTGACTCAGCAAGCTGGGATCACCTACAATCAATACAACCTTCCACACAAAGATGACAAGAGAAGATGCTAAAATAATGGAGCAAGAATCTATACAAAGATCATATGAAGCCATATAAAATACAATGAGTGAGCCTTGCTTATAAAGGCAAGGTGAGAGCTAGAAGGGTGGAGTGAAAGGTGGAGTGGAAAGTGGAGATATTCCTACAACATGTGTCAATTAGAGGATGATAACTAATTGCACATGTGGAGGATAGACAACTCACTCCAACTATCAACAACTCAACACACAACTAGACTCAACTAGACATCTAGAAGACTTACTAAGTCAACTTAACATGTGTGAATTATGTGTTCACACCAACACCCCCCCTTAAGTGCAAGTTAGGGAGTAGTTGACTAAAACAAAGATGCAATGATGGATGGGTCTTGGCTACTAGGCCATGTTAGGTACCCATGTACAACAAATCTCAAGTGGAGAAAAGGAGAAAACCTCATAGGACAAAACTCCTCTCCAAAAGTGAGAATGCAAAAAACAAATGAAAGATGTGATGGAAGGAGGACTCAAGACCCCCAAAGAATTACATCCAACACATATGTACAATAAATTAACCCCCCATAGGAGAGCAAGTGTGAGACTATAGGTCCCCCCCACAATGAAGTAGCTCCTATGTCGATGGTGAATGCTTGAAGAAGAATGCTGAAGAGAATCCAAAGCCTACAAACAACATTCTTCCCCTTAGGAAGAAACAACTCCAAAGGTTGATGTCGAAGAAACTCCATCTCAAGGTATGAGGGAAAAAGCCTCATAATATAAGATGTCTCTAAAAACTACTCAAGTGTCCACATGTCACAACCAAAAGATGTCACATGATCAGGTACAGCATGCCTAATCAAAGAAGGTGACAATCCAAGACAAGATGAATGTCATGCCCATATTTTCCTTGTGGTCACAACACACATCGCACGTGTCATAACCACATCTGTCATGTGGTTCTGACACGAGATATGAAAAACTTTTCTCACACTGTCCTAAAAACCCCTTTCGCATGCGTACGCATGCTCAACGGTGTTCTCTCATGGCGAGACACTATACTCTTCGGCGGAATACAAGTACAATGGCGTGCAACCAGAAGCATATAGATCAACAAGAGGGTCTATACAACGCTGCTAACGTCATTGCAAGAGTGAGATTACCAAAGTTCTTAAATCGAACCCTCGGCAATGTTCGGTAGCAGAATTGCCTTACGGCGTTAGTGGGAATTACGCTGCACTCATTTACGCACGTGGTTCGCCGATAGAGGAACCACTCCCCACGACGCCTTGTTCCGACTAAATCGGCTAGTGATCTCCTTATTTAGTCATTTTTCAGCCAGGCACGGTTGTCTGTCTCCTCTCTTGTTTCCTGAAACATACCCCTCCTATGACTTAGCATTTTCAACAAGGCGGTTTGGTTGCCCTCTCTTCCCTTTTCACAAGTTCTTAATTCTGATTATATCTTTATCGCCCTTACCTTAACTATTTCTTAGTTCATTTAGTGTGTTTATATTTCGGTCTCTCTCTCTCTTTCATTTTCTATGCTTTCTTTATGTGCATCCTGACCTTTCTTCATGATTTACGTCAATCAGGGTTATTACTGCAGCTATTGTTGATATTAAACCTAATTTCAGGATGATCGAGGTCACAAAGGCTGGTTTACTATTTCGCTAGACTCGGTCTCCTAATCTTCCCCGATCTAGGTTCCTCCTCTTCGTAAATACTTAGTCAACTTGTTCCTAAGCAAAATTGGCAGAAGGGTCCGTCAACTTAGTTCTCTTATCCCGTGTGAGAAATGTCGCGCATTTTCTCCTCTGTGTTTTCCAATGTTAGTTTTTTTTTTTTCTTCTTCGGAACCTCTTACAGGTTTACATATGAGATCGTTTGCTACAGTTGAGATTAATATGGCCACATGGATTGTCAGTGGTGGCTTCTTAAGTTTATTTCCAGTGTTCTTTTGAGCAAGGAGTTGTGTAATTTTCCTCTTCATTTTCCGGGTGATTATTAGTACGTTAATAGTTGAAACTTCCGAGAAACTCTTTCCAGAGTATCACTGCATATTCCTAAACTCTCTTTTACATTATAATTTTATTTTCTCTTGTTTAGAATTACTGTTGTTACTGTTACTCTTAATTACGATTCATACACTGATTGTGACTCGTATGACGTTGTCAATAGATGTAGGTGGTTCACCACTTTATAAAACTCTGTTCATGGTAATATATCTTCTTTGGTTGTTGTGTTCAACACTTAATAACATCTACTGTGAGAATATAATTTATATATATATATTTTTTTTTTCTCTATCCATGAGACATAGTTTATAACGATTTGAAACGAGGGTCCAACAATATGGTTCATAGATTTACGTCTATCGATATGATATATATATATATATATATATCTATATATATATATATACATATATATATAAAATATTTATTTTAAAGTCTATGCATAGGACGAAATTGGTTTACCACGATATGTATATCTATATATATATATATATATATATATATATATATATATATAATCATTATTATATTATATATATAGCTATTTACATAGACATATATAGTATATATATACGCCTATATATATAAAGCTATATAAAAAAAACTGTATTTATATTACAAATACACCACTCATATGTTAGGGCCCAAGCCCTAACATTTTTTATTGCTTTAGATTCACAGCAGACGGCGGCCATGGGCGGCGGTGGCCGCAGTGACAGAGGAGCAGGGTCGGGGTGGCCGCAGAGCGGCGGACAGGATTTGCGGTGGCCGCAGAGCGGCGGACAAGATTTGCGGTGGCCGCAGAGCGGCGGGCCTGTGCAGGCCGCGGGAGGCATAAGGGATAGGGGGGAGAAATGTGGAGTGGGGCGGAGCCCCACCCACATTCCCACGACGTGGGGTGTGGGTGGGGCTCCGCCCCACTCCACACCTTCATATATATGCAAGAGGGTCTGCGGTGGGGATTTCTCCCCACCGCCTATTCTAAAACCGTGACTGTCTTCTAATCCGCGGCTTAACCTTTGACAGTCTTTCACAAATCGTTGATTATTATCAATAATAATATATTTTCAAATATATATATATATATATATTTATATATTCATATATAAATATATATATATATATATATATATGTATATATAACAACGATAATATATTTATATATATTTATATATATTTCATATATATATATATATATATATATATATATATATATATATATATATATATATATATATATATCTCCCTTTTTTTTTATATTGAATAAAACATTCAATTTCATAACAATTATAATTACTTTCAATTTCTCTATTATTCTATAAAATGATAATTACTCAAAAAGAGAAATAGAGATATTTATTTAGAAAAAAAATATTCTTTATGTATTTGTATAATTCCAATTCCTAAAATTTCTCAAATTCACTACTTTTTTTGCATTTTCTCCAAATCAACCTGTTATAAAGAAATTGTCATAACAATTAGATATATATATATATATATATATATATATATATATATATATATATATATATATCCTAATTTCACCAAATGGTAAATAGCTATCCCCTTATTATAAGTATAAATTTCCATTTTCATAAACATTTAAGACTTGTAAATTTACAAACAGATTATATTTACATGCTAGATTTCCTCTAATCCTTCTAAATTAACAGAATCCATTAAATATGGAGGATAACTCAAATATTTAAAACTGTCTTTCCCATTTTAACATTGAACTATAAAGAAAATTAGCATTTCAACTAGTGAAGCAATTCCAAACTTTCAAATGTAGACAACTCAGATTAAATTGCAAAAACGAACTTTTTCCTTTCAGTAATACTTGAAACACAAAAAAATTGCTATTGAACAAAGATTGCAAACATCAACTTAAATTTTAAGCACATTCATATTACAGCTTCTCAATCATGAATACCAACTTCCCAGATATGAACTTTCTCCTCCCAAACAGTATATAACTGAAAACTTATGACAACCAATAAAAGTTCAATAATAACAAGATCAGGGAGGTGATTTTCTTCACTCCCAGAATATCATTAATTTACAACAATAACAAGAGAGGTGTTCTCTCTTCATCTCTATGAAATGAACCAGGCCTAATTCTCATGACAAGAAGATGATCTGTTTCTTCATAAATAGCCAACCAGAAGCTCCAAGAGAAAAACCTGCGTATCAAAGACAAACAAAGAAGAAAAAATACCACTCGTCTAGCTCTCCTCCCTACCGTAGACCCGCAAGAGGGTCACCCCCGAGCTAGGGAGACCATACTCACACCTGGGTACTCAAACACTCCACTTCACAACAGAAACAACAACAATCCCAAAGCACACATACACCCGTGGTTATTTTACACAATACGGAAACTCAACTACAGTGAGTTTCATAAGGGGCAGGAGAGTGGACACACTCGACTCCAGAGTGTCACCCTGACAGATAAATGAACTCATATCAATTTCTCTTGGTCTCAACCAAGTGTGATCACAATTTATAAGAAATCTGTATATGACTCTCAAGTCAAAAATACAGTCACAGATACATGCCCTCAAGGCTTTCAACATCCCAAAAGATGGAAACAGGTATGCACCCGAGGAGGATCTCTCCTCCCCTACCCCAAACTTGATGAGCATTTCTCCCAAGTGGGAGACGCTCTGTCAAACAACCCGACAAGAACCCCACAGAAAACAAATTTAAACACATATTTCACACACATTTCAGTTCTACCAAAACAAAGGTAAAATTCAGACCAACCTTGCAAAGCCCTCCTGGAATGAAGTTGTTGCAGAGTCCACAGAGTTCACCTCCAACCTTAGCCACCAACTCCCTCTCCCTTCTCTATCTTCCAAACTAACTTCTCTATTTTTGGTAAGGCCAAAATGAAAGTTTTTCCCCAAAATTCAACTAACTCCCTCTCATCCCAAAATTTCAAAATAAATAACCCAAAATTCTCTTTCTTTCTAATTTTGAGAAATGGGGAAGTGACACTTGTCACCTCCTCACCCTTCCCAAAAATCACTATTCTGTCCAGGTGGCTTATGTCACTCTCCATTCCCAAGGGTACTCCTTATTCCTCTCATGTGACTCCACTTTCTCATGGGAGAAATAAAAAAAAGAGTTAAATGGGAACAAGACAGGTGACCCATGCCTCTTTCTCCTTTCTTCACAGGGGTGTCCCCATAGTACATGGGGGAATCTTACTAAAGAAGGGGTAACTTTCACTAATGGATGGCATCTCTTATCTAGGGAAAAGTAGAGGGGATGGGTTGAGTGTTGGTACAACCCATCATGTCCCCTCCTACCTCCAATTTTCGCCACTTAACTTCAGGGGAAGGTTAAGTTGACTAGATGGAGGTTACTCAAGGGTTACCCATGCCAAATGGGCCCCTGGACCCATGGGGTAGAACCCAGGGTCAATTTTAACCCATACAAGACACCCCAGGTCAAGGTAAAGCACAAGAAAAAGGGCCTCATAAATTAAATAAAAATAGAAATTTCAAATTCAATCTCTTTACAACACTTACTTAAAAAAAATAATGTCACATGAGGGTAACCTAACCCACTCGACCATACGAAAGACCACATTACATCATGACATCAAACACAGAGATCTTGGTTCCTCGTGGAACCAGATCGGCTTAACAGGGAGTAACAAATAACAAGGTGTGGAATGATCTCCGAAATCTGTGGTTTGATTAGTAGTCCCTGCACACTCAATTACAAGATGAGTAACCACATAAATTCATCATAGCCGAAGCAACTTAAATAACACATGCATTCTCATGCCTTAGTACAATTTAACATAATTAAAAATCATATTACAATTTTCCATCATCCCTAATTCATTTTTCTGAAAAGTAACTTATCCAAACATCACCCAATTAGTTTTTCCGAACACATAATAAAGTTAAATGGTCTGACAAATTTTGGGAACTGCTATCCCACAAATATGAAAGTAACAATAACAGTACTGTAAATAGTCATAACAACAGTAGTAAAAAGGGCGGTCCTCACATCCTCTCCCCCTAAGACGGTACTTCCTCCTGGAAGTCGTCAAAAAGGTGAGGATACAGGGTCTTCAATCTCTCTGCATCTTCCCATGTTGCAGTGACTTCGTCGTATAAGTCCCATTGGACTCTAACCTGGTCCAGCTCTCGACCTCGAAGGGCCAGCGTCTGACGAGCCAATATGCGAATTGGCTCCAACGCCAGTTGTCCGTCTGCCTCTACCTGAAGAGCACTCCAATCCAACACATGAGATAAGTCAGGAATATATTGACGTAAAACTGATACATGAAATACATCGTGGATACGTGACAGGCTAGGTGGCAAGGCTAGACGATAGGCTACTGGTCCTAACCGCTCCAAGATTTTGAAAGGTCCTACAAATCGAGGTGCGAGTTTAGAGCCTTTTCCGTAACGGATTGGACTTTTGTGCGGCCGCACTCTCAAAAATACTCTTTTCCCCACAGAGAAGCTTCGGTCTGTCCTTTTAGCATCGGCATACTTTTTCTGCCTGTCCTGTGCTTCCAGAAGCCTCTGTCTTATCTGTTTAACTTGCAGTTCCATATTCTGAACTATCTCTGGGCCGATGACTGTTCTGTCCTCTATACGATCCCAACTCAAGGGTGTTCTGCATGGTCTGCCATATAATGCCTGGAAAGGAGGCATACCCAACGAGCTATGATGCCCATTATTGTAGGCGAACTCAACTAGATACAGGTACTCCTCCCATCTAGACTGGTGGTCCATCACATACATGCGAAGCATGTCTTCTAACACCTGGTTAACTCTCTCTGTTTGTCCGTCGGTTTCCGGATGATATGCGGAACTGAAGTTGAGCTGTGTGCCCAACGCCTGATGTAAGGCTTTCCAGAACGATGAAGTGAATACGGAGTCTCTGTCAGATATAATACGGCGAGGTATCCCATGAAGTCTAACAATCTGATCAAGAAACACCTTTGCCACTAATGGTGCATTGTATGTTGTACATATTGGTGAAAAATGCGCCACTTTGGTCAGCTTGTCAACTGTCACCATAATAGCATCATGACGATGTGATGACATAGGGAGACCAACGATAAAATCCATAGAAATGGTATCCCATTTCCATTCAGGTATCTCGTGAGGGTACAACAGTCCTGCTGGATGCTGATGTTCGGCCTTGACCCTCTGACATTCCAGGCAACGAGCAACAAATTTGGCAATGTCACGCCTCATCCCAGCCCAATGATAAAGCTGTCGTAAATCAGCATGCATCTTCTTCACTCCTGGGTGTGCTGCGTAGGGTGATCTATGAGCCTCTGATAGGATTACTGTACGAAGATTACCCGCATGGGGTACATAGATGCGTTGCCGATGTCGAAGCATACCATCAGAATCAAGAGTATATCCTGTAAATTTGCCCTCAAGGGCCTTCTGATTTAGTACTGCCTGCTGCACTTCAAGAAACCATTCGTCCTCCGGCAGATGCTGTAAGATGCGATCCTTCAAGTCCATCTTCAAGGTCAGGGTCTGGATCTCGTGGCGTCTTCGACTCAAAGCATCAGCGACCACATTCTCCTTCCCTTTGATATAATGGACATCGAAGTCATATTCGCATAGGAATTCCATCCAACGCCGTTGGCGGGCGTTCAAATTAGGCTGTGTAAAAATATACTGCAAACTATGATGGTCTGAATGGAGTTCAAAGCGTCACCCCAAGAGAAAGTGTCTCCAGCGAACCAAGGCATGAACAACAGCTGCAAGCTCTAAGTCGTGCGTAGGATAGTTTAACTCATGTGTCTTTAGTTTCCACGATTCGTATGCGATCGCTCGACCATCCTGCATAAGCACGGCTCCCAAACCTTCTAATGATGCATCCGTGCAAACTACAAACTCTTCTGAAGGATCTGGAACTGCTAAAATAGGAGCGCTCGTAAGACGCTCTTTGAGGACTCCAAAAGCCTTTTCACACTGCTCGGTCCAAGTGAAACCCTTCCCTTTTCGCTGAAGGGAAGTAATGGGATGTGCTATCCTGGAGAAACCTTCGAAAAACCGACGATAATACCCAGCTAACCCCATAAAGCTTCTGACCTCTGTCACGTTCGTGGGTGCCGGCCACTCCTGGATTGCTCTAATTTTAGATGGATCTACGGAGATGCCTTCGCCTGATAAAATGTGTCCCAAATACTGCACCTCTGTCCTGAAGAAGGCACACTTCGCCAAGTTGCCATAAAGTTGCTGCCCTCGTAATTTCTGCAAAACTTGACGCAAGTGCTCTACATGCTCCTCCTCAGTCCGTGAATAAATCAGAATGTCATCTAGGAATATGATCACGAACCGGTCTAGGTATGTACGGAACACCCCGTTCATGAGACTCATGAATGCTGCAGGAGCGTTCGTCAACCCGAAAAGTACCACTGTGAATTCATAATGGCCATATCTGGTTCGAAAAGTAGTTTTATGAATATCTGACTCCGTGATGCGCAATTGATGATACCCAGATTTTAGATCGATTTTCGAGAACACTCTGGCTCCCTGCATCTGATCAAAAAGGTCGTCAATCCTAGGTAGAGGATAACGATTCTTCACCGTCACCTTGTTCAACTGCCTGTAGTCCATGCATAGACGAAGAGACCCATCCTTCTTCTTCACGAAGATCACTGGTGCGCCCCATGGTGAAACGCTAGGTCGGATGTGTCCCTTCTCAAGTAATTCTTCCAACTGCAGCTTAAGTTCTGTGAGTTCATGGGTCGTCATTCTATAGGGTGCGCGGGATATCGGCTCTGCACCTGGCACTAAGTCGATGTGGAAGTCCACTTCTCTACGTGGAGGCATACCAGGTAATTCTGGCGGGAACACATCGGCAAACTCTCTAAGGATAGGGTGATCATCTAAAGTAGCCTCAGGTTCATCCTCTGCTCTATCACTGACTGTGATGGCAAACATCTGACATCCCTTCCGCATACAGCGCTTAAGCTGTTGTGCGGATATCATACGAACCGCCGTGGGCTTTTGAATGCCCACTATCTCAACCGACGAACCATGATCGTCTAAACAGCTAATCGTTCTCTGGCGACAATCAAGCTTGGCTCTATGTGCCGCAAGCCAATCCATACCCAGAACTACTCCGTAAGACCCTAATGGCATAATCCTAAGGTCGCATGTTGTGGTGAAGGGTCCCAATGTGATCTCACAGTCTTTAACCAAGGTATCTACTGACATCCTGGCCCCTGAGGCCAACTCAACTTCCCACCTAATGTCTTGCCTAGAAGCCACCAGCCTGCAACGCTCCACTAACGATGTAGACAAAAAGGAGTCAGTAGCTTCTGAGTCAAAAAGGATCGAGATGGGAAAGTCTCTAATCGTACCTGCTGCCTCGATGACAGAAGCCTGGAAATCAGCCTGACGGTTATCAACCGCTGCAAACATGTGGTGAGATCTGCCCACGTCACCTACGGTCTGCTCAGACCCTCCTGATCGGGGCTGACCCCCTGCAGCAAATCCCTGTGGACACTCTCTAGCCAGATGCCCTGCCCCACCACATACATAACATGGTCCTCTAACCTGTAACTGCCCTGACTGTGTTCTGCCCGACTGTTGTTGCCCGGTCCGTCCGGTGGATCCCTGTGAGCCTCTGTAAGACTGCTGGGACCTTGCGGGTCCTGCCGATGAACCCTGCTGTCTCTGATCCCTGCGTGGTCCCTGCTGCTGCCATCCACGGTTCTGTCCTCCCTGTCCCCTCTGTTGAAATTTGGATTTTTGCTGATGTTGCTGTTGCTGTGGAGGCCTAGGAGGTAATGATGAAGGATTATATCCTCCTCTCTGTGTTGTGTTCTGAGGCCTTCAGAAATTTTGCTGTTGTTGGGGATTTCGTTCCTGGTACTGTGGGCGTGAATTCTGTCCTCGTCCCTGAATTTCCTCTGATATAAGGGCCTTTTCAACAGCCTCGCTCATGGTTTGGGGATTTGCCATACGAACTGGTCCTGCTATCCCGTGATTTAGCCCCCTGATGAATTTGTGTATTAAGATTTTCTCGTCATGGAGGTATTCCGCGTAACGAGAAAGCTCTATAAATCGGCTCTCATACTGAGTAACGGTGAGTCCCCTCTGCTGTAGATCATGAAACTCATCGATTCTGCGCTGTCTATAATGTTCGGACAAATACCGCGCATTGAAGCGCTCAATGAAGGTGTCCCATGTGAGTGTATCCACGGAGAGTCGGCGCTTGCACTCCTCTGTGCGCCACCAGGTGGCTGCTGCATCCCTAAGAAGATGAACTGCCACTCGTGCTTTCGTGTTGCTCTCATACGGTCGCAATGCGAAACACCTGTCTAAGCTAATTAGCCAAGCCTCGGCCACAGCTCCCTCTGTAGCTCCTGCGAAGGTGGGTGGGTTGAGCCTCAGTAGATCTCTGATAGGGTCCCCTCTGTCTCTAAGTCTCCCTAGTGGCTCTTCCACACCATCCTCATATACTCCCTGCTGAACCTGTTCTTGTCTCAAAAGTCTCGGAGGACTCCTGCTCCGTGCTCGGGAGGCCGACCCTACCTCCTCTACTGTTGTGTCAGGAATCTCAACGAAGGGCTCCACACGTATCACCTCTAGTGGATCAACGCGGGGCTCCATACGTGGCTCAATACGTGACTCGGCACGTGGCTCCTCTCGCGGATCAACACGAGGCTCTATACGTGGCTCAGGAATCATTGGTGGTAACCTGTCTAACATAGTCTGTAGTGCCTGTAAGATCTGTGGACCTATATCCGATACTGGTGTCGCCTGTGGTACTAGTGGTGCTTGTGGTACAGGTGGTGCAGGTGGTGCTGCTGAATCTGCGGGTGCCAGTCCCTCGGCTGAGGAATCGCTGTGCACCTCGACTGACGCTGTGTGGCGTGATCGCGCTCGTCGAACACGTCGGGGAGGCATCCTACAAAACAAGGTAGAAACTAATTAGCCAAAGTTGCGGAATAATAACGTGCCCAAATACGCCCAGTGTTTACAAACTGGGCTCTGATACCAAATGTCATGCCCATATTTTCCTTGTGGTCACAACACACATTGCACGTGTCATAACCACATCTGTCATGTGGTTCTGACACGAGATATGAAAAAATTTTCTCACACTGTCCTAAAAACCCCTTTCGCATGCGTACGCATGCTCAACGGTGTTCTCTCATGGCGAGACACTATACTCTTCGGCGGAATACAAGTACAATGGCGTGCAACCAGAAGCATATAGATCAACAAGAGGGTCTATACAACGCTGCTAACGTCATTGCAAGAGTGAGATTACCAAAGTTCTTAAATCGAACCCTCGGCAATGTTCGGTAGCAGAATTGCCTTACGGCGTTAGTGGGAATTACGCTGCACTCATTTACGCACGTGGTTCGCTGATAGAGGAACCACTCCCCACGACGCCTTGTTCCGACTAAACCGGCTAGTGATCTCCCTATTTAGTCATTTTTCAGCCAGGCACGGTTGTCTGTCTCCTCTCTTGTTTCCTGAAACATACCCCTCCTATGACTTAGCATTTTCAACAAGGCGGTTTGGTTGCCCTCTCTTCCCTTTTCACAAGTTCTTAATTCTGATTATATCTTTATCGCCCTTACCTTAACTATTTCTTAGTTCATTTAGTGTGTTTATATTTCGGTCTCTCTCTCTCTTTCATTTTCTATGCTTTCTTTATGTGCATCCTGACCTTTCTTCATGATTTACGTCAATCAGGGTTATTACTGCAGCTATTGTTGATATTAAACCTAATTTCAGGATGATCGAGGTCACAAAGGCTGGTTTACTATTTCGCTGGACTCGGTCTCCTAATCTTCCCCGATCTAGGTTCCTCCTCTTCGTAAATACTTAGTCAACTTGTTCCTAAGCAAAATTGGCAGAAGGGTCCGTCAACTTAGTTCTCTTATCCCGTGTGAGAAATGTCGCGCATTTTCTCCTCTGTGTTTTCCAATGTTAGTTTTTTTTTTTTCTTCTTCGGAACCTCTTACAGGTTTACATATGAGATCGTTTGCTACAGTTGAGATTAATATGGCCACATGGATTGTCAGTGGTGGCTTCTTAAGTTTATTTCCAGTGTTCTTTTGAGCAAGGAGTTGTGTAATTTTCCTCTTCATTTTCTGAGTGATTATTAGTACGTTAATAGTTGAAACTTCCGAGAAACTCTTTCCAGAGTATCACTGCATATTCCTAAACTCTTTTTTACATTATAATTTTATTTTCTCTTGTTTAGAATTACTGTTGTTACTGTTACTCTTAATTACGATTCATACACTGATTGTGACTCGTATGACGTTGTCAATAGATGTAGGTGGTTCACCACTTTATAAAACTCTGTTCATGGTAATATATCTTCTTTGGTTGTTGTGTTCAACACTTAATAACATCTACTGTGAGAATATAATTTATATATATATATTTTTTTTTTCTCTATCCATGAGACATAGTTTATAACGATTTGAAACGAGGGTCCAACAATATGGTTCATAGATTTACGTCTATCGATATGATATATATATCTATATATATATACATATATATATATAATATTTATTTTAAAGTCTATGCATAGGACGAAATTGGTTTACCACGATATGTATATATATATATATAATCATTATTATATTATATATATAGCTATATACATAGACATATATAGTATATATATACGCCTATATATATAAAGCTATATAAAAAAAAACTGTATTTATATTACAAATACACCACTCATATGTTAGGGCCCAAGCCCTAACATTTTTTATTGCTTTAGATTCACAGCAGACGGCGGCCATGGGCGGCGGTGGCCGCAGTGACAGAGGCGCAGGGTCGGGGTGGCCGCAGAGCGGCGGACAGGATTTACGGTGGCCGCAGAGCGGTGGACAGGATTTGCGGTGGCCGCAGAGCGGCGGGCCTGTGCAGGCCGCGGGAGGCATAAGGGATAGGGGGGAAATGTGGAGTGGGGCGGAGCCCCACCCACATTCCCACGACGTGGGGTGTGGGTGGGGCTCCGCCCCACTCCACACCTTCATATATATGCAAGAGGGTCTGCGGTGGGGATTTCTCCCCACCGCCTATTCTAAAACCGCGACTGTCTTCTAATCCGCGGCTTAACCTTTGACAGTCTTTCACAAATCGTTGATTATTATCAATAATAATATATTTTCAAATATATATATATATATATATATATATATATATATTTATATATTCATATATAAATATATATATATATATGTATATATAACAACGATAATATATTTATATATATTTATATATATTTCATATATATATATATATCCCTTTTTTTTTTATATTGAATAAAACATTCAATTTCATAACAATTATAATTACTTTCAATTTCTCTATTATTCTATAAAATGATAATTACTCAAAAAGAGAAATAGAGATATTTATTTAGAAAAAAAATATTCTTTATGTATTTGTATAATTCCAATTCCTAAAATTTCTCAAATTCACTACTTTTTTTGCATTTTCTCCAAATCAACCTGTTATAAAGAAATTGTCATAACAATTAGATATATATATATATATATATATATATATATATATATCCTAATTTCACCAAATGGTAAATAGCTATCCCCTTATTATAAGTATAAATTTCCATTTTCATAAACATTTAAGACTTGTAAATTTACAAACAGATTATATTTACATGCTAGATTTCCTCTAATCCTTCTAAATTAACAGAATCCATTAAATATGGAGGATAACTCAAATATTTAAAACTGTCTTTCCCATTTTAACATTGAACTATAAAGAAAATTAGCATTTCAACTAGTGAAGCAATTCCAAACTTTCAAATGTAGACAACTCAGATTAAATTGCAAAAACGAACTTTTTCCTTTCAGTAATACTTGAAACACAAAAAAATTGCTATTGAACAAAGATTGCAAACATCAACTTAAATTTTAAGCACATTCATATTACAGCTTCTCAATCATGAATACCAACTTCCCAGATATGAACTTTCTCCTCCCAAACAGTATATAACTGAAAACTTATGACAACCAATAAAAGTTCAATAATAACAAGATCAGGGAGGTGATTTTCTTCACTCCCAGAATATCATTAATTTACAACAATAACAAGAGAGGTGTTCTCTCTTCATCTCTATGAAATGAACCAGGCCTAATTCTCATGACAAGAAGATGATCTGTTTCTTCATAAATAGCCAACCAGAAGCTCCAAGAGAAAAACCTGCGTATCAAAGACAAACAAAGAAGAAAAAATACCACTCGTCTAGCTCTCCTCCCTACCGTAGACCCGCAAGAGGGTCACCCCCGAGCTAGGGAGACCATACTCACACCTGGGTACTCAAACACTCCACTTCACAACAGAAACAACAACAATCCCAAAGCACACATACACCCGTGGTTATTTTACACAATACGGAAACTCAACTACAGTGAGTTTCATAAGGGGCAGGAGAGTGGACACACTCGACTCCAGAGTGTCACCCTGACAGATAAATGAACTCATATCAATTTCTCTTGGTCTCAACCAAGTGTGATCACAATTTATAAGAAATCTGTATATGACTCTCAAGTCAAAAATACAGTCACAGATACATGCCCTCAAGGCTTTCAACATCCCAAAAGATGGAAACAGGTATGCACCCGAGGAGGATCTCTCCTCCCCTACCCCAAACTTGATGAGCATTTCTCCCAAGTGGGAGACGCTCTGTCAAACAACCCGACAAGAACCCCACAGAAAACAAATTTAAACACATATTTCACACACATTTCAGTTCTACCAAAACAAAGGTAAAATTCAGACCAACCTTGCAAAGCCCTCCTGGAATGAAGTTGTTGCAGAGTCCACAGAGTTCACCTCCAACCTTAGCCACCAACTCCCTCTCCCTTCTCTATCTTCCAAACTAACTTCTCTATTTTTGGTAAGGCCAAAATGAAAGTTTTTCCCCAAAATTCAACTAACTCCCTCTCATCCCAAAATTTCAAAATAAATAACCCAAAATTCTCTTTCTTTCTAATTTTGAGAAATGGGGAAGTGACACTTGTCACCTCCTCACCCTTCCCAAAAATCACTATTCTGTCCAGGTGGCTTATGTCACTCTCCATTCCCAAGGGTACTCCTTATTCCTCTCATGTGACTCCACTTTCTCATGGGAGAAATAAAAAAAAGAGTTAAATGGGAACAAGACAGGTGACCCATGCCTCTTTCTCCTTTCTTCACAGGGGTGTCCCCATAGTACATGGGGGAATCTTACTAAAGAAGGGGTAACTTTCACTAATGGATGGCATCTCTTATCTAGGGAAAAGTAGAGGGGATGGGTTGAGTGTTGGTACAACCCATCATGTCCCCTCCTACCTCCAATTTTCGCCACTTAACTTCAGGGGAAGGTTAAGTTGACTAGATGGAGGTTACTCAAGGGTTACCCATGCCAAATGGGCCCCTGGACCCATGGGGTAGAACCCAGGGTCAATTTTAACCCATACAAGACACCCCAGGTCAAGGTAAAGCACAAGAAAAAGGGCCTCATAAATTAAATAAAAATAGAAATTTCAAATTCAATCTCTTTACAACACTTACTTAAAAAAAATAATGTCACATGAGGGTAACCTAACCCACTCGACCATACGAAAGACCACATTACATCATGACATCAAACACAGAGATCTTGGTTCCTCGTGGAACCAGATCGGCTTAACAGGGAGTAACAAATAACAAGGTGTGGAATGATCTCCGAAATCTGTGGTTTGATTAGTAGTCCCTGCACACTCAATTACAAGATGAGTAACCACATAAATTCATCATAGCCGAAGCAACTTAAATAACACATGCATTCTCATGCCTTAGTACAATTTAACATAATTAAAAATCATATTACAATTTTCCATCATCCCTAATTCATTTTTCTGAAAAGTAACTTATCCAAACATCACCCAATTAGTTTTTCCGAACACATAATAAAGTTAAATGGTCTGACAAATTTTGGGAACTGCTATCCCACAAATATGAAAGTAACAATAACAGTACTGTAAATAGTCATAACAACAGTAGTAAAAAGGGCGGTCCTCACATCCTCTCCCCCTAAGACGGTACTTCCTCCTGGAAGTCGTCAAAAAGGTGAGGATACAGGGTCTTCAATCTCTCTGCATCTTCCCATGTTGCAGTGACTTCGTCGTATAAGTCCCATTGGACTCTAACCTGGTCCAGCTCTCGACCTCGAAGGGCCAGCGTCCGACGAGCCAATATGCGAATTGGCTCCAACGCCAGTTGTCCGTCTGCCTCTACCTGAAGAGCACTCCAATCCAACACATGAGATAAGTCAGGAATATATTGACGTAAAACTGATACATGAAATACATCGTGGATACGTGACAGGCTAGGTGGCAAGGCTAGACGATAGGCTACTGGTCCTAACCGCTCCAAGATTTTGAAAGGTCCTACAAATCGAGGTGCGAGTTTAGAGCCTTTTCCGTAACGGATTGGACTTTTGTGCGGCCGCACTCTCAAAAATACTCTTTTCCCCACAGAGAAGCTTCGGTCTGTCCTTTTAGCATCGGCATACTTTTTCTGCCTGTCCTGTGCTTCCAGAAGCCTCTGTCTTATCTGTTTAACTTGCAGTTCCATATTCTGAACTATCTCTGGGCCGATGACTGTTCTGTCCTCTATACGATCCCAACTCAAGGGTGTTCTGCATGGTCTGCCATATAATGCCTGGAAAGGAGGCATACCCAACGAGCTATGATGCCCATTATTGTAGGCGAACTCAACTAGATACAGGTACTCCTCCCATCTAGACTGGTGGTCCATCACATACATGCGAAGCATGTCTTCTAACACCTGGTTAACTCTCTCTGTTTGTCCGTCGGTTTCCGGATGATATGCGGAACTGAAGTTGAGCTGTGTGCCCAACGCCTGATGTAAGGCTTTCCAGAACGATGAAGTGAATACGGAGTCTCTGTCAGATATAATACGGCGAGGTATCCCATGAAGTCTAACAATCTGATCAAGAAACACCTTTGCCACTGATGGTGCATTGTATGTTGTACATATTGGTGAAAAATGCGCCACTTTGGTCAGCTTGTCAACTGTCACCATAATAGCATCATGACGATGTGATGACATAGGGAGACCAACGATAAAATCTATAGAAATGGTATCCCATTTCCATTCAGGTATCTCGTGAGGGTACAACAGTCCTGCTGGATGCTGATGTTCGGCCTTGACCCTCTGACATTCCAGGCAACGAGCAACAAATTTGGCAATGTCACGCCTCATCCCAGCCCAATGATAAAGCTGTCGTAAATCAGCATGCATCTTCTTCACTCCTGGGTGTGCTGCGTAGGGTGATCTATGAGCCTCTGATAGGATTACTGTACGAAGATTACCCGCATGGGGTACATAGATGCGTTGCCGATGTCGAAGCATACCATCAGAATCAAGAGTATATCCTGTAAATTTGCCCTCAAGGGCCTTCTGATTTAGTACTACCTGCTGCACTTCAAGAAACCATTCGTCCTCCGGCAGATGCTGTAAGATGCGATCCTTCAAGTCCATCTTCAAGGTCAGGGTCTGGATCTCGTGGCGTCTTCAACTCAAAGCATCAGCGACCACGTTCTCCTTCCCTTTGATATAATGGACATCGAAGTCATATTCGCATAGGAATTCCATCCAACGCCGTTGGCGGGCGTTCAAATTAGGCTGTGTAAAAATATACTGCAAACTATGATGGTCTGAATGGAGTTCAAAGCGTCGCCCCAAGAGAAAGTGTCTCCAGCGAACCAAGGCATGAACAACAGCTGCAAGCTCTAAGTCGTGCGTAGGATAGTTTAACTCATGTGTCTTTAGTTTCCGCGATTCGTATGCGATCGCTCGACCATCCTGCATAAGCACGGCTCCCAAACCTTCTAATGATGCATCCGTGCAAACTACAAACTCTTCTGAAGGATCTGGAACTGCTAAAATAGGAGCGCTCGTAAGACGCTCTTTGAGGACTCCAAAAGCCTTTTCACACTGCTCGGTCCAAGTGAAACCCTTCCCTTTTCGCTGAAGGGAAGTAATGGGATGTGCTATCCTGGAGAAACCTTCGAAAAACCGACGATAATACCCGGCTAACCCCATAAAGCTTCTGACCTCTGTCACGTTCGTGGGTGCCGGCCACTCCTGGATTGCTCTAATTTTAGATGGATCTACGGAGATGCCTTCGCCTGATAAAATGTGTCCCAAATACTGCACCTCTGTCCTGAAGAAGGCACACTTCGCCAAGTTGCCATAAAGTTGCTGCCCTCGTAATTTCTGCAAAACTTGACGCAAGTGCTCTACATGCTCCTCCTCAGTCCGTGAATAAATCAGAATGTCATCTAGGAATATGATCACGAACCGGTCTAGGTATGTACGGAACACCCCGTTCATGAGACTCATGAATGCTGCAGGAGCGTTCGTCAACCCGAAAGGTACCACTGTGAATTCATAATGGCCATATCTGGTTCGAAAAGTAGTTTTATGAATATCTGACTCCGTGATGCGCAATTGATGATACCCAGATTTTAGATCGATTTTCGAGAACACTCTGGCTCCCTGCATCTGATCAAAAAGGTCGTCAATCCTAGGTAGAGGATAACGATTCTTCACCGTCACCTTGTTCAACTGCCTGTAGTCCATGCATAGACGAAGAGACCCATCCTTCTTCTTCACGAAGATCACTGGTGCGCCCCATGGTGAAACGCTAGGTCGGATGTGTCCCTTCTCAAGTAATTCTTCCAACTGCAGCTTAAGTTCTGTGAGTTCATGGGTCGTCATTCTATAGGGTGCGCGGGATATCGGCTCTGCACCTGGCACTAAGTCGATGTGGAAGTCCACTTCTCTACGTGGAGGCATACCAGGTAATTCTGGCGGGAACACATCGGCAAACTCTCTAAGGATAGGGTGATCATCTAAAGTAGCCTCAGGTTCATCCTCTGCTCTATCACTGACTGTGATGGCAAACATCTGACATCCCTTCCGCATACAGCGCTTAAGCTGTTGTGCGGATATCATACGAACCGCCGTGGGCTTTTGAATGCCCACTATCTCAACCGACGAACCATGATCGTCTAAACAGCTAATCGTTCTCTGGCGACAATCAAGCTTGGCTCTATGTGCCGCAAGCCAATCCATACCCAGAACTACTCCGTAAGACCCTAATGGCATAATCCTAAGGTCGCATGTTGTGGTGAAGGGTCCCAATGTGATCTCACAGTCTTTAACCAAGGTATCTACTGACATCCTGGCCCCTGAGGCCAACTCAACTTCCCACCTAATGTCTTGCCTAGAAGCCACCAGCCTGCAACGCTCCACTAACGATGTAGACAAAAAGGAGTCAGTAGCTTCTGAGTCAAAAAGGATCGAGATGGGAAAGTCTCTAATCGTACCTGCTGCCTCGATGACAGAAGCCTGGAAATCAGCCTGACGGTTATCAACCGCTGCAAACATGTGGTGAGATCTGCCCACGTCACCTACGGTCTGCTCAGACCCTCCTGATCGGGGCTGACCCCCTGCAGCAAATCCCTGTGGACACTCTCTAGCCAGATGCCCTGCCCCACCACATACATAACATGGTCCTCTAACCTGTAACTGCCCTGACTGTGTTCTGCCCGACTGTTGTTGCCCGGTCCGTCCGGTGGATCCCTGTGAGCCTCTGTAAGACTGCTGGGACCTTGCGGGTCCTGCCGATGAACCCTGCTGTCTCTGATCCCTGCGTGGTCCCTGCTGCTGCCATCCACGGTTCTGTCCTCCCTGTCCCCTCTGTTGAAATTTGGATTTTTGCTGATGTTGCTGTTGCTGTGGAGGCCTAGGAGGTAATGATGAAGGATTATATCCTCCTCTCTGTGTTGTGTTCTGAGGCCTTCAGAAATTTTGCTGTTGTTGGGGATTTCGTTCCTGGTACTGTGGGCGTGAATTCTGTCCTCGTCCCTGAATTTCCTCTGATATAAGGGCCTTTTCAACAGCCTCGCTCATGGTTTGGGGATTTGCCATACGAACTGGTCCTGCTATCCCGTGATTTAGCCCCCTGATGAATTTGTGTATTAAGATTTTCTCGTCATGGAGGTATTCCGCGTAACGAGAAAGCTCTATAAATCGGCTCTCATACTGAGTAACGGTGAGTCCCCTCTGCTGTAGATCATGAAACTCATCGATTCTGCGCTGTCTATAATGTTCGGACAAATACCGCGCATTGAAGCGCTCAATGAAGGTGTCCCATGTGAGTGTATCCACGGAGAGTCGGCGCTTGCACTCCTCTGTGCGCCACCAGGTGGCTGCTGCATCCCTAAGAAGATGAACTGCCACTCGTGCTTTCGTGTTGCTCTCATACGGTCGCAATGCGAAACACCTGTCTAAGCTAATTAGCCAAGCCTCGGCCACAGCTCCCTCTGTAGCTCCTGCGAAGGTGGGTGGGTTGAGCCTCAGTAGATCTCTGATAGGGTCCCCTCTGTCTCTAAGTCTCCCTAGTGGCTCTTCCACACCATCCTCATATACTCCCTGCTGAACCTGTTCTTGTCTCAAAAGTCTCGGAGGACTCCTGCTCCGTGCTCGGGAGGCCGACCCTACCTCCTCTACTGTTGTGTCAGGAATCTCAACGAAGGGCTCCACACGTATCACCTCTAGTGGATCAACGCGGGGCTCCATACGTGGCTCAATACGTGACTCGGCACGTGGCTCCTCTCGCGGATCAACACGAGGCTCTATACGTGGCTCAGGAATCATTGGTGGTAACCTGTCTAACATAGTCTGTAGTGCCTGTAAGATCTGTGGACCTATATCCGATACTGGTGTCGCCTGTGGTACTAGTGGTGCTTGTGGTACAGGTGGTGCAGGTGGTGCTGCTGAATCTGCGGGTGCCAGTCCCTCGGCTGAGGAATCGCTGTGCACCTCGACTGACGCTGTGTGGCGTGATCGCGCTCGTCGAACACGTCGGGGAGGCATCCTACAAAACAAGGTAGAAACTAATTAGCCAAAGTTGCGGAATAATAACGTGCCCAAATACGCCCAGTGTTTACAAACTGGGCTCTGATACCAAATGTCATGCCCATATTTTCCTTGTGGTCACAACACACATTGCACGTGTCATAACCACATCTGTCATGTGGTTCTGACACGAGATATGAAAAACTTTTCTCACACTGTCCTAAAAACCCCTTTCGCATGCGTACGCATGCTCAACGGTGTTCTCTCATGGCGAGACACTATACTCTTCGGCGGAATACAAGTACAATGGCGTGCAACCAGAAGCATATAGATCAACAAGAGGGTCTATACAACGCTGCTAACGTCATTGCAAGAGTGAGATTACCAAAGTTCTTAAATCGAACCCTCGGCAATGTTCGGTAGCAGAATTGCCTTACGGCGTTAGTGGGAATTACGCTGCACTCATTTACGCACGTGGTTCGCTGATAGAGGAACCACTCCCCACGACGCCTTGTTCCGACTAAACCGGCTAGTGATCTCCCTATTTAGTCATTTTTCAGCCAGGCACGGTTGTCTGTCTCCTCTCTTGTTTCCTGAAACATACCCCTCCTATGACTTAGCATTTTCAACAAGGCGGTTTGGTTGCCCTCTCTTCCCTTTTCACAAGTTCTTAATTCTGATTATATCTTTATCGCCCTTACCTTAACTATTTCTTAGTTCATTTAGTGTGTTTATATTTCGGTCTCTCTCTCTCTTTCATTTTCTATGCTTTCTTTATGTGCATCCTGACCTTTCTTCATGATTTACGTCAATCAGGGTTATTACTGCAGCTATTGTTGATATTAAACCTAATTTCAGGATGATCGAGGTCACAAAGGCTGGTTTACTATTTCGCTGGACTCGGTCTCCTAATCTTCCCCGATCTAGGTTCCTCCTCTTCGTAAATACTTAGTCAACTTGTTCCTAAGCAAAATTGGCAGAAGGGTCCGTCAACTTAGTTCTCTTATCCCGTGTGAGAAATGTCGCGCATTTTCTCCTCTGTGTTTTCCAATGTTAGTTTTTTTTTTTTTCTTCTTCGGAACCTCTTACAGGTTTACATATGAGATCGTTTGCTACAGTTGAGATTAATATGGCCACATGGATTGTCAGTGGTGGCTTCTTAAGTTTATTTCCAGTGTTCTTTTGAGCAAGGAGTTGTGTAATTTTCCTCTTCATTTTCCGGGTGATTATTAGTACGTTAATAGTTGAAACTTCCGAGAAACTCTTTCCAGAGTATCACTGCATATTCCTAAACTCTCTTTTACATTATAATTTTATTTTCTCTTGTTTAGAATTACTGTTGTTACTGTTACTCTTAATTACGATTCATACACTGATTGTGACTCGTATGACGTTGTCAATAGATGTAGGTGGTTCACCACTTTATAAAACTCTGTTCATGGTAATATATCTTCTTTGGTTGTTGTGTTCAACACTTAATAACATCTACTGTGAGAATATAATTTATATATATATTTTTTTTTTCTCTATCCATGAGACATAGTTTATAACGATTTGAAACGAGGGTCCAACAATATGGTTCATAGATTTACGTCTATCGATATGATATATATATCTATATATATATATACATATATATATAAAATATTTATTTTAAAGTCTATGCATAGGACGAAATTGGTTTACCACGATATGTATATATATATATATATAATCATTATTATATTATATATATAGCTATATACATAGACATATATAGTATATATATACGCCTATATATATAAAGCTATATAAAAAAAAACTGTATTTATATTACAAATACACCACTCATATGTTAGGGCCCAAGCCCTAACATTTTTTATTGCTTTAGATTCACAGCAGATGGCGGCCATGGGCGGCGGTGGCCGCAGTGACAGAGGAGCAGGGTCGGGGTGGCCGCAGAGCGGCGGACAGGATTTGCGGTGGCCGCAGAGCGGCGGACAGGATTTGCGGTGGCCGCAGAGTGGCGGGCCTGTGCAGGCCGCGGGAGGCATAAGGGATAGGGGGGGAAATGTGGAGTGGGGCGGAGCCCCACCCACATTCCCACGACGTGGGGTGTGGGTGGGGCTCCGCCCCACTCCACACCTTCATATATATGCAAGAGGGTCTGCGGTGGGGATTTCTCCCCACCGCCTATTCTAAAACCGTGACTGTCTTCTAATCCGCGGCTTAACCTTTGACAGTCTTTCACAAATCGTTGATTATTATCAATAATAATATATTTTCAAATATATATATATATATATATATATATATATATATATTTATATATTCATATATAAATATATATATATATATGTATATATAACAACGATAATATATTTATATATATTTATATATATTTCATATATATATATATATCTCCCTTTTTTTTTATATTGAATAAAACATTCAATTTCATAACAATTATAATTACTTTCAATTTCTCTATTATTCTATAAAATGATAATTACTCAAAAAGAGAAATAGAGATATTTATTTAGAAAAAAAATATTCTTTATGTATTTGTATAATTCCAATTCCTAAAATTTCTCAAATTCACTACTTTTTTTGCATTTTCTCCAAATCAACCTGTTATAAAGAAATTGTCATAACAATTAGATATATATATATATATATATATATATATATATCCTAATTTCACCAAATGGTAAATAGCTATCCCCTTATTATAAGTATAAATTTCCATTTTCATAAACATTTAAGACTTGTAAATTTACAAACAGATTATATTTACATGCTAGATTTCCTCTAATCCTTCTAAATTAACAGAATCCATTAAATATGGAGGATAACTCAAATATTTAAAACTGTCTTTCCCATTTTAACATTGAACTATAAAGAAAATTAGCATTTCAACTAGTGAAGCAATTCCAAACTTTCAAATGTAGACAACTCAGATTAAATTGCAAAAACGAACTTTTTCCTTTCAGTAATACTTGAAACACAAAAAAATTGCTATTGAACAAAGATTGCAAACATCAACTTAAATTTTAAGCACATTCATATTACAGCTTCTCAATCATGAATACCAACTTCCCAGATATGAACTTTCTCCTCCCAAACAGTATATAACTGAAAACTTATGACAACCAATAAAAGTTCAATAATAACAAGATCAGGGAGGTGATTTTCTTCACTCCCAGAATATCATTAATTTACAACAATAACAAGAGAGGTGTTCTCTCTTCATCTCTATGAAATGAACCAGGCCTAATTCTCATGACAAGAAGATGATCTGTTTCTTCATAAATAGCCAACCAGAAGCTCCAAGAGAAAAACCTGCGTATCAAAGACAAACAAAGAAGAAAAAATACCACTCGTCTAGCTCTCCTCCCTACCGTAGACCCGCAAGAGGGTCACCCCCGAGCTAGGGAGACCATACTCACACCTGGGTACTCAAACACTCCACTTCACAACAGAAACAACAACAATCCCAAAGCACACATACACCCGTGGTTATTTTACACAATACGGAAACTCAACTACAGTGAGTTTCATAAGGGGCAGGAGAGTGGACACACTCGACTCCAGAGTGTCACCCTGACAGATAAATGAACTCATATCAATTTCTCTTGGTCTCAACCAAGTGTGATCACAATTTATAAGAAATCTGTATATGACTCTCAAGTCAAAAATACAGTCACAGATACATGCCCTCAAGGCTTTCAACATCCCAAAAGATGGAAACAGGTATGCACCCGAGGAGGATCTCTCCTCCCCTACCCCAAACTTGATGAGCATTTCTCCCAAGTGGGAGACGCTCTGTCAAACAACCCGACAAGAACCCCACAGAAAACAAATTTAAACACATATTTCACACACATTTCAGTTCTACCAAAACAAAGGTAAAATTCAGACCAACCTTGCAAAGCCCTCCTGGAATGAAGTTGTTGCAGAGTCCACAGAGTTCACCTCCAACCTTAGCCACCAACTCCCTCTCCCTTCTCTATCTTCCAAACTAACTTCTCTATTTTTGGTAAGGCCAAAATGAAAGTTTTTCCCCAAAATTCAACTAACTCCCTCTCATCCCAAAATTTCAAAATAAATAACCCAAAATTCTCTTTCTTTCTAATTTTGAGAAATGGGGAAGTGACACTTGTCACCTCCTCACCCTTCCCAAAAATCACTATTCTGTCCAGGTGGCTTATGTCACTCTCCATTCCCAAGGGTACTCCTTATTCCTCTCATGTGACTCCACTTTCTCATGGGAGAAATAAAAAAAAGAGTTAAATGGGAATAAGACAGGTGACCCATGCCTCTTTCTCCTTTCTTCACATGGCTGTCCCCATAGTACATGGGGGAATCTTACTAAAGAAGGGGTAACTTTCACTAATGGATGGCATCTCTTATCTAGGGAAAAGTAGAGGGGATGGGTTGAGTGTTGGTACAACCCATCATGTCCCCTCCTACCTCCAATTTTCGCCACTTAACTTCAGGGGAAGGTTAAGTTGACTAGATGGAGGTTACTCAAGGGTTACCCATGCCAAATGGGCCCCTGGACCCATGGGGTAGAACCCAGGGTCAATTTTAACCCATACAAGACACCCCAGGTCAAGGTAAAGCACAAGAAAAAGGGCCTCATAAATTAAATAAAAATAGAAATTTCAAATTCAATCTCTTTACAACACTTACTTAAAAAAAATAATGTCACATGAGGGTAACCTAACCCACTCGACCATACGAAAGACCACATTACATCATGACATCAAACACAAAGAGATCTTGGTTCCTCGTGGAACCAGATCGGCTTAACAGGGAGTAACAAATAACAAGGTGTGGAATGATCTCCGAAATCTGTGGTTTGATTAGTAGTCCCTGCACACTCAATTACAAGATCAGTAACCACATAAATTCATCATAGCCGAAGCAACTTAAATAACACATGCATTCTCATGCCTTAGTACAATTTAACATAATTAAAAATCATATTACAATTTTCCATCATCCCTAATTCATTTTTCTGAAAAGTAACTTATCCAAACATCACCCAATTAGTTTTTCCGAACACATAATAAAGTTAAATAGTCTGACAAATTTCAGGAATTGCTATCCCACAAATATGAAAGTAACAATAACAGTACTGTAAATAGTCATAACAACAGTAGTAAAAAGGGCGGTCCTCACATCCTCTCCCCCTAAGACGGTACTTCCTCCTGGAAGTCGTCAAAAAGGTGAGGATACAGGGTCTTCAATCTCTCTGCATCTTCCCATGTTGCAGTGACTTCGTCGTATAAGTCCCATTGGACTCTAACCTGGTCCAGCTCTCGACCTCGAAGGGCCAGCGTCCGACGAGCCAATATGCGAATTGGCTCCAACGCCAGTTGTCCGTCTGCCTCTACCTGAAGAGCACTCCAATCCAACACATGAGATAAGTCAGGAATATATTGACGTAAAACTGATACATGAAATACATCGTGGATACGTGACAGGCTAGGTGGCAAGGCTAGACGATAGGCTACTGGTCCTAACCGCTCCAAGATTTTGAAAGGTCCTACAAATCGAGGTGCGAGTTTAGAGCCTTTTCCGTAACGGATTGGACTTTTGTGCGGCCGCACTCTCAAAAATACTCTTTTCCCCACAGAGAAGCTTCGGTCTGTCCTTTTAGCATCGGCATACTTTTTCTGCCTGTCCTGTGCTTCCAGAAGCCTCTGTCTTATCTGTTTAACTTGCAGTTCCATATTCTGAACTATCTCTGGGCCGATGACTGTTCTGTCCTCTATACGATCCCAACTCAAGGGTGTTCTGCATGGTCTGCCATATAATGCCTGGAAAGGAGGCATACCCAACGAGCTATGATGCCCATTATTGTAGGCGAACTCAACTAGATACAGGTACTCCTCCCATCTAGACTGGTGGTCCATCACATACATGCGAAGCATGTCTTCTAACACCTGGTTAACTCTCTCTGTTTGTCCGTCGGTTTCCGGATGATATGCGGAACTGAAGTTGAGCTGTGTGCCCAACGCCTGATGTAAGGCTTTCCAGAACGATGAAGTGAATACGGAGTCTCTGTCAGATATAATACGGCGAGGTATCCCATGAAGTCTAACAATCTGATCAAGAAACACCTTTGCCACTGATGGTGCATTGTATGTTGTACATATTGGTGAAAAATGCGCCACTTTGGTCAGCTTGTCAACTGTCACCATAATAGCATCATGACGATGTGATGACATAGGGAGACCAACGATAAAATCCATAGAAATGGTATCCCATTTCCATTCAGGTATCTCGTGAGGGTACAATAGTCCCGCTGGATGCTGATGTTCGGCCTTGACCCTCTGACATTCCAGGCAACGAGCAACAAATTCGGCAATGTCACGCCTCATCCCAGCCCAATGATAAAGCTATCGTAAATCAGCATGCATCTTCTTCACTCCTGGGTGTGCTGCGTAGGGTGCTCTATGAGCCTCTGATAGGATTACTGTACGAAGATTACCCGCATGGGGTACATAGATGCGTTGCCGATGTCGAAGCATACCATCAGAATCAAGAGTATATCCTGTAAATTTGCCCTCAAGGGCCTTCTGATTTAGTACTGCCTGCTGCACTTCAAGAAACCATTCGTCCTCCGGCAGATGCTGTAAGATGCGATCCTTCAAGTCCATCTTCAAGGTCAGGGTCTGGATCTCGTGGCGTCTTCGACTCAAAGCATCAGCGACCACGTTCTCCTTCCCTTTGATATAATGGACATCGAAGTCATATTCGCATAGGAATTCCATCCAACGCCGTTGGCGGGCGTTCAAATTAGGCTGTGTAAAAATATACTGCAAACTATGATGGTCTGAATGGAGTTCAAAGCGTCGCCCCAAGAGAAAGTGTCTCCAGCGAACCAAGGCATGAACAACAGCTGCAAGCTCTAAGTCGTGCGTAGGATAGTTTAACTCATGTGTCTTTAGTTTCCGCGATTCGTATGCGATCGCTCGACCATCCTGCATAAGCACGGCTCCCAAACCTTCTAATGATGCATCCGTGCAAACTACAAACTCTTCTGAAGGATCTGGAACTGCTAAAATAGGAGCGCTCGTAAGACGCTCTTTGAGGACTCCAAAAGCCTTTTCACACTGCTCGGTCCAAGTGAAACCCTTCCCTTTTCGCTGAAGGGAAGTAATGGGATGTGCTATCCTGGAGAAACCTTCGACAAACCGACGATAATACCCGGCTAACCCCATAAAGCTTCTGACCTCTGTCACGTTCGTGGGTGCCGGCCACTCCTGGATTGCTCTAATTTTAGATGGATCTACGGAGATGCCTTCGCCTGATAAAATGTGTCCCAAATACTGCACCTCTGTCCTGAAGAAGGCACACTTCCCCAAGTTGCCATAAAGTTGCTGCCCTCGTAATTTCTGCAAAACTTGACGCAAGTGCTCTACATGCTCCTCCTCAGTCCGTGAATAAATCAGAATGTCATCTAGGAATATGATCACGAACCGGTCTAGGTATGTACGGAACACCCCGTTCATGAGACTCATGAATGCTGCAGGAGCGTTCGTCAACCCGAAAGGTACCACTGTGAATTCATAATGGCCATATCTGGTTCGAAAAGCAGTTTTATGAATATCTGACTCCGTGATGCGCAATTGATGATACCCAGATTTTAGATCGATTTTCGAGAACACTCTGGCTCCCTGCATCTGATCAAAAAGGTCGTCAATCCTAGGTAGAGGATAACAATTCTTCACCGTCACCTTGTTCAACTGCCTGTAGTCCATGCATAGACGAAGAGACCCATCCTTCTTCTTCACGAAGATCACTGGTGCGCCCCATGGTGAAACGCTAGGTCGGATGTGTCCCTTCTCAAGTAATTCTTCCAACTGCAGCTTAAGTTCTGTGAGTTCATGGGTCGTCATTCTATAGGGTGCGCGGGATATCGGCTCTGCACCTGGCACTAAGTCGATGTGGAAGTCCACTTCTCTACGTGGAGGCATACCAGGTAATTCTGGCGGGAACACATCGGCAAACTCTCTAAGGATAGGGTGATCATCTAAAGTAGCCTCAGGTTCATCCTCTGCTCTATCACTGACTGTGATGGCAAACATCTGACATCCCTTCCGCATACAGCGCTTAAGCTGTTGTGCGGATATCATACGAACCGCCGTGGGCTTTTGAATGCCCACTATCTCAACCGACAAACCATGATCGTCTAAACAGCTAATCGTTCTCTGGCGACAATCAAGCTTGGCTCTATGTGCCGCAAGCTAATCCATACCCAGAACTACTCCGTAAGACCCTAATGGCATAATCCTAAGGTCGCATGTTGTGATGAAGGGTCCCAATGTGATCTCACAGTCTTTAACCAAGGTATATACTGACATCCTGGCCCCTGAGGCCAACTCAACTTCCCACCTAATGTCTTGCCTAGAAGCCACCAGCCTGCAACGCTCCACTAACGATGTAGACAAAAAGGAGTCAGTAGCTCCTGAGTCAAAAAGGATCGAGATGGGAAAGTCTCTAATCGTACCTGCTGCCTCGATGACAGAAGCCTGGAAATCAGCCTGACGGTTATCAACCGCTGCAAACATGTGGTGAGATCTGCCCACGTCACCTACGGTCTGCTCAGACCCTCCTGATCGGGGCTGACCCCCTGCAGTAAATCCCTGCGGACACTCTCTAGCCAGATGCCCTGCCCCACCACATACATAACATGGTCCTCTAACCTGTAACTGCCCTGACTGTGTTCTGCCCGACTGTTGTTGCCCGGTCCGTCCGGTGGATCCCTGTGAGCCTCTGTAAGACTGCTGGGACCTTGCGGGTCCTGTCGATGAACCCTGCTGTCTCTGATCCCTGCGTGGTCCCTGCTGCTGCCATCCACGGTTCTGTCCTCCCTGTCCCCTCTGTTGAAATTTGGATTTTTGCTGATGTTGCTGTTGCTGTGGAGGCCTAGGAGGTAATGATGAAGGATTATATCCTCCTCTCTGTGTTGTGTTCTGAGGCCTTCGGAAATTTTGTTGTTGTTGGGGATTTCGTTCCTGGTACTGTGGGCGTGAATTCTGTCCTCGTCCCTGAATTTCCTCTGATATAAGGGCCTTTTCAACAGCCTCGCTCATGGTTTGGGGATTTTCCATACGAACTGGTCCTGCTATCCCGTGATTTAGCCCCCTGATGAATTTGTGTATTAAGATTTTCTCGTCATGGAGGTATTCCGTGTAACGAGAAAGCTCTATAAATCGGCTCTCATACTGAGTAACGGTGAGTCCCCTCTGCTGTAGATCATGAAACTCATCGATTCTGCGCTGTCTATAATGTTCGGACAAATACCGCGCATTGAAGCGCTCAATGAAGGTGTCCCATGTGAGTGTATCCACGGAGAGTCGGCGCTTGCACTCCTCTGTGCGCCACCAGGTGGCTGCTGCATCCCTAAGAAGATGAACTGCCACTCGTGCTTTCGTGTCGCTCTCATACGGTCGCAATGCGAAACACCTGTCTAAGCTAATTAGCCAAGCCTCGGCCACAGCTCCCTCTGTAGCTCCTGCGAAGGTTGGTGGGTTGAGCCTCAGTAGATCTCTGATAGGGTCCCCTCTGTCTCTAAGTCTCCCTAGTGGCTCTTCCACACCATCCTCATATACTCCCTGCTGAACCTGTTCTTGTCTCAAAAGTCTCGGAGGACTCCTGCTCCGTGCTCGGGAGGCCGACCCTACCTCCTCTACTGTTGTGTCAGGAATCTCAACGAAGGGCTCCACACGTATCACCTCTAGTGGATCAACGCGGGGCTCCATACGTGGCTCAATACGTGACTCGGCACGTGGCTCCTCTCGCGGATCAACACGAGGCTCTATACGTGGCTCAGGAATCACTGGTGGTAACCTGTCTAACATAGTCTGTAGTGCCTGTAAGATCTGTGGACCTATATCCGATACTGGTGTCGCCTGTGGTACTAGTGGTGCTTGTGGTACAGGTGGTGCAGGTGGTGCTGCTGAATCTGCGGGTGCCAGTCCCTCGGCTGAGGAATCGCTGTGCACCTCGACTGACGCTGTGTGGCGTGATCGCGCTCGTCGAACACGTCGGGGAGGCATCCTACAAAACAAGGTAGAAACTAATTAGCCAAAGTTGCGGAATAATAACGTGCCCAAATACGCCCAGTGTTTACAAACTGGGCTCTGATACCAAGTGTCATGCCCATATTTTCCTTGTGGTCACAACACACATCGCACGTGTCATAACCACATCTGTCATGTGGTTCTGACACGAGATATGAAAAACTTTTCTCACACTGTCCTAAAAACCCCTTTCGCATGCGTACGCATGCTCAACGGTGTTCTCTCATGGCGAGACACTATACTCTTCGGCGGAATACAAGTACAATGGCGTGCAACCAGAAGCATATAGATCAACAAGAGGGTCTATACAACGCTGCTAACGTCATTGCAAGAGTGAGATTACCAAAGTTCTTAAATCGAACCCTCGGCAATGTTCGGTAGCAGAATTGCCTTACGGCGTTAGTGGGAATTACGCTGCACTCATTTACGCACGTGGTTCGCTGATAGAGGAACCACTCCCCACGACGCCTTGTTCCGACTAAACCGGCTAGTGATCTCCCTATTTAGTCATTTTTCAGCCAGGCACGGTTGTCTGTCTCCTCTCTTGTTTCCTGAAACATACCCCTCCTATGACTTAGCATTTTCAACAAGGCGGTTTGGTTGCCCTCTCTTCCCTTTTCACAAGTTATTAATTCTGATTATATCTTTATCGCCCTTACCTTAACTATTTATTAGTTCATTTAGTGTGTTTATATTTCGGTCTCTCTCTCTCTTTCATTTTCTATGCTTTCTTTATGTGCATCCTGACCTTTCTTCATGATTTACGTCAATCAGGGTTATTACTGCAGCTATTGTTGATATTAAACCTAATTTCAGGATGATCGAGGTCACAAAGGCTGGTTTACTATTTCGCTGGACTCGGTCTCCTAATCTTCCCCGATCTAGGTTCCTCCTCTTCGTAAATACTTAGTCAACTTGTTCCTAAGCAAAATTGGCAGAAGGGTCCATCAACTTAGTTCTCTTATCCCGTGTGAGAAATGTCGCGCATTTTCTCCTCTGTGTTTTCCAATGTTAGTTTTTTTTTTTTTCTTCTTCGGAACCTCTTACAGGTTTACATATGAGATCGTTTGCTACAGTTGAGATTAATATGGCCACATGGATTGTCAGTGGTGGCTTCTTAAGTTTATTTCCAGTGTTCTTTTGAGCAAGGAGTTGTGTAATTTTCCTCTTCATTTTCCGGGTGATTATTAGTACGTTAATAGTTGAAACTTCCGAGAAACTCTTTCCAGAGTATCACTGCATATTCCTAAACTCTCTTTTACATTATAATTTTATTTTCTCTTGTTTAGAATTACTGTTGTTACTGTTACTCTTAATTACGATTCATACACTGATTGTGACTCGTATGACGTTGTCAATAGATGTAGGTGGTTCACCACTTTATAAAACTCTGTTCATGGTAATATATCTTCTTTGGTTGTTGTGTTCAACACTTAATAACATCTACTGTGAGAATATAATTTATATATATATTTTTTTTTTCTCTATCCATGAGACATAGTTTATAACGATTTGAAACGAGGGTCCAACAATATGGTTCATAGATTTACGTCTATCGATATGATATATATATCTATATATATATATACATATATATATAAAATATTTATTTTAAAGTCTATGCATAGGACGAAATTGGTTTACCACGATATGTATATATATATATATATAATCATTATTATATTATATATATAGCTATATACATAGACATATATAGTATATATATACGCCTATATATATAAAGCTATATAAAAAAAAACTGTATTTATATTACAAATACACCACTCATATGTTAGGGCCCAAGCCCTAACATTTTTTATTGCTTTAGATTCACAGCAGATGGCGGCCATGGGCGGCGGTGGCCGCAGTGACAGAGGAGCAGGGTCGGGGTGGCCGCAGAGCGGCGGACAGGATTTGCGGTGGCCGCAGAGCGGCGGACAGGATTTGCGGTGGCCGCAGAGTGGCGGGCCTGTGCAGGCCGCGGGAGGCATAAGGGATAGGGGGGGAAATGTGGAGTGGGGCGGAGCCCCACCCACATTCCCACGACGTGGGGTGTGGGTGGGGCTCCGCCCCACTCCACACCTTCATATATATGCAAGAGGGTCTGCGGTGGGGATTTCTCCCCACCGCCTATTCTAAAACCGTGACTGTCTTCTAATCCGCGGCTTAACCTTTGACAGTCTTTCACAAATCGTTGATTATTATCAATAATAATATATTTTCAAATATATATATATATATATATATATATATATTTATATATTCATATATAAATATATATATATATATGTATATATAACAACGATAATATATTTATATATATTTATATATATTTCATATATATATATATATCTCCCTTTTTTTTTATATTGAATAAAACATTCAATTTCATAACAATTATAATTACTTTCAATTTCTCTATTATTCTATAAAATGATAATTACTCAAAAAGAGAAATAGAGATATTTATTTAGAAAAAAAATATTCTTTATGTATTTGTATAATTCCAATTCCTAAAATTTCTCAAATTCACTACTTTTTTTGCATTTTCTCCAAATCAACCTGTTATAAAGAAATTGTCATAACAATTAGATATATATATATATATATATATATATATATCCTAATTTCACCAAATGGTAAATAGCTATCCCCTTATTATAAGTATAAATTTCCATTTTCATAAACATTTAAGACTTGTAAATTTACAAACAGATTATATTTACATGCTAGATTTCCTCTAATCCTTCTAAATTAACAGAATCCATTAAATATGGAGGATAACTCAAATATTTAAAACTGTCTTTCCCATTTTAACATTGAACTATAAAGAAAATTAGCATTTCAACTAGTGAAGCAATTCCAAACTTTCAAATGTAGACAACTCAGATTAAATTGCAAAAACGAACTTTTTCCTTTCAGTAATACTTGAAACACAAAAAAATTGCTATTGAACAAAGATTGCAAACATCAACTTAAATTTTAAGCACATTCATATTACAGCTTCTCAATCATGAATACCAACTTCCCAGATATGAACTTTCTCCTCCCAAACAGTATATAACTGAAAACTTATGACAACCAATAAAAGTTCAATAATAACAAGATCAGGGAGGTGATTTTCTTCACTCCCAGAATATCATTAATTTACAACAATAACAAGAGAGGTGTTCTCTCTTCATCTCTATGAAATGAACCAGGCCTAATTCTCATGACAAGAAGATGATCTGTTTCTTCATAAATAGCCAACCAGAAGCTCCAAGAGAAAAACCTGCGTATCAAAGACAAACAAAGAAGAAAAAATACCACTCGTCTAGCTCTCCTCCCTACCGTAGACCCGCAAGAGGGTCACCCCCGAGCTAGGGAGACCATACTCACACCTGGGTACTCAAACACTCCACTTCACAACAGAAACAACAACAATCCCAAAGCACACATACACCCGTGGTTATTTTACACAATACGGAAACTCAACTACAGTGAGTTTCATAAGGGGCAGGAGAGTGGACACACTCGACTCCAGAGTGTCACCCTGACAGATAAATGAACTCATATCAATTTCTCTTGGTCTCAACCAAGTGTGATCACAATTTATAAGAAATCTGTATATGACTCTCAAGTCAAAAATACAGTCACAGATACATGCCCTCAAGGCTTTCAACATCCCAAAAGATGGAAACAGGTATGCACCCGAGGAGGATCTCTCCTCCCCTACCCCAAACTTGATGAGCATTTCTCCCAAGTGGGAGACGCTCTGTCAAACAACCCGACAAGAACCCCACAGAAAACAAATTTAAACACATATTTCACACACATTTCAGTTCTACCAAAACAAAGGTAAAATTCAGACCAACCTTGCAAAGCCCTCCTGGAATGAAGTTGTTGCAGAGTCCACAGAGTTCACCTCCAACCTTAGCCACCAACTCCCTCTCCCTTCTCTATCTTCCAAACTAACTTCTCTATTTTTGGTAAGGCCAAAATGAAAGTTTTTCCCCAAAATTCAACTAACTCCCTCTCATCCCAAAATTTCAAAATAAATAACCCAAAATTCTCTTTCTTTCTAATTTTGAGAAATGGGGAAGTGACACTTGTCACCTCCTCACCCTTCCCAAAAATCACTATTCTGTCCAGGTGGCTTATGTCACTCTCCATTCCCAAGGGTACTCCTTATTCCTCTCATGTGACTCCACTTTCTCATGGGAGAAATAAAAAAAAGAGTTAAATGGGAACAAGACAGGTGACCTATGCCTCTTTCTCCTTTCTTCACATGGCTGTCCCCATAGTACATGGGGGAATCTTACTAAAGAAGGGGTAACTTTCACTAATGGATGGCATCTCTTATCTAGGGAAAAGTAGAGGGGATGGGTTGAGTGTTGGTACAACCCATCATGTCCCCTCCTACCTCCAATTTTCGCCACTTAACTTCAGGGGAAGGTTAAGTTGACTAGATGGAGGTTACTCAAGGGTTACCCATGCCAAATGGGCCCCTGGACCCATGGGGTAGAACCCAGGGTCAATTTTAACCCATACAAGACACCCCAGGTCAAGGTAAAGCACAAGAAAAAGGGCCTCATAAATTAAATAAAAATAGAAATTTCAAATTCAATCTCTTTACAACACTTACTTAAAAAAAATAATGTCACATGAGGGTAACCTAACCCACTCGACCATACGAAAGACCACATTACATCATGACATCAAACACAAAGAGATCTTGGTTCCTCGTGGAACCAGATCGGCTTAACAGGGAGTAACAAATAACAAGGTGTGGAATGATCTCCGAAATCTGTGGTTTGATTAGTAGTCCCTGCACACTCAATTACAAGATCAGTAACCACATAAATTCATCATAGCCGAAGCAACTTAAATAACACATGCATTCTCATGCCTTAGTACAATTTAACATAATTAAAAATCATATTACAATTTTCCATCATCCCTAATTCATTTTTCTGAAAAGTAACTTATCCAAACATCACCCAATTAGTTTTTCCGAACACATAATAAAGTTAAATAGTCTGACAAATTTCGGGAACTGCTATCCCACAAATATGAAAGTAACAATAACAGTACTGTAAATAGTCATAACAACAGTAGTAAAAAGGGCGGTCCTCACAATGAAAACTCAAGATCATCAATCTCCAAAGACAAAAAATCCTCTGAATGATGCTCAAGATACTCCAACTCAATGCTAAACTGTGACAAGTGAAGAGGAGAGGAAGGTGCCTGCTCATCTGAAGCAGAAGATTCAACTATGTCCTCCAAGTCATCAAGATAGGACTCACGAAACAAGTCTACAATACCTGTCAAGTACTCATCCCAAAAACATGTAGCTGGAAGACAATGAATATCCTGCTCAAATAAAGTGGATGAAGCTATCTCAATGCCAATCTCTGAAGAAGCAAGGGAAGGAGGAAGCTCAAAACTAGTCTTAGGAATCGAAGTAGATGCAAGAACACCAAGGTTCAAGTGTCCAAACTTCTCCTTAGAAACATGATTCACACTTGATGCATGAGTGTGAATATCAATCAATGGATCTACATCATCATTAGAAATAAAATGGGAGAAAGTGTACAAGCGAGATGCATGATCAACCATCCCAACTGCAATGATATCTCTGCTCTCCAAGTCCCAGATGATCATAGAATCAGGAGTGAACTCAACTGTCTTCCTTGTACCACAATGAGTAATCTAGTAGATGGAAAGGAGATTGGTTGTCAAGGAAGGTACACACAACACATTGTTGAATGTATTCTGACCAACATCAATCTTTCCTTTACCAGTTGCATGCATGTATGTATTGTTACCCATCAAAATAGGTGGCGAAGTACATGACTGAAATGAAGAGAACATCCCCTGTAAAGATGCCATATGATGAGAAGCTCCAAAATCAAGAAGCCATCTCTCTGACTGTAGACTTGTTGAAGCAAAGAGTGCTTGTCCTTTTCCTTTGTATGACCCATTAGCAATGCTTGTTGTTCCTGTGTGTGTAGATGATGATGGTGGTGAAGAAGAAGACTTGGGTAAAATTATTGTTGATGGAGAATACTCAATGTTATGTTTTTGAAGAAGTTGTGACATCTCTTCAAACTTTTTCTCATAACATTTAGTCCCATCATGACCCAATTTCTTGCAATAAGAACACTTTGGCTTCTTCTTATTATTGGACTCCTCTTTGGAAGAAGAGTTGGGGGTTTTCTTTGATTCTTTCTCTTGCTCATTAGACTTTGATTCCTTATGTTTCTTTCCCTTATGATGTGAAGCCTTGGGATCTTTTGTGCTTTGTGTTGCAACTAGAGTCTGTTTTCTAGGAGACTTCAATGTGCCCATGTGTAGTAACTTGGTTTGTTCTCTTGTGAGTTGTGCAACAAACTCCTCAAGTGAAGGCATAGTAAACTTACTACCAAAGGCATCCATTGTAGCATAAAAGGTAGAAACATAAATTGAATATGCAGGACCCAATTTTGCAAGAATAGATAGAACGAATTGTTCATCTTCTTTCTCAAGACCACTTTGTTTGAGTTGCAAGCTGAGAGACTTAAACTTGGTGAAGAAGTCTTCGATTTGATCAAAGTCTTGAGGATTAAGTGCAATTAGCTCATTCTCCAATTTGAACCTTCTTATTTTATCTTGCTTGCCAAATAGATTGTCTAGTGTTGTCCATATCTCATTTGGTGTAGTACAAGACTCAACATGAAATCTCAAATCTGGAGAAATAGCAAGACAAAGTGTGCCAAAAGCCTCATCTCTTCTATCTAACCATTTTCTTCTCTCAGTAGCACCTGTGGGTTCAAGATCTGTGCCTAAAGTTATTCTATGTAACTCTTGTTTATACAACACAAACTCCATGTTTTTCTTCCATTCAATATAATTATATGGAGTTAAAAGTGGAAATTGAGGCACATCCATGATGAAAAAGAGAGACAACAAGACAACAACACCCCTTTACTATGTAAGAGGGCCCCTCCAATTTGTTTGTGGCACTTTATACTTAGTGTGATTTACAATTATCCTCAAGGGACCAAAATGGGGACAACAATCAAAATCTCTTAAAAAGGAGATTTGAGTGAGATTACAATTACTCACAATGATATATTACAGCAAACAAATCCTTTCAAAACAAATTTCACCCTCTCAAGTATACAAATGGTCAAGTTATCACTCAAATGCCAAAAAATTGACAAATTGAATAAAATAAACCTAGAGTAAAATCTGAGAAATGTGCATGGATGGCTGTGTAGAGCTCTTGAATACCTTTCTGATGCTGTTTGAATCACGAAAAATTAGAGTTCATGGAAAAATGTTATGAGCTCGGAAGCCAAAAAGAAAGATTTGTATTCAACTTGCAATAAATGTTGTCAAACAGAAAAATCTGTGAAAATGACTAATACCACTGCGAAGTGCTCTCTGTCAACTTTTCGTTGATATATAATTTGCCTGATTTCGTCACCATGGGAAAAAGTTGTGCAAAAAAGAAAAAAAGCTGTACTTTAGGGCTTTGAGGGGCAAAATAGGCCCCTTAGTGACAGAATATTCTGGGAGAAAGCAAAAACTACCTGTTTGATGCGAAAAACCATCTTGGGTGAAAAATGCCTGTTTGGCAGGAAAACCACCTTAGACTTTGGCACAACCACCTTCAACTAGATGAAACCACCCATACTGGTGTAAAACCACTTGAGCACAGTAGATAACCACTGGTGAAATGGAATAACCAACAGGTTTAAAAGATTTTCCACGCCGCCTGTTAGACTTAAAATGCCCATGGATAAACAAAAAAATGTCGTTGGAAAAGTCAAAACTGCTTAAGACAACAGTAAACCACTTCTTACATGAAAACAGCTAGTTTGTGGTCTAAAACCCTTGATGGTACATAGGAAACTACCAAGCACGGATCAAAAACTGCCGATGAAAATGTTCTTTGCAGACATGCTTGGCCGCCGGGTGATATTTTGGTGCTTAGACCCTTATTCAATGCTAGGGTATAAAGAATACCACCAATGACCACTGCAGGAATAAAAAGACTCCTGTTGAAGATCACAGAATGGCTAACTCGAGAGGTATAAACTGTCGATCACCAACGATGGAAGGAACTGCCAAAGACTGCAAAAGACCACCGATGGTATAGTTTGACTTTGAAACTGCCAACCGTCAACTACAAATGTTATACTGCCAACTGTTGATGCCAACCACCATTTCTATGTGCAGTATAGGAAAATGCTGACGAAGATTTGAATGTTGACTAAAACTATCGACGATGCAACAATTCCACCACCAGATACCATGGAGGTTTATCACCGTGGTACAAACAATTCCACCGCCAACAGAAAATGACCACAAATCACCGGATAATAGAAGATCCGCCAAAGGTGGATCGGAGGCTACCAAACTCATTATCCACAAACAAACCACTGAATATCAAAGACTGTTGGTTTTAAACTATGAAGGTCGACCAATGTCGCTAACTATTTGGTGGAGGACTGCAAAAGATTTAAGGAACACACCGATAAAAACAACTGACGAGTTAAACAAGCCTCAGATGTTAACCATGAAGGCCGCTGGACTGAATATGCCGAAAGTTTAACTTGAACCGCCGAAAAACACAACAGTTACTATCAACTGTTAAAAACCTGTGAGATTTGACAAAATGCAGATGATGTGTTTGTTTTTTATAGGCCTAAGCCTTAATACAAAGCACAGTGGGGGTGTGGATTAACCACGGGACATGTTAAAGGCATATATGCCCTCTATGGGTACCCTAACATAGGGTACGGGGGTCAAGTCTGAGACCTGTACCCTTGGCCCATAAAATTTTTTGCTTTTCAACAAAAAAATAATATTAATTGGCAGAGAAATCAAAACCCTTCAAAATAATTACCCGACCGATTTGTAGAATATTTTGCTCACGCCAAATGTGGTGTTGACGTAATGCTGGTGCAGGTACTGCTGACTGACGCAGATGAGGGTACAATACCATATGGATTTCACCAAGAATAACCAGGGGCAAAAAAATTTTACCAAAATTTTTGATGATGAAATTCAACGAATGAACAACTGATCTATACAAATTTGGGCCTCCTGATCGCAACCGTGATGTCAGATTTGCTCTAGGACACTCCTATGATGCTTCTCCCAGCAAAAGCTCTCCAATGAGGGAAGGAAATTATAGCTCAGGCTCTGATACCATGTAAGAGTCAATGTGACTCAGCAAGCTAGGATCACCTGCAATCAAGACAACCTTCCACACAAAGATGACAAGAGAAGATGCTAAAACAATGAAGCAAGAATCTATACAAAGATCATATGAAGTTGTATAAAATACAATGAGTGAGCCTTGCTTATAAAGGTAAGGTGAGAGCTAGAATAGTGGAGTGAAAGTTGGAGTGGAAAGTGGAGATATTCCTACAACATGTGTCAATTAAAGGATGATAACTAATTGCACATGTGGAGGAGAAGACAACTCACTCCAACTATCAACAACTCAACACACAACTAGACTCAACTAGACATTTAGAAGACTCACTAAGTCAACTTAACATGTGTGAATTATGTGTTCACACCAACAATTACTAACCTACTGACCAATATGAAAGAAGATATCATTAGCCATATGGCTGCATAGTTGGACACCCTCCACATTAAAAAGAAACAAGAAGAGGCAGATGCAATGCTCACTGAATACTGCCCAAGTTGTAGACAAAGGAAGGCCAACTGTAAATGCAAAAAGGTAGCCAGTATCCAGCAAGAGAAGATTGAAAGGCCAGAACTTCAACCATTTGAAGGTGACGATGGGCAACTATTCTTTATTGCTCAAAGAAGACCTTGGTAGCAAAGGTAAGGTATGCCCCATGATCCACTTAATTATAATTCATCTTTTCCTGTTGCCAATCAAAAAAAAAATTCTTGGAATAACCAGCCCTGGCCTGCTAATCCAAATGCTTGGCAAAGCCCACCATGGTCTACTCCACAGGTAGGGTGGAACCAACAGCAACAATGGCCTCAGCAGACTTTCCAAGGTCCTACCTATAACCCCCAGTGGCCTACTCAACAACAACGATGGCAACCTCAATGGAACAAGGGCCAACCATGGTAGCCAAATTCCCAATATCAGCAACCCTTGCTTCCAACTCAACCACAGCCACAACAGCAAGCCATCATGCCTCCACCAACACCTCTGAATCAACCTCCTAGACCTACCCAAATTCTTGCCCAACCTATACCTAACCCTAACAACAAGCCTGTTCAACAGGCTTATACTAATAAAGTGATGCAGTACCCCACCTATGGAGTTGAGGTAAGTAATGTTCACCTCAGATCAGGGAAACACCTTGCAGGACCTTCATCTCCCCAATCACAGAGCTGGAGGATAGAGAACCCATGGAGGAAGCCTTAGATGAATCACACTTGGAACCTGAACTAGTTCAGGAACCTCAATCTATATCAAACCCTAAGCCTCCTTTCCCTGAGCGCTTGGTTATCCAAAAATGGCCAAAATAGCCTACCAATGACCTTATAGGACAGTTGCAAGGTATCAATATAAAGATACCCTTGATTCAGGCCATCAAAGATAATCCTATCTACACTAAGACAATCAGGGATCTCTGTATCAAGAAACCAAGGAGAAAAAGAGTAGACCCAAAAATAGTCCATGTCTTAGGTAACCTTGTAGACATCATGTTGGGAAATATCACCGTTCCTAAGTATACTGATCCAGGAAGTCTAGTGGTCGATGTCAAGATCAACGGAGCCCTAATCAAGAATACCTTAATAGACTTGGGTGCAGCAATCAATGTCATGACTAAGGACACAATGAAAATGTTGCAATTAACTAATCTTAGACCTACTCAGACTGTCCTACAATTGGTTGATATGTCAACAGTAAAACCTGAAGGTATCATTGAAGACTTAGTCATTGCATTAGATTCCTAGGAATATTCTGCCGACTTCATTGTATTACAACCTAAAGTCAATCTTGTTGGTTACCCTCTTATCCTAGGTAGATCATGGCTTGCTACAGCCGATGCATTTATAGGTTGCCAGTTAGGAAACATGATTATATCTAATGGAACCATTACCAAGAAATTGGTGTTGTATCAACCAGCCCAACCATCCCATGAACTAGAGCAAACTATTTGGCCTACTGTAGAAGAAGAGGACAATTATTCTTTGCAAACCCTGATGACCATTGAATGTAGTCCTTTGTTGGATATCCAAGATGAAGATGAGTTAATGGAAGACATTATCCAAAATGACTGTGGGAGGCACCCACAGCAGCAAGACTGCATGTCCTATCTGTAGGATCCACTAAGCAGTATAATACCTAGCAGCTCCACAAAAGAAATTTCTCAATTGTTTCATGCCTTACTACCCCAGCAACATCTACCAATCTTTCCTAGCCTTGATGTGTCTTCCATTCAACCAATGACTAAACCATTAGAGATATAGCCTGGAAAGATGTTGATTATCAATAATGCCTTGACTAAAGAACAGGAGCAATCCCTTCAGAATGTCCTACAGTCCAATTCAACAGCTTTTTCATGGGATTATGGTGTTATGAAAGGCATTGACCCAAATCTATGCATGCACAAGATCTATATTTATGCTAATTTTAGACCTATCAGGCAACAACAAAGACATATGAACCCTGCTCTAAGGGACATAGTCAAGGCTGAACTTCAAAAACTTTTGGATGCAGGTTTTATTTACCCCATTTCAGACAGTGAATGGGTTTCATCATTGGTGATTGTATACACCTAAAAATGACATGACTCTACCTAAATAAATATTTTAAATATTTATGTCATCTTTATATTCCTCTATCAATAAATAAATAAATTTATTTATTTATTTGATTCATTTCCTCCCATTTAATTAAATAAATTACGTATATTTAATTAATTTCATCTACATCAACTTTATTCTTCTAAATAATTAAATAATTTTAATTATTTAATTAAATCATCCATTCTTCTAAATTTAAATAAAATACAAATTTATTTAAATTAAATCTCCAAAAATTAAAATATATTTAAATATTTTATTTATTCCTCCAAATTATCTACAAGTAATTAAATAAATTTATTTATTTAATTATGCTTTCTTATCTTCTAAAAAAAGTCTACAATATCTTCTAAAAATAAATTCTTCTTGTCACACAAAAACCAAAAGTTGAGTTAACTGATTTAAATCAAATCTGTTTTATCAACAAAGCTCTTAAATTAGAAAAATCCATTCTAATTTAAGAAATAAAAAATCATCCTCATCAAGAAAGCAGTTAACTCAACAAAGCTTCTTTTTGAATGACACATGTCCTTCTATTCGTGCATGTTCTCTCAAACATTCTCCTCCGTTGATCTTTTCATTTCTTCTCCACCATTGATCTTCTCTCACACAACTCTATAAATACAACCCTCTTCTTCCATTTCACATATCCATCTTTCGAGTAAACTTATGCTGTAGAAACCATAGCGCGCCATTGGCACCCGATTATCATCACTTCATCATCCATCCATTTCATAGTGTGTTGAAGCTCCTCTTTAACACACCAAGTATCAGAGCCATTTCTCCTTGTCATCTTGAGGAATCGAAACAAGGAAGCAAGCTTCCTGAGGGCCATCTTCATCACCAAAAGATCAAGAAAGAATAGGTGAGCAATGGAAGTCACAAGGTAAAAGTTTGTGAGTATCATCTCTCTTCTTTATTTTAAATCTCCTTTTATCTTCATATTCCATTGATGTTTTGGGTTTTATTATTCATTTGATTATTCCCATTTTACCCATCACATTTCTGGTACCCACTGTGGGGCTTTTGCCCCTAATCTAACCAAAAATCTAAGTTTCTTAGTGACAGGTTCCGTACAGGTTTTGTACAGGCTTCTGACAGGTTCATCTGGCACATACATCCTCTGAGCCAGCGCGTTTACCTCCTGTTACTGTGCATACAAACTTCTGGTGCAAACAACCTCTGAGCTAGCGCTTTTCCTTCTATTCCGGCGCCTACGGTAGAATGGCGCATACATCTTCTGTTCTGGCGCCTGCATAATCCCTGCGCATACATTCTACCTCACAACGCTTACATACATTTTTATGGTGCATCTATTAAATTAATGCATTTGTCTATTCTTCCTGTGCTTTTGACATCTGTCTTAGCGCATTTGTAAAATGGCACTTACAGTATCTATTTCTGCACATACAGACTATTAAGCAGCGCATATGATCTGTCACTATGGTTTTAGGATTTCTTCTAATTTTTCTGATTAACACTAACATTTGCCTTACAAGATTATGAGCTGGATAGATCATTTAGCTGCATTAATTAATTCATCTTAGATTAATTAGGGGAAAAAGTAAAAAAAATGCATGCTTACAAATCTCATGTAGTCTTTAACTAGGAGGATAGTAACCGAACCACTGCTATCTTTGCATTATTTCTATCTTTGCATATTGCTATCTTTCTTAGTTAGAACATTGCTATCTCACAAAGGGAAAAGAACATTGCTATCTTTAAACACTTCAAAGTAACAAATGCGTGAGTGCCCAAGTAGATAACACATTTGGTTTTTTTTCTTTTAACTAGGATTGGATTAACCACTATCTTAAGTGTCTGTTGAATGATAATAAGCTTATGTTCTCCCTTTACTAGGTGACCAGAACGCCAGACTTGTTATTCCTTGTGTTTAACCTTTAGAGGGGCTTGCCCTTGGATGCCCGCCTGTCTAAGTGGGAATAACCCTGAGTGGAAACAAGCTAAAGCCAAGCCCTACCGATCCACTTTAAATAAACTGTGCTTGAGGTGAAAGCTTCCTGCAACGAGTGGTGATATGTTACATCGACAGCCAACCTCCCCCAAAACCCTCCAAGGCGTAACCCTTGGAGGCTGGGAGACTCCATAATAGAGAGTAGTGCTGCCGCACGTGTAACCACTCAAACAGTTGCCTTGACTACTTAGTCATTGTCTAGTATACCAAAATCCTTCTATTTTTTGGCGCAAAAGGTGGAACCTTTGAAGCAGCCCCGATTCATGTGATTCTTAGTAGAGGTAGTGGGGATAATCCTAAGGTTCGATGGGGGGATGAGCCTAAGGAAACTCAAATCTGGTATGCGTGAGAAGTGAGTGTTGTGGAGGGGAGCCAGTGCTACTAGATCCTGAAGCTACACACTTTGAATATGCACAGCTAGGGGAATCAACAAATACTATCTTTTCCAGCCTAGGATTGTAATTGTTCTCATCTCAAAAAGTCCTCAAAAATACAAAAAAAATAATAAAAGATAAAAATCATGAAAACTTCTTTGCATTTGTTGTGTCTTTATCTGCCATAATTGAAAATTAAAAGAAAAAAAGACCAAGTTTTCAACCAAAAACAAAAACATGCCAAAGGGAAATAACTACAAAAGCATTCAGAAAACTAGAGCTATGCATATACATTCTGAAGCTACGCATATATCACGACCTACTGCGTATTTGTACAAACTTCCTGTGTTTTTGTTACCTATTCCTATGCATTTATTCTCTGCTAGAACTACGCATCTACTTCGACCTGCAGCGCATTTACCTTTTGAAACCGCGCATTTGTAGCTACGCGTCTATCACAGTAAGCTTTTCTAGTCTTGTGTCAATTTCTCTAGAGATGGCAAACCAATTAGAATATATTGCTCAAACACTCCAATATCTACAATTACAAATAAACTTAGGTCCCTCGCCCCAAGATTGTATAGCAATTGCTCAACAAATCCAAGTCTTACAACAAGAAATGGCAATCTTGCAAGCTAAATGTGCCAGTACCAGCTACGTCTCCCCCAAAAGCGTATATCCTTTTCCCATACTCGTGACAAGGCAAGCACCATGCCAAGTTGGAACTCATATACCACTCCATCTACTAATCCTCCTTCACCACCTACTAAGACACCTATCCCAAAACATACCAGTCCTACACCAACACCGCCATCTAGTTCCTCACACTCTAAATGGACAACCAAAAAAGAATTAGGTGAATTTTGGGAAAAATGTTTTCCAAATTTATACAGCAAAAGAAAAGATATGGAGAAAGCCAAATCCACTCATCCATGTACTCCTACACCTATGAAGGATGTGATCCAAGGACTACCAGCAGAGAGCCAAACATGTCCTCAAATTCTATTCCTTGACCTTACCAAAGATTCTTCCAATGCCATGTCAAATCCTACAACCCTTTCATGTCATCTGTAGCTTATCGAAGAACCTCCTACCATGAACCAAATTCAAGGTCCATCAAGCATCCATGTTGTCAACCAAGAAGCTATCCAAGAGCTATCCGCTTCCATTCAAGAAGACCAAGAGCTATGTCAAGAGCATACCTTAGAGCATGTGGAAACATACACCCTTTGTCTAAATCAAGATCAAAACACCCCCATCCAATTTAAAACCGTTCATAACCTTTATCTCTTCCACGATCAAGATAATACCTATGACGAAGCTATCCATGAGCAACTTGATCCTATACATGGGAAAGAGATCCAATTCCAACCCGTCCATAATCTATACCTTCTCTATGATCAAGATACTACCTTTTATGAAGAAGATGTCCGTGAACAACTTGATCCCGTACCTATACATGAGCAAGAAACCTCCGTTACTTCTATCCATCTTCCATCTAATCCTATCCATGATCCAACAACTTCTGCTTCCTCTGATGAGACACTTGCCTCCCAAGTGCACATAAATGATCAACCCAATAACTTAGATCCTAAAGAGCATAATGATGATCAAGCTTCTAGTGATCCTTCACCATCCATTATTGACCAAGCTACAAAACCGTCATCCTATATCCTTGGGCTTACTACCTTCATGCATGAATGTTCTTCCTTAGAACACCAACAACCATTATCTGCTATCTTGCCTTCCTCATCCAATAAGGAACTCATTTCTAGTGCACCTATACATAATCCCATGGTCCACCACTCCAAAATATGAACTATCAAGGTAAAGGCTCAGGCCTTCATGAACAAGGTATTTTAGAGCCCAGCCATGTCAATGTTCCTCCACCTTCATACGGCCTTGGATACATACCTCAAGGTGAACAATCTCAAGATGTTGGTACTTCCTCCACTCCTAAATCAAGTACTTTCCATCGCAAACCCTATCATATCCCCAATACATATGTCGCCATTCCACCTCCTTTATCATACATATCTCAAAAGCATGTGACCATACACCTCCCACCATCCAATCTACCTCTGCTACTTCCAACTCCTAACATCCATCCATGCATTTTACCACCACTTCTTCCAACACCTTATCCATCCATCTATAAATCCTCTAACAATCCCAATCATGGCAAACAAATGCACATGTTGTCTAAACAAAGAGCTTCCACCAACTCCACTTCCACCATCCCAAGAGAATTCAACAGCAAAAATTTGGATGTCTCTACCTCTCAAGTCAAAAATCCTAAGCGTCCTCATGACCTAGGATACAAAAGCCAAGAATCAAAGAATTATCCATATCAAAAGCTACATACACCCATACACCTCAATGCCAAACTGAAAAAGGTGTGGGTCCCCAAGCAACAACTAATTACCTCTGAAGTTGCACAAACACCACATATACCCAAACCCATACCTTCACAGGTAAAATCTAAAAGCAAAATGGTTTGGGTACCCAAGCAAAAAGCCCTAAAGTTACATGAGGCATCCACCTCTCAAGAATTCTAACCATTCACTTTCTCCCATTCCATCCAAAAGTATCCAATTCCTCCATCCCACAAGACAAGCAAAAATCAGAAAAATACTAAGTCTATGTGGGTCCATAAAATCCTAATTCATTCATCCACCAAGCAAAAATCTCCATTGCTTCCCACACCACCTTCCTATCATAAACTTCAATGTTTATCACAGTATGTGCAACCGTTGGTCATAGTTCCCTTCCATTCAACAACACTTATGTATAACTCCATCTCCCCTTCCTTCCACTACTATCCTACATATCTTCCCCATCCTACTCCCATGGTCCATGCTTTTGCATAAGCTTTCCAATCTGTATATCTACATCAACTTCCACTACCTCACCCTTCCATAATCCAATATCTACCATTCTCCATCTCACTTTCATGCAATCCCCTACCAACATCTATGAGAACACTTGACTTGGTCCATGTGATGACATCCATTGAGACTATCACCTTTCAAGGAACTAGATACTTGAGTCTCTCATTTTCTATATCCACCTTCTCCTATCTAAATATTCAAAAAAAAATAAAAAAAAAAGAGTAAAGAGAAATCCCTTCGTCCAATGGTGAAAACTTGGCAAATAGGCACCTTAGATAAGTACCATGATGAAAACCTGGCAAACAGGCGTCATGTGTAAAGTTGATCTCCTATGTCACCTACACTTGGGGGCACCTTGTCTCATTAGTATATCACTTTTCTCCTACCAGTTTCCTTTCATACCATTTCCTATCCTATTCCTCTATCCACTACACACCTATACTGTCAAGTCTATCCATCCTAATCTTCCATTCCTCTATTTTTCTTGATCTTGATAAAGATTGGGGGCACAATATTGACAAATGTTTTAGATGTCTCTTGACATACCTTTCCCTCCAAAATACGCAAATCATTCATTATCCTCTCATCCTCCTTCGTCATAAGCTTTGTCATGTCAAATCATGAGTTATTCCTATGCGACATAGTCCTTAGAGATCACATCCTTGATTCCTTCTACCTAACCACCCATTCCATTCCTTATCACCCATACATCTTCCTATCCGTGGTGTTTCCTTGTCATTTTTATTATCTGATCCATATATGTTCCATACCTGATCCATATCTATTCCATATCATTTGATCCATATCTGTTCCATACCTGATCTGTATTTGTTCCCTATCGTGTCTCATATGTTCCATATCTCAATATCATAGGGTTCACCCCAAACTACGTTGCCTCTGCATCATCACATAGGCAAGGCCATTATCAATGTGCCCCCGAGGCTCCACTACCCATCCATTCCCTACCTTATCGCATGTCCTTCGGTCCATCCACATCTGCACCTTTCACCAGGCAAAGCACGCACAGCAAAGCCTACTTCCAAACAAAAATCTTGGCACAAAAACATTAACCTGTCCAAAGCAAAGAAAAACGCATACTGAAACACTCAAACTAATTCTATATCAATTATGGCAAAAAGACACATCTAATGCAAGAATGTTTTGTGAATAGGTTAACTTACAAGGTCTTGGATTTTTGTCATTATGTCTTCCTATGCTACTCAAAGATGCCAAAAGCTAGAGATGCTATGATGGGGGCATAATATTTTTCTTTGTCTGTTGTTTATGGATCAAACTTTAGTAATGTAATGACTTTTGTCTAACGACATGATCAGCAAAATATCATTGAGGACTTCGGAGGTCTGAACATGAAAAAGGGCAATCCTTGTTTGTTGAAACGCAAGAAATACTCAGGTCATCTAGATTCAATTTTGACTAGATGCTTGTATTAACTCGCTAAATCAAAATCCATGTAAGCAATACTCAGGTCATCTTGGTTTAATTATACCTAGATGCTTGTATTTTCTTACAACATTATAAAAGCCCAATGATGAAACAAAGCACTTCAAAATACTTGCAATATCAAGATGACAAATATCCATATCCATAACGTATCCAATTGCATTTCATATCCATATCTGTATCCATATCCATATCCCATGCAATGAAATTCTATGCAGAGAATCAATGTTTACAAATAAAAGCTTGTGATTTCTTCTATCGAGTCATTCTTCTATCGATCAATCTCTATCTATCTTCATATCTCTCGTCAACAGGTCTAGCTATCAATCCAAGAAATGATCGAAAAGCAAGTCTATCCTTAATCCATACCAATCAAGTCAAGTCAATATTGTCAAATGATCCAATCACAATCAGTGGTCTTGATCCTAATCTTGTCGTAAACTATATCAATCAATCATAACTATCAGTGGGATATATCTTTCCCACACCTATCGTGTTGCTCTAGTGATATATCGTTCCCCGCCATGACAACACTATCTTTTGTGTTGATCTAGGGATCTTTCGTTCCCCGCCATGACAACACTATCGTCAATCCATATCAATTAATTATTGGTTTACCATTGGACCGGGGTAATACCTTGCATGTTCTTGTATCATTTGTGCGTACTTGCTTACTTGTGTGTGTCATCATTTTATCTTGCATCGCATATCATTCACCTCTTTCTTCTGCATCCAACCATTTCTTCTCCTATCAACCTAGCTCATCATGAGATTGTTCGTCCCACGCCTTCTACCTTCTCCCCATCCAATCTCCCGAGTGGGCATCCTGTCGTTAAACTTGTACCAGGGGCAAACTGGGGCATGTATCATTGTCAAAAATTCTTATTCTTTGAAACATGATAAAACACATTGCATCAAAGAGGGGCAAAATGTATACACCTAAAAATGACATGACTCTACCTAAATAAATATTTATTTCATCTTTATATTCCTCTATCAATAAATAAATAAATTTATTTATTTATTTGATTCATTTCCTCCCATTTAATTAAATAAATTATGTTTATTTAATTAACTTCATCTACATCAACTTTATTCTTCTAAATAATTTTAATTATTTAATTAAATCATCCATTCTTCTAAATTTAAATAAAATGCAAATTTATTTAAATTAAATCTCCAAAAAATAAAATATATTTAAATATTTTATTTATTCCTCCAAATTATCTACAAGTAATTAAATAAATTTATTTATTTAATTATGCTTTCTTATCTTCTAAAAAAAATCTTCAATATCTTCTAAAAATAAATTCTTCTTGTCATACAAAAAGCAAAAGCTGAGTTAACTGATTTAAAGCAAATCTATTTTATCAACAAAGCTCTTAAATTAGAAAAATCCATTCTAATTTAAGAAATAAAAAATCATCCTCATTAAGAAAGTAGTTAACTCAACAAAGCTTCTTTTTGAATGACACATGTTCTTCTATTCGTGCACGTTCTCTCAAACATTCTCCTCCGTTGATCTTCTCATTTCTTCTCCACCATTGATCTTCTCTCACACAACTCTATAAATACAACCCTCTTCTTCCATTTCACATATCTATCTTTCGAGTAAACTTATGCTGCAAAAACCATAGCGTGCCATTGGCACCTCATTATCATCACTTCATCATCCATCCATTTCATAGTGTGTTGAAGCTCCTCTTTAACACACCAAGTATCAGAGCCATTTCTCCTTCTCATCTTGAGGAATTGAAGCAAGGAAGCAAGCTTCCTGAGGGCCATCTTCATCACTGAAAGATCAAGAAAGAATAGGCGAGCAATGGAAGTCGCAAGGTAAAAGGTTGTGAGTATCATCTCTCTTCTTTATTTTAAATCTCCTTATATCTTCATATTCCATTGATGTTTTGGGTTTTATTATTCATTTGATTATTCCCATTTTACCCATCACAGTGATAGTTCCTAAAAAGGGTGGCAAGTGGAGAGTTTGTGTTGAATTCAGAGAACTCAACACTGCCACCAGAAAAGATCACTTTCCATTGCCCTTTATTGACCAAGTCCTAGATTCTTTGGCAGGAAAGAAGTACTTCTCATTTCTTGATGGTTTTAGTGGATATAATCATATAAAGATTGCTCTAGAACACCAGGATAAAACCACATTTACCTGTCCCTGGGGGACCTATGCATACTTTGTTTTGCCATTTGGACTGTGCAATGCTCTAGCTACTTTTCAAAGAGCAATCCTTAGTATTTTTTCTAATTTTGCTCATGATAGCATGGAGATTTATATGGATGACTTTACCACATATGGTGAAGCATTTGATGAGGCTTTGCAGAATCTTGAAATTTTTTTGAAAAGATGCACAAAGCATAATTTGTTCTTAAGTAATGAAAAGTGTTTTATGATGATGACTGAAGGAGTGGTGTTGGGACATTTCATTTCATCTACAGGTATCCAAGTTGACCCACAGAAGATAGAAATAATCTCTACATTGCCTATTCCATAAAAATTGAAGGATGTTAGAAGTTTCCTTGGGCATGCAGGTTATTATAGAAGGTTTATTCAAGATTTTAGTAAAATGGATGCTCCCTTGTTTGTACTTCTATCTAAGGATGTTGAATTTGCTTGGACACTAGAATGTCAACATTATTTTGAAAAATTGAAAGCAATCCTGATACAGGCCCTAGTCTTGCGAGGTCCAAATTGGAAATTGCCCTTTCATATTCACACCGATGCATCAGACTTTGCCATTGGGGTAGTGTTAGGCTAGCAAGAAGGCAACAAGGAATATGCAATTTACTATATTAGTAAAAACTTGCAAGGGGCTGAGCTAAACTACACAGTAACAGAGAAAGAAATGTTGGCAGTTGTTTATGCCATCAACAAGTTCAGACACTACATAACCGGCTACAAAGTATTCATTCATACCGATCACACAGCCATCAGATATCTGATGAACAAACCAATAGTGGGTGGCAGGCTGGTCAGATGGTTATTGTTATTTCAAGAATTTGATATCACAATTGTTGACAAGCCCAGTAAGGCTAATGTAGTTGCTAACTTTTTATCTAGATTGCCCACTCAATCCTCAGATGGTGTGGTTGATGATTCCTTTCCTGATGAGTATCTATTTTCTCTCACTATACACACACCATGGTATGCAGACATAGCAAATTACTTGGTTACAAGGCAGATTCTAGGATATTTTTCACCAAGAAAATAGAGACAACTTGTTCACAAATGCTTTCCCTACTCTTGGATCTCAGGTTTTCTCTTCTATACTAGACTAGACAACATTATAAGAAGATGCATCAGAGAAGATAAAGTGTTTGATAACATGAAGGCTTGTCATGATGAACCATGTGGGGGACACTTTGCAGCAAAAAGAACAGCCTTCAAAATTTTGACAACAAGGTATTATTGGCCAACACGTCACAAGGATGCTATCAAATATACAAGAGGCTGTGATAGGTGTCAAAGAATGGGTAGACCAACTAAAAGTGATGAAATGCCATTGCAACCACAAATCTCATTAGCTCCTTTTGACAAGTGGGGACTGGATTTTGTTGGTCCTATTTCTCCAACCTCCAACAATAAGGAGTATATTCTAGTATGTATTGATTACCTTACAAAATGAGTTGAGGTCAAAGCATTGCAGTTTGCAAGAGATGGTAATGTAGCTAAATTCTTATATGAAGACATTTTCACCAAATATGGTGTGCCAAGAGAAATAGTAACAGATCAAGGTCCTCGGTTTACCTTTGATCTAATCACAAAGTTAGTGGAGTATCAAATAAGGCATAAAAAGTGTACCACTTATCATCCTCAAGCCAATGGACAGATTGAGGTAACCAATAGAGAACTGGAAAAGATCCTGACCAAAATAGTACAACTCCATAGGCAAGACTGGGTTACTAGGTTGCTAGAGGTTGTTTGGGCATATAGAACCACCTAGAAAACCACCACAGGGTTTACCCCATATGAATTGGTTTATGGAAAAACAACAGTCCTCCCAATTGAATTTGAACATAAAACACTAAGGATAGCTGTTGAGCTTGGGATGGATTTGACAACAACACAACAAGATAGGATTCAACATCTTAATGCTCTGGATGAAATAAGGCTAGAGGCACTCCATACTAAAGTTATCCAGAAACAGAGGGTCAAATGGCATGACAGTCATATCAAGAACAAAGCATTTACAGCTTGTGATTGGGCACTTTTATATGACTCCAGGTATAAAGACTTCAAGGGCAAGCTCCAATCCAAATGGCTTGGACCGTACGAAATCATGCAAGTTTTCCCAAATGGAGTAGTTCAGTTGCAAACTATAGATGAGGTCTGATTTTCACTCTTGGTCAATGGACATAGGCTAAATTTGTATAAGAGGCCATTGCATAAGGAAGACTTCATTGTTTCCTTAGCTACTGCATATAGTGCTTCTGGCACTCTTGATGAGGATACTATGACACCAGTTGATATAGCATCAGTGGATGATCCACACGGCCTAACTAGTGATGCAAAGGTTGAGTTGGAATACTCAACCCCTGTAGCTGAGGCATAATCTCTTTTGCTTTCCAAACACATGCACACACAGCACCACATGCACGCACCGTACCTTTACCATGATGTTTACATCCTTCAACTGGGACCTATTTACATCCTTTAGCTGGGACCTATTTACATCTTTCAGCTGGGACCTATTACTTCTGTGCCTATTCTGATCACTATCAAAATCTGCACTTTGGAATAATGATGCAAGCACCTGTAGCAACTACAGATGTATTCCATGCAATGCACTACCAATTCACTCAATCCATACACTATGCCTTGCTTCATCACCGTGCCTGCACCTCAAGCGCTGAATTTCAAGAAATTCAATCAAATCACACATGTTAACGTGCCACCTCACCATTCATCTGCATGCATGACCTTACAGTTCCAGCAAATTAATTGCATCATACACAATATCTCCTTTTGAAGAATGCTCCCACATTTCTTTCCGAGGCATTGTCCCAAAGGTAACTTTTCATGATTTCCATTAAATTTCTTTTTTATGCATTTATCATTATCCCTATTTACTTCATGCATGTGATAATATTTCAAAACATTCTGGTTAATAATTGCAACTTCCTACCACTTCCTTTGCCACGTGAGTGAGGTCACTTCATGTTCAGTAGGGGGGAGGGTTGTCATTCTTGTGTCATTCTTGATTTTTTGATTGGTTTTCAAATGAGTTTTCATCCCTATGTACTATGTAAATAACTAGTGAGAGTTACCTTCCTAATATCTTTTCTTAAGTCAAATCGAGTTAACCCTAAGCAATAAGAGGAATTGCAGAGAAGATAAGAATAGGGGTTAAGTCTAACAAGGTGGAAAAGTGGAATTATACAAAGGATTATAGACATGGGAGATGACTTGGTAAGGAGAAAGCCATCCGTGCACAAGGAGATTCTTGAAGATGTGCTAGTTTTACCGCTCTTCACCAGAGTAGGATGGCTCAAGTACTTATTAAATTTGATAGAGTATGACAATGATATGGCCACAGAGTTTGCAGTTACATTGCAAAGTGACAAAACAGTAGTGAAAGGGTTAATGATTGATGCTTCTAAGGTAGCTATATCCCAAGTGACTGGACTGCCACGCACTGGGTCAGAATACCCAGCCTAAGCTAATGTAGCCACTGCTAAAGAAGAATTTTGCGAGCGAACCGAGCATTTAGAAGCAACAACTCAAGGTACAAAACACCTATCTCTGTCATTTTTCTGGGGCAAATGTGCTACCTATATTATCAGGTGTTTCACTTGTGATGGGAGGTATAATATGTTGTACACTGAGCATTTTAAATTGTTGAACCATCTTCATCATGAGAAATTGGTGAATGTTCTGAACTACCTCTATAACTTCCTAAAGAGAATGGCTTCAGAATACCAGAGGAAGCTAGTAGATACTTTAGTGTCTCATCATTGTCTAATTGCACTACTGGTTAAGAGGAGTTTGCAGATACAATACCCACAAATTGATTGGGAGGCCTTTAAGGATTGTGTTGATATTTACACCTTGTTGGAGCAACCTCATGAGGAGGAAGAGGACCCCCCATACAATGCTAAACCTAAAGATGAACCTGCTCATGAGGAGGAAGAGGAACCCCCATACAATGTTGACCCTAAAGATGAACCTGTTCATGAAGAGCTAAAGGAGGAAAATGTCCCTGAAAATAAACCTAAAGAAACAGGGGAACCTTCATTCTCTCCTTCTAAACATGTGACCCCAAAACTTGTAAGCAAAAAAGGAAAGAAGAAGAAGGAAGGAAAAGATATCAACAAAGAAAAGACAAAAAGGAAAAAGAAAGAAAAATGTCAATACAGGGGAAGCAAAGGAGAAACAGAAGGGGAAAGGTAAAAAGCAGATGAAAAGGGCTGTTGAAAAAGAAACCACTACCTCAAGGAGATCAGGCAAATTAAGGAAACAGAAGGCTGAAGAAAAGATTGTTGAGAAGGGACAAGATTCTGAGGAAAGGGGAAATGCTCCTAGGAATGTTCCTATTGATATACTTGAAGATGATATCTTTGTAAATAAGGATGATGTGAATGTTTCTTTAAAGAAGAAAAGGTATGTTTCTTCTTCTAACTTTGACTCAGAAGATCCATTTATTGCCAAAAAGATGAGGAAGGCAACCCCTAGTAGCCCTGTTAAAGAAATTTTTAATGCTTCTGATAACAATGATGGTGGTAATGTCAATTTTGAACAAAGAAATGAATTGTTAGAAGAAAGAGACCTTTGAAAAGAACTTCAAGAGGCATTGAATAGAATCAAAACCCTAGAAGATCAGGTAAAGAGGTATGAAGAGAAGGAGACAGAAAAAGAAAAGAGGATACAAGAATTAGAGGAGAGGATTCAGACACAGAATCAAGGGTCTAAATTAGATTTGTTAGCACAATTGGTTGTTAGCAATATCATCTCAGATGAGGAGAAGGAACCCCCTCCATCATTTCCTGAGGTAAGAACTCCAACATGCCGTACTACTCTTTCATTGGGTTTTGAGTTGCTAAAAGTCACTAGTAGGTCAAAACAAGACATAGAGAATTGGGATAAAGAAAGGAAAAATTTTAATGAAATAATTGAGAATCAGAATCTTGAAATTAAGAAATTAGAGGCAGAGATGGCAGGCATAATTGATAGGGCCATGGAAATCATTGAATGTAGACCACCTTCAAGGGTTTATGCATTATTTTTAAAGGAGAAATTTCTTAGTTTTGAATTCAATAGATTTGTTAATGACCAACCAGCTCTATAGTCTAGACACAATTTCTTCGGTCATTTTCAAAAGGTTAGTCTAGAACAACAAGATCACCTATGTGAGTTATGTTTGCACAACTACCTAGTGGAGGAAGATACAGAATGGAATCCCTCCATAAATGTTGGAAATTTACACCTGAGAGCAATAGCATCATACCTAAATAATGAAAAGTTGAGAGCAGAATTGATGGATAGGTCTGAATAATATGAGAAGAAGGTATCACTACCAATCAGACAAGAGGCATTTAACCCTGAAGATGTCCACATAAAATGGTACAGACTTCTCTCTCATAAGGACCTAGGAAAAATCATTATGGATTAAGAAAAAGGGATCACAGAAGGATACAGATAATGATGGGATCCATGTTACAAGGTTTTGTTAGATATGTGCAAAGCAGATGGATCAGTTTGACACCTACTCTTCAACAGAAAGAACCTCATTCCTTACATAAATTTATAAATATGTCTGAAATATTACACAGGTACATTCAAATTTCAAAGAATAAAGGTGTGGCATGGTTGCCTCTTACCTACCATCCACCTCTACTCTTATATCCAGTTCCACACTAGACAGGAGAAAAGGGAGAGGAATGCAAGACTGCAGAAGCTATTAGACTACACAGGCTTTCATGCTACAATGGGCTCTATTTGAAACAAGGTGAGGGTGTCAGGGTAGTTATGGACTTGAGGCAAATAGTTTTACATTATAATTCATTTCCCTAGGTATCTGTTTGAGTAATTTTGCTTGAGGGCAAGCAAAAGGTTAGTTGGGGGGAAATGATGGGCTGTAGAATTAGTCTCTTTTAAGCTACATTTTATACTTTAAAGACTTCTTTCATAGCATCCTTTAAGACATTTATCCATGTTTGCACTATGATATGTTGACCTTGTTTATACTTCTAAGACCCGAACTTATAATATTAATATGGAATGTGATGATCATATTATCCAATGCATGAATTAGATATAAATATGTATAAAAGTATAAATGACATGTTTTTATGGTTAGTCATGGAGAATGCTTGTGGTATATGCTTTTGGGAACTAATTCTATGTGCAGAATTGGATGTGTCATGATGAGATCAAGAATTTGTAGCAAGATGCAGACAAATGAGTTAATAGAAGTATGAGTTTCAACGCTAAGAATGCAGAGACAGCTGAAGACAATTATGGAGCATCATGGATAGTAATAAATTAAGGAGTGGATTTGTTTCAAATATGATTATGGATGTTGTTCATGCATCAGAATTCTAATTTGATTTGAATTCTTATTCTTATAGTCAGTTAGAATGAGAAGTGATCTTGACTCCGCGACCTAGTATCTAGGCACGGTGAATGATTAGAGTCAGTTAATTAATAAATAAGGCTCTCTTTCCATTTTGTATAGTAAGGGGAAGATGAGATATATAAGGTAACAAAGTCAAGTTGTTAGGAGTTCATCTTGATTTAGTTATCATTTCCTTTTCTATGTGCAAAGACTCAAGCATGTTACATTTATGGAATACAATTTGGATATGACAGAAAAGATTTCATTGTTGAACAATTTGATATGAGTTGATTATGTGTATGGAATAAGTTAAGCTTTGGTATGTGTTACAAAGATACGTAGAATCTAGATTAGATTTGGTTTTAGTTAAGGAAGACAGTCTCTTGAGCTGGCCAATCAAGATACTGATTCTCTCCCTGTTTATTTTCATTTCAGTTAATGTTGGTTTATTAGTTTTCTGTTAAAACATAATTTGAATTCAATTTAGTATTATGTTTTGATCAAATAGATATAGTTCATGAACAATTGCATATTAGTGTGTTTACAAATCCTCCGGAGGTTAGCAATTAGTTATTTCATTCTTGTCAATTCATTAATTCTACAATTTCCCTGTTGTAATAGTTATCTACAGACCTTGTTGTAGGTACCCGTACCAACTAGAACTTATAGCTATTTTCATTGTTTTGTAATTCTGTCAATTCCAGCAAGGTAGATTTATTTTTTTAAAGTTAAGATAGTATGATTTAGGAACCATATGAGCCCTGAAGGCATCTACTTTGCAAGTACCATCATATGCTTACTCTCCTTGGTCTATAATTCAATGTAGGAATGCATAGTGATAGAGTGGACTATTCAGATAGGTTTTCCCCTGAATTAGTTAAGTCTACAACACATTAGTTTTCCTCTACACCTTTTGCCTTCCAAAAGGAAGAAAGAAGAAAAGTTTAATGGACCTTGGCCTTTGGGCCTTCCACTTTTTTCCTTCCAAAAGGAAGAAGGAAGTAAAGAAAAAATCCTACTTTCCGATGCCTACAACACTTAGAAGAATACTGGCCTCATCAGACTTCAGCTCTCGAGCCTTCATTGTTTCTCCTTAGGCAGACTTCGATCGCCAGGCCTTCCTGTTGCCACTTATTTTGAGGAAGAGAGAAGGCCGCAGGTTTGACTTCCATCCTCTGATAAACTTAGTCAAATAATGAAAATGTCAGGGGGCGGCCCTCGAGCTTTCCACCTACCACCTTCCTTGAAGGGAGGAAGAAGAACCAACCTCCACCATCCATTACCCACTGCATACTTAGAAGAATTTTAAAACAAGTAGATCCCATCAGACTTCGGTCCTTAGGGCTTCTACCTGACACCTACCTTGAAAAATATTGAATGCCATAGGCTTGACCTTGGACCTCTGACAAAGATAGACAAATTTTTAAGAACTTAACACTTAGGCAAATTCTAGCCTTGGAGGATTTCAGAGACAACAAGGAAAGCATGATGGAAGGAGGAAGCCTGAAACTCTGACCTCCGATAAAGGTGAAAAATACAAGGAAACACTTAGAGTTTTTAATACTTAGTCCCTTTTTTAGGTTTCCTACCTTGCATTTTTAAAAGGCAAACACATGAAAACTTATGGAAGGTATCTCTGATCGGTTATAAACTACAAGTTCAACATGGAAGGTATAAAGTGGGATATAAATAGATTTTGGGGTAAAATAGTGCAAGTTGGGAACTAGCTTTTTTAGGTGTCAACACTGTCTATGGTAGATTATTACTGTTGTAATAACTTATTGTAGGTCTTGTGAAGATCTTTCTACTTCTTTGGGCTACACCAACTTCTTGAGTCAAGTTGTGATGATGCCTCAAGCATGCTAGGGTTTTCATGCTCATGGTGACTTCTTTTCTTCATGCTTTGTTCTAGCATTCCTTTCTACTTCAGATTTGCCTCTACCCTCCTAGGGCACACACTCTTTGAGATCTTATAATTGCTATTGTGGAGGTGTAAACACCATTCAAGGAGCTTGACTTAGGAAATCTCCTAAATAGCACACAACCATTTTCCTTCTTGTGTGTGCACAGGTAGCATCTGGAAGAATCTGTAGAAAATAAGTTACAGGAAGTAAGAACACAAAAGGGTGAAGACACGAGAAAATTAACATTATAGAAAACCCTAATTAGGGTCTAGGGCACCCAATCACCCTAGTCCTTCTAGGCTCCCAAATCTAGATCTAGGTTCTACTCTACCCTTTGATCCCCACTGTGGTGTTAGATTTTTGATATTTGTTTCTGACAGTTGTATTTTCACATATCTTGCTTAAATAGGGTTTCTACTAAATGCCCTAGCTTGATTTGTTGGATTTGGTTGATTCTCCTCTATACAAAAAATGGACAAAACCCTTGTAGTTTGGTTGTCCTTATTGGGTAGAAGCCAAGCTCAGTTTGTGTTTTAATGTTAGATAGAATAGGGTTTTGACCTAGTTTAATCTCTTAGGCTAGGTCTCTCTTTTCTACTAAATATTTTGGTGAACCTAACATATCTTGCAATTTTGCATCTTCTTGCTTTATATATACAATCTTTTCTACCCTATATCTTATTAGCTTACATTCATTCATCATTTTGCATAGTTACATAGCTTATTTTATCATTATTTCATTGTTAGGGTTTACAAAACCTTGCATTTCTAGAAAATCTAGCTAATCTTCAACCTTGGGTTTGTAGATTAGTGAGTTGTTTTTGATCTTATTGCATTGTTAGGTTGGTTAAAGTGATTTAATTTTTTGTACCTTATCATTCATAGTGTTTAGAACATTCTTGCATCTTTGCATTTGAAATTAGAAAATCAATTATTTGATGAAGAGGTAGAAAAAAACATATTTGTCACATGGTCTATATTTCATAAGTTTATATCATCATAAAATGATATAAATTTCTGATTTTAGCATCATATCTAATTGGTATTACATCATTTAATCATTTTCCTAGTGATATATTTGTTCCAAGGTGTGCACCCTTGGTCTCCTTGTGTTGTGTAGTGCATCGCTTGGGTTTGTGACAAGACTTAACCACCTCCTGTGGATTCATTAACAATGGCGGTTGTATTGAGCATTAACAAGTCAATCTTTTGGTCAACGACAATTGCCTTTGCAATAATATTTTGTATTTTAACTTATTCATTGTTAGGGTTTTCAAAATTTTACATTTTTGGAAAAACTAGCTAGTCTTGCACCTAGGGTGTGTTGATTAAAACTCTTGTTCCATATTTTACTGATGATAATTAGTAGTCAAATCTGATTTTACATCACTGTATAATTTCATAAATATGATTTGTGTTCAAAAAGCATCCTTGCATCAAAGAATTTTGGCTTAGGAAATAAGAATTTAAGATCTAGGGTTTTGTTGGCAAACCCTAGCTAGTCTTGCATTTAGTGCATCATAATCAAGACAAAGTTCTCTAAATCTATGTTGCATTTAAGTGGATAAATCATTTAGGCACTTCTTTTGCACATACTACACATCTTAAATTGTAAGATTTAGTTCTTGTGGTTACCAAGAATATCACATTTTTGGAAGACCCTGCTTCTCTTGAACTTGTAGCTCATTGAATTGCAATCTTATTTTGATATTGGTGGTACTTGATTGATGAACAAATATGATTATACATTGTTGTTCCATATCATATTCTCATATTGTAGACAAGACATTTCATTATGGACTCTTCTTGTTGTTCCTCTTTGGAATCTTTGTATGCATACATTATAGATTTTAAATTTTTTTCTAAATTCATTAATATGCATCCTTATGTTTTAGATCATATAGAATTCATGTATGATATTGATATTTATACATGTTCCATATATGATATTCTTTGTTATATATCTGATTTTGATAGCTTCATGACTCTCATGGGTGTGTATCCTTCGATATTAGAAGATCTCACTGAATTCATCTCCATGAATTGTCATGAGAAAGATGATGGTGATAGTTCCTCTACTACAATTCATGATAATATCTGTTGGCAAGAGACACTATATGGATTCATGATTGTTGTCATTGATGGCAACAAAGTTCATCCCACACATCCACAGGACATGGTGTGTCTCTACCGGAAGTCAGAGTGAAGAATGTGGTGATCCGGTAAACAAGAACAGAGCATGTGGCAAGGTCTGACAGACAGGTCCGGATCTCTCAGAGGAAGTATCTTGGTGAAGTGCAGATTTGGGGAAGTCAAGAGGACTACCTTGAGTGATAGATTCCAAGGATTTAGCCTCCAGTGATAGATGAGAAAAAAATATGAATACTTGAGTACCGGGTTCCTGAGTGACAGTATGAATAGAGGAAGAACTGACTGGCAGAACATCAGACATTATTCTGGATGTGTTACTAATGATGGAAAAGGTTCTTAAGGCATAAGTTATGTTTGGTCGACATGATTGATGACTTCTACAAGTATATGATTGATCTGCATTACTTGATGTGCAAGGATTCAACCGACATATCAGAGTTTGTGAAAAGATTGACTATTCCGGGTGCCGACTAGAAAGGTGGTGAAATCACTTGTGTGGATATATATACAAGATGGATTCAGTTGTGAGAGGTATTGTTCTTGTAAGTGATGTGTGAATAAAAGTAGAAAAGCAGAGCAGAAGCAGTAAGGAAGGTCTGGTATGTGAAAGAAAGTAGGTTAAAGAAGAGGAAAGATGAAATGTAGCAGATCAGTGTACTGAGCCTAACTGGAACTAAACTTCAGCACATGTAGATGCTCCCAAATCAGTTCAAGTATTGTATAACACTCTTTTTGTAGACAGTGAGTCTCTTGTAGGTAGTGTGCCTCTTGTGAGCAGTGTGCTCGGGCAGTGAGCCCTAATTGGCAAGTGCCATTTTGTTTTTCTATTCTTCTAACAGAGAATACAATCTTGGGTTAATCACCCCATGGTTTTCTCTCTTAACAGGGTTTCCACGTCAAAAATATTGTGTCATGTGTATTTCCATTTCATGGTTATATTTGCTTGTTTGAATTAATGTTACATTGATTGTCAATAAAGTTCAGAAAGCAGAAATAATTAGGATAACTTATTCACCCCCCTCTCAGTTATCAACAATTGGTATCAAAGCCAAGTTCCTCTTAATAGAGTCTAATAGCTTGAGGAAGATCTGGGAATTCAAATGGATGCATATGGTTTAAAGGAGCAACTCAAGACCACCCTTGAAGATCTTGAGTAGTCAAACTCTAAAGTCAATGAATTAAAGGAAAGACTCAAACAGGCTGATGATTTTATGAGAGAACTAAAAGACAAATTAAGTCTCTGTATGAAAAAGAGAAAAGAGCTGCTTCAACAATTGGCAAGACAAGGTGAAGCAAATGATGCAAATGAAGAGCTGAATGAGAAAACCAAGTTATGTGAAAAGTTATCAAAAGAAATCATTATGGTAAGACATGAAATGGAATTAGGAGTTATGAAGTTTACCCAAGAAGTTGAAGAGAAAAAAACTGAAGACAATCTAAGACAATCTCTCAAAGAGAAATCAGAAGATTGCCACCAAATGGATAGAATTATCAGACATCTTGAATTTGATCTTGAAGATGCTAAAGAAAATGAAGAAAAACTTGAGGATCAAATTGTCTCTCTCAAAAGGGATCTTCAAACAGCAAATGAATATAAAGAGAAATTCAAGATAAGTTTTGCTCAACTTGAAGTTCTTCTTGGAAGTCAAAAGAGGGTAGATGACAAGTGTGGTTTGGGATATGAGAAAGGAGAAAGCTCCGGATCCGGTCAGAAGAATTTTGGATCAGAAAATCCAAGGAACAGGCCTAGAAGACCTCCGGTAAGACAACCCAATGCTCAAAGATATCCATCCTTCAATGGATACTGCCATAGCTACAATCACTTTGGTCACAAAGCTAATCAGTGCAGAAAGAGAATAAATCAGACTAATTCATCCTTCTCTGGACAGTGTTTTAACTGCAAAAGGTATGGTCACAAATCTCATGAATGCAGAAATATGCAAATGAACAAATCATTCAATGGTAGATGCTTTGCATGCAATAGAATAGGTCATATGGCTAATCAATGTAGATCTAGAGGATATCAATCAAATATGCAAAGAAATGTTGTTTGCCAAATTTGCAATAGAACCGGTCATATTGCAAAATTCTGTAGAAGCAAGAATCAGGACAAAAGAGGTCTGGTATATCATAATCAGAATCAAGATAAGGGGAAACAAAAAGTGAATGTGGATGAAGTTAAAAGTGAGATGAACAAGATTTGGGTAAAGAAAAGTACAGAGAATGTAGAGGTTGGATCCGCACCAGACTCTGGTGCTGATATTCCTTCTAGAAATTAAAAAGTGAGCTCTGGCTCAGGGGGAGACACAAAGAAAACCTTGTTCCCCCAGCCAGTCAATTGGTGCCGAAACTGGCACAAGAAGAGCTGCGGATTAAAGGATCCATAAGGGAAGCATCCAAACAAATTGTGGTTAAGATTTGGAAGATCCGCAAAATGTTTAAAGATCAGGATTGATCCGGTTCTTCAAGTCATCCGAATAAGGCAAACCGGAATAATTTAGGTCGAGCATTTATTGCAACCTGACATTAGGGTTCACGGAGCAATATAAGGGTTTTCTCATTAATCACTTATTCATTCTACATTCAAGAAGAAATGAAAAGTGGAGCTCTGCAACAAAATTCCTCAAGTTCATCGAAGATTGTTTGCAGAAGTTAATTCATCTAGAAATCAATCCGGCCATCTCCATGAAACCGAAAGGTGCAAAAGGTATTTTCTGTTTTTCAATATCTCACTGCAAATATTTTGAAAGATGGATACTCTGAATATAGTAAAGATTTCTGATAGACCTCGTCCCACATTTAAGAAACATCCATACAAATCCTTCGAGGTAGATCCCCTAGGAGCATTTTCCAGTGTTCTGCATGGCGTATTGCATATAGAAGACATTAGGGTTTACATACATGCGAATATTGAAGAGTTTGGGGAATTCAAACTAAGAGATATATATCACAAACAACTGTTAGATGATTCGTTTAAGCTCAAACCCCAATACAAGGGCCTCCGGAATAAGCACTTTGCACAATACATACATTTCCCCTATTTTACTGAGGATGAATGGGTTAGGTACATTTTGAGCAGAATACATGACAACTTCATGTGGTTAAATGGACCATTCAAAATCACAAAAGATGCCATTAGGGCAGTTACCGGATTACACTCATCCAGTGGGATTCCTGTTCTTAAATCTGTGAAGAATCAAACTATGGGTGAGGCTACTGGATCCAAGTTTGACAAAAAAGCAATGACAATAGATGACATCTCTGATCCGGATGTCAAGTTTGCCTCCATGATCATTGGTTATAAAATCTATCATTCTAGCAGGGAAAATTCTATACCTAGAACTGCCATCTACACTGCTTATGAAATGCTAAGAAAGGATGCAGACTATGATCTTTGTCAGCTTCTGTTGAACCAACTCTTGGAGAATCTGCAGAAAATAAAGAAAGATAAAAAGAATTCATTCAAGTATGGTGGATTAATATTGTGCTTATTTTTCTACTTTATGAATGAGCTTCCCAGATCTAGTGGCTGGGTGTGGTAGAATGATAGGCCAATAGCTATCCAAATCAGAGATTATTTGCATGGACTTGGTGATAACAAAGCACAAAATATAGCTTTATGGGGATACTTCAAGAACTTTCAGAACATGATGCAAGCAAGAGAAAGGATTCCCCAGTCTCTTGTTGAGAAATACAAAGACACAATTTGTTTTATGGTAGAGATTGATCAGTGCCTAATGGAGGCAGTAGAACCAAGAACTGTATGGATCATGCCCATGGGGTATGAAGTTGATGAACAAATTGTGGAGCTGCATGTTCAACACATGCTAAGTCAGCCAAAGGATCCAAAGGCAGAAAGGTTTGGAACCTTTGAGGAGCTGAGTGTAAAGATTCATTTGGAACTCAAAGAACCAGAGATCAAGAGGAAGGTGAGAAAAGAAGTAGAAAATGTTGCCAAAGGCCTTGGCATCTCAAAGGAGGCACTTGATGCCAACAGGGAAAAGAGGCAAAAGGTTGAGGAAGAGAAGAAAGAGGTAGAAAAGAAAAGTGAGGAAAGTGCTCCGGTAGAAACTTCCACCCAGACCAGATCATCAAAGAGATCAGCACCTGTCCCTACTAAAAGCTCAAAACTGGAAGTCCAAGCATTCAGCAAAGGAGAGAAAATATCAAAGACAAAAGCCACAAGGGCTTATGCAAGTCAAAGAGATGAAGAAGAAACTGAATCAGATGAGGGGATAAAGGAAATAAAGAAGTAGAAGAAGAAAGGATCCGGTAAACCTTCCACAGGTCAAGACAAGGAAGAAATGGCAGAGGAATTTGTTGAAAAGCCCACCTTGTCTTTAGAAAGTGTAATCAAATCAGTCACTGTGGATGGAAACCTTCAACCAATGGTGGAATTCTATGATGATTACAATGAGGCTAACCAAAAGATCCTGCAAGAAGCTACAGTCAAGTATCTAAACATATATAATAAGGCCTTCATTGAAATTATATCTCTTATTCCTAAGAGCCTAGAAAAGGAGTTAGAAATGAGAAAGTCCAATGCCATGGCAAAAGACCTTGAGATCTGGGAACAGATAGCTATTCAGCTATATCCTTCAATCGATCCCAAGACAATGAATATGGTATTCAAGGATTGCAAGGATGAGTTCAGGAGCAAAGCAAGGATGAATCAACTTATGCTTGGTGAGACCGACAAGGTAGCCAAGGACACAGAAGAGATTCTCTGAAAAGCCTTCAAAAGATTCAATCTTCCTATCATAGAGGACTTGGGTGCTGACCCCTCGGTCACAAATATTGTAGAAGAGCTCTCTGAGAAAATAACAGAAGAAGTTATGGATACCGGTGCAGAAACAACTAAGGACTTGGAATCCTCTGCTTTGGAATAGACTAACATCTCTCCTCCAGTTTCCCCTGCTGACTCCAGATCCAAAGGAGAAGAAAGAGTAAAGGAGAAAGAAGCAGAGGTGAAGGGAAAAGAAGATATCAGTGCAAAGGTTGTGGAAGGAGAGAAAGCTCCAAAAGACAGTTCAGTGACTGCAGAAGAAAAGAAAAATTTGTCTCTGGCAAGAGACACTACAGAATCAGTAAAGGACTTTTTGATAAAAGCATCTATGGAGATTGATGAACCGGATCTATTAAAAGGGCCTTTGGACTTTGACTCTCTATCTCCGGTGCAAACAATGAAGATAGCTTCATTTGCAAATGTGAAGGCCAAAGAGAAGCTACTGAAACCTTGTTGATAACTGAGAGGGGGGGGTGAATCAGTTATCCTAATTATTTCCGTTTTTGAACTTTATTGTTAATTAATGCAGCATTGAATCAAACACAAAAACATTGCCATGAAATAAGAAACACATGACACAGTATTTTTGACGTGGAAACCCTGTTAAGGGAGAAAACCACGGGGTGATTAACCCAAAAATTATTCTCTGTTAGAAGAATAGGAAATTACAAAAATGGCACTTGCCAATTAGGGCTCACTGCCCGAGCACACTGCTCACAAAGAGGCCCACTGCCTACATGGAGACACACTATCTACAAAGTGATAAGAATCACAGTCTTGAACTGATTGGAAGCATCTGCATATGCTGGAGTTCAGTTCCGGTTAGGCTCAGTACACTGATCTGCTGCACTTCATCTCTCCTCTGTTCTTTATTCTGCTATCCTTTCACATACCGGATCTTTCTTGCTACTTCTGCTCTGTTCTGCACTTATTCGCATATACCTTCACACAATCACACTCTTCACAACTAAATCCATCCTCTATATATATCCGCATAAGTAATTTCATCACCTTTCTAGTCGGCATCCGGAACAGTCTAGTTTCTTACAAACTCTGTTCTGTCGGCTGAATCCTTGCTCACCAAGCAATGCGGATCAAGCATATACTTGTAGATATCATTAATCATGTCGGCCAAACATGATTCATGCCTTCACTACCTTTATCATCAACAGTAACACATCCGGAAAGTAGTCTGATACTCTGTCAGTCAGTTCTTCCTCTGTTTTCACTGTCTCTCAGGAATCCGGTACTCAACTATTCATATCTTTTTCTTTGTCCACCACCGGAGGCTAAATCCTTGGAATATACCACTCAAGGTAGTCCTCTTGACTTCCCCAAATCCGCACTGCACCAAGACACTTCCTCTGAGAGATCCGGACCAATCTGTCGGACCTTGCCACATGCTCTGTTCTTGTTCACCGGACCACAACAATCTTTATTCTGACTTCCGGTAGAGACACACCATGACTTGCGGATATGTGGGATGACCTTTGTTGCCATCAATGACAACAACCATGAATCCATATAGTGTCTCTTGCCAACAATCTCCCCCTTTGGCATTGATGGCAACACTTAGTGAAAAATGACTAAGTGTTTACACTATGCTCCCCCTTTGCTGATGCTCTGTCTTTATATACAATTTCTGGAACTCCCCCTTAGTTGGATTCCTCATTTTTCACAGCTCCTCACTCCCCCTTTGACATCAATGGCAAAGGGTAGGGTCCGCACACCAAAATTTTCAAAAATTTTCTATACATAGCCGCATATTTACATACTCACATATACTGAAGAATGTCTGCAAAGGATGTCTTCAATTGGATCAGTTCTGTAGCCCAACTTTGCTTCATTCTATCCAAAATTGAGATGTGACCACTCAACAAAAATGCAAAAGCTTCTGCCCTCTTGAGATCTGTCGGATCATTTGTTTGGGCGGTGGTCTGAGCATCACTGATGGCCTCATGCATAGTTTCTAACTTAGGGATTATAATCCTTCTAAGTTCTCCCATCCGGTTAGTGATATTCTTCCTTTCCTTCTCAAGATTCTTTATTTCATTCAAGACTGCAATAGTCTGACATTCTTGATTTATTATGGAGGAAGAGAGAGGATCAAAACTTTGAGATAAACTTTGTAGCTTGTCCTGTTCCTCTTTTATTTTCTTATCAATTGCTGTTGTTGCCTTTGACCAGGATATACAAAATTTGTAAATGTCACCGCCATCCTTAAGAGCATTTTCTAAGCTCTTTATTCCAATACTCATATTTCTCCTATCGTTAGAGATTAATCCTAATACTTCTGAAAATCTTTTATCCAAAAATTCCTTCCGGACCTTTTCTTCAGCAGATTTTTCTAGAGATTCAAAATGTGTACTAACACTGCTGACTAAGGTTTTGAGATTACCGGAAGAGGAGGCTGTGGGATCCTTTTGAAAAGATGGCATGATCTTTTCTAGCACTCCAGATGCTACCTCCATAAGCTCACAGTCTTCCATGTGAGATTTCAGCAGTTTCTCTTTGACTTTCTCATTTGCAAATGAGGCTATTTTCATTGTTTGCACCGGTGACAAAGAGTCAAAATCTAATGGTCCTTTTAGCAGGTCCGGTACATCAATTTCTATAGTGGCTTTTGTCAGGAATTCTTGAACAGTTTGTGCAGTGTCTCTTGCCGGAGACAGATGTTTCTTCTCTTCTGCAGTTTTGTCCTTTTGAATCTTTTCTCCTTCCTTACTCTTACCACTTTCAGTCGTGGTTTTCTCTGTTGGGGTGCTGTCAACCTCTTTTTCTTTAACTGCTGCTTCTTTCTCCTGTAGTTTCTCTTCTTCTTGGGATCCGAAGACTGTAGGGGAAACCGGAGGAGAGATGTTAGTCTGTTCAGGGCCCACTTCTTCCGGAGCAGATGATTCCAAATCTACAGCTGTTTCTGCACCTAAGTCCTCTACAACAGGAAGATTGAACCTTTTGAAGGCCTTCCGGAGGATCTCTTCTGTCTCTTTGGCCACTTTGTCAGTCTCACCAAGCATGAGTTGATTCATCATGGCTTTACTTCTGAACTCATCTTTGCAGTCTTTGAAGATTATGTTCATTGTCTTGGGATCAATTTGAGGATATAGCTGAATAGCTATTTGCTCCCGGATCTCAAGATCTTTTGCATGAGCATTATTCTTTCTTATTTCTAATTCCTTTTCTAGGCTTTTAGGAATAAGAGATATGATCTCAATGAAAGCCTTATTGTATATATTCAGATATTTGACTGTGGCTTCCTGCAGAGTCTTTTGGTCAGCCTCATTGTGGTCATCATAAAATTCAGTCATTGGTTGAAGGTTTCCATCCACCGTAACTGACTTGATTACACTCTCTAGAGACAGAGTGGGCTTTTCAACAGATACCTCTGCCATTTCATCCTTGTCTTGGCCTGTGGAGGGTTTACCGGATCCTTTCTTCTTCTGCTTCTTTATTTCTTTTACTCCCTCATCTGACTCTATTTCCTCTTCATCCTTTTGGCTTTCATAAGCCCTTGTGGCTTTTGTCTTAGATCTTTTACCAGATGCCTGGACTTCTGGTTTTGAGCTTTTGGTTGTGGGAGGTGCAGATCTTTTTGATGATCTGGTCCAGGTGGAAGTTTCAACCGGAACACTTTCTTTACTTTTCTTTTCTTCCTCAGCCTTCCTCCTCTTTTCCCGGCTGGCATCAAGTGCCTCTTTTGAGATGCCTAGGCCTTGAGCAATATGCTCTACTTCTTTTCTCACCTTTCTCTTTATCTCAGGTTCCCTGAGTTCTACATGGATCTTTACACTCAGCTCCTCAAAGGTTCCAAACCTTTCTGCCTTTGGATCTTTGGGCTGACTTAGCATGTGTTGAACATGCAGCTCCACTATTTGTTCATCCACTTCATACCCCATGGGCATGATCCATACAGTTCTTGGTTCTACTGCCTCCATTAGACACTGATCTATTTCTACCATGAAGCATACTGTGTCTTTGTACTTTTCAACGAGGGATAGGGGTATTCTTTCTCTTGCATGCATCATGCTTTGGAAGTTCTTGAAGTATCCCCATAGAGCTGTGTTTCTTGCTTTAGCATCCCCAAGTCCATGCAAATAGTCTCTGATTTGGATGGCAACCGGTCTGTCATTCTGCCATATCCATCCACTGGATCCGGGAAGCTCGTTCATGTAGTAAAAGAAGAGACAAAGGATCAGATTGCCATACTTGAAGGAGTTTTTCTTGTCCTTCTTAATCTTCTACAGATTTTCAAAGAGTTGGTTTACAAGAAGCTCACACAAGTCATAGTCTGCATTCTCCTTTAACATTTGATAGGCTGTGTAGATTGCAGTTCTCGGTACTGAATTTTCCCTACTGGAGTGATAGATTTTGTAACCAATTATCATAGATGCAAATTTGACATCCGGTTCAGTGATGTCATCAACTGTCATAGCTCTCTTGTCAAACTTGGATCCGGTTGCATCACTAACTGTCTGATTTTTGATAGATTTGAGAATAGGTAATCCACCGGATGAGTGCAGACCGGTTACAGCCCTAATTGCATCTTTGGTGATCTTGAAGGGCTTGTTCAACCATAGGAAGTTGTCATGTACTCTACTTAGTACATACCGGACCCATTCATCTTCTTCAAAACAGGGGAAATGAATGCACTGTGCAAAGTGTTTGTCCCGGATGGCTTTGTACTGAGGTTTGATCTCAAAGGAGTCATCTATCAATTGTTTGTGATAGATATCCATCAGTTTTGATTCTCCAAAGTCTTCAAGATTCGCATGGATGTAAACCCTAATATCTTCCGTGTGCAATACACCATGAGGAACACTAGAGAAGGCTCCTAGTGGATCTACCTCCAAGGATTTGTAAGGATGTTTCTTAAATTCAGGTCGGGGCCTATCTGAGATTTTCACTATATTTGGAGTAGCCAATTCTTCAAAGATTTGCAGTGAGATAATGAAAACGGAGAATACCTTATGCGCCTTCGGTTTGCATGGAGTGGTTGGATTGATTTCTTTATGCAATGACTTCGGCAGGAGATCTTTGGTGTGCTTGATGAATCTTGTTGCAGAGCTCCACTTTTCGCTTCTTCTTGAGTGCAGAATGAGCAAATGCTTTTTGAGAAATCCCTTATATTGCTCCGCAAACCCTAATATCTGATGGTAATAAATGCTCGACCTATATTATTCCAGTTTGCCTTATCCGGATAGCTTGGAGTATCCCGAATCAGTCCTGATCTGTGAACATCATCCGGATCTTTCAATCATGAATAAATCGAGGTGACACATTACAAGAACATCCCAAACACTCTGTCCAATCCGCAGAATAAGACAATGCACTTCCGGATCTCTCCGGATCTTTTTGTAATCCTCTGTCATACCGGAGCATCTCCCGGAATAGGTCTTACTTGATCGATCACAGCTTCTTCATATCTCCATGCGGACCTCTGAAATCTTATCTGGATCATCTCAAGACTTATATCTTTAAACCCTTTACTCCGCATCTTGTGCCACATCCGGCACCACTTGATTGGCTGGGGGAACAGGATTTTCTTTGAGTCTCCCCCTGAGCCAGAGCTCACTTTTTAATTTCCGAAAGAAATATCAGCACTAGAGTCTGGTGCGGATCCAACCTCTACATTCTCTAAACTTTTCTTCACCCAAATCTTGCTCATCTAATTCCTAACTTCATCCGCATTCATCTTTTGTTTACCCTTGTCTTGATTCTGATTATACACCGGACCTCTTTTGTCCTGATTCTTGCTTCTGCAGACTTTAGCATTATGACCGGACCTATTACAGATTTGGCAAATAACATTTCTTTGCATATTTGACTGATAACCTCTTGATTTGCATTGATTAGCCATATGACCTACTCTATTGCATGTAAAGCATCTACCTTTGAATGAATTGTTTACTTGCATATTTCTGCATTCATGGGATTTGTGTCCATACCTTTTGCAGTTAAAGCACTGTCCGGAGAAGGATGAATTAATCTGATTCATTCTCTTTTTGCACTGATTAGCTTTGTGACCAAAGTGGTTGCAGCTGTGGCAGTATCCATTGAAAGATGGATATCTTTGAGCATTGGGCTGTCTTACCGGAGGTCTTCTAGGTCTATTCCTTGGATTTTCTAATCCAAAATTCTTTTGACCGGATCCGGAGCTTTCTCCTTTCTCATATCCCAAACCATACTTGTCATCTATCCTCTTTTGACTTCCAAGAAGAACTTCAAGTTGAGCAGAACTTATCTTGAATTTCTCTTTATATTCATTTATTGTTTGAAGGTCTCTTTTGAGAGAGGCAATTTGATCCTCAAGTTTTTTTTCATTATCTTTGGCATCTTCAAGATCAGATTCAAGATGTCTGATAATCCTGTCCATCTGGTGGCATTCTTCTGATTTTTCTTTAAGAGATTGTCTTAGATTGTCTTCAGCTTTTCTTTTTTCTTCAATCTCTTGAATAAATTTTATAGTTCCTGATTCCATTTCATGTCTTAACATAATGACTTCTTTTGATAACTTTTCACATAACTTGGTTTGCTCAGTCAATTCTTCATTTGTATTGCTTTCTTCACTTTGTCTTGCCAATTGTTGGAGCAGCTCCTTTCTCTTTTTCATAGAGAGACTTAATTTGTCTTTTAATTCTCTCATGAATTCATCAGCCTGTTTGAGTCTTTCCTTTAATTCATTGACTTCAGAATTTGACTGTTCAAGATCCTCAAGGGTAGTCTTGAGTTGCTCCCTTAAACCATATGCATCCATTTGAACTCCCAGATCTTCCTCAAGCTGTTAGGCTCTATTAGGAGGAACTTAGCTCTGATACCAATTGTTGATAACTGAGAGGGGGGGGTGAATCAGTTATCCTAATTATTTCCGTTTTTGAACTTTATTGTTAATTAATGCAGCATTGAATCAAACACAAAAATATTGCCATGAAATAAGAAACACATGACACAGTATTTTTGACGTGGAAACCCTGTTAAGGGAGAAAACCACGGGGTGATTAACCCAAAAATTATTCTCTGTTAGAAGAATAGGAAATTACAAAAATGGCACTTGCCAATTAGGGCTCACTGCCCGAGCACACTGCTCACAAAGAGGCCCACTGCCTACAAGGAGACACACTATCTACAAAGTGATAAGAATCACAGTCTTGAACTGATTGGAAGCATCTGCATATGCTGGAGTTCAGTTCCGGTTAGGCTCAGTACACTGATCTGCTGCACTTCATCTCTCCTCTGTTCTTTATTCTGCTATCCTTTCACATACCGGATCTTTCTTGCTACTTCTGCTCTGTTCTGCACTTATTCGCATATACCTTCACACAATCACACTCTTCACAACTAAATCCATCCTCTATATATATCCGCATAAGTAATTTCATCACCTTTCTAGTCGGCATCCGGAACAGTCTAGTTTCTTACAAACTCTGTTCTGTCGGCTGAATCCTTGCTCACCAAGCAATGTGGATCAAGCATATACTTGTAGATATCATTAATCATGTCAGCCAAACATGATTCATGCCTTCACAACCTTTATCATCAACAGTAACACATCCGGAAAGTAGTCTGATACTCTGTCAGTCAGTTCTTCCTCTGTTTTCACTATCTCTCAGGAATCCGGTACTCAACTATTCATATCTTTTTCTTTGTCCACCACCGGAGGCTAAATCCTTGGAATATACCACTCAAGGTAGTCCTCTTGACTTCCCCAAATCCGCACTGCACCAAGACACTTCCTCTGAGAGATCCGGACCAATCTGTCGGACCTTGCCACATGCTCTGTTCTTGTTCACCGGACCACAACAATCTTTATTCTGACTTCCAGTAGAGACACACCATGACTTGCGGATATGTGGGATGACCTTTGTTGCCATCAATGACAACAACCATGAATCCATATAGTGTCTCTTGCCAACAAACCTCACATGGAAGACTGTGAGCTTATAGAAGTAGCATCCAGAGTTTTGGAAAAGATCATGCCATCTTTTCAGAAGGATCCCACAGCCTCCTCTTCCGGTAATCTCAAAACTCTAGTCAGTAGTGTTAATACACATTTTGATTCTCTAGAGAAGTCAGCTGAAGAAAAGGTCCGGAAGGAGTTTTTGGATAAGAGATTCTCTGAAGTACAAGAGTTGATCATTAATGATAGGAGAAATATGAATATTGGGATAAAGAGCTTAGAAAATGCTCTTAAAGATGGTGGTGAAGTATACAAATTTTGTATTTCCTAGTCCAAAGCAACAGTAGAGATTGAGAAGAAAATAAAAGAGCAAGAGGATAAACTACTAAGTTTGTCTCAAAGTTTTGATCCTCTCTCTTCCTCCATAGTAAATCAAGAGTGTCAGACTATTGCAATCACAAATGCAATAAAGAATTTTGAGAAGGAAAGGAAGAACATAATTAGCCGGATGAGTGAACTTAGAAGGATTATTATCCCTAAGTTAGAGGCCATGCATGAGGCCATAAGTGATGCTTAGACTACTGCCCAAACCAGTGATCCGACAGATCTTAAGAGGGCAAAAGCTTTTGCATTCTTGTTGAGTGGTCACATCTCAATTTTGGATAGAATGAAGCAAAGTTGGGCTGCATAACTCATCCAATTGAAGACATCTTTTGCAGACATTCTTCAGTTTATGTATGTAATATGCGGCTAAGTATGGTTAAATTTTTGAAAATTTTGGTATGTGGACCCTACCCTTTGCCATTGATGTCAAAGGGGGAGTGAGGAGCAGTGAAAAATGAGGAATCCAACTAAGGGGGAGCTCTAGAAAATGTATATAAAAATAGAGTATCAGCCAAGGGGGAGCATAGTGTAAACACTTAGTCATTTTTCACTAAGTGTTGCCATCAATGCCAAAAGGGGAGATTGTTGGCAAGAGACACTATATGGATTCATGATTGTTGTCATTGATGGCAATAAAGTTCATCCCACACATCCACAGGACATGGTGTGTCTCTACCGGAAGTCAGAGTGAAGAATGTGGTGATCCGGTAAACAAGAACAGAGCATGTGGCAAGGTCTAACAGACAGGTCCGGATCTCTCAGAGGAAGTATCTTGGTGAAGTGCAGATTTGGGGAAGTCAAGAGGACTACCTTGAGTGATAGATTCCAAGGATTTAGCTTTCGGTGATAGATGAGGAAAAAGATATGAATACTTGAGTATCAGGTTCCTGAGTGACAGTATGAACAGAGGAAGAACTGACTGGCAGAACATCAGACATTATTCCGGATGTGTTACTGATGATGGAAAAGGTTCTTAAGGCATAAGTTATGTTTGGCCGACATGATTGATGACTTCTACAAGTATATGCTTGATCCGCATTACTTGATGTGCAAGGATTCAATTGACAGATCAGAGTTTGTGAAAAGATTGACTATTCCAGGTGCCGACTAGAAAGGTGATAAATCACTTGTGCGGATATATATACAAGATGGATTCAGTTGTGAGAGGTATTGTTCTTGTAAGTGATGTGTGAATAAAAGTAGAAAAGCAGAGCAGAAGTAGTAAGGAAGGTCCGGTATGTGAAAGAAAGCAAGTTAAAGAAGAGGAAAGATGAAGTGCAGCAGATCAGTGTACTAAGCCTAACTGGAACTGAACTCCAGCATATGTAGGTGCTCCCAAAATAGTTCAAGTATTGTATAACACTCTTTTTGTAGACAGTGAGTCTCTTGTAGGCAGTGAGCCCTAATTGGCAAGTGCCATTTTGTTTTTCTATTCTTCTAATAGAGAATACAATCTTGGGTTAATCACCTCGTGGTTTTCTCCCTTAATAGGGTTTCCACGTCAAAAATATTGTGTCATGTGTATTGCCATTTCATGGTTATGTTTTCTTGTTTGAATTAATGTTACATTGATTGTCAATAAAGTTCAGAAAGCAGAAATAATTAGGATAACTGATTCACCCCCCCTCTCAGTTATCAACAAATATCATCAACATCACCTCTAAAGCATATGACTTAGCCTTGCCTACATCACCCTATGCTTTAGATCCCTCTCCCAAAAGTGTAGACATTTTTGCGCAAGAGGATGAGATCATTGATACATTTCTTAATATAACTCTACCTTATCTTCATTCTAATGCTCTCCTTTCAAAAGATGAAGCATTAGTGGATGATGATTCTTCTCTTATAATGGATCCTCCATGGGAAGATATTTGGTATTCATCACAAAAAGATATCAATTCTATCATCATTAACAAGCTTATTCTGTCCACTACGGGGATATTGAAAAAGTGCATTAATGTTCCTAAATTCATTATGCATGAGGAACCTAATCCGCCTCCTTTATCTAAACCTATGATTACAGTTCGAGGTGTTCCAAAACCATCTTGACCTCCTAGTTACCTTCTCAATATAGAAAAGAAAATTACTCAAAGAAATCAAGGTGTTCAAAATGTGTTGCAACATTATAATGTGATTGCTCACACATACAACACTGTAATAACAAGCAAAGTAAGCAAGCATCGAGTGTGCCCACTTCTCTTCCACCTTCTCAACCTTTTCTTCCCCAAGCTCCTCATCTTTCTCAACATATTGGTAAAGAATATGATCTTGTCGAGCAGCTCCACACTACTCCAACTAAGATCTCTCTATGTGATTTAATACAAACATCACCTACATACCACAAAATGCTCCAAGAGGCCCTACAAAAGGTAGTTGTTCCACCTTCTGCTAGACCGAATGGTGTAGTATCTCTATTTAGTTGTATCAACAACATGAATTACCTCCCATAGAGGTGCAAAACCAATATGAGCCTCTCATGATATCTGTTATTATTAATAAATTAAGGGTAAGATGCACTTTGATTGATGGTGGATATGGTCTTAATGTTTGTGGCATAGACTTGTTACATAAACTCAATGTTGATACATCTTTCATCAAACTAGATAAACTCAATATTTGTGGCTTTAATAATGTTGGTAAACAATCATTAGGTACAATCACCTTAAATATTAAGGTTGGACTTGTGACATTGCCTACCTTTATCTATATCATGCCTAATTCTCTTTCATACAGTCTTCTTCTTGGTAGACTGTGGATTCATACCATGGGGGCAGTTCCACCTACCCTTCATCATTCAATAAAGTTCATTTTTGAAAACAAACTCTATTTGGTTGAAGATGATTTAGTTCTAGAAAATTGCTCACAAATGGAAGTGCAAAATCAAATTCCTCTAAAGAATTTGATCCCTTATTTAACAAAAGCAAAACCACTATCCTCTGCTACTAACAATAGTATTGGTCAGGATAGTGTCATTCCTTCAAATGCATTTTTTGGTGATGATTGGGGTTCATTAGATTTTACACCCACCTTTGCAGGCAAGTATAAAATCTCACCCTCACACCCTAAAATCTAGAAGGTAAATGAAGTTTCTTCAACACAATCTCCTACTTCTCAAAAACTTAAACTCAAAAGTAATGACGATGGAACTTTTTATATTGATGATGATCCGCCTTCTTCTATAGAAATGGAATCCATCTATGATAAAGTATCATCCCAATATAAGGAATCATCTTCTTCTAATTCATGTCTTGATAATGATGAGGTCCCTTTAGTTTTCAACCCTCGTGGGCTTATTGAAAAAAAGGTTGACCCTCCTCACCATGATGAAAAGAATGATCCTTCTTCTTCAATACATGATGATAATTCCCATTTTAATAAAGCTAGCCATATGACCTCTCCTCTTCCTATGGATTTGGAGTTACATTTTGGGCATGGATTCAAAATTCTTTCTAAACAAGGATACAATGGAAATGGGTTAGGATGTAAAGAACAAGGAATTAAGGAACCTATGGAACCAACACCGCACTTGTCTAAAGTAGGTTTAGGTTTCTAGGCTTGTCCTACGTTCTCTCCACTATGTTCACAACAATGAGGGTTGCTTCGTACTCCACCTATATCTTCTCTTCTATCTCAACAAGAGTGCATGTTGCTAAGTCTACTCAAAGACCACTTAATCACTCTTCCTCCTCCAACACACAAAAAGATTCAACAAAATAATCATTCAATACCCCACTATTGTGCATATCATTGAGCACTTGGCCATTCCACTAAGGAATGCCAAGTCTTGGGAGACAAAATTCAACAACTTCAAACAAGGTATGGCTATAGCACTCTTCACCATGCTTGATGTAGTCCCTAGTGTAGCTTGTCCTCCATCCATTTTATCATAAGCAAGTTGGGGGGGATGATTTGTTATAGACTGACTCGCAAGTGTGGTCCCTCCTCATTTTTTATGCTTGTATGTACTATTATCCTCATATTGTGATGTTGTGGATCTCCCTTGACACCCTTGTTAGCACAAAGGTACAAGGAGTAAGAATGCGTTGTGTCATTCATCTATATGTATCTTCATTCTTCTATATGTCATGATATACAATTGTGTTATTTTCTTGGATGATCTAGCATCATTTCATGATTCAATTTATGTGTAGTCTACTTTCATGTGATCTTTCCTCCATCATCTTCATAGTTATGTTGTTTTATGTATGTGGCACCTTGGTGCAGTGCTCGAAATCATACCATGACTATACAAGCTATTGTGTATCATGCTTGTAAGCATCACCTTGGTTTGCTCATCCTGGGGGCAACCCCTTGTCGTGATGTAGTTTTTTAAACACATATCATTTGGGCATGTGCTTTTAGAAAGCTCTTGTGCATGTTTTATATTTCTTCCTCACTCTACCTTAAAAGAAATTGCTCCCTTATGGAGTTATCAATCACTTTAAGGTGGGGGCATACATCATGCTATGAGCCTTACTCTCATTTTTCTATCAAAACATTTTTTGATTACTTTTTGGAAAGGATTGTGGTACACTTAGAAAAAATATCTTGAGTCTATCTTGTTGAAGCTCCTTGTATGTTTGGAATAAGTGTTGCACCACCAACTAGAGTTTTGTAGTAAGGTCACTTCACCTTCTTAATTTGCAAGGCTTCGTGTAATTCCTCTTGCGGGAGGTGGATTGTGTATTCCCTTGAGTGGAAACACTTATCTTTTATATTATGTGTATGATGTGTTTGTATCCTCTTGTGCTTCTCATTTCTAACTAACCCCTTAGCATTCTTCTTATTGCATCTTGGGGAATGATGCATGGTGATTGAGACAACCTTTTAGATTGAGGTCTCTTTTTTCATGTTGACTCAAGGTCTTCCGTTATGTGCTTTTTATGATTGATGTATGATGCATCTATTCTCCACATGTATTATTATTCTCTATATGTTCTTCATGCCTCGCACGTGCCTCACATGTATTCTCTCTATGCATTCCTTATGTATGTCTCTTGAATGCTTCACGTGTATTCCATGTGTGTTCATGTGTATTCTATGTATACTTTGTGTATGGCATGTATACATTGTGATTTCTCAAGTGTATGCCTTGTGTATGCCTTATCTTATCTCATGTTTTCTAAGTGCTTCATATATGAATAAATTATGTCTTATGTGTATACCAATCATCATAGACTCGAATCCTAAACTTGGGGGCATGACCACCCCTCAATTTTGGGTGACATCCTATGGTTTCTATATTTACATTGTGATTGAAATTTGTCTATCTATTCTCCTCATGTATTCTTATTCTCTATATGTTCTTCATGCCTCACACGTGCCTCACATGTATTCTCTCTATGTGTTCCTTATGTATGTTTCTTGAGTGCTTCACATGTATTCCATGTGTGTTCATGTGTATTCTATGTATACTTTGTGTATGGCATGTATACATTGTGATTTCTCAAGTGTATGCCTTGCGTATGCCTTATCTTATCTCATGTTTTCTAAGTGCATCATATATGAATACATTATGACTTATGTGTATACCAATCATCATAGACTCGAATCCTAAACTTGGGGGCATGACCACCCCTCAATTTTGGGTGACATCCTATGGTTTCTATATTTACATTGTGATTGAAATTTGTTTCTCCTTAATTTAGTGTGAGTTTGAATGTAATCTCATACCCACGCTAAAGTGGGGGCTAAATATTATAGACTAAAATGTTTACCCTTGTTAACCAGGACCTATTTTAACACCTTTTTGAACATTAAATGATTAAATCTTGATCCCAATGAATAAACCTGACAAAATAAAGTTAGGACTGGTCTAAGCCCACTTAAATGGACACTCTTTAGAGTTTGTGGGGCTAAAGGACCAGGGTGCCTGAGTGCCCTAGTCCCAAATGTTAGCCCCAAGAATATTTTTGTGGTGTCGGCTTAGAACACCTCTTGAAATTTAACATGTCGGCCCCATTTGGTTTTATTCATTGTTGGTGAGCAAGAATGCATATAAAAGTAAGTTAGTTTATTCATTTGAACATCTAAGCAATCTAGGCATACTTTCACTCTCACTTCTTCTCTCTCATGCTCACTATTCTTCTCTTAAGCTCTCTATGGTAGATTAGTTTTTTTGCACTAACTTCTTGTAGGTCTTGTGAAATATTTCTATTTATTTGGGCTACACCAACTTCTTGACTCAAGTTGTGATGATAAATCAATCATTCTAGGTTTTTCATGCTCATGGTGACTTCTTTTCTTCATGCTTTGTTCTAGCATTCCATTCTACTTCAGATTTGCCTCTGTCCTCCTAGGGTACACACTCTCTAAGATATCATCATTTCTATTGTGGAGGTGGAAACACCATTCACAAAGCTTGACTTAGGAAAGCTCCTAAATAGATCACCCAACCATTTTCCTTCTTGTGTGTGTATAGGTAGCATCTAAAAGAATCTGTAGAAAATAAATTACAGGAAGCAGGAACACAGAAGGGCAAATACATGTGAAAATTAACATTCTACAAAACCCTAATCAGGGTCTAGGGTGCCCAAGTGCCTTGGTCCTTTTGGGCTCCCGAATTCAGATCTAGGTTCTACTCTACCATCTGATCCCCATTGTGGTGTTAGATTTCTGATATATGTTTCTAACAGTCGTATTTTCACAGATCTTGCTTAACTAGGGTTTCTACTTTTCCCTACCTTGATTGGTTGGATTTGGTTGATTCTCCTTTATACAACAAAGGGACAAAACCCCTGTAGTTTGTCTCTCCTTCTTGGGTAGAAGCCAGGCTCAATTTGTGTTCTAATGTTAGATAGAAGAGGGTATTGACCCAATTTAATAACTTGGGCTAGGTCTCTCTTTTCTACTAAACAACATGTTCTAGTCAATTTTCTCTACTATTGAATCTTATGAGAAAGGCTCATGGTAGCTTGGGAGGAAGGAATGCAACCTGATAAAGAGAGATGTGTCATTACTATAGAAAGACATGCTTTCTTTGGAGCTAGAACATGTACAAGTGAGGGTAGTTGATAGTAACACAAGAAAATTATAGAGTGCAACAAGTAGATTATAGTGACACAAGTAGATTATAAAACATGGGTAGAGATTTCCAACCTCTGAAAGGAGGTGGGTAGGTTATAAGGAATGATAGACATTCACGAACAAGTCTAAATCAAGGAGTAGAATTAAGAGTAGGGAAAATCATCTACAAGGTCTAGGTTGATGACCAATGTTAGGAGTGAGATGGGGGGATGACTCTCAATGTTTCCCCCCAATTGATATGTACCTAATCATATTATGATTTTTGTTATGTTGATGACATTTGGTATTGGACACTTTGATATGTATGGTTGGTCTTCATATTTATTGGTTTATGGCATGGGCATCTAAAAGATCTATATTTTTTTATGGAATTTTAGTTTTCTTGTATGTTTATGTTTTTTCTATATGTTGATGTGTGTATGTAAATGATATAGCATCAATTTATCAATACACACAATTATCTTGGTGATCAATGAATATTTCATAATGGAATCCTCATAAGATGAATCAATCAATGCACTAAAATGGATCAAATAATCATTAGTTGATTCAATTGCAAAATCTGTATGAATAAATGAATAATTGATGTGTTAGTAAAGCTCAAATCTATATGAATAATGGATAATACATGTTTCTTTCTTTCTCATTTTCATTCTTTTAACCATTATTTATATGATCAAACATGTAACAAACACCATGATTCTCTTTATTTTATTATTTATCTAAATGACTATAATCAAATATTTAAGTTTTCTAAATTATCAATTAAAAATCAATTGAATTACCTACTCCTTTTATTGTCGTTCTAAGATTCTTTCGGCAAATGATGGTCCCTTGGGTTGATCAAGAGTTCGACTAAAAAATATTAGCAAAGGTTGCAACATCATTCACATTTTGCATAGACTACAAAAGCAAAGTAACATCAAGATATAAATTAAAATATATTATTAACAAAAATGAAATGCATACAATAAAAAATGTTAGATGTGTAGAAAAATTTATACCGGCAAGTCTAGGCCAAATTGGATGGCAGAAAGAGTTCCATGATGAACTTCTATCAGCTCCTCCTCTGTCATCAACTGTTATCCCCCTTAGATACATTAGTACCAATCTTTGTTAAATTAAATTCAAATAAAATACACCATGAAATATAACTTCAAATTTTACCTCTAATAAAGATTGGCCTTGCTCATCTTCTTCTAGGCCCAATGATGCCTCTACTTGTGCTCTTGTCCCTGATGCCTCAGCTTGAGTTCTAGACCCCACTGCCTCAACTCATGAAGATGATGTATGAGGGACATCATACTCTGCAGTGTTAAGGGGTGGCTCACTACTCTCCCTGAAAGGACCTAAGCACAACTGATTGCAAAAAATGTAATGATGAGGCACACAAACATGTGAGGACGAGGAGGGTCCAATAATATCAACTGATCCAATATGACTACCAATAGAATGTGGTTGTACTATCATAGAGGTTTGTGTAATCAAGTGCTCAGTCAAAGAGTGTATGGAAATGAGGCTCTATTGTATTGCATTTGCAACAATGTCTAGGTGCTGAATTGGAGATGGAGAAGGGATAGCAGGAGGGGGAATAAAAGGACCTTGCACTTGACTCATTTCCCTAGGTCTATCTTGAGACATTCCTTTACCTACTCCTTAGAACTCTCTAAAATCAAAATAGTTCACATGGTGACCCATTACAAACTCTGCATATAGTTTACAGAGGAAATATAAAGGTACATCAAAATTGTTGTTAGGTGGTTTATCAAAAACCATCCACCAACGATCCCAAAAATTTTGATTAATGCCTTGATGTGTACACCATTTGATTAATACTTATTATTGTCACCTAGAATTGCACCTTGTTTGAATCCTGTTCAAGCATTCCAATGATACAATGGGATTGATCTCAAGGTGTGGGACCTTGCAGATGAGATCAGACCTCTAGAGAAAGCTAGTTCCTCATTCTGAACTTAAGGTTTAGAGAAAATAACTAAACCTATGTTACTGATCACCAAGGAAAAGGGGAAGAAGGAATACAGAAAAGGAAATGGTGATGCACCCATATTTAGTGTTTAGTTGACCTTGAATTAACACAACAATGATCTCAAAACTAAAATAGACTCACACAGGCTCATAGAAGCTATCACAGAGGTTAGAGTAGAAGACTATAGCTATGAAAGGAATCACTTTATCCACAATACAAGCCTACCATCTTCAAATAAACACAGTATAAAGCTTTAGAGAGAGGGAAAATAATAGTTTATATGGATCATGGAGGCTAGAAAGCTATTACAAAAGAAGAAAGATTCATTGCACAAAAGATATAAACACAAAATGAGAACTCCCATTAATAGGTGAGCTAAAAATGGAGAAGTCAAAGGCTCAAAATAGAGAACAATGCATCAAAACCACTCAGTTCTGGAAGATATCACAAGATTTGTTGTTGCAAAAGAACCCAGGTCTACCCGTGTGATGACCCAAGAAAACAACCAACAAAAATACATCTTCAAGACATCCATATATAGCTTCACGGTGCATCTCTAGGTGTGAGAAAACCTAGCCAACACATTTTATAGGTACCAAATAGCCCATACTATATTAAAATCAGCCCATTGCCCTATTAGGAGATCTGTGATTTTTTTGGTGATGCCCATGTCTTTTGGTACAAGATTTTAATGCAGGAGGGCCTTTAGTCAAATGTGCCCCTGAGAAATCTATCAGTTTGGGAGCCTGCACACACTATGTCATTTCTTCATCCACCTCATTAATATAGGGACTTGTGCATTAAGGATTTACACTATTCCAGCTATTGTATGTTGACTGGTCTGCAAAACTAATTTCTGGGCACTGTTTCATCCACCTGCAATTTACCTTAACCTACAACAATGGCGTCATGTGGAGGGGTGACTTAGAGCTGACCTAGAAAATCATGCTTTTTAAAAGATTTTACAACACTTTAAAAAGTGTTAACTTTTATATTTACTTTTAGTACCCTTTGCCATTTGATTTTCACTTTATGCCATCGGTCTCTTCTTCATTTGATGAAACATCCTATTTTATATTGGCAAGTTTGCTAGTCGATGAACCTACCCATCGAAAAAACACTATGTTTGTGAACCATGATTTATCTTTCTTCTCCTTTCTCCTTTATCAGTGATCCACAGCCCCCACAAAACTTTTCCTTTCCTTGTTGGTGATTCTCTACTTTTGTGAACCATCTTCAATTTTGTCTTCATTGACAAGTTCACCAGTTGGTGAACTTGCTAATCAGTGAACCAAGAGGTTCGTGAAATGCATATTTTACTTTGATGAGTCCTTCAATTTTATATTCCTTAGAAAACAACTTCTTCTTTTTCCTTGTTCCCAATCGACAATTTGGCATGTCAAAAAACCTACCTGTTGATGAACAATTGGGTTCATGAATTGCCAAGTTTGCTAAAGAACACTTAATTTTCTTCTTTTTCCATATATAATTTCCTTTATCTTCTACCTCATGTCTTAGAAGAAAACCCTTCCCTCCTTATCGTCTAATTCACCTATCGACAAACTTGCCGATCAGCGAACTGGTCGATCAATGAACCGGATGGATCATGAACCGCTGAGTTTATCGATAAGGCAAATTTCAAAGGAGAAAACACTTAGAATTTTTTTAGGATTTTTTGGAGGAAATTCCTCTCATTTAAGGTATCTCAAATTGGATTCTCTAATGGAAGGAATGTAGGATTTTATAAGGAAAAACACATAACAGGCGTATAACATAACTGAAGGCAAATTTACAATATTTTGTAGGATTTAAGGGATCCTTGGACTATTTTGGCCTCAGATAAAATAGGACAACATTTTGGTAGTTATGTAGGGGTATTTTCCTGCTAAATACAAGAAGAACCTATTATGGAGTAAAAAGTGGACACATGCCTTTTTACCTCCTTGTTTATCTCCTAGGTCCTTGTAACAACATTATACATCCTAAATATTCATCCCAATGCAAAATCCCTCAAAACCAATGCAAATTGGGAACTAGGGGCCAATGCTTAGCCTTACGCTAGACCAAAAAGGTGCCTTAAGACTTGGGCAGCCATGCACAAGTCCTCCCTGATTGGTCAAGGCAAATTTCAATGTATGTCGACATAGGACCTTTAAAAGGGTCTCTCCTTATCGACTCTTTTGGTTAATTTCATGAATGTTAGCGGGAAAACATATATAAGTGTGTTTTTAAATTCATTTGTAACATAGATAGCAATAGCCAACTTGAATCATTGGAGTAAAGAGCATTCAAAGCATTCATTGTGATTCTAGAGAAAATTTGTATTGTTATTGTGTGTTGTTGCAAGTTTTGCAGTTATCATCTATCTCTCCTTATGAGTTGAAGAGCATTCATCCTCCTAAGGGTTTCATCACATAGGTGATATCATTTGTGTTCATCATCATTGATTTGTGTTTAGCCTTTGACCTCCTAGGGAATGCACTCTCTATCAAACAACGGTGTTAGGAAGCTTGAATGTTATTCCGGGATTCGACTGAGGCAATTCCCTAAACACCATAACCCCCAAACCCTTTTCTTCTTGTGTGCAGGTTACAAGTGTGAGATTTGGAAAAGTGAAGACATAGGAAGATTGAGTAAGGATTAGGGTTTCAGGAATATTCCTCTGTGCAATACTTGGGCACCTGTGAAATTGTCCTCCATCCATTTCAGGGTCAATACCTGGCTTCAGGAAAATCTTTATAGTATTTTCTTAATTTAGACCTTCAGCAGATTCACACTTCCAAGTCTTGGGTGCCTACAAATTCATCCTTTGATACCTCTACTTTTGGAATCAGTTTCTCCTTTGTTCACTGATCTTCGTGCTTCTTTCATATTGTCGGTATTTATCATTGTTTGTTAGTTATGCTCTGATCATCATAGAACAAGGGTTTAATGCATATATGACCTAAGGTTTAATAAAAGGCTTAATTAAATCTAATCTTTCCATAGCACTCTTGAGCACAAGATCTGTAGCTAAGTCCACCTCCATTTGATAGTGATTTGGCTCCGTTTTGTCCTTGAATGCTATTGTGGAAGAGGGTTTGATCTAGTGTGCATGCTAGTCTTCATCATTCATCTTTTTCACATATAACAGAACCAATGGCCTTAACAATCCATTGGGCACAGAGTCAAAAGGGGACTACAACAACATGATCACATAGAACTAAACACTACCTCCACCAACAACAAAACAAAAATGGAACACACAAAATAAAAAGGCAAACAACCTCTTAATGAGGGTGTAACCTATGCAAGAGCACTTGGAAGAAAGAAGCCTATCGCAAAACATACCTAGTCTAATTATTTATAAGGGTCCCAAAACCAAACTTAGAAGTAAAGTTGATGAATCCCATTAACTGGGATTGGAATAGTCTCACCAGTCAACTTAGAGAGTTGGAAAACAATAGCTTGCTTGCAGTCATCTTTCTCCTACAACTCTCTACATCTTGGTGATGAATCACAGAGTGTGATTCGAAATGTTGATGAAAAACTTTTACACAGTTTAAACCAGAAGCTCAATTGCATGATAATATATGGACCACTCCATAAGGCATCAAACTTGGAATGTATCCCAGTCTTAGCTCTGTCTTCATCCCATTTTAACACTAAATCTTTCTCTTTGAAGACTCTGTCAACTAAATTTTTATCAAATGTCCTCTTCACTTGTGCTTGTTGCTCCTCAAGAGTCTTCATGGTAGCATCTCTTGTCTCTTCTAGCTCCATCAACTTAGTGAATCTTACTGTCATAGCATCATTTTCTAGTAGCTCCAACTGCTATGCAAGTTCAATCAATGCTAGCTCCAACATAAATGGAAGCCTTGCCTCAGTTCCATAGACTAACATGCAGGGTGAATTGCCAATAGCTCTCTTGGGTGTGATCTTGTCAATCCAAAGTGCTATTTTCAAATTGGAATACCAAGTATTTTGGTTATCTTCAATTGTTCTTTTGATGATTTTGATCAAGATTTTGTTGGTAGACTTAGCTAAGCCATTCCCTTGAAGGTAGTAGTTGGAAAATGTCTTCAAGTAAATTCCATATTTGACTGCCCATTCACTAATTTTTGTGCCCACAAAGGCCTTATCATTATCATAAATGATAGTGGATGGGACATCGTATCTCATAAATATACCTTCAAGGAAGTCCAAAACAATAGCCTCAGTGGAATCCTTTAGTGCAGCTACCTCAGTCTACCTAGTGAAGTAATCAGTGGTAAGTCAAAATCCACTTGTGGCCAGCACTGGATGGTGGGTTGATCATTCTAATGAAGTCTAAACCCCATTAGGCAAATGGCTGATTAGTCTAGATGGGATGAAGAGGAAGGGTTGCCAATCATTATTTACCTATGAATAAAGAATATTCCTTGCAGCTCCTCACCCATCTATGGGCATCTCTGAATAAGTTGGGCTAGTAATAACCAACCCTCATAATTTTAACAACAATTGTTCTGGGTGAAAAATGGCCACCTATAAGGTCATTATGGAATTCTTCTAGTACCCTACTAGTCTAATTTTGTTCTATGCATCTAAGAAGAACTCCATTGATGTCTTTTCTAAACAAGATGCCCTCAAAAAGAACATATGGGATGGATTGAATTGTAAAATAACTTCTTTTTTACTGATTTAATCCATCTGGGTAACTACCTATTTGTAGAAAGACCACCATGTCATGATACCAGTCATTTGAAATATTAGGCCCAGCTGCTTGGACCTGATCAATGGCATATACTATGTCATTTGGAACTCCTATGTCTGTCAACATTTTCTCACACAATCCTTTGCCTCTTACCAGCTTTGTGATGTTGATGTCAATTATATTCCATGACTTTTGTGATCCACCCAACTCTCTTCTCATTGACATCTCTACTCAAAAGAAACTCTTTCACACTAGGATGGTTCACCATCAATTATATTTTGCTATTTGAAAGCATGTGCCAAAAATTTTTAAGAGCTTTTACCATAGTAAACATCTACTTTTCAACAAAATTATAGTTTACCTCATAATCTTTTAGAGGTTGACTGAAAAAAGTAAGTCCACTCCATTTTTCCATCATTTTGTTGTGTTAGGACTGTTTATATACCCTCCTTCCCTCCAAAAGCATAAAGGATAAAATCCTTCTCATATTTAGGGCTTACCAGTGTAGCATCTTATGCAATGGCCTACTGGACAGCTTCAAAACTATCTTTTCCCTCTTTTGACCAACTAAATGTAGTATTGTTTTTTAACATAGTTGTGAGAGCTTTTGTTATGGAAGAAAAATTAGGTATGAACCTCCTCACAAAGTTGATCTTACCTAGGAAACTCTACATGCCTTTCTTGTGGCTGGGAAGTGGGAGGGATATAATTGCACTTGTTCTTTCGGGATCAATGGCCAGCCCCTCCTTTGAAACAATGTGTCCTAGTAACTTACCTTTTGGGATAATGAATCCACATTTTTTGGGTTCAATGATATGCCATATTCTTTGCATCTTTCAAAAAAAATCCTTAAATGATCCAAATGGTCAGCTGCATTCTTTGAATAAACAATTAAATCATCAAGATATACTAGAATGATATCATTGATTAAGCCTTTGAAGGCTAGATCCATCACCCTTTGGAAAGTTGCACCAACATTGGTTAACCTAAAAGGTATCTTTTGATATGCTAGGGTACCCCATTTGGTGGTAAAGGCTATCTTATAATGATCTGGTTCTTTTACAAGAGTCTGGTTATACTCGGAATACCCATCAAGGAGTGAAAACCTTTCAACTCATGCTACTATTTTTAGGATTTGTTCCATCGAAGGAAGTTGATAGTGGTCTTTGAGGGAGGACTTGTTTAGGTCTCTAAAGTCTACACATAGTCTAATTTCCCCATTCTTCTTCCTAACTAGAACTAGGTTAGCCACCCAAGAAGAGTGTTTGATTGGATAGATAATTTTGGCCTCTATGAGCTTGGATAACTCCTTATTCATTAGTAATTTTATTTCAATGTTGACTGGCCTTTGTCTTTGGTGGACAAGTTTTGCATTGGGGTCTAAATAAATAGTATGCTGAATTAAACTAGGGTCAAAACACTTTAGATCCCTATAATCCCAAGCAATTAAATCATCAAACTCATTGCAAAGCTCAATGAAACCTTGTCTTTCATCTTGATCACATACATTTCCATGCTTTAGAAATCTACCATGTGCAATCCCCACCTCTTCATAGTCTTCTTTTTTGACTTTCATGTTTATTTTCTCTCTTTTGGGCTGATCATCAACATCTCCAAGGTAACCAATCCCTTGGGCAGTTTGTGTTGGTGTATATTAAGCTTGCTTAGGAGAGCATATTTAGGAGTCTGTGTTTAGCCTTGAACTATACTTGGCATGCCTAGATTAGCTTTGTTTAAGTTAGTGGTGCTTTTCCTATTCTTGGAGCACCACTATTCTTAGTGAGATTTGTTGATATGCGCCAGACAACTGAGAGGGGGAGGTGAATCAGTTGTCACAAAAATTTAAACACTTTCTGCAATTTAAACATTCATCACTTATCCATAATTATTATGATTTAACAATAAGTGCATGAAATCAGAAAATTAACCACAGATACAACATCAAACAAAAGAGACGCCAGATTTATGTGGAAAACCCCAAGATGGGGAAAAACCACGGAGAGGATTAACTCTCAATATATATTGCAATCTTGAAATAATGATGTTTAGGCTTGGTCACTCCATGGGCCTAAACATACTAGGTTACTGCCATGAAGAACAACTAGGTCTAGCAGGCTCACTGCCTCAACCCTAAACCTGGCAAGATTACAATAAGGGTTGTTAAACCCGGAGGGATATTAAACCCTACTAGTGGCTTACTACTAGACTCACTGCCACAATCAACACCTTTCTGTATAGTGAATAACAATTCCTCTACTCTGCTCTTCCTCTGCTTTGCTCTTCCTCTACTTTTCTTTTCCTCTTCTTTCCTCTACCTCTTCTCTACTTTGCCTTTGGAGTTTTCTTAATATCTTTCCATTTTCTCGCAAGGACACCTTTTCCACAACTCAACTACAAGTATTTATACACTACATCAACCTTGGAATGATCATCAAGGTCGGCATCACAATCATCAACCATTAGAACAATCTCCAAGGTCGATATTACAAAATAGGTCTTGACCTATTGCAACATCATGCAAAGGGAATGAAATGCGGATCACATCATGCCTTAGTTAGGACTCAAACATGATCTTCCACTCCACAATATGCTTCCACAATCTTCCAAAGATTGGTTGCACGCTATATTATCTGGGAATAATCTTCACACACCATCTCAATTTCTTAATGCGGACCAGAGTCCAGATAGGAACATGAGTAGGAGACATCCACAAGCATGCTATAGTCATCATTAGCAACTACACAAACCTTAACCACTTTATCCATAGGAATCTTCTCACCAGAACACATGAACTTCACTGTCTTCAACTATCATAAAAGAAAGATAGCTTGTGGACCACCAAACCATGAACCATTGCCATTGTAAGCACTTATCATCATCCCAGATTTCCGTCTAGAACCGCAGAGCCAAATACTTTATTGCAAAGGAATGCAGAGCCAAATACTATCTTCTTGTCCCAACTGAACTTACAGAAAAAGAAGGTTTCACTCTGGTGAACACAACTCACTCAGATCTTCATGCGGATGACTCAAACCTAGAATGTAGCATCCTTAGACATACCTCTAATTTACTTCCAATCCGCAAACCACTATCTTCAAGAAGAAATAAATGCAGAGCAGTTTATCAGACTGTTCTTCAGCATACAACTTACTGTATATCCTGCACTTCTCTGTAGCTTACTAGGTTCTTCTGGAGAGGCTAATTTTCTCAATATCCTCAACATACAAGTCTTCTAAACAAGTAATAGAATAGGATACAGTTGACACTAATGACAACAAAGATATGTTGACATCAATGACAACACCGATTAGGCACATACTTGCAACAATCTACCCCTTTTTCATTGATGGCAACATATGATGTGAAAAACTGCAACAACCATCAAGACAAGATTTTCCCCCTTTCTCTTTACACACCTGCACTCTTTCTTTCTCCAAAATTCTCTCCCTTTCTCTTACACATCTGCACTCCAAGTTTTTCACATGACTTCTCTCCTCCTTTGACATCAATGGCAAAGGGCACATACTTGCACTCATCTACTCTGATCTAATCTCTCTTATGAACTCTCTAACTACTCCCCTTGAGAAGTAGCCCTAAAACGCATCAATCCAGACCTCTAAACACCTCTGGACTAATCTCTGAGATACTCAAAAGTGTCCTTAGGCAAAGGCTTGGTAAAAATGGCTACAATCTAATCCTTGGTAGAAACATACTCCAACTTGACTTCATTCTCTGTCACTTTTTCTCTTAGGAAATGATACCTGATAGATATGTGCTTTGTCCTTGAATGCATATCTAAATTCTTTGATATGTTAATGGCACTTGTGTTATCACAAAAGATTGCAATGGGATCTTCACACACAACTTTGATGTCCTTCAAAGTCTGCTTCATCCATAGCACTTGAGTGCAACTGCATGCTGCTGCAATGTATTTTGCCTATGCAGTAGACAGGGATATTGAATCTTGTTTCTTGCTCAACCAAGATACTAGTCTTTTTCCCAAGAAGAATGCACCTCCGCTTGTACTTTTTCTGTCATCCACATCTCTGTCCCAATCTCCATCAATATATACACTGAGAGTAAAGTCATAGTCCTTAGGATACTACAAACCATAATCTATTGTGCCTTTTAAATATCTCAGAATTCTTTTGACTGCCATCACATGTGATTCCTTGCGTTTTGCCTAAAATCTTTTCATAAGACACACTCCATGCATTATGTTAGGTCTGATTTGAGTCAAATAAAGTAATCCTCCAATCATAGATCTATACTTTTTTTGGTCTGCCATGGGTGAGTTATCATCTTTTCTCAACTTACAACTAGTTATCATAGGAGTGCATGCTAGTTTAGAGTCTTCCATCCCAAATTTATTTAACAACTCTTTCACATACTTAGACTGAGAAATGAAGATACCTTTATCTGATTGACTTATTTGAAGACCTAAAAATAAGTTCATCTCTCCAAACATAGACATTCAAATTCACTTTGCATTTCTCCAGCAAAAACTGAGCACATACCTTCATTGCCTCCAAAAATAACATCGTCAACAAAAACTGCAACAATTAGGGTTTGTTCATCATTGATCTTGAAGTAGAGATTATTATCTATGGTACCTTTACTAAACCCTATCTATATCAGGTACCTGTCCAACCGTGCATACCATGCCCTGGGAGCTTGTTTTAATCCATACAATGATTTCTTCAATCTGCATACCATGTCCCCTTGTTCTGATGATTGAAATCCTTCTGGTTGTTCAATATAGACTTCCTCTTCCAACTCTCCATTTAAGAAGGTAGATTTCACGTCCATTTGATAAACCTTGAAATCTTTATATGCTGTAAAAGATAGAAACATCCGTATTGCTTCTATCCTTGCTACTGGAGTAAAGGTTTCTTCAAAGTCTATTCCTTCAACTTGAGCGTATCCTTTGCATACCAACCTTGCTTTGTTTCTTACCACTTCACCAGTCTCATTCATTTTGTTTCTAAAGACCCACTTTGTACCAATTACATTCTTGTCTACTGGTCTGGGAACAAGATCCCAAGTCTAATTCTTCTCTATCTGCTTCAATTCCTATTCCATAGCCTTTATCCAATTCTCATCTTTGCAAGCCTCATCCACAATTTTAGGTTCAATCTTAGAAATTAGATATAAATTTACTTGTTCCTCTATAGCTTTTCTTCTGGTTAAGGTCCCTTTGCTCTTATCTCCTATGATTTGACTTTCAGAATGACTGATTCTTACATATCTTGGAGTTTTGGTAGCACTTACCAGAGCTTGTTCTTCTTCATCTGTGTTGTCTTCAAGTTGCACAACTTCTAAAACATCTGGATCATTTGACTCATATCCACTTGATTTTGAAGACCTTTCCTTACATTCATCAACTTTAACATTTGCATTTTCAATGATCTTATTCAGCCTCTTATTATAGCACTAGTAGGCCTTACTCTTAGTGGAGTAGTCAAGGAAGATTCCTTCATCACATCTAGCATCAAACTGGCCTAAATCTTTTTCTCTTTTGATATAACATCTGCTACCAAAAACTTTGAAATATTTCATAGTAGGAACTCTACCATGCCACAATTCATAGGGAGTTTTTGAACTGTTACCTTTTACTTGGACTTTATTTAGGATATATACTGCGGTGTGAATTGCCTCTCTCCAATATGCTTCCAGAAGATGAGCTTCCTTCATCATGGTTCTAGCAGCTTCTTGAACTATTTTGTTTTTCCTTTCAACAACTCCATTTTGTTGTGGAGTTCTGGACGCAGATAGCTATCTTTTTATTCCATGTTCTTCACAAAAGAAATTGAATTCATTTAATGTGAACTCTCCTCCTCTATCAGACCTCAAGCATTTGATTTTCAAATCCATCTCATTTTCAACCATTGCCTTAAATGCCTTGAATTTATCTAGAGCTTTAGCTTTCTCTTTCAAAAAGGTGACCCAAGTCATTCTAGAATAATCATCAATGAGCAGCATGAAATACATGTCTCCTTGCAAACTTCTTACTCTGGTAGGTCCACACAAATATGTATGCACTAGCTCAAGTAGTCCTCCAACTGATTGGTCCTTGCTTTTGAAACTTGTTCTTGTCTGTTTACTAAATTAACACTTCTTGCAAACTGGATTAGCAGGGTTCACAAGCTTAGGCAAATCTCTAACAATCTGTGCAGTGCTTATCTTCATAATATTATCAAAATTTATGTGACACAATCTTCTATGCCATAACGAACTCTCATCAGTCTGAGTCAACAAGCAATAGTTCTCGGTTCCTTTCAAGTGATAGATATTACCTCCGGTCTTCTTAATAGTTGCAATGACTATTCTGGAGATTTCTTTAATCTTGCATCCATTGTCCTTGAAGATTAAGTCATAGCTCTTGTCACACATTTGACCCACACTCAGAAGATTTTTCTTTAATCCTTCACATACAAGACATCTTCAGTATTATGCTTGCCATCAAAAGAAATAGACCTTTTTCCACAAATCCTACCAGTTGTATCATCTCCAAACCTAACCAGTCCACCATCATATCTTTCCAAACTTACAAACTTACTTTTGTCACTAGTCATATGGTGAGAGCAACCACTATCAATAACCCATTTATCCTTGTTCTTAATGACCTGAGTAGCCAAAGCACTTTCCACTGGTTTTTCTTCCTTCACACAGCTAGGAGAATTAGTAGACACAAAATCTTCCTTAATAGCAATGAACAAGCATTCATTTATAGAGGAACTAACATTATCTAGTTCACCATTATCAGATACTCCTTCATCATCATCAAAATCTTCAACATAATAACACTTCTTTTGGGTCCTAGGCCTATTCTCATATCTTCTTCTATTTCTTTCAATTCTTTTAGGACATCTGGAAGCAAAATGACCTACTTTACCATAGGAGAAACATTTGAAAGGTAGTTTGCCTTTATACTTACCGGATCCTCTTTGCAATCTGTCCACAAAGTTGGCTTTAGCTTCATCTAACTCATTTCCAGGAGTATTGGCTTTGAAGGTCGTCTCAACTTTCGGCAAAGTATCATCTAACTCCCTCATTTCAAAAGTTGTAAGCTTACCAAGCAACTGATCCCTGTTAACAATTTTTACTTGCATGAATTCTTCAATTGTGGCTACCTTGTGAAAGTAGGACTTGGGCAGAGATCTGAGAATTTTTATAACAATTTCCTTTTCTTCGAGAGTTTTGCCTATGGCTTTTATCCTTGTAACAAGTTCATCAACTCTTTGCATAAAAGCTGATATGTTTTCATCATTATTCAACTTCAAGCTTTCATATTTAACTTTTAGACTTTGTAACTTAGTTTCCTGTACAGAATCATCTCCTTCATACATATTTTTCAACTTTTCCCATACCTTATTTACAGTTTCAAGATCCACCACTTTCGTCAATATTGAGTCAGTTAATGAGCTTAACAGAGCATCCTTTGCTTTGATATCTATCTCATATTCTATGATTCCGTCTTCAGTCATCAGACCATTTTGAGGTATTGTGTGTTCTATTTTTGTAGCTTTCCAAACTTTGTAACCAAGAGAAAGAAGATGGCTTTTCATCCAAGCCTTCTAGAGAACATAATTCATTCCATCAAAATGTGGTGCTTCCTTCTTGTAAGACATTTTGGATCTTCCTCAAGCTATTAAACTTTCTTTAAAGGAACTTGGTGCTGATACCAATTGTTGATATACGCTGGACAACTTAGAGGGGGGGTGAATCAGTTGTCACAAAAACTTAAACACTTTCTACAATTTAAACATTCATCACTTATCCACAATTATTATGATTTAACAATGAGTGCATGAAATCAGAAACTTAACCATAGATACAACATCAAATACAAGAGACACCAGATTTACATGGAAAACCCCAAGATGGGGAAAAACCATGGAAAGGATTAACTTTCAATATATATTGCAATCTTGAAATAATGATGTTCAGGCTTGGTCACTCTGCGGGCCTAAACATACTGGCTTACTACCATGAAGAACAACTAGGTCTAGCAGGCTCACTGCCTCAACCCTAAACCTAGCAAGATTACAATAAGAGTTGTTAAACCCTAAGGACTGTTAAACCCTGAGGGCTGTTGAACCCTACCAGTGGCTTACTACCAGACTCACTGCCATGATCAACACCTTTTTGTATTGTGAAAAATAATTCCTCTCTTCTGCTCTTCCTCTTCTCTGTTCTTCCTCTTCTTTCCTCTGCCTCTTCTCTGCTATGCCTTTGGACCTTTCTTAATATCTTTCCATTTTCTCTCAAGGACACTTTTTCCACAACTCAACTACAAGTATTTATACACTACATTTTCCTTGGAATGATCATCAAGGTCAGCATCACAATCATCAACCATTGGAACAATCTCCAAGGTCAGTATTACAAAATAGGTCCTGACCTATTGCAACATCATACAAAGGGAATGAAATGCGAATCACACCATGCCTTAGCTAGGAATCAAACACGATCTTCCACGCCACAACATGCTTCCACAATCTTCCAGAGATCTTTGCAATCACTGAGATCAACCAGGTTGGCCAAGACTGGTTACATGCTACATTATTTGGGAACAATCTTCACACACCATCTCAATTTCTTAATGTGAACCAAAGTCAAGATAGGAACATGATTAGGAGACATCCACAAGCACACTATAGTCATCAGGAGAAACCGTATGAACCTTAACCACTTTATCCATAGGAATCTTCTCACTGGAACACATGAACTTCACTATCTTCAACTGTCATAAAAGAAAGATAGATTGCAAACCACCAAACCATGAACCATTGCCACTGTAAGAACTTATCATCATCCCAGACTTCCCTCTAGAACTGCAGATCCAAATACTTTATTACAGAGGAATGTGGAGCCAAATACTATCTTCCTATCCCAACTAAACTTACAAAAAAAGTAGGTTTCACTCTGGTGAACACAACTCACTTAGATCTTCATGCAGATGGCTCAAACCTAAAATGTAGCATCCTTATACATACCTCTAACTTACTTCCAATCCACAGACCATGATCTTCAATCAGAAATAAATGCGGAGCAGTTCACTAGATTGTTCTTCATCATACAACTTACTGTCTATCCTGCACTTCTCTGTAGCTTACTGGTTTCTTCCGAAGGGGCTAATTTTCTCAATATCCTCAATATACAAGTCTTCTAAACAAGTAAGAGAATAGGATATAGTTGAACTAATGACAACAAAGATATGTTGACATCAATGACAACACCGATTAGGCACATACTTGGAACAAGATTTTCCTATTATTGGATTGACAATTCTTAGTTGATTATGCCCTATATGTACATCTTGTAAGCTAATTAATTAATCCCATTATTTACATTCTAAGTATCTATTACTTTGCAATACTTGTTTTCTTGCAGATTGAGTGTGCTCTTGTTCATCTCGGGTGGCTCAATTCAGTACTCACATTCACTCAATGATCTTGGTCAATCTCACATGGTATCATAGTAGGATTATTTGAATGTTCGTTTGATTTTTTTCTAAGATCTTGATAGTATATGCATTATTGGATTTTCTTGACTGAAAGGTTGATCTGCCATAAGGGAATGAGAAATCCCAAATCCAAAGAAGGTCGATTTGTGTATAAAATTAATCTACATTAGTTCAACGTAAGGATCTTTAAGGCATCAAGGGGTCAAGCATACGGGTAAATCAGAGAGGTCAATCTTCATACCCAAGTGCCTTCTTGTGAAGACCAATCTACAATTTCAAGGGAATAAATTCATGTTTAAAGATGCCTTCTCTACGCCATCTCCACATAGCAAAGACGCCCATCAATCTGGTGTCCACAGATCAATCTCCACACTAGGCTCAAACACCAACCTAGGGCACGCTCATGAGGATCTAGAATGCCTTGCGAATGATTCACATGTAGGCATGAGACAGAACAAATTACCAATTTTATTGAAGTGTTTTATGTTCACATTCCCACGCAGACGCATTAGGAAAAGTCAAATTTTATCTAGTAAAAAGAGGGAAATCATCTCTATTGTGAGGGCATCATCCTTGGTTGCTTGCATGCCCTACCATAGGGATGCAAAAGGCATAAAAAGGCCTCCTTCAACTGTAGGCTGTGAGGAATCCTTCTTTTTTAGCCATGGGATCAAACTTTTTTAGGCCAAAGGTAAATAAGTTCTTCCTTGGCCATGAAAAATATCATTAAATAACAATTTAATAAATTAAATTAGTAAGAAATAATGATAACAGGAGAAAATTCACTTAATCTAATCTTAAACAAATTACTATTAAACATAAATCATGTATCATTTATCATAAATGAAATTTAAGATATAAACATTTCTTATATAATTGTACACATTACAATAAATGCCATATGATCATCCAATCATGGAGTGGTAAAATACTTTCTTAGCTCCAGAACCCTGCACATTTAACAAACCTAAAACGGCACAACTAAATGTAAACATTAGTTCTATAAGGTCAATAAATATACAAAAATAGATATCAATTACACAATATGACGAGACTACAGGCCCTAAGGGCCAGACCTTATGTCTCGGGGGCTCATGATGGCCTTGCCTATGTATGCGTAGCACAGAGACTTCATAGTTTGAGGTAACATGTCTTACTACAAACATAATGTTTAATTAGATTCACAAATGCAAATAAACATACTTTTCCTTAAGGTAACATACTTGATTTAATCGTTATTTATTACAAAAACTTTTTTTTCTTTCAAAAACTCATTTCAAAATATTCCTATGAATCTTAAGTCATTTATCTATTCGCAGAATTGATTTTCACCATATACATCTAAGGAAGGATTAAGATAAAAAGTCATTTTACCTTTGCTTGATCTAAACGCATACATGTGATAGACACAACTCCAATCATTCATATTATTCACAAGTATATCCAAAAATGAATAGTAAAAATATATTCTTTTAATATTATTGTACAGATAGAACTATTCTAATCATACTAGATAAATTCCTTTTAGATAGATAATTAGTTAAGGATCTAATCAAGTTCTAAAATACACTACCTTGAACTAGCTTAGTTCTATAAGTACAATACAATACTGTAACAAAACTAGATAAATTATAATCCACAATAAATTTATAAGACAAGGGTGATTGAACCAATGATGTCGCCACTCAATAAAATATTCAAAGGTAAATACCATCAAGATAGGTAAACAATTTTGCAATAAACTTCCGTAATATTCTATACAAGATCAAATTGTTACATTCTTACAAATATAATGTAATCTGTCAACTCTTTGAAATTAGAAAATTCCTACGCATATGAATAAACTTAATAGAAACAATTCACTTATCATCACCAACATTTATTAAAACAATAAGGAGGATATAATCATGACAATCATTTATTCCATACAATTCAACCATGAAGCATTTGATAACATAAGAGTCAATAGCTAAAATATTTTCGTCATTTTGAAACTATTTTCTAATTAAGCTAAACATTCTTTCAAGCAATAAAGGTTATATCACAAGGTTCCAAAAATCTAGAGTCATTCAATACACAAAACCAACCATAGGAGGAGATCCACTACTATCATTCTAATTCAAAACCTAAGAATATCACAAATCTTAGGATACATTATTTCATAACTTAGACACATCAAGTTAATCATTTACAACATAATTGGTTTAATAACGTTTGAGCCCATCCACTAAAATTTTCACTAATTCATATGAATACTCAAAAGTTATAAAAAAAAATTAATGTCAACATGAACCATAAATATGATAGATGGGGTGATGCCATAATACCCTAGCAACTTTGCTTGGGTCACAATTGTGAAACTAGAAAAAGGAACTCACATAGCTTTTCTAACCTTGATATTTCACTATTCTATCTAGGTAACTTCGTAAAGCTCCCATACGATAATCCTACTTAAAAAAAATAAACGATCTCATTAGTCCAAGTTGGAAAGTAAAGAGTTTAGGTGTCTACATTTCAATAAGATTACCAAGCTGGGTAAAAGTCAATTAGCCTACACCCTACTCTAGTCTTATATGCATGAATCAATACAAGCATCCTAAACCTATCAAATTTTAGGACTAGGAAAGTGTTGATTGGGATCAAGGCATAAATATAATACAAAACATTTTTGCAATCATATTTCTATGGTAAAGGACAAAGTTAATAAGAATATGAAATTTCTTAAATTTAAGGTATAAACATTGCTAAAATATCAAAAGATTATATGCATAACCTTATTCTAAGATACTACGCATAAATTTTACACAATCCTAGATTTGTGATAAGTAAAATCTATTACCTTACAAGGTTATATGAGCTTATGACAAGGTAGAACAAGATCGTTTGCTTGATAAGTAAGCTTAGTAACAACAAACATAATTCAAATTTGAACTTATAAACATAATCCTATCTTCTTACCTCCAAAATTTCAAGTCAACTTCATCAAATATCATCTATTATATTTAAGAAATTATTACTACAATTCCTTCATACTTCACAAGCACAAACCACTTATAATAATTATAAATTTTCTCTTAAAAGTACGATGGAAAAGTAATAGCTTCAACCAAGTATAATTAAAGGTAAGGCCTAGCTTGGTGATCTCATTGTCATAACGTACTCTTTAAACTTTGGTAACAAATCTACTAGGAAAAAGAAGAATGTGTTAGAGTGGCACGAAGTGATCTTGGAGAAAAATATCACTACAAGATCCTTGAAAAGCTATTAAAGATAAGTGCATAATCACTGACAGTGTAAAGATAGAAGGATTAGTACGAAAAGGATAATTAATAAATATCAAGAAAGAATTAAAAAGTAATAAGGAAACGTACTAAGTGTCGTCATTTCATTGTATGCAAAACGTGAAAGCATAGACAAGGCATTCAAACTATTTGGCAAAATACCCCAAAGAGATGACATCTCATGGAATGCAATGATTGTAGGGTATGCACAAAGCACTATGCAGGTTAACCTTCTTGCCGGTGCTGGCCATTTTGAAGACACCCGAAACCATGTCATTGATATGCCAAATAAGTCCATGGTAGTTGTTGTGAGGATGTGTTTTCTTGGTGCAAGTAGATCACATAGGAAAATAGGCTTAGGAGTATTTATAGTGATGTTGTGTTTTGATTTGTACCCTAAAAATGCTATATGACTCATTGATGCAGGAGCATCTAGTGGTGTAAGGGCAATCCTACATCACCCAAAAAGAAGTTGATTCAAAATTATTGCATTTGTTTTCATTTCTTTCCATAATTAGTGTTTCTGGTTCCATAATCTCTTGAATAATGTAGGACTTTCAGTTTTTCCAAACTACTAAAAATAGCAAACTGACAGTTTAGGAAAGTTGAACTGCCATTTTAGGAAAGTTTGCATTTGGGCATGGATGGAAGTGAAAATTTACAGGAACCTTCGTAACTAAAATATAAGACCTTTGGTGAAGGAATCAAGCAAAGATCATTTGTGAGCTGAAAGATATTAAAGTTTTTGTTTTCTGAAAAGCCCCTAAAACTTTCTGAAACGAGATATGAGGCACTAAAATGTCCCATAACATCCTAAAAAGTTGACAAAAAACTATTTACAGATTTCCAACGTGATATTTCACATCACGAGCTTTCTGGCACTTAAAACGGTTCATCAATCGGACACCCGGATCAAAAGTTATGCTTCTCAGAAGTTGACCTACTTTTGGAGGGAGTTAAAAATTTTAAAATTTAGCTAGAGGCTGCCAAAAAGTACTATGTGACTATTTTGGGAACCCTAGGCAGTAGGAGAGTTAAGGGGGAAAGTGTAGAGTCAAGAATATGTAGAAAAATAGAAACCCTAGCTAATTTAGGGTTACAGAAGGCAGAAGATTCTAGAGCCCGATGATGTGTAGTTGTAGTGTGTTGCAACCTATGGAGGATTGATTCCTCTGATTGTCATTGAGCTTCTGTAATGTAATAAGTTGTCCAAATCATTAAAGAAATATTATATTTTATGTGTGCCATTTCTATTGTTGTGTGCTTTATGATTTACCCCCTTCATCAAATAATCAAATAACATTGTCTTGCATAATCCAGAAAAGATTCAAATAGCTATATCTGCGATGGAACAAAAACTATTCAAAAACCAAACTTAACTAACTAACTTCAACCTCAACCCCCAAACCATAATATAGGCATGGGGGAGTTATTGAAATAGGTCTCTTAACTATAAACATAAAACACCACTCTGCATGAACTAGAGAGTAATGACTACTAACAACAATGACTGGAAAAAGAAGGGAAGAAGTGTCCCAACAAAATTAGAACTCTCTATTGAAACAAGGGAACATGGACCGATTGAATCAATCCCATTAGTCTTCTAGTTGCAACAGAGTCCTTCAAGCTTCCAGTTATCATTATTGATCACCTATCACGATGCGTGATCATCTCCATCAAGTGTCTTCATGTTGTGGTTGCTGCACTTAGTTGAGTCTAGAATCTTCCCTACTCTGTGCCTAGAAATGCTGTGGTTGTGGGCTACATCCTATAGTGTTGCGGGTTACAGTCCTTCATCTTTTAGCTGCAAGGTTAGTCCATAAACATGTAAAAAATACTAACAACCATAATCAACACAAACATTCTCAATAATCCATACATTCCCACATATAACGTACAATTTCATCATATTATAATCATATCTCCATATACTTAATTAACCAAGTTCAAGTCCGCATAATGATCATAAGGGATAACATAACATGGAAATATGCTTAAAATAGTGTCTGGGGATGTCTTTCAACTTGCATAAAACTATAAGAAAACAGGCTAATAACTAGGCTCATCACACCCCCAACTATCCATTTTCTTGAACTCAAGCAAATCAACTAAGGATGTAGGTTGTATTACAGGGTGATCTCCCTGAAATCTGCAACAATACCTACTCCTTGGGTCTACTCCAAATAAAATCCATTATTGTATGCCAACTTGTTCATCCTAGAGACCTCTGCTTTCTCACACTCTACACTCCTCCTCCCAATCCAATGTGGCACTGGATATATAAGCATAGGGGGTTGGAAAGTAAGTGGTATCCAGCTTAATGCTTGTCCCTTGGCAATATCCATGTATTTCCTGACCCTTTCAAACATAGCCATGAAGTTATGGATAAAATGGGGTTCTTTCTTTTGTAACTCTGGAGTCAAACTATTCCACCTGTCATGTACATGCTGGTGAGAGTGATGGATGATCCCAACTATCAAGTGTTGAATCTTGTCATAATCATGTAGCCTTAAATTCATAATCTTTCTCCCCACACCCTTGTGTTCTAAAAGCTACTTTCATTCTTCAATGATAAACTCGGGGATTTCAGACTCTTTTCTAATTGGAAGGGAAATGGATTTTTCTCTTTTTGTGTAAGCTTGCATGATGTCCCCTCTAAATTTCTCATTCCTAAAGTAAGAGGCCAGTGCTCTTACCTATAAATCCCCTACATAAATCAATGGATTCCATTCGGTATCATCAGATACAACATAATTATGTAAGTAAAACTCACATAGTTGTTCTTGTTCATCAGGTGTGGCGGTAGCAAAAACTTTGAGGAAGGCCATTTTCTCACTCATGTCAACTAGTTTATTACTGATCAATCTATTGAACTGGTAACTCAGAAATTTTTCTTGCAGAAACAAGGAATAGGTCCTAGCTGGGGGTCTACATTTGATAATCTGAGCAGCTTTATCTACTACTTCCTCCATTCTAACTGCCAGCTTCTACAACTCAATATCCTTCCTTTCCAGTGTCTTAGTGTGGTCTGCAATCATGGTTTCTTTTTCTCTTTTCCACTCTTCTTTTTGTTTAGAGAAATCCTGAGTAACCTTCCATAACTGATATCCTAAGGATACAGGGAGTCTTTTCTCTTTAGTCACTAATTCCTTATTTCCTACATCTACTATGGATAGCTCTGCGAGTACATCTAGTTTCAAGACCCCTGATCATAGGTGTTAACCTTTTCTTCCAACTCATGTATCCTTTTCTCTCTCTCTTTGTCCTTATTCTCATAGGTTTTGATCAATTCTTCCAATTGTTTTATTCTATCAAAGGCTTCCTGCAGCTCTCTTATATTTTTGTCTTCAATCAACAATTTCTCATCCCTTGAAGAGTGTTCATCACCACCCCCTGTACACTCATTTCCTCATTATCAGGGTTGTCTGGGGTTTTCTTCTTAGTTTTCTTAGCAAGAAAAATCTCTGATTTAGATTCAGAGGTACTAGACACATACCATTTCCTTTTGATAGGGGTTTGTACATTCTCGATCACATTATCCTCTTGTTCATGGTCACTTTCTACTACTACCACATCCTCTGTCTCTTTTCTAGGCTTCTCAATAGCACACCCCATAACACCTTTCTTTTTAAGGCTATGTGAATGCCTTAATGGTGCAGATTTCTCTTTTGACCTCTTTGTAGGTTTAAAAGAAGAATTTTCCTAGTTCATGGTGTTTTGGTGCTAGGTGTCTTACTGGAGGATGGGGCCTAATTGGCCTCTTCTTCTAGTATAGGTTGATCAAATACTATATTTGGCATAATTGGCACATCATGTTCTCCTATTTCCTCTACGATGCGGGTAGGTGAAGCAGCAGGTGAAACAGGGTTTTCTCTCAAGGATGCAACAGGTGACTCTACATTTTCTGGTACTGCTGGCTCATTAAGGATGTCATTGATGTTTCTACATTTTAATAATATTTTCAAGGGCACATTTGGAGATTGCATCCTAAGACTTCTCTTCACTAATAGAGTGACCAAACAATCATGGGATAATGCTGATTTTTTTAATTTCCTTTGATATTCATAACCCATTCTCTTTAAGAAATTATATAGAAAATTTAGCACATTAACTACTCTATTATAATGAAGATGGCTTAACAATTTAAAATGTATAGTGTACAACATAGACTACCTACCATCACAGGTAAGGTATTTGATAATATGCATGACACAAGCAACCCATAATTCTGGAAGTGATAGTCTTTTAGTACCTTGTGATATGGATTCCAGTTTCTCCCCCGGCTCACTGAATTTGTCTCTTGTAGTTATTGCATCTGCTTTGATGGGGAACTCTTCACCATTTCTAGGTAAACCAGATACCTCAGTAATTTCCACTTCTAAAGCATCCACTATCAAACCTTTTATAGTGGCTTCATCATGGTAGAATGAGGTTGCAAACTGCCTCGTCATACCTTCGTCAAATTCTTGGAGCTTCAGGAAATAGTCAATCCATCCTGCTTGTTGGAAGAACGACAAGGTTAACTAGTCTCCCAGTACCATTAGCCTAAGACAACATTTACATCTAAATTGGGATCCTATATGTACACAGTCATGCCTTTTGGACTTAAGAATGCACCAATAGTCTTCAGTAGAATAATGATCAATGCTTTCAAAGAATTCATTCATGATTTCTTAGAGGTTTACCTAGATGACTAGACTGTCTATGGCTTAGTGAAAGACCACACATAGACATTGAGAATGATGTTCAATAAATGTAGAAGTCTCCAAATCTCACTGAATCTCAAGAAATGCAAATTTGTGGTACCCTTTGGAACTCTCTTAGGTCACATCATTTGCAAAGAAGGGTTGATGGTAGACCCCTTGAAATTAACTTTAATCCTCACATTACCACCACCTAAAACATCATCAGAAGTAAAAAATTTATTAGGCCACACTGGGTATCACCAAAATTTTATAAAGGGTTATGCACCAATTGCAACACCTTTAGAAGAATTACTAAAAACAAAAAGTGGAAGAAACATTGAATGGAATGAGCAGTGTCAATCCTCTTTTCACATACTAAAGTAGAAAATTGTTGAAGCCTCTATCTTAATATTCCCATATTGGAACATTCATTTCCATTTGCCTCAGGCATAGTAGTAGGTGTAGTATTAGTTCAACTCAAAGGAAGTAAAGATCATCCTATAGCTTTTGCTAGTAGGAAATTATCAAAAGCTGAGAAAAATTACACTACAACAGAAAGGGAAGTGGTAGAAATAATTCAGACACTACCTACTATCCACACCCTTCACCTTATTTACCGACCATGAACCACTCAAATACCTATTAAAGAAACCAATTATACAAGGAATAATATGTAGATGGCTGCTACTATTCCAAGAATTTGAATTATACATCAAAGTGAAACTGAGAAAACAAAACCAAGGCCCTGATTACTTATCAAGAATTGAAACAGGGGACAAGCCTGATATTCATGAAGAAGAACTCCCTAGCACAAATCTGTTTAGGGTCACTGTGGTACTAGAAGAACTAAAAGACATTGCCTATCTACTCGCCACAAGAGAATGCCCAGTTGAGACATCTCTGTGCAAGACAAACAAATGCTTATGTGGAAGGCTTTTCCCTATACACTGGTTGAAGGAGAACTACACATAAGAGGGAAAGATGACATAATCAGGAGAGTGGCATATGAACATGAAAGGGAGGATATTATAAAGGAAGCACATGAAGGCATAACAGGAGAACATAACTTTAGAGATCTAACAGCAAGAAAAATAAAACTAGCAGGCTTGTGGTGGCCTACCCTATTTCAAGATACTAAAAGACATGTAAAATATTGTGATATTTGTCAAAGAATGGGTAAACCCACTGCCTGAGATGAAATTCCATTAAGACATGTATCAGCACAACTTCCCTTTGAGAAATGGGAAATTGACTGTATTGGGCCCACAGATCCTCTGGCCAAACAATCAAAATCAAGATACATCACCACCGGAGTAGAATACCTTACAAAATGGACAGAGGCTATACTGACAAAAGGTTGTACTACAAAAATAGCTGCAAAGTTCCTCTATGAGAATATAATCACTAGATTGGGATGTCCACTCAGTAACACAAGTGATCAAGGAAAACACCTTGTAAATAACATAATTGTGAAGTTACTACAATCTTTTATGATAGTACACAACAAGAGTACACCATATCATCCCCAGGCAAATAGGGCAAGTGAGGCTTTAAACAAGATCATCGGTAAGACACTAACAAAAATGTGTGATGGAAACAAAATGGATAGGGACCTAAAAGAACCTACGGTACTTTGGACCTACCGCACCACTTACAAAATATCTACAAATTTCACACCCTATGAACTAGTCTATGGCCTAGATGCTACTATACCCATACACTTTATACTTCCTAACTTTCATACCAAAAAGACTCTAAAATGAAATGCAGAGGAATCCTTGAATCAAAGAAATGAGGAACTAGAGAAAATGGATGAAAATAGGTTGGCGACAGCCTATAATATGAATCTTGAGAGGAAGCGGCAAAAAGCTTGGCATGACCAGAACCTATAGAGGAAAAAATTCAAAAAAGGAGACCTGGTAATTGTATATGAAAGTAAGTTTAAGAGATAGGGTAAAGTTAAAATCAGATGGTTAGGACCTATTACATACATGAATTTGCAAAATCTAGAGCGGTAAGATTGAAAGACATGGAAGGAAGAATTACTGCCAGATATGTTAATGAAGCTCGGTTAAAGCTTTATCACAAATATCTAAGATGAAAAGATGAGATACAGTGAAATCCAAACATGTAACATACTAATTGTATCATACAATATTATATTGTATAATAAAGTAACCATTAGCAGCTTCCCATACCAACCGGCTAGAAAAACCTATGAAAACATAATGGGTAAAAACATTAAATGCAAAAAGCAACTTTTAGGGCTACTTATACCTTATTCCAACCTAAAATCCTCATTTGCATCCTAACAAGATTGAGAAAATTGAGCTCTGAGTGACATAGCAATCAAACCCTAGCTGACAAACTGTGAGAAAAAATGAAATGGCTATTCCAGTGTTTATCGATGTGATGGAGAAAACACAACCTAAATACAAGAAATTCCCACTCAAAGAAATGGAAGTGGACAAAGAAGGAGCCTCTTCCAATATTCCGGTAGATGTGGTCTACATTGAAGATGTAAGGAAGTACATCCATGCTGCAATCTCATAGATTAATCATATTAAGTTTGAGGAGCTAAGAGATACACTACTCAGAGATGCAAGGTACTCTGATGAATACAAGAACATTGCCATCAAGAAATTAGATATATGGAAAGACTACCCAGATTTTAGTGATGCCCATGAGTGGGTAAGGATAATTCTTAGCCGGAACCATGATGAGTTCATATATTTAGACAAATCCTACTGCATAACAAAGGATGCAGTCAGAGAAGTGACTAAACTTAGCTCAATAGGACTAGTGTTGGCAATGAAGGCAATCAAAAATGATAAGTTTACTGAGCTAACTAGAGCAAAATTTGACAGGTTGAGCCTCAGCGTAAAGGATATCATAGATCTAAAGGTCTGGTATGCCATGATGGGAATAGCCTGTAAAATATACTATGCCAACAGAGAGGGTTTGGCTACCTCTACCGCAATACATATCACATACCAGATGGTGAAAGAAGAGAGATTTTGACCTCTGTAAAGTGATGAGGGAGCAACCACTAGAGAACTTGAAAAGAACAAAGGAGTCAAACTATAATTTTTAGTATGGTACTCTCATTATATGCCTTGTATTCTATTCAATGTCAATGAATTACTAAGGTTCAAAGGCAAAATTTAGCAACAACACATATCAGTTGCCACACATATAAAACAACACATCAGAAGTTTTAGTGACACAAGGGCATTCAACACCATGTACTAGGGTTTCTTCAAAACCCTATAGTCAGACATGAAAAACAGACAAAGATTACACCTATATGGAGGTAGTAGAGCCTAGAACATTTTAGATACCTAGGCTACCATTTGAAGTTTCTAATGTGGAAATAAATGCATATGCAGAGAATTTATTGAGTAAACCTAAAGATACTATGATAGAAAGATTGGGACATACAGGGAAGTGATGGATAAAATGCATGAGAAAAATGTGGAGGAACATTTGGAAAAGCATAAAGGTAAATTACATAAACAATGGGAAATCCCAACCCCGATGGGAACATCCACTACATCAGCCTCCCAAGACACTGCGAAAGCTCTGCAAAAGTTCAGTGCATCACAGACACCCAGAAGATCAAAGAGAAGTGCATATGTGGTAGATAGCACATAAATAGTACTACAACCTACCATATCTTCATAAATTGTATCTACTGGTAGGAGAACTATATCAAAGACATTAGTACAAATGAGTACTGAGAAGAAGAAGAAGGGGCCTAGGCAAAAGGTACATGTTAAAAGAAAGAAGAATGAAACCCCTGTGGAGGAGATAGAAGAGCAAGAAGGAGAAGAAAAAGTATCCAAACTATCCAGGAAGAAGAAACAAAAGCATATAACCCAAGAAAATCCCCTGAACCTAGAGGTAATTTTGAATGGGATTGAATGCCTTGGGTTACAAAAAGAGAAAAGAACTCTACCCTGAGGTATCGAAGGATAATAAGAAAATAATTGAAAGGGAAATAATCAAGTATATGATTAAAACCAATAAAACAATGGATGAAATTCTAGGGTTACTACTAGATGGCCTTGCAGAGGCACTAAGGAAAAGAAGAGAGAAAGCCCTGAAATTAGATGAGGATCTTAGGCAACAAGCTATAGATGGAGTCAGTACTTCTATCTCTATGGAGGAGAAGGATAAAATAGCATTGTTATAGGCCACTAAGTTTAGATCAAAGCAAAGGGTAGATACCCAAATAGAGTTAAAATATAGGCAAAGATTGAGCAAATAACAAAGAGGATTTATGAAACAGTGAAGGAGGTAGAGAAAACTATGGCACAAAAGGATACACCTCCTCTGTAGAACACATAATAAAGAAATTCTCCTCCACATAACACTGAGCAAGAGGATGGACAAGATCAAGAAGAGGCCCCGGATACAGGAGATAACTAATTGGATTCCCAAGATGCATCCTCTTCTACCTCACCCATTCAATCTATCAAGGATTTCCTAGTGCAACAAAAGCATATATTGTTAGAACACAGAAATACTAAGAGGGAAGAATCAATATTTACCACTTTTTAAAACAAAATTGCTGCAACAATTGGATCTCTACTTTATCAATCAGATTATGAGAGAACTATGCAAGTATAAAGATTCACACATCCACACAAAAGACCATAACACTAGATTTACGTGGATACCTAAGATTGGAAAAACCACAGTGAGCAAGCTGCTTGGATATACTGTCCAAATCCAGTCTTGCAAAGATATAAAATAGTAAATTGCAATTTTTACAAGTCTATAGGCTTCAACCTACCAGAGAATTCAATCTCAAACAAACTGAGCTACAACCTAGCAATAGGCTTCAACCTCCCATACAAACTGAGCTACAACTCAGTAATAGGCTTCAACCTATATGAGGCTTCAACTTCCCATAGCAACTGAGCTACAACCTAGCAAATTGAAAATAGTAACAAAACATTCAACACTTACACATATTGTGTGAACACAGGATCCTCAGTTCACACTCTTTGCACAACTCAACTTCACTTTTCAGATTACTCCTGATCACTTGATGTATTTCACTTCACATTCACACTTGCAGACATATTTAGATCTTTCAAATTTAGGAAAACATACCCATACATGGATACCTTCAAAAACACAAACTGATCTTTCTTTTATACCCAATTGTACATTTTCAAATCTCCAAGTTGGCTATTCATAAATAGAACAAACTACAATGTTGAATTAATATACTCCAAAGTCGGCATCCCGTATTTTTGAATTCCAACGAGTTCATTATAAAGGATCATACCCAAATTAAAAAAAATCCAATGTCTATATGTTTGAACTAGGGCCCAAAAATAGGTCAGGACCCAAACTGAATCAACCACAGGTTACTACATATGTTCAAATATTAAAATCTGCACACTACAAAAATGGCCTTAGAATTTTAACTCTCTATTCTAAGTCACTGAGTTGGCTTTACTCTGCATATTAGATCTTTGACTATGCTACCCATTAAACCATCTTACCAATTGTCCTCAAATCATATATTCAAATCTTTAATTTGAATATACACTATCTTCATATCGTTGCCACAACAACTTATCTTCCAACCCTTTATCGACAAAATCATTCTATTGTGAACCTTTAACTTTGTTCCCTTTATTAGAGAAATATCATTTTCACAAACCAACTCTTTGTTCTCCTTTACTGCCTCTATTGGTAAAATTTGCCTTATCAACAAAATTTGCCTTTTACAAACCTTAGCATTTATCCCTTCTATCAGAGAAAAGCACATTATCACAAACTTATCCTTTTGTCGCTTTGGTCGGTGAGATCTATCTTTTACAAATCATCACCTTTATCTCTTTTGTCAGCAAATTCTACTTTCTTTGAACTTGACCTTTGTTGTCTTTTATTGTTGAAATCTCCCTTTTTCAAACCTTTGTAGCATTCCTTCTTTATCAACAAATTATCCTTTTTACGAACCATCACTATGAACATCTTTGTCACCTCTAGTCACTTAGTCGGCAAATCGGCAAAAAGCCTAACTCATGAACAAGTTCAAAAAACACAAACCTTACCAATAGCCCAACTGTATACTTCATATGTGTCTTCTTCATGCTTCCTTCTTTGTTGATGAATTAGTAAACCAGCAAACTGGAGAACTTCAAAACCTATGAACCAACCTCTTTATCGAGACTCTTTGAAACTGTCATCACCCAACTTTCTCCTCTATCAGAGAATCAGCTAATCGATGAACTTTGCAACTTGCAAACTAGTTTGCAAAACATGAACTTTGCCGACCAAAGGCAAAAAACATTTTGCCTTAGATTTTTCTTGACAAACTTTTCATCGGCCAACATTCAAGTTTGCAAACCAAACTTTTTTCTGATTGAAGGGATTTCTCCTGCCTTAGACAATTTTATCCTTTTCATTTGACACTAAATAAAAGACTTCCAACAATCTTTTGACATCAATGACCATAATCCAACAATCTCATGGGTATGCATATTTGACATCAATGACAATACTACCAATACCAACAATCTCCCCCTTTGTCATTGATGGCAACACAAATCTTTTCTTTTGCATTGTTCTCCCTTACTCTATCATTTTTGAATTGAAACACAACCTCTAAAATTTGCACCATCTGAAATCTTTAAAAACTCTCCCCCTTTAACATCAATGGCAAAGGGATGCAATAAACCACTTTCAAACTGATATTGTCAAGATAGGCTCCCCCTAATTGTAATTCTCTTCTTCACAAAGCCATACCAAACTTTTATACACCAAACTTTTGTCTTTCTACCTGCTCCCCCTAAGAGGTAGCCACTATCCAAGTGGGGAGTAAAGAATAAGCCTTGTTGCTCCCCCTGAATAGATGCTCTATCATAAACATATACTAATTTGGTGAGAGTGATACCACTCCCAACTTCTGCCTTAAGTATTCAAAAGTCTCTTTAGGAAGGGGTTTTTTGAAAATGTCTGCAATCTAATCCTTTGTAGGCACATACTCCAGTTTTACCTCTTGATCAACAACCTTTTCTCTCAAAAAGTGATACCTAATAGATATATGCTTGGTTCTTGAATGCATCACAGGGTTCTTTGATATGTTGATTGTACTTGTATTATTACACAAAATAGAAATGGGCTCATCATATATGACTCCTATGTCCTTCAATGTCTACTTCATCCACAAAACCTAAGTACAACATGTAGTTGTTGCAATATATTCTACTTTTGTTGTTGATAAGGCAACTGAATAGTGCTTTTTGCTTAACCATGAAACCAATCTACCACCTAGAAAAAAAACTCCACCACTTGTGCTCTTCCTATCATCAATGATGCCAGCCCAATTTGCATCTATATATGTGGTCAAAGAGAAATCCTTTCCCTTCTCATACCACAATCTGTAGTCCAAAGTGCTCTTCAAATACCTGAAAATCTTTTTAACCACTTTCATATGTGTTTCTTTTGGACCGTCCTGAAACCTAGCCACCATACAAACAAATTGCATAATGTCTAGCCTTGAGGCAGTCAAGTATAGTAAACTTCCAATCATGGATCTATAAAGAGTTTGATTAGCTTGAGGTGACTCATCATTCTTTCTAAGATGATAGCATGTTTATACCATAGGTGTACTTACTAGTTTGCAGTCATCCATACCAAACTTCTTCAACATCTCCAAGGTTGACATACTTTGTTTATGAAATATGCATACCCTTGTCTAATTGAGCAATTTGAAGTCCAAGGAAAAATGAGAGGTCACCTATCATGGACATTTCAAACTCTTTTTGCATCTCTTCAGCAAACATCTTGCACATAACATCATTTCCACCAAAAATAATATCATCAACATATACTACAACTATCAGCATCTCATCCCATAAAATTTTGATATAAAGATTGCTATCAACAATCCTCTTCTTGAATCCTTACTGGTGTAGATACTTGTCCAACTTTGTGTACCATGCTCTAGGCGCTTGTTTGAGACCATATAAGGATTTCTTGAGTCTGCATACCATATTCTAATCTTCTGATAGTTGAAATCCTTCAGGATGCTCTATGTAAACTTCTTCTAAATCACCATTCAGGAAAGTAGACTTGACATCCATTTGATATACATTGAAGTCTTTGTGAGCTGCAAATGCAAGGAACATCCTTATTGCTTCCAATCTTTCCATGGGAGCAAATGTCTAATCAAAATCAATGCCTTCCACTTGTGAATAGCCCTTGCAAACCAATATTTCTTTGTTTCTAACCACTTCTTCGTCTTCATTCAACTTATTTCTAAAAACCCACTTGGTTCCAATCACATTCTTGACCTTTGACCTTGGAACAAGTTCCCAAGTTTTATTCTTCTCAATCTAATTTAGTTCTTCATTCATTGCTTTAATCCAACTCTCATCCTTATTAGCTTTAGACAAGATCTTTGGTTCTATCTTGGATAGCAGTGAGAAATTTACTTGTTCTTTGAGTCTTCTCCTAGTCATAACTCCATTTTTATCTCCAAATATCTAATTTTCAGAATGATTCTTATGAATGAACTTTGTAGGTGACTTGGTGGTCTCTATGGGTGTCCCTTCTTCTATAACTTCATTTTCTTCTTCTGTGCAAACTAGATCATCTAAGCAGTAGGCCGAATCATCTGAACAGTCGTCATCTTGATCATATGTGGGTGGTTGTATCTTTTCATCAATCCTAACATTTGCACTCTCAACTATCTTCTTAAGTCTCTTGATGTAACATTTATAAGCCTTGCTTGTAGTTGAGTAACCAAGAAAAATTCCTTCATTTGATCTTTAAATCAAACTTACCCAAATTTTCTTCATCTCTTCTAATGTAGCATTTACTTCCAAAAATTTTTAAATACTTGACTAATGTAGGTCTTCCCTTCCATAGCTCATATGGTGTCTTAGTGTTGTTCACTCTAAGTTGTCCTCTGTTAAGAATATAAACAGTAGTATGAACTACTTCTTTCCAATACATATCAAGCAGCTTGGCTTCATTCAACATTGTTCGTGCCATCTCTTGGATAGTTATGTTCTTCCTTTCAACTACTCCATTTTGCTAAGGAGTTCTTGCAGCTAAGTATTATCTTTTTATTTCATGTTCTTCAAAAAATTCCTCAAATTCATTTGATGTGAACTCACCACCTCTGGCTGATCTTAAACACTTGATACTAGCATTTATTTCATTTTCAACCATGGATTTGAAGATTTTAAATCTACTTAATGCTTCTTATTTATCCTTCAAAAAGGTAACCCAAGTCATTCTAGAATAGTCACCAATGAGAAACATAAAATACCTTTCACCTTGAAGACTCCTTGTCCTCATAGGACCACATAATTATGTGTGAATCATCTCCAATGGCTCATCATAATAGCATTCCTTAGCCTTGAACATGGTCATTGTTTGTTTCCCAATTTAACATTCCTTACAAAATGAGCTAGTAGGTTTGGCAATCTTTGGCATGTCTCTAATTGAAATTTTAGAGCTAATCTTCACAAGGTTGTCAAAGTTGATGTGTCCCATCCTCTTATGCCACAACCAACTTTCATCAGTCTACCCTAGAAGGCAACTCTTTCCTTTGACTTCACAAAGATTATACAAATCATTTTGTGTTTTGTTTCCTTCTACCACAAGTTTGTCAGTGCTTGCTCTTTTGATTTCACATCCTTGTGCATGAAAGATGAGATTATAACCATTGCTTCACATCTGACTTACACTAAGAAAATTGTGCTTGAGACCTTCTACATATAGAACCTCTTCTATCGTATTCTTTCCATCAAGACTTAATGTACCTTTACCACATATTGCTACAGTGTTGTTGTCTCCAAACTTGACTAATGCACCATTCCACTTTTCAAGACTGATGAACTTGCTTTTATCACCTGTCATGTGACTTGAGCAACCACTATCTATAACCCAAGGATTTTCTTGTCATTGTCCATGAAATACAGTTTGGACAATCATTGAATTTTCACTTTCATGATTGTTCTTCTTGACATTCCATTCCTTCTTCTGATCTGTCTTTTGATTTATAGGAATGTCATCATCAACCTTCTGAGTTTCTGATTTAGCCAGTCTGCTTGTGTAGTACCTTGCTATGTGCCCAAAGTTGTTGCATGTATAGCATATTATGTTGTGGTCAACCAATGGAGTAAAAGTGTTTCTACTAACAAAGTTACTTCTCTTCATCCTAGATCTGCACTCAATTACTTTGTGACCATATTGATTGCAAATGAAATAATAACCAGAAAAAGTAAAATTGAACCTGTTCATGAGACTTTGTCTTGCAAGAATTGATCTTCTGAATCTTCTTCTTTGAGAGATAATAAGAAAGAAATCAATGTCTTCAATTTTTGTACTATCCTTATTTAGTGGGATTTATTCATTTGACGTCGTCTTCTCTAGGTCAGTCTTCTTTAATGGAACAGAGGATTGTGTGATTTCTTCATCATAGCTTAAACCTGACTTAATGAATAGGGGTCTCTGAAGATTTATTATATCATCCGCAATTTCAGAGCTCTTTCCAAACTTGATATTCTTATTCAACTGATGATGAGCCTTTTCAACTTTGTTTCTCAATGAAACAATTTCTTTCTCAAGTTTTAAACACTCATCTGATCTGGTTTTGAAAGCAATGTTTACCATGTCTATGATTCTTTTTACTTCTTCAATTTAACAATCATCTCCTCTGATTCTATGAGCTTGGCCTTCTATTCTTCATTTTATTTTCTTGCTATATCCAAGTCTTCAAGAGTAGAAATTAGTTCACCTTCAAGATCAAATTCACATTCTTCTTCTTTATCAAAAGCAGCACTATCTGAGTTGTCTAAGATTTCCACAGCCATGAATAGAGTTTCTACCCTTTCATCTTCTGATGCACAGTTATCTTCTTTTGTTGAACTGTAATCATTCTTACAGTAAAGGCTTTTCTTGTTCTTGTTAAAGTCAAATCTTTTGAAAACCTTGTTGTTATCTCCACTCTTCTTGAGAGGACATTTAGATGCATAATGCCCAATCTTTCCACAATTGAAACATTTGAAAGGTAACTTACCTTTATACTTACCTAATACTTTCTTTAGCTTTCTTACAAAGTTGGCTTCCTCATTATTAGATGCATCACTTGACTCAGATCCATTTTTCTTAGATGCTTTGAAAGAAGCTTCCTTAGATGTTTTTTTTCTTGTGTTTCTCATTTCATAGGCAAAGAGTGAACCAAATAATTCATCCATTTTGAATACATTCAAATATCTTGCTTCTTCAATAGTAGAAACTTTTAAATCATATCTTTGAGGGAGTGATCTCAATACTTTCTTCACATCTGTTGAATCCTCCACCTCTTCACTAAGACCTCTGATAGCATTACAACCTTATCTACTTGGAGAAGATAGTCAACAATGTTCCCTTCTTCCTTCATCTTCATATTTTTAAATTCCACCTTGTGGGTCTGTAGTTTTGCTTGCTTTACTTTATCATCCCCTTCATAGATACTCTTGAGTTTATCCCATATATCCTTGGTGGTCTTACACTACATTACCTTGACAAACTCTAACTTAGCCAAACCAAACAAGATAGCATTCTTAGCTTTAGAATTTTTCTCATAAGCCTTCTTATCAACTGGATCTATGAAAGGATGTTGTGTAGGAGCAGTATAAGTATCCATCATAGATCTCCAAACATCATACCCTAGAAAGCTAAGATAGGCTTCCATTCTCACTTTCTAAAAGGCGTAGTCATATCCATCAAAATCAGGTGCTTTGTTAGATGAGGATCCTTCCTAATCCATGTGTTCTTATCTCGGATCTACCTTTAGCTATAAGGCTACACCAAGGAACTTGGCTCTGATACCAATTGTTAGAACACACAAAAATATTGAGAGGGGGGCGAATCAGTATTTACCACTTTTTAAAACAAAACTGTTGCAAGAACTAGATCTCTACTTTATCAATCATATTATGAAAGAACTATGCAAGTATAAGCAGATTCACACATCCACACAAAAGACCATAACACCATATTTACGTGAAACCCAAGATGGGAAAAACTACAGTGAGCAAGCTACTTGGATCTACTATCCAAATCCAGTCTCACAAAGATATAAAATAGCGAATTACAATTTTTACAAGTCTATAGGCTTCAACTACTAGAGAATTCAATCTCAAACAAACTGAGCTACAACCCAGCAATAGGCTTCAACCTATCTGAAGCTTCAAACTCCCATACAAAATAAGCTACAACTCAACAATAGGATTTAACCTATCTGAGGCTTCAACCTTCCATAGCAACTAAGCTACAACCCAACAAATTGAAAACAATAACAAAACATTCAACACTTACACATACTGTGCAAACACAAGATCTTCAGTTCATACTCTTTGTACAATGCAACTTCACTTCTCTGTTTACGACTGATCACTTGATGTATTTTGCTTCACATTCACACTTGTAGACAGATTTAAATCTTTCAAATTTAGGCACACATACCCATACACAGACACCTTCAAAAACACAAACTGATCTTTCTTTTATCCCAATTATACATTTTCAAATCTCCAAGTTGGCTATTCAGAAATAGAACAAACTCCAATGTCAAATTAACATACTCCAAAGTTAGCATCCCATATTTTTGAATTCCAACAAGATCATTATAAAGGATTAGACCCAAATTAAAAAATTCCAATGTTAGCACGCTTGAAGCAGGGCCCAAAAACACACTTGCTTAGAACGGCCCAAAAATAGGTCAGGACCCAAACTAAATCAACCACACATTATTGCATATGTTCAAATATTCAAATCTACACACTACAGCAATGGCCTTAGAATTTTGATTCTCTATTCTATGTCACTGAGTCAGCTTCACTCTGCATAATAGATCTTTGAGTTTTCTAGCTGTTAATCCATCTTACCAGTCAGCCTCAAATCATATATTCAAATCTTTAATTTAAATATACACTATCTTCATATCATTGCCACAACAACTTATCTTCCAGCCCTTTATCGACAAAATCACTATGTTGCAAACCTTTAACTTTGTTCCCTTTATCAGTGAAATATCATTTTCACAAACCAACTCTTTGTTCTTCTTTATCGCCTCTATCAGGAAAATTTACCTTATAGACAAAATTTTCCTTTTACAAACCTTAGCTTTTATCCCTTCTATTAGCGAAAAACACATTATCACAAACTTATCCTTTTGTCGCTTTGGTCGGTGAATTATATCTTTTACAAATCATCGCCTTTATTACTTTTGTAGCAAATTCTACTTTCTTTGAAATTGACCTTTGTCGCCTTTTATTGGTGAAATCTCCCTTTTTTTAATGTTTGTCGCATTCCTTCTCTATCAACAAATTATCCTTTTTATGTACCATCACTATGAACATCTTTGTCACCTCTAGTCGCTTAGTCAGTGAATCGACGAAAATTCAAACTCATGAACAAGTTCGCAAAACACAAACTTTGTTGATAGCCCAACTTTATACTTCAAACTTGTCTTCTGCATGCTTCCTTCTTTGTCAGTGAATTGGTAAACTGGCGAACTTCAAAACCCACGAACCAACCTCTTTACCAAGACTCTTTGAAACTATAATCACCCAACTTTCTCCTCTATCAGTGAATCGGCTAATTGGTGAACTTCACAACTAGCGAACTAGTTCATGAAACATGAACTTTACCAACCAAAGGCAAAAATCATTTTGCCTTAGGTTTTTTTTGACAAACTTTTCATTGGCCAACATGCAAGTTTACAAACCAAACTTTTGTTGATTGAAGGCATTTCTCATGCCTTAGACAATTTTCTCCTTTTCATTTGACACTAAAGACAACACTTCCAACAATCTTTTGACATCAATGACCATACTCCAACAATCTCATGTGTATGCATATTTGAGATCAATGACAACACTACCAATACAAACAAATACAGCCTGTGGTGACCCCTCAGCTACTACAACTACCAGTAATAGGGGGAAAGGTAAATATATCTGGTATCTCACCCCTACAAAAGTTACAATTGGGGCACATCTTACATTTTACTGCGAGGGAAGAAATTTTGCAGCAACACATAGAGGGCAGTGAGATATTAAAGGAAGCGGTAGATATTATACAAAAGGAGATGCCGGATGCACAAAGGGATACATCCCTACCTCCTACCCAACAACTCAAACAATTGATGCAAAGCTTCAAGGCTCACTCTACATATCTGGAGAAGAAAGCAGAAGAGAAGATAACATAGAAAATCAATCAAAAAAGACTTGTTGATGCTTCCAACCAATGTGCTAAAGCACATAATAAACCAGAAGCCTAGATAAAGAATATACAGTAGGGTATGGAGGAGGCCAAGGTACTTTACCAGTTTTGTTTACAATGGCCTACTACTCCTAAGACTCTAAAAGATCAAATAGAGGCATTAGAATTACAAATAACACAAGTGGCCAATATTTATGATCTGATAGAAGACACCAATGGAGCGATAAGGGCACAGGTAGAGACCCTATATTCTTAGCTATAGCAATTCTAGGATCAAAGAGAACAAATAAAGTCATATATTAAGTAGCTCAGAGAAGTAATAAGCTTGAGATTGGCCTCTCTAACCATATTATTCACTGAGGCTAAACAAATCACATAGAAGATTAACGTATCAGCTACCTTAGGAGAAGCAGAGGACACCTACATTCAACTGGAAAGCCAAATCCAAATTTTAACCTCTACTAAGAAACAATGGGATACTACTCTAGCTCAACTCAAGGTAATCTACAAAACATCCTACCTACAAATTGAAGAACATGTCTTGGGAACAAGACATACTTTTAAAAGGGGAAGTGATGTTGGTAGAGAACAGGGCAGTAAGAAGAACCTACCGCAAAGGCCATGCGAAGGAAAGAGCTGACTCCTAAAGAGGAATTTTGGGAAAGGACACAGCTCTAGATAGATATATATGAGATATATGCAAAATAATGTAAAGTAAGAGTGAGGAAGAGTGAGTAAGAGAGTGTAAGAGAGTAATAATGTATAAGGCAGAGACTCAAACTTACCAATATGAATATGTATATACCTATTTATTATAAAGGAATATAATCGAGATTTAAGGATTGTGATATCTTTGTGTATGTGTTATGATGTTATGCTTTACTTATCTTGTACCACATATTATATTTCCTTAATGTTTATTCATGTTTCTCTCATTGCCTGACTGGGGTATAAACTAGACTTACAAACTTGACTGAGGACTAAATCTCTGGACTGGTTCTTCCCCATTTCCTGCCAATAGTAGCATAAGAAATAATTTGCAGAAAATAAGTTACAAGAATCAAGAACACATAAGGGTGAAGACACAAGAAATTTAACATTCTGCAAACCCTAATTAGGGTCTAGGGTGCCCAAGAACCCTGGTCCTTTGGGCTCTTGAATCCAAAACCAGGATCTATTCTTCCCTCTGATCCTTGTTGTGGTGTTAGATTTCTAATATTTATTTCTGACAGTTGTATTTTCACAGATCTTGCTTAACTAGGGTTTCTACTTTGCCCTAGATTGATTGGGTGGATTTGGTTGACACTCCTCTATAAGACAAAGGGTCAAAACCCCTATAGTTTGGCACTCCTTCTTGGGTAGAAGCCAAGATCGGTTTGTGTTCAAATGTTAATAGAAGAGGGTTTGATCTAGTTAACCTTGTTAGGCTAAGTCTCTCTTTTCTATCAAACAGGAAATACCAGGATCCCAATGTGGAGATTTGTGGAGTGGACATATTAGTGAAAAGCATGTGGTGATAGATGGAATGGAGAAATTACAATCCAGCACAAACCTATAATCTAGAATTTTGAAATGGGATGGAGATGATTGATGTAACAATGGAAGGGTATGAATAGTGGATCTAGTTTGATATTACACATGATTCTTGCGACCAAGTTTTCATCACGGTACTTATCCAAGGTACGAAAGAGGTAGTTTTTAAGCATAGGACGAATTATTTCTCTTTACTATTTTTTGATCTTTTTTGCTTTTTTGGATTTTTTGCATTTTTTGATCATTTTTTTTTTGGTATTTTTGATGGTGTATTCAGCGGCCTAGGTATAGAACCGTTTGAGATGGATGATGTTCATGGGGTCTTCAATTTCTTCACCTTTAAGAGTATCCAAATGGTATGCCCCAAACCTATACTTAGAGACAACCACATAGGGGCCCAACCAATTGGGTTCAAACTTACCTTTCTTTTCTCATTCTTGAAGATTCTTTTGATTTTCTTTTAAGACCAAATCTCCTATAGCAAATTCTCTGTCATGGATCTTCTTGTTGTACAAACTATAGAGGTGATTTTGATATATGCTTGGAGATGATTCAAGGTATTGAGGCACATTTCATTAGTATCTCTAACTCTTGTAGGTGTGCAACATGATATTCCTCCTCAGTGATGAAATTACGCAAGGAGATGTGCAAGGAGGGGAGTTCAATCTCAATTGGAAAGATTGATTTAGAACCAAATATGAGTGAATATGGAGTGGCTCCAGTAGGTGTGTAGATGCTTTTGCAATATGCCCAAAGGGTTGGATGAATATGGAGCTGCCAGTCACAACCAATTTCATTGACAACTTTCTTGAGGATTTTCAATAAGGTTTTATTAGTTGCCTCGGCTTGGCCATTTCCTTGGGGATAGTATGGAGTGGACCAATGATGTTGAATATAGAATTTTTCACAAACCATGTGAACATCATTTTTTTGAAGGGTTTTCTATTATCTATGATGATGGTGGATGGAATACCATAAAAAACAAATGAGGTGATAGAGGATGAATTTAGAAATTTGGGAACCGGTGGTAAAGGTGAGGGGTACGGCTTCAACCTACTTTGTAAAGTATTTAATGGCAATGATGATGAATTTTTTGCCATCAGATGAGGGGGGATGAATCTTGCCAACAAGATCTAGGCTCCATTGAGAGAAGGGCCATGGTGTCATAATTGGTTGCATGGCCTGAGAGGGAGCATGAATAAGGTCCCCATGCTACTAACAAAATTACATTTTTTCACATACTCACATGCATCATGCTCCATAGTTGGCTAATAATATCCTATGCATAGGAGCTTTTTGGTGAGGACAATACCACTTATGTGAGCACTACACATACTAGCATGAACTTTGTGTAGTGCAAGAAAATCTTCTTCCACATTTAAACATCATAATAGAGTGCCATCATACATTTGGGGGTAAATGGTGTCAACAAAAATGGTATAGCGTGAGGCTTGACAAATGAGGGATCTTTGTTGTTTGCAGTAGAAATTAGGTGGGATGGTGTGATGTTGGAGGTAGGTGTAGATGTTATGATACTAAGGGATCTTAGGACCAACAATCTCATATATAAATTTTGATCCATGACTCTGTATGATGGCATGAGGAGTTATTCCACAAGGAATTCACATTGATGGCTATAATGTGGCATGTCCAAGAGGGACCCAATGGTAGCTATTGCATCAGCCAATTTGTTATGAAGTCTTGTTCAAACTAAATGTAGGCAAAGTAGATATTGTACTCATCAACCATTTTCTTGTAAGGAATCAATCTGTCATCTTTAGTGTGGTACTCATCATTGACTTACTTGATGCCATATGACTTACTTGAGGTGGTGCATATCCTAAGCCGAAGTATTTGGCATACTTCTTTGGTGAAGTTGGGTCTACCAGAATAGGCATAGTAGGTCCTTGCCCATTAATGCTAAGTCCTTTTCTTTGATATGAATTTTTTTCACACATTTGATATGGCATAGGATATTTGTTCATCAAGTAGTTGGTATCACCTTCTTCCTTATCATATTCATCATGATGAATATGATATAGCCAATTTCCTGGGAAATCTGTGATTTCTTCTTCTTCTCGGGTATTTCTATAGGAATGAAGGGAATCCCATTATCTAGTTTGTGAATTTGTTTGTGTGCTTTTTCTACAATAGGCATCCATGAAATGTAGAGGACAAAGGAAGTTAACCCACATGAAAGGCATTATGAAGTTCATACTCCCTACATCCTTTGTCAATGATCTTGACCTTAGATACTTGATGGACTGAGGTAGAGTGAGAGGTGGATAGTTGAGACGAGGTGGATGCTTTGGAAGAAGTAGATGGATGGGATGTGTTGTTTTTGATGTGGTCCCCATAAGTGCTAGGACAATGGAATTGTCAGTCATATATGACTTCCAAATCCTTGCAAAGCTTAAAGGGTTGTTGATCGGCATGGATAGTGACTTCCACATCGTTATGAAAAAACTTAAGGCATTGATGATAGGTTGAGGGAATAGCTTGCATGGCATGAAGCCATGGTTGGCTGAGGCAAAGATCATAAGGGAGGTCAAGATCGACAAAATGGCATATAGTGGGTTGTACAATAGGACCCACCTTGATGGTGTTGGTGCTTTTCCAACTAATAGTTCCTAAGTTTCCCTACAAGGTAGCCATCACTTATCAATAGGATCCTCAGGTCAGTGGCCAATAGTACATGAGACTGACTCTAAGTCTCCTCTACTTCTTCAGGCTCTGCAAAACCTAGGGGGTATTCCCTACTCAATACCAAAGGGATAAATTTCTAAGCTTATTAAAGGTATTGACATAAAGCAGATAAATCCTTTCTTATGAAGGGAAAAACTATAAGATGAATGCAAAGGGGATAGCTTTGGACCCTACTTCAGTTGTGAACCAAAGGATTTCCAAATCCCAAAACTACTCCTAAAATCCTAGAGGTTTGTACAGAATGTTGTGTTTTTGTTTTGTGCTTGGCTAGAAGATTAGAGTTTTGATTCACAAACTCAATACAAACTCTGACCAGTGCTTATCCTTGGGCATGGAGTCAAATATATGTGTATGTGTGAATGGTTCTCATAAACTAAACCAACACTCAAGTTTTAAGGGGTTTAATTAGCATTTGTCTTACAAACACCACCCAAGATAAAATATCTTATTAACTCTGCTTACATATATCCTTGTTGTAGTATGTTCTTCCCCACATTTAACCTTTAACATTTAATCTATTCCTTGAACAGAAGTAGAAGATTAAGTGTGCAACACAATAAACCTATATTCTAGAATCTAAGATAACCCTTAGTTATTAGATTCAAAAGAAAAACATATACAACCATGGAGACAATTAACATCACACATGCATACAACATTTTTCATTTACATCAACATGAAATTGAATAAAATTTATCCAAAAATACATTCAACACACAACTCATAGACTTATAGAACAAGAGATGAAGCAACCGAGATAAACTTGCATTTTATTTACTCCTCAAAATTCCAAAATCATTCAACAACACAAGAATGAGTAACACAGTTCTTTTATAAACCAAGAACGTATACTCATCATTAATTACATTGCCTTTTTAGAAAATACTTGATACAAGCACTACCTATTTGGCATTGAGAAATTTACTACATGGAGAAAAGAAGAGAAAAGTAGATAGACATTGGAGAATGTGTAGTTTCTTGAAGGAGATATGCCTCATCAATACAGGGTAGGTGGTGGTTGGTCGTTCCTCTCAATTATGTAGGCTCGTACTTTTCTGTCCAGTCATTATATGTCTTTTCAGATGGCCATTGGAAGGAGACCAAAATACTCGGCAGCCACCTTGTGTCTATCTTTTCAATAGCCTGTTTCTTTTCTACCAAAACCTTATCCAACCTTAACTAAAAGCTAGAAACTTCCTCAAAATGTTGCAACATATCCACTACCAACTTTAATTCAGGGGGTGCCTATGCATCAAATCTCAAACATCTATTGAGATCCCTTACCTCTCCAGTCCTTGGAAACCATCTTGCTCTAACAACTGAGAGCCTTTCTTTATTTGATTCATGCTTTTCATAAGCTATCCTCAATTGTAAGATCTCCAGGTCTCATCTAACCTTGCTAAGATCTTAGTCACCCTATGATTTATCACAATGGTGACCACATCCTTCACTGCATTCTTTTTCTCATCCTCCAATCTCTTGTTCTCCTCTTTCAATTCTCTAATTTCAGATAAGAGAGGCTTTGTATCAACTGGAAAGGACTCTGCTGTTGGGATCATAGATGGGGGGTGGAAGTACTTGCCCCCAATGATAACTTCTCCTTGCACTTATTCAGTTCTGCAATTGCTTGGGCATACTATAGCAACAATTCCTCATGTTCCCTCTGCAGCTTGCTTGTGACTGCCTTAGCAAATTGTGCAGTATGTACATTCAAACTTGTAGCCTAGGGGACAAGGGTGTCAGATACCCTCTTAATTATTACATCTTCTACCAATTCCCCCAATCCAACCCTAGGCTTGTTACTATTTGGGACCAGAGCCCATATAGCCAGTGTTTCAAACCTAGGATTGAAGGATGCACCAGATAGAGCCTTCTCTACTTGCTCACTTGTTATATCAGAATCTTCTTTGGTAATTGTGTCAAATATAATTGCATCTAACAGGGTCCAGTGAGGAAGGAATAAGATATTACTCTTAGCAACCAATGCCCTCCCCTCCTCTGGAGTCATTGAATTGATGGATTGATTGACTTCTTTTAAGACCCTTTGAGTAATGGCCTCATATTCAGCAGGGTCAGCTCCACTCTTAGCATCTTCAATCCTTTTTTGGAACTCCTCACTTCTTACTTTCAGCACATAGCTCCTAAATTCAGGAGTGTTTATGAATTCATCATCTTCTAAAAATTTGTCACAAGCCATTACTCTAACATCTTCAATATCCACATTCTAGCTTCTCATTGTCCTTAATGCCATGTTGTCAGTGGATGAATAGGGCCTTACTCTGTCAAGGGAATTTACCTAATGGGCAGCTTCCTGCACCTGTTCTTCTGCCTCCCCCTCTAAATCCACTACTTCGATTTGCTCTAGATTCTCTAAGTCAATAATCTTTGCTATTTTGGTAGGGGGAGGGGCAGTTGATTCTCTTTTCACATCATATCCTCCCCTAGAACTGCTAGGCTCGTATGATGGCCTTTCCTCTCCTGCAGGAGAACTAGCAATTAGTTGCTCTGCATTATCCAGCATATTTTGAATTCTTTGTATAGGGTCTTGCACTTCTGCGAAGGCACCCTGATATGCAACATTTATATTCTTCCTCATTCTTTCACCTACCATTATTGTGTCCCACTTGATCATCAAAGCATGGACATCATTCATTGTGAAGCAATTTCTGACAGGATCCTCATTTAGGTCAACCTGGTGAGTGTATCTTGGCCTTTGTTTGTTGACTCTTATCCTGTTGATGAAGCCCTCAGGGTCAAAAATCCTTGGGTGCTTAAAATACATCCCAAAACACTGCATTACTAAATAAATCTAATCAAGCCCACTCTTATCAGCTATTAGAAAATCACTGAATTTGACAGATGTAGGAAAAAATGAGCCATTCTAATGTCTCCTCAAGTGCTCCTTATCTGATTCATTAAGCTACCTAATGATCTCTAATAATGCAACTCTCTTAGGTACATACTTAGGCAAAATGTGGGGTGGGGCCTCACACCCATAGACCCTAATGCAAGTAGTGTGCTCATGAAAAAACTAGTCACCCCAATTATGATCAACCCCCAAGTGAGGAGTCATGTCTAAAGGTCTTAGAAAATCCAATACATATGGGTGTAACCTCTCTCCCTCTAGCTCCAAGAAACCAAGAATCCTCCTCACAAAGTACTCAAAAATTATATAATCAGTATGGGTACAATGCATATCTATCATGCAGGTCCACAGTTGTATTGGTAGCATGTTTCCTTAGGCATCTGTCATTTTGACATGTAAGTTATGGTGCCACATTCTAGATAAAGAAAATAGAAGCATGTGGCATAGCATGGAATACCATGTGAATTCAACATGGGCATCCACAGTAGATAGCTTGCTTTTGATTTCTGTCATCTTCTTATGCATTCTATCTGCAATATAGGAGGCATAATCATATGGCTCCTTGGTCTCTTGACTCTAAATATCAACCGCCATTATCATCAGAGATATGGGCATTCTATCTGAGGCATCCCTACCTAGCACTTGACATAAAATGTGATATGTTCTGACAAAATAATCCATGAATAAGCTGCATTGAAAGGGTTCCACTTTACTAGCTAAAATCTTCACCAGTTTGCCATCTGTTGGTTGACAGATTTGTCGATCAACTCTATATTCTCTCACCCAAACAATGACAAATGCAACCACAGTTGAGTCAGTTACAATGGTGTTTTATAACTAACTCTCTGCTTATTTTACAAGGTGGCAGCTACCTTCAAATGATATACAATGAATTAAATTATATGTTGCTTTTAACCAGAAAGCAAGAAAAGGTAGTGCTTTTAACCAGAAAGCTTTGAAAGGAAGTTACACACATCTAAATGAATTAAATGACTATAATAAGCTCAAAGACTTCAAACATCAACCCAAATAAAGAATTCAAATTCCCATCACCATGACGTATTTATTCAAAGATAGATATCCATAGCAATAAGATCACCAAATGAAACTTCCAATATAAAGAAAGAAAACCATTGACATAACATTCAACATAAGAAGAATGATGATCCAAAACACCACAGCACAAAGACCATATATGCTCAAACCATTCAATAGTATATCTTTTCTATATTGAAAAAGATAGAAATTGAAACAAGTATCAGAAGTATCTAACTTAATTGAGAAAATCAAAGTTTGCCCAAAAAAGAAAAAGATCCATACTATGTCGCCTATAGCATATTTATAATGTTCACATAATAATTATCTTTAGAAATAGAATGGTTTCTTAGGGACAACCGTTTTAAAATAAAGTTTTTTAAAGAAGTTCAAGAGCCAAATATTAGAAATGCATGAAAGAAAATAAAATCAACTCGCCACCCCCCTCACCTTCTTTGGGGTCTTCGACACTCTCGCCACCTTGATCCTTAGCCATTGCTTCACATACTTTTACTCTTAGCCTGTACTCCCAGTATTTGGTGATGACAGTTGTGATGTTTTTACTCCCTGGTGTTGAGGTGATCTGTAGCCTAGTTCTAAACTTTGCCTAAGTTTTGTTTACTCCTGCTATAGTTTCCTGAATGAATTCATCTATGTTTCTGAAACCTCTAAGATAAACATGAATTAAACCCAATTTACCCAGTGATTCACTAGAAACAATCTCAGGATTAGCAAGTTCTTTGTGAAGCATGTCTTTGGCCTCCATAGTAATCTCCTTAGGATCTCGCAGATTTTCTCCAAATTCATCCAAAATATTCACATCCAATGTCTGGCAATCTTTTGAATACCAATCATTAGATCTAGATATTCTTGCAAAGCTTTATTAATCTACTCTATAAGATTAGCATACGTGTTTAGCTTCCAATCCAACGAATCAGCCCAAGATGGGTCAATTTCACGGGGATCGTTAGGTAAATTTTCTTTCATGAGTGTTATAGGATCCAAGGCTATTAATTCAGCAACTTCTTTTGAAAGCACATAAGTAATACCTTGTTCCTTCCTCATCTACTAGAGCTCACTGATCAATCCCTTTCTTTTGTTATGAACCTGGGAGTAACTCTATATCATCTTGGTCAAGAAAAATAACATATCACAAGATAACTTTTCCACCCACTCCGTAACAGCCTTAGCAAAGTTTTGATTCTTTTTAATTTGTTGAACAATGTTGGCATCAATTCCAATCACCTCTGAGCTAGATGCTTCCTATGATGTGGGTGATACAATGGATTGAATGAATTTGCTTAAAGACAAAATTTGAGACTGAAGCTTTATATTCTCTTTCCTTACTTCTTTATCTCTTTTAATTAAAGCATTGATAGAAAAATTAGCATGATATGAATCTCCCTCCAAAGTAGAAGGACCCAAATCAATGTGGCTTATTTTATAATCATCTTCAGTAATCTCCTCTTTATTCAAATCCGTTATGGGATCCGCAATCTCTAGCATCTAGTGTTCAGTGGTAGTGTCATTGACCATTCTTGACATTCTCCTGGCCTTTTTGGGCTTAGAAGTGGTCTATAGCAACTTGGCAACTGTATCTACCTCAACTGCAACAGTGGGCACATATTTTCTCTTCTTATCTACAGCCTTCTTCAACCAACTTGGTGAAGATGATACCAAACCAGTACTGACATTGTTAGAAACAGCATTAACCTGATTATGAAGAGAAACAGAAACAAACACCTCTTCAGTAGTGGGGGAAGAAGGAATCTCCAAAAATGGTGGGAAAGAACCATCATCAACAATGTGTTGAAACATAGGATCGGAAGACACAGGCGGTGGCTTGGATGGAATACTTTTCTTGGTAGAAGTGGACAAAGGGAGGCTATCCAATTCATAGATTGATTTCAATTTTAGAGCTTCATTAGGCCTTTCTCCATCTCCTCCAGATTGAGAATTAGAATTAGACTGTAAAGCTTCTTATCTCCCAGAGGCAATGCGTGCACCAAAATTTTGTGCAGGTCTCTGATCACTAGTTCTAGGGTTCCCTGGGTCATGAGGTGAACCAGCATTCCCACGCCATCTCCTAGCTAGCCAATCTTTAGTTCTTTTTATTACAGCAGCAGAGTGAACCATCAAATCCATAATTTCTTTTTCAGACCAATTGACTTGAGAAAGAGGTTTAATCACCAGGGCTTGTTACTCTTCATCAATGATTTTAGAATTTTCTTCTACCCCCTCTGGGATGTAAATAGAGAGACCAAAAACCTGAATTTGACTCAAAGTGAGTCTCATATAGTTCCTCCTCTAAACTTCCCTATCATCTATGCAATCTTCCCAAAAATCTTCCAGAGTCAGGTGATGCTCATAGGAACCAGAGCCATGAAAATTCTGCTTCACATAGTTTTTACTAGCAAAATTGGATCTCATTGACAAAGTATGCAAATTGAATTCAACCAAAACATGTTCTACTCACCTAGCAACTTCATTTGTTTTACATGAGTAGGAGGATAATTTCAATGGAAAATCATGCCCCTTCTTCTTCATACTACGATACTTAACATTCACTATAGATATTTGTTTGCACACCTCCAGAAAAATGACAAAATCATTAGGGCATCTTGGCAATTTTGTTGGAGCATTTTCATAACCCCCTACTCTTAGATAGGTAAACCTATCAAACTAAATATAGAAACTTCCATATTGCATGATTAGGGAAGCGGCTTCTAGTGAAATCCCAAGTTCAGGGTTTGCATCTAGTTTTCTCACTACATACATCAGAAAAGCATCATTTACGCAGCGGTAGTCTTTCATTCTAACATCGATTTTCAATTATGGAAAATAACTAAACACAGGTGTGCTTGGAGTTAAAGACCCATTTGGTCTCAACCCAGCCCAAACAACCTCTTGACTAGCCAAAATATAAACCAGGTATGAACACATATGAAAGGTCAAAGTCACCTAAAATCTCATTAACTGCTTATTCAAGTGAAACTAATAATCTCAGCCCAATTTATGTATTTATCTTCACTACATATCAACAAAATGAAACGGCACATCCACTCCTCAAAAGAATCTGTATTTTCACTTCCTACTACTCTATGCAGCAAAGTAATCATATCTAAAATTTCATCTTTGAAATGGGCTCTTTTAAGTTTTTGAGGCAGTTGAGACTTACCTTTCTTCTTTGACTGCAACCAATTCTGCGCAATGGAGTTCTTGCACCAGTCTTCATTAGCTTGAATGAAATCCATTCCAATAGCCACGGACATTTCTTCAAACTCTTGCCTTTCAGGAATTTTCAATGCACGAATAATGCTTTCTGGATTAATTCTTCCCAACACAATTCTGTCTTTGGCCTTGATTTCAGAAGTTTCTGGGACGTATCTCCTCGTGCAAGCCACGACTAACTCTTCACTTTGCACAGAGATCAGGAATCCTTCTGCATGCACCAGACCACTTTGTAGTATCTTCTATGCAAATGGTGACTTATCCTCTTATTGCAGACGAGACCAAAACTCCTCTAAATCAAGGTGACCAAGCTTAGTATCACTGATACCAGACCAACTATTTTCAATTCTAGAATTATGGGGAGCTCCCTGGTATTTGAATTTCATTACCACTGCAGAGTAGAGAACAACTAAGTACAGAAGGAACAATAGCATAGTACGGGAGAAATGGTAGCTGCATTACTTAGAGAAAACTCTGCAAGAAAATGAAAGAGACCACGTGTGTTGGAGGGAAATTACTAAGTATTTTAAATGTTGAGTTGACGTGGAATTCAATGCACACCTCGAGGACATAGCCTTTAGATTTACCCACTTCCCAAAAATTCTGAAAAGACATTCCTTTCGTGTGTCATGCCCATCATTATGAGCCTCGAGAACCGGTTGACCACCTTCTTGTCGCGAAGTCGCGAGATATTGGAACATTAGAACCTTAAGTCATGGGTTTTAAAGTTTCGAAAACCTCCAACCTAGCGACCATAATAACAAAGATTAAGACTCGACTATGCAATACACAATTGGGAAGTCGGCAGGTTCGAGAACTTTATAACCATGTGACAAGGGTTGCAAACTTCAGGAATTCAATGACTAGGTTAAAAAAACTCTAACACACATGACTTTTAAAGTTAGCTAAGGCAACCAAAGGAAAGACAAAGCATCGAGACTTGGCCGAAAATAATGAAAAATACAAGGCTTGGGAACAAAAATTTTGGGGTGTAACACCATCAACACCTCTTAGCATGTGCTTGGCCAAGTTGAAGTCCCTATAGGTGACAAGTGTCGTTGTACCTCATCATTTAATCATATTTCAGATGTCAAAATCTAGGGCTGTGTCGTTGGCTGTTTGCAATTAGGGATTCTACAGTTACCAGTTTTCTCTAGCTAATTCTAATGACTTTTACTAATTTAAAGAGATTGATCTATATGCTTACTAACTGAATTCAAAGAATGTTGGAAACATAATTGAACAATAAATTACTTAAATCAAATCTATAAACTGCAACATGCATCTGTCTATCAAAATCAGTAAGTATTCTATAAAGCAAAATCTTAAATGACAAAACAGTGGTACTAGCCTTCTGCCTTGGTGGTGAGAGTGGGGCCTTGCTCCACACCATTAGGGTTGAAGACTATAGTAAGGAATCAACACAAAAGAATAAGATCACAACTTAATTTAGTCTAATTCCATTTGCCTTGTATTTAGAGAAATATTGATATCCAAACGAGATTACAGAAATTAGAATAATAAAAATCACTTCCTTTTTTCTGCTTCTTCTATAAGTATATATAAAATTAGTGATGGGATATCACTTATCTTATCTACGAGTTCTTCTATGAGATGACATCCATCTCTTTATTATACTAGCTATCTAACTACAGAAAATAACCATGCAGTAAAAATAGATTGAGTGGAACAGAAGTCCACTCTGAATCTAAGTTTGAGTCTTAATACATTTGGGCAACGAGGCCCTAAAAATATGGATATTAAATCAGTTTCATTAGTAACTTATGCAAAAACTAAAAATAGATAAAGACTCCTAGTAGTTAACTATAGATTTCCCTTAATCACTCAGGTGATGATTTGAGTAATATCAGGGGTATTACGATCTCTACTGAAAGTGTTTGACCGGTAGCTGTGCTAGAAATCTACTCTGCTCAAAAGAGGCACCGGAGATGTATGTCTCTATCTATAGCTCCGGAGATATAATTGTAGCCTTCTTGTTCATCTCCAGAGATGCTCCAGGCTTCAGTCCAACTCTGGAGATGCTTCAGGCTTCATTCCAACTCTAGAGATACTTTTCCTCTTTAATTCAAAACTTTTGATGTCATGGTATTCCGGTATTGTCTCTGAAGATCATTAGGACTACCTCCGAAGATGCACAAAATTGCCAACCCAAACATTTATACCTGTTGATTCAAAAAGAGAAGTTTTTCTGCATATTTCCATCAATTCCATGCACATTAGTCCTTTAATCAGAAATCATTATCTTAAGTAATTCATCTCCTATTAATCATTATTTAGAACAATCTTGCTAGCCTATTCAGGTGCATTCATGAAGAAGATGGAATCAGAAAGGAGAAAAAGAGAGGTAAAGAGATGTATTTCATGGGTGCTACCTGGCACTCATCATCCCCCATACCTAAGGTTTAGCAGGTCCTCCTGCTTCTCACAATCTGGACCTATTCTAGTGGAGTAGCTTGTCAGTCAAGCTGTAATCTTGTGCATAGGTAGCCCAAGTGGTGTGGTTGGTATTACTATTTCCTCTGTACTGATCAACCTATTTCAACCACTCCTGCAACTTATCATCTTCCATCTGCTCAGCCCAGACAGGTAGTGGCTCAATTATGAGAGGGGGCCTGAAATGCCCACCTATCCACTCGTGTTTATGTTTATCCATCATTTTGGATATTAACCTTGCCTTCCTCATAAATAACCTTAAGTTTGTAGGGGTTACCACCTCTCATTTTCTGCTCTGAGGTCAGAATGTTCCACCTTTTCTTTACTATTGCAAGCACTGGATTAGTTGAATTGTTCATAAAAAGAACAAAATCAATGGAACACTCTTGCAGATTTTTCAAGTATAATGGAAAAATTTTGTTCTGACTTTTAGGATGATAGACATATGCCCTGAATTGGACCTCAAAAGCATGATGCTTTGGACACTCCTTTCTGATGAAAAGATTTGTTTCTGTATCCTTCTTGAGGTGAGCCTCCATTTGCTCATTCCAAATATGATGATTCCTCATCATTGACATGAATGCTTTGAGCTGGCAATCCCTTACAAAATAATTAAGAATGAAGGTCATGTCGTCAACACAGAATCCATGTAGATATAATTCACACAAAAAAATTTGTCTTCATCAGAACTCCTTGTATAGGCTTGCATGAACCCCTATGTTGTTTCTGTGTTCTTAGGTAGATCAGACAGGACTGAAGATAGCTTTCTTTGCAGGACCCTTTCTTGTAAAAACATAGCATAAGTGGCACTTGGAGGCCTGCAAGATAAAATCTCAGAAGAAATGGAGGCTATCTGAATGAATCTTTTCTCCAAGGTTTCTACTCTTTTTGTCATGGCAGTAACTGCCCTCTGTAATTGCAGCATAGGCTTAGAAGCCTCATAGTCTCTACATCTCCTTTCCCAATGAAACAGGGCCTTAGGAATATCAATGGGTATTAGACCCACATATGGATCTATTTGTACTTCCTATTCACTGGTTGCCCCTGGGCTAGCTAACTCATGAATATATTCCTCTTGATCATCTATTTTGTTGTTGGCCCAAGTCAATTGTTTATCTTGGCTCTATACTTTCTCAATTAATGTTACAATTACTATGAGACCATTGTCTCTAGCCTTGGTAAGATCAGAAATACTTTGTACTACATCTATCTCCTTTTCCTTCATGATTTTAGTTGTCTTAGTCTTATGTGCTTCCAATTCTACTTCCCTCTCCTAAATTATTTGGTCCTTGCTCTAGAGCTCTGTTTGCAATTTTTCAATTACCAGTTTTTGCTCCATCTCTTTCTCCTTTCTGACCTTCTTGAGGTCAGTGATAATCAAGTTTTTCCCCTTATTAATCTCTTTAGATTATCAATTTCTTCCAACATTTGCTGCTCTTTTGAAATCTCAATATCCTCTTGATCAGAGGGGTGAGAGAAAGTTCCTGTTTCTTCTTATGTTTGCTGCACATTAGGATCTTCCATAGCCATCTATCCTGCTCTATCAGCTACACCCAATTGCTCTGTTTCATCTTTCCCTGTAGCCTCCCCATCCTAAGGTTCTTCTTGGGTTTCCTCTATTTCTGCTAGTACTGATGAAGACCTAGCTTTCTCCTCAGAAGTTCTGAAACCCAGAAGCACCTCAGCTAGGAGAGCAGTATCTTTCTCAGTTTGGGAGAGCTACTTTTTTCTTTTTCTTCTCCATAGCATAGGTGGGGCAGGTGCCTCTGAAGCAAGTATCTCATCCTTAGAATATGAGGAAATAGTAAAAGTTTGCCTGTGTTCTATCTCCAGAGCTGGAGATTGTTCTAAAGTTGGACTTGAACCCAGATGGACAAATGGTTCTGGGGAAACTTCTCTCAGTCTTTTCTTTCTCACTAGAGGGATCTCATCAGAATCATGGGATGCTTCTTCAGCCCAATAGTGTATTCTAGAGTCATCTTTCTTTGGGGTTTTCTTTGCTTTTTGTCCTGACCTCTCCTTTGTTAGTTCCTTAGGAGAAGATTCCTTAGCTAGCGTCATCTTCCTCCTGGCTAAATGAGTCATGTATGGAGTTTGCTCCAGAGCAGGTTCTTTAACTTCTTTGCCTTTCTTCTTCCTCATAGAAATAGGGGTAGCAGATGAAGTTGCCTCTAATGAGGACTTCTTTCCTTTTTCAACAGCTGGAGGGGAGGTTGAAGGTTTTGTCTCTTCTTCTTGCTAGCTAGAAGAACTCTCACCCTCTTCCTGTGCCCTCTCTGGCTTTCTATCCTGGGGTTTTTGTTCAAGAAATATCTACCATAATTTTTTCCCATCATCTTGAGACAGAAAGTGGTGTTTAACTATCAGGAAAATGAGGCCATGATGTTTAATAGGACCCTTATTTTGTTGATATTTTTCTGCAATTGCCCTAATGGCAGAGTATAGAAAGTTGGGAATGTTTATGCTAAATTCAGGGTGTCCATTCCCATGCCTTAGAAAAGTCAACATTTTCATTATTGGTCCTAAAACTAAGGAAAATTAACCATCACATGTGAAATATTTCATCATCCATGAAGCTACAGATTGCTAAGGGTTTGGAAGTGAGGACCTAAGAATTCCTTTAACCTCATTTTTATTTCAATGCAATTGTATTGTAGGTTCACCTTCAATAGAGAAATTCCTAATCAAATCAGCATATAAAGTTTTCAGATGATAGAACCTCTCACCTTGTTCAGGTAACCTAGAAATATGACTGATAGTGGTTATAGAGAGATTGATTTGAACTCCCCTTACAACTGTCTGATTGTCCCTCAGATTTCTTAGGAACTCATCAACAATATCTTCTTAAAACCCTTCAAACTTTTCCAAAAATTCCAACCATCTTGCATTCCTTAGAATGTCTATTACAGCTTCATCCTGCAAAAGGCCTATAGCACTTTCTGGCTCTGATTTCTTCTTAACCCCCATTTCTAAATTCTCTTCCTATGCTCTGTTCCTACACTTCTTCCTCACTTTGTAGGTCCCAGATAACTATTTCAGTTGACTCTGTTCTTTAGGGTATGTTGCAGGTTTGAATGAAGATTATTATGTCAATTCATTTAATTAGTTTAGGTTGATGGAAAAAGAACTTAAAATCAGTTAGAGTGCTTATGCGGTCATGATTGAGGTAGAGTTATGGGACACTCTGTAGGCATGGTAACAGTTCAGCAAAGATGGTGGTATGCATGAATTTGGAAAGGAAAATAATGGCAGGAGGACGTGTCATAATGACGGTACCTAAAAATAGAAATGACAAGATAGTTTCTAATTAATGCTTAATTAAGAGAGAATTACCTGAACCATTCTTAATGATGAGGGTGTGATGTACTTGGCAGAGATGTTGTGGTGTTGATGAGACTGGATGCGACGTGGCACCTGAGTAGCTTGATGTGGCTTGAAATGACGTCAGTCATCTTTATTGTCACATAACCTCTAATCATTCCTTCTGAGTGGTTCAAAAATCCATGTATCTAGGGTGACGTCAACGTAGTCTTTGTAAGTACCCTCACAAATGAGAGTAATGATTTCTCTCGAGATGCATGTTGACTTTATTTTTGTTCCTGCCATAAAGTGGAGGATGAATCATGATGACCTCATTGAATGACATCTCTACTTCATTGCCTGGAGAGGTGGGTCCCCTCCCACTTATTATGGTTGTGAATAACTCTTTATTGGTGGAGTGTCAGAGGTGCTCCTAGGTTGTGAAGCGCCAGAGGTGTGTTTGAGTAACTCTCGGCACCTAATCACCTCCGTAGCTTGATTATTCCCATCTGGCATGAAGAAGGGAACTGCCATTTGTTGGTTTTCAATTCCTTTGGTCAAGAAAGATAGCCATTTACTGGTTTTCCATCTTCCTCTATTTTTTATTTTTTTTGTTGAAGGTCGCCATTTGCTGGTTTTCAACCCTTTTTTTTTAGTCCAAAACTGTGACAGAGGAGGTGTCCCCTATATCAAAACTCAAATCTTTAAGGAACTCTTCTTTAGTGATGGCCTTTTATAGAGTCTGATTCGGTGGCCATTTACTAAGAATGTGTTTGTGGTTCCATCAACAGGTTCTAACAATACTGTTCCATTTTCAAAAACTTCCTCTATCTGATAAGGACCCATCCAGTGAGTCTGTAGTTTTCCTTTGAACTCTTTGAATTTAGAATCATAAAGAAGAACCCAATCACCTTGTTGAAATGTCCTCCTCTTGATGTGTTGGTCATGCCATTACTTCCTTTGATACTGAACCAGTTTTGTTTGTTGAATGGCCTCTGTCCAGATTTCATCCAACTCATTGAGCTGAAGAATTCTGTTCTGTTGGGTTATTGACAATGGTAGACCAATATCTAATGTAGTTTTAAGTGTCTTGAGTTCAAATTCTATAGACAGAATAGGCTTTTTCCCATAAACTAATTCATATGGTGAGAACTTTGTTGTGAATTTCCAAGTGGTATTGTAAGCCCAAACTGCTTTAGGTAATCTGTTAGCCCAATCTTTTATGTTCATTGCTACTATCCTTGTCAAAATATTTTCAAGTTCCCTATTAGTCACCTCTACCTGCCCATTGGCTTGAGGATGGTAAGGTGAAGATTTTATGTGTTTGACTTGATATAAATCTGTGAATGCCTTGATTACTTGTGAAGTAAACTGAGGTCCTCTATCTAAAACTATGGATCTTGTGGCTCCAAACCTCAAGAAAATCTTATTATAAAGGAAATCATAAACTTTTTCTTCTCATGCAAATTGTAATGCTTGAACTTCAGCCCATTTATTCACATGGTCTATGCATACTAGAATATACTCCTTGCTTGATGATGGTGGAGAAATTGGTCCCACAAAGTCTAGACCCCACTGTTCAAATGGCTCCATCATTACTTGAGGATGCAATAACATTTCCTAGGTGAAGGTTGGTTGTCCCATCCTTTGGCACTGGTCACACTGCTGCACATACTTCTTAGTATCCTTATGAAGAGAGGGCTAGTAGTAACTAGCTCCTAGGATCTTGTGGATAGTTTTGTGGAAAGAATAATGCCCATCAGATGGTTCATCATGACATGCTCTCAACACATCAAAAATTTCATCAGTTTTTAAACACCTGCGTAAAATGAAATCAAGACCACATTTAAACAGTAACCCATTTAACCATTTGTAAGATAAGCTTTCCTTAACTAAGCATTTTTTTCTATTTTGAGGTAAAATGGGATGGATACAAGCCTGTAGCTAAAAGATTAGCTATGTCAGCGAACCAAGGTATAGTAGAGGAGATAGCAAATAGATGTTCATCTGGGAACCTATCCTCCATCGGCTGGTTTTCTCCTCCTGGATGCAATCTTGACATTAAATCAGCAACCAAATTAAACTTGCCTAGATTATCAACTATGGTAATGTCAAATTCCTGTAATAGCAATAACCACCTAATGATACTTGCACCTACTACTAGCTTATTCATTAGGTACTTGATGGTTGCATGATCAGTGTGTACAAATATTTTATATCCAGTGATATAATTCCTGAATTTGTTTATATCATAGATGACTGCCAAGAATTCTTTTTCAGTTGTGGTGTAATTTCTTTTGGCAGAGGTAAGGTTTTTTCTTATGTAATAAATGGCATGCATACTCTCTCCTTCCTCTTTCTGTCCTAAAACTACCCCAATGGACTCATTTGAAGCATTAGTTTGTATGTGAAATGGTAAAGTCCAATTAGGTCCTCTCAAAACAAGTGTGGCAGTAAGCTTCTCTTTTAGGGTTTCAAATGCTAATTGACAGTCTTATGTCCATAAGAATTATGTGTCTTTGTTAAACAGAGTAAACAGGGGGACAACTATTTTGCTAAAGTTTTCTATGAATCTCCTATAGTAGCCTGCATGACCCAGAAAACTTCTAACATCTGTCTAATTTTTGGGTGAAGGTAAATGTCTGATCACTTCTATCTTGTTTTGATCCACTTTGTTCCCATTTGTTGAAATATGGTGTCCCAATACAATTCCTTCCTCCACCATCATGAAGCACTTTTCATGGCTTAGAGATAATTGATTTTTCTCACATCATTTTAGAACTTTCTCAATGTTTGTGAGAGCTTATTCAAAATTGTCCCCATACACAGTAAAGTCATCCATATAGACTTCCATGCACTCATTAGTTAATTTGGCAAAAATGGCTAAAACAAGCCTCTGAAATGTAGTTGGGGCATTACATAGTCCAAATGGAAAAATTTGTAAGAAAAAGTTCCCCAAGAGTAGGTGAAAGTGGTTTTGTCCTGATTTTTAGGTGCTACTTGAATTTGGTTATACCCACTGAACCCATCTAGGAAAGAAAAATACTTCCTCCCAGCAAGGTTGTCCAGCACTTGGTCAATGAATGGTAAGGGAAAGTAGTCCTTTTTTATAGCTTTGTTTAACTCCCTGTAGCCAATACACACCCTCCATTTCCCATTCTTTTTAGGCACTATGACTAGGGGTGAGACCCATTAACTGTCTGAGATTGGATATATAAACCCCACTTGCAGTAATTTTTCTATTTCAGTCTTAACAATGTCTTTTAAAGCAGGATTCAATCTTCTCTGGAGTTGTCTGACAAGTTTGATATCCTCAGTGTATATATGATGGGTACATATCTGAGGAGAGATGCCCTTCATATCTTGGTATTCCCAAGCAAAAGCTGTTGAATGGGAAATTAGAAGTTGGATAAGTTTTTCTTTTTGAGTGGTTGTTAACTGAGTATTTATGTTAAGTGTTTTCCCTGGTATAATCATGACCTGTTTTGTGATTTGATCCATGGATGTAGTTAATCCATATACTAGAGTCATGGTATTGAGGGGACAAGAATGTGGAAGCAACATGTGGAATGTGGCTAAGTCTCTATAAAAGGTCTCCCCACAAGGAATGATATTTGCTAGGGAACAATGAGTAGAAGTGAGAAGTTCTCTCCGAGAATCTTGGGCAAGATTCATCACACCCTTATTGATTAGGATGTGTGTAATATCTTCTATTTTATCATAGTAGATTTCTTCTTCCAACTCTCCCAAATGTTCCTTGATGGTTACCATAGCTACTAAGGCACTTTTGTCCATGGTATATGGCTCATCCACCCATACTCTTCCTGTATAATGTATTGATGGTTTAGCTGGAGGATATAGAGATATTTTCTTTAAATCTATCCCATTAGAAATGACCATATCCCCAGTTCGACAATCAATAGATGATGCTGTTGTAGCCAGCCATGGTCTTCCTAATATCAGTGGATAAGCATTTCTCTGGTTTCTTGGTTCTAATATCAGGGAGTCTACTAGAAATTCCCATGACTCTATTACAACTGGAACATCAGTTATTACCCCTTTCAGAATAGCTACTGACTGGTCAGCAAGTCGAAGGATTGTAGTCATGGATTGGATACCTGTTAGGGCTAATTTGTCCATTGTATGAACTGTCATCACATTAATTGTTGCTCCCAAATCAACCAAAACATTTGAAATTCCTACCCCTGAGATGAAAATAGTTATGACAGGATTTCTAGGGTCTCCATATTTTGGAAGGAGCATTTCTCCCATCAATAGATCTACTACTTTCCCTTCCACCTGGATTGTAGAAGGAAATTTTTTCTTCCTACCCTATGTTTTGACACAATGTTGTTTGATGGATTGATTCAGTCCTGGCACATCTCTGATTGCTTGGAAGAGAGCAATTTCAATGTTTAGTTGCCTGATTTCTTATAAAAGTTCTAATTCCAAGTTAGATTAGACATGTTTCTGTAAGATCTTTTTCTAGGGAACATGTTGTTTGAGTTGTTTTGGGTATGGTGCTAGTTTTTCCATCTCCAGAGCTTTTATCAGAAGTATGTCCAGGAATGTTCTTCGGAGTTAGTCTTTTAGGAGTGACTCCGGAGTTATCCAAGGATGATTCTTTTAGCACTTTTTTGGTAGTAATCTCCTCTGGAAGTTGAGTGGATGAATTTTCAGGTTCCTCATCATTGGTTACTTCAACTATAGTTGGAGGAGATGGTCTTGGGAATGCTTTCCCAGAACGCAGCTGGAGATTATTTGGATATATAGTGTTAATACCAGCCATGTTTTCTTGCTCTATCATGTAAACAGTTGCTCCCTATTTATTTCATGGGTTTGGTATAGGTTGAGCTAGTAAGGGTGGTTGGCTAACTGGCTCATTTTGTGACTGACCTTGTGTGTTGGAGGGTCCATTTAGTAATGCTTGTTGTTGAGGTTGGAAATGCCTAGGTTGTCCCTAGTATTGTTGATTATATCCCTATTAAGAACCCCATTGAGGTTGCATGTTTTGTGATCCAAACTATGGTGGCCACTATTGATTCCCCCAGTGCTGATTTTGCCAATTTTGGTTTTGCCAATGTTGATTTGGCCAATCCTACTATCCCCAATGAGGATTATTCTGAGGCCCATGCCAAGTTGGATTCCATTGATTATTTCCCCAATTAGAAGGACCCATGTAAGAGGGCTGGTTTGGATACTGATTATAAGGGAAATTTCCAGCCTGTTTTTGTCCCACGTAGTTTAATTCTTCTTCTATGACGACATTCTTCTTACTCAACCTTTTTAAGGTTGGAAGCTGACTACATTGACTGGTAAGATGTTCCCTATCACAGATCTGATAGATCTCAAATTTTTCTAAAGGGCATTCTCTCAATAGATGATTGTTTCTACACCTAGGACAATAAATGGGGAGTGGTTCAGTTGTTCTAGTTTTTGCCTGAATCCCATCCAATGTGGTATTGAGTTGGACCAAAATATTTGTTTTCAGATTTGCAATCTCTTCCATTAACTGTCCTATTTCATTCTTTCCTTTGAAGGTTTTGGATGATCTCACTCCATCTTGGGTTCTAGAATAGTTCCTGCAGAGTTCTTCTATAGCAGGTATATCCATTTTATTGATATTTCTTTTTCCCATTAGATCCAGTACTTGTTTTGATTATTTATCCAATCCTTTTATAAGCAGGGTTCTGGCCAAAGAGTGATCTACTGGGTTGCCATACCTTCTCAAGGTGAAGTTAAATCTGTCCACATAGTCCTCTAAGGTCTCTTCCTCTCCCTGTTTAATTTTGAACAATTCCTCATTTTTATTACTGACTCTACAATAATATTGGTACTTTCCTAAACACTCTGTTTCCATCTGATCCCAAGAATGGAGAGTTCTGGGGAAAACCAATAAACCATCTCATTGCAAAATCTTTCAGGGTTGAAGGGAATAGTTTGAGTTTTTGGTTATCTGATCCATAATCATAAGTTTGGCATACCACTTTGAATTCAAACAAAAACTAATCTGGATCCTTAGAAGAAAGACCTTTGAAATTTGGCAAGTGTGCTGGTGAAATATTTTTCATAGGATCATTGTCTCTAGTAGCCAGAACAATGGGATATGAGAAGGTTCTTGGAGCCTAATTTCCCTCCTCTTCATGATTATCATTATTATCATCCATGTCTAGTACTGGTTCTTCTCTCTGAGGTTCTAGGAAATTAGGTTCTATCAAAGGATCTGCCTAGAACTTTTGTTGTAATTCTTGGATATAATCAGCGAGTGGAAGATTTGGAGGATTTAAGGGATTATTGATTTGAGGTGTAGCTTCCAAGGTAGGTTCTAGGTTTCTTTCTTCAACAAGATCTTGTGCCACCCCACTACTTTCTCCTATAGTTTGTTGATGGGGTGTCTGCTTTATGTATCTTCCTTTTGAATCCCTAGCTCTAACCATATAGATCTAACCTAAAACTATTTAGCTAAGTTTCCCTAATTAACACAATACATCCCCGGCAACGGCACCAAAAATGACAAGTGTTGTTGTACCTCATCATTTAATCATATTTCAGATGTCAAAATCCAGGGCTGTGTCCTTAGCTGTCTGCAATTAGGGATTCTACAGTTACCAGTTTTCTCTAGCTAATTCTAATGACTTTTACTAATTTAAAGAGATTGATCTATCTTCTTACTAACTGAATTCAAAGAATGTTGGAAATAGAATTGAACAATAAATTACTTAAAGCAAATCTATAAACTGCAACATGCATCTATCTATCAAAATCATTACGTATTCTATAAAGCAAAATCTAAAATGACAAAACAGTGGTACTAGCCTTCTACCTTGGTGGTGAGAGTGGGCCCTTACTCCACACCCTTAGGGCTAAAGACTATAGTAAGGAATCAACACAAAAGAATAAGATCACAACTTAATTCAGTCTAATTCCATTCACCTTGTATTCAGAGAAATATTGATATCCAAACGAGATTACAGAAATCAGAATAATAAAAATCACTTCTTTTTTTTTGCTTCTTCTATAAGTATATATAAAATTAGTGATGGGATATCACTTATCTACCAGTTCTTCTATGAGATGACATCCATCTCTTTATTATACTAGTTGTCTAACTATGGAAAATAACCATGCAGTAAAAAAAGATTGAGTGGAACAGAAGTCCACTCTGAATCTAAGTTTGAGTCTTAATACATTTGGGCAGCAAGGCCCTAAAAATATGGATATTAAATCAGTTTCATCAGTAACTTATGTAAAAACTAAAAAGAGATAAAAAAATCCCAGTAGTTAACTATAAATTACCCTTAATCACTCAAGTGATGGTTTGAATAATATTAGGGGTATTACAATTTCTACTAAAAGTGTCTGACCGACAGCTATGTTGGAAATCTGCTCTACTCAAAAGAGACGCCAGAGATGTATGTCTCTGTCTGCAGCTCCGAAGATATAATTATGGCCTTCTTGTTTAGCTTTGGAGATGCTCCAGGCTTCAGTCCAGCTCCGAAGATGCTTTTCCTCTTTACTTCAAAACTTCTGATGTCATGGTATTCTGGTATTGTCTCCAGAGATCATTAGGACTACCTTCAGAGATGTACAAAATTGCCAACCTGAACATTTATATCTATTGATTCAAAAAGAGAAGTTTTTCTACATATTTCCATCAATTCCATGCACATTAGTCCTTTAATCAAAAATTGTGATCTTAAGTAATTCATCTCCTATTAATCATTATTTAGAACAATCTTGCTAGCCTATTTGGGTGCAATCATCAAGAAGATGGAATTAGAAAGGAGAAAAAGAGAGGTAAAGAGATGTATTTCATGGGTGCTACCTAGCACTCATCAATAGGCACATTTAATAGTTTGGTATTTCTTCTTCAATGTATTTAGGTCAATTGGCTTATTAGCTGCGAGGTTCAAGTTAAATACAATGGTGATGTACCCTTTGGTGAATTTGATCAATTTTGTGCCACTTCCTGCTATGACCGTTCTTGTGTGAGGATCATATCTCAATGTTATTTCTCTAACTAAATTAGGATTAGGGAATACATTGGAGCAAATGAGCTTCGCCAAATCAAATCACCAAGCATGGCAGACAGGGGCCTTATAATCCATTCTTTTGTGCCAGTGTTCAAACAAGACCCAACCAAGAACAGGCAGTCTGGCATCTCTACAATTGAAGAAAAAATCAAAGAACTTATCATCTGGTTCACCAGGACCATGTAGATTCAAGGCTCTTCTGGAAAAACCTGGGATCTAGACCATAAGGTCCTCATCTAAGCCACGCTTAGAGGTGGAGGGCTGACTAGCTTCACTCATTTTTTCAGACTGATCGTAACAAGATAGGGTTTTTACATAGGCAGTTATCTACCTCCTTAATGAAGCAATCAACTTTAAAATATGTTGGGTACAATTAGATAGGATGAACTTACTAGTTTATGCTTGCAGGAGTCTAAATTTTGTTATTTTCTTGCTTGGGAATTTGCCGTGCATCTAAACTTTGTATGCACTTGAAGAAATGATGCACAAAGCCCTAATTTTTCTTCCTTTTAAGCTTTGTAGCATAGCCTCTGATGCATTAATGGAGGTAGCCACATCTTTAACCTTTCATTCATCTCACAGGGTACCCTCAACATTCATCATAAAAGTTAAAACCTGCACCGTTGATTTGAGTTCATTCCTACAGGATCCACGGTCATCACTTACCTGCGAGATTTGAAAATCTCAGTCATCATAGTTGAAAAGTCCTCGACCAATCAAGACAAACCACATCAGATGTACTTCCTTTGCTGACCACATCACCTTTTGTCTAGTCTAGACACGTGGCATCACCTCGCGACGTCACAGCCAATAGCAGGCCACCACTTTACCTACCTTGCGTAGGTGCGATAAAGCATCCACGCATCCACCCTTCATTTGTATTTCATTTCTTTGATAAGACAAGGCCACGTGTTGCCATCTCACAACCTCACAGCGAAGATTCTTTCCTGACAAGATACCCTTGTGATGATGCGCAATTGTTAGATTAAAGCTTTCCCTTGAACCACTTTTATACTGACATTTGGCAACATATGGTTGGCTAGTGCAAGATTCCTAATGTAATGGGATGTAAGTGTAGATCCTTTGACAGGTGTTACCATGTCATAGCCATGCAGTGGGGTGGTGACATCATTGATGATGCACTGCGATGCTGCGATATTCATTTTATTAAGCCTTATAACCTACGGGAAGACTTAAGACTAGGGTTTAATTTTGTATGGGCCATAGGAGGTAAGACTTAGGTCATGGGGCCGATCACCTAATGGGCGCAAAGGCTTAAAGTCATAATTTAAGGGACCAAAAACTTACCACAAGTAGTCAACAAGGAATTAGAAATAAAGCGCATGAGCCTAGGGACTTAGGTTTAAGGTTTTTGAAGGGTAAAGACTTATAACTTTATGAACCTAAAACCCTAAACCCTAATGGGTACCACTAGATGGGAAGGCAAATAGTGCCCTCAGATTCTCTGTCTGTGTTGTCATATGCCTTGATAGAAATCACCAAGGGTTCTAGGTTATCCACTAAATACCCTAATAGCTTTATGAATTTTAATTTACATAGGTTCAAACCGGATCCATTTTCCAAGAGAAGATGTTTGACCTTATGTTTGACAATTTGGACTTCAATGTGCAAGGCTTTATTATGTGAGGGGTTGATAGGTGGCATGTCGGATTGGCTAAAGGTGATGTGGTATGAGGATGATACCTGGGAAACGAAGCTTTGGAATTGCTCAGGTTGAATGTCAATGGGAACACAGGAATCTTGGAGGGCTTTATCAAGTATGTCATGATGAATGGAGGATGTTTTAAGAAGTTATAGAATAGATATTTGCATTAGCATTTTCCATAGGTGATACAAGAGATTATACTCAGATGTTAGGGTGGTGGAAGATGGAGAAGGTCCTTTAATGGTTACCTGCTCATGTCATGTGGTGGTAGTGCATTCGAGGGTTTTGTTTTAGCTTAGTGGTGGAGATAAATGTGGAATCGAATCAATTCTTCCCCCAACATTGTTATAGTTATGAGGGATATTATTGTACTGGATTTGATTGGTATGATTGTTTTGGTTGGTGTTGGAGGATGATGGTTGGTTATGGTTGGGTAGGGGATCTTGGTATACTCCCAAGCCATCATTGGGTGATGTGCTAGTACTTCCTTCCACTTGGATTTCTCCACGGTCAACAAGGTCTTCAATAAAGTTTTTAAGTTTCATACAATTGGTCATAGAATGTCCTTTAATGCGATGGTACTCACAATATTCATTTTCTTTGTACCAAGTGGGCTTAGGTTGGTTCTCGTCGAATATTTTTGTTGTGGGGAACACAAACATGTTGGCTTGGACCAATTTTTGGAAGACTACTTCAAGAGTTTATCCTAATGAAGTATATTTACATTTTGGATTATTGGGATTGTTGCATTTAGATTATCTTGGTGGTATGGTGACATTGTTTGGTTGTGAAACGGTTTGTACCATAGGAGTGTCTTTTGGTTTTAGGGTGGAAAATTGTATATGTTTGGTGTAAGGATGCCTAAACCTTATCTAATAACTCTAATGATAGATATATTGATGTTTTTGTGATAGAACTTGATCAAGAATATTTTGGAGATGGATCAAATAATTATTTAGTTAATTTATGAGTATAGATTTTATTTTGAATCTCTCTTTTGAAATGATATTAGACTAGTTGATCTTCATGAAATTATTATGCTAATTATTATTGTAAGTTAGATTTATATAATTGTTGGGAAAAGGATTTTAGTTATAATAATATCAAAGAGACATTACCGGTAAAGGAGAATCCAAGAAGATAAACAAAGTATGAGATTTGTAATTTTGACCATTTACTTCATTCAGGTATGCAAATACTTTATGTGCCTTGTTTACAATTATGTTTCTTACACATTTACATGCCTTTGTGTAAGTATCATTATACGTTTAATTTGAGTGTATTGTAATTATATCACACTGTAGAAATAATTTTATATATAATTATCTAATGCAGCATCTGGGCTCACAAGCAATCTTGCATCAACCAAAAAAATATTTTATTTCTTTTACCCTTTTGTTTGTCTTTCAGATTTCTAATCAACATCATACACAAACTTTGGGGAAATAAAATAAATATTTTAATTCTCCAACACTCCAAGGAAAAGACAAGGCAAGTTGCATATGGATAAAATCCTCGTCACCTACATGTTAGAAGACAAAGATTGGACAATGAAGAGTCTTCGAGCATCCAAGTCATGAAGGAAAGAAACAAAGGAAATCCCAAGAGTCACATTTCTCCAAATTGGATGCCACAAGCAAGAAGAGGAATACCAAGAGTCATTGGAGCCCAAAAGAGGAAGATGAAACTTGGCAAATGAGATATTATAAGTAGATGGAAGTTTGGCTCCAAACGGGGATGGGAAAAATAAGAGAAGAGCTCAAGTTTATTTCTGATTTTTGCAGGTCATCAAGAGGACATCCATGGGTGATATTGAAGATAATTCTCCAAGGGAAATACATCCATTTTGATGAGGCAAAGAAAGTGAACATCCATGGTGATTTGTTAGGTGAAAAATTTCTGAATTTCATAAGGATGGCAATAGAACTCTAGGTAGAAGAAAGGAAGCACACAACTGAATAAGATAGAAGCTCTCACATTATGGAATTTTGGAATCTCTCTCAAGGGAATTTGAAGGTATTCTTCATCAATTAGATTTTTGAGGTATTTCCTTGAAAACTCGCCATTATTTATCTTAATGTTTTTCTAAATTTTTTTAAAAGAAAACTTCTTGTTGTCTTATGAAATTTCTCTTTACATAGGAAGTATTTTATAAAATAGTTTATGGGTTATGAGCATATTATTTTCAGCCTTCTAAAACATCTTATAGTTTTAAATTTGGTTAAGTATTGAGAACTTTATCATATTTTTACTACTGTTGTAGTAGAAATTGAAAATCTATGATTTTGTTGGTAGTTTACTCTATTGAATCCCGCCTCCACCATTTAGGCGTTGCTGATCCTTAGTGCCCATTTTGTGGCCAGCCAAAGACTTTTATGCATATCTTCTAGTTTTGTCAATGTGCCTAGAACTTTTGGAACCGGATTCATGACTTTTTTAGGCCATTTCATCCAGAACCTTTCTCCTGGCATATGATTCTTTTGGGAGATTAGCCTCGTCTTCCATCCAGATTTACCCAAATATGGCATGTTTTCCAGGGGGAGATTTTGTTTTCCTTATGGAAGGATAGGAATTCTTCTATTTTTGCTCATCATACTATAGCACCTGATATTTCTATGTTTACTAAAGCTTGTATTTGCAACAATGTGCTTCTTCAGATTCAGGTTCAAGCCAACAAAGTGGCTTTGGAGGTCTCTCACATCCAAAAGCTCCTGGACCACTAGGGCAATGCCCCTTGCACTGTGGCTTGGGTCCCTCCAGATGCTTCCACTTCCCAGGGTTATTCCCCCTCTCAGGGACAAAGACGTGGCAGGAGTTCTCTCGACCGTCGTTCTCAGAATCCTTGTTCCCAGTCCTAGCGCCACTCTAGTAGTGGTGGTATTCCTAGGCAGTGCTCTACCTCTCCCCCGCGGAGTGGAGCTACTTGGCGGTGCTCTGCCTCACCTCCACATGGTGGTTCTACATGGGGCACTGGAAGAGATGAGCAGCATATTGGAGGTGCTAGTGGCTGGCAGGATTTTGATTAGCCGAGATCTTCCAAAGTGCTCCCCACTCTGGCCCTAGCTATTTCCCCAGTGCATGACAAAAAAGGAGAAGGAGAAGATGAGGATGGCTAGTCTATTCCTAAGGATACCCTAGACCCCAATGATATCTGGGGCAATTCAAAGGATAAGGATCCTCCACCGCCACCTGCTCGAATTGCTCTTGCCGCTTAGTCAGCTTATGTTGTTTATTTGATTTTATTTCTCTCTGGGCTCTGCCCATGTGACGCTGGACTTTGTGGGGTGACCTTGTGTCCCTCAACCTTTTTTTGTGAATATGTACTTTATTGTTATACTTTTTCACTAAAAGATATGCATATTCATTAAAAATATATATATTCATTTCATAAAAGTGTTAGCTGAATTTGCATAATTTATTTATTGGAATGGATATGGTTAGATAATCCTTCATATGTTTTTTTTGCTGCGTAATATGTGGGTTTTGGGCCCACTCCCATATAACATAAAAGGTCATAAAAATAAGAATGCTTCAGACCCTAAAATGGGGAGCAGAAGAGACGAAAGGAAGTAGAGGAAAATACATGCATAGAAAAAGACCAAAAAATCCACCATGAGAGTCTTAAAGTCTGCCTTTCCTTTGTTTACTTTTGATTCTCATGAGAAGTTCTTCCATCTTCCACTGGGTACCCTCATCTAATGCAGTTTGGGCCTCTGCTCTCAATTTCTCAGCTTTAGTTTTCCTACCCCTGCGCTTGCCACCCTTAGCCAGATTTGAGTCCCTTCTAATAGTGAGGGGAATGAGGTGTAGTTTTGAACTAGCCATTGCAACCATCTGATCCACTTGATCATTAGAAGGAAGCAACCCTTGCTCCACATTCCCTGCGGCCCCTAAAAATGACTGCTTATCTCTGTCCTCTCACTAGTTAAGTGAAACCTCAGCTCCACTGGATGGGAGGGAATGTTTTCAAACTACTCCTCAGCCCCAACTTCTAGGATTGATGAAGAGCATTGATCCATGAACATGCCATGATTTCTCAAAACAAAATCTGCATTAGGAGTGCCTTCCTTGCGAACCCATTTCTTCAGACTGACGCACCACTGGCCATTGCTAATTTTGGAATGACAGCCAGCAATCTTATGTCCAAGTTGAAAGCACCTAAAGCATCTCTCAAGAAGCCCTTCAAAATTAATGTATTGTGTCCTGGATCCAAGGGATGAATTGATACAGATCATGTGAGGCAAAGGCCTAGAAATATCAATTAGGGCACAAACTCTGACAAACCTTCTGGGCTCCGTCCCTTCCTCAATTTTAATGAAGGTACTGAAATGGTTGACCAAGGATTCAATTTGAGAAGGGTTACGCAAAACCAAAGGCAAATTGTAAAGGTGCATCCAAATTGGGATGAAAGGAATTTGAAAATTTGTAGGATCAAAGAAAGGAGTCCGTGGAGTCATAAATAATCCTATTCTACCAAAAAACCAAGGCCTGTTGAAAGAAACCAAAATCTAGCAAATCCATGGAAGGGGGAGATAATTTATCCCACCAATGCTTGCACCAGGCTAAGAAATCAATTACCAAAGGTTGACACCCCACAGATCTAAAAACCAGAGCTCTAGATCCCATATCTAAGGAGACTTTCCTTAAGCTCCCATCAAAAATATGGTAATCAATAAGGTCAGTAGACAAATCCACCCTACAATCACCCAAATGTCAAGTGAATGGATCAAAAGGAGGAACCAGCAGAGGAGGCAGAGGATCCAGAGCCATAGCCAAAGACTTATTGGGCATTGATGCCTGAGCTAAGACAAACCCTAGGTCTGCCGAAGGATCAAGGGAGACGATCCATTCTTTGCAATAATCAAAACAAACATGGTAAGGATTCAAGGAATTCTTGTAATGCATGAGATTCCTATCGTGTGAGCCATTGCAGTGGGCCAAACAGTAGAGAAAGTAACTAGAGGAGATCCGTCGTTCCTAGCAGTACCCTGCTCCTTTCGAAGCTTGATTACCTCCACCTTCTGCCAGAGAGAAGCCACTAATTGCTTAATGTCACCATTGCCCAAATCCTCTGCTGACAGTGTCCCATCTTTCACCAGCCTCCGAACAATCTCTAGTGCTGAATGCTCCTTGCGTACCTCTGCTCCTCGCTCCGCGTTCGCCATTCCGATAGTAGGATAATTCTTCATATATTTAGTTGCATGCAAAAAATTAAATTGAATCAAGAATATGCATGTAGTGCAAGAAGGTCAAACTAAAACCCTTATGTTGATAAGAATAATTATTAGATCATATCATATAGTTATTTGAATGGAAAAATTAAAACAAAATAATAGATCATTGATCTTTGAGTATTTTTATTGTTCATTATAAATATAGGAAATACTTTTGAGAAATCAAATCATTCTCTATTCATGATTAAGCTTGGGTTTTTCATAAGCATGAAGGTAGTTAAATAGATTCTAAGAATAAGAGTTGGTAGAGTTAGGATATTATGTGTGTGTATATATATAATCTATACATATTATTCATATATAACTGTATGCTTCCTCAATGTATTCATACTATAAATATATTTATATTAAATATGTAATCATATTATAAATGTTTTCATTGTATTATTTAAGTGGATCAAAACCACAATCATAAATGTTTAACTATTGCGGTATAAATTTATGTCATATCAATCAGCTTTAGAGAGTTTATATTGATGAATGAGAAAGATAACTATTGTGTTAGGAATTACTTCACATTTCTAAATAAATAATTCTTGTTTGTGGGTTAAATCTAGCTTTGAGGGAAAGGGATGATTGCAATAAACACTTACCCCTCATCTTGAAGAATTTTTCTAGTTTTTTTCTAAGTTTTGTTCCCCTTACTCGTATCTTTCCAAAACAGCTTGAATTTTAAAGTTTCATTAAGAAACAAGAAAGTTATGGCAGATTTACTACTGGGTGGTTTTTCATGTCAAGACCATTTTATTCAATTATTTTATTTCATCCTTATTCTTAAACTTATTTCATTTCATTAAATTAAGTTTGAGATTTGATAGGAGACTAATTTAATTTATACAAATACATTTCTTTTTTAATAAATTATTTATATTATGTTTAGTATTGTTGTTTTTAGATAAATGAATAAAGTGTGCTTGTATTGGTAACAATGGTAAGAGGTAGATTTGAATTTGAAAGAAGATAATAAGAAGATTTCATTATTGGTTGTATCAAATCTTGAACAAAGAACTTGTTGGATTATTTAGTTGTATTGGATATTGAAGGATCAACAGTAGTTAGATTGTATTTTAAGGAATTTATTTATTATTTCATAGGTCTTGATTTAAGTGAGACATATACCTTTAATCTCATAATTTATACAATCATGAGACCTAAGGTCTGTCTATAGTTAGTCAGCTAGTTGCCTATAAACCAATTATCATGTGATGGCCTAGTTCTAAATTAGTTCTATCATGTTACCTTGTCCATCTAATGGTGGGTTATCCTTCTTATGACTTGAATAAGAGAACCCAGAGTTTTTATCATGAATCTAGTTTTTTAACCAGTGTCATTGCTTTCATGGATCTATGTATTTAAGTCAACCTTGTGGTTGCAGGTCAAGTTACCCTGAACTACGAAGCTTCTACACGTACGTAGGCAAGGCCATCCTCGATGAGCCCCCAAGGCATAGGTTTGGTCCCTTAGGACCTATTCATTTTCATCTTAAATTCTGAATTGTAATCATGATTATTTCATTTGGCTGAAGAGACTAATCGTGCATCTAGTTTTGCAGATGTCATCTAGTTACAGGTTTCAGACCTGACAATTGGGATTGTTAAGGACAAATCAAGGTAAAGTGAAGAGAACTATGGTAAGAGAATGAACTTTTTATCTTCTATCTTATCTATGGAGGAATTCCTTAAAAGGATTGTATGTTTAGTTTCTAGAAATAGTTGATGATATCTTTCACTATATATAAGTGTTATTATATATCGATACATTATGAGTATGTTACATTTTGATGTAATTGGATAATTGATTTCATAGTTGATATCAACAAGTTTGAGGTTTCTTTCAAATAGTATTGTTGTTGATTTCTCTCATGACTAAGTATATTTGTACAATGGGTGTCATGATTGTGATTGGGTTTGTAACATGCATTGATGAATATGGTCATTTTATTATCATGCCAATTAGATTGTATTTTAAGGAATTTAAATTATTTCATAGGTCTTGATTTAAGTAAGCCTTATACCTTTAATCACATAATTTATACAATCGTGAGACCTAAGGTATGTCTATGGTTAGTCAGCTAGTTGCCTATAAACCAATTATCATGTGATGGCCTAGTTCTAAATCAGTTCTGTCATGTTACCTTGTCCATCTAATGGTGTTTTATCCTTATTATGACTCAAATAAGAGAGCCTAGAATTTTTATCATGAATCTAGTTTTTTAACTAGTGTTATTGCTTTCATGGGTCTATGTATTTAAGTCAACCTTCTGGTTGCAAGTCAAGTTACCCCGAACTATGAAGCCTCTACACGTACATAAGCAAGGCCATCCTCGATGAACCTCTGAGGTGTAGGTTTGGCCCCTTAGGTCTTGTTAATTTTCATCTTATTCCAAATTGTAATCATGATTATTTCATTTGGCTGAAGAGACTAATCGTGTATCTAGTTTTGCAGATGTCATCTAGTTACAGGTTTCAAAGGATAATTGGGGTTGTTAAGGACAAAGAAAGGTAAAGAAAAGAGAACTATGGTAAGAGAATGAAATTTTCATCTTCTATCTTATTTATGGAGGAATTCCTTAAAAGAATTGTATGTTTTGTTAGAATGAATAAGGTTTACATATAGTTAAATTTACATTTATAAGTTAGTTTGTAAGTTAGTAAATAAAACAAATGTTAGTTGTTGGGAAGTTACATTCCCATAGGTTAGTTCATAGGATATATGGCTTTATAAGCCGATGTACTCAAATGTAATATTCATTTGGTGTGTATCCCAAATACAATAATATTATCATTATAGTTTTGTGTTTATTGTTGTGCAAGTGCAACAATGTAAATTTGTATATGCTCACCATATTTCAATATGGTATTAGAGAAATAATAACACTAGGCCTGTGGTATGAAGAATTTAAATCTGGTGAAGTTTATGCAGAATTTAAATCTTGAAGCGTGGATTAAAATATCATAGAAGAGGCATTTGAATGTGTTTGCATTTGCCTATGTGTTGAAATCTACAGAACAGTGTGATAAAGCATGAATTCACTTGTCGGGCTTATGAAGGTGTGCATTTTAAAGTTTGAAGTCTAATCTTAGGCATTTAATCTGGAGTGAGATTTATTATTCGAGGGTAATTTTGTATATATATTGATCTATGAAGAAGGCAACATCCAAAATGTGAATGGCATTTGGAGGAGAGGATACGACATATGTAGAAGGCTATATTTCTAGACTGAGTGCATCCTATGTTTATTTTGTTGTGCAAGGCATGTGGTTTTTTACCTGCGTGTGAAGACATTTTGTGAAAAGGAGTCTGCACTGGCATATGAAAGAAATCTACTATGTTGGGCATGGGAAGAAGACCCAGTGCATGGAATAAACATTTAAAATGAAGGCACAATATATACTAATCACAATGGTTAATGGGAAGTAATGTATGTTTGGTGGACCGCTTGGAGACTTCATAAAACAGATCAATATGTGAAGAATAAAAAAGGTGGATTTAAATCTCACTTCCTTTTGTTTTTTATGAAGTCTTAAAAAGAAATCCACGGTGAAAAGTTTTTAATAATGGATTGAAACAAAAGTTTATGAGAAAGTTAAAATGATGGAGTAAAACAAAAGTTTATGAGAAAATTAAAAATCTTTTGAAGAGGAATTAGGAGATATAAGGGTTTTTTTTTTTAATTTTTTTATTTTAAAAAAAAGAGAGAGAAAAAGAAATATATTCTTTCTTTAAACCATTTTGGAGATATAAGTTTTTTTTTAAATTCAGAATTCAAGAGGCATTTCCTGAAAGTTTTTATTTGAAAAAAGGAGTTAAGAAGTGTTGGGAAAATTTTATTAGTCACATTTGAGAAAGGTGTTAAGGGAGACATAAGTGGTTTTAAGAAGGTGAATTAATTACATTTGAGGGATTCATTTTATTTACCTTTCTTTATACAATTACATGTTTTGGAGTTACAAGGTTGAATTTTTTTGTAAACATAATCATAAGGAGTTCTTCGTCCATATGACAAGACACAGAGAATGGTCATCCTAGATGCATTAAATATTTTTATTGTAATGGATGTATTATCGGTTGAATCCAACATCCTTATTTTTATTTACAAGCACTTTTATGCATACACCACATTTACTAATGGTGCATTTAGAGCCATTAATGTTGTATTTGGTGGTTAAGATATAAAGTTTCATCGGAGGCAGAGGCAATGGAGGTAGGAGGATCTTCATCATCTCGAGCTAGCTTCTCACTCAAGGATGATTCATTGCATGAGGAGCACTTGCTTTCTATTTGTGTCCCTTCATGGCGCAAGGGGGGGCTCGATAGTTTATGGCAGTATGTATGGATAGTGTAACTTCTAAAATAGGGTGGAGTTAGTGTATCTACATTTACTCAGTATGTGGATAGTGTAATCTGTGAAATAGGATGGGATCAGTGTATTCACAATAGTTCATTTGTTTTGTACAGCAGAGGAGGGATTGTTTCTATAGCACTAGAGGAGGGATATTGACACACTCGGAGGAGATGTGGACTCTCAGAGGAGAGTTGTTCTCTCATGTACAACACTAGAGGAGGAATTTTGACACACTCGGAGGAGATGTGGACTCTCGGAGGAGAGTTGTTCTCTCATGTACAACACTAGAGGAGGCATTTTGACACACTTAGAGGAGATGTGGACTTTCAAAGGAAAGTTGTTGTCTCATTGTGCAAGGAGGTTGGGGACACTTTATGTTCTCTCATATTGTGCAAAGGTTTGTAGGTTCTACAGTCAAGAGATCCCCTTATGGAGTCAGTCTAGTGTTTCTTGGGTGAGCGAGGAGGATTGGTGAAGGTGCTTCATCAAAGTCTCCAGAAGGGTTGCTGTGATCAACTCTTGTTGTGTTTTGTCTCTTGTTTGAATTGATGTAATAAGGGGGGAATGTTGGTTTTATATATGTAAACCTTAAGGGGGGTGTTAGAATAAATAAGGTTTACATATAGTTAAATTTACATTTATAGATTAGTTTGTAAGTTAGTAAATAAAACAAATGTTAGTTGTTGGGAAGTTACATTCTCATAGGTTAGTTCATGGGAATATATGGCTTTATAAGCCAATGTACTCAAATGTAATATTCATTTAGTGCACGTATTCCGAATACAATAAAATTATCATTATAGTTTCGTGTTTATTGATGTGCAAGTGTAATGGTATAAATCTGTATATAATCGCCATGTATTTCAATATGTTTAGTTTCTAGAAATGGTCAATGATATCGTTCACTATATATAAGTGTTATTACATATCGATACATTATGAGTATGTTAAACATTTTGATGTAATTGGATAATTGATTTCATAGTTGATATCAATAAGTTTGAGGTTTCTTTCAAATAGGATTGTTGTTGATTTCTCTCATGACTAAGTATATTTATACAATGGGTGTCATGATTGTGATTGGGTTTGTAACATGCATTGATGAATATGGTCATTTTATTGTTATGATGATTTATCTATGTTGAACCTACGCTTCAAATTTTAAGATTTAGCTATGATGTATCAAAACAACTTCCCTAGTAAGATAATTCTATGAGATAGGTTAATGATTTTAGGTTTAGTTGTTGTTATCAATATCAAAGTACATGCATTATAAAACTAATTTTATGTGAGTTGGTTAATTAGTTATAGGTAATTGGGTGTTTTTGTGCTCATTGCTCAAGTGTAACAGCTTGGGCATGATATTTGGTATTAGAGCCAGGTTTATCAAACTCTAGAGTCTTATGGGTCTCATTGTCTTATACCAAAATAATTCATGATTGATTATTGATTGTAATAAAAAAATCTAGTAGATCTCTTTAGACATATAAATGTTCCTTAGTGAATTATTATGAATATAAGTTTTTTATGATAGCGGATGATTTATGTCAAGCATTTTTTGTCATATTCTATGATGATACTAGTTAGCTTGTGTGTTGTATCTCTAGTTGTGATACAAGGTATCCAACTCGAGTGAAGGGTATTGTGGATGTTAGTAATGATTCACACATGTATACTTGATTGTGATAATTGTATGTTATGGTGGAAAATGTGTGTTGTATATTTGTGGTTGTGACTTCTTGTTGAATGTTGAGATAGAATAGTTGTATTGTGTTGGGAAGGGAATTGTGATGTTTGAGACCTGACCTCCCTTGAGGGGTGAGAGTCTCTCATGTAATGGGGTTTGAGAGAGGTGTGGAGCCTCTCTTAGGGAATTTTTTTACCCCCAAGAGGGATGATTATCCCCTCTTTCCCCCTTCTTTATGGATTAGACTAGAGATTCATATGTGTTGTTATTGTTATGTATGGAGCAGATCTCCCCTAAGGGGTGAGAGCCTCCCTTGTGTGGGGTTGAACGAGGTGCAGATCCTCCTTTGGGACATAGCCCATTATCGGGTGAGGTGGGGAGACATCCCCCTCATAGTCACATTGGAATACATATCCCCTCTGCTCCCCCTTTTTATGGATGCATTAGCAATTCATATGTGTTGTTGGGAACCTATGGGTTGAGGATGGATCGAAGAGTGTCTATGGTTCTGGAGTTTATTTATTCATGATGATTTAGTTATGGTATCTCAGTTGGCATGAGCACTAGTGGCAATTTCTAGCAGATGGACATTTGATGGTAACTTGGTTACTATTTATGGGAATCCCTTTCAAATATGAAATTTTGGTAGCATCAGTGGTTACAAACAATTAAACTAAATAGTGATTTATGAAAAAATGGGTTTTGAAAATTATGATTTTTGGATAGAAACCTTTCGCTTCGTTCATAGTTTTTAAACCAACATATTATTACTCAAGACATAGAAGATCTTGGTTAAATTGTCATAATTATAATATCAGCATCTTTTTAGCAATAAAGAAATGATAGCAGATTGATAAGACATTTCTGATAACTATCAAAGGGTAATGGCTTCTTCTCTCAATTTCGGTATCAAAGGTTGGGATCTCTACAGAATTGTGGATGGATATCATATTTCATGATTGATTCCTTTTGTGGCATATGATATTGGGTCTTTATGTGACAATTTATAGAGAGGTGATTTTCTGATATGTGATATAGCTATCGTAGGTTGTGTGTGACATGTGTATTGTGATATATGATATGGTTGTCCTGAGTTGTGTGGGACATGCATATTGTGATATATGATATGGCTATCTCAGGTTGTGTGGGACATGCGTATTGTGATATATGATATGGTTGTCTCAGGTTGTGTGGGACATGCATATTGTGATATATGATATGATTGTCCCGAGTTGTGTGGGACATGCGTATTGTGATATGGTAATCTATTATTGAGCTCTATGTGGTTTGATACTACCATTCCTCTCCTCCCCTTAGGTGGCTTGTTTAAAGTCATGTAGTGATTGTGATGTAAAGTTTTATGGAGATTGTTGAAGCCTTTATATGATTATTGTTACTTTTCCTTGTTTTATTAAGCCAAAAGTTTTAGAATTTCTTCAAGGTATTTGATTGATTGTAATAACAAAATTGTCCTCTTTGCCTCAAGGATTATTTTATTAAGGTTTTTTGTTTTAAAATTTGAATTGTTTTGGTTTCCGCTATTTAATTTACATTTATGAAGTTTTATTAGTTGATTTAAATATTTAAAATTTTATTCATTGGAAACTTCTTTATTTTGAGGTTTTATTAGTGTTTGTTACTACTAGCTTATGTGGAGTAATGTTAATTGTGTAAACTACTATACCCAGGAGGAGTCCCTGACAGGTTGTATAGGGGAGTAGATGGCCTGGGGAATGTTTATTGTGAGGTTGTGTGAGATCTATTTTGTACCTTTCTCTAGGAGGGACTATGGTTCTACTTGGCATTAACCATCCTCATCCCATTGGGTGTATACGTGATGTGTTGTGTATGGAGTTGAAATTATGTGGTGTGTAATGTTGAGAGGTGTTATGTGGAAATGTGGTTGCAATGAATTTGATAAATTGTTATATTCTTGACGATATAAACAAGTTCTTTTGGCAAGTGATAATGCAGTGGATGTAATGGATTCTAATGTACATTATGTATGCTTGAATTATGAATATTAGAGTCATTTAATGTTGTTTCTCTTATAATTGTAATGTCATAAAATGTCCCCTTGGGGGCTTTTCCCTCATAAGGTTTAGCTCCCGGGTCCTTAGTATGCATTTAGGACATTTTAGTTCATATTTTAGCATCCTAATGGAATGAGACCTAGGTTCCATGGCAAATTAGACTTAGCTAGACCCCTTGAGGGAGGACTTGGGCGTCCGCACCCTAGTCCTACCCTATTTTGGGGCAGCCCTAATTTTTGGGTGTCGATTTATGACTGTTATTGTCCTTTTGCCAACACAGTAAGTTTTAATTTTTAAAATCTTGGCGAGAGTACTTGTAGTTGCATATATAAGCAAGCTTAGGCATTCATTTGTAAACTAGATTTCAATTAGATGATCATTGTGTTCTCAAGGTGATTCAAGGCTTCTATTGTGTTGCAAGAGCAGACTTGTGTGTTTTATGTGTTGATATTTGCATATTTGAGCATCAATCTCCTCATGGCATGAAGAGCATCTTCATCCATGAGAGCTTCACTACAAGGTGACATAATATTGTGTTTTCATCATTGATTCCTTTGGTTTTTGCCTCTGCCACACAAGGGCACACACTCTTTTATCTAACCACAGTGTTTAGAGACTTAAGTGTCCTCTGGGGCTTGGCTGAGGCAAGCCTTTAAACACCACAACCCCCAAACCAAGTCTTGTGATTACAGGTTACAGGTGTCGCATTTGGTAAAAGTGGAGTTGTAGGAAGGATTGGCAGGCATCAAGGATTCAGGATCTGAAGAAAAGTCAGACAAAGGAGCACTTCCAAGACTTGGGCGCTCACTCCAGTGTCCTCTGCAGACAGATCTCTAAAAACAAAAGTTACAAGGCTGATCAGTGTCGGAAGGAGGTCTAGATTCCGTGAAAAAGTAGGTACCTTGAACTTGGGCGCCCGCTCCAGTGTCCCTGACTATTCCGCTTCAGAACCCTGAAAATAGGTATTCTATGATTTGGTATTTTATTCCTGTCTGCTAGAACTTTTTTCATCTTTCGTCAATTTGTTGTCGTATTTGCATAATTAGGGTTTTAACGATTAATTGGACATAAGAGAAGGAAAATTAATAATTAAATTCCCTAATCTAAGTTTCCCTACATCTGCAAGTGGCCTAGGGTATGATAGTGCTCGCCACTCGACCCTAGATCCTTGAATGTAAGGTAGAAAGGAGGATTTAAACATCTAAGCATTAGAACATTAACAAATCCAATTTTCCCCTAAATGATAATTAGTAATGAAACTTGTAGACACCTAAAATTGTCTCATTCCGTTTCATCTGCCATACTTCACTATTAAATAATTCTTAATTATTTGATTAAGTTCATCTATCGATATCCATCTTATTCCTCCATATTTAATTAAATAATTATGATTATTTAATTAAATCAATTTTTCTCCTCACATTAATTAAATAAATTTAAATTATTTATTTAATTAAAGCTAATATTCCATTTCCTTCAAAATAAATAAAATTCAATATTTTATTTATTTATCCATATGCATGAAATTAAATAATTTATTTATTTAATTTCCTATTATTCCCTCTCCTCCATAATTCACTCACAATCAATTAAGATAACTAATCAATCAAATTAGTTAACTAAATCAATCAAATCAGTTAACAAGTTAGTCAATCTAGTTAACTGACTAGTCAATCAACTAAATTAACTACTCAATCAACTCAATCAACTCTTCAATCAAATCGGTTAACTCCCCTAATGCATGACAGGACAAGGACACTTGTCACTCTCTCATTTGCTCACATCCCCTCAACCATTTCTAGCCATTGATCTCTCTTACCACTCTCCACCATTGGTATTCACTGTTGGAAGTCTATAAATTGAACCTCATTCTCCATTTCTGATCCTCTCTCATCTTTATACAACATCACGTTGTTGAAATCATTCAAGATCTTATCATCATCATATCATAAGGTTATGCTGACAAACTGAGCAATTCGCATACTTAAAAAGCAAAGAGCAATCGATTGAAGTTGGGTGCACTTCAATAAGCTCAATCAGTGAAGTTGGATTTGTGAATGCAAAGGGAGGTAAATTGTACTTGATTTAGATTTCTTTCATTTATGTTTGCATCTCAGGCTTCATCCATCACGAAACCTTATAACTATTGCTAGCTATTAGATAAATAATTTTAATCGTGATTAGTAACTGCAGAATATGCTTATGGATAAATCATGATTTCATGATTTCTAGGTTTATGTTGTACTTTGTATTATGCTTGGATTTCAAAATAAAGCATTGGTATCTCATTACTTTTGTTTCGATAGTGTACAAATGTCTCTCTTTGGGCATCTAATCATTGTTGGATGTGTTGGAGCTATGAATTTGACATATGGTAATATTTTTGGTTGTGATTAGTAATTCCAAACCATCCTTGTTTGATAAATGATAATGTAGGGAATCCAATGGTTCTAATGTGTATTATGTTATGTTTTCTTTTGAAATAAGTAATGGCATCTTAGTATTTTTTATTTTCTATTAAATAAATGTATCTCTATTATATCTAACTCTTATTTAATGTGTTGAAGCTAAGGAATATGCTATCCTCTTGAGGACTTCCACAAGGAAGTCCATTCTTGGGGGGAGAATGTAAGGATGCCTAAACCCTATCTAATAACTCTAATGATAGATATATTGATATTTTCGCAATAGAACTGGGTGATCCCACAATATTGGGTTACAATTGCATTGACGAAGGAAAATTGCCTGTGCACCAAAAAAAAATTTGGAGGGCTTCGGTCGAACCCACCCATTCGAACGAACCCACTTTATGTCGGGTTTTTTTTAATAAAATAGGGGGTTCGATCGAACCCCCTTTAATATTATTATTCTAAATAAAGGGGGTTCGATCGAACCCCCTTTTATGTTATTTCAAAATTTTAATGTCATTTTAGGGGTTCTAATGAAAGGGGGTTCGATCAAACCCCCTTTCATTCGAACCCCCTTATTTTTCCCTTGCCCCTCTCCAACTACAATTTTATGCAGATTTTTGGGTTTCGAGGCCTAGGTTGAGGATCAAAATGGAATCAACTTGACAAACCCATATGGAGGATTATAGTCCTCAAAATGAGATTTCTATCAAGTATAATTTTAATATATTTTGGTTTTATTATACATTTTTTTTAGTTTAATTAAACATAGGTTTTTCACTGAAAATCAAGCTCTATGTTTTGCACATGTGGAAAAATAGTATATTATCAAAACAAAATTATGAAAAATATCTATCCTCTTGGTATTTATGTCCTTGATCCAACAGAGGAAAAAAAATTGAATTCCAATACATACAAAAAAATTATGCTTTACACAGTACACCTATGTCTAAATTGTAACTGGTTTGACTTCAAAAGTTAATTAGAAGAAAAATATTTAATAAAACATTATGCAACCAACTACATCCTCTAGATATCATAGTTAAAAATCTAAATTCAAAAAAATTAGAATTTTATCCTTCATAAAAAAAATTATGTTTTACACAGTACACATCACTCTTTAAAAATGGTGTTTACTGTTAAAAACTAGTTATTGAAGAAGATGGAAAAACAAATGCAATTTGATTCCAAAAAAATTAAAAAATATATATTTAGAATCTACAAACAAAATGTGACAAATCACTAGTTTACATCATCTCCAAATTCCTCATGGTTTAGCAACTATAGGTGTTTGAAAGTGAAGATTTTTTCCAAAATATTCATTTCAATGTCAACTTTGGCCAAAAAGTGTAACCCATTATTGTGGGATCACCCGAGTTCTTGATCAAGAATATTTTGGAGATGGATCAAATAATTGTTTAGTTAAATTTTGAGTATAGATTTTATTTTGAATCTCTCTTTTGAAATGATATTAGACTAGTTGATCTTGATGAATGTTAGAAATGAAAGCAACACTACTTTAATGGAAATCTGATTCGATAAATTTCAGCAATCTTTAAGTGTGCTTTAACAATGGAGATTGTAACAAAACATAAAACCCACTATAGAAAAGATGTCAAACATGAAGGACTCAACACAATGACATAATGTTTACATGGAAAAGACCCTTCTGAGTAAAAAAACTCCACCAAGAAAGAGGCACAAGTTTGTATTAATCTCAACAAGATTGTACAATACATCAACTACACAACTCTCTCCACAAGTCTTCAATCCAACAGCATTCCGACAACACCTAAGTACCTAAAATCTGTATTGTAGCAACAAATACATGGAAAATACTTATAGAAATGTTTTCCAACTCATCCTAGGTGTTCACCTTCTCTCTCCTAAGATTCTCAGACCTGTAAACATTAATTACCATCTTACAAGCATCTTACACTTGTCCAAAAATAGCCATGCAAAGGTTGGAGGCCCAAGACTAAATCTGGCCTCTTACAGCATCTTATGACGTGTTATAACCATCATAGATTCCACAAAAGAGTATCTTTCCAAGATAGGAACCTTGGGCTAAATATAGCAAGTATACAACTAACATATCTGTCATATGCGTCATAGAATCACAGAATCTTATGACAACTTGCAGCTATCATAGATTCATTTACCAAACATTATGATAGTTGTCATACATGCCAAAAATAGTATATTCCTCAAGGGAGCATACCTACCCTCATTTACTCTGAGTTTTTACATTTTCCAACAATAAAAGTCACTTTGTAATTACCTTTGGTTACTTTGAAATTACCCCTGCTAGTGAAACTAGTACATCTCCTCATGGATAATTACAAATTACATATAATAAATAGAATAAATACAATATTGGGATTTACAAGGTTAATGGCACCTTATCCCAACATTCTCCCACTTGACATTATACATTGTAAATCAACCCATAGGAAATCAAATGAAAAATAATCAGGCACCAGAAACAAGGCCCATGGCCTCTCTACACCATACGAACTTCTTTGTGCTCACAGGTTTGGTTAATGAATCTGCAACATTCTCCTAAGTGTCTATCTTCTTCAGCTCAATCTCTCCATTTGCAACCAACTCTTGAACAAAGTGATACTGAACATCAACATGCTTAGTCTGACCATGATACATGGGATTATTGGTCAAACAGATAGTACTCTGGCTATTACAACCAATCTGAATGATACTGCAATCAAATTCAATACATGTACACAATCTCCTCAACCAAACTGCCTCCTTAGAGACATGGGTAGCAGCCATATACTCTACTTCTGTGGTGGACAAAGCAACTGTGGGTTGCCTCTTACTCATCCAATTCACTGCTCCTCCAAACAAAGTAAACATATAGCCACTAGTGGACCTTCAACTGTCTAAGTCACCTGCCTAATCTGCATCAGAAAAACCCTGTATGTCTAAAGATTTGTCAGCACTATCAATACTAGAATAAACCAAACAATAATTAGGAGTACCTGCAAGATATTTAAACACCCTCTTCGCATAGTTCCAATGTTTTCTACCAGGGTTAGACATAAATCTACTCAAAACTCCCACTACTTGGCCAATATTTGATCTAGTGCAAACCATTGCATACATCAAACTCCCTATAGCACTAGCATATGGCACATTAGACATATCCTCAAGATCATCCTCAGTCTTTGGACACATATCTAATGAAAGCTTAGTACCAATGGGTGAAGAAACTCTAACTAGGTTACAGTCCTACAAACTAAACCTCTGCAAAATAGTATTCACATACTTACTTTGTGACAACCAAATCTTTCTGTTAAATTTGTCCCTCCTGATATCCATTCCCAAAATATACCTTGCAGCACCAAGATCCTTCATCTCAAATGCACCTAAAAGTTGGGCTTTAAGCTCACTGATCATACCCTTAGTATTGCTGAAAACAACATGTCATCAACATACAAAGCAATAACCAGTATAGAATCATCAACAAAATAAATGTAAACACAATGATCCTTCTCGCTTCTAACAAAACCCAATTTCAAAACAAATGAGTCAAACTTTTGATACCACTTTTTGGGGGACTATTTTAGACCATAAAGAGACCTCTTTAACCTACAAACCCAATGTTCTTTTCCTTTTACCTCAAAACCTATAGGTTGTTGCATATAAATTTCTTCTTCAAGATCTCCATGCAAGAACACAGTCTTAACATCCATTTGCTCAATCTCCCAATCATAAGCTATAACAATGGATAAGAGAAATCTAATAGAAGTCAATTTAGCAATAGGAGAGACTATCTTACCAAAATCAACTCCCTCTCTCTGGCAGTACCCCTTGGCTACCAGTCTAGCCTTGTACTTCTCCAATGACCCATCTGCTCCAAACTTCTACTTGAAGACCCACTTACAACCTATGGCCTTTCTTCCTTTGGGCAAATGAACAAGATTCCAGGTGTTACAAGAGTCTAAGTCCATCTCCTCATGCATGGCTAACTACCAAGACTCACTATCATCTATAGAAATAGCTTCCCTGTAGGATCTAGGTTCATCATTAGTACTCAATAAAGCATATACACAACAGAAATCTAGTGGGCTATACCTGTCAAATGGATTATGTTGTCTTATGGATCTCCTTAAGGATGGAGTAAGAGACTCTACTCATTCTTCTGCATGATCATCTACAACAACTTCTTCTGTAACTACAGACTCATCTTCATCAGAACTACTCGAATATTCTTCTTCTTCTTCTTCACCCCTCAATCCATCATTATGTTCTTCGTGAGGTGCATCTTGCTGCTCTAGATCAAAGTGCACTTTCTTTACCTTTTCTTCTTTCTTTTTTGGCTGCTCAGGTTCAAAAATAGCTCTAAGTTCCCTAAAAATAACATCTCTAGAAAAGATAATCTTGCAGGTTAGTGGATTCCAAAGCTTATAACCTTTGACATTATCACCATATCTAATGAATGTACACTTTTCAGCCTTTGGATCCAACTTAGATCACTTTTCATTAGGCACATGAACAAAAGCCTCACAGCCAAAAACCCTTAAATGTGAAACAGAAGGTTTCTTACCTGTCCACACTTCATAAGGTGTCGAATCAAGAGCCTTACATGGAGATCTATTTATCAATTAGCAAGCAGTACACACAACCTCTACCCAAAAGCATTTATCCAACTGTGCATCACTAAGCATACTTCTGGCTCTTTCTATAATTGTTTGGTTCATCCTTTCTGCAACACCATTCTGTTGTGGTGTATATAGAGCTGTCTTTTGTCTGATTATACCTGCATGCTTGCAAAACTCATCAAATTCCTTAGAGCAATATTCCCCTCCATTGTCAGATCTTAATATTTTTATCTTTAAACCTGATTGGTTCTCTACTAAGACTTTGAATTCCTTAAACTTAGTGAAAGCTTCAGATTTATGTTTCATAAAATAAATCTATGTAAATCTGGATACATCATCAATGAAGGTGACAAAATAATGAGATTTTCTAATAGATTCATTATCCACAGGCCCAAACACATCCGTATGAATAATTTCTAATTTATGTTTTTCTCTATTTCTTATTGAAGGAAATTATTTTCTATTTTGTTTACCAAACACACAATTCTCATGGAAATCAAAATGCTCATCAAAATAAGAGAAACCATCCAACAATTCTTTATTCTTAATAGTTTTCAGTACATTATTACTTGTGTAGCCCAATCTGCAGTGCCACAACATACAAGTGTTTTCAGAAGCCTCAGAAACATAAGAGGCATTACAAACTATAGTGGCTTCAAGCTTAAACAAGTTCCTAAATCTCTTCCCTTTCTCTACCACCAAGTTCCCTCTCACAAATCTGCAACCATGCTTGTCAAATGTCACATGTGCATTCCCAAATCATTCAACTTTGAAACTGAAATCAGATTTCTAGCTAATCCAGGAACATGCAAAACACCAGGGAGGGTTTTAATCCTTCCATCACTGAAACACAACAATACCTTTCCTTTCTCAACAATCAGATATGAAGAGTTGTCACCCAGGTAGATATTACCTCCATCATATTCTTCATATGTGGAGAACCATTCCTTATGCGGGGTCATATGAAATGAGCATCTTGAGTCAACCAACCAGTGATCATTAGAAACAACATTACATGTAAAAAGTAAAACATCTTCACCTACATTCAAGGACTTATCTGAAGTATTCTCCCACTGTTTATTGGGGTTTCTGCACTCCTTCACATGTCCCCTTTTACCGCAGTTCCAACACTTAACTCTATTCTTTTTATCAAGAGTTTTAGACTGGCCCTTGGACTTGTCCTTAGCCCCTTTCTAATCTCCTTTAGGTCCCCTTTCCTTACACATTCCCCTGATACTAAGAGTGTCACCTGAACTATCTGAACTCTTCTTCCTCAATTCCTGTGACAGTAGAATTGAAACAAGAGCATCCAACTTCAGCTCCGCAAGGTTAGCAGTGATAGCAATAATAACATTCTCCCAAGACTTAGGTAAAGAACAAAGAAGTAAGATACATTTATCTTCCTCACTAACTTCAACATCTACTAAAGTAAGCTGACTCAACAACAAATTAAAAGACAATTGATTCACCTTCTCGCATTTTCATGGAAAACAATTTTTATTTTAAATAAAGTTTATTTACCATACTCTTGGCTTGATAGATCTCACCCAACTGATTCCACAACTTGTGTGCAGTCTCTTCCTTTGTGACATTCAACAGGACAGAGTCTCAAAGACACAACTGGATGGTTCCCCGTGCCTTCTTATCCAGTCTATCCCACTCATCTTGAGAGACATCGCCAGGTTTCTTCTCTTTTTGGACAGCCAACCATTGGTTTCTTTCTTCCAACAAATCTTCCATTTTCAGCTTCCACAACTCATACCTTGTTCTGTTGAACTTCTCAATGTCCATTCAAGAGGTTTATGCAACAGTGGATGCAGCCATAATAACAACACAAGATATGCAAAGCAAACACAACCAAATCTCCCACTGCAGCTACAACTTCCACACTACCACCCAAGAGTCAAAGCTGGCCAGGCTCTGATACCAAATGTTAGAAATGAAAGCAACACTACTTTAATGGAAATCTAATTCAATAAATTTCAACAATCTTTAAGTGTGCTTTAACAATGGAGATTGCAAGAAAACATAAAACCCACTACAAAAAAGATGTCAAACATGAAGAACTCAACACAATGACATAGTGTTTACGTAGAGAAAACCCTTGGGAGTAAAAAACTCCACCAGGAAAGAGGCACAAGTTTGTAGTAATCTCAACAAGATTGTACAATACATCAACTACACAACTCACTCCACAAGTCTTCAATCCGACAGCATTCCAACAGCAACTAAGTACCTAAAATTGGTATTGCAGCAACAAATACATGGCAAATACTTATAGAAATGTTTTCCAACTCATCCTAGGCATTCATCTTCTCTCTTCTAAGATTCTCCAACCTGCAAACATTAATTACCATCTTACAAGCATCTTACACTTGTCCAAAAACAACCATGCAAAGGTTGGGGGCCCAAGACAAAATATGGCCTCTTACAGCATCTTATGACATGTCATAACCATCATAGATTCCACAAAAGAGTATCTTTCCAAGATAACTTGTAACATCAGAAAATGTCCCCTTGGGGGATTTTCCCTCATAAGGTTTAGCTCCCGGGTCCTTTGTATGCATTTAGGACATCTTAGTTCAAATTTTGGCATCCTGATGGAATGAGACTTAGGTTCCATGGCAAATTGGACCTAGGTGGATCCCTTGAGTTGTACCTTGCCCAAAATAGGGGGGAGGACTTGGGCGCCCGCGCCCTAGTCCTGCCCTATTATGAGGCAGCCCTAATTTCTGGGTGTCAGTTTATGACCGTTATTTGGGAAAATTGGAGTTGCAGGAAGGATTGGCAGGCATCAAAGATTCAAGATCTAAAGAAAAGTAGGACACAGGAGCACTTCTAGGACTTGGGCGCTCGCTCTAATGTCCTCTGCATCTTAGTTTCAAGAAACAGAAGTTACAGGGCTGATCAGTGTCGGAAGGAGGTCTAGATCCCGCAAAGAAACTGGTACCTTGGACTTGGGTGCCTACTCTAGTGTCCCCAACTGTTCCACTTCAAAACCCTAAAAATAGGTATTCTGTGATTTAGTATTTTACTCCTGTCTGCAAGAGCTTTTTTTATCATTCGTCAATTTGTTGTCGTATTTGCATAATTAGGGTTTTAATGGTTAATTGGGCATAAGAGAAGGAAAATTAATAATTAAATTCCCTAATCCAAGTTTCCCTACATCTGCAAGCGACCTAGGGTATGATAATGCTCGTCACTCAACCCTAGATCCTTGAATGTATAGTGGACAAGCATATTTAAACATCTAAACATTAGAACATTAACAAATCTAATTTTCCCCTAAACATTTTATGCAGATGCAAGTACTGGAAAGTAAACAAACCTCCCATAATACAGGATGAACTCATCAAGCAAGTCTTTAGATTGTATATATAGGGCAACACACACGCAAGACATGTAAAACCCCCCAAAATGCAGGATGCACTCATCGAGCAAGTCTTTAGACTACATATGGGGCAACAAACATGCCACACAAAACAAGCATGCCAAAACACACACACTTGAAGACACGGAGAAAACATGGCAAACAAGTGATGGAGTATACCTATTTCTAGGTCCAACACCATCTCAGGCACATTACAGGCACAACTGACGATTGGGCTTCACCACAACAATCGTCAAAAACACGCTTAAGGGTTAGTTATTCACAGAACCGCTCCCCACCTCCGTAGAGGACTTTTGAAAATGACAGGATGATGTAATCTGCTTTAAGAAATACACCATCCCCACCTAAGTAGAGGGCTTAGGATAAAAAGGATATACGCAATATCCCGCCTCCACAGAGGGCTTACATGATTGATTGATTGATTGAAAACAAACTTAGGATGTAGGATGCACTCATCGAGCAAGTCTTTAGACTACACCTGAGGACAAGCACATAGCTAACATCTACAATAGACAGCTTACCTTATATATGCCCCACATTAAGGTGGTTGATATCAGTTATCGATATCAAGCACGTTAAGGTAGGAAGAAAACACACAAGGGAACACTGACTTTCGTAAAGCCCATGCCCCCCGGAGGTGACATGTACTTTATGATCGCCAAATGTTCCCACAAACACATCCCTACAAGAAACATGTTAGTGTCTACGAAATCATGATAAACAACAACATCAATGCATATAATTAACCACACAAAGAGCAAAGGTTATACAACAAATCTAGAGTTCGAGGATAACCGTAGGGCTATATCATGAAGCTCTCTGAATCGAGTACCGCCAAGGCCAAATTCAAAGACAAACAAAGGTGCATAGAGCAGCAGTATTGTTAAGGTTTGTAAATGTGATAGAAATGTCATCAAATTCACTACGAGGAAAGCATGAGTGCTTCCACTAGCCAAGCATTGGATAAGATATGCAACCCCATCGTCATATTAGGAACTAAGTCCATTTGTTGATTGCTCTTGAAAGGGACACTAGGTTCGCATCAATATAAATGTTTGTCGTCATCCGCCCACTAGGAGGAAACACTAGAGGAAGGGAAACAATAAATAAGAGAGGAGAAACAAGTGTCTTAGGGACAGTTACATAGGAGGGTACCCCCAAGTCACCAACCGCAACACTATGTCCGCAAGACACAACACACAACAATGAAATCAAAGAAAGAGGCAATATAGAAGAATGATGATACAAATAGAAGGAGGTCATAATAGAGGTTGTTTCCTGGTATCCTGAACCTTACAGGAGAATCTGAGGTCATTCCAGGAGGCCTAAACAACACAACACATCGCGGGGGAAGTACATCATGAGAGAAATAAATGGTTAGAGATACTTACCTGTAGGGTCTTCATATTATATGTTAGAGCTTGCAAACCTCTTGGAGAGGTATTCGATCATATTTAATGCAAAATTTGAGTGGTTCTTATGAAAGTTTTGTTGATTATCATCTGATGTTTGATTTGTTACTCCTTGTGTAAATATAACTTTTTGTTGCTTATGAGGAGGGAAACCACTATTTTCTCCAATTTTTGATAGTCGTCTAGCTCTTTTCCAATTTTTATTGAGTTTTCGTTGTTGAATCTTTCTAGCATAGGGACGGGAATCATCCTATACCATCTTACTCATTTGTATTGGTTGTTGTTCTTATTTTTCAGATGTATCTTGATTATCTCCTGATCCATATAAGTATAACAGAGGAGGAACCTCAACATAAATTCCATTTCTTCGAGGATGAGGTGGATTGTTTATTTTTTTCTTATCCACTTCAATCATTCCTACGATGCTATCATATTCTAAGTAATCATCCTCGTCTACTTCCATTAAACCTTGTTCCACTATATTATTTTTGGTATGCTTAGGAAAAGGATTAGTGAAGATTTGTAAATTATGATTCGACGAAGCAACCAATTTGTTTCCATCATCATTCACACCCGATACCTGGATGACATTTGAATCAATAAGGTCATGTATTTCATGTTTAAGATGCATGCATCATTCAGTGTCATGTCCTTGCACATGATGATAATGACAAAAGGCATTAGCATCGAAGTAAGGTCTTTGTTTACTAGGATCAACAAGCTTGATCAGGGGAAGTTTCAAAATGTTGTTACTCACAGCTTGGTTCATTATGGAATGATAGGACTCAGATATCAAAGTAAACTTTCTTGGTTGATATGATGTTTTCTTTGGATTATTTATAGCAGACACATTCATATTTAGTCCATTGATCTTGATAAAACTCCTATTATTGTTTCTTTTAAAATGGTTTTGTGATGATCCACCCATGGATTGACCAACTTGAGTCGATGAGTTTTGGTTTTCATACTAACTAGATGAAAGTTGATAATCATGAAGAGCGGTGCATAAATGTTGAAAGGAGTTATATTTCATCAAGAGAATCTTATCATGAATATTAGGTTGTAGATTTGTAATGAATATCTTTTGAACATCCTCATCTTTCATCTGATATTGAATCTGTGCATAAAGTCCTTGATATCGACTAATGAATTTAGTCAACTTTTCTGTGGGACCTTGTTTGTATCGAACCAAGTCAATTAGAGTGACTTGGGGTTCGATATTTGCTTGAAAATGTTGTAAAAATTGATAAATCAACTGCGAAAAGGAGTGTATTGAATTCGGAAGCAACGAGCAAAACCATTCTAAAGTAGTATCTTTGAGAGATTGTGGGAAAAGTTTTGCTAACAAATCCTCTTCAAAATAAAAATCACTACACATAGTTGTAAATGCTGCCACACGAATATTAGGATCACCTTTTCCACCATATTTTTCAAAGAGGGGAGTCTCAAACCTCTCAGGCATAAGAGTTCTCAAGATTGCATAGGATAATGGATTACAGGCATGATATGTTGGTAGACTAGGCTGCGAAAAATTTGTCAAATTTGTTATGCCCTGTAAAAGTTGGTTTAGGATGGCATCATTAGGAGATGCAGATTGTTGTGAGGAATTAGAACCAAGGTGAGGAGGTGATTGAGCTTGAGATAAAATAGGCAGAGGCTGAGAATATGTCAGTGGTTGGCCATAATGATAGGTGGAAGATGGTTGTGAGTAAGTAATAGGTGGCTGGAAATGAGTGGAATAGATAGATGGTTGAGAACAATTATGCATAGAGGAGGTCCCTTTAGGAACCAAGTTTTGATAATCAAATCCCACAACTTTGTAATTAGTGCCATTATATGCTCCAATATAAGTGGTAGCATTACTACAAGCGTTCGCATTAGTTGTTAAGATCGTTGACGTAAGAGTGGATATTCCCGTAGTCGGTATAGGTGTCAAAACTTGAGTATGAGATGGTGATAGAGTGTTATTTATCGTTTGCGCACATTCGGTCACCGGCATGATATTGGTTTGTACAATATGTGCTAGACCACAAATTTCATTAACACCATATTGTCCTTGTTTTATCAATTCTCTTATGTTATGAATTGTAGGGACAACGTCTTCAACTATTCTCTCATTTTCCATAAATGATTAATATTTAGCTAGCTCCTTATCCAATTTTTCTATTTACTCATCAGATACATATCCTGTTGCCTCAATAGTGTTATCAACATCATGAAAAGTTTATTCTTCCATTGAGGTTGGAGGATGTATAATATCTTGCACAATTTGAGTTTCTCCCTTTATAAAGAAGGTGTCCAAAGTACCAACTTCTTCAAGAGCACTAGATCCCATTAATCTTTTACTTCTACTCAAATGGATTTTTTTTTTAGGATAGTGTTTCATAAAGCTTATACAAAATCATACAACACACAACGCACAAAGTAAGAGAACAAATCCTAGGAGAAGGATATGATTGACGGCCAAAATGCTTGGTTTTTTGTACTCTTTTCAATGCCAATGAATGAAACAAAGGATGTTGTAAGGATTTCAGTCAAGGGAATCAAGTTATATGTCTTATATCAGTCCAAAATAGCAATATAATCACTCTCAACACACTCTTGATGTAAATCCAAGATAATGCCACATCAAAATATAGTGAAAATATGTCAAAATAGGCACTTTTTTCACCAAAATTCAATACAAAAGTGCATAACAAAGGGTGTTGTGAGGAAAATGATGATGGAAAGAAAATAATATAATTAATAATAGCCAATTAGTGCCAAAATACCCAACACAACACGCTTTAGGTGCCACTTAAGGTAAAACCCTAGTGAAAATATAGCAAAATATGCAATTTTTCACGGTTTTTCAATTTTGAGACCTAGCAAATGAGGTGTTGTAAGGAATTTTAGGAGGTAGAGAAAATAATATCAATAATATCAATCACTTCAATCCATAAAATTTATCACAACACGCTGGGAGTGCAAACTAGGTCAAATCCTAGGGCAAAAATAGTCAAAATGTGTAGTTTTTCGCAAAATTTTCACTACAAGAGCCCAATAAAAGGGTGTTGTGAAGATTTTTATTAGGGGAAACAAATGATTACCCTGATAAAATCAAATTAATGCAAAAATACCTTTCACAATACACCTATGGTGCAAGTTTATAAAGTTGATAAGGCCAAATTTAGTGAAAATCATTGTTTTCAAAGCCCTCGGTTTGAGATCTTGGGACAAAATGCTATGCGAATGTTTTGGAGTCTGATTTATGATGAAAATTAAATATTCTTTGATCTAAAAATTATTTTCAATCTTGAACATTCAAAATGCCCATGCAAATTTAATGAAAATGCATCAAAATTGCTAGTTTTTGTTGAAATTTTCTATGCAAAATTGCAATTATTTTAAATCTAAATGCAAATTTACACTAAAATGTAAGACTATAACCAAACATTAATTTTAATGAGCCTCTAAAATCAGTAGAAAAATATGAGAAAAAGATTTTGCCTACTAACCCTTGATTTTGGAATTACTAGGTTATATAAAATTGTCAAAATTTTCACAAAACCCTAGCAACTAAATGATGAAAATGCAATGCAAATTTCTGAATTTTTAGATTTTTCTGTAGTTTATATCAGATCTGATGCAAAAATCATGAATTAGGAAAATTTAGAAAGAATTGATGCAATTTAGTAAGCCAAACAATGCAATTTTTTTTTAATTTTTCTCAATGCAATAAAATGAATGACTATATGAATGAATGAAATCAATCCAAATCTAAAGACACATACTCAGCAAGTTGAAATTTAAGTCCAAAAGCACAGGTTCACCAAAATATTTAGGGGAAAATTGGATTTGTTAATGTTCTAATGTTTAGATGTTTAAATCTGCCTCTCCACTATACATTCAAGGATCTAGGGTCGAGTCACAAGCACTATCATACCCTAGGTCACTTGCAGATGTAGGGAAAATTGGATTAGGGAATTTAATTATTAGTTTTCCTTCTCTTATGCCCAATTAACCATTAAAACCCTAATTATACAAATACGACAACAAATTGACGAATGACGGAAAAAGCTCTTGTAGACAGTAGTAAAATACCAAATCACAGAATACCTATTTTCAAGGTTCTGAAGCAAAACAATCGGGGACACTCCAAGGTACCAGTTTCTTCGCAGGATCCGAACCTCCTTCCAACACTGATCAGCCCTGTAACTTTTGTTTCCTAAAACTTAGATGTGGAGGACACTAGAGAAAGCACCCAAGTCCTTGAAGTGCTCCTATGTCCTACTTTTCTTCAGATCCCAAATCCTTGATGCCTACCAATCCTTCCTACAACTCCACTTTTCCCAAATACGACACCTATAACCTACAATCACAAGACTTGGTTTGGGGGTTGTGGTGTTTAGAGGCTTGCCTTAGTCAAGCCTCGAAGGACACTTAAGTCTCTGAACACCATTGTCAGATAAAGAGTGTGTGCCCTTATGAGGTAGAGGCAAAAACCAAAGGAATCAATGATGAAAACACAATATAATGTCACCTTGTAGTGAATCTCTCATGGGAGTAAGATGCTCTTCATTCCATGAGGAAATTGATGCTCAAATCTGTAAATATCAACACACAAAACACACAAGTCTACTCTTACAACACAATGAAAGCCTTGAATCACCTTGAGAACACAATATCTTGCTAGTAATCATCTAGTTTACAAATGAATGCCTAAACATGCTTTTATATGCAACTACAACACTCCTGCTAAGATTTTAAAAATCAAAACTTACCGTGTCGGCAAAAGGACCAAATAATGGTCATAAACTGACACCCAGAAATTAGGGTTGCCCCAAAATAGGGCAGGAGTAGGGTATGGGCACCCAAGTCCTCCCCCCTATTTTGGGCAGGCTACTACTCAAGGGGTCCACCTAGGTCCAATTTGCCATGGAACCTAAGTCTCATTCCATCGGGATGCCAAAATATGAACTAAGATGTCATAAATGCATACTAAAGACCCAGGAGCTAAACCTTATGAGGGCAAATCCCCCAAGGGGACATTTTTTGACGTTACATATAGGAACCTTGGGCTAAATATAGTAAATATACAACTAATATAGCCATCATATGCGTCATAGAATCACATAATCTTATGACAACTTGTAGTTGTCATAGATTCACTTACCAAACATTATGATAGTTGTCATACATGCCAAAAATAGTATATTCCTCAAGGGAGCACGCCTACCCTCATTTACTTTGAGTTTTTACATTTGCCAACAGTAAAAGTCACTCTGTAATTACCTCTAGTTACTCCAAAATTACCCCTGCCAGTGAAACTAGTACATCTCCTCATGGATAATTACAAATTACATATAATAAATAGAATAAATACAATATTGGGATTTATAAGGTTAATAGCACCTTATCCCAACAATGAAATTATTATGCTAATTATTATTATAAGTTGGATTTATCTAATTGTTGGGAAAAGGATTTCAGTTATAATAATATCGAAGAGACATTAATAGTAAAGGAGAATCCAGGAAGATAAACAAAGTATGAGATTTGCAAATTTTTGACCATTTACTTCATTCAGGTATGCAAATACTTTATGTGCCTTGTTTACAATTATGTTTCTTACAAATTTGCATGCATTTGTGTAAGTATCATTATACATTTAATTTGAGTGTATTTGTAATTCTATTACACTATAGAAATAATTTTATATATATAATTATCTGATGTAGGAGCATCTGGGCTCACAAGCAATCTTGCATCAACCAAAAAAATATTTTATTTCTTTTACCATTTTGTTTGTCTTCCAGATTTCTAATCAACATCATACACAAACTTTGGGGAAATAAAATAAATATTTTAATTCTCCAACACTCCAAGGAAAAGACAAGGCAAGTTGCATATGGACAAAATCCTAGTCACCTACATGTTAGAAGACAAAGATTGGACAATGAAGAGTCTTCAAGCATCCAAGTCATGAAGGAAAGAAACAAAGGAAATCCCAAGAGTCACATTTCTCTAAATTGGATGCCACAAGAAAGAAGAGGAATACCAAGAGTCACTAGAGCCCAAAAGAGGAAGATGAAACTTGGCAAAGGAGATATTATAAGTAGATGGAAGTTTGGCTCCAAACGAGGATGGGAAAAATAAGAGAAGAGCCCAAGTTTATTTCTGATTTTTGCATGTCATAAAGAGGATGCCCATGGGTGATGTTGAAGATAATTATCCAAGGGAAATACATCCATTTTGATGAGGCAAAGAAAGTGAACGTCCATGGTGATTTGTTAGGTGAAAAAATTCTGAATTTCATAAGGAAGGCAATAGAACTCTAGGTAGAAGAAAGGAAGTGCACAACTGAATAAGATGGGTGATCTCACATTATGATGGAATTTTGGAATCTCTCTTCAAGGGAATTTGAAGGTATTCTTCATCAATTAAATTTTTGGGGTATTTCCTTGAAAACTCATCATTATTTATCTCAATATTTTTTTTGAATTTTATTTTTAAAAAACTTGTTGAACTGTCTTATGAAATTTCTCTGTACATAGGAAGTATTTTATAAAATAGTGTTTGGGCTATGAGCATATTTTTTTCAGCCTTTTGAAACATCTTACAGTTTTAAATTTGGTTAAGTATTGAGAACTTTATCATATTTTTACTACTGTTGTAGCATAAATTGAAAATCTAGGATTTTGTTGGTAGTTTACTCTATTGAAAATAAATTATATAAATTTCATAAGAGTGTTAGCTAAATTTGCATATTTTATTTATTGGAATGGGTATGGTTAGATAATCCTTCATATATTTAGTTGCATGCAAAAAAATAGATTAAATCAAGAATATGCATGTAGCACAAGAAGGTCAAACTAAAACCCTTATGTTGATAATGTTGGCCCTCTGCCATTTGATCACATGATATTGGTTTGTTGGCATTGATGTTAACTCAGTTGGTTGTTATGGACATATGTGGTTTGTTGTCATGCAAATGGTAGTTCATACAAAGGAATAGTTTTTGGTGTTAATATCACAGTGGCAGAGGTACTTGTCCAATCTCAATTCACAATACAGATACAAATCTGTATGCTAATGTGGTGGATGTTCTTCATGATAAGTGCTTGATTTCTCATTCAATTATATTTTGATGATGTCATTATGAGGTGTGATATTATTATTCATTCATTAAGATTTCTTGTCATTGGATCCTTCATTGTCTTCTCTTATACCTTAGGTGTTCAATGAATTCAAGTCCATATTCATTTGGGTGCACTTTTAGGGTTTGTCATGTTTCTTGAACCATAACCTTTAAATATTAAAAGTCTTCTTCATCAATCCTTATTTATCTATCCTTCTCTGCTAAGAGTGTCTAAAGGGCATGGAACCAATGTTGTGTGTCATAAACTTTTAGGGTTTTGATTCTCTCTAAACAATACCTAGGTCCTAAAAGTTTAAGTGTCTTCTAGATCTCTAAATTGTAAATGTTTGAAATCCTAAATTTTCTAATCTTCCTGAATCAAAAAATTTGTTGCTTCCTCTATCTTAGAATGTTCCCTATCTACAATTTGAAATACAAGAATTTAGGGTTTAATTAATACCTAAAGACATGTTTTCCAAATATCTAGAGTCATCTAAAACCCTAGGACTACATAGTCTAAACCCTAAATCATATGTAATAAAACCTAAGACTAACAGGTGTTACTTTTGTTTTATTTCATCATTGACCGGCCTTATCAAGTCACTTGCCACTTAAGTTATGAACTATAGGTTGGAAGGTCTTTTTGTGACCAGCCCCCTTGCCTAGGGAGACCGAATCTCTCCGGTTGGTTCCTCTTTGGTGGGTGCCAAATGTAAATCTAAGTATATGATTTAACCTTCTAAGGGTGTGAAACGTAAGATCAAAGGATAGGATTTAAAGTTATTTTGAAACCTAACAGATCCTTGATGTGAATGGAATTTGACAGTTGGATAGTTGTCTGTGCAGTTTTAATAACAGTTTGTTAATTGTTTTACATTCGGTGATCAGAGGGATTTTATATATTCTTCTCCATGAGTTTCAATTTTTTTTTAAGAGAACACATAGAGAATAGAACATGATATGCACTATATAACATGTTTATTTGATCAGAAAGCATATAGAAGGACTGTGAACATAAAGGAAACAATTTCTTTATGATGCAAAGAACATGATACAAAGATGTACAGCATGGTATTTTCTTGAAGATTTTTGTTGATCAGAGGTGTGTGGGTTGGTATACTAAAGATTGTTTTGCAGAGGGTATTGATTGATGTTAATTGGTGCAAATTAGATTGTATAGAATCATTTCTTGCACATGAACTTGTCAAGTCTTAGGAGATTGGTGTATCAAGTTTATTGATTGAGGTTGGTGCCTCAAATAGAGTATGTAGTTTATCAAGTGTGCATTGTACCTTGAGATTGGTGTCTTGAAAATAGTGTATTAGGTGTGGTTGTACCTTGAAGTGGGTGCTTCTAAAACAATTGTAATCTTCTTTCTTTTGAGGTTGGATTTGAGCAGTAGACTCAAACAACTCTTAGTGGTTTTTTCCCTTGTAGGGTTTCCACGTGAATTTTGGTGTCATGTGTGAATGTTTTTCTTGGTGTTCATTAATATTGTTTTCTTTGAAGGTTTTTAAGATTGTTGAATAAGGTGTTGGATTGAACTACACTAATTCACCCCCCCTCTTAGTGTAATTGTGCTCTTTTCAATTGGTATCAAAGAAAGGTTCCTAGTAGAAGTTTAATCAACTTGGGTAGATCCTAGTAGTAGGTTATACTCATGGCATGTCAAGAAGGTTCTTCCACTTCCAAAACACCCCTCTTTGATGGTTCTAGTTTTGCCTTTTGGAGTTTTAGGATGGATTCTTATTTGCAGTCCTTAGGTTATGATGTGTGGGCAGTAGTTGAGAATGGATATACTGTACCCTCTCAACCACCCTCCACTGCTAATGCATAAAGAGAGTATGAATTCAATGCAAAGGCCAAGAATGCCATTTGTTGTGGGCTGACAAATGAAATTTTAGTCAAGGTTATGTACTGTAAATCTACAAAGGAAGTGTGGGACAAGTTGGTTAGTATTTACCAAGGTGATGTTAAGATCAAAGAAGCTAAGTTGCAAACCTTTAGGGAAAAGTTTGAAAGACTGAAAATGAATGAAGATGAGAAGATTGTAGATTATCTTCTAAGAGTACAAGAAACAGTTAATGCCATTAGTGGTCTAGGAGAGGAAGTGAAAGATCTAGTGATGATTAAAAATGTTTTAAGGTTATTGTTTTCAAGGTATGATTCTAAGGTCGCTGCAATTGAAGAGGCAAGAGATGTGAACAAACTTTCCTTAGATGAACTACATGGTACCCTCATAGCCTATGAAATGAAAATTTGCAATGATGAGTCTACAAGAAAAGAGGCAGCCTTTAAATTTGTCAAAAAGGATAAGGAGGCAGATTCAAATTCAGAGGAGTTAGATGATCAAGAATCCAACTTTGTAAGAAGATTGAAAAGAGGATTAGGCAAGTACAAAGGTAAGTTGCCCTTTAAGTGTTTTAAATGTGGTAAAGTTGGCCATTTTGCTTCTAATTGTCCTCTAGGTGAAACAGATAAAGAAGATGACTCTAAGAACTATAATTACTCAAAAAGGGGGAAAAGATTCTTTGGTACAAAGAAGAAAGTCTTGTATGTAGATGAATAAAGTAGTTCTGATAATAAATCATATGCTAGTGACCAAAATGAATGTGTTTTAATGGCATTTGAAAAAAAAAAGAACTCATCTGATAAAGAAGAAGAAGACAACATTAATGTGGAAGAATATGATAATTCTAAAGAAGAAGAAGTTGATTTTGAGGGAGAGTTGATTTCTGCACTTGCTGACCTGAAACATGAAAGAAAAAAAATGAAAAACTTAAGGTAAGACTTGAAGAATCTGATAAACAACTTGCAGATCTGAAATTATAGTTGGAAGAGTCTAAAAGAATTGAAGAAGTCACAAAATTGGACTTGCAAACAAGAGTAGAGGACTGTCAGAAGTTAGAGGCAGAAGTTGTGTCCTTGAGAAAGCAGTTAGAGAAGGTGAAAGAAGAGTTAAACCAGTCCCTTAAATGTGAGCAAAGTACTAAACTTTTTGACAAGTTGATTCAAATTCAGAAATTTGTGTCAAAGAAATCAGGACTAGTTTGTGAAGGAGAAAGAAGTTTCAAAGATATAATTGGTAAGTCAATTGGTTTGGCAAACTCATCAAAAGGTACATGTGAGAAAGGAGAATCTAGTACTACTACTAGAAAATTAGAAGTTAGGACTTCAAATGATGATGGGTTCAGGAGAGTCCACACTCCTAATCAAGGATATCAAAGAAATTTATTTCCAAGTCAAACCAGGTTCTTCTATTCTTTTCATGGTTATTGTTTTTGTTGCAATCAATATGGACACAATGCAAGTAATTGCATAAGTAGGACTAGAGGAATGAGTAGATCTAATTTTTTTGGCAACAATTCTTTTGCTCCATCAGCTGCACTGAATGATATATGTTATATTTGTAACAATTTTGGTCACATTGCAAAGTTTTGTATAAGTGGATTCATGCGGCCTCAAAAATTAGAGTTTAAACAATCTATGTCAGCAAAAACCAGTCTTAGACATAAAAAGAAGATAAATATCCTAACTAGACAAAAGAGAGAACCTATGAAAGTGTGGAGAAGAAAACAAGGTCAAGGAAAGACAGATTTTGAACTTGTGCATATTGCACAGGGGCATCACTAGTTGCTTAAAGAGCAGCATGAGGTTAGGGGGAGATGTTCAATGCCCTATCATTTATCCCCAAAGTGAAAATAAGAAGGTTGTAGAAGTCAAGGAGTAAGTGGAGATATATCATCATAATGAGCAATCAAGTGCTTCTTTCCTCAAAGATTAGGTACACCAGTGAACAATGTCAATGATTGTTTTAATCCCTATTATTTCATATGTCTCAAAATAATGGCATCTTCAAAGATCGCATGCATCTCCTAGTGTTACTGTGTGTAGTTTTGATGAGATAATATGATTAGTTTTGTATTAGAAAAGTACTATATTTTTTTTGTTATCTTTGGTGGCTCATTATCATTATTTCAATGAGTGTTTCTTGGTACTCAAAGAACATAAGTCCTTGAAACTAGCATGGAGGAAACTATCTATGTATGATGATTATATTTCAAAAGACATCAAGGGTAAGGAAAGATTGAGATGGATTTCAATGGCAATAGGTGAGGTCAAAAGTCCATTGCAAATTTGTTAAGTTTTTCTGAGGGTCTAACAAGCAAACATTCTTCTACTATTTCTATTGATGTTAGACTTTTCATGTGGTATTTCATATGCGATATTTTATGAAGGAAGTGACAGGGCAGTATGAAGGTCAGAGAAGGATATTTAAGGTCTTCAGTGGAGCATGTTAAGTAAAGATTTACTACCACTTTACTTAATTTGTTTTGAAATCAAGATCATTATCATCAAAACCTATACTAACACATTCATCAGACCTTATACATAATGTCCCTTATAGAAAGAGATGACATAGGGACAATGGAACTATAGTGAGAAGAGACAATGAGTTGTGAAGCTATATAGTATGAACAACACATGTCATTTTTTGTAGGATGTTCGGTGTCTTTTACAGTTCATTTTTTGTGTATGAAGATGACAAAAGCATGTAAGTCAAACAAAGTATTTTTTGTCTCAAAGTTATGCCAAGTATATGAAATGATTGTAGAATACACACAAAATAGGTTTGTTGAAAAGGTTTTAGAAATAATCAAGAAAATGCAGTTGGAAAGTGTAACATTAGAGTCTGCAACCTTTGCTAGCATTCTTATATCTTGTGCAGAGATTGGGAACTTTGGAACAGAGTATAGCATTCATCAAAGTTTAAAGGGATTGTTGTTAAATGTAGTAGTTGAAAGTGTCATGATAGACATGTATGCAAAATGTAGAAGATTGGACAAGGCACATGAACTCTATGATAAAACACCTCAAATAAATGTGGTCTAATGGGATGACATGTTTATCTTTTCCAACATGTCTTTGTTTCTCTGCTCAAATTGGAACTTTTCAAATGGATGTGGACAATTATCAAAGCATAATTGATAATGAATTTTGTTTTAAAATTGTAATAGTTATAAGTGTACAAGGGATTGTAGTTGTGTGTACCACTGTATCTTGTCCCTGTTGTGACAATATTGGAGTGATCAGTCTTTTATCTTTTTCTACAGTGTTTATGTGTAGTCTTGCAATAACTTTTACATCATGATTGTATGGGCAAAACATGGGCATACTGTGTCAGAAGTAGTTTGTTGGTACTAGGATGTCAAAGAGCATTGTTGATTATAGACTATGATTTCATTGGTCAGAGTTACTTCATGATGTTGATCAAGAGTTGCTTTAGAAAGTTTGAATGATGTTGATCTATTCTCATGATACTTGTCAGGTGTGTTGGTGACTCATCTCATGGTGATTGATGTTGGATTTTGGTAATGTTTGTCATTATTGGTATGTGTTGATCATCTTATTTGATGTAAGGTTGTTCACATGTTGTTTCCAAAGGTACAATGTTGACAGGTGAAAGATGATTATGATCTGTTATGATTTGATAGTTTGTCTAGTCTTCATTTTGTATGTTCTTCATATGGTGTTCGTGGTAGTAATGGTGTTGATCAGGATCATGCTTCAGTGTTGATCATCCTTGATGATGGTAATGATGTTGATTTATCAATGGTATTGATGCAATTTGCTTTGATGCATTAGGATATCAGCATTATGATTTGCAAAATTAGCAGGATTTAGTTGTTGAATAATTGATAGTGATCTTTTTTGTCTTGGAAGCATTCTTTGGTTGTAGAGGTATGGAGTTTACAGAGATATAGAAATAGTGCAGTGGTCTGATGCAAAGACTGTGGTGGTGCTTCTTGATAGGGGGACATGCTCTCTCCCACCTTTGGCATTAATGTCCAAGGGGAGTAGTATTATGCAGTCATTAGAACTGTGAAATGGCATGATGCAGGGTATCTTTGTCAAGGTTATATATCATGTTGCAATCAATGCCAAAGGGGGAGATTGTTGGCCCTCTGGCATTTGGTCACATGATATTGGTTTGTTGGCATTGATGTCAACTTAGTTGAGTCATCAGGACTGTGAAATGGTAATAGGCATAGTGCAGTGTTTAGGATAGTCATTAGGATTATGAAATGGAATGATGCAGGGTATCTTTGTCAAGCTTATATATCATGTTGCCATCAATGCCAAAGGGGGAGATTGTTGGCCCTCTAGCATTTGATCACATGATATTAGTTTGTTGGCATTGATGTCAACTCAGTTGGTTGTTGTGGACATATGTGGTTTGTTTTCATGCAAATGGTAGTCCATACAAAGGAATGGTGTTTGGTGTTAATATCACAGTGGCAGAGGTACTTGTCCAATCTCAATTCACAATACAAATACAAATCTTTATGCCAATGTGGTGGATGTTCTTCATGACAAGTGTTTGATTGCTCATTCAATTATATGTTGATGATGTCATTATGAGGTGTGATGTTATTATTCCTTCATGAAGATTTCTTGTCACAGGATCCTTCATTGTCTTCTCTTATACCTCAGGTGTTCAGTGAATTCAAGTCCATATTCATTTGGGTGCACTTTTAGGGTTTTTCATGTTTCTTGAACCATAACCTTTAAATGTTAAAAGTCTTCTTCATTAATCCCTATCTGTCTATCCTTCTCTGCTCAGAGTTTCTGAAGGGTATGGAGCCAATGTTTTGTGTCATAAACTTTCAGGGTTTTGATTCTCTCTAAACAATACCTAGGTCCTAAAAGTTTAAGTGTCTTCTAAATCTCTAAGTTGTAAATGTTTGAAATCCTAAATTTTCTAATCTGCATGAATCACAAATTTTGTTTCTTCCTCTATCTTAGAATGTTCCCTGTCTACAGTTTGAAATACAAGAATTTAGGGTTTAATAATACCTAAAGACATATTTTCCAAATGTCTAGAGTCATCTAAACCCCTAGGACTACATAGTCTAAACCCTAAATCATATGTAATAAAACCTAAGACTGACGGGTGTTCCTTTTGTTTTATTTCATCATTGACCGGCCTTATCAAGTCACTTGCCACTTATGTTATGAATTGTGGGTTCGAAGGTCATTTTGTGACTAGCCCCTCTCTGGTTGGTTCCTCTTTGATGGGCGCCAAATGTAAATGTAAGGATATGATTTAAAATTTTAAAGGCATGAAATGTAAGATCAAAGGACAGGATTTAAAGTTATTTTGAAACCTAACAGATCCTTGATGTGAATGGAATTTGATGGTTGGCTGGTTGTCTGTGTAGTTATGTGCAATTTTAATAACAGTTTGTTAACTATTTTACATTCGGTGATCACAGGGATTTTATATATTCTTCTCCACGAGTTTCAAAGTTTTTTTAAGAGAACACATAGATAATAGAACATGATATGCACTGTATAACCCGTTTATTTGATCAGAAAGCATATAGAAGGAATGTGAACATAAAGGAAATAGTGTCTTTATGATGCAGAGAAAATTATACAAAGATGAACAGTAGGGTATTTTCATGAAGATTTTTGTTGATTAGAGGTGTGTGGGTTGGTATACTAAAGATTGTTTTGCAGAGGGTATTGATTAATGTTAATTGGTGCAAATTAGATTGTATAGAATCATTTATTGCACATGAACTTGTCAAGTCTTAGGAGATTGGTGTATCAAGTTTATTGATTGAGGTTGGTGCCTCAAACAGAGTATGTAGTTTATCAGGTGTGCATTATACCTTGAGATTGGTGTCTTGAAAATAGTGTATTAGGTGTGGTTGTACTTGAAGTGGGTGCTTCTAAAATAATTGAAATCTTCTTTCTTTTGAGGTTGTATTTGAGCAGTAGACTCAAGCAACTCTCAATGGTTTTTTCCCTCATAGGGTTTTCATGTAAATTTTGGTGTCATGTGTGAATGTTTTGTTTGGTGTTCATTCATATTGTTTTCTTTGAAGGGTTTTAAGATTTTTGAATAAGGTGTTGGATTGAACTACACTTATTCACCCCCCCTCTCAGTGTAACTGTGCTCTTTTCAGATAAGAATAATTGTTAGATCATATCGTATAGTTATTTGAATGGAAAAATTAAAACAAAATAACAGATCATTAATTTTTTAGTATTTTTATCGATCATTATAAATATAGGGAATACTTTTGAAAAAAAAAAATCATTCTCTATTAATGATCAAGCTTGGGTTTTTCATAAGCATGAAGGTAGTTAAATAGATTCTAAGAATAAGAGTTGGTAGAGTTAGGATATTATGTGTGTCTATATATATAATGTGTACATATTATACATATATAATTGTATACTTCCTCAATGTATTTATACTATAAATATATTTATATTAAATATGTAATCATATTATAAATGTTTTCATTGTGTTATTTAAGTGGATTAAAACCACAATCATAAATGTTTAACTATTGCAGTACAAATTTATGTCATATCAATCAGCTTTAGAGAGTTTATATTGATGAATGAGAGAGATAACTATTGTGTTAGGAATTACTTCACATTTCTAAATAAATAATTTTTGTTTGTGAGTTAAATCTAGATTTGAGGGAAAGGGATTATTGCAGTAAATACTACCCCCTCATCTTAAAGAATTTTTCTAATTGTTTTTTGGGTTTTGTTCCTTGTACTCTTATCTTTCCAAAACATTTTGAATTTTAAAATTTCATTTTGAAACACGAAAGTTATGACAGATTTACTAATGGGTGGTTTTTCATGTCAAGGCCATTTTTATTCAATTATTCTATTTCATTCTTATTCTTAAATTTATTTCATTTCATTGAATTAAGTTTGAGATTTGATAGGAGACTAATTTAATTTATATAAATACATTTTCTTTTTAATACATTATTTATATTATGTTTAGTATTGTTGGTTTTAGATAAATGAATAAAGTGTGCTTGTATTGGTAACAATGGTAAGAGGTAGATTTGAATTTGAAAGAAGATAATAAGAAGATTTCATTATTGGTTGTATGAAATCTTGAACAAAGAATTTGTTAGATTATTTAGTTGTATTGGATATTGAAGGATCAAGAGTAGTTAGATTGTATTTTAAGGAATTTAAATTATTTCATAGGTCTTGATTTAAGTGAGCCTTATACCTTTAATTGAATAATTTATACAATCATGAGGCCTAAGGTATGTCTATGGTTAGTCAGCTAGTTGCCTATATATCAATTATCATGTGATGGCCTAGTTCTAAATCAGTTCTGTCATGTTACCTTGTTCATATAATGGTATATTATCCTTCTTATGACTCAAATAAAAGAGCCTAGAATTTTTATCATGAATCTAGTTTTTTAACCAGTGTTATTGCTTTCATGGATCTATGTATTTAAGTCAACCTTATGGTTGCAAGTCAAGTTACCCCAAACTACGAAGCCTCTACACGTACGTAGGCAAGGCCATCCTCGATGAGCCCCCGAGTCATAGGTCTAGCCCCTTAGGTCATGTTCATTTTCATCTTATTCTAAATAGTAATCATGATCATTTCATTTGGCTGAAGAGACTAATCATGTATCTAGTTTTGCAGATGGCATCTAGTTATAGGTTTTAGAGGACAATTGGGTTTGTTAAGGACAAAGCAAGGAAAAGTGGATAGAACTATGGTAAGAGAATGAAATTTTTATCTTCTATCTTATTTATGGAGGAATTCCTTAAAAGGATTGTATGTTTAATTTCTAGAAATGGCCAATGATATCTTTCACTATATATAAGTGTTATTACATATCGATACATTATGAATATGTTAAACATTTTGATGTAATTGGATAATTGATTTCACAGTTGATATCAACAAGTTTGAGGTTTATTTCAAATATGATTGTTGTTGATTTGTCTCATGACTAAGTATATTTGTACAATGGGTGTCATGATTGTGATTGGGTTTGTAACATGCATTGATGAATGATGCAGGGACTTCCGGAGGTCATAACTTTTGACTCGGATGTTGGTTTTCTATGAAATTTTATAGGTGGATGTGTTATGAGGTGGCATGTGGTTTCCCAACCCACCCTAGTCGGTTGGACCCCATCTTGGCGCTTTCTCGGGGCTTAAAACTTTCATCTTGGCCCTCAAAATGGTAATTTAGTGTTTTTTCCTAGTTTTTTAAAAGTTGCTTTTGTTAATAACTCGAAACTCATGTTTCGAATTTAGGATGTTAGTTAGCTTTTCATCCTACCTTAATTTTAGGAAGTTTTTAGTAAAAAATTGGATTCTCAAGATATGAATGTAAAATTACCTAAAATGGCAAAATCTGACAATTGTTGAAATCTGCCAAAAAAGGTAATTTTTTTATTTTTTTTTGTTTTCTTGGATATAAGAGAGTTTTATCTCATTGTAGCAACAGAGTTGGTGAATAGAAGTTTTTTTTTCCAATTTTCTAAATCTTTGGCTCTCACACATGATTAATGGCACAATTCTATTGAGTGTATGTTGTTGGCTACATCAATGAATATGGTCATTTTATTGTCATGTCAATTTATCTATGTTGAATCTATGCTTCAAATTTTAAGGTTTAGCTATGATGTATCAAAACAACCACCCTACTAAGATAATTCTATGAGATAGGTTAATGGTTGTAGGTTTAGTTGTTGTTATCAATATCAAAGTACATGCATTATAAAACTAATTTTATGTGAGTTGGTTAATTAGTTATAGATAATTGGGTGTGTTTGTGCTCATTGCTCAAGTGTAACAACTTGGGCATGACAATTGGAGTCGGTAGCACCATCACTTACAACGTTCTTATTCTTAGCCCAAAATTTTGATTTGTCATTGGTTGACTTGTCATTATCATTTTTGTTATAGATTTTGACTAAACCTTTGGGTATGAGGTCTTTTTCGATAGTGATCCCTTTTTAAATGATCTCATTGAAGGTTGATGCACAATGTACTTCCAAATGGAATGCCATTTCTTGGTTCAAATTTTGGATGAAGAAATGAACAAGTTATTTCTCAGGTGTGGACCAAGGGAGGTGACCAAGAAGTGACTTCCACCTTTGGCAAAACTTTCACCATTTCGTTGTTTGGTATTGCAAAGATCGAGCATGGTGATCTCATGTTCTACGTTATAAAAGAAATAGGCGACAAATTTTTTTGATAGATCAATGAATGTGGAGATGGTATTGTTGTCCTATTTTGCTTCCCAACCAAATAGCCCAAATCCATAAAATATATGAGTATTTCCCCTTTTAGAGATGCAAGGAAAAACATCCAAAATTGACTAAGTCCCAAAAACTTGAGTTTTCCTTATGTTTCCAGGCTTTTCAGAGTTTCGAAGTTTGGTGTTCTACCCTTCGTCCTTCCATCCTACATTGTCTCTGAACTCTGTCCTTTCCTTTATAAAATATTATAAGTATGGAATACCTTTTAGACCTTAGAAGTTGTACCTTCTTTCTTCCTCCTTCCTTCCCTTTTTGAAGGAGAAAGGTGGAAAGTCTGAAGCCTGAGCTCTGATCCTTCCCCATTGCAAATGTTCAAAGTGTTGTATCATCAGAGTTCAGAGTCCTCTCCTTTCGTCTTCCTTCCTTTGGAAGACAGAAGGCCCAAAGGTTGAGCTCTGATCTTTTCCTTTTGCAAATTCGGCAAAGTGCGGAGGCCTCGAGGCCTAAAGCCCGATAAGGTAAGTGCTCTAAGTGTAAAGAAGTTGTCAAGGATCAGACCTTCCTTGTTATTCCTTCTCACTGAAGGTAGAAGATAGAAGGCCTGAGCTCTGAAAGCCACTGAAACTTTCAAAGATCAGCTAAGTCTTTGACTTTCAGGGCTCAGACTTTCCTTCTTCCTCCTTCTCTGCGAAGGCAAAAGATGGAAGGCTTGAGGCCTAAAGTCTGCCAATATTGTAATACTCCTTTGCAAAGTGAAGCTTGGGGAGTAGTCTTTTCTCCTTTCTCCTTCCCTCCTAGAAGGTGAAATGTCGAAGGCCCGTGGCCCAATTTTTTATGACTTCCACGATTTTTAGAGTCAAAGGCAAAGAGGCTAAACCAAGGGTCCACCATGATCAATCTTGATAAAATATTGCTCCCAAGGTAGGAACCCAATCTAGATGAAAGTCAAACATCTAGCTCCAGCTGGAAAAATTACGGTTGAGCATTTATGATTGCAAAAGGCGGTTCAAAGTGCAGATTTCCACCAAAGATATTTGTTCAACCACTTCTTGGAGATATTTTCTATATTTATGTCAAGAATATCAAATTTTCTTTCTAATATTCCTTTTGTAAAATATCTCTGACATGCCCATGGGTGCATTCATTACAGTAGGTAATGGCACTCTATTATAAATTCTATATAAGGCATGAAATGTAATGTATTCGGGTTAGCTTTTTGGTCTAAAAAAACATATCTCTTTTTAATTGTAACCGTGCCTCTTTGAGAATAAACATAAGAATTTTGCCTTTTCATGAATTCTTCTTTGCTCTGTGTATTTTTTGTTAGATCTCCATCTATGAATTCTTCTTTCCTCTTGGATTTCATTTAGTTTCCTTTACCTCTGCGAGTAGTTCATGATTTGTGTATACTAGTTTGATGTTTATTGTTATTCTGTGCATACATAGTTGTTTTGAGGGCTTACCAATATTCAAACATGGTGTATCACCCCCATTCCATTTTTAGTTCATCCTTCTTCCCCTTTTCCTCAATAGTGCATAGATTAGGTTTAGTCTTAGCAATAGCTGAATCTCTCATTCAGTGAAGGAACCATCCTCTCTCTGGAGATTTGGCCTCCTTGTAGGGTCCCACACCTGGAGGTCATCTCAATGTTTCACTGGACTGTTGGAGCCCTAAAATCCTTCAACACAGGGTGCAAATCCATGTGACAATAGTTTTTGGCATGCCCGATGAGACAGTGAACAAAGAATCAAGCTGAGAATCTAGTGTTCTTCTCAGTAATCTGCACTTTGGTAGACTCTTCATGCATTTGGTGACTCTACAACCTCTTGGTTTCTGATCAGTGTCACCCTGTATGCCTATGCAAATAAAGGCTTCTTCAAGAGGTAATTACCAATTTACTGAATTGCCTGTTGTTGCTTCAAGGAGAAGGTCTAGGCTATCTAGGTCTCCTATGACAAGGAATAGCACCCTTGTTTTACCTCATCCAAGAGCTCAATCTACACCCCCTCCTGTTAGGTCTCAACACACAAGTAGAGGCTTGCATATTCCTATTTTAAATTTGTAAATCCCCATTATGGCAAGGAATCTACCTTTTGTGGCCTTTAATGGAGGCAGTCTTTTAGATTTGGCTGCATACAATGATATACCAGTTGCAGCCCTAAAGAGTGTTTCACCCTTCACGGGTGATGGTTCTATAACCCCTGCTAAGCACATAAAAGACATATCTAATGTGTGCTCAATCCATCATATCTAGCATGAAGATGTTGTTGTCAGGCTTTTGGTTTCATCTTTTAAAGGGAGAGCTCTTCAATGGTTTAGGAGCTTGACCCCTACTTCAATACATAACTGGGATGAGCTAGGACAGGCCCTCTACAAGCAGTTTAGAGAAAGGGAAGATAATGTTCCATTGCTTGAGCAACTGATAACTATCAAAAGAGCCCCAAGTGAGATGCTGACAAACTTTAATTTTAGATTTCAAAGGACATGGGAGAGAATTCCAACTACCCTCATGCCATCTCCACAAGGTGTTTTTATGCACTTTTTAAGAGCTTTAAATTTTGATATTAGAGTGATGATGCAGTCTATGGGTGTTGAAACCCTACCTGCTGCTTATGAGACAACTTTAAAAGTTGAAAATTGTCTAACATAGCCTGGAAGAATCACTCCCAAACCTCTTGTACCTCTTTTTCTAGAGCTGCCTCCATCATCCCAATAGCCCATTATTGCTCCCATTATGGAACCTAAAGCTTCAACATCCTCTTTGTTTCAAGAAGAGAGTGATCTTAAAACCCTAATGGCCAATTTGAATAACAAGGTGAATAGTATTGCTATTCAAACTACTCCTAAACCTCATCAAAATTACAATTAGGGGCAACCATCCAATCAAAATTGGAATTCAGGTTAAAATCACAATAGAAATCAGAACTAAAATCAAGGTTACCAACAAAATAGATATCAAAACTCTAACCCTAGTCAGCCCTTGCAAATAGTCTAACCTATCCAACAGATTCTGATTGTGAATCCAGTTAGGGCTTTACTCCCTACTCAAAATAATTTGGCCTAAGAGGCAGATTGGTGCTACCCCTGCAACTAGCCTCATAATCAGTCCACTTGTGTTTTTGGAACACAAGAAAGAGTTTTAATGGTGCAAAATTTTTACACCTGACAAACATCATCATCAGAGGCAACCAATAGCAACCCTGAGGTATCAAATGAGGCTACCTCTGATGCCAATATGATGCTATGGACTACAAAGGACTTTTGTGATGCCAGTCAGCCCATAAATAGTGTGATCATGCATGTAAGTAGTATTGCAGACAATACTAGGTCAAAAAAGAGACAGTTAGAGGCTAGCCCCATGTCTACTGTGTTACAAAAGGAGCCTGTTTCAAAGGAAGAGGTGGCCAATGCCACAATTCTAATCCAGAGCAACAAATTTGTTGCTACAAAAGAAATTCCATCAGGCCCAAAAGTGCCTGAATAAGCTACAAATCAATCAAAGTTCAAAGAACATGGATTCCCTCAATGTATAAGGCAGCCAATGTTCCACTAAATATTATGGAATAGATGAAGAAAACAAATATCAATGCATCAATGTGGGAAGTAATGTCAATCCCTTCTCAAAGGGATTTATTACAAGAAGCACTAAGGCAATTCCCAGTAGCTGAATCAATAGCAACTGACTTATCAGCAAAACAAAAAGGAAAGAGCTATGTCAATCTTGTGCAACCAAGGGAAGAACAAGTACATGCAGTTAAGAAATCATCTCCTTTCTACTTGTCTTTGATCATTGGCAAGTTTTTAGTGCACAACTGTATGATTGACTCTAGGTCTAGTGTTTCAGTCATGCCCAAGAAGATAGCACATGCATTAGGCATCAAATATACCCCTATTTCATCAGGAGTATTATAATTGGATGGCACCTCTGTAAACACTATAGGAGTGATCAAGGGATTGAACTTGACTCTACATGCATGTCCAAACTTGACTTTCAGTCATTGATCTTCCTCCCTTCTTTTCCATTTGCTTGTCAACAGATTTCACAACCAAGATAGGTGGCTACCTTTCTTCTGACTAGTCTCATATGCATTTAAGGACCAGATATGGCACAAGGTTCACAATCAAGGCTGAACCAATTTCAAATTATCATGTGGAGAACTATGACCACAGCCTGTTCAACTCGCATGTTATGATTCAGTGTGAGGAAATGTATGACTCATAGTCTCTAGAGGCAACATCATCTCCTCTTCCAATCCATGATATGTTTCTTGATGAATGGACAAGGGATCACTGCAATTTTGATCCTTCTGACACCACTGAGGCAACTGACTTGGATACCTACATGATCCATGAAGGGGATTATTTAGTCCCTTCTATACTTAAGCCAAACGATGACTCCAATGGCCCATGGAAAATGTTCTTTGATGGTGTAAAGAGCAAAAATGGAGCTGGTGCGAGGGTTTTACTAGTCTCTCTGAAGTTGCATTTTTATCATAAATTACATTTTTCTTGCACAAATAATGTTATAGAGTATGAGGCATTGGTCCATGGCATGTTGTTAGTAGAAAAGAATAACATCAAGCATCTAGAAATCTTTGGTGACACTAAGCTAGTGGTCAACCAAGTCAGAGAAAAATGTGCCACAAAAAACTAGCTTCTCAGAGCTTACAGACATAGGGTTTGGAACCTATTTGAGAGTTTTGATGCTCTCAACCTACAGGTAATTCCAAGAAAATTAAATTCAGAGGCTGATCAATTGGCAATGGTGGGTGCTCAATTTTCTCCACCTACAGATTTGTTTTAGGGTCCTGATCAAAATGTTAAAATTGTTGTCAGGCCCTCTGTTCCTGACAATCATATACATTGGCAAATATTTGACAGCAATGAACAGATTGCAAGCTTCATCCAAAATGAAGCTAAATTTTCTTCCATGGCGCAACCCATGCTACAGGAAAGCTATGGTGACCAAATCATCTAGCTCAAAACTAACAAGCTGCCCAAGGGTTTAGTCACCCTTGAGGCCATTTTTAGCCTAGATGATGAGTTCAAGGGCGAGAGGAAGAATATGACATTAAAAAAAGAAGACTACTAGAAGGTTATTGTCACCCAAGACAGTGAGTTATTGTTGGGCAAGGTATGTAGTGATGTTGCATGACAAGATTTTATACGCCTTTCTCAGAAGTATAATGATGTTTTGGCATGGAGATATGAAGACCTAAAGGGTTTTAACCCAAATGTTGCCCAACACTCCATCGACTTGGATCCAAATTACAAGTCGATCCGTCATAAGTAATGACCCATAAACCCTACGATTGAGTCGCTTATGAGAAAAGAGCTTGTTAAGCTCATACTTGCTAATCTAGTACCTGCGAGGAAGAAAATGGTGAAATAAGGCTCTGTGTAGACTTTAGAGACCTGAATTGGGCTTCTTTGAAGGATCATTACCCTCTGCTCTCTATGGACCAAATTTTATAGACTGTTGCAGGGGCAGAGAGGTTTTCATTATTGGATAGCTTTTCTGGCTACAACCACATTTTTGTCAAAGAGGAAGTAGATTTAAGATAGCATTCACAACCAAATGGGGAACCATTGCATATGCAAAAATGTCATTTGGTTTGTCTAATGCTAGTGCCACATTTCAAAGGGAAATGGACATTGTCTTTAAAGGATTTATAAACAATTTCATTCTAATTTATCTGCATGACATTACAGTCTTCTCCAAGAGAGGAGAAAATCATATGGAGCATCTAGAGAAAGTCTTCCAGAGATGCAAAGAGTTTGGGACGTCTCTAAACCCCAAGAAATGTATTTTTGTTGTTGCCCAGGGTAAGCTATTGGGCCATATAGTATCTAAAGATAGGATCTGCATAGATTTTGAAAGGACATTCACTCTGCTTTCTCTTCCCTTACCTTCTCACAAGAATGCTCTGCAATATTTCCTGGGATAGATCAATTTTGTTAGGAAGTTCATTCCTAACTATGCTGGCTTGGTAAAACCTCTAACCCTTATGCTTAATAAAGATGTTGTTTTCATATGGACTAAGGAAGGGAAAGATGGTTTTGAAAAGAGCAAAGAAGAGATTGCATGGGCACCTACTCTCATGAACCCAAATTATGAGGACTTTGTCCTTTATGCACATTGAGGAGAGAATAGCATTGTTGTTGTTCTGATGCAACAAAATGAGCAAGGAATGGAACAACCCCTGGCCTTCTTCAGTCAGACTTTGAAGGACTATGAGGTTAGATATAGCCCCATGGATAAAAATGTATTTGCCATTGTTAGAGCTTTAAAAAAATTTAGATATATGTTGGCAAATAATCATATTAAAGTTTTAGTTTCTCATCCTAGTGTGAGAGATTATATAATGGGGATTGAGATTAGTGAAAAGAGAGCCAGCTAGGTCACTAAGATCCTAGAATATGATGTGATCATCAAGGCCACTAAGTTGATTAGAGGAAGAGGATTGTGTGAACAACTAGCTCAGACTTCTGTAGATGAAGTAGGATCATCTGACCATTTGAATGGGAAAGCACCTAATGTTGAGCCATCAGTTGTGAGTTCTTGGACCATTGGTGAGTATCCTTATGGATTGGACATAACTAAAAGAAGACACTTTAGGCTGTAGTCTATCACTTATGTGTTGGTAGATGGTGTTCTCTTCAAGTGAAATTTAGATGGAGTCTTACTGAGGTATATAGAAGAAGATCAAATGGGTAGGCTTCTCAGGGAGTTTCATGCTGGCCCAGCTGGTGGTTGTTTCTCTGCTAGAGCTACAATGATGAAAGTAATGAGGGCAAGTTACTTTTGGCCCACATTATTCAATGATACCCATGTATGGGTAAGAAAATCCAAAGAGTGTGCTCTCTTTGCTAGAAAGAAATGGTTGGCACCACTCCTACTCCATCCCATTCAGGCTAATCAGCCTTTCTCATAGTGGGGATTGGATTTCATTGGTATGATAAACCCCACTTCCAATGCTGGTCACAAGTGGGTTTTGACTGCAATAGACTACTTCACCAGGTGGGTTGAAGCAATCCCACTTAAAGAAGCCACTGAATCAACAATCATGGATTTCCTGGAAGAAATCGTGACAAGGTTTGGAGTTCCTTGTACCATCATTTTTGATAATGCAAAAGCATTTACTAATTTTAGAATAGCTGATTGGGCCCTAAAATATAATGTGTTCTTGAAGACTTCATCCAACTATTACCCCCAAGGTAATGGGTTGGCTGAATCTACAAACAAGAACCTTATCAGAATTCTGAAGAGGACTATGGAAAGAAACTAGAGGCAATGGAACAAAAAAATTAGATTGGCTCTTTGGGCTGATAGAATCACATACAAGAGAGCCATTAGAAACTCTCCTTTTGTTCTTGTGTATGGAAGAGAGGATAGATTGCCTATATCTTTGGAGCTTTCTGCATTAGAATTGGCTCAGCAATTGGAATTGGAAGGAGAAGATGTCAGGTCTATCAGAATGGCTAAATTGACTAAACTAGAAGAACATAGACAGTCGGCCATGGCCACCTTGGAAGAACATCAAAAGCAAACCAAGAGGTATTTTGAAAAAGGGGCCAAGGTTCAGACCTTCAATGAGGGTGATCTTTTTCTAAAATGGGATGTTGATAGAGCCAAATCAGGAGGCCACACCAAGTTTGATGCACTTTAGAGTGGGCCTTATATCATCAACAATTGCAAGCAAGCCAATGCTTTCATTCTTTCAATGCTGGATGGTGAAGTTCTACTGATCACAGTCAATGGGATCCATCTCAAACCTTACCATTAAGGTTGGTCTGAGATTCGATACATATTGTTTTAGTTTATTTGTGTTTTAGTTTTCCCTTCAATAAGTGCTTTTGCATAGGCTATATTGTCATTAGAAGAATGCAGGCCTTGTTTCCTTTTATGGTGTTGTTTTGAGGCAAGTTTTAGCTATTCCAGAATGCTTCAGACCTTTGACTCTATGCTCAATGAATGCTTAAGGACACTGGTTCCCTTTTGTTTAGCAGATAAACACCCCTAAGAAGTCACCAAAATGTTGTCCTATTTATCTTCCCAGCCAAATAGCCCAAATCCATAAAATCTCTAAGTGTTTCCCCTTTTAGAGATGCAAGGAAAAACATCCAAAATTGACTAAGTCCCAAAAACTTGAGTTTTCCTTGTGTTTTCTGGCTTTTCAAAGTTTCAGAGTTCGGGGTTCTACCCTTTGTCCTTCCATCCTACACTGTCTCTGAACTCTGCCCTTTCCTTTGTAAAATACTCTAAGTATGGAATGCCTTTCGGACCTCAGAAGTCAGACCTTCTTTCTTCCTCCTTCCTTCCCTTTTGGAAGGAGAAAGGCAAAAATTCCAAAGCCTAAGCTTCAATCTTTCTCCCTTGCAAATGTTCTAAGTGTTATATCGTCAGAGTTCAGAGTCCTCTCCTTTTGCCTTCTTTCCTTCGAAAGATGAAAGGCCCGAAGATCGAGCTTCGATCTTTTCCTTTTGTAAATTCAGCAAAGTGCGGTGGCCCTGAGGCCTGAAGCCCGACAAGGTAAGTTGTCTAAGTGTAAAGAATTTGTTGGGGATTGGTCCTTCCTTCTTCTTCCTTCTCACCAAAGGCAGAAGATGGAAGGCCTGAGCTCTGAACTCCGCTAAAACTTTCAAAGATTAGCTAAGTCTTTGACTTTGGGGGCTTGAACTTTCCTTCTTCCTCCTTCTCTGCGAAGGCGACAGATGGAAGGCTCGAGGCCTGAAGTCTGCTAATATTGTAATACTCCTTTGCAAAGCGGAGCTCAGGGAGTGGTTTTTTCTCCTTTCTCCTTCCCTCCTAGAAGGTGAAATGTCGAAGGCCTGAGGCCCAATTTCTGATGACTTCCGTGATTTTCAGAGTCAAAGGCAAAGAGACTAAACCAAGGGTCTGCCATGATCAATATTGATAAAATCTTGCTTCCAAGGTAGGAATCCAGTCTAAATGAAAGTCAAACATCTAGCTCCAACTAGAAAAATTGCGGTTAAGCATTTATGATTTCAAAAGCTGATTCAAAGGACAAATTTCCATTGAAGATATTTGTTCAACCACTTCTTGGGGATATTTTTCTGCATTTATGTCAAGAATATCATATTAGCTTTATGATATTCCTTTTGTAAAATATCTCTGACAAACCCATGGGTGCATTCATTACAGTAGGTAATGGCACTTCATTGTAAATGCTATATAAGGCATGACATGTAATGTATTTGGGTTGGCTTTTTGGTCTAAAAAACCATATCTCGTTTCAATTGTAATCGTGCCTCTTTGAGAATAAACATCATATTTTTGCCTTTTCATGAATTCTTCTTTGCTCTGTGTATTTTTTGTTTGATCTACATCTGTGAATGCTTCTTTCCTCTTGGATTTCTTTTAGTTTCCTTTACCTCTGTGAATAGTTCATGATTTGTGTATACTTGTTTGATGTTTATTGTTATTTTGTGCATACATAGTTGTTTTGAGTGTTAGAAATGAAGGTGCAAACCACACAATGGAAATTTGATTCAAACCTTGATATGCCCTATAAACAATGTAGAATCAATGAAGATTGCAATAGAAAATAAAACCCATTACATAGAAATAACATGCATCAAAAATTAAACACATAACATAGTATGTAACGTGGAGAAAACCCTTTTAGGTAAAAAACTCCACCAAGAAAAGAGGCTCCAAGTTGTATTATTTTCAAATATGAGATTACAATACATGCACTTCCTCTCTCCTTTAGTCTTCAATCTAGCAGTGCTTGTTACTCTCAACTCTACTAAAAATGTAGTACAATATCCGTATAAAAGGGGGTTGCCTTCTAGGGCAAGATAACCGACAAAATATCAATCGTCAGATCTGTGACCTAATGACGAATGATCCAGATTCACAATGATAAAATATAAATAAAATGTGGTTTCAGAGGCACTACCCCTGAACCCCCATCGGGGGGATTATCCCCCCGGACCCCTCGCAGAGGGAAACCTCCCTGCGACCCCCTGTCATGGACGAATTAGCATCAAGGATCGGATATAAACATACAATTGAAACAAGATCATTGCTGGTGGAACCTTTCATCCCTTATGGGTGAATTACAAACAATATTACAAGTAATTAATTTCATAGGATTTACAAGGTTGATGGCACCTTAATCCTAACATTGAGGGCTTACCACTATTCAAACCTGGTGTATCACCCCCTTTCCATTTTTAATTCATCCTTCTTCCCCTTTTCCTCAACAATGCATCAATTAGGTTTAGTCTTAGCAATAGTTGAAACTCTCATTCAGCGAAGGAACTAGCCTCTCTCTTGAGATTTGGCCTCCTTGCAGGGTCCCACACCTGGAGGTCATCCCAATGTTTCACTAGATTGTTAGAGCCTTAAAAACCTTCAACATAGGGTGCAAATCCATGTGACAACAGGTACCATAAGGTAGGTGCATGAACCATTCTAAAGCTTGTCCTCCTAAGCTTCATGGGAAAAGACGAAGGAGGAATTGGTCATCATAGGATACTTCTTGGCAAGCCATGAAGAATTCCTTGACATGGTCATGTGGGTCTCCTTTTCCCTTGTATTTATCAAACCCTGGAAGTTTGAAATGTTTGGAAAAAGGTATGGTTGTCATGTTTATGTTGAATGGGTAGGGACATAAGTCTTTGAACTTATAATGTTTCTTTGGGGTCCCTAGTTGTAGGTTTCTAAGTGCATTTTTCATGTCTTGCCAATCTTGATTAAAAGGGTTGGCAAGGGGTGGTGGTTGTGTTGATTGTTGCAATGGTGGTTGATTTTATGGGATTTGTTGTTGAAGATTGTATGATGGTGGACCCATGGATTGTGAATGGATAGGGGGTCCATATGTTTGATGTTTTTGAGGCATGGACGTAGTGTTGGGTGGTTGGGTGTAAGTAGAAGAATAGTATGTTTGTTGTGATTGTAGTGGTGGTTGATGTTGTTGGGTGATGTTTTGGTGTTGCATGGATGCACCATTGGGTGGTTGTAGATGTGTGGTAGAATAATAGGTTTTTGGTGGTTGTGTATGTGTATAGCTCGTTAAAGGATTTTGTGAATGATGTGGTAGTTGTGATGCGGATGGGTGTTGAGATTAGAGAAGTGTTTGTGAAAGCATGGTAGGGGGTAACATTGTTTGATTCATAGTCGTCATATGGGGGATGACTAAGGGTGGAAGTGTTTGTAGGATAGTGACGACATTAGCCATATTTTGAGGAATTTGGAAGTGTTTGTATTGATGGGTGCAGTGGTGAAGACACTTGAGCTAGTAGTGATATTGGCAAAAGTTGGGGGATTAGATGACATCATGTGTGGTGACATGCCATAGGGAGGGTCTGATACTTGTGGTTATGGGATGTGATGCAGAGATAAATTGGATAGGAGAAGGAGGACAAACTTGACAAGGTTCAACTACACCAATTAGCCCCAAAACAAAGATCTTTATGCAAAAGTGGGAACAGCAGAAAGGAAATCCAGTATCATCATGGAAATGTTGGTTTGGGATGTCAGGGGACCCATTCCATCCATTGGCCAAGGTAGATTAGACTTCGGGTTGGTACTTCCTTCACAAACCACCCAAAATAGCTCGTAGCTCTTCAAAAAGACAACAGACCTAATAACTTTTGACTCAGACCTCCAAACCTAGATCTTAGACACTCATTAGATACCCATTATGGTCTTCTATCACATATCCCAAACTTGGCATAGGTTGTTTTGGATGGACTATCTCAACCAATAACCCCTGTCAATGACCGAGTGCACCAATTAGGCCAAATTTACAAAGAGACTACCAAAGAATGCAAGCCCAGAACTCAAACAAAGGTTTGGACATTAGAATACATGCTAAAACAAAGGAATTTTTGGGTTTTAGACCTCTACTAACTGTTGTTCCCAAAAACACACCTTTGGTTCCTTCAATGTGCTCTTAAAACTACACCTAACACATGGTTTTGTTAGGTTCTTCAATGACACAAAAAAAAATCATCTTCTCTGCCAAAAATCTTAACGAAATGTATTGAAACTACACTACAACAATCCATTCCACTGATCTATGGGGTCTTACATCAGTGGAATGGAAGAGAATTCATGAGTTGTAATCAAAATCCTTGTTAGATTTTAAATGGACTGTTTTTAAGCAAAGCCTTATATCTCCCTTATACTGTAGTTTCAACACATCAAAATACTTTCAAATGATGAATAAATCCCTATACTAGTTGATCAAAACATGAAGAGATGATGACAAAACTGTGCCTTCTCAGTGTACGGTTTGCAAGAGTGAATTTTCCAGAAAATTCAAAATTCTTGTAAAGAACAATCCTAAATCATGTGCTTGTGGAATGATTTATCTTCAGTGTCAAGACTCCAAACCAAACTTGATTGGTAGTCACTTCATCCTACTACATTACCAACCAACCCAAGTTTCATGAAAATGCCGTACAATGCAATGGTACGGACTGTTGCAGCACTCTCCTTCAGTGAAAACAGAAAATTCAGAAAAAATAGTCTAATGGTAAGTGATTGTAGATCACTCCCTCCTCAACATTACAACATCAAACTAGTTCCAATGGATAATCACCTCACCATACTTCATTGTCAAACATCATATGTCTCTTGACAGTGCCGTACAACTGAATAGTACAGACTGTTATTATAGAAAATGCAGAAAACTAACAAAATGGCAGCAGAAAACTAGTTTGTATTGTTTGGAACTCCTTTTACATGCCCCAATCATTATGTTCAAGGTGTTTTTAACTTTGTCAACCTCCTATAAATTAGTTTGGTTTGATGGGAAGGTTTGCAACCACCTTTTCCCATCGAACTTCCTTTGGTAGTTTGGGAACCACAACTACTTACTTGCTTTGTTGGCAGAGTTACATTTGTTTAAGGAATTTGAAACTGTCTTCAATCAGGATTACAATGTAGTTAGGCGTTAACTAGACCTTACACCATCCTAGACTCCTTGTTATGCCTTGAAAAGGCTCACAAACATGAAGATCATCCTTCTATATGCCTTGTCCCTATATAATGATAAATGTTTAATGGCATCATAGCCTTATTACAACATGGAGATGGTCTCAAGGACCTTATTAAACCAAAACAAAACAACTTGAAGATCAACCAAATCATAGAGATCTTGGTGCTCCTGCACCAGGATGACACTGTTCCCTATGTGTTGATTAATGGTGTAAATGGGGGTAGTGGATGTGGCAACATGGGCCCATGGATTATCATAGGCTAGGTTGTTGGGATTGGGAACACAACCCCATGGTTGATTGTGAATGGGTGTTGGTGGTTTGTCATGGAAAAATGTCTTGAGTTTGTCTTGATCAAAGTGGTGGAGGAGATGTGCTCCATGGTTGATAAGTTGCTTAAGGAATTCATCCTAATGAATTTCAAGGAATTGGTCAAATTTGTCATGTAGCCTCTTCTCATTGAGAAAATCAATGAATTTGGGTGAACATGCATAAGTGGGGCTGGATGTTTCTTCCATTTTGGGTTGATTGACATATCCTTCCATATTGCTTGTGGTAGAACTAGGAGAAGTTGGTTGGCAATGAGAATCCATTTTGAGCTTTGTGATTGAGTGATGGGAGGCATAAAATGGTAGATTTGTGTTGGATGGGGGGTTTGATATGAAGATTTGGATAGTGTGGGTGGATATTTGATTAGGAGGACAAGGTTTGGATCAAGATGTTAGAAATGAAGGTGCAAACCACACAATATAAATTTGATTCAAACCTTATTCATGTCCTCTAAACAATGTATATCAATAGAGATTGCAACAAAAATTAAACCCACTACACAGAAATAAAATGTATTAAGAACTGAACACATAACATAGTATGTAGCATGGAGAAAACCCTTTTGAGTAAAAAACTCCACCAAAAAAAGAGGCTTCAAGTTGTATTATCTTCAAATATGAGATTACAATACATGCACTTCCTCTTCTTTTTCAGTCTTCAATCCAATGATGCCTGTTAGTCTCAACTCTGCTAAAAATGTAGTACAAATATCCTTATAAAAGGGGGTTGCCTTCTAGGGCAAAAAAATGGCATAATATCGACTGTCAGATCTGTGACCTAATGACAAATGGTTTAGATTTTGGGGGCGTTGCCCCCGAACCCCCGCTAGGGCACACGATCCCCAGACCCCATCAGGGGGATGATCCCCTCGGACCCCTTGCAGGGGGGAAACCCCCTAAGACCCCCCATCGTAGATGAATTAGTGTCGAGTACCAGATATATACATGTGGTTGAAACCTTTCATCTCTTATGGGTGATTTACAAATAATAATAGGAATAATAAATTACATAGAATTTACAAGGTTGATGGCACCTTAATCCTAACACAAGAAAACTAAATTCTTAAGCAAGAATTTGTTTTGGGGATGATTGATATTGTGTATGCAAAAATATGAAATCAAATAAGGAAACAATACAATGAAAGTACCAATTCCATACTTGAACAACACCTTGAATCTATGGATCAAAGGACTAAGCAAGATAATGAAACTGATAAACAATCCTATGATATTTGATCATGATTTTGATATGTTGGTTGCTCAAATCTTGTAGCATAACATTAGATAAGGATAATGGATGATGTATGATAATGGAAGAGCTAGAATGATTTTGACAACGTGATGATGCTTGAAGATGTGATTCCCCAAATGGCTTGGGTGAGGCTTCATTTATAAGAGATGAGGGATAGGAATGGATGGCTAGGATTATATTAGTGATGGATGGCTATGATTAGATTAGTGATGGATGGCTAGGATTAAGTGAGACATGGATCAAGGCTTGGAGTTGTAGTCATGTGACAAGTGTCACATCAGGGTTGAATGAGAGGAATTAAGTCAAGGATAAGGATTAAGAATCTTCTAGAGGCTTCCTTATAATAATTATTTCTAGAAGCTTCTAGTCATGTGAGGATAAAGACAAATGGGGAATTAAATAATAAAATTATTTAATCTTTGGAGAGGGATAATGTGAAAAACATTACTTAAATAAATCTTTAATTTATTTAATTAATTTGGATAGAAGGGATTAAAAAGGTGAAATAATTTGCCGATAAGGGCCTGGTTCAGTGGTTAAGTCACTCAATTGTAGTGGCGGCCACCAAAGTTCAAACCCTTGCTGGGCCAACGAGCTCACAGGTGTTATGCCTTTGCTGGGCCAATGAGCTCGCAAGTTTTGAAGTGTTCTTTCTTGGGGATGAGGTCCCCCATGTTGTAGCCTCACTGGTTCATAGCTCCGAGCAAAAGCATTGTGTGGAGCCGGAGGGCGTGTCGCACCAGCGTCATCAGTCACATTAAAAAGTTTACCAGCGCATTATCTTAAAAAAAGGTGAAATAATTTAAATAATAAAATTATTTAAATTATGTGGTGAGGGTTAATTTAAATAAATATTTAATTTATTTAAATTGGATGATGGAGGAAAGTGGGAATTAATTAAATAAATATAATTTTTTAATTAATTGGCTAAAGAGGATAAATGGAATTAGTTAAATAAATATAATTTATTTAACTAATTAGATGATGGAAGGGTTATGAAAGGGTCCTAGGACAAAATGTGTCATAAGGTGTCTCAAGAGGTGATGTCACAAGACATGGTCAATTTCAGGTGTTTACAGATATGATTGATGACGATTAAGGTTTTGATGATGGATGAGGACTTTACCAAATAATGTTTAAGCACAAATCTAGATCTTCATGTATAGTAGAGGGATTTTATCCTTTTTTACTTAGGGTAGACAAAGAGCCTAAGAAAAAAGAGGATGGGATTGTCTTACTTGGGGTAGACAAGACGTACCAAGAAAAATGGGATTCTTGGAGGCCACCAACTTAGGAGTAGTCTAAGCACCTAAGCTAATTTATCCAAGTGGGATGAGGTTTTTTAAGAGTCAATGTGACTCAGCAAGCCAGGATCCATGCAATCAAGACAACCTTCCACACAAAGATAACAGAGAAGATGCTAAAACAATGGAGCAATAGATTCTATACACAACTGTATAAAATTGTCATGAAATACAATGAGAGAGCCTTGCTTATAAAGGCAAGGATGACAACCAAGGAGTTGTAGTCATGTGACAAGTGTCACATTCCTATCACATGTAACAACTAGAGGATAGGATGCTAACTAAAGCACGTGTAGGATAAGACAACTCACTACAACTATCAATAACTAGAAACATCTAGAAGATCCACTAAGTCAACTTAACATGTGAATTATGTGTGATGTGTGAATATTATTTAACTAATAAATAGTTAAATAATATAAATTATCCACACAAGGGTAAATCAGTTAGGTGAAAACCCTGTTCACACCAACACCCCCCTTAAGTGCAACTTAGGGAGCAGCTGACTAAAGCAAGATGCAATGATGGGTCCCAGCTACTAGGCCATGTTAAGTACCCATGTACAACAAATCTCAAGTGGAGAAAAGGAGAAAACCTCATGGGGCAAAACTCCTCTCCAAGAGTGAGAATGCAGAAAACAAATGAAATGAAGGATATGATGGAAGGAGGACTCAAGACTCCTCTAGAACTACCTCCAACACATATGTACAATCAATTACCCCCCCCATAGGAGAGCAAGTGTGAGACTATAGGTCCCCCCCACAATGAAGTAGCTCCTGTGCCAATGGTGAATGCCTAAAGAAGAATGTTGAAGAGAATCCAAAGCCTGCAAACAACATTCTTCCCCTTAGGAAGAAACAAGTCCAAAGGTTGATGTTGAAGAAACTCCATCTCAAGGTATCAGGGAAAAAGCCCCGTGATGTATGTTGTCTCTGAAAACTGCTCAAGTGTCCACATGTCATAACCAAAATATGCCACATAATCAAGTGTTGCATGCCTAATCAAAGAATGTGACAATCCAAGACAAGATGAAAACTCAAGATCATCAATCTCCAAAGACAAAGAATCCTCTGAATGATGCTCAAGATTCTCCAACTCAGTGCCAAACTGTGACAAGTGAAGAGGAGAAGATGGTGCCTGCACATCCAAAGTAGAAGAATCAATCCTTCAAAGAGGAGATGAATATCATCAATGATGTCCTCCAAGTCATCAAGATAGGACTCATAAAACAAGTCTGAAATACCTGTCAAGTACTCATCCCACAAACTTGTATTTGGAAGACAAAGAATATCCTACTCAACTAAAGTGGATGAAATCATGCCAATCTCTAAAGAAGCAGGAGAAGGAGGAAGCTCAAAACTAGTCTTAGGAATTGAAGTAGATGTAAGAACACCAAGGTTCAAGTGACTAAACTTCTCCTCATCAAGTGTGAATAGCGATCAATGGATCTACGTCATTATCAAAAATAAAATGGGAGAAAGTATACAAATGAGATGCATGATCAGCCATCCCAACAACAATGATGTCTCTGCTCTCCAAGTTCCGTATGATCATAGAATCATGAGTGAACTCAAATGTCTTCCCTGCACCACAATGAGTAATCTGGTAGATGGAAAGGAGATTAGCTATCAAGGAAGGTACACACAACACATTGTTGAATGTATTCTCACCAACATCAATAGTTCCTTTTCCAATTGCATGCATGTATGTATTGTTATCCATCAAAATAGGTAGCGAAGTACATGACTGAAATGAAGAGAACGTCCCTTGTGAAGATGCCATATGATGAGAAGCTCCTGAATGAAGAAGCCATCTATTTGACTGAAGACTTGTTGAAGCAAAGAGTGCTTGTCCTTTTCCTTTGTCTGTCCCATTAGCAATGCCTATTGTCCCTGTCTTTGATGGCGTAGATGATGATGGTGGCAAAGAAGAAGAATTGGGTAAAACTATTGTTGATGAAGAATACTCAATGTTATGTTTTTGAAGAAGTTGTGACATCTCATCGAAAAAAAATTCATAACATCTAGTCTCATCATGACCCAATTTTTTACAATAAGAACACTTTGGCTTCTTCTTCTTATTGGACTCCTCTTTGGAAGAAGAGTTGGGGGTTTTCTTTGATTCTTTCTCTTGCTCATTAGACTTTGAATCCTTTTGTTTCTTTCCCTTATTATGTGAAGCCTTAAGATCTTTTGTGCTTTGTGTTGCGACTAGAGCCAATTTTCTAGGAGACTTCAATGTGCCCATGTGTAGTAGCTTGGCTTGTTCTCTTGTGAGTTGTGTAGTAAACTCCTCAAGTGAAGGCATTGTAAACTTACTGTACCAAAGGTATCCATTGTAGCATAAAAGGTAGAAACATAAATTGAATATGCAGGACCCAATTTTACAAGAATAGATAGAATCAATTGTTCATCTTCTTTCTAAAGACCACTTTGTTTGAGTTGCAATCTGAGAGACTTAAACTTGGTGAAGAAATCTTTGATTTGATCAAAATCTTGAGGATTAAGTGCAATTAGCTCATTCTCCAATTTGAACCTTCTTATTTTATCTTGCTTGTCAAAGAGATTGTCTAGTGTTGTCCAGATCTCATTTGGTGTTGTACAAGACTCAACATGAAATCTAAGATCTGGAGACATAGCAAGACAAAGTGTGCCATAAGCCTCATCTCTTCTATCTAACCATTTTCTTCTCTTAGTAGCACCTGTGGGTTCAGGATCTGTGCCTAAAGTTATTCTATGTAACTTTTATTTATACAATACATACTCCATGTTTTTCTTCCATTCAAGATAATTATATGGAGTTAAAAGTGGAAATTGAGGCACATCCATGATGAAAAAGAGAGACAACAATACAACAACACCCCAAATTTGTTGTGGCACTCTATACTTAGTGCAATTTACAATTATCCTCAAGGGACCAAAAATGGGAAAATAATCAAAATCTCTTAAAAGAGATCCTAGTGAGATTACAATCACTCATAATAATGTATTACAACAAACAAATCCTCTCAAAACAAATTTCACCTCCTCAAGTTTCAAAATACCCAAGTTATCACTCAGAAGCCAAAAAACTAACAAATTGAATTAAATGAACTTGGAGCTAAATCTAAGAAAAGTGCATGGATGGATTTGAAGAGCTCCTAAATACCTTTCTGATGCCACAAGAATCACGAAAATCAGAGATCGTGGCAGAAAGTTATGAGCTCGGGAGCCAAAAAGAGAGATTTGTCTTCAACCTACAATAAATGTTATCAAACAGAAAAATTAGGGAAAAATTTTGACACCATTGTGAAGTGCTCTCTGTCATCTTTCCAATGATATCTTGTTTTCCCAATTTTGATACCCTGGGCAAAAGTTGTGCAAAAAAGAAAAAATGCCCTACTTTAGGGCTTTGAGGGGCAAAACAGGCCCCTTGTTGACGGAATATTCCATCCAGTGGTTGGAATATGCTCTGCAGGCTGCAAAACCACTAGCAAAAAATGAAAACCACTATCAGAAAAAATGAAACCGCCTGTTTGGAAAAAAACAACTGGGTTAAGGCAAAAACTGCCTATATTGCACAAAACTGCCAATATGAAATCTGCGAAACCATCGATGAGGGAAAACCACCCTGTTCTTTGGTCGAAACCACTTGATATTTTGTCACTGCAGATATTAATACTAGTTTTTGTTTTTGATAAAAAAATACTATAAAAAAATATTGAAAGGTGATTAAAAAATTTGGTGGGGCCAAGCATCCACACAGGTAGGCGGGGCCCGAGCCAAAAGGCTCTCGCCTAAACTGTTGACGACCTCGCTGATTGAGTGGTTTTTAACCAAGGAATATACTGATAGGTGGAAATTTGGATGTCGACTGCCTAAGAATTTGACAGTAGACTGTGACCTTTCAATGCTTAAAGACCCCGACAAGACCACCAATGACAAATTTTTGACCGCTGACAGAGAAGGGTTGGCCACAGAGGAACAACTGACGAGCAAAAACATCTGTTGGTGAAAAAATGCTGACCGCCGAGAATGGAGACTGCCAAGGACAGATCAAAAAATGTTGTTTGCAAAGGATGTTGATTAGCCCATCAGTGAATAAAACTCCCGCAGACTTGAAGCTGCCGAGCTTGAATGCCGACTGCAGAAGACCTTGAAACCAAGGAAAACGACGTTGAAAGCAACTGCCTAAAGGCATGAAGAGTCCACTGCGAGACTTCTGAGAATACTATGGTATAAAAACAACCACCGGAGCTCGTACATATATGTCGTAACAATTTAAAATTGTCGATTTACAAAGCTCATCGACAGATCTACAAAGTTCACCATCAGTCGATCGAATTGTTTGTATAAGATATGCATATAGTATTACAAAGGGCTGAAGCCCATTTGAAGGGGACCGGGGTTAAGCAGATGTTGGTTGATGGAATGGTGGCTGAAAAAGATTTGGTACCAGTCGTACCATGATCATGTCTGCAGACCTGCCATGGATGGTACCACCCTGTACACCATAACAAATCCCTAAAAAAATATATTTCGTAGACTAAACAAACTGAATCAAAAAACAATTTACTCGGATGATGATGTAGTGATGATGCAAACAATGACTCGGATCTGGTGAAGATTCCTTTTGCACAGGGAATATTCCCTGTTGTCTGGAGGGGTAGAGGCAAAAAAAATTTGCCTTTTTTTTTATGACAAAATTCAGCATTTGGACAACCAATCCATATAGATTTGGGCCTCCTGATCGCAACGGTGATGTCCGTTTCACTCTAGGACACTCCTAAAACATAGCTCCTAGCAAAACCTCTCGAATGAGGGAAGGAAATTACATATCAGGCTCTGATACCATGTAAGAGTCAATGTGACTCAACAAGCCAAGATCCCTGCAATCAAGACAACCCTCCACACAAAGATAACAGAGAAGATGCTAAAACAATGGAGCAATAGATTCTATACACAACTGTATAAAATTGTCATGAAATACAATGAGAGAGAGGCTTGCTTATAAAGGCAAGGATGACAAACAAGGAGTTGTAGTCATGTGACAAGTGTCACATTCCTATCACATGTGATAACTAGAGGATAGGTTGCCAACTAGAGTACATGTGTAGGATAAGACAACTCACTACAACTATCAACAACTAGAAACATCTAGAAGACTCACTAAGTCAACTTAACATGTGAATTATGTGTGATGTGTGAATATTATTTAACTAATAAATAGTTAAATAATATGAATTATCCACACAAGGGTAAACCGGTTAGGTGAAAACCTTGTTCACACCAACAATTTTAATTCACACTAAACTCAAGATAGACAAGTTCTTTAGCCTAATGCAAACTAAAGGATGATAAATGAAAGCTCGAGATCCTAACTTTAGCAAATTTGGTAAGGATGGATGCAAGAATATAATTTGGATGATTGATTTGATGGGGGAATGAGATGATTTGGTTTGATTAATTGGATTTGGTGAATGGGTTTGGGAATTCTGAGAATGGATTAAGGTGTATTGATCACAAGGCCAAAGTCTAATAGATGTTGTGGAGATGATCTAATGGGGGGTGTAGTGTTTCAATGTGAAGTAGGATTGTGAGGGTGATTATGTGATTTTGAGGTTTAGGTGGATGGTTATATAATGTGTCTAAGGCTAGGCACAAATCTGACTTTGACTTTGAAGGAGGCTACTCTCGGTTGCTTGCAGCTACAAATGCAGGCATTGAGACAGAGGTCATATGCATTGACAGAAGCACTACAAGATAGAATGTAGGTGTTGTTTGATATTATGAACTTGTTGTTTGATATTACAGGCACTGACATAAATGTCAAGGGTGCTAAAGGACAGAATGTGGGCACTGATTGGTGTTATGGAAACTGAAAGTTAGGATGCAAATGTTTGATGTTTTGGTTCAAGTGCTAGGAGATGTGTCACATGTGTCGATAGAGGTCTTAGGTGCTAAACCTGGCTATAGGGGCGTAGAAGTATTTGTGTCAGTGTGAAGGATCAAATCATGGAGTTGAACCATCCGGCATAAGTGCTAAAACTCAAATCATAAGTGTTGCAAGATAGGCACAGGCACTAACAAGGTCTATTTTGTGTTCTTGAGATGTTTGATGGATGGATTTTCTTGGCAAGAGACAAACAATCAAACACAATGGTTGCTTTGACACTTTGGGAATAAGGCTTATTTATCTTCCGCTAGTTTCGCACAAAGAAAACACTCCAAACACTTGATCACAAACCTAAATTAGTCAAGTAGGTGTGACATTTCTTGTGGATATCACCAAATGGCTGTGGGTCAATCTCAACTCAAAATAGAGAAGTGTTTCCCACCCCCATTAATACCATAGTGTTATAGCTTAGATAGATAGGGAATATAAGGTCATGTACCACCTTATACCCCTTACCTTGGAGACTTTCATCTTGCCCAAAGTAGCCCCTATCTCAAGTATAACAGTATGTGTGAGCATCTTCCCCTCCTACTACAGCAGTGCACCACAAGATATGATGACTGGGGGTCTTAATCTAGGTTTTAAAAGGCTTCTAAGGAGTCCCTTATATATGTAAGGTACATGGGGCCCAAACCATGAACATGATTCCAAGCATCAAGCCGCAAACATCACCAAACCAAGTCTCGATGGACTGATGGTCTCAGGGATCAATTTGGACTTGTCGTGTTCACCATTGAGGTACAAATTTTGTTCTCCCCCCTTTGTATACCCCTCCCATATGTGTGGTTGAGGTCATCCCTAAGGGTGATGAAATCCCCCAGTAGGCCTTCTAATGAGAAGGAATGTTACTCACTTTTGATCCCCAATATTGCCCTAAGGTGTGAGGGGAGAGCATACATGAAGTAACACCCTAGGAATTAACAATAAATAAAGAGAGTGAAAGAAGGCTTTTGATCCCCAAGATCACTCTAAGGTGCGAGGGGAGAGAATACACCTTCTAACACCCTAAGACAAAGCACACAAGTTAATTCCCTTCTACTCTATTTTAGTGCCTAAACTAGTGATAAAAAACAAGACTTTGACTTGTGGGGCTGCAAAACCACAAGTTAGTAGTCTTATGATTGTCTTAGATGGTCAAAAGATGCTGCAGTCACAAGAGGTTAGCCCAAGAAATAGATGTTAGCCCAAAACAGGATTTGAAATAGATGCGGGCGCTGAAAGAGACTACATAGGCATCGAACTAGAAAACACAGGCGCTAACAAAAAATAGAGGCGCTAATATTTCTAACACAGACACTAAACTAACATATGCAGGCACTAATACAAAAATAGGTGCTAAAGCAAAATATAGACGCTAAAATATGAGTTACATGCATTGATCTAAAAAATATGTGTTAAAAACAGATAGTATACCTGAGTGCAGGGGCACTGTGTAATGTCCCCTTTTTAAGCAAGCATTAGAGTTGGTGGTTTAGCCTATCATTGGGTCCTCGTAGGCTAGTAATGGTGTTTAGAGGGGCCAGTGTTGGAGTTGCTATCTTTTCAGTGGCTAGTTGGCAGAGCCTTGGATGGATCTTTCAGTTAGGTAGAGGTTGGTTTGGGTTCAGATGGCGCATTTGGCACTGTCAGTGTTGGTTGGGGTGCCTTGTAGTGGATTTACTATTTTTAGTAAATTCAGAAATGGTGTCGTTTTGGTATTTTCAGAGTTGGATTGGATTCATTTCGTCGAGACCTTTCCGATGAGCTATTGAACATATAATTCTGAGTTTGTCTTGGCTTTCATTTTAAAGTCCGAAGTTATTAATATTTATTTTACGAGACTTTATAAAATATTAAGTGACTTTATGAAAAGAAAATATAAAAATGTCACTCATGGAGTTGGGTGCCCATCCCTAGGGAGAATAAAGTAATTTAAAAATATAATATTTCCCTTCCAAAAGCCAACGCCCCTCTTGGAGAAGAAATAAAAAGGGGAAAAGTGAGTTCATTTGATATGCTTGGATATTATGATATTTGCTTGGCTTTTGCTCTATTAGAGTTTATGTGAGAAGGGTTTGGAGAGGATTTGAACTAGTAACAACATTCTATAGATGTGCAATACCATCCAAAGGTGCTACTAACGACGGATGCATCTAGTATTCGCATTTGGGTTTCAATGGAGTTTGATATGTTGAGGGTTTGAGAGTTTATTGATACATCCTTTGCAGATTTATGAAGATTATCTTATGCAGAATTGAAGACTAATTTAATAGCTAATTAGAGAAGATTCTAGAGTAGTTTTTTGGATTGATTTCCTTGTACTTGCTGGCCGTACATCTCACATTCTGGCCGTACTTCATTTGGAGGATTTGGTGTTGATGGATGCTTAGATTTCTCATTGTTTGGGGTCACCTAGGATCAACCATTGTGTGCATATCATAAATTGTAATATTCAGAGGGTATTTTGTGTGGTTTGATGTTGTTCAAGCTTTAACCATGGTCGTACACTTGCCAGATGGGACGTGGGTCTTGTAGAGGCTCATTCTTCTTTGTTTGCAATTATTGTATTCCCCATTTGGGGAGTCTAGGGCCGCTTGTATTGCTGTTAGCAATTATATGCATAATATTTTCTATTCCTTAGAGATTTGGAGTGATTTTGTATGTACCCAGTTGCTAGTCTGACTATAGCATAAAAACAATGTTGCAAATCTTGATATGGGTATTCAACTATAATTCATTTGGAGGTATTTCTTGATTTGGGTTGTTATTTTGCTCAAAATTATTATACTTTTTTTGGGTTTCATTTGCATGTCATATTTTCTATGTATTCTGGCAAGAAACAAACACATCTCAAGAAAACTAAAACCCCTTCTGCATCTTCTCTCTAGTTTGGAAGAAACAAATAAAAATTAAAAATTAACATTTAAAAGATTTTAAAAAGAACCAACAGGTGCGACACATTACAGTGTTATCAGAGTAGTGATCTTGCCATCTTGTGAGGTCAGACACAGACATGCAAATGATGAAATGAGACATGCAACCTACACATTAGTATTATCTCAGACGAAATAGATCACAGCGAGACATTTAGATTCCCCATATTAATCCCTTTGCAGGTACAGATACAGTAAGGATAGAGGAAATGGGTGATAAAGATTGGGAAGAGCCTAGTATCCAAGAGACGTTGGATAATTGGTGTAGGAGACAAAGAGAGAGTGTGTGTTGCAACAAAGATCTAATGAATTGATACAGATGATAGATAAGTATTTCCTCAGGAATCCTAGTATCAATGACATTTGTGAAGATAAGATTAAAGAAGATACTACCATGGACGAGGTGGTGCATGAAGAAAAGGATAAAACAACAGCTTTGTATCCTAGTTCAGATTCAACTAGTGATGACTCTAATGACTTCCTTGATGACTCCTATGGGGTAGATGACTATGTTGAGTTCACTCATTCATTTTTAGATGAAGGACATGGAGAAAGCAAATATGATGGTGACTTCAAAACAACTTTTGATGATCCTTTACCTTATTCTAGTGATGTTAATTCAGGTAGCCTTGGATTTGAATTTCAAACCAAGCCTATGGAGGGAGATACTTACATTGACACCAGTGTTGGTGAATTAGAAGTGGCTATTGATAGGCCCTGTGAAGGGATGAGATAATTGGATGATATCCTTTTGCTAGCCACAGATGATGATTTCTTATCTTATTCCAATGTTGATGATACATGTGGTTGTTGGTTTGACTCTCAAACCAAGCCTATGGAGAGGAATGATGATGTTAATGACAGTATTTGGGAGTTTGAGAATGATTTATTCACAAAGGGCACTAGTCATGAGGAAAACAATGATCACATTTTCCCTGAACTAAGCAAACAACACTTTAGGATGTGGGATCCGGGTGTAATGGTCCCAACATTTGATGTGGGTCCTGTTTGGGATGGATCTACTTTTGGTCATACTACAGTTCCTACTTCATTTACACAGTTGGGCTTGAGGGACAACATTAATGACACTAATGATGTTGATATCAACATTGAAAACAAATTTGATTTAGCGTTGCAGGGTGTTGATCTTAAAATAGAAAACTTATATAAGGTTGATAAGTCTCAGAGGTCCTATCTCTTAGCAGGGCAACTAAAGGTAAATGAAGACCTGATGAGAAATGAGTCTGAGCCTCTGTATGATGACTACATGATCACAAAACAAGAGGCATGTATTGAGGAGCTAGCTGCTTTGGGGAAGACTACCACATAAATTATTAATGCTGAGCCTACTCATGGGATAGCAGCCATTCCATGTGCGGATGATGGATGTGTGGAGTTCCCTAACGTTGACACTCAAGATTTGGGTGTTAAAAATGAATTATGTGATGCGGATTTAAGCCACAACAAGTTTGATTTTGCAAATTAGACCTTAGAAGATGTGAACAAATCAGAAAATTTACTTGTTGGTGATGGATCCTGGGATAGCTCTTTGGGTGAACATGCATCTACTTTGGAGGAAGCAGTGTGCAATGAGTATGTCCAATCAACCACTTCTATTATGTCATTGGAGCCATCCCGTGAGGTACATAACAACAGTACCTTTGTTGATGAAGTGTGCAGAGTTGATGACAAGCATGATGATGCTTATCAAACAGGGAGTGATGATGATTCAGCCTCTTACCAAAGTGTAGATTACAAATCAGAAAATTTGTGTGGAGACGATTTGTCACAGGGGTCTCATCATTTGGCAGGGCAATTGAAGGCGAATGAAGGCATGATTGCTTCAGCCTTAGAACACTTTGATGTTGTTCAGCAGTTGGTGGCACACTATTGTTGGACTCCAGGTATATATGAGCACCTTGATAATGGACTTTCCTTTACTGAGTTTCAGGCACTTAGAGATGCAGTTGGGATAATGAAGAATAATTACCTACAACTATTATTAGATAGAGATCATCTTCTCATGCTCAATGGTATTTATTATGATGCTCTAAGGGGAAACGAAGAGGAGGTTGATGAGCTCACTTATGAGCTTGAGGTCACCACAGACTCTTTGAAGAGCGCTCAAACAACCCTTCAAGAGTCAAAGTTACATATAGATGAGCTTACCATGGGGTTGATCTTGGCACAGTCCTCATCACCTACAGATACAATTCAGATATCTATGGCAGCGTTTGGTCATGAGCATACATCCACAAATTGTGGTAATAAGTATGTGGAGGATGTGACAACATCCATTTCATTTACTAGTGCAGGTAACACAGATGGGATGAGTGCGTTGGATGAGTTTAGTAGGGAACAATATGTTGCACCAGGTGATCTTGAAGATAGTCCCATTTCATGTGATGCAAAGCAGATTATTGATAGCTCATGTGGTAAAGTAGTGGATTCTCTAGAGAGTTGTGTAACTGATCACTACGTTGCTCCGTCTTCTTCACAAGAGGTATGCATGGTATCATCTAGTTGGGAGATTGGTTCTCATATTGATTTGTTTCCATCTCTTGGAAGCAAATAAGAGATTACATCCCATGCAACTAATTTTGATCGACAACATATTGAGCCACATAGATGGAAAGATTAGCTGAAGGTTACAGGAGAGAAGGTTGATTCAACCTTATCTCATTTTGATTGCACTCATAAGTATGTTGAGAAGCTTCTTTGGACAACAAAGTTTGAGGAGAGACAATATGGGTTCTCGGCTGGTACTCACATTCGTGATTTACAGTTCATCAAGATTGCTTTGGAGGAGATAAAATCAGAATATCTCCAATTGTTTCATAATAGGGAGTATGTTATTGGGTACGCAGAGAGGGTTGCCAGAGTATCTACCCAGTTACCTATTCAAGATCAGAGACACCAGCCATCATCTGATTTGAGTGATGAGGAGTGTGTTCCCCATGACTATGATGGTCAACCATTGACACAGGCAGGTGCTTTTTATCTTGACTGCATAGTGAGGAGTGCTCATCATTTCTCCTTTAGTTCACACATAGATGACCTGATGATGCGTAAGTGTGGATTGACTAAGGATTTATACCATCCATTGTGGGATGAAGGGTTGCCATCTACAAAAGATGGAACTAGAGATTGCAGGTGTCTGACTCAGATATATTTAGAGGATTACTTGCAGGGTAAGAGATTAGATTACCATCATGCTGATATGTACCTGATAGAGTTTTCAACTTCTTTGTCTCAAAAACTTCCATTGGAGACATGGCTTCAGAGAGGTTGCAGTGCCAATAGGCATGATGGCATGTTTAGTCTTTACAACGGTGATGGAAGAGAGTTTTATCATTCCCTCGATTTGGGAGTAGTTTCATATCTTCTAGCACCTATGAGGGATAGATAGCACATCCATAGGAGATTTGTAGAGGATGAAAGGGGATGTAGGGGTGCATACATGTTTGGATATTCTTACCTCCTCTTGACTGATGGATGTGAGTTTTGATTGTATTGGGATCCAGGTGGTGACAAGATGGGCACAATGGTTTGGATGGGTCCCATTGGGTTGCTTCACCACTCTCTACATGGTGAAGAATATATCAGAGTAGCACAGTGGAAGCCAACGGGTGTTGTGTTTGGCAGACTTCCATTCTGGGTTTGGGATCTAGGGATATATTATTGGACCCTCTATAGTTTGCTATGGGATCCTTCTTCTGCATCAGGATTCCAGTCAGGGGTTGCTGATAAGTTTTACATTGTGTACATTGTGTGGTATGCATACAAGTTCACCTTTGATTTACAGGTACATGAGTTGATTTTGATGCACAAATATTGTGTGCAAGAGTTGGACAGATGGCATGATGTTTATATTTGTGTAGTTGTGTTTATGCTAGTGTTGCTTGAGTTATTTGGAGACATGTGGGTCATTCTACAGTTCTTCCCTTGGGCCTCTGAAGAAGTGATGTTTTCCTATTCAGTTGTGATTGCTTGGAGACAAACAATTTCAGGGAGGGCAGACTGTAATGTCCCCTTTTTGAGCAAGCATCAGAGTTGGTGGTTTAGCCTATCATCGGGTCCTCGTAGGCTAATAATGGTGTTTGGAGGGCCCAGTGTTGGAGTTGCTAGCTTTTTACTGGCTAGTTGGCAGAGCCTTGGATGGGTCTTTCAATTAGGTGGAGGTTGGTTTGGGTTCAGATGGTGCAGTTGGCACTGTTAGTGTTGGTTGGGATGCCTTGTGGATTTACTATTTTTAGTAAATTTGGAAATGGTGTCATTTTGGGATTTTTAGAGTTGGATTGGATTCTTCTCGTCGAGACCTTTCTGGTGAGCTATTGAACGTAGAATTCTGAGTTTGTCTTGGCTTTCATTTTAAAGTCTGAAGTTATTAATATTATTTGACGGGACTTTATAAAATATTAAGTTAAGTGACTTTATGAAAAGAAAATATAAAAATGTCACTCATGGAATATTAATAATAATATTTAAAAATATAATATTTCCCCCCCAAAAGCCAATGCCCCTCTTGGAGAAGAAATAAAAAGGGGAAAAGTGAGTTCATTTGATATGCTTGGATATTATGATATTTGCTTGGCTTTTGCTTTGTTAGGGTTTCTGTGAGAAGGGTTTGGAAAGGATTCGAACCAGAGGCTATTGGGAATGAAAACTCTATTAACAACATTCTACAGATGTGCAATACCATCCAAAGGTGATACTAACAGCAGATGCATCTAGTATTCTCATTTGGGCTTTAATGGAGTTTGATATGTTGAGGGTTTGAGAGCTTATTGATACATCCTTTGCAGATTTATGAAGATTGTCTTAAGCATAATTGAAGACTGATTTAATAGCTAATTAGAGAAGATTCTAGAGTAGTTTTTTGGATTGATTTCCTTGTACTTGTTGGCCGTACATCTCACATTCTGGCCATACTTCATTTGGAGGGTTTGGTGTTAATTGATGCCTATATTTCTCATTGTTTGGGGTCGCCTAGGATCAACCATTATGTGCAAATCATAAACTATAATATTCAAAGGGTATTTTGTGTGGTTTGCTGTTGTTCAAGCTTCAGCCATGGTCGTACACTTGCCAGATGGGACATGGGTCTTGTAGAGGCTCATTCTTCTTTGTTTGCAGTTATTGTATTCCCCATTTGGGGCATCTAGGGCCTCTTGTATTGCTGTTAGCAATTGTATGCACAATATTTTCTATTCCTTGGAGATTTGGAGTGATTTTGTATGTACCCAGTTGCTGGTCCGACTATAGCATAAAAATGAAGTTGCAAATCTTGATATGGGTATTCGACAATAATTCATTTGGAGGTATTTCTTGATTTGGGTTGTTGTTATTTTGCTCAAAATTATTGTACTTTTTTTGGGTTTCACTTGGATGTTATATTTTCTATGTATTCTGGCAAGAAACAAACATATCTCAAGAAAACTGAAACCCCTTCTGCATCTTCTCTCTAGTCTGGAAGAATACAAATAAAAATTAAAAATTAACACTTAAAAGATTTTAAAAAGAACCAATAGGTGTGGCACATTACACACTGAACCCAACTGCACAGGCGCTGAATTGATGCTGTGGAAAAGGATTAGCGCCTGTGTCCTGCTACAACCTCAATATTAGACTAAAGAGCTATGCATATAAACTACTCTAATTGCACCTTAAATGATCACACAAAGCTCTTGATATGTCCTAATTGATTATGCTAATATCCTAATTGCTATGTAATGTTTTTGATTATATAAGTCGGCAAAAACTAGGGGTCGAACCCTTACAACAACATAACAAAAAGAGATGGCAGAGGCTCAAGAACAAAAAGAGCCACCCAAACCAACTACAACATTAATAGCAAATACAACCTATTACCAACAGATAGTAAGTAGCAGTAGATAAACAACATAAAATATAGAGTAACAAGACTAAGGAGATACATTCTCCTATCCTTTAGCCAGAAATTCAACAATTTCATCGAGTTTCTTGAATTTCTCCTTCTCCTCGCCATTAGCTCGAGTCCCATGTTCCTGCAACAAAGTCAAATTGAGCTTCACCGCGTGACAGAGCATATTGCTTATGAAATCTTCCATAGAAGTAACCTTCTGCTCTAGTTCCTCCACCTGACCCCTAAGGACAACAATACCATACCTCTGGTCATCCCCCTCCTCCTTAGTCTCCTCTCCAACCTCCTCCATAATCATCCTCTCCCCTTCACTAGCATTGTCCACAAGATCACCATCATCACCTCTTGAGTCATCAGTCTGTTTCCCTTCTCCCTCACCAGCTTCCTCTTCATAGATCTCATGGACTTCAATGTCTTTGAAATTGCTATGTAATGTTAAGTGCTCAAAGAGGCATAATTTCTTTGCATTCAAAATTGTTGTGAAAATGAGGGGGGTGAGCTCCAATTTATAGATTTTTAGAGGTCAAAATGGAGGGCTAGGATTGATTGTGGAGACCAAGGGCTCTCATTGCTTGAGAGCTCTCAAGCAAGGAGAGATGGACACATGTCAAAAGGAGATTGCATGAGAATGGAGCTCCAAGATTCAAGGAAAGATCAATGGGTGAGGATGAAGGGTTGAATAGATGGATGGACAAGATTGAGTAGGTAGATGAGGTGTAAGGACTCATTTATGAAAAGGTAAGGCTTGTATTTTGTGGAGAATTTAAAATTGGGATGAGAGGACATGTTGAATTTAAAATTGGAGGAATAGTGCCACATGGAATTTTTAATTTGATGAATAATGACACATGGAGTGGGTGAGAGGACAAATGAACTATTTGGAAGATTTACCCATGCTTCCAAAGTACCACTTCTCATGTACATGTATGTACATGGAATGACAAGTGGACTTCTAAAAACATGGGGAGATGTAATCCTAGGTTAATCTTAATTAACCCATGTGCACATGATAGAATGAAATTAATGAAAGTGATCAAAAGTGGACAAAATGAGGAATTAACTAAATAGGTATATTTATTTAATTTTTTGGAATGGATAGGAACTATAGTCTTTAGGACAATTTTTTTATTTTTGGACTATAGTAGAGGAAAAATAGATGATTAGTGATTTTTAGTGATATGCCAGGATAAGAGAAATATTAATTAAATAATTAAAAATTATTTAATTAATATATGTGTCGGGTGAAATGGATAATTGTTCAATTCAGGTTGAACAATTATGCAGATGAAGTCAGGAAGTGGTGTGACTATTTTCAGGTGTCTACAGATAGTTTTGGGTAAAGATGGACTCTTGAGATGCCTTAGAATAATTCTTAGCCATAAGTACAAGAGTAGGGTTAGGCTCTATAAGATTATCAACTTTCTCTATTGGTAGATCATCAACATCTTCTGATCTCTCTTGTTGCTCTTCTACTAGGATAACTTTTCCCTCTTTCTTACTTTGGAGAACCTTATAGTCCTTGATACAATGACCCCAACCCTTGTAATAGCTCCAAAATTATTTTTTACTACTAGTAGGGGAAGTGGATTAATTTAAAAATTTGGACTATCTAATAGGCTTTATAGATAATTTAGAAGCAACATGCAAAATTCTTTTTTTAAGGCCTAATGATTATACTTCAAACATATCCAAACTCTACAAATGATAGGGAGTAGGTTAGAAGCAAATTTAATAATCAACTCTTTTGGATCTAGAATATTGAGCTTAACTCGGATCTTGTTGAAGTTGTTGATATATTGTTGTACATATTATCTTGAGAATTCTTAGTTATACCCACTGTGCTAACATATTTTGTAGGTAGCTAGGGGTTAAAATCTCTCCTTCATGGTAGCTTGGAAATATTCTCATTGCGTGACCTCCTCATCTCTTGTTGCAAGCATATTCTAATAATTATGCCACTAATCTAGGGTTAAATTTGTCATATGGTCCTTAACCATTTGGATCTTATAATAGTTTGTCAAATTAGATTAAGTTTTGAAATGTGCCTAAAGGTTGCACATCCAAGAGTCCAACTTCTGGGATGAGTATTCTTTCCCTTTCTTGCTAAGTAAAGAAACAACACTCAACCTGACATGATATCTGCCACTTTCTTTTTCTTATTATCTTTAATCGACATGTTACCTATATAGACGCAAAAGATTTCTTGCATATAGTTTCTTTGGGTTTTCAATAGTTTCTTTCCAAATAGGGAGTTGGAGTTAGAGATGGATCCATCTGGGGCTTGATCAGTGAGAGGATTTTAGATTTTATAGGAAAATGGGGTTGGACCATCAAATCTTACATCAAACATTGGAATGGAAACCTTCATTTCTAGTTGGAATCAAGGGTTTTAAGCAATGTATGTAACAATCGGAGTGCCATTTGAAATATTGCAACTAGATCTTATAGTGCATGATTTTAGCTCTCTACTTGATTTTGTCAAACTTGTTGGAGGGTGTTCATAGTCATCGATTCTTCAGACGTCCCTTCATGTGCTATGTATCCTTCCTAGGAGCCATCCCAACTCAAAGACATAAGTGGGTTTTACTTTATTTTTACCAAGTGTTTTTGTAGTGTATCTTCCAGAGGGCGTAATTTTGATCCATAGCTTTGATTTCAAATGTTTTAAAAAATTGAAGATCTTGATGAGAAAGATGCGTTAAACAAATCAAAGATTGGCTCTTTATTCGTTAAAACCCTCAAAATTACCTAGAAGATCCCATAAATGAGTTACAAAGTTTTACAGTGTGATACTTGAGAAAAATCTAATGAAGATCTAGTGAGGATAATAGGTGAAAATCCTCAAGGAGACTAGATCTATGGTTGCAAATGAAGATCTAGAACATATACCTAAAGGAAATCATCGAGGAGGCTAGATCTATGGAAACCAAAGTTGAGAATTTGGTAAAGGTAGCTAATACCTCCTAGAAGACTATATCCAAGGTTGTGACTAAATGACTTTGATACCAATTGATATGAGCGTACAAAAGAAACATGCAATTTAAATTTTACACGATAAAAACCATATCCATTCTCATTCATGTCATGACTTATATATAAACTGAAATGAGGAATTTTTAAGAAGGAAAGAACAAGATGTTTCCAAAAATAAAAATAGTAGGAAACTAGAAAATACTATTACTAAACTAATATTATTATTTCCAATACTACTAAAGTAGAACCTAAGTCTTATCACATATTTTTTGAAAGGGTCAAACTCAAAGAATTGGAGAATTAATTATAAATGGGAAAGACTAAGTTGCATAGATAAATTCTATTCAAGGGACATATTTGTACCCATGATCCAATCGAAGGTAACAAAAAACTATAGAGATGAATTGATCCTATTTTAAAATTTAAATGAACTTATATAAAATAAAATAAAATGTAAAAACAATATATTTACAATATAACCAAAAATGAATAAAACAAAACAATAAAAAAACAAGGTATTCACTTTTTTCTTTACAAAATCCAAAAACTTCACTCTAAAACTTGATTTTTCCATGTCACATCTACATGCCTAGACTAGGTGATGGCTCTCCAATTAAAAAAACCCTCGTTTTTGTGAAACTTAAGGGCCACCATGCATTTTTCTTATGGAACAATCTAGAGCATACAATTTTGCACCGAACTTCACTAACCAAAGGCACTTCCTTATCTGCTACCAAAACCTTCTCGAGCAACCCAAAAAGCATGATGGCAGGTAATGAATCATGGCTACAATGGCATTCAAATGTGACATAAAGTGACTTCTTTGTCTTTTTTATTCTTATAAAGCAAGACTTCCATTGCCCTTGTTATACCCCGAATTCATTCCATCCTAACTATTATAATGTATTGATGGGGATTTACAAACATAAAACCTTCGATGACCCAATAACAAATAAACTCCCATGGTAGATCTAATGATATAAAGACCATATCATAATATGATGATTAGTTACATTATATGACAATCATACAATTTTTATTTCTCAATATGGTTTGGAAGGCAAATTCAATCAAAGCATACAACATTACTACTATTAGAATGATGATAACCACCTAAGACAAGATAAGTTTAACGAGGTATCTCATATATATATATATATATAGAGTTAGATTATATATATAAATATTTTTGTTTAGTTAATTATAATATTATAAAGGGATATAAATCTAAACAAAAAATCATCATTTAGTTAAGTTATTACAAATAAAAAAATCTCATAAAAAATTAAACTTAACCCAGCGAAATGTTTATTTTATCAGTTTAATAAAAATATGAAACATTTATTTTGGGGTTGTTCTTTTGTCAATAAACATGGGATGTTGTTTTTAGAGACTTACCTACTATATTTGATCGTCATTTGAATTGGGAAGAAACTATTTTTAGAATGGGGCTTACATAATAATGTGATTGCTGATTTTGTTAGACACGTCATGTTAATGCAATATGGTGTTTTCGAGTTCTAATTTTCATCAAGAAACTATAATTCCAATCAATAATTTCTTGTGCCCAGTGCAAACACAAAGGTTGCTTGGTTACATAGTTGAATCATCATGCCTTGCTTGTATTCAACATGATGTTTCAATTGTCCTTCTTCTTGAATATGTCGATATAGTTACCTAGGATATCTTTGGGCTATTTATGTTGTTAGTGGCCTGCTCTGTTTTAGTTGTTGATTGTTATGTTTCAACTGTGTGGTTGTTATTGTAGTGTTTCGAGTAGTTTCCTCTTCACAACCTTCTATGGTTCCACATTCTTTTGAAGTCAATTTTATTTAATAAAAAAAATCAAAACTAACCCAATCATGCTTTCAAGAAATTTGAAAGCTATATATATATATTAATCTCATCAAAAAGAAATTCATATATAAATTGGTTTTGTATGTATTATGGATATGGCCCTACTAAGCAAATCATAAAATGACTGCCTAATGACCTTACCTTACAAATCCTAACAAAAATCCCTCCCACAAAAGCAACAGCACAGCAAACCTCTTAAAAACGAAAATTTTAATTGGTCAAACTTAAATTAAGCTGGGCCACGTGGACAACGAAATCATCATGTAGTGTAACAGCTCTGAATGGGGTGTGTTGTGGCATCAATTCCAAAATCTAGACAAAGAGGATCCTAACAAAAATAATAATAACTATTATTTTATTTTTTAGGATAAAAAATATTCAATTCATTTTTACACTTATTTCAGTGAAGCCCCTCAGCAACCGGGTCGAGCTGGAAACGACTGGCTGTCTCGGTCACACACGTTGCAGTCCTCGCTAGAAAAAAATATGGTGGAGCTCATTTATGGCGTAGCATTGCTTCACTTTGAGCTTATATTTCAGATTTTTTCCGTTTAATCTTTCATATTAAGGCGGCGGAGAAGGAGGGCAATTTTCTCTGCTCTCTTTTGAACTCCATTTTGGCCCATTTTGTGCCGCAGCAGGTTTGCAATTGCTCGATTTCTTTTCTCTGCAATTTTTGTACATCTAAATTCATTTTGGCCAATTTTGTTCCGTTTTAATGGTAAGGATTGCAATGGCTGCGATCCAATAACGATTTCTCAGTGTAGAGCATTGAATGTCCTGAATTTGGGAAAACAATAGGGGAGAAATGAAAAATCACTGTTCAAATGGTTGATTGTGTTTCAGAAGATGCAAGTCACATACATTTTTCTACTTGTAGCTGGAAGATTGCACAGATTTATATTTAACAGCTTAAATTTACTATTTTTTTTGTCTTTTTGAACCTTCTAACGTTTTAAAACAGGTTTTTTGGGATCTTTATTGACAAATTCTATGTAAAGAATATAACATATATGTCAGACTTTAATGCCATCCCTAGAGTAAGAGAAAAGATTGATCTTTGGAATGCTTTTGCTGCATATTTAAGATAATGTTAATAGAGAGTTTAGTGATTATTAAGATCTGAGTTTTGAGGTTTTTATTGCTCGTTTTCTTGCTAGGAATATCTGTCATTTCGGAGTTTCTGGTTCATTCATTATAGCATGCATTGAGGCGTATTATTGATTTTGATTTTGGCCAGGCTTGTCGTGTATTTCGCAGATAATATTGCCAAAGATCCATCAAGGGACTCTGCATATTGAGATTTAATTGTCGGAGTTTGACAATCTGCCAGAAGAGAAGCAACAGAGGAGTTTTCTGGGGTAGTGGTTTCTGGTATTTGTAAGCGGCAGATCATATTATTATTTTTTTTTGAATTATTGAACAATTATATATAGTTGCAGCCACAACAGGTCAAGGTATATCTGTGGTTTAATGAACGAAGACAAGGTTCCAGATCCAAAAACTAGAATACTGGGAAAGTGTATGGAATACATTGTTGTTACTTCTTTAGTTTGATTCAGACTCGCAGTAAAGGATATAAGTGTGCAGTGAAGAGATCAGGTGGAAATTGAAGCATATCGTGCTTGATCTACTGCTGCAATAGTTGGATCAAGCTTTGCAGGAATCATTGCAGTTAGAGACAGCAACAATCTCCATCTATTGAAAAAGTATAATAAGGGATATCAAAGCTGGCGGCTGCAGTTGCATGGAGGTCTGGCAATGGCAATGGGCCTGCGCCAAATGGTGTGGTATGTTTCTTAAATATCATTACTACTTCTGAGCGCCTGCTGAACTATGCTAGGAAAAAATGAACCCATATAAGTTTTTGCTTCTAGCTCTATTGTTTTTCTTGTTCTTACTTAAAATGTGTATGAAGTTGATTGAGCTCTTCTGCTCTACTGCTCTATTGGATTGCATTATTCGCTCTATCTATTTGCATCTGGTTTCTCTTTTGCTTATAACTGTAATCTGCAGCCCAACATAATTTAGATTGTATTTTTGAAAATCAAGTGAAGATTTTCCCTCTATTTGACTCTTTTTTTAATTAGTCACAAACTTACTCCTACTAACTAGATCCATCAGAATTGGTGATATAGATCAGTTATATTAGATCCGACAGTTACAATCTCTAGGTTTAGGTTAAGGCGTTGCTGTAGAAATACTCAAGAAGACAAAACATCATTCATTCATGTCATACAATTGTCTGCTAAAGGTCCATAACATTGTTTAGTTCTTTGTCTGGGCCTCATTATAGTGCACTTTGATGTTAAGGGAGCATTAGTGTGAGTTTTGGCCAATGCTTCTTCTCAAAGTTGTATCATTCTTTGTCGATTTAGGAGTTCCCCAATGCTTGGCCCATTATCAGAAATAGATGTCTGTCCACTGTTTGATTTAACTTAAACACACTTAGTACCTGAGAGTAAGAAATATTATATTAGTTTGCCCCATGAAAGTGCTGCAGAGGCCTGGAGTATAAGCCAAATGGTGCTGAAGCCCTTGAGTGGCACAAAAAATTGACTGGATTGCATCCTTGCGAAAGTTGGGATGAATATTGACTGTCCACTTTGTGGTGGATTAAAAGGGTGGTTTCTAGGATCATCTGGTTCCTCAGTTGATTAAGTAATATGAAATTCAGTTTGTTATTAACATTTTATGGTTACTAAATTAGTTAGTTCAATAGAGGTGATAAAACAGGTTGCTTCATTCGGATATCATTCTGGCAATATGTGATTGTGTCTGACAACAGAGAGTGGTAATGCATCACATAGCTATTTCCTTTTTGTTGATAGAATGTAAAGTATTGATCTCGTACTAATAGAGTGGTAATGCATCACATTGCAAGATTCATTTCCCTTTGGGATGAGCTGGCTGCAGAAGTTTTGATTGTTAGAATTAACTGACAATTGAAGATTTGATTGTTTCATTTCTCTTGCATTACATGACTAGAAAGGTAGTTGATGTGCAAGAGATAAAGGAATACTCTTTTAGAACTTATTATCAAGATAAATGTTTCTTTGCTGTTTTTAAAGAGTTGGAAAGCAGGGGCAAAATATCGGCAAAGGAGAAAATTTACAGTTTCACTGTATGGTTATTCATGAGGGCAAGCATCATCTCATGAAGTCCTGCTGCATTGATGTCTGTCGGAGTAAGATGAGGAGAATCTTTGGGAAGCTGAGAAACATGAGATGTCAAGACACATATTAGAAGTCTCAGCTACTTTAAACTGTTGGTTTGAGAAACATTTTAACAACTTTGGCAAAATGGTTGGCAATTGTAATATGATGAAAATGCTTTTCTGTAACGATGCAAGCTTGAACATGTTGAAGTTTATTATTAGCAACACATAATTCTAACTGGAGATGTCAACAGGTTTGAGAGTTGGAGCATAGAATTTGGATACTTGGTGATGAATTAAGCCAAAAAGTGTTTTAGAATTTGATGCTAGTATTCATTGTGAAGAATCAAACATAATTTTGAGCACTAGAGCATAATAGTTTATAACACCTCAAAGGTGAATAAACAGTCACTTTCTAGAAAGCAATGATTAGGCATTTGGCTATGCAGAAACTATGGTGGTGGAGTTTTAACGTCTATGGAAGTTTTATATGTGAAAATGTTGTCTTGTTGAATTCTACAGAATGCTCTAATGGTTAAGTTGCTCTCTAAAGAAATCTTATGAAGTAAAATGGGCATGAGAGCCTTTGGGAAGGTGAGCTACAGTAAATGTAAAAAAAACCAGTCACTACATGATGCAAAACCTATGTATAGCTTCAATGCCATGTTATTATAAGTAGCCTCATAGCAGTCATGTTTTGTGGTCAATTCAGCATTTTGCATATACATCTTTCTGTAAATGTAATACAGTAGTGATTGCCAAACAAGTATGATAATACAAATTTTTTAAACTTATCCAAAAAAAAGCTAGCAAAGAACATACAAGATACGAAGGCTCTAGATAATGCTATCATATATGATATTGGTTGAGTTTGAAGCATAACTACTAGTCACCTTAACATGTTCCATATAGTTATTATGGTGGCAGAATTTGGTGTCTGGCCGACTCCTATTCAGGCCATACAATATATCCTTTTCTTGTCTTTTAGTATTTGATGTGGATTGCCAGTCAGTGGTATAGGTCCCTTGACATTTGATATCATTGCTTGTAAAGGTCCAGTGGAATTTTATAGCACTGCTAAAGTCTGTTCCTCTTGTTCTCACCAAAAGAGAAATAAATAGAGGCATCCATGAAAAGTTCTCTGAAGCCTATTTAAGAGTCACTTGGTTTGAACCAAAGGAAGGTCCTCATATCAAGACTCAAACATTCCTTCTTCTATCACCATTTTCTGAATGGACTCATTGTTAATCCAAGAAATGTTCAGATGCAAATACCATAGGACTTGAGAATTCCTTTAGGCTTGTTTCGGGTTTTCTCTCATTAACATTCTATGGAGATGAATTGCTGTCATCATTTGAGAGAACATTGCATTTGTAAACTACATAAATTGGAGCCAAAGTTAAGAGGAGTATTTCATCTTTTTATCTTTCTTATGATGAGATTTAAGGAGTTTCCATTGCTTGTTCAAACTTCAGGGATTCCCATTGCTTGCTGAAGCCATAATACTTTTTTGGAGCAGAGAGATCAGAGATTTCTTGCCCTCTTCATCTTTTAAACCACATCAATTTCCTATGGAGATGGATTACTGTCATCTTTTGAGAGAACAACACATTTTCAAACTACATAAATTGGACCCCAGAATCAGAGGAGCATTTCATAATTACATCCTACTTATGATGAGTTGGAAGGAGTTTCCATTGTTTGTTAAAACTTCAGGGACTTCAATTGTTTGCTGAAGATAGAAGACTTTCTTGGAGTATAAAGATAACAGCTTCCTTGCCCTGTTAACCTTTGAAACTCTACACCATAAACAGAAGCTTCTCAGAAATAGATTTAGTTGGATCAACAACTTGAGGCTCATTACATCATATCTCATTCCTTAGATGGTGCAGTCCACAAGTGGCTCTGTTAGCAGATCACTCCTATAAGATCAGTCTGGTGGCAAAACCACAGAAACATCAATCAGTTAGAAATGCAGTGGTCATTGTCAACTTTTTCTTTAGGAGGAAATTCTATTAACGTTGCCACTAGCAGACAGTTGACAGTTTTCATTGTTTCTCAGGCTTCCATTGCTCACTGATTGTTGATTTTGTTTTCCTCTGGCTTTTATATTATTCCTTTGTTTTGTAGTTTCTATTTTTATTTGAGATAAGTTAGTTAATAATTTCTATTTTTATTCCTGTGAGCATCACCTAGATGCAATGAGTGCTAAGTGGACCATTCATGCTTATGAGAGATGGGTTCATGTGAACCACTACTCATGAAATATTGGTCAATGAGTTTGACTCAAAACCACACAGTTGAATCCTGATAAAATATCATAATTATTTTATAGTGACTTTTGTATAGTCCCATAAATCATTTTCACTCATCCATTTATGTTAATAATAGTTTCATTTCATTTTTCTACATAGTAAGTAGTCTTGAATATATGTCTGATATTCATGGGTGTTATATAGCTGTTTTCAGTTGCTATTAATCTATTTACCATTTATGAGTGGCAAAAATGCCTGTTGAAACATTCGATATGTCTCGAAGACTCAATTTAATTTTTTTCAAAAAGGTATCACTACCATAATGGCGATCTAACTGATATTAATTTCTTCTTCTGAGTTTTTGCCTTCTCTCATTGAAATTTTATATCCTCTTAGTAAACCATCAAGCCTTTTCAGATAAAACATTTGCAGATTATTTTATTTCCTGAAGCAAGACATTACCTTGGTGGTTTGAGAATCTCAAATTTTCATTCTTGAGCTGTAGAGTTATTTACCTTAAACGCTAGCAATGTTCATAAGGAAAGATACAACCCTACTAATTGTCCACATATTTTGTAAGACAAACTAACCTAGATATTAGCTGTCATTGCTGGATGTATTTAGCTTATTGATACAGAACTGTACCCTCATGGGAAAAAGTGGAAATGTATTATACAATGGCTATCTATTTCCTGTTGTGTTCTATCATATTACAATCATGTAATTATAGACATGTTTTCATCTAATGATTGGATGCTTTATGTTTTAATGTTGATCATAATAGCCATGTTTGGAAAAATGAAGTAAACGCGATGTCGAGCAAAAGTGAATTACATTTGAACAAAAACAAATTGAGAAAAATAAGTACAAAAACAAAATAATTCTTTCAAAGAAAATATATCCTAAAGCATTTAGAAATCACGTCATATAGGATTTTCAATCTATGTTGATCCACTCTCTCCGAAAATTGCAGTTTCTATTGTCCAGACAAAATATATGAGAAAACATGAATTTTCAATTGGGGCATTTTTGTTATCATGATCTTGATGAATAATTTCGTCACTTTTTAATCAGGTGAAATTGGGGTCTCTGCTGTTTTCTTACATAGTGCATGGTCTCTTCTTCTAAACAGTAGTGTTTGAAATATACAGACATTCTGCTTAAGAATAGCTTGTCATACTCTTCTACACCTGTCATAACATTAAAAATAATGAAGACATGAAACTGGATTTTGATGCTGAAAAGCCTCTAATAATGTGCTGTTTCCTTTACAGGAAAGGCAGCAGGCACTACCAATTTCAAAGTCTCATGAGTCAGAGCCTGCAACTCCTCGTTCGGTGGGCAAGATAGGATTGAGGTAAGGGTTTACACTATTTCGCATTTGAAACTTCCAGTTTTCTCTTAAAAGGTTAAAAATAAACTTGGGACCACTCTACACATAACTAGTTTATTTTAAGAATCACAATGTAAAAAATTACATGATCTAGTCCCTATTTTTTGTGTATTCACTAACTTGATCTCAATATTTAGGCTGATTCACTTGCTGATATCATGTAATTCTTGTTCATGTGTTGATGGTTTGCAGTGGCCATTTGCTTGTAAACAACTTCCTGGTTTAACCATTGAACTCTGAATTTCTATGATCACCTGTATTGGTGAACATGTCTCTGAAGTTGTTTTTGTGTATGTAAAAGATTATGGACTGGGACCAGTATTGTCCCTCGTGAAATGGTGTTTAGTTAGTTATTATTATTTCTATGATTATAGAAAGCAAAGATGGGATATGTCTGTATTGCAGGATGGTCCCTTGCAATTATCACTCATGGCAACTTTCTGCCATGGAAGAGCTTCTCAAAAAAGACAGCTATATGGTAGATTATTTAGATTTCCACTAGTAGGAACTTTTATTTTAATTTTCTGGAAACACTGTCATTTCTTCTTTTAACATCCTAAATCTTGAAGTGGGGACTAGTAGAGAGACACAAAACAATGGAGATGAAGAAATGACTGTTTCAAGAAAATTAAAATCCGGAATAATACAGCTATGCACGTTAGATAAGATGAAGATGAACAGAGAAGTTACTATTATTGAGTAGTAGCATGGTTTCTTGTGTTGGGGTAGACTGAATAGTTAAAGATGACATGCTCAATGTTTACCAACTCTAATGAATATAGGTAACAATTTACAAATGTCATTTTTTTACTGAAAAAGCTCTTAGCATCTTCTTGGAATTGATGAGAGAAAAACCAAAGTTCAATGGTTAGTTCCCGTGTGCTCAATTGCATTGTAGCTGGAGCATAGAAAAAAATTAAAGTAGAAGGATAGTTTTGTGAAGAGAAGGCTGGTAGGAAATGTCAATATAAGCCTGGTATTACAGATTAAGTTCAGAATGAGAAGTATACTGATAGAAGACTGAAATCAATTATTATCATGGACCTGAGAAGTGTCTTACTATTCAAACTTGGGGCCAGCTTAATCAAATTGGAGGGAGGGTTTGCCTACTGGAGCTTTGTCATACATCTGTGTAAGATCAACCAATCTGGGATGGTACTGGAATTGCACAGAGAGGGCCTCAGAAATATCTTACCATTGTTTACAATTTTTGACATGAGTTTTTTAGCAATTATCAACTCTTCATTATTTTCACTTTTACTCCAACTTCTGTTATACCTTGCACAGTTTGCCTCTTTGACAGGAAATAAACCTCACTTAGCACCTATAGTAACATCACATATAGGAGATTAACAAATATGTTTCTGCTTGACCCCTTCAAATTGACATTTACAAAATTTTACATTACCAGTTCTGATGATTATCAGAATTGCTCCTTAGAGAGTACTTAATTAAGGCATGGGAGCAGTTTGACTAGTATTAGAGTCCCAAAGAAAGAAAACAAAGAAAAAGGGTTTGATCTACAACTATTTCACAACTTTCAAAAACCACTGTCAGAGCATTTCTTGACCATGTTACCATGTACTATGGTTTTCAGGGATATTGTGAATAACAAAGTTATAAACCCTGTTCTATTCACATCTTTCAAAAACCACTGCCAGAGCATTTCTTGACCACGTTACCATGTGCTAGGGTTTTCCAGGATTATTGTGAATAACAAGGCTATAAACTCCGTTCTATTCCTTGAAATAGTGTACTGCTCTATGATTTTGTTATTCATCGTGGTTAGGTTTGGCATAATGATATTTACATGTTGAAAATTTACAGTGAGGACATGTGGGACAGTTTAATCTTCAATCTGAAGGACATGCATGCAGAATGTTATGCATATCATGGTAAGCACTGTGCATAGTAAGAAAGTGTAGTCTTTTCTAGCTAAATTACTGGTTCCCTTAACTGATAAAAGAATATTAAATGAAGTTCAAATCTCTTGCTTAACCCCTTTATTTACCATAAGAGTTTGAGGTAGTGATAGAAATTGGTTAGACTGTCTTAACTGAATTCTAGATCAATGGCTAACAAGTGTGGAAGTATGATGAAAAGACAAGAATAACAGAAACAAGCTAGTTCTATTATTTTCTAGTTGGATGGTCCAACATAAGCTAATAACTAAAACAGCATACAAAAAAGAATAACATTAGCACACATAAAACATAAGCTATATTATCCTATCTGGGATTGCAAGAGTTAAATGAGACAAGCCAAAAGTGGGGAGGACAACATCCCTTTGTTTGAAGTCTTCTAGCAGTTCAGTGGCTGATGCGAGGGGGATGACCTCTAGGTTGGGGGATGACACTCTCCTCTGAGCACTTTGTGCTGCTTCCTGATGCTCTGTTGCTCGAACTTGTTGGCACCCTGTTCCACTCATAAGTCCTCTTTCTCACCAATCTCCTTATTAAATTTCAGCAGGACCATCAGCTCAGTGCTTGCAGCTTTTTGTGCATCCAATATTCTGCTTCAAGCTTAGTAGGGCAGCCTCTTTGCCTGTTTCCTGCTGGGATAGCCAGTTCATGGGGGACATCTCAGTAAGCAGTTTCTTAGTGAGGAGATGAGGCCTGGGTGCATTGATTACTATGTGGCTAATAAAACTAACTCTTTCAATTTGGAGATGCTTCACGTACTTAGGAATCCCTTCTATAATTTCCTTAGATGCATCCAAGTCTTTTTCTATGAAAGAGATTTTGTTCTTCTTCAAATCACAAAACCTTCGACAGATACAAGGGTTGGGTGTGGGATTCTGCTTAATTTGCAAACAGGTGGAGGAGGAAAACCTTCATCTCTTTGCAATGCACCCTTTTTGACAAATTAGCTCGACAGGTCTTTTGTAATAATGATTTTATTGATGAATTTTAAGCTTTGAAAATCATTTCCAGAGTTCAATCTGAGACAAGGTCTGGATGCAAAATATTTTCCTTTTAGACTGTCAGCCATTCTTGCATGAATGAGCCGTAGGTGGAAACCCACGAAGCAGAACAGAGCCTTTTAAACTCAGTTATATTAGCACAAATGAACCAAACACAGAAACCCATAAAGCAGAGCAGTGAGAAGTAGAAAGCTATGAGTAGGAGAATGAGTTGAGTGGGTGGGTTGTGGGAGTGTCTTCTCTTCACACATTCGACTGCAATCAAGGTTGGGGTGTATGGCCTATTATCAATTCAATGAAAACACTGCACATAATAAGGCAAGGGGATGTCAAAATATAAGATATGTTCGTTAGTCGTTCCAGGAGTTACGATATCCCTCTTCAAGCAACAATGGCTCTAAGCTGCCTTGTGTATGGAAAACACTTTTATTTGTGAGGTCTACCAGTTCCATCCCGTAGTTTGCTAGCTTGTCCGCCACTTTGTTCATTTCTTTGCAACAATGTTGTGAGGACATCTCAAATATGAAGACAAATTCCTGCCTTCACTTAGGTTATGATCAATCTTCCAGCTTGGCCTCAGGTACCCCATTGCATAGCTTCTATGATGTTCTAGGAATTGCCCTCATCTATGTGGGGAATATTAAGTGATTTGGTGAGCTTAAGGCCTTCCATGACACCTACTGCTGCTGCCATATTATTAGTTCCATGACCCAGGTTGATTGAGAAGGATACCATTAATGAAGCTTGATTGTTCCTGATTACTTCTATCAATGTTAAGCTTATGCAACCCTAAAGTTGGTAGTTTGCATTTGGCTTCCTATTCATTTTTCTAATTCTTACTATTATGAACCCCTTAATTCTGGGGGAGTTTTGTCATGTCTCTCTTTTTGGATTAAAATAATTAATAATATTATTTAAGTTGGGCTTGATAATTTCTAATTTTAGGGGCAACTTAATAATATTATTATAATTAAAATAAAAGGTTTTTTAAACACTGGTATTAAAATAAAAGTATTTTTAAATACTTAAAAAAATAAAATAAAAAGTATTTTTAAATACTAAGAGGGAAATTTAGGACCCAAGGGCCCAATTTGAAAAGGTATATTAAGGAGGTGTCTATCTTCATTTGATCATCATGAATTCATTTGGTTTCATTCATTTTGGAGTGTATGCTTATTTGCCATCCAAGGAGAAAAAATCTTTGGTTGATTTCTGAGGACTAGGAGGATGAAAAGTAAAACCCTCTTGGCTCTCTATTTCAAAGAGGTTAGGATGAAAATCTTTGCCTCTTGCATTGGCAATTCCATTTCAGGGATTGCATGGTGGACTAAATCTATCATCATTTTCCTGTCAAGCGATTTGATGTTTGCAAGAAAACTGATTTGACGTCTTGGAGCTGAATTGCATCATTATATTGGAGCGCCATTTGAGGTCTTTGATTCTGAATTGCATCATTATACTGGAGCACCAGATTGTAGAGCTGATTGCTATTACTTTCCAAGCAGAATTCACATCATTTTGGCTGCGATTTTGCACAAGTCTTTCACCCTATAAGTGTGCTGCTCTTGGGGAATTGTCCATCACCTTGTTGTAGAGTTGAGGGCAGAAAATACACTATTTTGAGGGCTGTGATTGCAGATAACAGAGGCACCAACAGCTGGTATCAAAGTCTATGCTGATTGCCTCATCCTAGAACATCTTAATTGCTGATTGCCAATTTCTCTGAAAATACAAAAAATTATAAAATCCAAAAATTCTGTATTTTCGACGTTATAGTGGTATTAAAGCAAGAGATCTTGCCAGCATGTTGTGGGAAATCTAATTTTGTGATGTAGATTTGATTTGATGCAAGACAGTGAAAGAGAAGTGAGTTATTAGCAAAGAGAAAGAAGAAAGGAAAGAGAAGAGGAAGCCATAGGAGATAGAAGAGAGGAAACAAATATGGAGAAAACGACTAGAGAGATCCAAAACACCATAGGAGTGTCAATGACAGAAATAGCTAGATCCTTGAAGGTATTGGGTGAACAAATGAATGCATCTAGGCCAGATCAAAATAATTCAGCAGAAGGGAGTAATTCAGCCAATGAGAGGGGCTCCATTAGACCACCCAACAAGATGTTTCGGGTCAAGTTCCTACAAAGAGAGGAAGAAGATCCATTTGAGGAAGAGCCACATTTGCAGCCTCACATTGTGGAATGTGTGGACAAATACCATGATGCATACAATGCCCTAAGTCAAGCCACACGTAATGATTTATCTTTCAGGGAGTTTTATGAGATGATGACAAAGAAGGAGCATAAAAGGAGAAGAAGACATAATTAGGATCAACAAGATCAACTATGAAAAGATATACAACAGTGATTGGGTAAGATCACCATACCAACCTATGATGGTTCAAACAAATGTTCAGCTAGGGCTTGGTTGCAAAAATTGGACACATACTTTTCATTGAACTCCATGTATGAGGAAGAGGCAATCAAGTTTGCTACTTAACATTTGTAGATTGTGGCTCACGAATGGTGGTACCATGGTATGATTACACAAGGCCATAACTCCATCACCACTTATGAGGAATTTAGCCAAAGGTTGGTAGAGAGATTTGACAGGAAAGATCCAAAGGTCCATTTTAGGGAGCTAGCACAATTGAGGCAAGAGGACATAGTGGAGCAGTATGTGATGGAATTTTAGAGGTTATTGGTGACGGTATCAGATGTGATGGAGAAGACTCATTGTGCTATTTATGGAAGGTCTAACTAAACTTCTCAAGGGTTTAGTGAAGGCCTTTGATCCACCATCATTATTAGACGCCATTTGGAGAGCCCTAACTTTGGAGAGTTTGATTCTTAAGAGCAAGGCACCACCTCTAGCGCCACAAAGGAAACCACTTCAGAAGGAAGTCCCTCCTCCGCAAAACATGCCAAAGATTATCAACAAAGAACAAGCCACAAAGAATGAACGTAGGAGGAAGAAATTGTGTTTTACTTGCAAGGAGCCATGGGGACCTAGTCATTCATGCCTTGGTTGTGGACAGGTACATTACATAGAGGTACTCCTGGATGAAGAGATAGAAAAAGTGGAGCCAAAACCATAGGTTGAAGAGAGGGAGATTCAGGAGGGCGCCCTTGCTTCACTTTTAGGCACACCTAAGTGTCATCCAATCAGAGTTTGTGGGGTTTGCATGGTCAAAGGATCATAGTGTTGATTGATAGTGGAGCCACCCATAACTTCATAGGTGAGGACTTGGTATCTAGGAGAGGATTAGACATAGAAGACTTCGAAGGATTCAATGTCATAATTGCAAATGGCTTCACCATTCCTTGCACTAAGAAGATACATCAGCTTGACATCACATTGAGAGAACATACGATGAGTGATAATTTCTATGTTGGATTGGGAGAGACCAACATGGTTTTGGGTGTGTAGTGGCTTTATTTCCTTGGGGAATTCACCCTAAAATATTAGACTTTGCTATTGAAATTCAAATCTGAAGGGGAAGAAATAGTGCTTAGCAACGTTGAGGATGGAGCTCCAAGAGTTGTCATGGCCACAAGGATGGATTATCAATTGATGATAACCGCAACTTCATCCATAGGTGAGATATGTTTATGTGGTGGTATTCGATCTATTTTGGATTAACATAGTATGGTGTTTGATGTTGTGCCTCCAAGATGGCCACCGAGTAGAGAAATTCATCAAGAGATAGAGAAAGGATATGTTGGAGACATCTTTCCCATTGAGGAAGTAATTGGCAATATTAAGGGATATCAAGGGGATGCTCATAAGCTTCGTGGAAGGGTTTCAAACTTAGATATGTTTGGAGAGAATGACAAAAGGGGCATAATGAAGAAGAGTAGTGATGGAAAATTGCAAATATGTTGCAAAGAAAACATGATAAAGTCCACTGTCATCATAAATCTCAGCTTGGGGGATGTTGCCGTCATCATTTCCAGCCACTGTACTCCACCATTTGCAGCCATACAGGTGTATTCAGTCATAGGATTGGGTAATTTTCAGTTTGTTGCTGCTGTTGGAGTATTTTCAGTCATTATATGGTTTTTTCTAGCTTCTGTGTTGCTGATTTTTGCAAGGGATTTTCAATATTAAAGTTGCACTATTTTTGCACTGCTGATTTTTAGGGTTATTGATTTTGTACTACTGTTATCAATCATATTCAGCCACCAGTTTCGAGATTTTTGGAAAATTTTCATGTATCATGCTATTTGTGAAGGGTTTCAGCCATTAGAGTTGCAAAAACAATTGTTCCAGCTACTATACTATTGTTTTGGATGCGATTTCGAATGAATTATGGATGTTGCAACTTCGCTCCAGCTTGTATGTAAGCTGATTGGTCTAAACTCATGAGTGATTCATCTTATAGTGCAGTGGTAAGACCTATTGGAACTCAAGGTAGTTATCATCATGCTCATTTTGAGAACAGAGTGATGTAGCAAAAATGTGGTGGCAAATTTATAGGACAGCCTTTGGTTTTGCAGGAGCTTGAATATATCCTCAAGCATGGAGAAGAAAGCGTCATCCGTCATCACGTCAAAGAGGAGCATGTTGTGGGTTGTTTGCTTTCATTGCTTAATCCAAGTCAAAGGTGGGGAAGTATAATCATGCATCTCATCATGGGATTCCTAGAGATTTGCATTTATGTTGTTGTGAGTCATGCACACTCCTTTGTTATTTTTCCTCTAGAGGTCAAATTGTTTGAGGCGATCGAAGTTCATGGATTGCATAAGAATGTGAGTGATGGTGGTAGTAGCTCCCGTAGTGATTTTTGATAAGGGTTGTTCCACTTGACAGAAACACGATCTAGATGCTATAGTATGATTTGTAGTGTTGGCACGATGGTATTTGAGCATCTGAGTTTGCTTGGCGTTTTTTGGCAAAAGTTGTTTTATTTGACGGGTATAGGATCTAGACTTTATGGACATTACAACATGATCTATCATCTAGGAAGGGTGGACTGTCATGTCCCTTTTTTCGGATTAAAATAATTAATAATATTATTTAAGTTGGGCTTGGTAATTTCTAATTTTAGGGGCAACTTAATAATATTATTATAATTAAAATAAAAGATGTTTTTAAGTTTTTAAACAGTAGTATTAAAATAAAAGTATTTTTAAATACTTAAAATAAAAAGTAAAACAAAATAAAAATTAAAAGTATTTTTAAATACTTGGAGGGAAATTTAGGACCCAAGAGCCCACTTTGAAAAGGTATATCAAGGAGGTGCCTATCTTCATTTGATCATGAATTCATTTGGTTTATTTCATTTTGGAGTTTATGCTCATTTGCCATCCAAGGATGAAAACCCTTGGCTGATTTCTGAAGACTAGAAGGATGAAAACCCTCTTGGCCCTCCATTTCAAAGAGTTTAGGACGAAAACCCTTGCCTCTTGCATTGGCAATTCCGTTTCAGGGATTGCATGGTGGACTAAGTTGAAGAATCTATCATCATTTTCAGGCCAAGCGATTTGGTGTTTCAAGCAAACTGATTTGAGTTCTTGAAGCTGAATTGCATCGTTATATTGGAGCACCATTTGAGGTCTTTGAAGCTGAATTGCATCATTATATTGGAGCACCATTTGAGGTCTTTGAAGCTGAATTGCATTATTATATTGGAGCGCTAGATGGTAGAACTGATTGCTGTTACTTTCCAGGCAGAATTCACATAATTTTGGCTGCGATTTTGCACAAGTCTTTCACCCTATAAGGGTGCTGCTCTTGGGGAACTGTCTGCCACCTTGTTGCAGAGTTGAGGCTAGAAAATACACCAATTTGAGGGCTGTGATTGCAGATAAAAGAGACGCCAATAGCTGGTATCAAAGTCTATGCTGATCACCCCATTCTAGAGCATCTTAATTGCTGATCACCACATCTTGGAGCATCCAAATCACTGTCCGCCAACCTAATATCACAGCAAGCACATCTAGGGAGAAGTCACATCATTTGTGGAGGTCTATTGACAAGTTTTGGACAGTCATTCACTGTGCCAAGTATTTTCAAATCATTTATCAGCGACCTATCTCGTGTGGCCAGCTAAGTTATCATCCATACAAAGGTGTAGAACTGATCATTCATTGCTGCATCAAATCATATATATCAGTGACTTACCTTCTTGTGGTCAGCAAAGTTCATTAGTATGTGAGTAGACTTGTAATTGTAATTCTGAAATTTAGCTTGTTTTGGACAGTATATTCAGATCGGAGTTCTCTTGAAAGACATGTAATCAAAGTGGTGAATTCAATATATATATATATATATATATATATATTTGGCTGTTCATGGAATCTCAGTTTTTACTGTTCATAACCAGCTTTATTGGTAGACTCAGTTTGCTGTTTGTTTGCATATTTTGGTTTCAATTACTCTGAAAATACAAAAAAAATTATAAAATCCAAAAATTCTGTATTTGGGACATTACAAGTTTAATCCTTGGCCAATTTGCAATCAGATTTCTGGTGTTTGATGAAATTTCCTCTTTCTTAGTCTGTCTGACACTTGCTAATTCTAAGATAGTTACTTTGACTTTTGCACATTTTTTTGATAGGATGATCCTCATTACAAAATAGTCTTTGGGTTCCCCCCTTTAGTAAATTCCAAATCACCTTGGAAGGGGTCCACTAGACTCAAGGGAGATAGTCTTTGCTTCCACCAGGCCAAAGTTTGAACATGGCTATCAAGAACTCGGGCTATGCCCAACCAAAACCAAGTTTATTGATCAAAAAACTCCAGACTTCCTGTCTGAAAGGACATACAGAAGTATGTGGTTGGCAGTGTCTGCTTCTTGCCTGTGCAAACAACACATAGAAGGGCCTACATTTGCATTAATATATGTTAAAAATCAGTACTTTCTCTTTCACTTCCAGCCAGGCAAACACACTAGCCTTTGCTAATCTAAATTGGAAACATTTACTGTCTGTTTGCCAGCTTTTGTTACTGTCACATAAATTGAGGTAAGTAGACTTCACTTTATAGTTGCTTTTGTGATTCTTTGTTTACTTTAGGCAATCCTCCCTTCCAAGATTCTGTCAGACCAGACCAGCTGTTTGTGGAGCTCTTGTTCTCCATTCATCAGAATGAAATCTGAGAAAAATTTCCAGCTTCTAGAGCCTCCACTTGGATTCTAGTTTTCTGCCTATACTTGCAAACTTCAATCTCAAAAGAGGGATTGCTAAATCTCTGAATGAAGCCAATCCATACTAGCTGATGAGAGGTCACTTTCCTTCCCAAGAGTCCTCCCAACAGGTCACCGATTTTCCATATTCGATCTCCCAACTTAGCATTTAAAGAATGGCTAATGCACATTGGCGCATAAAGTTTCAAATACTGTGATCTTAGAGGTACTGTAAAAAATGAGTTTGGGGCTGTCACTCAAGCACTTGGTTCTAAACATTTTGCTTGAGGATGGTCACGCTCCTTTAATATCCCCCAGAGTGCAGATCTTGGCCCCAAGAGCTGAGTTCAGGGATCACAGATTTCTCTGTTCATCTCTTCCATCTTCCTTGGGTTTGCAAACATTTTGCCAGTGTAAGAGAGGAATTTCTTGTCATCTGTTGTACCTTGCCACAGAAAGTTTATCTCAAAAGAGCATGCACTTGGTTCTAAACATTTTGCTCCAGGGTTGGTCATGCTTCTTTAACATCCTCCAGAAGCTGAGTTAAGGGATCACAGATTTCTTAGTCCAGCTCTTCCATTTTCCTTGGGTTAGCAAACATTTTTTGTAAGAGAGGAATTTCTTGTCATCTGTTGTACCTTGACACAGAAAGTTTCTCATGGCATTGATGCTGTAGTGAACATTTTTGTTAGTAGCATTTAGTACTGAGATTAGGTTTATGGGAAGTGCTTTGAAGACAGACTTGAGTAGTTGGATGCACCTTGCTAGGCTTAACAACTTACCATTCCATCTTGACAGCTTTGAGTGAAACCTTCTAATCAGCTCTTGCCACAGGGTGTACCATTTTGTTACAACAATCAGAGAATAGTGGATGCCTAAATAATTGCTAGGTAGCTGCCCTAATTCAAATCCCAAAAGTTCTGCTAGCCTTCTTTGCTCTTGAGGGTATTTACTTTCAGTTTTGGCTCCCATAAAGGATAGTGCTTTCCATGAAATGGTTGTGAGTTTGAACTGCTGTTAGTATTGTAATTTTGAGATCATTCAACAGATTTAGATTTTTTGCTGCTGTCAGTGCTCAGTAATAATGACAAATAGATAAGGTGAACAATATCCATTGGAAAATGCCTTGGAATGCTTTGAAGAAGCTTGCAGGTCTATCATTGATCAGTGTAGAAAAATCTTGGGGTTGGTGCACACCTAAGAATCCCAGCACTCCAATCAATTTTGAGACCAAAAATTTCCAGAACCTTTAGTTAGAAGCCCCATACTGAATGAAGCAGTTGATGAACCATACTCACCACATCACTGTGTAGCAAGAAATGTGATAGTCCATGCAATTTTCTTGTAAGGGCCGAAAATGGAAAACTTGTGAACAGCCATTTCGATGTGTTTTTTTTTAATATTTAAAATATTAATATATGTTGCACTAACTTTTATGTGTATAGATTCATGTATATTAAATTCAAGTTATGCTCTGTACAATTTCATGAATCTCTATAAGCTGAATGTATCATGAATGGTATATAAAAATTTAAACTAGTTTCATATCTATTAATTTCAAGTTATGCTACATACAATTTCATGAATCTTTATAAGCTGATATGTATTATTAATGGTGTATTAAAATTAATGTGACGTATTTGGAACACTGTGCGTGTGTTTCTTTTACATGAGTGCATGTGCATGTTTCTCATATGCAATCTTCTTGTTTCATTTGCCACTACATTGCCATTGCTGTTGCATTTCAGATTTCTGGTAACATAGCTTTGTCCAGAATTTGTTTAGCATCAATGAAGCTACCTTGTTTAGAAGAAATAATACAGAAGAGGAGAGTTTTGTAAGGTACTGGTCCCATGCAGGGGGATACTGCAATTTTATTTTCAGGTGCTGCTTAGAGAATCTTGGATATTCTCACCATGAAGTGATCCCATGGAATTTCTCTAGCAGGTGCAGCAATATTTTAATGTCCCACTGCTAGGCATCTCTGGAAAGCTCTCTCGTAAGGAGCTGCTGCTCTACAATTTCAGGAAAATATTCTATTTATACAGTTTTTCAATTTATCGGATGAATGGAACCAAGTTGAACAGAAAAATAGTATCAGTTGTTCCCTTTATGAGAGCTTGCTGTAATACCTTTGTAAATGGTGTTACAAAGAGAGACTGACTGACAGTCCCCAAAAGTTTGGGGTGTATTTGTCTACTCGATGAGGGCTAGAAAATTGCTGTTTACATCAGTTAGGATCTTTATAGATTATCTTGACTCATTGATTGAGAACACATTGTTTACTACTTTACTACTATCTCCCAAGAAGCTTGGAAATAAATCTGGGGAAGCCATCATGGCCTGGAGCTTTATCCTTGTTTAATAGGGAGGTGTTAGCCTCTTTAGCTGATATTGGTTCCTACAACACCTTATTTTGCTCGTCTGAAATGATCTGTGGAATGTGCCTGACACATTGTTGTTGGGCTTTCACATCTTGGAGTTCTTTTGAGGGTAGAATTCCTAATTTTAATTTCCTTGGAAGAGATTAACAACCTCTCTTCTCATGTCTTCTTATCAGTTAGCTGGAAACCTTTGGTGGAGAAGATATCCAAGGTTCTATTTACATGTTATATTTGAATTATGCAAGTTTTCCATGTGACCAATGTTTACTACTATCTCCCAAGAAGCTTAGAAATAAATCTGGGGTAAGCCATCATGGCCTGGAGCTTTATCCTTCTTCAAGAGGGATGCTTTAGCCTCTTTAGTTGATACTGTTTCTTACAACTCCTTATTTTTCTCGTCTGAAATGATCTGTGGAATGTGCCTGACACATTGTTGTTGGCCTTTCAAATCTTGGAGTCCTTCCGAAGGTAGAATTCCTAGGAAAAAATTAACCACCTCTCTTCCCATCTCTTCTTATCTGTTACCTGGGAACCTTTGTTGGAGAAGATATCCGAGGTTCTATTTACATGTCATATTTGTATTATGCAAGTTTTCCATGTGGCCAAAGACATCTCAAGTAATATTTTAAATGTTCTATATTATACTGCATTGTTATTTTTGTACTGATGTTTCAAAGAAATCTTGTTTTCAGTTGCATGATGAGTCCCACATAGTGAACACATAGACCGGGGCTGAAAATCATACTCAAAGCCTCATTTACATCATTTTTTTCATATGCAATTTCTCCATGTGGCCAAAGAAATCTTAAGTAATATATTTATATAATATTGCACTGTTATTTTCGTACTGATGTTTCAAAGATATCTTGTTTTGAATTGTGTGACGAGTTCTACATAGGGAACACATTATCTGGCGCTAAAAATCATATTCAAAGCCTCATATAGATCATTTTGAAAAAGGCTTCCAAGAAGATAGCATGTGGGTAGCATTAATAGATCAAACCTCATGGTCTTGAAACCATGTCTATCTTGTTAAAGGCTTATTTTAAATTCAAACAATTTCAAGATTACAGGAGTAGTTTGATAGATGAAGGATATTCTTCTACTGTATATAGTGTATCATTTTCTTTCTTGTTGTTTAATGTTGACCATGGATTCGTTTTCGTTGCCCAAATAAATTTGTAATGATGAAATCAACAAAATTTTGAAAGTTTGGAGCCTTTCTCAGCAGCTTGGTTGTGATGTAAATATCTACACAATGAAATTAATTCTATTCAACCTAATATTTATAGAACTTCTTATATTACTGCTTCTTCTAGGTTGTCTGAGGAAAACGAGAAATCTTTCTTTGATATAGCCATACTTCACTGTAGCTACAATTCAAATGTTTGCAATTATTACAGCCTCATTGTGAAATAGATCTAGTGTTGAATTACATAATACTAACCAGAATTTCCCATCTGGTGGCAGAGATCGCAATAATATGGAAGATCCAGATGGGATCCTAGCCAGTGTTGCCCTATGCATCGAACAGTTGCGAAAGGCTACATCAACAATGCAAGATAAGGAGAATTCTCTGAAGCAATTATTGGATTTGATTGACTCACGTGATAATGCTTTCAGTGCTGTTGGTGTCCATTCTCAAGCAGTCCCTGTATTAGTCTCTGTCCTCAGATCAGGATCTCTTGAAGTGAAAATTCAAGCAGCTATAGTTTTGGGATCTCTCTGTAGAGAAGAGGAATTACGAGTCAAAGTATTGCTTGGAGGATGCATCCCACCTTTGCTTGGTCTTCTCAAGTCTGGGTCAGCAGAAGCTCAAATTGCTGCAGCAAAAGCAATACATTCAGTCTCCCAAGGCGGCGCAAAGGATCATGTTGGATCAAAAATATTCTCAACTGAAGGTGTCGTTCCCATGCTGTGGGAACAGCTGCAACCAGGTGTTAGGATTGGTAAATCTGTGGATGGGCTTCTTACAGGGGCATTGAGAAATCTTTGTAACAGTACAGAGGGGTTCTGGCCGGCGACAATAGGTGCAGGGGGTGTGGATATCCTTGTTAAATTACTGACAAGTGGACATTCCACTGCTCAAGCAAATGCATGTTTTCTTTTAGCCAGTATGATGATAGCCAAACCGTCTGTTTGCCACAAGGTTTTGGATTCTGGAGCTACTACACAACTACTTAAACTTTTGACAGCTGGAAATGAAGTATCAGTTCGGGCAGAGGCTGCTGGTGCTCTCAAGGCTCTTTCTTCCCAGCTGAAAGAGGCAAGAGATGATATTGTAAAGGCTAAAGGGATTCCTAGTCTGATAAATGCAACAATAGCTCCTTCAAAGGAATTTATGCAAGGAGAATTTGCACAAGCATTGCAAGAAAATGCTATGTGTGCTCTGGCTAACATATCAGGAGGATTATCTTTAGTTATTAAAAGTCTTGGTGAAAGTCTTGAATCTTGCAAATCAGACTCCCAGATTGCGGACACAATAGGGGCATTAGCTTCAGCATTGATGGTCTATGATGATATTGCAGAAAACACAAGAGCAGCAGATCCAGTACTTATTGAACAAGTATTGATTAAGCAATTTAAGACTCACTTATCTTTTCTTGTGCAAGAGCGTACAATAGAAGCACTCGCTAGCTTGTATGGTAACAGCTACCTATGTAACAAACTACAAAATGCAGAAGCAAAGCGTTTGCTTGTGGGTTTAATCACAATGGCAGTAAATGAAGTTCAAGATGATCTTATAAGGTCTCTTCAGATCCTCTGTGACAGTGCAAGTAATCTGTGGCGTGCGTTTAAAGGCAGAGAGGGAGTTCAGCTCTTAATTTCGCTTCTTGGTGTTTCATCAGAACAGCAGCAGGAATGTTCTGTAGCATTGCTTTGTATGTTATCAAATGAAAATGATGAAAGCAAGTGGGCAATTACAGCTGCAGGTGGCATACCTCCTCTAGTTCAGATTTTGGAGACAGGATCTGCAAAAGCAAAAGAGGATTCTGCGACTGTTCTTGGGAACCTCTGTAGTCACAGTGAAGACATCCGTGCATGCGTTGAAAGTGCAGATGCTGTACCTGCATTGTTGTGGTTGTTGAAGAATGCAAGTCCAACAGGAAAGGAAATCGCTGCAAAGACATTGAACCATCTTATTCATAAATCAGATACCAGCACTATTAGCCAACTCACTGCCATGCTGACTGGTGACTTGCCGGAATCAAAAGTTCATGTCCTGGAGGCACTCAGGTGTCTACTCTCTGTTGCACCCCTTGGTGAAATTTTACTGCAAGGAAGTGCCGCAAATGATGCATTTGAAACGATGATTAAGATCCTTAGCTCTTCAAATGATGATACTCGAGCTAAATCAGCATCAGTTCTTGCTGCTCTCTTCAAGTGCAGGAAGGATTTACGTGAAAGCAATATTGCCATTGAAAGTATCAATCCAGTCATAGATCTGCTCCATTCACAATCTGAAGAGATCTGGATTGAAGCAGCACGTTGTCTTGCTTCTATTTTCTGTTCTATAAAACAGAACCTGGAAATTGCGGAGTTAGCTAGAGATGCACTTACACCATTAGTTGGTCTTGCGAATTCCTCTGCTATAGAGGTGGCAGAGCAAGGAACAACGGCTCTAGCTAATCTTCTTCTAGATGTTGAAATTGCAAAAGAAGTACAAGTTAAGGACATTGTTTCACCAATAACTAGGGTTTTGCTAGAGGGGACTATTGATGGGAAGACACATTCTGCTGCAGCAATTGCTCGTCTTCTTCAATCTCGGAATATTGATGATGGTCTCTGTGAATGTATTCATCATGCGGGAACTGTGCTTGCCTTAGTTTCTCTTCTGGCAGCTGCCAATTTAGAAGATGATGCTACATCTGAAGCATTGGATGCCCTTGCTTCACTAGCTAGGGTAAAAGGAGGGATTGAATATAGCCGACCACCATGGGCAGTCCTTGCTGAAGCTCCCCACAGTGTGGGTCCTCTTATTTCATGCTTAGCTGGGGGATCACATTCTTTACAGGAAAAAGCTATAGAAATTCTTTCAAAGCTTTGCCGAGATCAAGCTGTTGTCTTGGGAGACATGATCACTGGAACAACTGGATGCATTACTGCAATTGCGGAACGAGTCATAAACTCTGTTAATGTGGATGTCAAAGTTGGAGGAACTGCCCTTCTCATCTGTGCTGCAAAAGAGCATCGACAGAAATCAATGGAAGTGCTTAATGAAGCTAAATTGTGTGTTGATCTTATACAGTCTTTAGTTAAAATGCTTGGAGCTAGGCCATTAGATTTGAGTCTGGAGAATGACAGTCCTGAAATTGAAGTGGATAGAGACGGAAATACCATAAAAATAACCAAAGAAACACAGGGAAGGGATTCAAATACTGAACTTTCCACAGCTGCTATTTTAGGGAGCACAGTGGCTATATGGTTACTTTCTTTTATGGCATCACATGACAGCAACAGTAAGTTTGCTATAATGGATGCCGGTGCCATTGAAGTTCTCACAGAACGAATTTCACAATTTTCATCCCAAATGGTGCAGGTAATTATATTGTTTTTCAGTCAAAGCCATAAAAAGAGCTTTAAGAAACCAAAGAAAAGAAAGAGTCCACTATGTTTGAAACTTGGGTAAAATATAATCATATCTTGTGATTGTCTTTAAACTTGCATCTTAAGAGTATGAAAGATAACATGAAATTATATGCCAGCAAAAGAATTAGAACAATGTTTTGTTATCGAGTCTCTCAAGTACACAAACATGAAAATTTGCTTTGTTGATAATGATATCTGTTTTCCTTTTTCAATTGCTCTAATTCTGTTTTCATCTTTTAATTGTTACTTGTAAATAATATGTGGTTATTCCATTAATCTATATGAATTTCAACAACATGTTACAATTTATAACTTTATTCCGTTTTTAGCTTATTGTCAAATCACTATTTGATACCGTTGCTCTTACTCAAGATATGTCTAACAAGGACTGGACTGTTTGTTGAACAGATTGATACCGAAGAAGCTGGCAGCATAGGTTTGTGTGCTCTTCTATTGGCAATTCTATTTCAAGATAGGGATATTATTCGTGCTCCTGCAACAATGCGAGCAATACCTGCACTTGCAACTTTATTGAAATCTGAAGAGATTGCAAATAGATACTTTGCTGCACAAGCTCTAGCTAGTCTAGTCTGTAATGGAAGCAGAGGTACTTTGCTTGCAGTAGCAAATTCTGGTGCTGCTGGTGGCCTTATAACCTTACTTGGTTGTGCTGAAGCTGACATCTATAACCTTATAGCTCTGTCTGAGGAATTTTCTCTGTTACGGAATCCAGATCAAGTAGCTCTGGAGCGTTTGTTCAGAGTTGATGATATTAGGGTTGGTGCAACTTCTCGCAAAGCAATACCTGCCTTGGTTGAACTCCTGAAACCAATTCCAGATCGCCCAGGCGCTCCTTCTTTGGCCCTAGGGCTTTTGACTCAACTTGCGATAGATAATAATTCCAATAAGATTGTAATGGCAGAAGCTGGTGCTTTAGAGGCTTTAACAAAGTATCTCTCTCTTGGTCCTCAGGATGCTATAGAAGAAGCAACAGCAGATTTATTGAGGATTCTCTTTAGCAGTCCTGAGCTGCGGCGGCATGAATATGCTAATGCAGCTGTTAATCAGTTAGTTGCAGTATTACGCTTGGGTACTAGAGGATCAAGATACAGTGCTGCAAGAGCTTTGGAAAGCCTGTTTGAGGCAGACAACATTAAGAATGGAGAAGCAGCCAGGCAGGCGGTCCAGCCACTTGTTGAAATTCTTAGCACTGGGTCAGAAAATGAACAACGTGCTGCAATTGGTGCATTGATTGGGTTGCTATTTCACAATGAAAACCTTTCAAGAGCACTTGTAGTAGTTGACATTGAAACCAATGCAGTGGATGTGCTGTGTCGTATTCTCTCATCAAACTGCTCAATGGAACTGAAAGAGGATGCTGCAGAATTGTGCTGTGTTCTTTTTGGAAATACAAGAATTAGATCTACGTTAGCTGCTTCCAGATGTGTTGAACCTCTTGTGTCTCTTCTTGTGTCTGATTATATTTCAGCCCAGCATGCAGTAGTCCGTGCTCTTGATAAACTAATAGAAGATGAACAATTGGCAGAACGCATTGCTGCACATGGTGCTGTTGTTCCGCTTGTTGGGCTTCTGTTTGGTAGGCATTATCACCTTCATGAGGTGGTACTAAAAGCCTTGACAAGGTTGGGCAAAGATCGACCTAATTGCAAGCTTGATATAATCCAAGCTGGGGTGGTTGAAAACATACTAGAGATTCTCCCAGAGGCACCAGACTCCCTTTGTGCTGTGATGGCAGAACTACTTCGGATACTGACAAACAACAGCAGCATTGCAAAAGGTGCATCTGCTGCAAAAGTAGTTGAACCTCTTTTCTTTACTTTAACACGACCTGAGCTTGGTGCAGACGGCCAGCAGAGTGCAATGAAGGTTCTGGTGAATATCTTAGAGAATCCTCAGTGCCGTGCTACTTACAAGCTAACTCCTACTCAGGCGCTGGAACCCTTAATTCCTTTATTGGATTTACCATCCCCAGCAGTGCAGCAACTTGCAGCTGAACTGCTTTCTCATTTACTACTCGAGGAAGACTTGCAGAGGGACACGATAACTCAGCGGGCAATAGGCCCTCTAGTTCAGGTTCTGGGTTCTGGTATTGCCAGTTTGCAACAGACAGCAATCAGAGCTCTTTTAAGTGTTTCATTAATCTGGCCAAATGAAATTGCAGAAGTAGGTGGGGTTGTTGAGTTATCAAAGGTTATTCTGCAAGCTGATCCACCACTACCTCATGCCCTTTGGGAATCTGCAGCTTCTGTGTTGTCTACTATTTTACAATTCAGTTCCCAGTATTATTTGGAGGTACCTGTTGCTGTTTTAGTAAGAATGCTCCGCTCTAGTTCAGAAACCACTGTTGTAGGTGCACTGAATGCCCTTCTTGTCCTGGAGAGTGATGATGCATCCACTGCTGAAGCCATGGCAGAAAGTGGTGCCATAGAAGCTCTTTTAGAACTTCTTAGGTGTCATCAGTGTGAGGAGTCAGCAGCAAGACTGCTAGAAGCTTTATTGAACAATATAAAAATAAGAGACTCAAAAGCTGCCAAGTCAGCAATTTCTCCATTGTCTCAGTATTTGCTTGACCCTCAGACTCAGATTCAACAAGCAAGACTGTTAGCTGCTCTTGCGTTGGGGGATCTTTTTCAAAATGAGACACTGGCACGGACAACAGATGCAATGTCTGCCTGCCGTGCGCTGGTGAATTTGCTTGAGGATCAACCAACAGAAGAGATGAAGGTTGTGGCTGTTTGTGCCTTGCAAAACCTAGTTATGTACAGCCGTTCAAACAAGAGAGCAGTGGCAGAAGCTGGCGGAATTCAGGTTGTCATAGACCTTATTGGTTCCAGTGATTCTGATACAGCAATCCAGGCAGCTATTTTTGTAAAACTCCTATTCTCAAGTCATACAGTTCAGGAATATGCCTCTAGTGAAACTGTGCGAGCTTTATCTGGTTAGTTCCATTTCCTTCTATAATATTATTATTTTCTTCCATGTGCTTATGCAGTACTTGTCTGTGTTTTTAGTACATGACCTGCAGGAAAGTGTTGGAGACCATCAAAATAAAGTACATGCAAAATTCTGAAAATTTTTATTTGATATTTTGAATATATGACCGCTGAAATATGGATTTGTCCAACTGCTATACCAAACATTGCTAGAAAGATGATATTTAGAGCATTACAATAGGACATTCCTATAAAGTTGTAACAGTAACACTATAAGAAAGTTCGTGGACAGTTGACAGTGACGCACACCAATGAATTTACAGTTTTGTTTATACTTACAACAAGTTTTAATGCACAACAGACGTTGGTCTATTGCTGAGCAGAACTTCTGTATGTTAAAGACTTTCTAATGAGTTACTTTCTAGACTTCTAGATTTCACTTAGCATCTACCTTTTGTGAAAGTGTTGGATTCTGGAGAGTTTAACTATGGTCAGTCAACAACACACAAAAATAAACAACAATAACAAAGGCTAAAATCTGACTATCTGTAACAACTTCATGCCTGCCTATTTTTCAGTGGAGTATTTTTTGTATTTGTCTTTCAAATGGATCACTGTCTAGATTCCTGAACTTCACTTGCTGTCCACTTTGAGTGAATGCTACCAAACTCAGGAAAAACAAAGGCTAAACTTTGATGAATATTTGATAGTAGGCATTTTTGTCGCATCAATGTAGTTTTCTCTTGCTCAACATGTAGATAGAAAGAGCCTAATAGTGGATTCTTCAATCTTTTGTAGAAGCATTTGTCTTTTCAATTTTGTGTGAAAATATGTTGCTGCAGCCTTCTCGGTAGAAATGCACAATGTCAATCATTCCTGGGTGGCAATCTCTCCTTTGCTAAACATGCACTTGTTCAACCTCTAGATAGAAAGATTTTGTTCTATGATCCATTATTTCTCCTAATCTTTGATTTTCCAATCCCTTCTAGAAACATTTATATTTTGTGTGAACATATCTTGCTGTAGCCTTCTGTAGAGATGCATAATCTCAATTGTTCTTGAGTGGCAATCTCTCTTTTGCTAAATATGGAAGAAGAAAAAATTCCTTAATAGAAACTGCAATTTACGTTGTGATTTAACTGTGTTCTTGTAATGGTTTCTTCTTTCATTAGGCATTAATAAGGTAGCTTACCTCCTAGCTCAGTTTATGCCCAAGCTAGAAGAAGTGATTGGATGGAAAATTTTCATGGCCCTGGATACAAATATTAATGAGGTCAAATATAGGAAGATTCTTTATTCTTGCAGCAGTACAAGCTTTTAATAAATCCTCACTATTGCTTTGTTTGCTGGATGTAGTTGCCATAGAGAAGGACTTGTGGGCCACTGCAACTGTAAGTGAAGATTACTTGAAAGCATTAAATTCTTTGTTCAGCAACTTTCCAAGGCTCAGAGCAACAGAAGCAGCTACCCTTTGTATCCCCCATTTAGTTGCTTCCCTGAAATCTGGGCAAGAAGCAACGCAAGAAGCAGCTTTGGATTCACTTTTTCTACTAAGGCAAGCTTGGTCGGCATGTCCAGCTGAAGTTGGGAAAGCTCAAGCTGTTGCTGCAGCAGAAGCTATTCCGATCCTTCAGTTTTTAATTCAGCAAGGACCACCTCGTTTTCAAGAAAAGGCAGAGCTCCTCTTGCAATGCTTGCCAGGAACTCTAATGGTTACTATCAAGCGAGGTATCAACCTAAAGCAGTCTGTAGGGAACCCAAGCGCATATTGCAAACTAACACTTGGAAATGGTCCTCCAAGGCAGACTAAGGTGAATATCCTGCCAATTTTCATTTCTTCTATTTGTTTTTTATGGAATTTTTTTAGCTGGGAGCTACTTAATCATGTTGAAATAGAATCAAGTCATGAAATTGTATATGTCAATAAGATATCCTCTTGATGGGAAGCAACAACTTGTTAATATTTGTGTTTCTCAATTTTCCAATTGTAGTTCTGTTGCTAATCTACTTATAATAGACCATGATCTTGCATGATGGATAGTTATAGCAATTTTCCTTTATAAATATATAAGTGCTTCTATAATTTTCTTAAACCAAGCTCAGCCTTGTGCATCTAAGTCTTGGTACATTTAGCTATGCTTGTGCTAATTCGATGCTTTCAAGAATATGAGTAGTACAAAACATTTAACAGGTCTGTAGGTTACATGTTTATTTCTTTGCTGTCCGACAATGTGATACATATCTTTATATGCACTTATAATAATGTAAGCAAAGCTTGATTGAATCTCCCTAATAACACTGAAACCGGTCAGAACAGCTAACAAATTTATTGAATTAAGTACTTCAAAAGTTTGAAGTGTATTTAGACTACCTCTCCATTTGCTTAGCATTAACCCTAATTTGTCTGATACTATATCATCTTAGAAAAAATTATCTCCATAGTTTAGTAACATAAAGATTTTGTCTGAAGTTATTGCACTATTAATGTTGGACTTTGCCGAATACAGAACGTGATTCTGATAATATGCCATACAAGCTGGAGGGTCTCAACCAGCCTTTGTTGTCAAATAACATTTTATTTCACTAAAGAAGCTGTGCATGTCCTATGAGAATACATGGAATATTGATTCTACTGGTTCTCCACTAGCTTACTTCCCATGGCTTAGACTGTGTTTATTAGTTTACCTAATTTTCCCTTTTTACCAGTTCCTGGTGCATGACTTGCCATAGTACCATTCCTTGCTTAGGAATCATGTCCATATTCACACTACAATGAAATAAAGAATATGCATATTAGTTCTCATTTGAGGAACATGTGTTTTGCATCATGTATTCCCTAGTAACTAGCATTATTTGAACTTTCAGGATTTCATATTTCAACTAGGAAAATTTGTGTCGTGTTTTCTAGTCAGATATGCCATCCTCTCCCTATAGATGTATATCAGCATGGGCGTGGTATGCTTAGGACGTGGCCTGGATACACATCAACATTGAAAATGTGGCAGGTCTTTCATCTAACCTCCATGTTTCAGCATTTGAGCAAGTGTATCTATTCAGTATACAATATCCATTGGGGATGCAGCAGGGCTTTCACCTAACCTCCATCATGAAGCTAATGTTTCTTGTCAGAACTGAAATCTTCTCGCAATCATTTAGCTAAAGTGTGTGACCAAAAGTCTTAACCCTAGGCAAATGAAGTCCAAATCATGTGATGTCAGAATGCAAATAGTGCGCATTGAAAACGATTTCACCACTTTGAAAAACAATTAGCCAGGATAGATATGCACGACTTACATGACTGAGAGCTGCTTAATAATGACCCTGTAATATCACTTACAAAGAATTTCGAAAGCAGCTAGACATGGCACAATACTAAGTCAAAGCATTTAAATCACTAGCAAGATCAAGGCGAAACCTATCCCTAAATTCTTTGCAAGACACAGTGCAGACTCATCTGCAATATGGTAATTCACAATCTCAATTTCACCATGAATAATCTGTTCATGTGGCTCTAGAAAGTGCAGAATTGGTTGGTCCATAAAGTTTAAGGATATCATTTGTGGTAGAGACTAAAAACAGCACACAATTAGTACATGCCCAAAGTGTTCTACTCACAAGAAATTGAGTTCTTAGAGGAACTGGTGATGAAATTAGAACAAAGAAGGCTCTCACTGCAATCAAAGATGGTATGCCTAAATCATTTAAAAATTTGTGAACAAGACCAATTGGGACCTATCAAATTTGCCCTTCTTAAATACTGAATACAGAAACACACCAGCTCTTTGAAGGCCTAGGGTTTCCCCTAGGAGGTAGTAGGTACACTTTCCAAACTTTCAACATTGTGTTAGTTTTTCATGTATGCAAAAAAGATGAAGTGTAATCATTCACAAATGTTTTAATCCTTACATTTGTAATCTGAGTCGGATGTGATGGTAACACATTTTGTCATGAATAGTATTTGTTTTTTGAACCTCCTTAAATATTGAATACGGGAAAGCCAGGGGTTTCCCCTAAGAGATACACTTTCCAAACCTCAATATTTATTGAATTTTTCCTTGTATGTGAAAAGATGAATGCCCACAACTGTTTTAATCCTTTTGTTTGGAATCCCAGTCAGATGTGATGGTGACAAATTTGCTTATCAAGAAAAACATTCATTTTCTTGGTTTCTTTAGGAATTGAAACTTCTATTTTTAATTTAATTGATCAACAGAAATTCATTGCTAGAATCGTTTTATGTCAAAATTTAGCCCTACTCCCAGGTAGGTTCAAAGTATTTACTGAAAGAATTCTTGTGCCTAAGATTGCAAGTTCAAGGATCTTGATCACAGGGAATCTGATTACGAAGCTTGTACTTAGCTTAGCACTTGAAATGTGTTTGCAAAATGTGAACTTCTTTCCAAGTCAAGCCCTTTCAGGCAGTCATCCTTTGTCGGGATGATCCAGTCTCTGAAAATTTGCAAAGAGAAAGCTTTGTTGTGTTTGCATTGGGGGTAGAGAGGGCAAGCAAGAGGAGGCCATATGTCCATGGAATGTTTTCGTAGGAATGCTGTGGCATTTCATTTTGGCAAAAGTTTTAGTACATAAACAATTGAGAGAGTGAACTTTGAGATTTACCACCTTTGTAACAACCATGAATGTTTGTGCACGTTCTTTACATCATGAGTCTTTATGCTCAATTATTGATAGATTAATATCCCAGTTATTGACCTGGTCGCATAGCAAAAGACATTGACAGTCTCTATGAAAAAGAATTTGGATGGTGTCCCACTTTCATAATTGTTTCCAACCCTTTGTTTCTAAAGAATTTAGGTAATCTAGTCTGCAATTCATCTTTGCAAGAACAGAATCATGGATAGTTTGTTGACAAAGCTTCATTCTTGTGCAGATGTAAAAGACCAGATTCTTTCTTGAATGTTTTATTCTTCAATGCTTGCACAAGATCTGCTTTCTCTACAGGCTTTTTTGCTTTTTCATAGCCTGTATGTCAGATAGGAGATACTTGTAGATGCTTGGTGCTTTGGCAACCATTATGGACCTGTAGGTCTCTCTTAGTGGTCCGTCTGTTTGATAAATTTATAACATTGTATCCATAACATTGCATATAATGTCTAATGGTATTTCAAATTGGAGTCTATCATTTTTGACAAGTTTTAATTGCTTTCTGTGTAATATTTATTGCAACAATTGAGGGCCTTATTTCTCATATCACAAATATTTTTAGATTCATAAGAATTTAGTCATCCCCAGCTCACAATGACACTTGGTATGAGAGAATGATAGAGATACCTCGATTTTTTTGGTTGAAGGCAGACCAAGTTGCACCAAAAGTTGTTTTTGATGCAAAACCCAAAGTCTTCCTTTCTCTACAACCTATTTTTGGGACTTTATTTCCTGCCTCTCTGTCAAGGATATTCTTTTCTATAGAAGATTATAATTTTACATGTTCTCGTCTTTTATTATCAGTCTTTGTTCATTGCTTATGCTTTTTCCAAAATTAATTTACCTTACATGAAGCAAAATGACATGCTAAAGCTATTTAAATTTTATGCAATTGAATTTTGGGAACTCCTCTATATTCTTTTTACAAAATCATGAAATAAGTGGCAACACCACATATCATCTCTTTTGTTCCTGGATAGATGCAACCAATGAGATCCTCTTGCATGCATGCTTGGATTTTTGTTTTTGAGTATTTACTAATTTGTTTAATTTTTTTCCATACACATATTCTACTGTACAGCCTTCTGTACAAATCATGAATCTATTGTTGTTAGTACCTCATAGGCCATTGTGTTTGTGAGAGGCAGCTTTTAGCAAAAGATGTAACAATAATTGCAGACATGGGGATTAATGAGAGGCCTAACTTGTTCATGTATCTGTCTTAGGTTGTTTCAACTGGTTCATCTCCTGAATGGGATGAAGGTTTTGCTTGGGCCTTTGATAGTCCACCAAAAGGTCAAAAGCTTCACATATCTTGCAAGAACAAAAGTTCCTTTGGAAAGGTATGGATACCGTATAACCATTAATGTTTATACACATTTTCATTTGTATTAAAAATCATGTTTGTCTTTGTTGTCTTCAGTGCTTATAGATTATCTAGGATATGCACTCTAGTTGGCTAGAATTTGTTCTATATGAATAGTTTCTGTTCTTTACTATCTTGTTCAACTAGAATTATGAAAGAGGTTGCTTACCACATCAGTTGATCATCTTTGGTATCGTGTCAGGGCTCATTTGGGAAGGTCAGTATTCAGATTGACCGTGTTGTCATGTTAGGAGCAATTGCTGGCGAGTATACCCTTCTACCAGATAAGAATAAGTCTGGTTCACGAAGTCTAGAAATTGAATTCCACTGGTCAAACAAGTAATCTTGGGACAAGCATGTGCATTCTTGTTTATAGTTGTAATTGTATCCTCAAAGCACTATTCTAATGGCAGAGTGGTTTCTTGTACCTTAGTTTCTCTGCCTTTAAGGTAGTTGCTTCACTTGCCACATTTTCTGTGAAGCTAGCTTGCTCTAAGTTGATGCAGTGAAATGAATGTGTTATCTTCTCAGTTAATAGATTATGGGTTTCAGCTTATTCTTTGAATTTTTAATTCGGCAAGCATGTGTTATAGAAGGATGACCTTTAGAGAGTTGCACAAAATGGCCCAGTTCTTGTATCTTAAGGAATCATTTCTTGTTGGGCCTGAGATTAGTTTCTTTGCCAGGGATATGTTCTCTGGTTATTTCTTTAACTGAGAATTGATGTGACCTGTTGTCCATGTGAATTTCAAGAATTCAGTTTGGTTCCTGTGTAGAGATTGTTGGATATATTTCTTCGAGTGTATCAAATAAGTTTCATTTTGAATGATTAAAATAAAAGAAAAAGGAAAACAGTATGTTGGTGCATTAACAATGTACTTGAACTTGATGGAGCATTACAATTTTAATATAGATCTAGAATCCTAACAACAAAGAGAGTTCATCAGATGGTTGCCGCTGCAATACCTTGGTAGCACCAAATCTGTTTCTGAGGGTTAAATAGTAGCTGTTAGTGAGTGAGCAATGGTTTTGATTGCTTCCAATTGAGATTTTGGCAGATAAAATTGATTGCTCTCATACCTCTTCCTGGACTGTTCATGCTGTGTAAGGATTTCATCTATATTGGATAGCACTTCCTGAATCTCTGCAGGGTGATCTTTTCCTTGATTTTATGTAATCTCTGCATGTTCACAAATTCAAAAATTCCGTTTGGTTTTTGCTTCCAAGGGTTGCTTTACTGTGAAACACTCCCATAGAATCTACCACTCCAAAGTTCTTTCTTTTATTCTAGTCATAAGCTGAGAGTAGTAATGCACTTCTGCTGTCCCTAACAAATAAAATTGGATTGATCTAGAAGGAGAACTATTGTTTACACACTTCTAACTTGGGGGTTAATTTGTGTGCTTGTCTAGTATCACAGAGTAGAAAGATTGAACTCCTTTTGTTCTCTCCATCAAGGTAGAATTTTATTTTGCTTTATATTAACTTGTATGATTTATTGCATCTCTACTCAAAATTTACTTCTATACCACTGTGAAAAAGGCATCTTAGCCATGCGATACATTAACTCCAAATTTTCGTACATACATAATCCCCATAACAAAAGTTTATGAAAGTCATTACTCAAATATCTGGGGTGCAAGCTGCACCACACCATGTAGATTTGGTCATACTTGATATGATCTTATTCGCATTACTGATGTGGGCATTTAGCATGCCAGTTCTGACTTTGTCGAATATTTATCACATGTAATGTTATTATATTCGCTTGATGTTCTGCTGTTTTATTTTTCCTGTAAAATCTTGCAGGTCAGTAACAGAAATCTAAGAGCCTCTTCAAATTATTTTATTAAATTTTGAAGTGTAATTAATTTTCATTGTCAAAGAATACATAAAGTTTCTCTTTTCACTGAATTTTATCATTGAATGATACTAAGTTCCAAATTTCAATTGCTATATTCAACGAGCTATGTTAATAATTTTTAATAAGAAAGTAAGTGATGTTTGCAGTCAAACTGTAACCTTTTGATCTATACTAGTTGTATTGAATATGATTTTGTATTATTGTATATATCAGCAGTTGCAATGTAGTAAACAATTTTTACTTAGTACGGTTGGTACCTTGATGGTAGTAGTCCAACCACGCCTCTTTGTTCACCAGCTTACATGTAAAATAATGAAGATCAAGGAAAGGAGCTCTCATGTTTTTCATATTCTCCCTCTACCATAGCCAGTTGATGTTCGCTACTGATATCATGTATGCTACCGATTTCATTTGCAATCTTTGGTATTTTCATTCTTGTGTAACTACTTTACTGTTACACTTTATTGATATGACAATGTCACAAGTGAGATCAACTAGGCTAAAAAATCTCACAAGAATTATGTAGTCATGGTAACATCTTTCAAATTGTGGTTATTGTATGTGTATTTAGAATGTATAGAGACATGAACTGCAGATCAGAGAAGATTGCATTGGTTTGAATGTGAGACTGAATCTCCAATTCATGCTTTAGAGTCTGAATTGCATCTTGCAATGTGCAAAATGCAAGTCCAACTCCAAACCCCAATAGGCCTGTGATTCGGGTTTAGAAGTTTGATTTGCATATTGCAACTTTCCAAAGGCATGTCCAACTTCTAACCCTAATAGACTTGCAATTTGGGATTCAGAGTCCAATTTGCATATTGCAACTTGTGAAATATAAGTCCGACTCTGAACCCCGACAGACTTGCAATTCGGGCTTCAGAGTCTGATTTGCATCTTGTAATTTGCAAAATGCAAGTCCAATTCTAGAAACCAATAGACTTGCAATTGGGGCTTCAGAGTCCGATTTGCATATTGCAACTTGCAAAATGCAAGTCCAATTCCAAACCCCGACAAACTTGCAATTTGAACTTCGAGGTCCAAATTGCAGATTACAACTTTGCAAAATTACAAGTCCAAGACAACAAACTCACTTTCCATAAACAACAAGGCATGGTTTTCTTTGTTGTGTGTTGTACAAAAATGACTTGGGCCAAACATTTGAGCACATATAGGCTCTTTATTGGCTGAATGAAAAATTCCCAAAGGCCTAAAAAACTAAATAAACTCAATGTCCAATTTCCCATATACTTGCATGGGTCTACACATGCTAAGGGAAAGACAAGGCATGCAAAGGAAACATCTACTCAAGATGGTAAAAGTTTCAACATTGGATAGCAACATAAATTTATATAATCAATAAGTAAATCAACTAAACTAACCATATGTTTAATTCCACAAGGCATATACATCATGCTTGTACTGTGGCTAAACATGAGGAAAAATTAACAAAATGCATTGCATGTTTGACACCAACGTTGAGATGTGCCAAAAGTAAGGATAGAGTTCGCACCATATATGTGGATGGATTCAATCCCAACTATCATTAATCATATTTATAAGTTTACATATTAAGACTCAAATGTTATGAATTATACATTTTCAATAAGACTGCAAAATGATAATTTACAATGTCCACAAGGTCATGAAACCCTTGTACACCCTCCAAGTTGCTCCAAAAGATCCATGAGCCACACCACCCAACCATGTGGAACCCTTAGGCCCACCTGTTTAAACTAGGAGATAACCGGTTGGGTAGTCCAACAACACTCATGCCAAACAAATGGTTGAACAACACAAGCAAACCACAACTCATATATAGAGTTTCCAAGCAAAGCATAAATAAGGGATATGCACTCACCAATTGATGCATACACATGCCAATCACATCAAAACATGGAATGCCAAGTAAGCACACATGAGGGTTCTACCAACATTGTTATTGCATACACATGGGATATCAAACATGTCATACAAGAACACATCCACATATAAGATTGGGAAGAACACACCAATCAAGCATATACTATGGGATCACAAACACCTATTGGATATACAATTCAACATACAAAGGAGGAGGAAGGGGTTATCTTAGGATCTAGTGATGGAGTGTCATCACGGATATAATGGATCACATGGAGCTTGAGGAGTATGCCTCCATACCATGGGGATCATCAACGATAATGATAAACTAGCCCAATGTCTTTCATGGTACTTCCACGTATCCTCTTGTGTAATATGAAAGAGTCTCATAGATAACTCTTGTTAATGTTTTAATTGTGTAATTATCTTAACTTCTCATTGTCATATCATAGCTTACTATGCAAGTAGATGGGTCATAATAGTCGACTCCATCTTAGTCTAGAGCCCTCACAACCTATGGCTACACGGTCAAGTACACACAAAAATATATGGCATGAAAATCAAGGTTCAAACATGGAAAACATAGTCCCAAAAGATTCCCCATCCTATATCTATGATAGAGTTTTATTCTCGCAAAATAGAATGCACAAACGAATGTGGAATTTAAATTTTTGGTTTTCAAGACACTTGAGCACTTTCCAAAAATTCCAAATTCCAATGCCAAAATTTTTAAAAATTTAAACACCAAATTTTTCTTTCTTTAAGAATACCCTTTTGAAGCTAAGGGCCTCAAACACATTTTTTGAATCACATAATGGCTTTATGAAAATTTCACCATAGTTTTGGTGCAAAATGGAAAATCTCAAAAACAATCAAATTGAGATTCTAAGAATCCACCGATACAATCTTTCTTACAAAAATAAATGCCATATGCATCTATTTAAGGTGAGCATGGAAAAAGCATGAAGAAATCTCAATTGAAATGCATAAATGTGAAACCCTTACCTTCAATCCAAGGTACAACAAAAATGGAGAGACGGTTTTGTTGAAGATGAACCAATTCCAAGCCAAGCAACCAATTCAAATCCAATCAACAATCCAAATCCAAGCAATGCCACACAAATCCAAGCCCAATCCCAAAGATAAGCACTCAAGGAAAAATGGAGCGCAAAAGCAAGCAAAGTGGTAAAAGATAGAATCCATAAAAAAATGACTCTTTTCTTCCCCATATTAGCCAATTTCACTTTTACAAAAAGTTCTCTAGTTTTATTTCACATAGCAACCACTAAATTCAAGACATTTTAAAATAAAGGACTTTTATATTTCTTTTTCACTTCAATCCCTATTTCCCTTTTTAATTTAATCTTTCAATTATAAAGTGAACTTTATGCAATATTTCTTTTTAATAAAAATGATCAAATAAACATTAGCAATTTCTCAATACATTTTCCTAATAATTGACATTTTGCCTAATTTAATAAATTCAATGAATAAAAATATAGGAAAACACGTCAAATATATTTGCACAACGATAAATCAACTTTTTCATTAAATCACATATATATAACTCGATAATGGGGTGGGAGTTCTGAGGAATGATTATTATTTAAGTTGGTATATATATAACTCAATAATGGGGCAAAAGTTCTGAGGAATGATTATTATTTAAGTTGGTAAGGGCATCGAAAGGATAGGCATTCACTCATTATTATAATCAAATATTTATTTCACATGAAGGCGGTGTGTGAGGTTGAATGTATTTTGGTGGTATAATGTTTATGGCGGGTATGCGGGTTCATTTTGCTTTTGTGGACAGATGGCTTCTAGAGGTGGTGAGTGTGGTCGAAGAGTGTAAGGACCTATTTGTAGAAAGGATATAGACAGAGAGGAGGGGAAGGAGAAGAAGTCGAGGAAGAGGCAAGTCTTTGGTGAAGAGATGGTGGTGGATTTTATGGTCTTTATTGAGCGGTGCATTACAATCCCTAATCTTCGACAGTCGTTGGTACGAGTATGGGAACTTGCAAAGGACATGGATGGTTCTCCATCTGTGGGAATATGGGAGGCCATGTCCAATTTATTGTTGGGCCCTAGGCATTTGGAGGGAGAAGATATGTGTTAGACCCAACTCAAACCTTGAGCACAATGTCAATGTTGTCTTTGGCGGTTGGTTCGTACTTGATCCATGATGACATTGAAGAGGCTATCCATCAACCTAAGGTGTTCTTCAACTGTATCCTTGAGCATATGCATGTGGTGAAGTGGAGGCATGAGTGTCTTCAAAAGGAAGTAGAGGAGATTACAAAATGCTTAAAGGTGGTTCTCTTGGCAGACATGGTGGCAAATTTTTTAGATTGTTACGCTTCTGATGGTTTTGAGGAGGCTATGGATGTCTTGACTATTGGTAATGCATGTTGTCTTTGTGTTTTAAAATCTTCTTGTTGTAATTGTAGTCATAAGGGTTTGGGTAGGTCGACAAGGCTTGCATAATTTGCCCTTGTTGGCAAGAAATGGTAGGACACAGTCTGAAGATCTAAGCTTGAGTTAAGTCTCTAAAGTCAGTTTATACACCATATGTGCTAGTGATAGAATAACAGATGACAACAATAAGAAACAACATCATGTGGTAAGATCTAATTACGTCCAAGAAGTAAAACACATCAATAGGCACACAATCCTTTAGGTATAAACCTTATATATCCTTATATATTCATATTCAACATCATATAGAAAAGGTAGGTCTAAGTCTCTGCTCTGTATATTATCCTTTCTTACATCCACTTTCTATGTCTTACATATTACATATTTTTTTACAGTATGATGTGATAGGGACATGTCCCTTACAAAACATCTCTAATACTATCTTCTATGTCAGCCTTGCCCTCTGCACTCCACTTGTGGTGACTTGTGGTAGGTTCTTCTTGTTGCCCTGTATCTTGCCAACATCATCCTCCCCTTTTTGAAAATATGTCTTGTCCTCAAGACATGTGGTACTAGTTTCCTAAGAGGATGTTCTTGTAGATCAACTTTAGTTGGGCTAAAGTGGTGCCCCATTGCTTCTTGGCATGTTGCAATCATTGTATATGGCCCTAGATCTGGATGTGGGTTGTCTCTACTTTCGTGAGACTAGAAGGGATCTATATCTTTTGATGACCTTTGCTTCTCATAATAGCCATGCCAAGTGTTCTAACCTTAAGCTGATCACCTCTCTTAGTTGTTTGATCTACATCTTGATATGTTCTCTCTGATCCTATAGTTGTTGCAATTGTGTGTGTATGCTCTCAATTTGTGCCCTAACTGAGCCATCCATATCCTTAAGTGGGTCGTATGTTCCTATTGTCTGTACCACTTGTGCTTCTAGGTGTTCTATTTGATCCTTGATTGCATTTATTGTTGTGGGCCACTATAAGCAAAATTGATACAACACATTGCCTTTAGTTATTGCTTGTTACAAGTTCTTTATTTGTGTTTCTAATTGAGTATGTGTTGCCGCACATTTTTTATAGCATCAACCATTCTATTTTTGGTTATTTCCTCTTTGACCTACTAGTTGATTTTTGTCTCCTGATATTCCATCTCATCTTGCAAGCTATTCACTAGTCGTTTGAGATGATGTGGCAATGGTAGTGTTGTATCCCTGTATGCATTATATAGCTGATTTTGAATGGCTATTATAGCCTCTTGTAATTGTTCTGTGTTGTCCACATGTTGCAAAATTTCTTCCCTTGTGGTAGCATGGAATATATCCCCTAGATGGAGTTTTCGAGTTGGTGAAATCCCCAACAAATTAACTTGGGATCCTAACAGTGGGAGTTGTAGCAGTTGAGGCGTCACCATTGGTTGTATTTGATTTTGCTACACTAGAAAATCTTTGATGGATTGAATTGGAGAGGCAAAGGAAGATGTCCCAAGTGTTTCTATCTATTGTTCTGGCTGTGGCCCTTCTTCCTGTTCACTTTCTTGTGTGTTGTGTTAGGGGGATTCTATTTCTTGTTCTTGTTCATTTCTCTCTTCTTCCCTCATTGTATCATAGGCTTTCTTTGTGATTTCCTCTGTATCATTTTTTGGTGCCTCTCTTTCTTCATCTGTAATGCTCATCAAGGTATCAACCCTTTGTTTTGTTTTGAGTTTCCTGGCTTGTAGCTGTGCCAGCTTCTTCTTTTTTTCCTGTGGAGATAGTTGGATCTACTTTCTCTATTGTTTGTTGTCTTATTTCCTCCTATAGTTCTAGTGCCTTCTCCCTTTTTTCTCTGATCACTATGGATACTTCCTCTGAGAACCCTTCCATAATTTGTTCTAATGGTTGATTTCACATGTGAATATATCTTATTAATACCTTGATTATTCTTCCTTGATTCTCTGCGCATACTTGGTTGTACAAAGACAGAGCCTGTGGTAACATGCCATGGTGGACAATGGCATTGACCATGGTATCCACATCTATTAGTGGTTCTTCTTGCTCAACTTGTTCTGCTTCCTCTATTGCCTCTACTGTCTCTTTTGTTGTTTGGAGGTTTTTGTTTTCTTCTTTTGTAGGGGTTTTTTCACTTCTTCCCTCTCTTCCTAAATTTCTTCTTCCCCTGATGCTTAAATAGTTCTTCTTTTCACTCCTTTCTTTGTTCTTGGTGTTTTCTTTTTATTTTCTACACTCATTTGTACAAGGATTTGTGATACTTCTTGCACATCCGGTTCTTTCCCATTTTGTTGTGGAGTGGATATAGTATGTGCTGATGACGCAGGTTATGCCATAGCTTATGTACTAGAAGTGGTGAATTGTCTCCTTCCTGATCTCCTAGGTTGTGAAGTTACTGTAGTACTAGCTTACAGTACTGATGCACTAGGTTGTGGTGCTAAGGAACTTGGTTGCGGAGATTCTTTAGGTGGTATGCCCCATTGTGCATGCAATTTCTCATTTTTTCAACCTTTTCCTCAACATCCTTTTTGCATTGCTTCTCCATGAACTCCTTGTAGGTTCCTATCATGCCAAGCTTTCTGCCGCTTTCATTCTAAATTTTGATTATATAATGCAATGAGTCGATTCTCGTCTAGTTTCTCCAAATTCTCAACTGTTCAAGTTAGGGACTCTTCCTCACTTAACTGCAAGGTACACATGGTGTAAAAGTTAGGGATTATGAAATTCATAGGTACTATTACATCCATCCCATATACCAATTCGAATGGTGTAAACTTAGTGGATTTCTTGTATGAAGTGCGGTAGGCCCATAGTACCATAGGTACTTTTATATCTCAATCTTCCTTATTTCCATCACACATCTTGGTTAGAGCTATCCCAATTATCTTCTTTAAGGCCTCACTAGCTCCATTTGCTTGTAGGTGACATGATGAGCTTCTATTATGGGTGATCATAAAATTTTGTAATAGTTTTGCAATCATCTTATTTACAAAGTGCTTGCCCTAGTCACTGGTTATGCTCAATGAGCATCCAAATCTAGTGATTATATTTTCATATAGGAATCTGGCGGCAATTTTTGCGGTGCAATCTTTGGTGGGTTCTACCTCCGCCCACTTAGTCAGATACTCTACCCCTATGATTATGAATTTGGCTTTAGAGTGCTTTGCGGGGGGGTTTATTGGGCCTATGAAGTCTATTCGCCCATTTTTCAAATGGTATTTGTGCTAGTACTAGTTTTAGTGGTATTTCATTTTTTGTGGTAGGTTTCCCTAATCTTTGACATATATCATAGTTTGACATATTATTTTGCATCCTTGTGTAAGGTAGGCCACCATAATCCTTCTAGTTTGACCCTTTTAGTTATTGTGTCTCCAAAAGTATCGCCACTATAAATTCCCACATGAGCCTCTCATAGAATGACTTCTCTTTCATGTTCGTAGACTACCCTTCTTATAATATAATCTTTTCCTATCACATGTAGCTCTCCTTCTATTAATGTATATGGAAACACTTTTTGCATTAGGGTTTGTTTGTCTTGTGGTGATATATCCGGTGGGAATTCACCTATGGACTTGTTACCTATTTGTTTTTCCTGGCCAAATAGGCAACGTAAAAGTCACGATTTTATCATTTATTATTTGTCATCCTTAAGTCATAAGAAGTCATCATTACCAAACTCATAAGGTCAAGGGTGGTATAGTTTGTATTATGAGCTTTTGGGTTTTATGGGGTCCTAAGAGGAAGTTTGAAGTGTCTTTTCCTTTTTCCTATCAAAAAAGGCTTCTTTTCCACGTTCCACATATATATACTTGGTTAATAGTAAAAACATCAAAGGGTTTTAATGCTTTTCCCATGTCTAAAACATGAAATCCCATGTTGCATGCAACTTTATAAAAAGGTTAAAGGCTCCTTCCACATCTAGAAACCTTAAAATTTGCAAGAAGTCCGTACCAGAGTGGAGGGAAACTGCTCTTAAAATTCAAAATCACGTTCTGATCATCTTCTTGATTAAAATCAGGTTGAGTTCGAGTTAGGTTTTAGTCTTGAGTTTAGGATCCTGGGTTCGGGTTAGGTTGTTTGGTTATAGGGTTAGCTTTTGCCCTTGGCAGTTTTGGTGCGAATGTTTTTAGGGTTTTCAAACTGAGGTTGCAGGTTTCATGCACAAAGAGGATCCAGAAACATTGCAGAAGTTCTTGTCACAAGGTCAATACAATGGTTGCATGATGAAGAATACCAAACAAAATAGAGTATGAAGAATCATTTCACAAATGGAGCAGTGAAGGGACAATCTGCATCATCATTCAAAAAGGTCTTTCACAGCCTTCAAAGGTAAGGACACTGAGCACAATGTCTATCTCTTAATCTTTGATAGAGATTTAAGCTCTAAGGCTTGCATCATTTAGAGAGTCTTCATCAGTTTGAAAGAGGAATATTATACAGAGACTATTAGTAGAGCAAGAAAAAGGGGGCAACAAGAGATTTGGAACAATAAAAGGACAAGTCTACCAAGGTATGAAATTCTTGTAAAGTGTCATAGGGTTAATAATCTCATTCATGGTATTAGTAAATCAGAAACAATGTTTAGAAGAAGGTTATGAGGACTGTCAAAAGCTTAAGAGATCTAAAAATGCAAGACTTCTTTTTGTGGTGGTTTCAACAAAAATAAACTCGTAGTCTTTATTTGACCTACCCATTCAAGACTACCGACTTTGAGTATATATGCTAGATTCATTTATCTCTTGATAGATTTCAAATACTATTATATAGGACCTCATCATAATGCAAGCCACTAAACACCCTAGGGTTTCTCTTTTAAATTCTTCTGCAGAGAGGTTAGAGGATTGTTGATAGGCATAGGTGACTATTTCTTCAAGTTGTTGACTGTAGGTTTCTCTCATGACAATTAAAATACATAGGATAGGTTCATATGAATGACAAAAGCAAGCTATAGGTTAACAGAGCTTCCATCAACCACATAAATAGGGTTTAGGGTTTGTAAGAACTACCCTATATTTTGAATATTCTTTAAGGCCTACTCATCCTTGAGTAATCTTGCTAGAAATGTAAGAGGGTTGTGGGTACCTTAACAGAGGTAGCAGTTTATAGTAGTCAATAGCATGAGTGAAGGGGTACAATTATAATAGGGCCGTGAATATCAACAAAGGGGATAGTAATCCTAGCACTACACAAGAGTTAATATTGAGTAGAAAAATTGCATGTGAAAAGACCATTGTGGAATATGAATAAGGCATGCACATTGCTAACACAGGTCAAAGAAACAGTCTAAGCAAGAATTCAAGAGAGCTTGATAGAGGGCCTGCACCTGCACTAAGAGACCATGAGACCATGGTAAAGGACAATGAGGTTGCTGTCCAAGAATTAAATGATTGTTATAGAAACATAGATGATAGTCTCAAATACTATTAGAAGATAGTCACAAAATACTGTCATAAATAATAGTCTATTTGATTGTTGAAAAGAGCAATCATCTCTACGAAAAGGAGCATTCCATATAGTCCAACAGCCTATTGACACCATCAACACTCATGATGTGGAACAACATTTATGATTCAGAGGAACGTAAGAGTTTTTGACAATTTTAAAATAAACTCCATGATAGTGTTTAGAGTTTTGTATGAGGTGCAGAGATCTGCATGGATTGTGGAAGTCTATAGAATGTATCAAGGTTATTGTCAAAAAAGAAAAGATAGTAAGAAAGAGCTTTTACAACATGCAATGCATTTGCAGAGCAGAGAAGAAGTGCATGAAGTCAGAGTACATGTTTGATGAATGTGTTGATAATGATCAATATAGGGGTTAGCTTGGGCAGTTATATGGGCCTTTCTTAGATGAATCAGGTATTTAGTCCAGTATGGATCAAACAAGACATCATAAGGTTTAAGATTTGCCTCTCAATAGCTCCATTTAACCCTATAGAATCTTTGTACATTATAATCACTATGTGGAGTCATTTGATAAAGCCTTGAATATTGTAGAAGCTTCCTAAAGTCTGTAGAAGTAGGATGAAAGATGTAAAGGATATGAGTTACAAAGATAAGGAGCAACAATCAAAATGACTGCACATATAGACATAACAGTCAAGCATGAATGTAACACAGTCAATGGACAATTTACAAATAGAGACAGTCACCATGACTGCAATAATAGAGACAATCATATATATTGTGTGACTGTGTACTAAGATTGTATAACAATTATACAACATGAGAACAACAATTGGAAAGAGGTTATTTTGTGTCTCAAGAGGACTCTCATGCTCCTAAATACTAGTGCAGATCTTAGGCATTACAACAATCCTCTGAGACAGTCTTCAAAGTTTTGACACAGACTAAGTGTGGGGTGAGAGAAAATATTGACAAACATTATTGAAACATTGTCTACATTTTGAATAAGATGATTGACTAATTGACAACCACCAACATCATAAACATGCATTCTAGAAGATCGAGAAATTGTAGGGCCTGAGGAAATAATGCAAAAGGGAAGCAGGTTGAAATACATAGTGTGTATTTCAACCAAAGAGTGGAATGAGAAAATGGAAGTTTTCTCATAACAGAGGGTTGCAAACTCAGTAAAGTGACATCTACGGGTGGTTTTAACCCTCAAAAAGACCCAACAGGGATAGTTGATGGAGTGATAGGTGTTTACAAGTCTTTAAGAGGCAATTTAGACTAGTTTGAAGACTCCAAAAATATCATAACTTCTTCCATACGCCCAAGAGTTCTAATATAGCTTTCACAACAAAATCACATGCCCTATTCATTAGCAAAGTGGAAATGAAGCAGTAATGAGGAGTTTGAGGTAGCTTGAGGCCTTTCATGAGTAGTTGGGTGACAAGGAAAGCAGCTGGAGCATTTTGTGGACAGTTGAGGGCATCTAGGGGGAAGTTTTGACCACTTTCCAAGGATATAGGAGCCTCTAGAATAGCTGGAGCACATTCTTAGGAGCTTGAAGAAGACCAAATCAACCTTTTGTAGACCAAATCAAACTAGGACTCTTCTTGGGCGTCTAAAGTAAGTTAGATATTTTTAAGGCTTTGTAACTTGGTCAAATTTAGTCCTTATATGCTCTCCTATGTCTAGGATGACATATATGACCCTTAGGCTTAGTTTTAGACACTTCTTTTCATGTTTTTGAGCTCGAGAAGCCTAAAAATGTTGGCAAGAGACACATTGGAGCTTCATGATTGTTGTCATTGATGGCAACAAAGTTCTTCCCACACATCTGCAGGACATGGTGGGTCTATACCGGAAGTCAGATTGAAGAGTGGTGTGGTCTAGTAAGCAAGAACAGAGTATGTGGAAAGGTTCGACACTCAGGTCTGGATCTCTTAGAGGAAGTATTTCAGTGAAGTACGGATTTGGTAAAGTCAAGAGGAGTACCTTGACTGATAGATTCTAGGAATTGAGCCTCTAGTGATAAAAGAATAAAGAGATATAAGCATTCAAGTATTGGGGTCCGGTTCGGTAGAACAGACAGAGGAAGAACTGACAGGCAGAGCATCAAAAGTTATTCCAGATGAGATGTTGATGGTGATAAAGGTTTCTAAGGTATCATTCATGATTGGCCAACATGATTGAAGACTTCTACAAGCATATCCTTGATCCGCATTACTTCGTATGCAAGGATTCAGCCGACAGACCAGAGTTTGAGATAATATTGACTATTCCGGGTGCCGACTAGAAAAGTGTTGAAATCACTTGTGTGGATATATATACAAGATGGATTTAGATGTGAAGTGGTAGTTGTGTGTGTGGAAATACGAATAAAAGCAGAAGAATAAATAAAAGGTAGAAAAACAGGTTCGGAATGTAAGAGGACAACAACACTCAAGAAGAGTCAGAATGAAGTGCTACAGATCAGTCTATTGAGTTTAAACCAGAATTGAACTTTAGCATGTGTGGATGCTTTTCATCAGTTCAAGTTTTCTTCTTGTAAACAGTAAGTCTTTTGTAGGCAGTGAGCCTCTTGTGAGTAGTGTGCTCGGGCAGTGAGCCCTAATTGGCAAGTGTCATTTTGTATCTTCTATTCTTCTAACAGAGAATAATATCTTGGGTTAATCACCCCGTGGATTTTTCCCTTAACAGGGTTTCCACGTCAAAATCATTGTGTCATGTGTATTGGTGTTATTTACATTTCATAGCTATGCTTGCTTATAGAATATGATGTTGCATTAACTGTTAAGAAAGCACAAAAAGTTGAATTATTAGGATAATTGATTCACTCCCCCTCTCAGTTATCAACAATTGGTATCAGAGCCAAGTTCCTCCAAACAGAGCCTAACAGCTTGAGGAAGATCTGGGAATTCAAATGGATGCATATGGTATGAAGGAGCAACTTAAGTCTGCCCTAGATGATCTTGAGCAGTCAAATTATGAAATCAATGAATTGAAGGAAAGACTCAAATAGGCTGATGATTTCATAAATGAATTAAAAGAGAAACTGAGTCTCTCTATGAAAAAAAGAAAGGAGCTACTTTAGCAACTGGCAAGACGAGGTGAAGCCAATGATACAAATGGAGATCTGAAGGAGAAAACCAAGTTATGTGAAAAGTTATCAAAAAAAATCATTATGGTAAGACATGAAATGGAATCAGGAGTTATAAAGTTTACCCAAGAGATTGAAGAGAAAAGAAAAACTGAAGATGATCTAAGACAATCTCTCAATGAAAAATTAGAAGATTGCCACAAGATGGATATAATTATCAGACATCTTGAATCTAATCTTGAAGATGCTAAAGATAATGAAGAAAAACTTGAGGATCAAATTGTCTCTCTTAAAAGGGATCTTCAAACAACAAATGAATATAAAGAGAAATTCAAGATAAGTTCTGCTCAACTTGAAGTTCTTCTTGAAAGTCAAAAGAGGCTAGATGACAAGTATGGTTTGGGATATGAGAAAGGAGAAAGCTCCAGATCCGGTCAGAAGATTTTTGGATCAGAAAATCCAAGGAACAGGCCTAGAAGACCTCCGGTAAGGCAGCCTAATGCTCAAAGATATCCATCCTTCAATGGATATTGCCACAATTGCAATAACTTTGGTCATAGAGCTGATTAGTGCAGAAAGAGAATGAATCAGACTAATACATCCTTCTCCGGATAGTGCTTCAACTGTAAAAGGTATGGCCACAAATCTCATGAATGCAGAAATATGCAAATGAACAATTCATTCAATGGTAGATGCTTTGCATGTAATAGAATGGGTCACATGGCTAATAAATGCAGATCAAGAGGATATCAATCAAACATGCAAAGAAACGTTGTTTACCAAATTTGCAATAGATCCGGTCATATTGCCAAATTCTATAGAAGCAAGAATCAGGACAAAAGAGGTCTGACACATCATAATCAGAATCAAGACAAGGGAAAACAAAAAGTGAATGTGGATGAAGTTCAAAGTGAAATGAACAAGATTCGGGTGAAGAAAAGTACAGAGAATATAGGGGATGGATCCGCACCAGACTCTGGTGCTGATATTCTTTCTGGAAACTAAAAAGTGAGCTCTGGCTCAGGCGGAGTCTCAAGGAAAAATATTATCCCCCAGCCAGTCAATTGGTGCCGGAATTGGCACAAGGAAAATTGCGGATTAAAGGGCTCTCAGAGAAACATCCAAGTAAATTGTGATTAAGATATGAAAGATCTGCAAGAAGTCTTAAACAAGTAGAGGACTAATCCGATTCCTCAGTCATCCGGTGAGAAGTAGGTTTCTCACAGTTAAACCCAACATGATTCAAACTATGGAATCTTGATCTGCGGATAGATCAAATGATTAGTGAAAGGAAGATGGATTATCACTATTCTCCAAAAAGAACTTTAAAGTCTGTCTTAGTGATCCAGAAAGGTTATGTCTCCGAATAAGATAAACAAGGAAAATCGGAATGAATTAGGTTGTGCATTTATTACAGAGTGAAAATTAGGGCTTTTCAGAAATAAAAGAGTTCATTCGTTCGTCATTTGCTCATTTGCACTCAAGAAGAAAAGAAAAAGGAGCTCTGTGTCAAACTGTCTCAACTCTCAAGATCAGCCATTGAAATCGTTTCATCCAGCTAATCAAATCTAGTTCTTTCAACGAACACTTGAAACGAAAAAGGTATTTTTCATTGCTGAATATCTCTCTGTAAAATCCTTTTGGAAATGGATACTCTGAATATTGTGAAGATCTTTGATAGACCTCGTCCTAAATTTAAGAAGCATCCATATAAATCTCTAGAAGTTGATCCCCTAGGCACCTTTTCAAGCATTCCGCACGGGGTTCTACATGTAGAAGATGTTAGGGTTTACATTCATGCAAGCATTGAAGAATTTGGCGAATCGAAGTTAATGGATATCTATCACAAGCAATTAATAGATGATTCTTTTGAGATCAAACCTTAGTATAAAGCCATCTGGGAGAAGCATTTTTCTCAGTGCATTCATTTCCCCTGTTTTGAAGAAGATGAATGGGTCCGGTATGTGTTAAGCAGAATGCATGACAATTTCTCATGGTTGAATAGACCATTTAAAATCACCAAAGATGCAATTAGGGCAGTAACCAGTCTACACTCATCCAGTGGGATACTTGTTCTCAAATCTGTCAAGAATCAGACAGTAAGTGATGCAACCGGATCAAAATTTGACAAGAGAGCTATGACAATTGAAGATATCACTGATCTGGATGTCAAATTTGCATCCATGATAATTGGTTACAAGATTTATCACTCCAGTAGGGAAAACTCAGTACTGGGAACTGCAGTTTATATAGCCTATCAGATGCTAAAAGAAAATGCTGACTATGATATGTGTGAACTTCTTCTAACCCAACTTTTGGAAAATCTGCAAAAGATAAAGAAGGACAAGAAGAACTCCTTCAAGTATGGTGGCTTGATACTCTGCCTATTCTTTTATTACATGAATGAGCTTCCTAGATCCAGTGGTTGGGTATGGCAGAATGATAGACAAGTAGCTATTCAAATTAGAGATTATATACATGGGCTTGGTGATGCCAAGGCACAGAATACAACTCTCTGGGGCTATTTCAAGAATTTTCAGAGCATGATGCAAGCAAGAGAGAGAATCCCTAAATCTTTAGTTGAAAAATATAAAGATACAATATGCTTTATGGTAGAAACTGATCAGTGCCTTATGGAGGCAGTGGAACCAAGAATAGTATGGATCATGCTGATGGGGTATGAAGTTGATGAACAAATTATGGAGCTGCATGTTCAACACATGCTCAGTCAACCAAAGGATCCAAAGGTAGAAAGATTTGGAACCTTTGAAGAACTAAGTGTGAAAATTCATACAGAGCTAAGGCAGCTAGAGATCAAGAGGAAGGTGAGAAAAGAAGTTGAAGAAGTTGCCAAAGGCTTTGGCATCTCAAAAGAGGCACTTGATGCCAATAGGGAAAAGATGGAAAGGGCTGAGGAAGAGAAGAAGAAGGCAGAAAAGAAAAGTGAGGAAAGTGTTATGGTAAAATCTCCCACCTAGACCAGATCATCAAAGAGATCTGCACCTACCACTACTAAAAGCTCAAGGACAACTAAACCAAAAGCAAAATCATCCGGCAAAGGAGAGAAAAGAACAAAGACAAAAGCCACAAGAGCTTATGCGAGTCAAAGGGATGAAGAGGAGACTGAATCTGATGTAGAAGTCAGGAAAATGAAGAAAAAGAAGAAAACATCCGGTGAACCCTCTACCGGTCAAGGTGAAGAAGAAAAGGCAGAGGAATATGTTGAAAAACCCACTCTTCACATTGATGACATAATAAAATCAGTCACCGTGGACAAAAATCTTCAGCCAATGGTTGAATTCTATGATGATTATGGTGAAGCTGATCAGAAGATATTACAAGATGCCACAGTCAGGTATCTAAATGTCTACAACAAAGCATTCATTGAAATTATATCTCTGATCCCCAAAAGCTTGGAGAAGGAACTTGAAATAAGGAAGAACAATGCCCAAGCCAAAGATCTAGAAATCTGGGAACAGATAGCTATTCAGCTATATCCTTCAATCGATTCAAAGCAAATGAATATAATCTTCAAAGATTGCAAGGATGAGTTCAGAAGCAAAGCCAGAATGAATCAGCTCATGCTTGGTGAGATTGACAAGGTAGCCAAGGAAACAGAAGAGATCCTCCGAAATGCCTTCAAAAGATTCAATCTTCCTGTTATAGAGGACTTGGGTGTTGATCCTTCGGCCACAGGTGTTGAAAAAGAATCCACTAAGCAAATCATGGACACTAGTATAGAAAAGGATAAGGACTTGGAATCCTCTGTTCTGGAAAAGGAAGTGCATGAATAGACAAACATCACTCCTCCGATTTCCCCTGCTGACTCCGGATCCAAAGGAGAAGAAAGAATAAAGGAGAAAGAAGTAGAGGTGAAGGAAAAAGAAGATAACAGTACAAAGGTTGTGGAAGGAGAGAAAGCTCCAAGAGACAGTTCTGTGACTGCAGGAGAAAAGAAGAATCTGTCTCTGGCAAGAGACACTGCAGAATTGGTCAAGGACTTTTTGACAAAAGAAACTATGGAGATTGATGAACTGGAACTACTAAAAGGGCCATTTGATTCTGACTCTCTATCTCTGGTACAAACAATGAAGATAGCTTCATTTGCTAATGAAAAGGCCAACGAAAAACTCCTGAAGTCTCACATGGAAGACTGTGAGCTTATAGCAGTTGCATCCGGAGTGTTAGAAAAGATTATGCCATCTTTTCAAAAAGATCCCTCAGCCTCCTTATCCGGTAATATTAAAACTCTAGTAAATAGTGTTAGCACACATTTTGATTCCCTAGAGAAGGCAGAAGAAGATAAGGTCCGGAAGGAATTTTTGACCAAAAGATTATCAGAGGTAAAAGGGTTAATAACTAATGATAGGAGGAATATGAGTATAGGGATAAAGAGATTAGAAAATGCTCTTAAAGATGGCAGAGAAATGTACAAATTTTGTTTATCATGGTCCAAAGTAACATTGGACATTGAGAAGAAAGTAAAAGAACAGGAGGACAAACTGACAAATCTATCAAATAATTTTGATCCTCTCTCATCTTCCATAATAAATCAAGAATGTCAGACTATTGCAGTCTTGAATGAAATCAAGAAGCTGGAGAAGGAAAAGAAAAATAGAATAAGTAGGTTGGGTGAACTCAGAGGGATAATTATCCCCAAGTTAGAGGCCATGCATGAGGCCATAAAAGAAGCTCAGACCACAACCCGGACCAGTGATCCGACAGATCTAAAAAGGGCAGATGCATTTGCATTCCTGTTGAGTGGTCACATCTCAATTTTGGATAGGATGAAACAAAGTTGGGCAACATAATTCATCCAATTGAAGACAACTTTTGCAGACATACTTCAGTATATGTAAGTATGCTATATGTATATACTTATGCAACCAAGTGTTGGCAAGAGACACTATATGGATTCATGGTTGTTGTCATTGATGGCAACAAAGGTCATCCCACATATCCGCAAGTCATGATGTGTCTCTACCGGAAGTTTGAATAAAGATTGTTGTGGTCCGGTGAACAAGAACAGAGCATGTGGCAAGGTCCGACAGATTGGTCCGGATCTCTCAGAGGAAGTGTCTTGGTGCAGTGCAGATTTGGGGAAGTCAAGAGGACTACCTTGAGTAGTATATTCCAAGGATTTAGCCTCCGATAATGGACAAGGAAGAAGATATGAATAGTTGAGTACCGGATTCCTGAAAGACAGTGAGAATAGAGGAAGAACTGACTGACAGAGTATCAGACTATTTTCTGGATGGGCTACTGTTGATGGTAAAGGTTAGGAAGGCATGAATCATGTTTGGCCGACATGATTAATGACATCTACAAGTATATGCTTGATCCGCATTACTTGATATGCAAGGATTCAGCCGACAGAACAGAGTTTGTGAGAAGATAGACTATTCCGAGTGCCGACTAGAAAGATAATGAAATCACTAGTGCGGATATAAATAGAGGATGGATTTTGTTGTGAGAAGGTGTGTTGTGTTATGTTATATGTGAATAAGTGCAGAGCAGAGCAGAAGTAATAAGAAAGATCCGGTATGTGAAAGGAAAGCAGAATAAAGAGCAGAGGGAAGATGAAGTGCAGCAGATCAGTATACTGAGCCTAACCGGAACTAAACTCCAGCATATGTAGATGCTTCCAATCAGTTCAAGTATTGTATAAACATTCTTTTGTAGACAGTGTGTCTCCTTGTAGGCAGTGTGCCTCTTTGTGAGCAGTGTGCTCGGGCAGTGAGCCCTAATTGGCAAGTGCCATTTTTGTAATTCCTTATTCTTCTAACAGAGAATAATCTTTGGGTTAATCACCCCGTGGTTTTCTCCCTTAACCGGGTTTCCACGTCAAAAATATTGTGTCATGTGTTTCTCATTTCATGGTAATGTTTGTTTGTTTGATTCAATGATGCTTTGATTAATAAGAAAGTTCAAAAGAAGAAATAATTAGGATAACTGATTCACCCCCCCTCTCAGTTATCAACACCAAGTATAGTTGAAATTTTGAAAATTTTGATGTACGGACCCTACCCTTTTCCATTGATGTCAAAGAGGGAGTGATGAGCAGTGAAAAATGAGGAATCTAGCTAAGGGGCAGCTCCAGAAAATGTACATAGAGACAGAGCATCAGCCAAGGGGGAGTATAGTATAACACTTAGTCATTTTTCACTAAGTGTTGCCATCAATGCCAAAGGGGGAGATTGTTGGCAAGAGACACATTGGAGCTTCATGATTGTTGTCATTGATGGCAACAAAGTTCTTCCCACACATCTGCAGGACATGGTGGGTCTATACCGGAAGTCAGATTGAAGAGAGGTGTGGTCCGGTAAGCAAGAACAGAGTATGTGGAAAGGTTCGACAGTCAGGTCCGGATCTCTCAGAAGAAGTATTTCAGTAAAGTACAAATTTGGTAAAGTCAAGAGGAGTACCTTGACTGATAGATTCTAGGAATTGAGCCTCTGGTGATAAAAGAATAAAGAGATATAAGCATTCAAGTATTGGGGTCCGGTTCGGTAGAACAGATAGAGGAAGAACTAACAGACAGAGCATCAGTAGTTATTCCAGATGAGATGTTGATGGTGATAAAGGTTCCTAAGGTATCATTCATGATTGGCCGACATGATTGAAGACTTCTACAAGCATATCCTTGATCTGCATTACTTGGTATGGATTTAGCCGACAGACCAGAGTTTGAGATAATATTGACTATTCCGGGTGCCGACTAGAAAAGTGTTGAAATCACTTGTGTGGATATATATACAAGATGGATTTAGATGTGAAGTGGTAGTTGTGTGTGTGGAAATATGAATAAAAGAAAAAGAATAAATAAAAGGCAGAAAAATAGGTTTGGAATGTAAGAGGACAACAACACTCAAGAAGAGTCAGAATGAAGTGCTGCAGATCAGTCTATTGAGCTTAAACCAGAATTGAACTTCAGCATGTGTGGATGCTTTTCATTAGTTCAAGTTTTCTTCTTGTAAATAGTAAGTCTTTTGTAGGCAGTGAGCCTCTTGTGAGCAGTGTGCTCAGGCAGTGAGCCCTAATTGGCAAGTGCCATTTTGTATCTTCTATTCTTCTAACAGAGAATAATATCTTGGGTTAATCACCCCGTGGTTTTTTCCCTTAACAAGGTTTCCAAGTCAAAATCATTGTGTCATGTGTATTGGTGTTATTTACATTTCATAGTTATGCTTGCTTATAGAATCTGATGTTACATTAATTGTTAAGAAAGCACAGAAAGTTGAATTATTAGGATAACTGATTCATCCCCCCCTCAGTTATCAACAATCAACATATTGTAACTCAAAAAGACAGATATTCAGCTATATGACAACATTTTGTAAGCATTTTCAGAGCATATCAAGTTAGTTTTCAGACTTATTCAATTGTAAGAACACCTTTTCTCAATAAAGATTTAGTATTTTACCTTCTCAAACTTCTGTTCTACTGTGTATAAATAAATGATTGATGAATGTTTCTATGATATTAAACGTATGTCCTTAAACATATGTATCATTTGATACCTTTAAATTAGAAAATACATGTTTTGTGTAGGTCATAAGCTATGTAATGTTGTAGAATAGTCTTAGTTGTGAAAATTTCAATCTTTTCCTCCTAAAACTGCCGAACATCAAACCTCCTAATGAAACACTGATATGCAAACATGAAATGAGTCTGAGTTTGTGTAGAGCAACTATTTTTCTTGAGTTTTGAGTGTCAGAACAACATCATGTTTAAGTCTTAGACTTTTGGTGAATCACCTCCATCTATAGTAGGAATAGTTTATGACATTTCCTACCCTTTTCCTCTGAGAACAGTAGTAGGTAGTCTAGTTTAGGTGATAAAATCAAGGGAACCAACCCTTCATCTAGAGGTTTAGCTTCAAGTTTTGCAAGGTCCCACACCTAGAAGCTATTCCCATTGTATCACGGGGTCTTGTTGGATCACATTCAACAAGAGGGTGAAATCTCAATGATAACATGACTATAAGATTTCTATCTTGTGTAGTTCTTCCAATACCACAGTTACCCTGAATAAGTTTGCGCTAGGAAGATCTTCTTCCTGGCTATCTGGATTCTTCACCTGTTTCTATCCTAGATAAGTAATCTGGGCCTTGATTGTTCCTTCCTAGTTTCACCATGATTTTAAAATCAAACTCCTTGAATAGGACTAACCAGTGGTAGATTCTCCCTTGAGTAATTGGTCTATTCAATAAATATTTCAAAGGTTCATGGTCTGTATAGAAAATAAGTGGTGTAGATAGTAGGTAGTGTTTAAATTTTTGTAATGCATAAACCACTGCTAGGGCCTCTCTTTCTGTAGTTGTATAATTCTTCTCCTCCTTTGATAATTTCATACTAGAAAAGGCTATGGGATGGTCCTTAGTCCCTTTTTCTTACACCAACACTGCTCTTATCGCCATGCCAGAAGCATCCACATGCACATGGAATGGTATTGTCCAATCTAGAAAGACTAATATTGGTGCTTCTGCTATTTTTTGTTTTAAGGTGTCGAAAGAGTTCTGACATTGCTCATTCCATTCAATAGCTTTCCCAAATTTTTTCTTTAACAACACTTCTAGTGGTGTCACAATTGCCACATATCCTCGTATGAATTTATAGTGGTACCATGTACATCTCAAGAAAGTTTTTACTTTCGGTGCTATTTTTGGTGGTGGGGGTGTTGTTATCAGTGTTACTTTTAATGGATCCACTATTAATCCTTCATTGCATATGATGTGACCTAATAAGGTACCAAATGGTACCGCAAACATACATTTCTTTGAATTTAATGAGATTTGTAAACTCCTACATCTGTTCAAAATCATTCTTAATGTTTGTACATGGTCTTTAACCAATCCATACACTATCTAGTCACCTAGTTATACTTCTAAGAAATCATGGTTGAAGTCTGTTGATGAATGAAAAATCAGTCCCCAAAATGCCCTATTTTGCCCTCAAATTTAATCTGAATCCCACTTTATACCTCCATTGTTGAACCTATAGTTTATAACCAATTAGAGATATCTTCCATAGGTTTTCATGTGTTTTCCTTTTGAAAAGTACAAGGGAAAAGCCTAAAAACTGACTAAGTCCAAATCTTTCTAAGTGTTTTCTTTGTATTTTTCACCTTTGTCAGAGGTCAGAGTTTCAGGCTTTGTTCTTCCATCCTGCTTTCGCTCTTGGCTCTGAAGTCCTCCAAGGCTAAAAATGTTTAAGTGTTATTCATTGCAAAATATACTAAGTGAGTCAGAGTTTGGGCCTTCAGACTTCCCTCTTCTATAGGGCAAGCATTGGAGAGAAGGCCTGAGGGTCAAGGTTTGCTCAGGGTGATGAAAAATTATTCTAAGTGTGGAACAATGTTGCGGAGTATCAGACTTTAGAGTTTCTCACTTCCACCTTCTTCAATGTTGTGGAGTGAAGGGCCCGAAGGCCAAAGTCCGACGGGGTTGTGTTTTCCTAAGTATATCAGAGGTTAGAGTTCAAACCTGCTTCCTTCCACCTTCTTCATAAGAAGAAGATGAAAGGAGGAAGGCACGATAGTTGACCCCTGATAAAGTGTTCTATATTTAAGGCAGAGGGCGGATATCAGAGCTTCCATGTTCTCTCCTCTTCTAAGCAGAAGGCAAAAGGGTGAAGGCCCGAAGCCCAACCCCTAACACCTTCATAGATATACATAGGCAGGGTTGGGGCTTCAAATCCTTATTCTTCCAGATAATATAAATTGCAAGGTGGAAGGCTCGAGCTCCAAAGTCTAATTTATCGGATCTCAACTTCTTGGCCTTCCTTGTTCATTTAAATGCACCGACAACTCTTCAGATCGCCATAAATACGAAGTGGGTGGCCAAGAAACATGTTTTTAATGCAGTTGGTGGAGTTGGTGAGGATTTTCCCTCTCATTTTGCCCTCAAAGTCAACTTACTCATGCTATAAATAATGGATTGAAGCTCTTTTCAAAGGGTTGGTCATAGAGCCAATTGTCTGGTCTGCAGCGCCTCAAGATAATTTTAGGGCTTCAAATCTAGCCACTTTGGGAATTGAATGGAGGAATGTGTTTTGGTGCAGCATAGGAATGAATTGTAAAGTATATTTTATGTAGTGGTATGTCTCCATGGCCATTTGTAATGATTCAGGGGAATGTATAATCACAGTTGTATGTTTTCCTTCACCACATTTGCTGGTGTGATTGTAATAGATATTTGATAATGTGTGACAACATTCAAGTCAATACATGCTTTGTGTTGGGTCATATCTTTGTTACAAATGGGTTATTGTAGTTTGGTTCTGGATAATTAAGTATGTCCAATGTATGAAATATAATATGAGGAATGTATGTGAATACAATTTAGTTTTCTATTGATGCTGGTTCAGTCCTTTCTTCTCTTTTTATTGCTTATGACTTAGTTGCCCAATAGAGTAGGCACTGGTCCATATTGGAGAGGGACCAATCACTCTTTAAAATCAAAAAAATCTTTCACTTGTAGTTTAGGGGAAAAAACCATCTTTCCTATCCATGTACATTTGTATAGTTGAATCAGCTTAACTATACAGAGCATTGTGCAACTAGTTTATCTTGACCTAGTGACATCTTTGGGGATCAAGTGTACATTGGGTATGGCTGTGTTAGTTTATTTGTATTTTATTTCATGCCTCTAGGAATATCCCTCCTAGGTCTAGCTAATCCTGAAGTGCAGAGGAGCCTATGCACTCCTGTAGGTTGTCCAAAATCACCCCTAGCTTGTTGATAAACCTCTTCCTATCATCCTGATGACAATCCCTGGCTTAGGTGATTTAGGAATGTTTTAGAGTTTTGGGTTGTATTTATTTTGGGAGTCAACAAAGTCCTTAAATGAGTTCACAATTAATCTACTAAATACCACTGGTGCATTATTTAAGCCAAATGGTATAACAATATACATGAAGGATCCCTATTTGGATGCAAAAGTGGTTTTTAGCTAGTCTTCTTCTCTAATCGTTACTTGATGGTAACTGGAAAAACCATCAGTAAATGAATATATTTCCCTTCCTGCAACTGATTCCAATATTTCTTCAATAAAGAGAGTAGGGAATGGGTCATGTATGCATGCTTTATTCAATTCTCTAAAGTCAACGCATATTCTGACTTCACTAGTTTTCTTATTCTGTATTACTATTGGACTTATCCAATTTGCATCTTCCACAAGTTTAATTATTCTTGCTGAAATCATTTTATCTAGTTCAACCTTGACCTTTTTCTTCATATTAGGATTCAATCCGTAAGGTCTTTTCTTCTATGGTTTAGATCCTTCCTTTAATTGTATTCTCATTACTTCGACCTCCTCTTTTATGCCTTTTAGGTCTGTAAATGTCCTAGGGAATAGGTCTTCAAATTCTGACAATATCTCAGCAACTTATTCTACTACTCTTTCATCCCAATAGTCTCCTATTTTGGCCCACTTGGGATCACCTTCTTTGGCAATGTTTTGTTCTCTAAGTTTTACCGGTTAATTGTAGTATTTTTCTTTGGGTTCAGTAGCTATTTCAATTTCCCTCTCTCCTTGTTGGACTTCTATATCTAGGTTATGTTTATCCTCATCATCTTCTTGATGGGTTTTGCAGCATCTACGTTCAGTACAATTTATTTCTTTGTCCATCCATTCTATGAGTTTCCAAATTCCCTCCGTCTTAGGTGGTGGAAGGCTTTGTTGCAATATTTCTTCCTCAATTTCTTTAGTTGGTTTAAAGATTATTTCTTTCATCTTGAGGAGTGCTGTGTAAATATGTTTATTTGGACTATAGAATGAAAATGCATGTAGGAAGTCTTTCTGTAGTTCATTCCATTCTTTTGTTTCTGCTCTATGTTTCTTGGTTTATGTACCAAGTTTGTATGACCAGTGTTAACGTCTAGTAGAACATCTAAATATACAATCTTGTGTCATATTCATTTGTGCCCTTCCAAACCATTATGCACATGTCTAAATGCTCCCACAATGGTATTTGGCCTTGGTATATTGGTATGATCTTATATTCCCCTTCTTTTGGCAGATATCTAGTTTTTATTATGATTTTAACTTTTGGCCACCTTTGGATATTGTGTTTATGTGTTTTCCACTAGCTCATGTCATTGCATACAAGTGTGTGTTGTAATGCTGCTAATCTTGACTATTCTTCTGCAAATGTGTTTTCCATTTCTAGTAGGTAAGTGTGTAGATATCCTATGCTTGAGAATTTAGGAAGTTTTATGTGCGAAATTCTTCATGTGACATGGTTTACTTGATGTAGTTTTGAGGTTGTGTCTTCTAGTTGGTCTCCTAGGTTACCACATGCATTTTGTGGTGCTATATTGTTAAGTGTGGTGTCATGCGGTAAGGATTCTTCTGTCATTTTGACCATAAATACCTTGTGGTATCCTTCCACTCTCTAGGTTTTTAATTTCGGTTCATCTTGTGACCATGCATTTAGTACATCTTCACTCTCTGTACTATAATTGTCACTTTCTACTTCTATTTATCCTTCTGAATTTGGTTCCTCTAGTAGTTCATGTTTAGGGAGTTTGGATATTGAATAGAGGATTTTTGAATCTTCCTCACTATGATCTTCCTGGTTGATTTCTTCCACATATGCTTCCTCAATGTCCCTTCCTAGTGGGGTATGCACTACTCTAGTGTTTTTAGCGAAAGAGATTTCCTCTTTTCTTGAATCTACAATTCTATTTGCATTCACAAACCATTGAAGACCTAGTAGCGCATTAAAGGAGTCAAAAGGTTCCTTCATTGCTACTATTTCAAAGTCTATCAATTGCTTAACTCCCATTATGTTTACCTCTACTCTTCTCCAAGTTCCCAATGTACCCATAGTTGATCCGGGCTGATACAAGAAGTTGGGTCCACAAAAAGCTCAAAAAGTGGAAGTGTTTGTGCTGTTTTTCAGAATTTGTCACACTTGGACTGAAAATTTGAAGCACTTACACAATCAATCTTAAAAAAGTCAGCAATACGAAATTTAGTATTTTGAATCTAGTTTCCAAATATGTAATTTATTCAAATACCCAGATGATAGAAATTGAATTTTGATAGGCATGTATAAAAACCACTTTTTAAAAGTCATTTTTTTTACCATACCATGCACGTGTACAAACACCACTTTTTGACCTAAATAAAAGTATTTTTCTAATTACTTTTGGGAAAAGATATCTAACAACATGAAGATTAATGAGGATATTTTTTTGTAATTTTTTTCTGAATGTTTTTCTTCTTGAATTTTTATTGGCCCTAATTGCTATTTTTAAAAATCAGCGTGTACGGACAACATAATTGGACCTAAACTAAACATTTTTTGAATTTATTTTTTCATTGTGTAGAGAATTGTTTGAAGATTGATGTCATATAATTTTTTTTACAAAAAAATTAACCCAAAAAAATTATTAAAAAATAAAAAAAAGTCTGATATTTCAAGTTTATGGACCAGGTTGCTTAGAAATTAATTAAAAAATAGAAAACATAATCCAATCTTAACAAAAATTATATATTTAGAAACTAGAAACCATGTTCTATAATAGGTTTTAATTTCATAGATTAATTCAGAAAAAAGGTCCATCATCTATATTGCCAAAGTTGGACATTTCTCTTGAACTTGCCTTAGTTTTTTAGTTGCAGGTCAAAGTCTAAGGGTCGGGTTGCCAATCCTTTCCCAAGCCTCAAAATTTAAAAAATGTGTATGCGTTATAAAATGCATACACATTCTTAAAACTAAACGCGTACTCATTATGCATTTTCCTGTTTGAATACCTTTAAGAAATGCATATGCGTTATAAAACGCATATGTGTTTTATAACGCACATGCATTTTATAATGCGTATGCGTTTCTTGTTATATAACACATACACGTTTTATAACGTGTATGCGTTTCTTGTTATATAATGCATACGCGTTTTAGGCTCGGGTACCCATAGCTAAGTGCGTATGTGTTTTTCCAATAACGCATACACGTTTCTTGCGAGATTTTTTTTTGGCTGAAACTTCCCCTCTTCGTGGACCCAACTTCTTGTTTTTACCCATCCATCCACCAAGCTAATATTGTATGGGGTCTCTTCTAGTCTTAGCTTTCCTAGTTGTTTCCAAATTCTTTTTGGCAGCATGTTGACATCTATGCCAAGGTCTACCATCACCTGTATAATCTTTTTGTGTTTTGTGTGTGCATTTATCATCAGTGGTCTTGTTTTCCACTAACAACTAGTTTTTTCCATTTTCCTAATTTATGGTTTCTGTCCTTGGTCCTTATTCTAGTATTTGCAAAATTGTTTCAATTTGTCTACTATATTGTGTTGTGTTAATTTTGTCAGTTGTTTTAGTGCCATCACTTCTTATTCATAAAATAAATGTTTTTGTTGTTGTTTCTTATGGTGTTCTTTAGTTATTATTTTCTTTGATTGTTCCACAATTTTGTCATGTCAATTTTTATTGGGGAAGAAGTTATCTTCTTCCTTTTCTTCTTCTTTTGTCTCACTATCAGTGTTTTCTACCCTTGCAGTGTTGGTCCCTTGTCTTGTTACTACTGCAGCTTTGGTTTTATTATTGTTTTTCTTTATGTTTGTTTTCTTAGATTTTACCTTAGTATGGTAGTTATCTTCTTCTGATGTTTCGTCGTATGAACTGTCTAACTCATACATCTTTTCTTGTGACATCGCTTGGCTACCTGTGGTATATCTTTTGGTATTTTCCTCATTATGTGAGCCCCTTTTTGTGAATTTAACCCTTATAGTTCATCACTTTTAGACTGGGAAGGTGCATTTCTAAAATACTAATGTGCTTTGTCACAAGTGAACAAGTCATGCTCTGAGTTTCCACAAAATGTACATTGTTTCTTCCTATCCCCGAACATTTGTTTGCAAAGTATCCTTGTTTACCGCATTTATAACAAGTTGCATCATCTCTCCTTCTACCTCTACCATGACCTCTGCCATCTCTATAACCATTATATTGTCCCCTTTCATCATTATTATAACTATTTATATTAAGAGCTTTGTATCCATGATTTTGTTTGTAGAGGGGTCTCTCAACCAATCCTTTGACATATGCCATTTCTTGGTTAAATGTTCTATTTTTGTGGTGGGCATTGCACCAAGGTTCTGTTGCAAGGTGTGTGCCCTTGGTCTCCTTGTGCTATGCAACACAATGCTTGGGTTTGTGATAAGGCTTAACCACCTCCTGTGAATTCATTAACTTTGGCGATTGTATTAGACATTAATAGGTTGATCTTTTGGTGCAATGACAACCATATTTCCAACAGTTGGTATCGGATCTTGGGTTATGGGTTCGAACCCCTCACTTGCGCTGGGGGGATTGTTACAAGGTGTGTGCCCTTGGTCTCCTTGTGCTATGCGGTGCAACGGTTGGGTTCATGATAAGGCTTAATTGCCTCTCGTGGATTCATTAACTTTGGCAGTTGTATCGGGTATTAATAGGTCAATCTTTTCATGCAACGAAAACCGTCTTTCCAATAGGTTCATGGTCATCATCATCTTCTCTTAATATGAATAGTTGTGATGGATAATCCTCTATTTCATGGTCATCCTATTCACTGCAGATGCTACAATATATAGTGTTATTTCTTTTAGGCATTGTTTTTAGATCTACTTTTAATGAGGAAACCTTTTTCTCACCTTTCATCATTGGGAATTCATTTCTCAAGTGTCCCTCTCTTGTATAGTATGAGCACCATATATTGAACCTTTGTTTTTGCGGACTATTTTCTTTTCTTGCAAGGATATCCTATTTTAGTTTTAATTATTCTAATCCTAATCTAAGTTTCTCCATTTTCATATTTTCTTTAGTTTTATCATTCCCCCACCAGGTTTGTGCTTCTATACGACGTGTCAAGGTTACTTCTTCTAAATAGGAATTAAAATTTGTTCCATCCAAGGATGTTCTAATGTTAGGGATTAATCCTGAAACAAACCATTCAATTCTTTATTTTTCCGTTCCTCTAATTTCTTGAAAATTTCCTTAAACATTTTATCAAAATATTTGACAGATTCACCCTCCTTTTGGACTAAGTCTCTCATTTTTCTTACCCCTTCAATAGGGATCTCTGGGGATTCATGAATTCCTTCATTATTTCATTCCATGTTTTGTCATGATTAGGACAATTCTTTTTATACCAATTCAAGGCTTCGTTTCTTAGGGTTCCTAAAAAATCAAATAGCTTGGTCTGATCCCAAGTTAAATTTTTCTTTGCCATGTTGATTCCAAAATGAATACATGCTTTGTTGCTTTAGAGGTGTCCTTGCCGAACACTAGTAATTTGATGGGCGAGTCCATTTTTGGTTTTTCTTGTATTTTTCCCTCTTTACGGTGTGTTTGTTTTATATTCTTTTATAGTTTCTTACTTGTCCTCTGCAGAAAGGGTTTTCCTTCCATTCCTTTATCTCTTTTTAGCTATATGTCAATGTATTCTTTGCCTAACACTTCATCACAATTTTCTACAATATGCTCTTCTTGTTGTCTTTGCTTGTCTACTTCCTTGTTATTTTGTACTGAAATTATTCTAGCTTTATAGGGCACAAGGGATGACTTTTGGTCTGGGGGTTGTACCTCTTTGAAATGCCCTTTTGTTTTTAGATATATCCTTTCATTAGTTAAGAACATGTTGTTCGTTAAGGGTGTTGCTTCATTATCTTTTTTTATTTCACTTGCATGGTTAATCTGAAATTCATCTCTATCAGATACTGCATCTAGTTCTCTTTCCCTTATTCTTCTTACACTTTTATTTATTAGTTCTTCTAGGTATGCTTCATAAAAACTTAAGGGTTAGAGATTCTGTATAGGGTTAAAGAACATTTCCCATTTTTCATCCACCCGAATTTGAATATTAGTGAAATCTGGTTGAATGTATGGTGTTCTACCCAATTGTGGTTGGGTTAGGCTTCTAGTGTATTCTTCTTCCCATGTTTTCCTAGAAGCCCCATATGTTGTAATGCTTCCTTCTAGACTTTTAAGAATATGTTTAGCCTTATCAATATGTAGTGTTATTTGTCCTGGATTGCTATGTGTATCAATCTCTATTACATCTACAACAACCCATATGGCATGCTCCTTTCCTTCCTCCAAATTTGGTAAATTTAATTGTTCGACTGCACCCATAGTGGCACGCTTATTAGCACCCTCATTGGTGTGCTTAATTCCTACTTCTTTTTCTACTGCAACCTCCATGGAGTATTCTCTCCCTAATTCTTATGCATTTTCCATCCTTTTGTGGTATCTTTCCTGTCTTTCCTGAGTTTGTTTTAGCTTCCTTTCCTCCATGTTCATGTCCATGCCTGTTTGTATAGTTTAACTAACTTCTCTTAATTTCTTAATATCTCCTTTTTCCATGGGTGTTTTAAATATGGTCTTACATTAATCCTTTTGTATCCCATGGTTGGTTTCTTTTGAATGGTTACATATTTTCACGGATCATTTGAGATCCCTCCCCCTTTTCATTTGTCATCCCTTAGGTCCCTGCTCCCTGCTCACAAGGGTAGCACCTAAGATAATTCACTTTAGATCATAAAAAAATTCCCATCACTTTTTTTTTACCTTTCCAACTCTTCTTTCTATTCCACACCTTTCTTTTACTTGTTCATCCTATTTATTCTTCATTATTTTGTCTAGGGTCCTGGTAACAGAAACAAATGTCAGCAAGAAATGACAGGACATAGTCTAGAGATTTGAGCCTATGTTAAGTCTCTAAAGTCAGTTTATACCCTGGACATGACAGTGATAGAATAACACAGGACAATAATAAGAAAAACATCATGTGGTAAGATCTATTCACATTTGAGAAGTAAAACACATCAATAGGCACATAATCCTTTAGTTATAAACATTATATCTCCTTATATATATTCATATTTAACATCATATACAAAAGGCATGTCTAAGTCTTTGCTCTGTATATTCTCCTTTCTTACATCTGCTTTCTATTTCTTAGATATTACATATCTTTATATAGTATGATGTGATAGGGACGTGTCCCTTACAAAACATCTCTAATACTATCTTCTATGTCGACCTTGCCCTCTGCATTCCACTTGCGGTGACTTGCGGTAAGTTCTTCTTGTTGCCTGTATCCTGCCAACAATCCTGTTCCTAGGTAGTGTGTTGGTAGCTCTTTTTCTTTGAACTCTTGATGTTTATGTTAGATGTAAGCTGGTTCTAAGGGGCATTTTTAAGACTTGGTTTGATTCTATGGACATGAATGTCGATAGGTATTATACTAGTTTTTTTGATACAACTCTTGGACCTTCTAGGTTTAATAGAAAAATATATAATGATGAAATATGTAAAATGATTAAATGTAATTAATCACAAGAGTTGGACAATCTACAAAAAAAATGAAAACACATTTTACATGGTTCCACATCACTCATGTAATGCTACTTTTCTCCCATAGTTATTTAACTACTTGTAGAAGATTTATTATGGTTAATATTTAGAGTTAAGATAAAATAATATATTCAATAATGTTAAAATAGATGTAAATAACAAATGTAAATTATAACATGTGATAATTTATAAGAAATCTAAAGAAAATAATTAACAAAGCAAATTGGATAACATGGTCCCATATCCAAGTTAACATAAAAAACCTATATAATAATTCTAATACCTTTTATTAACAATGAGTTCAATACTTATCTAAATTGGAGTATTTGGATCGGTCACTCTCACCCTCAAAAGGTTTTAGTGGTCTTGGCCTTCATTATGTCCATGGCACACTCCAGGAGAAACAATTCTTATTCAGAACATAGTGTATCATGCTCAACACAAGTGCTCCAGAGCCATGCTCAACACAAGTGATCCATAGCCATGCTCAACACAAGTGCTATAGAGCCATGTTCAACATAACAAATTCTTAACACAAGTGCACACAAGCCTTGACTAGGAGAATCCCAAGTGTACACCATACCCCGAGTTGGACACACACTGTGTTCCCCTTCTCCAATGCCCATAGCCCACAAAAACCACCTTCTTCTTCCTTGAGTGTTCTCCATGCCATTTCCAAGTCTCACATAAATTCATTATATAACCTTTTTAGGGGTGATCTCTAAACCATCACACCCTTTCACAAAGGTTATCCTTAATAATTATTTAATAAACATAATAATTCTTCCCTTTTAAAATGTTTTTTTTTATAAATATTATTTATTTATCTCCATTTTAACCGAAGGATCATAATATCCTTTATTTTTTATCTCCATTTTAATTATAAAGGGTTAAATAAACTTTTATCCTCTTATAATTTTAAAGGGTTATTCATAAAATAGATTTCTTTTCCATTTTGGGGAAAAAGTCCCATAACATTTCTCCCCTTGTAAATCAACTATTGTCCTTAGTAGCTCAAGTTGAATCTACAACATAATTCACCAAAACTAATCAGTCAAGTAAGTGTGGATGTAGCACTATCAATTTCACAGTAAACCTATTTCACTTTAACTTCATCTATAATTATATTTCTAAATTTTTAAGATCTTTTCAATAATTCCCTCTAGTTTAACTAAAACCATAATTAGATCCCATAGAAATACTTTGCTAATCAATAACATGATTATAACTACAAGTACATTTTTACATCAAATAGATCATGAATGTATACTCAAGGAGCTAATGCATGTGTGTCTACTAAATCATTAATATAGATGTTTTAATTGTTTAGGTGTAACTTCTACGTAAAATTTATAAAAATATTATCATGTGATTGCACGGCATGACATGCATATCCCATATTATGCAGTCACTCATTGTTGAGTACCATATAAACTATATACTCAAAATCCATTCCAAGATGATAGTCATGTATTCTGGACTACATGAATATCCTCTTTTCGTATACCAAATACAATTGAATGGAAACAGGTACACAATTACCCTTAAGCATAGTTCATATCATTCACATAGTTACTCAAACAAATCTCTAGGGAATTTTTTAAATCCTACAAGGATGCAATATAATTTAGCTTATGGTTATCAATAGGATGCTTGTAATAGCTAATCTAGTTAAAATATATTTTCAGCGTATATCACCCTATCATTGATATAAAACACATGTAAAAAGTTATTGGGTTGCTAAGGTCCAATAACAAAGTACAACAAGAGAAAAAATGGTAATCTTGCTAAGCATCTTAATAATAATAGAACAATAGTAACTATTATCACTCATGAATAAATTTTAGAACACTTTTAAATTTGTATATAATAGATTTACACTAATATCTAATTCTTGTTTTTTTTAAATAAAAAAAATTGAGAGGTTGTCTCCCCCCTGTAAGATTTGACATGTCCCCACGGAAAATTCTAAGATAATAATTTTAATTTCAGATCTTATAAAAACATGGTTTCATTTCACCTAAACAACACGATGTTTTCCAAAGTTTAAGATGTGAAAATGATCTTGGGACCTATGGGTTATGGGCCCACAATGTAACTTATGTTAAAAAAATACAAGTATTAATTTTCAACTATATCTATATAACCCTTGGTCTTTTATTTCTTTCATGATTATTGTAGGATCCCTTATTGTTATAAGAATTTTTTTATGATGTTGCTTGTATAAGGTCATCTCAACTATAAAGTTTGTTGACAATAAACATTAATATAGACACACTAAAATGGAGATATACATTAAGAGATAATGAACTAACAAATTGAGGATCCAATCAAAGATAATAAGGAAAGATAGGAGAAGTTAACCAAGGAATTTACAAATTTATTTGGGATGTATCAATATGAGAATGCATAGAAGATAGGAATGTGAGCAAAACCAAGTGTCTAGAGAGACGATCTAGTTGAAAATTGAATAGCTAAAGTGCCATCTTCCCAATCTCTTGTCAAGGCATTTTAACTTTATTCAAGATACCTATTTTCATACATACAAGGAGAGACATCTTTAGGAAGAAGACAAATTATTAGAGGACTAATATCATCAAAGGAGTTAATGAACTTACAGATCCAGCTAAAGGAGACACTATCAAATTAAAGAATCAATACAATTTATGGAGAAATGAAAGTGAAATGAAAGTTATGGGAGGAAACTAATAATCTAGAACCAAAGCATCAACCTCAATCCTAAAGTGAAAACTTGAATTGGAGAGAGCTTTATCCAAAGCTAGGAAGTTGTTTGTCACCCATGAAAAACAAGTGACCAAAGATTATTATTCAACTACCCATTCTTGACAAAGAAGACATAGAATTTTATCATCAATCTATTTAAAAAACCTTACAAAGGAATCAAGGATTAATAATAATCCCCCTTGACAAAAAGGAACTCCCCATCTTGATATAGAACTTTACAGTTTCATCAAAGGCAAGAAGAGAGATGCATATATCAATAACATGAGGCATACTAGCCAATCAATGATAAAAATAGAGTTTGATAACATTTAGAGGTCAAGTTTCTTGATAGAAGGAAAGTTTAAAGGTTAAGGCATATTCAAAAGTGCTAAGAGAGATTAGGAATTTTTACAACACACTATATGAAATACATTCTAGTGACCCATACAAAGGAACAAGAAAATCTAAAAGAGATGGCTAATCCTTTGAGTCTTAGCTAGAAGAGGTAGATGATGTTCATGTTTATTAATGATGAGACAAAATAACCTATTAGACACTATAGAATGTGCATACAAATTTAGGCATCCATTAGACGGACAAATGCATATCATAGTTGTTGTAATCTTTACTACTCTTGTGAAGAATGACAATTCATTGGTATAAGAACACATCATCAGATGAATGTAACACCTTATAAAACTACAAATGATTTTGAGAAAGAATTTAAATTGATTAGAGACAACATGATTGTAACATGATTTCCACTAAAATTACACCTTCCAATAAAGGAAACATGAGTCTATTAAAGGGTCTTCAATAAAAGATTCAAGGAGTTACTAAGATAGTTTAAGAAAGAATCAAACATTGGACATAAGAAATGATAGGTCATTGAGGAATTAATACCCATTCTAAGGAAGAAAAATTAAGATGTTAAACCACCATCTTATGAGAGTGCATACAATAGAACAATGGGTATTGAATAGAATATAATGTCTAGGCAATCAAACATGTAAAGTGATGACCACAATGTCTATAGAAGATTTTTGAGAGAGATATAATGTGAATGATGTACACTTAAGGATAAAACAATGAAGAATATAAATCAACAAAACTCTAATTATTTTACTTTTATTTATCATTTGATTTCATACATATATCAAATGACTTTTGAAGTAATAAATTATCATTTTATATAGATATTAACATTCATTTTCTCACGATGAGCTTGGAAGAGGTGACACATATTCTACTTGTGCTTGTTTTATTGAGATTTTACTTTTACTAATGATAGGGCATGACCCTTTAAAATAAACCTTGGTCTAATATGTGGTAGTCGTATATGATGAAGATTTGTATGATTCAAAAAAGAACAAAACAATACTTTTCTTGAGGATAAAGTACGTGGGGATAGTGAGCGTAGGAAATTAGAGAAGAAAATCTAGGAGTATAGCATAATTTTGGAATATTATTTCTATAGTATAATAAGTCTAGGAATATTATTTGTATAGTATAATATATATAAACTATAAAAATTTGAACATGTTGAACATGTTTAGAGTTTTTTTTTTAAATCATTTGAATTTAAAATATATATTAATAAAATTATAAAAATTGGTTATAGGTTTTGTGTATATATATATATAATTTGTTAAAAACGTTAGTAATTTATTTAATAATTATAAGTTATAAAAAGGAAGATGAATGAGTAAAAAATTGGTCATAGACCTTAATATAATTGAGGGAAAGATACCAGCAAGCGATCTCATAACCATAAGTAAACAAAATGCTCTCCTAGGCACAAGATTGTTTAGGGATCACATAGCCTTAACAAAAAAATGATTGAAAACTCTTACAATTCAAACCATATGTCTAAGGAAACTAAAATGCAATGCTAACTATGGACAAGAATTGAAACATGGACATGCATACACAAATATGATCCAAGATTTTCAATAATACCAATGAACAATTGAAGAACCAAAAATTAGTATATGGACAAAGGTTATAAGGTTATATGATACATGTGAGATGGGTTTCTCTCTAGGAATAAGGTCAATGCGAGAGTCTACATCTTACTTCAACAACATGCTAGGAATGAGACTGGGCAAGACATATCAACATACTCTCTGAGAAGGGGGTGATCATCAAGAGAAAACTCATGGAAATCACTCTTAGCAAGATCACTCATGGTGATAGTGAACATCTAGTGTCCCTTTTGCATTCTCTACTTTATCTACATGGCTAATATCATATGAAGTGAGATGGGTCTCTTAATTCTTGCTATTACAACATGATCCCCATAATCATCTACAGACTCCACTTCCTTTTGGAAACAATCAATACTAACATCATGAGCATTGAGCTAGTGCATACCAAGGACATCTCATAAGATTGTAAAGGTAGGAAACAAAATCAATGGTGGTAGTGAGGGTTCTAAGGTCTAACATACAACCATGCATAAGGGAGTCAATTACCATCTTAGCACTTGTGGCTAACTCAACCAATCAACTATTATCTCGCATTGCTACTAGCAACCTACATCATTGGGTGATGCAGGAGCATCCAATGGTGTAAGGGCAATATTGCATCACCCAAAAAGAAGTTAATTCAAAATCATTGCAGTTGTTTTCATTTCTTTCCATAATTAGTGTTTCTAGTTCCATAATCTCCTAAATAATTATGTAGGACTTTCAGTTTTTATAAACTGCTAAAAATAGCAAACTGCTAATTTTGGAAAGTTTAACTGCCATTTTAGGAAAGTTTGCATTTGGGCACGGATTGAAGCAAAAAGTTACAAAAAGCTTCATAATTGAAATATAAGACCTTTGGCAAAGAAATCAGGTAAAGATCATTGTGAGTTGAAAGATATTAAAGTTTTTGTTTTCTAAAAAGCCCCTAAAAATTTTTGAAACAAGATATGAGGCACTAAAACATCCCATAACATATTGAAAAGTTGAAAAAAATCTATTTACAAATTTTTGGTGTGATAGTTCACATTGTGAGCTTTCCGGTGCTTAAAACGGTTTGTCAATCGGACACCCGGATCAAAAGTTATGCTTCTCGGAAGTTGACCTACTTTTGGAGGGAGTTGCAAATTTCAAAATTTAGCTGGAGGCCGCCAAAAAGTGCTATTTATAACTATTTTGGGAACCTTGATCAGTAGTAGAGTTAAGGGGGAAAGTGTAGAGTCAATAATAGCTGGGAAAATAGAAACCCTAGCTAATTTAGGGTTATAGAAGGCAAAAGATTCTAGAGCCTGGGGATGTGTAGCTATAGTGTGTTGCAGCCTGTGGAGGATTGATTCCTTTGATTGTAATTGAGCTTCTGTAATGTAATAAGTTGTCCAAATCAATAAAGAAATATTCTATTTTCTGTGTGCCATTTCTGTTGTTGTGTGTTTTATGATTTACTCCCTTCATCAAGTGCTGTCAGAGCAAGGGTTCCTGAGTGTGTAGACAGATCGCCAACTGTGAGAGTTTGCACCAGGACCTGAGGTTGTGGGTTTGCTTCGGAGATCAAGATGCCTCCATGAAGAAATTGTATTAGGAGGAATGCTTTGATGGAAGAAGATTTTAGAGCCTTGCAAAGACAAATCAATGCATTACAAGAGGAGCTGCGAAGAGGGTTTGAGCCAAGAACAAGAGAAGAAAGCGAGGATGAAGTGAAAGAGGAGCTATCTGAGGAAGAACAAGAAGTTGTTGGAGATCCTGCAGAAGTTGGGTTGTTGAGGGCCATTTTGAAGATTGGAAAGAGGCCCAGAATCAAAGTTTCTACATATTCTAGAGATTTGAATCCAAAACAGCTTATTGATTGGATCAGTGACATGGAGGAATATTTTGAGTATGAAGATGTGGAAGACCCAGATCGGGTCAAGTTTGCAAAAACAAAATTGAAGGGCCATGCTAGTATTTGGTGGAAGGAGGTCCAGTTAGAGGGGAATAGAAGAGGAAAAGGAAAGATCACCAGATGGGATTGGATGGTTGAGAAACTGAAGAAGCAGTTCATTCCTATGGACTATGAGATGGAGTTGTTGAAGAAGTTGCAAGGATTGAAGCAAGGCAACAAGTCTGTTAAGGACTATACAGAAGAGTTTTATAAGATTACTATCAGAACCGGTCATGCAAAGCCAAACAAGGAGAAGGTAGCCCATTACATTAATGGGTTGAGGCCAAGTATTCAAGAGGAGTTGAGCCTAGTTAGAATGACCACCATAGAAGATGCATACCAGTTTTCCCTGAAGGTAGAAGAGAAGCTGAATAAAAGATTTGACAACAAGCAAAGGGGAAGAGGTCAAGGCGGAAGGACTGGTGGAAGACCCTATGGGGGCCAAAATGAAGATTCAAATAAAAGTGAAGAAGCCAACACCAGTCAAAATCAGAGAGGCAATAATACCTACCGCCCTTGTGACCAAAACAATGGTGAGCAAACAAGAAGAGGAAGAGGCCAACCTGGGCAAGGATCTGGAAGAGGAGGTTTCAGAGGAACCTGTTTCCAATGTGGAGAAGAAGGACATCAAGCATACGAGTGTTCGCAACATCAAGGAAGGACAAACTGAAGACCTGAAGGTGATGCACATGTAGATGAAGATGCACAGTCTAAGCATTCTGAAGATGCTGAAAGGGGAGAAACCCTAGTTGTCAGAAGAACTTTGTTGAATCAGGAGAAAGAACCCAATCAGAGGAAGAATTTATTCTGCACAAGGTGCAAATGTGAGGGTAAGTGTTACGATATTATTATTGACAATGAAAGCACTGGTAATCTTGTTTCAGAGGAGATGGTTGACAAGTTGAAGTTGACAAGAAGAAAGCATCCGCATCCATATTGGATTGCATGGTTGCAGAAGGACCATGGAGCTTTGGTCAATGAGCAGTGTTTAGTGAAGTTCAAGATTGGTGACTACCATGATGAGGTGCTGTGTGACATCATATAGATGGATGCATGCCATATGTTATTGGGGAGGCCGTGGCAGTATGATAGGAGCGTTGTCCATGATGGCTGTGCAAACACATATTCCCTAACAAAGGATGGAGTTCGTCATAAGTTGAAGCCCTTGAAGGAGGTGGAAGAAAAGGGATGTAGTACTGCCAGAATTTGCTTGGTAGATGGTAGAATGTTTTTGATGGGTATGAAGCATGAGCGTCATTACTTTGCATTGATTCCTAAGATTAGTCAAGAGAAATGTGAAGATGTACCAACAGAAGTTTCAGATATGTTGGAAGAATTTTAGGACATTATCTCTGATAATGTACCAGAAGGTTTACCACCAGTGAGGAAGATAAGTCATCAAATGGATTTGATACCAGGAGCCAGTTTGCCGAATAAGGCAGCCCATAGAATGACCCCTGCAGAGAGTGAAGAGTTGAATAGACAAGTTTAAGAGCTGTTAAGGAAGGGGCTGATAAGAGAGAGCCTAAGTCCATGTGTGGTACCTGCAGTACTAGCACCGAAGAAATATGGAGAGTGGAGAATGTGTACAGATTCTCAATCCATCAACCATATCATGATTAAGTACAGATTTCCATTACCCAAAATGGATGACATAATGGATTGTTTGAGTGGAGCCAAGTACTTCACAAAGATTGATCTGAAGAGTGGGTAGCACCAGATCTGAATAAGAGAAGGAGATGAATAGAAGACAACCTTCAAGACAAAGGAGGGTTTGTATGAGTGGTTAGTCATGCCATTTGGGCTAATCAATGCACCAAGCACATTCATGCGGCTCATGAACAAGGTACTAAAAGAATTTTTGGGAACTTCTATTATTGTTTATTTGGATGATATTTTGATTTTCAGTAAGACTTGCGATGAGCATATGATGCATATTAGAAGAGTTTTAGAGAAGCTAAGGGAGGAAAAGTTGCTAATTAATCTGAAGAAATGTAGTTTTGCAAAGGAGTTGGTATACCTAGGATTTGTTGTCTCAGAGGAAGGTCTTAAGATGGACCCAGAGAAGGTGAGAGCTATCCTTGAATGACCTACACTAAGGAGTGCAACAAAGGTACGATCTTTTCATGGTTTGACAAGTTTTTACAGAAAGTTTATAAGAACTTTTAGTAGCATTTGTGCACCCCTGACTGAGACAATGAGAGGGGATAGAAAAGAGTTTAGATGCACTAAAGGAGCAGACAAAAGTTTTGACACATTGAAGCAGAAGGTTATAGAGCAACCTGTTTTGGCACTTCTAGATTTCAATAAGGTATTTCAGGTAGATTGTGATGCTAGTGGCAGTGCTATAGGAGCTATTTTGAGCCAAGAAGGTAAGCCCATTGCCTATTTTAGTGAGAAGCTTAATGATGCCAAGAAAAAGTATTCTGTTTATGATCAGGAGTTTTATGCAATGGTTCAGGCTTTGAAGAAATGGAGACATTATTTGTTGCCAAAGGAGTTTGTTTTATATATTGATCATCAGGCTTTGCAGTATCTTAATAGTCAAGGAAACTTGAACCAGAGGCACTTAAAATGGGTTGAGTTTTTGCAGAGCTATACTTTTGTTTTGAAGCACAAGAGTGGGAAGTCCAATAGAGTTGTAGATGCCTTGAGTAGAAGGCAAAATTTGTTGACAGAAATGAAGATAGAGGTTGTTGGGTTTGATGAGCTCAAAAGTGTTTATCCTAAAGATCTAGATTTTGCAGAGGCCTGGAAGGCTTGTTTGGAACCTGTTACTTTGGATAGGACAAAATGGTTGGATTTCATAATCCAAGATGGCATGTTGTTTAGATGAAGCCAGTTGTGCATTCCAAGGAGTTCCATGAGAGAGAACCTAATTAAGGAGAAGCATAGTGGAGGATTGGCTAGACACTTTGGTCGAGATAAGACCATTGTTATTGTTGGTGAAAATTATTATTGGCCATAGTTGTAGCAGGACGTGAGAAAATTTGTGCAGAGTATGTCAGATGGCGAAAGGAGCAAGTCAGAATATAGGTCTATATCAGCCACTACCTGTACTAGAGAAGCCATGGGATGATATTAGTATGGATTTTATTCTTGGTTTACCAAGGACACAGAGAGGACATGATTCCATTTTTGTGATGGTGGATAGATTCTCCAAGATGGCACATTTCATTCTTTACAAGAAGACTAATGATGCTGTTCATATTGTTGAATTATTTTTCAGAGAGGTGGTGAGATTACATGGTCAAGAGCATAGTTTTGGATTGAGATACTAAGTTTGTTGGTTATTTCTGGAGAATATTGTGGAAGAAGTTGAAGATAGATTTGAAGTTCAGTTCTGCACACCATCCACAGACTGATAGATGGACCGAAGTGGTGAATAGGAGTTTGGGTAACCTGCTACGATGCTTAGTAGGAGATAAGCCCAAGGGATGGGATTTGATTTTACCACAGGTAAAATTTGCTTACAACAATTCTGTCAATAGGAGTATTGGTAAATCACCATTTTAGATTATATATGACAATAGCCCAAGAAATGCTTTTGAGTTAAGAAAGTTGAACAAAGGAGATAAGACAAGTGCCGAAGCTGAAGACTTTGCAAAACATCTGAAGAATTTGCATGAAGAGGTGAGAAAGCACATTAATAAGATGAATATTTAGTACAAGGCTAAGGTAGATTAGAAGAAGAGATATAAGGAGTTCCAGGTAGGAAATGAAGTCATGGTTCACTTGAGAAAAGAAAGGTTCCTAATTGGAACATACAATAAGTTGAAAATGAAGAAATTTAGACCGTGCAGAATTCTGAAGAAGCATGATTCAGGAAATGCATGAGGTAGAACTGCCAAGTGGGATCAATATTTCCCCTGTTTTCAACATTACTAATTTAACAGAATATCATGAAGGTGGCACAAAGGATGAACCGATAGAAGAACAATGGAGTATTCTGGCATCTACTTCAACATAGGATATATAAGAGATCTTGGATAGCCGTGTAGGAAGAAATACTCAGAATAAGCAATATGAAGAATATCTGGTAAAATGGAAAGGAAGGCTTGTTAAAGATTCTTCTTGGTTGTCTAAGGCAGAGTTTGATCATTTGGGTTTTCCTCACACAAACACTTGAGACGTGACAGGGTCACTTCTCAAATTACCTTGGGTGTCTCATGCAGGAGCATCTAGTGGTGTAAGGGCAATATTGCATCACCCAAAAAGAAGTTAATTCAAAATCATTGTAGTTGTTTTCATTTCTTTCCATAATTAGTGTTTCTGGTTCTATAATCTTCTGAATAATAATGTAGGACTTTCAGTTTTTCCAAATTGCTAAAAATAACAAACTGCCAATTTTGGAAAGTTTAATTGCCATTTTAGGAAAGTTTGCATTTGGGCACAGATTGAAGCAAAAAAGTTACAGAAAGCTTCATAACTGAAATATAAGACCTTTGGTGAAGAAATCAAGCAAAGATCATTTGTGAGCTAAAAGATATTAAAGTTTTATTTTTTGAAAAGCCCCTAAAAATTTTTGAAACAAGATATGAGGCACTAAAACATCCCATAACATCCCAAAAAGTTGACAAAAATCTATTTACAAATTTCTGGTGTGATAGTTCACATCGTGAGCTTTCCGATGCTTAAAACGGTTCGTCAATCGGACACCCGGATCAAAAGTTATACTTCTTGGAAGTTGACCTACTTTTGGAGGGAGTTGCAAATTTTGAAATTTAGCTGGAGGCTGCCAAAAAGTGCTATTTATGACTATTTTGGGAACCCTAGGCAGTAGTAGAGTTAAGGGGGAAAGTGTAGAGTCAAGAATAGGTGGGAAAATAGAAACCCTAGCTGATTTGGGGTTACAGAAGACAAAAGATTCCAGAGCCTTGGGATGTGTAGTTGTAGTGTGTTGCAGCCTGTGGAGGATTGATTCCTCTGATTGTAATTAAGATTCTATAATGTAATAAGTTGTCCAAATCAATAAAGAAATATTCTATTTTCTGTGTGCCATTTCTGTTGTTGTGTGTTTTATGATTTACCCCCTTCATCATTGGGTGTCCCACAATAGTGTGTTCCACTTTTTGGCCAAAGTGGGACATTGAAATCAACATTTTAAACCAAATTTGCACTTTTAGTCATCTATAGCAATTAAATTGCTAAGAATTTGAAGATGACGTGAACTAGTGATTTTTGCAATTTGGTGTGTAGATTCTATATATATATATATTTTAAATTTTAAAAATAATTTGTGAATTTTTTTATGTAAGTTTTAATAATTGTTTTTTATAGTTAATAGTATTTTTAAAAAGTTACATTTATTCTTTAACACAACATTTTGTAAAAAAAGGATAAAATTATAAATTTTTAAATATAGATTTGTAACCCCAATATCTAGTGTTAACATATTTTGTTGTATATTTTGTTTATTATTAATTTTTGATGTGATATTGATTATAATTTAGACTTAGTTTTATTTCACAATGCATAAATGTTTCTGTATATATATCCAAATTATTATTATTTGTTGATACAAAGACATTAATATGTAGTGTGCAGATGTTTTTCAAATTTTTTTCTCTTTTTAAAAAAATTTCCACATGTCTAGAACACAAATCTTGATGTCTGGTAAAAAACCTATGTTTAATAGAAAATAGAAAATAAATATAATAATTAAATTAAATATATTCAAAATTATATTTTTTGGAAAGATTATTTCGAGGGCTACTATCCTGCAAAATCTCATGTCCCAGTGACTTAGTTTGATGGTCCAACCTAGGCTTCAAAACAAAAATTTATGTAGAGAAAGAAGTAAGAAAAAAATTTCCTGAAAGGGACTTTCATTTGAAGGTACCTTCTTATTGGCAAGAGACACTGTGTGGCTTCATGAGTGTTGTCATTGATGGCAACAAAGTCTATCCCACACATCCGCAGTACATAGTATGCCTTTACCGGAAGTCAGATTGAAGATTGTTTTGGTTCGGTGAACAAAAATAGAGTATGCAACAAGGTCTGACAATCAGGTCCAGATCTCTCAGATGGTGTAACTCAGCAAGTTGCGGACTTGGATAAATCAATAGGAGTATCATGACTACTATATTCTAGAGATTTAGCCTCTGGTGATAAAGCATGAAAAAGATATGAGCATCTGAGTGTTGGGTTCCAGACAGGCAGAGCAGATAGAGAAAGAACTGACCAACAGAGCATTAGACTTCAATCCGGATGAGTAAATGATGTTGATCAAGCTATTTGGGGGATTATACATTGTTGGCCGACATGATTAATGGCTCTTATGTCTATGTTTTTGATACACATCACAAATCAAGCATAGATTTAGCCGACAGATCAGTAATTTGTAAAAATCTTGAGTATTCTTGTTGCTGACTAGAAAAATGTTGAAATCCTTGATGCAGATATATATATACTAGATGGAGGTGTGTGGTGTGAAGGAGTAATAAAATAAAGTGCAAATAAAAGTAGTTTAAGTGTGGAAGCAACAATACAGGTCCGATATGTGACAAAGTAACAACACTAAAGCAGAGGAAGAATGAAGTGCATCAGATCAGTATATTGTGCCTAACCAGAACTAAACTCTAGCATTTGTAGATGCCTCTCATCAGTTCAAACACCTGATTACCTTCTGTAAGTTATGTAGATAGTGAGTCTCTTGAGGGCAGTGTTCCTCTTGTGAGTAGTGTGCTCAAGCAGTGAGCCCTAATTGGCAAGTGCCATTTTGTACTTCTTATTCTTTTAACAGAGAATACAATCTTGCGTTAGTCACCCCGTGGTTTTTCCCTTAACACGGTTTTCCATGTAAAAATCCTTGTGTTATGTGTGTTGATTTTATTTTTATTCTTATGATCATATATGCCTATATGTTTTGATGCTGCACTAATTATTAAAGGAGAAAAGAAAGTTAAGATATTTGAGATAACTGATTCACCCCCCCTCTCAGTTACCTGCCTTGTTTCCAACAATTGGTATTAGAGCCAAGTTCCTCTAAACAGAGCCTAACAGCTTGAGGAAGATCTGGGAATCTTAATGGATATGTATGGTATGAAGGAACAACTTCAGTCTACCCTAGATGATCTTGAACAATCACACTCTGAAGTCAACAACTTAAGAGAAAGACTCAAACAAGCCGATGATTTCATAAATGAGCTAAAAGAAAAACTAAGTATCTCTGTGAACAAGAGAAAGGAACTACTTCAAAAATTAGCAAATCAGAGTGAAGCCAATGACACTAATGAAGATCTGGATGAGAAAAATAAGCTATGTGAGAAGCTGTCAAAAGAGGTCATTATGGTAAGGCATGAAATGGAATCAAGGGTTATGATATTTATCCAAGAAATTGAAGAGAAGAGGAAAATTGAAGATAATCTAAAACAATCTCTCAAGGAGAAGACAGAGGACTGCAATAAAATGGACAGAATAATCAGGCATCTTGAATCTGATCTTGAAGAAGCTAGAGATAATGAAGAACAACTTGAGAATCAAATAGACACTCTTAAACAAAACATTCAAACAACAAATGAATACAACGAGAAATTCAAGATAAGTTCAGCCCAACTTGAAGTTCTTATTGAAAGCCAAAAGAGGGTAGACGACAAGCATGGTTTGGGATATGAGAAAAGTGAAAGCTTCGGATCCCATCAAAAGAACTTTGGATCAGGAAATCAAAGAAACGGGCCTAGAAGACCTCCGGTAAGGCAACCAAATGCTCAAAGATATCCATCCTTCAATGGATACTACTTAAACTGCAACAACTTCAGTCATAAATCAACTCAGTGTAGAAGGAGAATGAATCAGACTAATCCATCCCTCTCTGGAAAATGTTTCAACTGCAATAGGTATGGTCATAAATCTCATGAATGTATATATATGCAAATAAACAATTCATTCAATGGTAGATGCTTTGCATGCAATAGAATGGGACATATGGCTAATCAATGTAGATCAAGAGGATATCAATCAAATATGCAAAGAAATGTTGTTGGTTACAATTGCAATAGATCTAGTCATATTGCCAAATTCTGCAGAAGTAAAAATCAAGATAAAAAGGGTCTGATGCATCATAATAAAAAACAAGATAAGGGAAAAGGCAAAGTAAATGTTGATGAAGTTCAAAGGGAGATGAGCAAGATTTGGGTGAAGAAAAGTATACAAATTATTGGGGATGGATCCACACCAGAATCTGGTGCTGATATTCCTTCCAGAAACTAAACAGATGAACTCTGGCTCAGGGGGAGTCAGAGAAAAATAAATTCCCCTAGCCAGTCAATTAGTGCCTAAATTGGCACATGGAATGCTGCAAATTAAAGGGTACTTAGAAAAATATCTAAATATCCCTTGGTAAAAATATGAAAGATCCGCATGGAGTTTTGCAAGAGTTTAACCATCCAAGATTGATCTGGTTTGACAGCCATTCAGTAAAGCAAGATTTTCACAAATAGATCCGGTATGATTCAAAATTGAAACAATTTGATCTACAGATCCATGGAATGATTGAAGAAAAGAAGATACATTGTCAATCCTTACTAAAAATTATTCTAAATGCAACACAGTGATTCGAGAAGATCTCTCTCAGAACAGGGCAACCAGATAACTTAAGTTGTGCATTTATTGCTAAAGGAAATTAGGGTTTGTGCAAGAATAAAAGGGTTCTTTCATTCATCGTTTGCACACTTGCATTTGTGAAGAAGTTAAGAAGAGCTCTGCAATGAAGTTTTTACAATCCACTCAAAGATCAACTGGGAAAACGAATTCAACCAGTGATTTGTTTCGGCTCCTATTTCAAACCCTAAGACGTAAAAAGGAACTTCCATTCTAAAAATCTCTCTCTGAATCTTTTACAAAATGGGTACTCCAATGGTTGTTAAGATAACTGATAGGCCACACCCAAAATTCAAGAAACACCCCTATAAATCCCTAGAAGTTGATCCTTTAGGTGCTTTTTCTAGCATTCCTCATGGGGTATTGCACGTAGAAGATGTTAGGGTCTACATCCATGCCAACATTGAGGAGTTTGGAGACTCTAAGTTGATGGACATCTATCATAAACAGTTAATAGATGAAAGTTTTGAACTCAAACCTCAATACAAGGCCCTCCGAGATAAACACTTCAGACATTGCATACACTTCCCCTGTTTTGTAGAAGATGATTGGGTCCGGTATGTCCTAAGTAGAATGCATGATAATTTCATGTGGTTAATGAGGTCCTTCAAGATAACAAAAGATGCCATCAGGGCAGTAACTGGACTACACTCATCCATTGGGTTACCTGCACTCAAAACTGTCAAGAACCAGACAATAACTGAAGCTACCGGATCTAAGTTTGACAAGAGAGCAATGACTATAGATGACATCACATATTCGGATGTCAAATTTGCCTCAATGATAATTAGGTATAAGATCTATCATTCTAGCAAGGAGAATTCTATGTCTGGGACTGCAATATATGCAGCATATTAGATGTTGAGGGAAAACACAAATTATGACCTATTTGATCTTCTCTTAAATCAACTATTAGAAAACCTACAGAAGATCAAGAAGGATAAGAAGAACTCCTTTAAGTATGGTTGTTTAATACTGTGTCTATTCTTCTATTACATGAATGAGATGGCAAAATGGAAAACCAGCTGCAATCCAGATTAGAGACTATATGTATGGACTTGGTGATGCTAAAGCTCAAAGCACAACTCTCTGGGGTTATTTTAAGAACTTCCAAAGCATGATGCAAGCCAGAGAGAGGATACCTCAATCCATAGTCGAGAAATACAAGGATACAATGTGCTTCATGGTTGACACTGATCAATGCCTAATGGAGGCAGTTGAGCTCAGAATAGTGTGGATAATGCCAATGGGATACGAGGTCGATGAGAAAATCTTAGATCTACACATTCAACACCTATTGAGCTAGCCGAAGGACCTTGAGGCAAAAAGGTTTGGAACCTTTCAAGAACTAAGTGTAAAAATACATGTTGAGCTAAGGCAATTGGAGATAAAGAGGAAAGTTAGAAGGGAATTTGAGGAAATTGCCGAAAGATTTGGCATATCAAAAGAGGTAGTAGATGCCAACAGAGAGAAAATGGAAAGGGCTGAAAAAGAGAAACAAGAAGCAGAGAAAGGAAGTGTTCCAGTACAAGCCTCCTCCCGGACCAGATCCTCGAAGAGCTCTACACCTGCCACTCCTAAGGGCTCAAGAGCCACCAAACTGGAAGTCAAGACATCCGGAAAGGGAGAAAAGAGAATGAAAACAAAAGCCACAAGGTCATACACAAGTCTTAAGGATGATGAAGAAATAGAGTATGATGAGGAAATTAAGAAAATGAAGAAGAAGAAGAAAACATCCAGGGAATTCTCTGCCAGTAAAAACAAAGAAGAAAAGGCAGAAGAATTTGTTGAAAAGCTCACTCTTTCCATTGATGATATCATTAAGGCAGTCACTGTGGATGGGAATCTGCAACCAATAACAGAATTCTATGATGAATATAGTGATACTGACAAGAGGATCTTGGAAGAAGCTATAGTTAGGTACCTGAATATTTACAATAAAGCTTTCATTGAAATTATTTCATTGATTCCCAAAAGTCTAGAGAAGGTAGTTGAACTAAGAAAAGAGAATGCAAAGGCATAGGACTTAGAGATCCAAGAACATATTGCAATTCAACTCTATCCTTCTATTACTCCAAAGCAAATGAACATGATCTTTAAGGACTGTAAGGATGAATTCTAGAGTAAAGCAAGAATGAATAAACTTATGCTTGGAGAAACTGACCAAGTAGCAATAGAAATAAAAGACATCCTCCAGAATGCCTTCAAAAGATTCAATCTTCCTATTGTAGAGGAAACTGATGAAGAACCTTCTACCATGGATGTTAAAGGATTAAATATAACCAATGAAGAATCTTCTGACAAAAATGTAGAAGGATCAAAAGAGATAGATGAAGAGAAGTCTAAGGACTTGGATTCCTCTGTTCCGAAAGAGGAAGTTCATGAAATAGTAAACACAGGTAACATCTCTCCTTCGGATCCCACTACAGACATTCTAGATTTAGGAACTAAAGGAGAAGGAAGCAAAGAGGAGAAAGTGAGTCAAGAAGAAGAAGTCAAGGGAAAAGAAGAACAAGTAGAGAAGACCCATGATGATAGTTCTGAGATCCAAAAAGAAAAGAAGACTAAATATTTGACAAGAGACACTGCAGAGGCAGTGAAGAATTTCTTGAACAAAGAATAATGGAAATAGATGAACCTGAGCTTTTTCAAGGACCACTAAATTTCTACTCTCTCCAGTCTAGATAATGAAAATAACATTGTTTGCTCAAGCCAAAGCAAAAGAAAAACTTCTGAAATCTCACATGGAAGACTGTGAGCTGTTGGAGATTGCATCCAGGATGCTTGAAAAGATCATGCCATCATTTCAAAAGGATCCCTCGGCGTCTCCATCTGGTAAATTGAAATCTCTGGTAAATTCTGTCAGCACTCATTTTGAATCTTTAGAGAAATTGGTTGAATCAAAGGTCTGGAAGGAGTTTTTAGGAAAAAGATTTATTGAAGTGCAAGGACTGATTGCTAATCATAGGAGGACCCTAGCCATTGGGATAAAGAGCCTTGAAAATGCTCTTAAAGATGTTGGGGACTTGTACAAATTTTATCTATCTTGGCCCACAGTGACAGAGGATATTGAAAATAAGGTGAAAGAACAAGAAGGTAAACTGTCAAGTTTATCTCAGAATTTTGATCCCCTCGCTATATCCTTAATGAATCAAGAATGCCAGGCCATTGTCGTAATAAATGAAATAAAGAGGTTGAACAAAGAAAAGAAGGACATAGTAAACAGAATGAGTGAACTCAGAGGGATAATTATCCCTAAGTTAGAGGCAATGCATGAGGCCTTAACAGATGCTCAGACCACAGCCCGGACTAGTGACCGGACAGATTTAAGAAGGGCAGAAGCATATGCATTTTTGTTGAGTGGTCACATCTCTATTTTGGATAGGATGAAGCAGAGCTGGGCCACAGAGTTTGTATAGTTGAAGGCCACTTTTGCGGATATACTCAAGTATATGTAAGTATAACATGTATATATACTTATGCAGCCATGTATAGGTTAATTTTTGTAAATTTTGGTGTGTGGATTCTACCCTTTGCCATTGATGTCAAAGGGCGCGTGAGGAGTGTAAGGGTAAAATGGTGATCAATCAAATGAACTAAACAAGACCCCAAACATCAACAGAATAGTGAAACAAGAAGGATTCAATAAACAAAGCAATGAACAAACACAGTGCAAACCTCTCCTGTTTCGAAACTTCTGTTGTTCGCCTATCACAAATCGTCCTTTTGCAGATGAGATGAGCCCTCAGAGAGTGCAATCTTTTTAGCTGTTTTAGGAAGTCGATGGTGAATGGCTATGGTGATATGCAATGAAGATGAGCTCCAATGCAAGTATGTGATCTCAAGCTTGTAGATGACAAAAGGGTGCCAAAGGCGCGCTGGTGATATTTCTACAGAGTAACGATGTCAAAAGCCTGGATGATTAGAATGGAGGGATGAAGCTTCATTTATAGACTTGGAAGAATGGAAATCAACGGTTGAGAGGAGATATGAAGATCAACGGCTGAGGATGGTTGAGGAATGTGCAACCAGTGGAAATGTGACAAGTGTCCCAGCTCCATCATGAAAGAGGGGATGTGACAAAATTGATTGGAGAGTTAACTCCATTGACTGGTCTGTTAACAGACTTGATTGATCAGTTAGAAGAATAAATCGTGGAACTGACTGAATTGATTGAGGATTTGACTCAATTGACAGGTTAGTTAACAGATTTGATTGATTAGTTAACTAACCTCTGATTTGAGGAGAAATAGGCCATGTGGGTGAGGGAAAATAAGATAATTAAATATTAAATATATTTAATTACATGTGCAACCTGATGAGGTGGACAAGGTGAGGTGGAAAAGGTGAGGTGTAAAGATGATGTGGATTTTTGAATTTAGAACTTAGGATAGAGGAATTTGGATTAATTAAATAATTAATGATTATTTAATCATGTAGGACATTTAGAAGAATTTTAATTAAATAAATTGAATTTATTTAATTATGAAATAGTGAATCAATTAAATAAATTTAGAATATTTATTTAATTAATAGAAGAAGGGAATAAATATTTAGAATATTTATTTAGGATGATTTGTGTCATTTTTAGGTATATACATTTTGCCCCTCTTTGATGCAATGCAGTTTATAGCATTGCTTCAAAGAAATCGATATTTTGAATGATGATACATGCCCCAGTTTGCCCTTGGTACAGGTTTAATGACGATAGGATGCCCCCTCGGGAGATTGGACAGGAAAAGAGTGAAAGAATCAGAGACGGACAATCTCACGAAGACGAAGGGGTTAGTATAGGTTGGAGGAAAAGGGACGCGGTCAGGGATGCGGGAAGAAAACAAGAAGAAAAACGGGCACGGGAAGTAGTCACAGTCATCACCTAGCCAGAATTAGGGTTTGGAGGCTATAAATAGGAGCTGGGTCCACAAGAATAGTCATTTGTACACTTGTTTACTCTGGATTGGAGTGAGAGAGCCTAGAGCAACTTGGAGCAGCATGGCAGCCAGAGCAGCAGACTCCACGCGAGGAGCACCGGTTCGAGCGGGTCCGTTGATTCGGGCGGCCAGCAGAGGCAGGACCCCCGGTATGTGTTTCAAAAAAATTCTCCTAGGGTCAATTTAGGATGCACTAAATGCACTTAGAAAATAGGTCAAATGCATGCACCAAAACTTAGAACAGCGCATATGCCTCGCGAAGCGATGCTTTTGTCGTTGCACGGTGCATATGCCAGTTTCGACGGCGCATATACGAAAACTGCGCATCTATGCATTGTGGCTGCGCATTTGCAATTTGGCGGTGCATGTGTAGATAAGCCGTGCATATGTTGAAAGTAGCAGTGCATCTGTTGATGCTGCGCATATGTCAATTTTAGCGGCGCTTGCATATTTGGCGGCGCATCTGTCGTATCTGCGCATACGTACAATTTGGCAGCGCATTTGTGTGAAGCGGCGCATACGTTGATTTTAGTGGCGCATATACCAAAAAACGGCACATTTACCACCTGTAGTGGCGCATTTGCTGTGAATAGCAAAGGACTTAGCCAAATTGACTCGATTAGCATCCTGTTTGACATGGTAATCGATGAGCTATCTCCGAGATTGTAGAAATCTAGTCAAGAGATGTAGTGTGCTGTTTTGATCAATTTGAAATGCTAAGTTTAGTTGATATAGTTCAGTAGGTATGTTGAGTATGGTATATGTCGCTTGAGACTGATGCTTTGCCGTGCTTGTTTGCAGGAGGAGATTCGGGACACACTGCGGTCGAGGGAGACGTTTCCCATGCCCTTGTTGCAGAGATATATGTTGACGGAGACTAACAGAGTGGCGCTTGGTGCCATGGGATTGGATTATGTATGTTTCATGCCCGAGGTGCGGGTGAACCGAGGACTGTTGACAGCTGCCGTGGAGAGATTCCACAGTGAGGACGGGACCTTCCACTTTTCGACGGGAGAGATGACGGTGACCCTAGAGGATGTCTATCGGATATTGCACTTGCCTGTGGTAGGCGAGTTGGTAGAGTACGATGCACAGCGGGACGTGGGACTCGCCGAGTGCCAGCGGGTATTTGATGATCCTGAGCTAGCTGGACAGGTTATCCCATGGCAGGATATATATGACTACTATGACTACTTCCCTGGGATTGTGGCTGGACTGATCGGGGGCGTTGTATGCCCGAACAGGAGATCGCATGGGTTCCCCATTGGATGGGGCAGGATCATGGAGCGGATGCTGACTGAGGGCACCCGATATGCATGGGGAGTCTGCGTACTGGCCCACCTATACCACGACATGCATCAGGTGGTGTACCACCGCAGCACGAGTCTATCGGCTGGGGTGCTGCTGTTACAGTTCTGGCTGTGGGAGCACATAGCGGTGACTAGGCTGATATGTGTCTTCGCGAGGCAGCGAGGAGAGCCATACAGTTATGGCTATGTAGGAGTGATTTCCCAGCACAGGCTGGGGAAGCTAGAGTACTGGAGACATACTTTGGACGGAGTGGATGTGGTCGTCTGGCGACCATATTTGGACTGCGAGCCCTGGGACGATGAGGGAGACGAGCTGCCATACTGCTTTTAGACCAGGTGGCTGATAGGCCAGACATGGCATATTTTGGAGAGACAGATGGTGGGCAGGGTGCAGCGACAGTTTGGGTGGAGACAGGGTATGCCACAGGGGCAGGCCATGTTCGCACAGACGCACGCAGAGAGGGTCCGATGGGGGCCGATGGCTTCTTATGAGGAGGCTTTGGCAGAGTATCAGCAGATGCCGTATGTGGCCTGGGACATGCGGAGAGAGATAGCCGATGCAGGGGTGACACAGGAGTACGAGGATTGGATCACTGCACATCCTTTCCTGAGATATTCAGGACCTGGCATGCTGGTGCCTCGTATTGATGAGGCGGACTCAGCGGAGGAGGGAGAGGCTGGCCCAGGGCGGAGGGCAGTTAGAGGACAAGGACGATGGGGTGGCAGGGCCGGAGAGGGGCCAAGACAGCGGAGGAGGATAGCTCAGGCTGAGCAGGCAGTGCTAGGGCAGGCAGAGGCACAGATGCCACCACCCCAATAGGTACCAAAGCAGCAGGTGCCACAGCAGCAGGTGCCCCAGCCACAGGGGCCTGGACAGGTAGAGGCAGCACAGGGGCCAGTACAGGGAGAGGCTCACAAGAGGACCATAGCCTGCTTGAGGGGACAGGTGCGAGAGCTGCAGGCACAACTGAGGAGGGTAGAGCGGAGGCGAGAGACAGACGCAGCGGTGATCGCTGGGTTGACCTGTGAGAGAGACATGGCTGACGCACGGGTACGGATTATCCGTGTAGAGTGGGACATCGCTGTGGCCGCTATGGGGACAGATGCAGCGAGTTCCTTTTTGGTTGGGCAGGTGCAGCAGGCACAGGCACAAGTTGGCCAGTTGCAGATGCAGTTGGCACAGGCACAGACAGACCTAGCCAGAGCACAGTCCTAGGTGCATATTACCAAGGGTTATACCATGGTGCCATGGCATCGAGCCAGAGGGCAGGGAGTTTCAGGAGTCAGTCTGGGGCGACTCATAGAGCAGGTCCATCATAGTCAGGGGCCTCCGTGATGGGTCCTTAGCAGTCAGGAGCTGGCAGTGGTGGCCCATAGTAGCAGGGATAGACAGGGACTAGATTGTGGACATTTTGGGACATGTATCACCATCCATTTGGGTGCATATTGTATATGACACTTTTATTCCAGAGATAGATGATGATTTTGTGCATTTGGACCTCTTTTGTATGATAGTATATATGATGATGCAGCTTTGTGTATCTATGGCATGTGCTATGTGATGAAGATGTACTTCTATTATATGATGTGATGTATGTGCATAGTTAGATGGTCGATCTGATGCTATATGAGATGTTTTATGATATGCTGCTATATGATGTCTATGTGATTTAATGTTTTCAAATGAATGCAAAATGTAATATGATTTCTATGTGATGATGCAACTGTGTTATGGGACGTCTATATGATCTAATGTAAATGTATGCATATGTGCTATGATTTCTATGTGATGATGCAACTGTGTTATGGGACGTCTATATGATCTAAAGCAAATGTATGTATATGTGTTATTATTTCTATGTGATTATCTGTGCTTTGAGATGTGATGTGATGCAAATGTATTGATGACGTAATGCATTGGATGGTGTATTCTACGAACCTAAGCATGTGCATGACTAGTCTTACAAGTGATATGATATGCTCCTATATGCTTTGTTTTTTGTGAAGTCCAAATGTACTTGATCGACACAAGAATGACATGATAGACAGGTAGAAGAATGGTTGTGATAAGATGACTTAGAAACTTTACTTGATATCGTTACTCTGCATAGTTTGGATAATGAGGATTGCATGGATGTGTATGTGGATATAGGATGGATGTTTTACTTTTTAGAGTGCTTTATTTCATCATTGGGCAATTTGTTTTTGGTACATTTTTTGAAATGTTGGAAGTGAATACAAGCATCTAGGTATAATTGAACCGAGATGACCAGAGTATTACTTACATGGATTGTGATTTAGCAAGTTAATACAAGCATCTAGTCAAAATTGAATCTAGATGACCTGAGTACTTCTTGCATTTCAACAAGCAAGGATTGCCCCCGTTCATGTTAGACCTTTGATGTCCTTGATGATCTTTTGCTGATCATGTCTTTAGACAAGGCTTCACATTACTAAAGTTTAATCCACAAACAACAAACAAAGAAAGTAATCATGCCCCCCCATCATAGCATCTCTAGCTTTTGGCATCCTTGAGTAGCATAGGAAGGTATGATAGCAAAAATCAGGACTCGAACAGTTAACCATGTTTCTGATCTACAAAGCATATTTGCGTTGATGTGTGTTTATTTCTTGCCTTAATTTGCATAAAATCATTTAGAAGACCTTGGGTATTTGCTTTGCATTGGATAGGTTAAGATGCTTATTGTCAAGATTTCTGCTTGAGGCGCGGGTTCTGCTTGCATTTGCTTGCTTGGTGAGAAGATTGCTTAATCCTTATTAGGGAGACGGACCCTAATGGACTGACCTAGTGCCTCGGGGGCTCATTGCTAAATGGCCTTGCCTACGTGACGACGCAGAGGCAATGTAGTTCAGGGTAAACCCTAATGGACCATGGATGGACTAGAAGAAAGATGACAAGAATGAAGACAAGAAAGGGGACGAATGGGACAAAGGGAAGAAATGGAAGCCCCGGGGGTGCATTAGAATAATGGCCTTGCCTACGTGACGACGCAGAGGCAACATAGTTCATGGACTTGGACCATGGACACCAACGAGAGACACTATACTAGGCTCACATTGAGGAGACGGTATGGGACAAAACCTTGGTTGACAAGGCCACAAGGAGAGTATCAAGCCATGATAGGTAACTGCCAGGTGTTTATGGTGGGGTAGATATGGGTCGATGGAAAATGAGCGAAGGAAGAATGGACTTAAGGTGCTTGGATTCTCAAAGATGGAGACGGCGGTTTATCACAAGTAATGCCCGTTTACCAGGTTTTCATCACTTGCTTTTATTTGCACGAGAAGCTAGAAAGTAAACATGACGCCTGTTTGCCAGGTTTTCATCACGATACCTATCCAAGGCGCCTGTTTGCCAGGTTTTCACCAAAGGACAATTTTTTTTTTGGTATGCTTTCTATTTTTTTTCTGATTTTTCTCTTTTCAACTTTTTTTTATTTTTTTGATTTTTTTTGACTTTATTGTGCCCCCTTGCATTGGGATTCTCCTAGGTATAGAACCGGTGAAGATGCATGCTGTTGATTGGATCATCAAACAACTCACCCTCTGATGTGGCCAACTGATATGCCCCCAATCCGTAAGCAGCTACAATCACATAGGGCCCAAGCCAGTTAGGCTCGAACTTACCTTTCTTTTCTCTATCCTGCTGATTGCGAGGGTTCTCTTTTAGAACGAGGTCCCCAACCTTGAAGCATCTTGATCTAACCTTGTGGTTGTAGCTTCTTGACATCATCTGTTGATAGGCTTTGAGATGGTCAAAGGCTTTCTGGCGCCTTTCCTCTAGCAGCTCTAGTTCTTGTAGCCTAGAGACTCTGTATTCTTCATCTGATATGAGACCTTTCAACGACACCCTGAGGGATGGGAGTTCGACCTCAATGGGAAGGATGGCTTCGGAGCCATAGACAAGGGCGTAGGGTGTAGCACCTGTGGGAGTGCGTATACTGGTTCTGTAGGCCCACAGAGTGGGATTGAGTTGGACGTGCCAATCGCGACCAGCTTCATTGGCAGTCTTCTTTAGGATTTTCAGAATGGTTTTATTTGATGCCTCAGCTTGGCCGTTACCTTGGGGGTAGTATGGAGTGGAGAAATGGTGTTGTATTTTGAAACGCTCACAAAGTTCCTGGACATCCTAATTTTTGAAAGGTCTCCCATTATCCGTGATGATGGATGAAGGGATGCTGTATCGGCAGATAATGTAATTCAGAATGAACGAGGAAATTTGTTTTCCTATGACGGTGGTTAGGGGAACGGCTTCAATCCACTTTGTGAAGTATTCAGTGGCGGTTATGATAAATTTATGGCCGTTGGAAGAAGGTGGATGAATCTTTCCCACCAGGTCAAGTCCCCACTGGCAAAAGGGCCAGGGCGTCGTTAAAGGTCTCAACTCCTGAGCAGGTGCATGAATCAGGTTCCCATGTATTTGGCACTGTTTGCACTTTATGACGAACTGACAGGAATCCATTTCCATAGTGGGCCAGTAATAACCCAAACGCATGAGTTTCTTAGCTAAGGAAGGACCGCTGGAGTGTGTTCCACAGATCCCTTCGTGTACGTCTCGCAAGGCGGTTACGGATTCTTCTTGTTCTAGACAACGGAGTAAAGTACCATCCAGACCACGTCGGTAAAGGGTATTAGCTATGATGGTGTAACGGGAGGCTTGTCGGATGAAAGTTTGCTTTTGGTTGGAAGAGAGGTTGGGTGGAAGAATATTGTCCTTGAGGTAAGTGTAGGTCTTACCGTACTAAGGTGAATAAGATCCTACTAGGAGGCAAATGGAGTGGGTTTTGAGGAGATCATAAGCCGGTTGCCGAATGGTTTCTACTAAGAACTCATACCGTGACTCGTATTCAGGTATTTCAAGAAGAGAGGCTATGGTAGCCATTGCATCTGCTGCTTTGTTCTCGATCCTGGGTATTTGTTCAAAGGAGATGGTCCCAAAGTGTTCCTTGAGGTCGTCGACCATCTGTTTGTATGGGATGAGCTTCTCATCTTTGGTTTGATATTCATCGTTGACCTAATTTATGATAAGCTGAGAATCACCGTAGACACATAGTGCTTGGATTTTCCACTCAGTGGCCATCTTGAGACCAATTACCAAGGCTTCATATTCCGCTATATTGTTAGTGCATGGAAATAACAACCTGTAGGACTTTGGAATTGTGTCGCCTTGGGCAGTGATAAACAGGATACCTGCCCCCAATCCGTGGTTGGTGTAAGACCCGTCGAAGTAGAGTTTCCAAGGAGATGTTGACAGAGTGAATAAAGACTCATCGGGAAACTCAAACTACATTGGAGAAGTGTCCTGTAATGGTGCCTCGGCCAGTTGGTTAGCTATGATTTGCCCTTTGATGGCTTTTCTGTCCACATATTCTATATCATATTCACTAAGAAGCATAACCCACTTTGCTAGTCGACCTGTGAGAGCTGCTTTGCTAAGAAGATACTTTAGTGGGTCGATTTTGGCAATGAGTTTCACAGGATGTGCCAACATGTAGTGTTGGAGTTTTTGTGAAGCAAAAACCACCGCAAGGCATGATCGTTCTACCTGTGAGTATTGTAACTCGTAGCCCACTAAGGTTCGACTGATGTAGTATACAGCTCTTTCCTTGTTCTCATAGTCTTGTTGCGCTAGGAGAGCCCCAAGAGCAGTAGGTGTAGCAGAAATGTAGAGAATCAAAGGTTTTCCTTGGATCGGAGGCATGAGTATAGGAGGGTTCATAAGGTACTCCTTTAGCTTGTTGAATGCCTCTTCGCACCGCTCATCCCATTTAAATGGAATATTCTTATGTAGGAGGTGGCTGGAAGGTTGGCACTTGTCTGCCAACTGTGAGATGAACCTTCGGATGGCTTGCAGCTTGCCCTGTAAGGATCTCAATTGTGTTAGAGTCTTGGGCGGTGGCATGTCCATTATTGCTTTGACCTTGGCCGGGTCGACCTCTATCCCATTTGCTGACACGATGAAGCCTAGCAGCTTGCCTGAAGTCACCCCAAACACACATTTCTTCGGGTTCAGTTTAACTTGGAATTGGTCTAGCCGTTTGAAGACTTTCTCTAGGATATCCAGGTGTGAGTCCCTCGTGAGGGATTTTGCTAAGATATCGTCAACATAATCCTCCATGGTCACATGCATCATGTCATGGAATATGGTTGTCATGGCCCGCTGATATGTAGCACCTGCATTTTTTAGCCCAAACGGCATGACATTCCAGCAAAAGGTACCCCATGGACAAGTGAAAGCTATTTTGTGTTGGTCCTCCGATGCTATTTTGATTTGGTTATACCCGAAGAATCCGTCCATGAGTGACAGCATTGTATGTCCTGCCGTGAGGTCGACTATGATATCGATGTTAGGCAATGGAAAGTCATCCTTGCGGCATGCTTTGTTTAAGTCTCTAAAATCGTTACATAGTCGAACCCTGCCATCTGGTTTAGACACTGGCATAATGTTTGATATCCATTCGGGGTAATCTATGGCTCTGATGAACCCCACATCTAGCAATTTCTTGAGTTCTTCCTTGACCAAAAGGGCTATATGGGGATGCATCTTTCTCAGTTTCTGTTTTACGGGCTTCACCCCTAGATCCAATGGTAGATGATGTAGAATCAAGTTAGGGTCTAGACCTGGCATGTCAGCATATGACCAAGCAAAGCTGCCTCTCTTCTTCTTAAAGAATGGTACAAACCTGGTTTTCTCAGGTGGTGTGAGAGATTTTGCGAAGTGGATAATCTTGGGCTGCTCTTCGGTGCCAATATTCACTGGCTCTGTTGGCTCCACCACAATCTGTGACCGTTCTTGGTACATATCACTAGGTAGGGTGTCAAGCATTCCATCGTCAGGTGCCACAGTTGGGTTTTCACCTTCGGATACGTCCTTTCTTTTTACTATTTTATGATCTGACACTACCGCACGGCAGTTTTCACCGTCAGATCCATTTTTGATTTTAATATTTTTGCGACTAGAAGGCTTGGCACCCTCCCCAAAGTAAGCCATAGTATTGAGTTCGATAGCGAAACCAGCTTTATGATCTCCTCTTGGTAAGTGATCCCTAAGTTCCATATAGTCAATGTAAGCATCATCATTCTAGAACATATCTAATTGAGGGGTTCCTTGCAGATCCCAGTCGATAAGCTCAGGGTGTAAGAGGGGAAGGGAGTCGGATGGGAGATCTGATTCGTTAATGTTGTGAATGGAAATATTATGGGCACTGGTGGGGATAGTGTTTTGGGTGGTACTCTCCTCCAAGTTGTTTATTGCAATGGAATCAAAACTTTCCTCGAAAGCCATAACCTCAGGGAGGGGCAAATCAAACTCCAGTGGTCTGTCCCGTTGCATCTGTCCCTCATGGTAGGGGCTGAGAGTTTGGATGGTGTCAATCTCCTTGTCATCGTAGGAGTGCTCTGTTAGCTCGTCCCACTCATACTCATTTGAGTCATCTGAATCTGTGTCCCTATCTACTTGGAGTGTTTGAATTGTCTCCACAAGGCAGGCATTTTCCTTGGCTTTACCTTTGCCTTTGTACCCTAGGCCAGTTGTGTTTCTAGCCGAAGAGGATGAAGAAGGTTGTATAGGTTCAACGATTCCTTCTTTTCTGAGGCCTATGGGGCCTTGTCCTTCATATCCCATTCTGTGCAAAATGGTTTCACCCCATCCATAGAGTTCTGTAGGGAGTCTAGGCGGCTCTTGGGGTGTGTTTTCCTCTTCAGCATAAAGCCATTGCAGGAGATCTCGCTCCTCTGTCTCATCAGATAAGGTCCCCCATTTTACAAAGGGATTTGCAAGAGTTGTAGGAGGAGCAGATGGCTTTGGAAAATGCCTATGTTGATGCTTGGGTTTGCCAAAGGAGCGAGGAGACAAAGGCATGGTGGCGAGGTTGAGGCTGTGCTCAATGGAGTACTCCCCCATGCCATTTTCTTTTATGGTAAGTTTCAGCGGTTTGGGCCTCGAGGAGGAAGCTTTGGTAGTATGGTCTTGTGGCGGAGTAGGGGAAATGTAGGCTCGGTTATTGGGAATGACGCATTTAGATTTTGCTTGGAATGAATTGCAATGTTGGTAGGGGTTGGGGTCGCCTTGTATGGTGACCTGCTTGCCATCGTGTGGGAACTTAATGCATTGATGGTAGGTGGAGGGGACAGCCTTCATGGCGTGGATCCATGGTCTCCCTAGTAGAATATTGTAAGCAAGCTCCCGATCAAGGACTTGGCACACCACATCTTTAATTACCAGTCCCACTTGAATGGGTAGGACAACTGTGCCCTTTGTGGTTCGTTCCTCTTCGTCATATGCTTTGATAGTAATTTTCTGTCTTTGATCTACTGCCTGTTCGGAGAACCCTAGTGCAAGGACTAGCTTCAACGTGTAAATATTTAGACCGGCGCCCCCATCAATGAGAACCCTCTTGATGCGATGCTTGTGCACGAATGCGACAATGTGTAGAGGAGTGTTGTGGGGTTGAGATATGGAAAGGTCATCTTGCTCTGTAAACGAGATGGAAGTGGAGGATGTCAAATTACCCACCATGGTTTGAAACTTTTCTTGGGCTAGGTTAGTGGGGACAGTAGTTTCCACTAAGGCTTTCTCAAGAATCTCCTTATGAGAAGGAGATAGACGCAAGAGCTCCAATATAGAAATGTGAGCCAGAGTTTTTTGCAATTGGTCGATGACATTATATGGGCGGGAGTTGGACGGAGATGGTGACGACCTTGGAGGAGTGGTGTTGATCGTGACTCTACCACTGCGGGTAATTATACTACAACCAGTTCTGTGAGGTCCTGGTTGTTGGTTGGGGGATATGATGTTGACTTGCGGAACATGCTCAGAAATGTAGTTAATGGTGTACTCAAAGGGAACGCTTGCATAGTTAGCATTACTCGACCCACTGTTCTGGTTTGGCCTGTTGCGATTGTTGTCATTATTGTTATGGCCATTGGAGTTGTTGCCGTTGTGACCATCGTTGCTGTTCTGGCCATTGTTACGATTATTGTTATACGGCCGGTTGTGGTTTAGAAGAGGATCCCGGTAGGCCACATGAGATTCATTGGAGGTATGCTGTTGTGTCCCTCCCTAATTCTGATCCAGTATATCCTGTATGACATTCTTGAGGCAGATGCAATTGTTAGTCGTGTGCCCCCGTCCTCAATGATACTCACAATAATCTGTGTCCTTCCAATAGGGAGGTTTGACGATAGGCTCATAGTCACTTGTTGGCGGTAGAGAAATTTCATTATTAGCCAACAACTTCCTGAGAGCAGACTCTTGAGATTCCCCCAACGGCGTGAATTTTCTCCTTGGATTTGAATTGAACCAAGGTCTAGGTTCTCGAGGGGGTGGCTTGTTGAGCGCACCGGTATTTGCTTCTCCCTTAAGAGTGAATATAGGTTGTTGCTTAGGGGCTGCCGCCTTGGCATCCACTACTCCATCGTTGACCACATTCTTGTTCTTGGTCCAAAACTTTTATTTATCTGTTGTATAATTGGAAGGAGGTGTGTCCTTGTAGAGCTTGAGAGTTCCTTTAGTGATCATAGCTTTTTCAATGAAGAGGCCCATTTCAATGACTTTGGCGAATGAGGTAGGGCATTGTATCTGAATCTGATAGCTAAGATCAGTGTTTAGGTTGTGGACAAACATTTCCAATAGCTACTTCTCAGGCATGTCGTAAGAACACTTACTAGCTAGCTGTCTCCATCGTTGTAGGAAGGCAGCGAATGACTCACCACCCTTCTGTTTGGTGTTGCATAGATCTAGCATAGATACCTCGTGTTCTATGTTGTAAGAGAAGTGCGTTATAAATTTATTGACAAGTTCATCAAAAGTTTTGATTCCTGGTGGGAGACGTGAGAACCACTCCATAGCTTGACCACCTAAAGATCGCGGGAATAGTCTCATTAAGTAGGTCTCGTTGTGAGCTACTTCTAAGCATGCTGCAGTGAATTCCCTGATATGATCTCTATGGTCCCCCTTCCCTTTATATTTGTCAAATTTCAGAACTCTGAACTGATAAGGGAATGGTTTCATGATCAAATTTTTGTCAAAGGGGTATGGTGCTATATCTTCCAAAGAGTAGTTCTTAGAACTTGTACCAGTCTTAAGGTTGGATATCTCGAGCTTTAGACTTTCGATTTGTTGTCTTACGTCTGCCATAGGAGTAGTTGGATCTACGGGTTGCTTTCCTCTCTCAGTTGTATGGGGAACCATGTCATTTGTGCCTCTTTCATGCGCATGTGGAACTGTATCATGTGTGCCCCTCTCATGATCATTGTTTGCATTTTCCATGATGGAGCTAATGTCAAAATCTGCGGGGAGTTTGATTCTGAGACTAGCAAGATGATGGAAATACTTATGGGGGTCTTCAAGGATCATCTTCTCTACGACGCGTTGGAATTTTCTATCTTGCATGTGTGCCACTAATTCTTCATGAGAAATCTCTTCTTCACCATCACGTGGTGGGAGAATGTGATCAGATGAGTCGGCCATTTTGATTTGTTTGTTGTACTGTGATCGAGTAAGAACCATGCAAGGTGACGCGGGATGGAGGGGGTGAGGACTAGAAATTCTGGCAAGGTGCCGACTGAGACTATTATGAATGGGATACCTAGGGTAAGACTTGGACAAAGGATTCTCTCGCTCAATGACTTCAAGTAAGACGGTTGACACAAGACTCTAGCCACTAGCAAGGGTAGTCGATACCAGTCTTACTGCGTAGGGCTTAGTTGTTCAACAAGACTACTAGCAAAGGTACTGTGACCTACTAGGCTTACGTGAATTCACTAATGAAACGAAAAAGAATTTATGCCGAATCGATATGGGATAGGCTGACGTTGGGACAAGAGTGATTTGGACAGAAGGTGAATGCAACAATGGATGAAAGAGAAAGAGTTGGGAGAAACGGATGGAGATTGACTGCAAGGTTGACTCTGATCTCGGAAAGTGAAACTAGGCTGAAATGGGTGCTCTGATCAGGTGAAAATTGCTCCTCAAAAATAGGGCAAGTGCTCACTGTTGCACATGTGCAGAAACAGATGCGCAATAGAAATGGACAAATGCGCAGCAAGTTGCAGTAAATGCGCCGGTCTGGTGAATTACATATGCGTAGCAACAGTGCAGATATGCGCAGCAAAAAGGTATATGCACAGTAAGTCGCTACAAAAGCGCAGCAAGTCTTTGTGTATGCGCAGCAGAAATGTGTAAATGCGCAGCTTTGAAGTTTTTTGCAAAATTTTTAGTTTTTCTTCTGTTTTTGGTATTTTTTTGGCTAGAAAAGGTCTTCCTGATTTGATATTATGAATTTAATAGCAAGAAAACACAGCAAGCACAAAGAATATTTTGTAGTTTTCCATTATTTTTGTAAATTTTCTGACTCTATTTTGGACAAAAGCAAGCACAAAATCCTAGGCGAGAAATGGATTATAAGGGATTTGGGCCACTAAAACAAGAGGTATTTAATTCGGGCAACCATTCAAGTGGTTACACGTGCAGCGGCGCTACTCTCCATTATGGAGTCTCCCAGCCTCACAGGGTTGTGCCTGAGAGGGTTTTGGGGGAGGTTGGCCGTCGGTGTAACATAACAACACTTGTTGCAGGAAGTTTTCACCTCAAGCACAATTTATTTTAAGTGGCTTGGTAGGGCTTGGCGTTAGCTTGTTACCACTCAGGGTCATTCCCACTTGGACAAGCATGCATCCAAGGGCAGGCCCCTCCTAAAGGTTAAACAGATAGAATGACAAGTCTGGCACTCTGATCACCCAGAAGAGGGGAGAGCATAAGCCTATTGTCATTCGCAAGCACAGAATACGTTGATTAATCCACCCTAGTTAAAAGTGAAAAACTAAATGGGCTAATCTACTCAAACAGAACTTTGAAGTGATTTAGCCATATAGCAGTGGTTCAGTTTTAAATCCTAGAAAGCAGTAGTGAGTTCAATTCTTAAACCGCGTAGCACGAGTTTGTTAACTTTGAAATTTAGGTCTCATGATATAGCAATGGTTCATTTTAACTTCAGAAAGCAATAGTGAGTTCAATTCTTAAACCGCGTAGCATGAGTTTGTTAACTTTGAAATTCAGGTCTCACGATATAGCAATGGTTCATTTTAACTTCAAGATCATCGATGAGTTCAATTTTAACCTTTAGATAGCAATAACTTGGAAGGTGCTTGCAATGCAAGCAAGAAATAAATTCAGTTACTTCCTCCCTAATTAGAACTAGATGAAGATTTGAATGAACAATAATTTTTACTTTCCCTTTGAAAATGAAATGTGAACTAATTAGATGCAACTACATGGAACTAAACCTGCACCTATCCTGCAAAAACGCTCCAGCAAACACCTGCGGAAAGGTTAGCGTTAGCAACTTCCCCTAGAAAAGTACTAAAACTTCAGCCTGTTACAAATGCGCAGCTTCAGTGATCAGATGCGCAGAAATGATCAACAGAAGCGCAACTTTAATAAATACGCTGCAATATTAAACATATGTGCAGTTAAAAGTAATGAATGCGCAGTATTAACATATGCGCCGTAACAGTCTGCAAAAGCGCAACAGAAATGCACATATGCACAGAAACACAAAAGCACCGTAACAGTGTGCAGAAGCGTAGTGAAAATACACAGATGTGCAGGATAAACAAAAGCACCGTAACAGTGTTTATATGCGCCTTGGAAATGAACAGGTGCGCCGAAGTAATCTGTGTGTGACTCTGCGTGACCTGTACGGAACCTGCCTTTAAAAAAGCTCAGAAACGGTAAAATAAAGGGTAAAATGGTGATCAATCAAATGAACTAAACAAGACCCCAAACATCAACAGAATAGTGAAACAAGAAGGATTCAATAAACAAAGCAATGAACAAACACAGTGCAAACCTCTCCCGTTTCGAAACTTCTGTTGTTCGCCTATCACAAATCATCCTTTTGCAGATGAGATGAGCCCTCAGAGAGTGCAATCTTTTTAGCTGTTTTAGGAAGTCGATGGTGAATGGCTATGGTGATATGCAATGAAGATGAGCTCCAATGCAAGTATGTGATCTCAAGCTTGTAGATGACAAAAGGGTGCCAAAGGCGCGCTGGTGATATTTCTGCAGAGTAATGATGTCAAAAGCCTGGATGATTAGAATGGAGGGATGAAGCTTCATTTATAGACTTGGAAGAATGGAAATCAACGGTTGAGAGGAGATATGAAGATCAACAGCTGAGGATGGTTGAGGAATGTGCAACCAGTGGAAATGTGTCAAGTGTCCCAGCTCCATCATGAAAGAGGGGATGTGACAAAATTGATTGGAGAGTTAACTCCATTGACTGGTCTGTTAACAGACTTGATTGATCAGTTAGAAGAATAAATCGTGGAACTGACTGAATTGATTAAGGATTTGACTCAATTGACAGGTTAGTTAACAGATTTGATCGATTAGTTAACTAACCTCTGATTTGAGGAGAAATAGGCCATGTGGGTGAGGGAAAATAAGATAATTAAATATCAAATATATTTAATTACATGTGCAACCTGATGAGGTGGACAAGGTGAGGTGGAAAAGGTGAGGTGTAAAGATGATGTGGATTTTTGAATTTAGAACTTAGGATAGAGGAATTTAGATTAATTAAATAATTTATGATTATTTAATCATGTAGGACATTTAGAAGAATTTTAATTAAATAAATTGAATTTATTTAATTATGAAACAGTGAATCGATTAAATAAATTTAGAATATTTATTTAATTAATAGAAGAAGGGAATAAATATTTAGAATATTTATTTAGGATGATTTGTGTCATTTTTAGGCGTATACAAGGAGTAGTGAAAAATGTGGAATCCAGCTAAGGGGGAGCTCTGGTAAAACAATACATAAGACATAGCATCAGCCAAGGGGGAGTTTACTGCGACACTTAGTCATTTTTCACTAAGTGTTGCCATCAATGCCAAAGGGGGAGATTGTTGGTAAGAGACACTGTGTGGCTTCATGAGTATTGTCATTGATGGCAACAAAGTCTATCCCATACATCTGCAGTACATAGTATGCCTTTACCGAAAGTCAGATTGAAGATTGTTTTGGTTCAGTGAACAAAAATAAAGTATGCAATAAGGTCTGACAATTAGGTCTAGATCTCTCAGATGGTGTAACTTAGAAAGTTGAGGACTTGGATAAGTCAATAGGAGTATCATGAATACTATATTCCAGAGATTTAGCCTCCGGCGATAAAGCATGAAAATAATATGAGCATCTGAGTGTTGGGTTCTAGACAGGCAGAGCAGACAGAGAAAGAACTGACTGGTAGAGCATTAGACTTCTATGTCTATGTTGATCAAGCTATTTGGGAGATTATACATTGTTGGCCGACATGATTAATGACTTCTATGTCTATGTTTTTGATACGCATCACAAATCAAGCATGGATTTAGTTGATAGATCAGTAATTTGTAAAAATCTTGAGTATTCTTGTTGCCAACTAGAAAGATGTTGAAATCCTTGATGTGGATATATATACTAGATGGATTCTAGTATGTAGGTGTGTGGTACAAAGTAGTAATAAAATAAAGTGCAAAGAAAAGTAGTTTAAGTGTGGAAGCAGCAATATAGGTCCGGTATGTGACAGAGTAACAACACTAAAGCAGAGGAAGAATGAAGTGCATCAGATCAGTATATTGTGCCTAACTGGAACTGAACTCTAGCATTTGTAGATGCATCTCATCAATTCCAACACTTGATTACCTTCTGTAAGTTCTATAGACAGTGAGTCTCTTGTAGGCAGTGTGCCTCTTGTGAGCAGTGTGCTCAGGTAGTGAGCCCTAATTGGCAAGTGCCATTTTGTACTTCTTATTCTTTTAACAGAGAATACAATCTTGGGTTAGTCACCTCGTGGTTTTTCCCTTAACAGGGTTTTCCATGTAAAAATCCTTGTGTTATGTGTGCTGATTTTATTTCTGTTCTTATGATCATATATGCCTATATGTTTTGATGCTGCACTAATTATTAAAGGACAAAAGAAAGTTAAGATATTTGAGATAACTGATTCATCCCCCCTCTTAGTTATCTGCCTTGTTTCCAACACTTCTGTTGGGTCCCAAAACTGCAACTCCACTTCCTAGGATGAAATCACGCTCACAAGGCCAGAGTTATCGTCATGTAAGCATAATCAGTCCATCAACAAAACATGGAGGGTTAAAGGTCAACTCTATGGGAGTGGGTTTCATCCCCTGCACTTCGAGCTCAACTTAGACTCTAGAGGGATATTCCAAGGGGTATAGCTTAATAGGTATTGAGTCCAAACCAAATGAACAACTAAAAAAAATGGACAACCAAACCCAACTCACTATCTTGGCCCCCAAGAGACTATCACCGAACCAAGAACAACTAGCTGCCACGAAACCTCTATATAGCTGATACATCTATGTGAATGTACATCTACAGGAAAGATGGTTTTTCCCCTAAACCACTGGTAAATATTTGTTTGATTTAAAAGGTGTGTGATTGGTCTAATGGAGCCAAGACCAGTGCCAATCCAATTGGGCTACAAAGTTGTAGATGACAAAAAATAAACAAATGGAAGGGAAACAAAGAGAAGTTGATCTAAACACATGCTATATCAGATTGCAGGTTTTGTGCTTCAAACATACTTAATAATCCAAAATAGAACTACATGCATTCAAATATAAAGAACAAATGACAATTACAAGGCTTGTAATATATTTAAAATGCTGTCACATTTTCAAATGTCCAATACAAACTACCGTGGAACATTCTCTGCACAATCCCTATTGCACATTATCTTTCACTTGTTTCACCATTCCACTACTTCTTTGCAACTAGACATGGCATGATTTGGAGCCCTAGAAGTATTGCTGGACCTGCACAACCTCTAACAACCAACAAAAAACCAACCAACCAACCTTTTCAAATGTCACTCAAATGTGCATACATAACACTCTACTCTTTTGTGCAGCCCTGGGCACTGAAAACTTGGTCAACAAGAAACCCATGCTGGATTAAAAGTTTGGCATAGAGGCCCTATCAAAAGATTTGTAAACCTGAGAATAGCCATACCCTGACATCCTTCTAGAATCAAAGTAGGTCCGCAGAAAGATTTGGCTCTTGAGACACTTCATCCTTACATTTAATTTTGGTCCTTTTGCAGTGAAAATTTACTGTTTCAACCACTTGCAACTAACCTTGGCCTGCAACACATTAATGCTGAGGCACCAACTGCCTACCAAACATTAACTTCTGGGTACCAACACACCTAATCCTGTAATCATGGTGTGATTACAGTTCACCAAAATACTGTGTAAATCATTTTTACGCCATTCTAAAATATTTTAAACTAAGTTTAAATTTTTTCAAACTATTACATTTACATTTCTCTTTACATGTACATTTGATTTTCATTTGATTTTGCTTCTGATCTCCACTTTGCCTTTTATTGGAGGATTTCCTTCATCAGTAGCCTCTGCACCTTCTCTCTTTATCTTTCTTTATCTCTTTTGGCACTTTATCTCCTTAGTTGGCCTTTTCCACCTATCAACGAATTCAGCCTGACATGAACCTTCCTTTTATTTCTTCTTTCTTCTTCTTTGCCTCTTCATTCATCTTCATTTTTTCTTTATCGGTTATTTTCCTCACCAACGAATGACCTTATCAGTGAAACAAATGGTTCATAGAATATCTCCTTCACCAATGAAGGATTGCCTTCTCTATTTCTTTCTTTTATTTCCCTTGGTCAAAAAATTTGCCCTATGGCGAACTTAATGGTTGGTGAACCAAACAGTTCACCAACTGCCCACTTTACCAATGAAGCCACTTGCTTATATTTCTTTTCTTCACTTATTTTTTCTTCTTTGAAGACTCCTTAGTGCCTCATCCAATTGGTGATTTGGTCTATTGGTAAAACTTTGGAATGGTGAACTATTGTTGGTGAAATCGGTGGTTCACAAACTAGCTGATTCACTGACAAAAGACTTATTTTTTCTTTTTTACCTTTTACCTCCACTTTTGTTCCTCCCTTTGTCCTGTCGGTGAAATCACAACAACTAACTCTGCAGTCAGTGAACTTTCAAGTTCACGAACTAAAACTTTCACTGATCAAATACTCGAGCCATCTTTCTTTCATTTTTGCCTTCAAATTTTTTTACTTCCATGACTATTTTCCCTTCTTCTTTTGCTTCTTAGTCACCTTATCAGAAAATCAACCAAACCATGAACTCATGAACTTAGTTAGCAAAAATGGTTGTTTGCAAACTAGTTGATTCGCTGACAAAAGGCCATGAAATTCAACTTTTTCTCTATCCTTTTTCTTCGACCTTTATCTTTTCTTCTTTTGAAGATCCTCCATCTCCTTGTCGCTTTATCAACAAATCAAAGAAAGTACAAACTTGCGAACATAGTGATTCACTGAAAAAGGATTCCTTAGAAACTTTTCCAAAGAAGGACACGAAACAATCTTTCAAACTTCTCTTCTCTGCCTCTTTGTTGGAAAACTAAAAAATTGGAGAAATCATGAACCTGCGAACTCAGTCGGCAAAATCGTCAGTTCACAATTTTGCTGATTCGCTAACTAAAAGCTTAGATGAACCAATTTTTCTAAGGTAAGTAAACACATTGACTTGCGGGGACTTTATAATTAGAATTTTTGGAAGAAAAACCCTACAAACTATCTTAGATCGGATCTAAATAGGGGGTTTTGACTACAAAGGTAAAAGTGGGAATTTTTATGGAGTTTTTGGGGAAAAATAAGGCATTTTTAGGAGTTGATTTTTTAGGTCCCAATAGTGGCTTTGGTTGGGGACGTGTGGAAAACTTGACATAATGAGAATTTAGAATATATTTGGGTAGACCAAAAAACAAAAACATAAGGGAAAAACACACCAAATGTATTTACAAGGAAACATACAGTCAAAGACCCAGGGGCACAAAGGGAAAAATGACTGTATCCAAAATTTTGAGACATTGCAGGCTAACCCTACATGTTAAACACTGGTGAAGTTACTTTCCCCTATCAAAGACAAGCCTATTGAAGGAGATGATCTCCCTCAATCCTTTGCTGCACTGATCACCCAACATCAGCAACAAAAACACCTTGCATGCATGCACATGCAAACTACAACTATTCATATCATAATGCTAAAAATGAAAATGATTATCACCAAAACATGACAACCATAGATAATAGGGCTCATCATCATGTTGACACATATAGTAGTACTCACCTTCAATATTCTTGTTAGCATGATGCATATCTAAACCTACATAAATATCAACATGAAGAAAAATATCAAGCTGAAATGCACCCAATTTAGATGTGGCCTCAAGCTGGCTCATGTCACATGACTGTTCAATTACTTGTGACCCAACTGCACTACAAATGCTAATGTTTTCCTCCGTGATTAAATCATAGAACTAATTCAAATCCAATTCTGTACAATCAACATATAGATCAGAAACTTGAGGCACTTCAAGTGAAGACTCACAATCTTCAAGTTGTCTCTCTAATTTGTACTCCTTGACACACTTTGATGTGTAAAAAATGATGCTAAGAAAATCTGTCATGATTTTGTCCTCCTCACTTTGTAGATCAACAACTTGACCCACACAAGAACACCCAGCTTCAATGTTATTAGGACCAACCAATGAGCTCAAAAATATGCTCTCAACATGATCCCCATCAACAAGAGATAACTGCTCCAAACAAAGCTCTACAAAAGCATTGGTGATAGAGTCTTTAGAGTTAGAAATTGTTACCTCCACATCATTGGTAATCATAGTAGTGCCTCCATGAAGTCCAGTTGAAGCATAATCTATATGAGAATGAAGATAACCTTTGCATGTTTAAGATAAGGCCTCACATACATCTGTGTGCTCCTCATCCTCACAACCCACACATGCAAGGTCATTAGTTTGAATCTCACTAGCTACACCATCATTCATTGCTGTAGCTCTATCATTCAATGCAACCATATCAACATCATCCTCATGCAAACAACTGTTAATGGCCTTAATGTCATCATTAGGGATAAAAGAGGGCAAGAGACAAAATAAGAGACCAGCCTCTTGTTCACTCTCATTATCACTTACATGCATACACTCAACATAATCAGTCTTAAGAACCAACTGAGTGAGCTCTTCATCATTGTGTAAACATACCTCTTTGTCCATTTGGTGCCCACAAGAAACCAGGTCATATTGATAATATGGCATTTTATTCTCCTCTTTCAAAGCTGAAAGATCATCAAAACCACTGAACCCTAAGTCATTTTCAAAAAGAGGATTATCCATGCACCAGTGATAATCATGAATTATGCTACCTGATGGATTTGCATGCTCTTCATAAAGGACATTATGCATTATGCTCATCCATTCATCATTTTGTACATCATTAATGTATGTATGCTCTATATAATTAACTACATGAGCTAAGTTATTCAATTTTTCATTTGCATACATACCTTCCTAGAGGTCCACAATACTACAACAAGCAGCATGTTCATAACTCTCTCCACTAAATTGGGAATCATCATTAATTTTCTCATTTTCATCATCCACTGATGACTAATCCAATTGAATGTAGGTGCAATCACTACTATTTTCATCTGAATCACTATCATACACTATACCAACACCTTCTTCTACCCTCCTACATACACAATCATCACTTGACATTGTGCCTAGACCACATGAAGCATCCATGTCCTTGCTGCCTACAACAACTTGTTCATTACCAACCACTTCTACATCCGAGGATAAGGATTTTACAATCATATCCCTCTTAGTTTTGTCAACATAATCAATGAACAAGTATGCTTGTTGCATACTCATTAGATTGAACTCCCATATAAAACTTGAGATTAAGGTAACATCATAAGCCCTCAAATATATGTCAACATAAATAGGAAGATCAGGTTTGAAATCCTCTAGGATGTGGGATAGGGCAACCACAAATCTGTGGATGAGCTCCATGTTAGACTCCCCCTCATGGCATCTAATATTTTCAATCTTTTGGACATGAACAACATGGTCCAAACCACTTGCAAACATTTCAAATGCAGCTACCAAGTCATTCCTATTATGGAGTAAAAAGTGTACACATGCCTTTTACCTCCTAGTTTAGCTCATAGGTCCCTGTGATAATAGTATACATGCAAAATATTTATCCCAATGCAAAATCCCCCGAAACCAATGCAAATTGGGATCTAGGGGCCCATACCTTACCTTACCCCAGACCAAAAATGTGCCTTGAGACCTAGGCGCCTGTGCCCAAGTCCTCCCTGATTGGTCAGGGCAAATTTAAATTAATGTCAGCATAGGACCTTTAAAAAGGTTTCTCCTTGTCATCTCTTTTGGTTAATTTCATGAATGTTAGTGGGAAAGCATATATAAGTGAGTTTTTGAATTCATTTTGGGTTAAGATGGATACGACAAACTTGAAACATTGGCATAAAGAGCATTCAAAGAATTCATTATGTTTCTAGAGCAGATTTGTGTTTGTATTGTGTGTGTTGTTGCATATTTGGAATCATCATCCATCTCCTTATGAGTTGAAGGATATTCATTCTCCTAAGGGCTTCACCTCTAAGGTGATATCATTGTTATTTGAATCATTCTATCATCATTTTATTTATCCTTTGCCTTGCTATGGCACACACTCTCTATTAAACAATGGTGTTGGGAAGCTTGAATGCTATCTTGAGACTTGACTGAGGCAAGTCCCTAAACACCATAACCCCCAAACCCCTTTTCTTCTTGTGTGCAGGTTACATGTGCAAGATCTGGGAAGGTGAAGGTACAAGAAGATTGAGAAAGGGAAAGGGTTTTGGGATCTGACAACATTTCAGGAATATTTCTCTATAGAAGACTTGGGCACCCACGAAATAGTCTTCCTGCCTAAACAAACATTAGAGCTGACATCAGGACATTCTCTATTACATTTCTCTAGTTTTTAGTTTTTGAAGATTCCATCCTTCTAGAATTGGGTGACCATAAAATAGTCCTCCAACTTTCCAACTCCCGGGACACATGTTCTGATATCTCTCTAATCAATCTTGTGGAATTAGTTTATGATTATCTATTGTACTTCTTTTGTTATAATCAAATCTTTGCAAATCTAGGGTTTAGTGCATTGATTGACCTAGGGTTTGATAAAAGGCTTGATTAAATCATATCTTTCCATAGAAATCTTGAGTACAAGATTTGTAGTTGAGTCCTCCTCCATTTGGTAGTGATTTGGCTCGGTCATGTCCTTGAATGTTATTGTGGAAGAGGGTTTGATCTAGTGTGCATACTAGTTTCATCATTCACCTTTTTCATACCTAACATTTCGGTGAACCCATAGCTTCAAGATTTTGCATCTTTCTGAGTGTTAAATTTAGATCTTGCATTGATTCATATCATACTTATCATTATTCATTTGCATAACCTTGAAAAAAGTGAAAAAATTAACCATTCTAGGCTTGTAAAAAGGCATAGTTTTGCATTGCTTTCATTGCATATGATAGAAAGATTTAAATTTATAATTTTTACATTAGATCTGATCCATATTACAGTATTAAATCATTTCATGGTGTTGTACCTTGCATTTGAAGATCTCATTTGCTAGGGTTTTGTTGAAACTGTTGCATCTTTCCTAGAACCTAGTCAATTTCAAAAGCTAGGGTTTGTAGTCAAAATCTTATTTCAGATTTTGTTGTTATCATAAACATTTACATTTAGATATAACATCAATTTATAGAATATATTAATTGTTCATTTGAAAATTTTGCATCCTTTCATATCCTGGTTTCAAAATTCACATGTTTGTAATTACACATTGTGTATTTCAACATAACAAAATTTGACATCTCTTTAACATTTCTTTGCAAGAAATCTTAAAATTGTCTATATTACCTTTTGTATAGAACTTTTAACATCTTGATCACTCCATTTGTAGTGACACTAGTGTGTTTTTGATCTTTGAAAAAAGCTACAAAAAATCGGTTTCCTCAAACTAGTGTTGTGGTGTACAAAAGTCTCTCATATCGGTGGTACTTGATTCTCATTTCATTATGGATGCTTCTTGATATTCATCTTTGGAATATTTGTTTGCATACATTATAGACTTTAAAACTTTCACAAAATTCACTAATATGCATCTTCATGTTTTAGATCAAATAACATCCATGTATGATATTGATGTATCTATCTGTTCCATATATGAAATCCTTTGTTATATATCTAATTTTGATAGATTCACAATTCTCATGGGTGTATATATCCTTCGATATTAGAAGATCTCACTGCATTCATCTCCATGAATAGTCATGATAAAGATGATGGTGATAACTCTTCTTCTACTTCTACTACAAATCATGATAATTCCATGGATCTACTCTCTAATACATGTGATGGTGACCTAGCTTTGCCTATTTCACTCCATGATTTGGATCCCTCTCCCAAAAGTGTTCCCACTTATGAGGACATTTTGGCGCAAGAGGATGAAATCATTGACACATCCCTAAACATCACCATACCCTCCCTTCATTCTAATACTCTCCCCTCAAAGGATGAAGCATTAGTGAATGAAGAACCTCCTCTCACAAAGGACCATCCATGGATAGAAAATGGGCATCCATCTAACAATATTAAATCTTCTATCCTTACCATAGTGCATGAAGCTTATACGGATCATCTTATTGATCTTCCTCCTTTAGTTGAATATTCAAGTACCTTGGACATCACTAAGGAAGCGAATACCCTTGCTCTTCCCCCTTTAGTTGAATGTTCAAGTACAATAGATATCACTAAGGATGTGAAGACCATGGATAGTTCTCCTTTGGTTGCATGTTCAAACTCCTTGGACATCACTAAAGATACAATCATCAACAGTTCTCTTGACAATACTTTACCTTCTCTTTGTTCCAATGCCCTCCCTTCAAAAGACAAAGCGTCTCTCACATTAAATCCTTTGGGGATGGTTGTCGAGTTTAATCAAAGTAAAAACAATGTTAATTCAATCATCTTTAATAGATTTATTCCACCCATTTAAGGGGATAGCGAATAAGTGTACTAATGTTCCTAAAATCATTATGCATGAGGCACATAATGTGCCTCCTAGCTTCAAACCAGTGATCATGGTTCAAGGTACTCCAATACCACCTCGACTGTAAGGAAAGGGAATTTTTGCCAAGGTTTCTCTTCCGCCATCCTTACAAGGATCGGGAGAAAACCTTCAGGAGCGAAGTTATTTATTACAAAGTCATAAAATCAATTTTGTACCAGCTTCCTCTTCAGAAATGATGAAGAATGTGGAAAATCATGAACTCGTGATGGTAAACAAAGATGAAGATCAAGATAGGGAAGAAGATGATGTGATTAAGGACAATGGCTAGCAGGTAAATATTTCTCCCTCATTGAGCCATACTTGATGTAGAACTTCTTCGAGTTACTCTCAAGGGTTGCCTCCTCCTAGACATTTATGTTGTTGTATTGTGTTCCCCTATGTAGTATTAAATGTTTGTTTAGGTCTCCTTGGATGAGCCTTGATACTCTTGTAAGGTCAAGGATACAAGGAGAGCACCTCTGTTGTGACATTCCTTCTATTTGTTTCTCTATTCTTCTACTCTCCTCTCTTGTTGCAATTGTTGTGTTTGGTGCCTTGGGGGTATAATGTTGTGGAAGGTGTCTTGGGGGCATCTTCCGACATTGTGGACCTAAGTCACTTTTGTCTCCTCTTTCATTTTTCAAGATTTCATTCTTTCAGGGCTCTACTAGTTGGCAGATGATGAAAACAAATAAATACTGATAAGGACCATGTGTTACTACAACAAGAAAGCAAAAATGGACCTAGTCCATATATGAAGATGGGGTTGATATATTGCTAACGCTTGACTAGAAGAATCACCTCATGTTGTTCTTCATGTTGTGAAATTTCTTGTAACAAATCTTCGCAATACTCTAATATGATTCTATGCACTTTGGACTATTTTGTATCTCACCTTTTAATTACACTCGGTTTTGAGATACCTGCAATATAACCTAATGGCTATACTCAGATCCAAACCTGTAAGTGTAGCCTTTGTCTATTTATGTGATATGTTACTGTATTGCTATATATGAATATTGTTGATGATTATAATTTGATACTAACGCATGTGTTTGTTGGGAACATTTGGTGATTGTTAAGCACATGTCACCTTTGGGGGCATGGGCTTTGCAAAAGCTCTTGTTCCCTTGTGTGTTTTCACTTTGTTGGGATAGTAAAAATTTAAAATTTTTACTATCTTCTCACTTCACCATATTTGAGCAAATCCTAAAAACATCCCAAAACCATAGTAAAAAATTGATATATCCCACAAGATGTCCATGGCTAAGCAATGCAAAATTACTTAAATATCAATCTATCGGCAAGACTTTGTATTGTTTATACCGATACATGAGGAGTCAATGAAAATAAGCATCGGCGTGAGAATAGAGATCGGAAAGAGATTTATAGAAGTCGCCGATGGAAGAAGTGATACCGATGAATTTCGTCGGAAGGAGAGTTACTAAGTCACGCCGATCGGTAAGAGATATTACTATCGGTGAATGCTTTACAAAACCCCTCAACAGTGTAGATCATACCGATGGAGTATTTTAGTGAAACTCTCACCGAAGCATCCTATGGAATCGAAGGAGATAATAAGCATCGGCAAGAAATAAACATCAGGATGAAAAGTTAATAAGTCTCTGATACTCCATTCTCTTGGCGAAACAATAAAAGGGCACTTTCGGTGTGAGTCACACCGATACACATATCCATCAGCGTAACTTAATATATCAGAAGGAAGCAATGATATCTTGCTGACTCACAAGTCACAGCGATGAAAGGGTATTTGTGACACTTTGATAGATTCTCTCCGATAAGGAATGTAAAGTAGCCATCAGGGAAATAATTGTGATCGGGTGATCTAAAAAGAATTACCCCGATAGTATATCTCATTCCGATGGAAATAAAGTCATACCCATTGATAAGAAGTTTTGACTATATCGGTAAGATATTAACATAGTCATTCTTATCCAAAGTAAAGAAGATTATCGGTAAGACGACAAAAGCTCGGGGAAACATAAAAATGTTATTCCAATAGTATTGATCACCCTGATAACAAATTGTTGTCGGTGAGACTCTTACCAATAGTCATATCAATAAGACTCACTATATCAGAGGGAAATCTAAACCACATGGCGATGAAGCAAGTCATGCCGATGGTCGCACTCACTTAGATATGATTCAACATAGCATCGGGGACATGTTGTGGAAGTCACTTCGATGAAAAGTGTAAAGGGAAGGTTGTTGAGGAGATAACCACGATCGGGTGACTTGAAATAAGTCACTCCGATCACATATCTTATTCTGATAGAGGTACATTCAACGAGACTCTCTCAAATGGTCATGTTGGTGACACTTGATAGATCAGGATAACATGATATTTTCACATCGATGGTTTAACTCAAGCCGATGGCAAGGTGAACAATTACGCCCGCACGAAGTCTAATTAAAATGACAATTAATTAAGTATTTTATTTTACCAATTAAAAAGCTGTACTAAAAGATGCACTGGAATGTAAAGGGTTATGACCCTAAGATTGAAAGATATATATGAATGTGCAAACCTAGCAAAAAGAGGGGGAGGAAGAAGAACATCAATCAGCAGTAGGATATATATAGATATATAATCTACAATGTTTCAAGAAGACTATGTTGCATGTTTTATTTGAAGAAGTATATTGAAGTTCTCTGATTTAGTGGTTCTATTTTTGGTATCAATTGTTTGTTAAAGTTACTCAATTGTGTGGTTGTCTCTAGTTCTGTATTTCTTTGTTATTTAGATTAATATATCAAGCATATATTTAATTTGTCAATACATATTTGCTGTATCTGTGTGATTGAATAAATTGGTTTCCATTTGAGGAATTAAAATCCTTCTGATCAATCATAGTAACCTAGGAGTATTAGTTTGGATTACTAAGTATAGCCATATAATTAGGATTGCCATTCTGTCTCCATGTTGATATTATCAATCATCTCTTGCGTATTTCACTCAATTGGTTATTTCAAGAAAGGATTAAATTGCCTTCTGGTGAATAACAAGAAATTAGATCATATTGGTTGGATCATTTAAGAAGAGTCTGTCAATCATCTCCCTGCACGTTTATACAAGTTATAAACTATAATTGTGCCAAACAATTAGAATTATTACCATTAGGAAACCACTAGTCTTAGTCCTTCAATTGACTCTGTTACCCAACAAGGCACTGGTCCTATTTAAACTCATTATTTAAATCCTTTTTACCTTGATATTGCTTATACAATTTCTACCAATCACTCATTAGGCATTAGATACAGAATTAGTTAGCAAGCTTTTCATCTATCCTACATCCTTTTCCATTGTAGATAGATTTAATTAGTCCATACATTCACATTCAGTCTGCTTTAATTTTCCAAGGTTCACCCGCCTAGGTGTAGCAGGACCTGAAGCGTAGGAAATCATCAAACCTTGAAGGTTGATTTCGTCAAGTTAGTTCAAAAACGTTGTAAATCTAAACATAGAGCTTGGCATCCTCTTAGGATTGGCAACCTGCATTTTTGAGACCTAACAAATTGGCGACTCTACTGGGGACCTAAATAAAAGACCTTAGAAGAAAATTATTCTTGTCATAGAGTCATTTCAGAAACTTTCATTTGGTAACTCTGCTGGCAACAAGAACCCAGAAAGATAAAATTACAAACCTTTCCTATTTACAAAAATAGGTGGCGACTCTAGTGACTATTTATACACAAAACTAATACTAAATGGATGGTAGGAGATCCAAGATGGAAGGCAAGAAATTATAGTCACCTCCACCATTGAGAAACATTTCCAAGAGAAATGGAATTTCAAATTATTCTCACCAGGATGCTTAAGAGGATGATGTGGAGCAATATATTTTAATTCACAATAAGTTCACACCTCTACATGGTTCAAATAAGAATCTCCGTGGAGCAACTAATGATATTTTGGCAAGATACAGACCAACTCCTCAAGAGCAGCTTGAGCATGATGCACAGGTTATGAGGGATATTAATCAAAATCAAGCTGAACATGATTTCAAGATGTCATTACATCAAGGAGAAGAGATAGGATATGGATTCTCAAATCAAGAAATGAATGACAATCCAAAAAATTAGGAAATAAATAACAATCCGGAGAATCTAAGAAGTATGAGTGAAGAGCAACAGGAGATGCTCAGGCTTCGGAAAGAACTTGAAAGGTACAAGATACAGGAAGAGAGAGAGTTGTTGCAGAAAGAAATTCAACAGAGGAAAAGTAAAGCCAAAACAGCTCCCCCAAAATATGTACCTCCGCATAGAGGAAACATTCAAGAAATTCACAACAAAATACAAATGGTGTTCAAAACTCACATGCATCCGGAAGTCATCAGAACATTATTCCAGAAAACCCTAGGCCACCTCCCATGCATAATACATCTCAACATATGGCGAACCCTTACACAAATCCCCACATGAACCAACAACAACAATATGCATATCATCAGCCACCAAGTGGATATAATTACTATCCCAATCCACCACCCTTGAACTTCCCACCTCAAAACCTTGCAAATATATGTAGTCAATTTAATTTAATTGGATATTAGTTGTATCCATATCCTATGGATAGTACTTGGAGAAATATGGTTCCCAAGTTTACTGGAAATAATGCAATATCTGCAGAAGATCATATCAGAAGTTTCAATGCTTTTGTGCAGGATATTGGTATGGACAAGGAAGATATTAGAATGAGGTTATTCATGATGTCCCTCACTGAAGATGCTAGAGACTGGTTTAACAGCCTACCTGATGCCTCAATCAGTTCAATAACTGATTTCCATAACCAATTTAAGGACCAATATGGAAACCAATATGCCCCTGAGTTTGCATTACACGAACTGATAAATATCCAGAAACACCAAAATGAATCAGTTTTTGATTTCAATCTAAAATTTTCCAAATTGCATAATAATGTACCACATGGATTCAAGTTGTCTGATCCAGCAGTGCTGAGTATTTATATGAAGGCATTTGACCCCAAGACAGGGTATGAGCTTAGAAATCGATGTCCTTCAACCCTGGCCGAAGCACAGAAAGTGGCCCTGACTATTGAAAACACTAGGAAGGCTGTAGGTATGGTTAGTAAGAGAGACAACTCTAGAAATCCTTATAACCCAAATGTTCAATAGATTAAACCAGAGGGCCAACATAGGCACAAAAGGCCTAGGTTGCACGATATGCCATACAATACAAATTGGAAGGATGGGAGACCCATTGACAATAACAGAAAGCAGCATTATAGCAAGGATACCCCTGATCCCCTGAAAAGAAACATGACATATATGGTAGAAAATAAACCCTGGTGTGTGGTGTGCAATTTACCACATTTACCTGAGTACTGTGAGGTAGCTAAATCAGTACAACAACAAGAAATGTTATATAGTTATAATAGAGATAGCCACACCATAAATATGATGCAGGATACACCATGTGTGGTGACTGAAGATTACTCTTCTTCTTCAGAAGAAGGATATGAGTATGATGTAGGAAACCAGAAGCATCACATTAACATAGGAGAACAGGAAGTGTTCTCAGATCAGGAAGATGGTTATGAGGAACCTACATACTATAACAATCTGCCATATGGTCAATGGAGAAAGCCCACTGAGGATGAAAGAGAAGCTCTTACAGTAGTTGCTGTAGCTCAAGCAAAAAATGTTTATAACTTGGGGACCAGGACAGGAAATGTTGAACAAGGAACTCCTAGGAGTGTGTTCATAAAAGATCAAAATAACAAAAAGAATAATACGAAGTCATCATTTAAAGAACCAGAAAAGGGTGGTAAGGATAAAACAAAAGAAAGATTACAAAATCAAGAAAATGAAAATATAAAGACAGAAAAGAGTGATCAGACTACGGCCCATTCTTTTGACATTGCCCATGCAGTGTCTCAGGTCAAAATATCAGTTCCACTTTTGGAAATGATGAAGATAGATAAATACAGAAGTACAATTGTTAAACTGATTTCTAATACACCAAGTCAAAAACATAAAGGACCTGAAATTAGAATGAACAATGTCCATCAAGAAACATTCCAAATGCTTGAGGTATACCTTGGTGATACACTGACAAAAAATCCCTCACAAGTAGACCCATTCTATACTACACTATTAATCAAGAACATAATAATCAGGAATTGCATGATTGATTCAGGAGCTGCCATGAACATCATGCCTATAGTAGTTATGAAAGAATTAGGAATGTGGGTTGATACTACATTCGGCCAGTGTTATGCAATGGCTAATATATCTATCCCAGTAGTTGGTATTATGAGAGATGTGGAGATAAAACTTGCCTCACACCCTGAAGCCAATTATAACATTGATATTACTGTGGTTGACATCCCACCGTATTATGGAATGCTTCTATCAAGGCAATGGGCTGCAATGGCAGGAGGGAATGTCCAATTGGACTTATCATATGCCACTATACCAGTGGGAGGCAAAGAAATCAAGCTGTATAGAGAGCCAAGGTATGAGAATATTATAGAAAGATTGGACGGGCATCAAATAAATTTCTTTTGTGATACAGATTTGGGAGTTTTCAAAGTTGGAGAAAATATCCCAGAATTGCATAATACTGATCCAATACACACTGAATCTATGAAAGAAGAAAATGATGTGTGGAAGATGTATTTTGATGGTGCATGCAGCAAAATAGGAAATGGGGCCGGAGTAGTTTTTATTTCACCAGGAGGTAAAACTTTCAAATACTCTTTTCTATTGATATTTGAATGCACAAACAATGTAGCTGAGTATGAAGCTTTGCTCATTGGTTTGAACATAGCCAATAAGCATAAAATAAAAAGGTTAGTTGTCTATGGTGATTTTGAATTGGTCATTTCCCAAGTAAGAGAAAAACACCTATCAAAAAACAAAAGATTGAGACAGTACAGAAATGCAGTCTGGGACAATATTGAATTATTTGATGCCTTTTCAATCAATTGGATTAATAGGTCTAAAAACATTATGGCAGATTTTCTAGCGAATATCGCATTGAAAAGGGATGATCTCACATTGGGAGGAATTACAGAGGTTGAACTCAAAACTAGACCTACCATCCCAGATAATATACAGAATTGGCAAGTGTTTGATAACGATGCTGATATAATCAACTTCTTACATTTTGCTGATTATTATGAAAATCAAGAGATTGATTTCAATGCATTTGTAGAGGAGCATGATGGGAAGGAAACCCTTTTTGGTCAAGAGATAGTTCAGTTGAAAATGAATAAGATACCTAAGGGACTTATAGCATTAGAAAAGGCATTTGATGGACATGACAGATTTAAAAAGAAAGACACACCAGTGATACCTAATGACCTTGAAGAAATCAATTTGGGGACACAAGAAGCCCCAAAAAATGTGTATATTGGAAGAAATCTTGACCCAAAAATCAGGAGCAGAATCATCAACTTACTTAGAAAGTATAGGCATGTATTTGCCTAGTCATATGATGATTTAAAGGCATATAGAGAGAATTTATTTCAACATGAGATACCGTTAAAACCAGATGCTAAGCCATTCAGGCAAAAACAGAGGCCAATCAATCCTACATTAGCTCCTAAAATGCTAGAAGAACTTACAAAGTTGAGGGATGGAGCTATCATTAAATCCATCAGGCATTCCTCCTGGGTTTCTAATTTAGTGCCGGTCAGAAAAAATAATGGTGATATTAGACTATGTGTGGATTTCAAAAATTTAAACAAGTCTTCTCTTAAAGATAATTATCCCCTCCCTAGTATGGAAGCAATATTACAGAAGGTTACTGGATGTGAATTATTATCAATGATGGATGGCTTCTTAGGTTACAATCAAGTAAAAGTCAAAGAATCAGAACAATTTAAGACTGCATTCACCACTCCATGGGGAACGTATGTATATTTGAGAATGCCATTTGGATTAACTAATGCTGGAGCAACATTTCAAAGAGCAATGGATGTGGCTTTTGCTGAGTTAATAAATAAGATCATGATAGTGTACTAGGATGACTTGACAACATATTCCAAGAGGGCTGAGGATCATTGCACACACTTAGAACAAATATTTATCAAAGCCCTAGAATATGGGATATCATTGAACCCTAAAAAATGCCATTTTGCAGTAACAGAAGGAAAATTACTTGGCCATATAGTCTCAAAGGAAGGAGTTAAAATAGATTCTGAAAGAGTAAAGGCAATTGATCAAGTGCCTATTCCAAAAAATGTGAAAGCTATACAATCATTTTTTGGTCAGATTAACTTTGTCAGAAGATTTATATCCAATTTTGCAAAAATTGTTTGTCCTATATCAAAGATGCTGAAGAAAAACTCAGAAGTAAAATGGACAGCAGAAACAGTAGAAGCATTTGCTACTATCAAAAAAGCAATCAAAGAAGCTCCTGTCTTGATATCCCCGGATTTCAATAAACCATTCCAATTGTTTTCATTTGCCTCTTACCATACAATTGCAGTAATGCTATTGTAGAAAAACAATGATGGATATGAACAGCCCATCTCATTTTTCAGCAAATCCCTTCAGAGTGTAGAGTTAAAGTATGACATTGTTGAAAAACAGGCATATGCATTGGTAAAAGCAGTAAAAACCTTTAGACCATACTTAGTGGGAGCTAAAATCATAGCATATGTACCTAATGCTACAATCAAGGATGTATTGGTCCAAACCAAAGTCACTGGTAGAAGATGCAGATGGATCAATAGAATTCAGGAATTCAATATTGAAATCCAGATCACTAAGCTAGTGAGAGGACAATGTCTCGCCAGATTGATGGCTGAAAGTAATCTAGAAGCTTCCCAGATATGTAGTGCTAATGATGTTGATAATGCAAGTTCTAGTATTGAGCATACTCCATGGTATTCTGACATTATATATTAGCTAAAACATATGAAGTGTCCAGAAGGGTATGATGATAACAAAATGAGGACACTTAAATTGCAAGCTTCAAAATATGTATTTATTGATGGGGATCTTTACTGGAAAAATAGAGATGGAATTTTACTATTATGCTTGGATGAATATCAATCAAAACATATTATGAAGGAGTTGCATGAAGGCATGTGTGGAGGTCACTTCTCAGCAAAGACTATAGCCCATAGAATCCTAAGGGCAGGATACTATTGGCCTAAAGTCTTTAATGATTCATACCATTACACTAGAAAGTGTGAAGCATGCCAAAAGTTCTCAGGAAAGTTAAAATATCAGGGAGCACTACCCTTAAAACCTATGCAGGTTGAGGCTCCATTTTATCAGTGGGGTATTGATTTTATAGGTGAAATTTAAGAGAAATCAAGTGGGGGGCACAAATGGATTTTAGTGGCTACTGATTACTTTACAAAATGGGTAGAAGCGATCCCAACTAAATAGGCAACAAGTAAAGTTGTGATTAGCTTTCTAATGGAGAATATTATATTCAGATTTGGTACTCTAGTAAGATTAATTACAGATAATGGGATGTGTTTTAGATCTAATGAATTCAAAGGATTTTGCAGTACACATGGTATCACTGTCTCCTATGCTGCCCCCTACCACCCACAGGCAAATGGACAAGTAGAATCAAGTAACAAAAGCCTCCTGAAAATCATAAAAAGAATGTTGGATAGAAACAAAAAGACCTGGGATTCAAAATTAAGAATGGCAATGTGGGCTGATAGGATTACTATAAAAAGAGCAATTGGGAGATCTCCTTTTGAGCTGGTGTATAGAACACAAGCAATATTACCATTGGAAAATCTTATACCAGTATACAAATTTATTCTTCAGGAAGACTTGAACATTCCTGAACCAATGGAGGAAAGGTTGGAACATCTGGCAGAACTTGATGAAACAAGAAGAATAGCTCAAAGGCAGAATGTTAAGTTATAATCACAAGTAAAATATCTCTTTGACAAGAAAGCCAAAGACAGAAAGTTTGAAATAAATGATCTGGTACTGATGTGGAATGCAAGGTGTCAAGACAAAGGGAAGCATGGAAAATTTGAAGCCCTATGGTTAGGTCCTTTTGTTATCACTAGCAAAGGAGGTGATGACTCTTACTACTTGCAGAATATGTCTGGAGAAGAGCAGGAATTGCCTGTACATGGGCAATACTTGAAGCAGTTCTTTTCATAAACATATACAAAGAGGATTGAGCATTGCCAGTGCATGGACAACCCTCAAATAATTCTCAAAAATATTTTCCATGCACAGTAGTTTAGGAGTCATTCCCGTTCCCCATCATTTATCACTTTCCTTTTCCATTTTCATAAAATCATCACCCCAAATAAATAAAACATATGGTCTACTTCCCCAGGAGATCTGGATCCTTATCATACTCACAGCGAGTATACATCCCAAACAGAGCCATTGTTGGGACAATAAAAATTTAAAATTTTTACTATCTTCTCACTTCACCATATTTGAGCAAATCCTAAAAACATCCCAAAACCATAGTAAAAAATTGATATATCCCACAAGATGTCCACGGCTAAGCAATGTAAAATTACTTAAATATCAATCTATCGGCAAGACATTGTATTGTTTATACCGATACATGAGGAGTCAATGAAAATAAGCATCGGCGTGAGAATAGAGATCAGAAAGAGATTTATAGAAGTCGCCGATGGAAGAAGTGATATCAATGAATTTCGTCAGAAGGAGAGTTACTAAGTCATGCCGATCGGTAAGAGATATTACTATCGGTGAATGCTTTACAAAACCCCCCAACAGTGTAGATCATACCGATGGAGTATTTTGGCAAAACTCTCACTGAATCATCCTATGGAATCGAAGGAGATAATAAGCATTGGCAAGAAATAAAACGTCGGGATGAAAAGTTAATAAGTCTCCTCTACTCCATTCTCTTGGCGAAACAATAAAAGGGCACTTTCGGTGTGAGTCACACCGATACACATATCCATCGGCGTAACTTAATATATCGGAATGAAGCAATGATATCTTGCTGACTCACAAGTCACAGCGATGAAAGGGTATCGGTGACACTTTGATAGATTCTCTCCGATAAGGAATGTAAAGTAGCCATCAGGGAAATAATTGTGATTGGGTGATCAGAAAAGAATTACCTCGATAGTATATCTCATTTCGATGAAAATAAAGTCATACCCGTTGATAAGAAGTTTTGACTATATCAGTAAGATATTAACATAGTCATTCCGATCCAAAGTAAAGAAGATTATCGGTAAGGCGACAAAAGCTCGGGGAAACATAAAAATGTTATTCCAATAGTATTGATCACCCCGATAACAAATTGTTGTCGGTGAGACTCTTACTGATAGTCATATCGGTAAGACTCACTATATCGGAGGGAAATCTAAACCACACGGTGATGAAGCAAGTCATGCCGATGGTCACACTCACTTAGATATGATTCAACATAGCATCAGGGACATGTTGTGGAAGTCACTCTGATGAAAAGTGTAAAGGGAAGGTTGTCGGGGAGATAACCACAATGGGGTGACTTGAAATAAGTCACTTTGATCACACATCTTATTCCGATAGAGGTACATTCAATGAGACTCTCTCAAATGGTCATGTTGGTGACACTTGATAGATCAGGATAACATGATATTTTCACATCGATGGTTTAACTCAAGCTGATGGCAAGGTGAACAATTACGCCCGCATGAAGTCTAATTAAAATGGCAATTAATTAAGTATTTTATTTTACCAATTAAAAAGCTGTACCAAAAGATGCACTGGAATGTAAAGGGTTATGACCCTAAGATTGAAAGATATATATGAATGTGCAAACCCAACAAAAAGAGGGGGAGGAAGAAGAACATTAATCAGCAGTAGGATATATACAGATTTATAATCTACAATGTTTCAAGAAGACTATGTTGCATATTTTATTTGAAGAAGTATATTGAAGTTCTCTGATTCAGTGGTTCTATCTTGGTATCAATTGCTTGTTAAAGTTACTCAATTGTGTGGTTGTCTCCAGTTCTGTATTTCTTTGTTATTCAGATTAATATATCAAGCATATATTTAATTTGTCAATACACATTTGCTGTATCTGTGTGATTGAATAAATTGGTTTCCATTTGAGGAATTAAAATCCTTTTGATCAATCATAGTAACCTAGGAGTATTAGTTTGGATTACTAATATAGCCATATAATTAGGATTGCCATTCTGTCTCCATATTGATATTAACAGTCATCTCTTGTGTATTTCACTCAATTGGTTCCTTCAAGAAAGGATTAAATTGCCTTCTGGTGAATAACAAGAAATTAGATCATATTGGTTGGATCATTTAAGAAGAGTCTATCAATCATCTCCCTGCACATTTATACAAGTTATAAACTATAATTGTGCCAAACACTTAGAATTATTACCATTAGGAAACTACTAGTCTTAGTCCTTCAATTGACTCTGTTACCCAACAAGGCACTAGTCCTATTTAAACTCATTATTTAAATCCTTTTTACCTTGATATTGCTTATACAATTTCTACCAATCACTCATTAGGCATTAGATACAGAATTAGTTAGCAAGCTTTTCATCTATCTTACATCCTTTGCCATTGTACATAGATTTAATTAGTCCATACATTCACATTCAGTCTGCTTTAATTTTCCAAGGTTCACCCACCTAGGTGTAGCAGGACCTGAAGCGTAGGAAATCATCAAACCTTGAAGGTTGGTTTCGTCAAGTTAGTTCAAAAATGTTGTAAATCTAAACATAGAGCTTGGCATCCTCTTAGGATTGGCAACCTGCATTTTTTAGACCTAACACACTTTACCTTAAATGTGCTTAATACCAACAAGCAGGATCAACCACTTTAAGGTGGGGGCATATATTGTGGTTGATTATTTTAGACATTGATGATAAAGCGTGTTTGCGTATGCTTCCTTTTCACCATAAGGCATCTGTGGATATGGGTGGGGTTGTGTACTTTTTTTTGCTTTATGTATACCTCCTTTTTACTGTAAGGCATATGTGGATGCATGTGGGGTTGTATACTTTGTGCATGCTTCCTTTTCACCATAAGGCATCTATAGATTTGAGTGGGGTTGCATCTTGAAATCCCTTCTATAGAAGGAAGGATTGTGTCTTCTCTTGAGCAGTTGCACATCCTTTTAAGAAAGTGCTCTATAGAGGTGGGGTTGGATCTTGAGTTATTCACCCTTAAGCATGTCTTTGGTAGTTTTGGTAGCATAACTCAACTATCACGTGTGTTTGGTGTGTCTTAGATAGTGGAGCGTAGCGATGAGCTCCTCCCTATTGCTCGTGTTTTCCGTGTATAAGACGTATAGTGTGTCGATGACATACTATATGACATTCATGTATTCCATGTGTTTTCTATGTCTTCCTTGTGCATTTTGTGTATTTTCTATGGTTTAAAGGTGCATAGCAATAAGCTCCCTCCACACTGTGTGTTTTGTGTGTCTTTGATGGTGGCGTATAGTGATGAGCTCCCCCCCATTGCCTAGTTAGGATCATATATATAATTGTTTAATCATGTCTTCTGTATGTATTGCATGACTCTATTTGTGTCTTCTTCATGTATTGTGTGCTTCACTGTCTTCCCCATGTATTGTGTGCTTCACTGTCTTCTCCATGTATTACATGCTTCCTTACTGTATTCACTATGTCTTATGTGTCTGTCAAGTGTTTTCTTATGTTTGCCTAAGCTTGGGAGCTAGAAATGGTCTTCCAAACTTAGGGTGTGTCTTTGCTTTAGTGTTTGATGTGTTTGATATGCTTTGACCATAATTTAATGCATGTACTAATTGTAAGATCATACACACATTAAAGTGGGGGCTAAATGTTATGGAGTAAAAAGTGGACACATGCCTTTTACCTCCTAGTTTAGTTCCTAGGTCCCTGTGATAATATTATACATGCAAAATATTCATCCTGATGCAAAATCCCCTGAAACCAATGCAAATTGTGATCTAGGGGCCCATACCTTTCCTTACCCTAGACCAAAAAGGTGCCTTGGGACTTGGGCGTGTTACACATATGGTTCCTATGGTTGTATAATTGTCATTGATGTCAACACTATTATGGATGTGTAATAGTGTTCATAGTTGGATGTCATGCTCCTGAAGAAGACACATTAAGATGGGAATTAGAAGTTCATGGTTGGAAATGTCATAACTAGCAAAAAATATATTGTTCATGGTTGGATGTCATGTCCTATCCAGCAGAGAAGATATAGTTCATGGTTGGATGTCATGATTGTATATAATGTGATTACTGAAGTTCATGATTGGATGTCATGCCTTGATCATTGCAGTGTTGAGTATAAAGTCATATTTAGATGGGAATTATAAGCATCAAGAAGACATATTAATATGGGAATTAGAAGCATCAAGAAGACACATTAATATGGGAATTAAAAGCATTGACATGATCAGATGTGTTGCTGATGTTGGGAAGATGTTAGTGGTGGTCTAAAGCATATTGTATGATCTCATTTTCTATTCCTAAGAATGCATGTGTTAATATAAATAAGATTTGGCCTCTAGAAGTTGGTGACAATTTCTGCTATAGGATGACTATTCTTAAAGACTGTCTAGGAGATTGCTCAACATTTTCAGTAATTTGATGTTGTGCCTTTACAAATTGGAAGATAGCTGAATATACTATCAAACCATGTATATTCCAAGTTTCATGATGTTTGGACTATCGGAAGGGTGCTTTGCAACTAATAGTATAAAGATAGTATTGGTTATATGAAGGTGACAATAGATTGCTTTGCATTTCTCTGCATTAGCAGTTATTGCTATGTGGTTCTAGAATTATGTTCTGGGTATAGTGAAGACCTATGATAATTCCAAGGTTTTAGATCATTTTCCTTCCACTGTGAAAGTTGTGCATGATAGGGTTCTGGCATGTGTTCTGACAATATAATGTGATGATAAAAGTTGATTGTAATACTCCGCATTCCTCTGAAAGTGAATGGTTGCCCTTGTAGATTTGAGGACATGTTTATGGATGTATATTACATGCTTCCTTGTAGTTTCAAGACTCTTGGTGGTCGGCAAGCTCAGTTTTTCAAATGATAACATGTTGCAGAGTGTTCCAGTTAGCCCGGTGGTCTCAGAGTTCATGATTAAAGTTATACAACACAAATTTTAATGTGCAGAGGTAAAGGAGTATTTGGGGATGTTGTATGAGTCATGTAGACTCATCTGGAAGAATTTCATGAAGATCTTTGTTGATTCCTGTACCGCACAAGGTTCTCAAGTTTTTGTGGCTGTTATGCATTAAGTTTTCATATGTTTTGCTTAAGACTATCCTATTTTCAAATGAGAGGAGTATGCAGATGCAATTCCTTGGTGTGTGATGGTGTGAAGGATGTCTTGGACTTGATTAAGAAAGTGTTTCTGTCTACAAGGCATGTGTCTTCTGCTGGTGTAACATGTGATTTTACTTAGGACCTATCTTCTACATGTTTCATGTTGTGTGTTGTCTGGTCGACTTGTAAATGCACTTTTCATGTTGTATTTGGCCAACAAGCAATACAATAAATGTAATATCTTGTAAAAATTGCAAATCAAATTGAATGAGGTGAGGTGTGATTGATAGGATTTGCAAACAAGATAAGGAGTAAAATGACTACATTTTTATGTGCGACTGAAGGAGAAAGAGCAGAAGTTGTTGATGCTATACCAATCCATCCTAAAGACATATTTGTGATAGTAATCAAGCATAGAGTGTGCCTAACTAATCTAATCATCAGAAGGAAGTGTAAAGAGGAAGAATTGCAATCATCAAAGGTGTGAGTTTCAATGTCAATTTTTAGACAATAGAAGGACTCTCATACTGTAATCTTTTGTAAGTGTGTTCTCAATTCAGGGAGTAGTAGCTTCCTTGGGAGTGACTCTAAAACAAAGTATTCGGGGAGTAGTAGCTTCCTTGGGAGTAACCCTAAATCAAAGTTCTTAGGGAGTAGTATCTTCCTTGGGTTGTAGCCCTAAAACAAAGTTATTATTTGAGCTTCATATATTGTGAGTTAATCGTCACCGTGGTTTTTCCCTTATAGGGTTTTCCACATATATCTGGTGTTATGTGTTGATGTGAATTGTGTTAATATTTCATGTTCATGTTAATACTGTGATGCTTAAGTTTTAATCTACTTTGAATAAGTTGAAGTTGTTAAAGTTGAAGATTGATAGGATTCTGATTCACCCCCCTCTCAGTATCCTTGTGTATCCAATAGGGCACCTGCGCCCAAGTCCTCCCTAATTGGTTAGGGAAAATTTAAATGAATGTTGACATAGGACCTTTAAAAATGTTTCTCCTTGTCAACTCTTTTGGTTAATTTCACAAATGTTAGTAGGAAAGCATATATAAGTGAGTTTATGAATTTATTTTGGGTTAAGATGGATATGGTGAACTTGAAGCATTGGCATAAAGAGAATTCAAAGCATTCATTGTGTTTGTATTGTGTGTGTTGTTTTAGATTTGGAATCATCATCCATCTCCTTATGAGTCGAAGGATCTTCATTCTCCTAAGGGCTTCACCCTTGAGATGTTATCACTGTTATTTGAATAATTCTATCATCATTTTGTTTAGCATCTACCCTGCTAGGGCATGCACTCTCTATCAAACAACGGTGTTGGGAACCTTGAATGCTATCCTGGGACTTGACTAAGGCAAGTCCCTAAACACCATAACCCCCAAACCCCTTTTCTTCTTGTGTGTAGGTTACAAGTGTGAGATCCGAGAAGGTGAAGGTACAAGAAAATTGAGCAAGGGAAAGGGTTTCAGGATCTGACAACATTTTAGGAATATTCCTTTGTGGAAGACTTGGGAACTTGCAAAATAGTCTTCCTTCCTAGAAAGACATCAGATCTGACATTGGGACATTATCTGTTACATTTCTCCAGTTTTTCAGTTTCTGAAGATTCCATCCTTCTGGACTTAGGTGCCTACAGAATAGTCCTTTGACTTTCCAACTTCTGAGACACAAGTTATGATATCTCTCTAATCAATCTTGTAGAATTAGTTTTTGATTATCTATTGTACTTCTTATTTTATAATCCAATCTTTGAAAATCTAGGGTTTAGTGCATTGATTGACCTAGGGTTTGATAAAAGGCTTGATTAAATCATATCTTTCCGTAGCAATCTTGAGTACAAGATATGTAGATGAGTCCTCCATTTGGTAGTGATTTGGATCGGTCTTGTCCTTGATTGTTATTGTGGAAGAGGGTTTGATCTAATGTGCATTATAGCTTTCTTCATTTTTTTTTCATACATAATAATTCCAAGAGGCTAAGTGATGGTCAAGGAAACTAACAAGCCATTTCCGTGCCACCCACATAGAGATCTAACAAAAAATCTCATCCACATATCTTCATCTTCAAAATGAAATTTATCCATGAAGCCTAAAAATGCAAGAACATGTGCCTTCCCATCATAAACTTCACACCCATAAAATAAATGCATTTGATAATAGATCTTGTTGGGCATGGACTACTTTTCATAATTGACCTATGAGAAATCTAGTTGTTTGTATGTATTTTAATTATCTATGGGATGAGGATGAGGAAATGAGCCACTGACAACAACAGGAAGGGCATTGGATTGAGGCTTGGACTGATGTAGCCTGATTTGATTTTCTAATTCTTTTTCCTGTTGTGACAGAGACTCCAACAACTGCTTTTCTTTTTCAATTTCATACTGCAGCCTAGGTGATTTATTTTGATTATGAAAAGGTGCATATAGGTTTGGGTTATATGAACAACATGGACCTTCATCCTCATCATACTCATGGATACTTTCTCTATCATAGTATCTAGAGCTTTCATCATATGATACATTTAAATTTTTTTCCCTAGGGTAAACTGGTCCATTCCATTTAGATGGAAGAAAGAACATGTACCTTGACCAGTTGTATTCTCTTTGAATCATGTACACAACAACACTTTGTTTTCTTTGATAACAAAGTCACCACCTCACTGAATGGGAAAATCCCTTGAAGCGTGACTAATCTTCAAGGTCATAAAATGTTAGAAATGAAGGTGCAAACCACACAATGGAAATTTGATTCAAACCTTAATAACCTCTAAATAATGTAGAATCAATGTAGATTTCCACAAAAATAAAACCCACTACACATAAATAACATGCATTAAGAACTAAACACATAACACAATATGTAATGTGGAGAAAACCCTTTCAGGTAAAAAACTCCACCAAGAAAAGAGGCTCCAAGTTGTATTATCTTTAAATATGAGATTACAATACATGAACTTCCTCTTCTTCTTCAGTCTTTAATCTAGCAGTGCCTGTTACTCTCAACTCTACTAAAAACATAGTACAAATATCCGTATAAAAGAGGGGGTTGCCTTTTAGGGAAAGAAAAATGACATAATATTGACCGTCAATTCTATGACCTAATGATGAATGGTCTAGATTTACAATGACCCTCCATGCGAACCCCATTCATACATGAATTAGTGTCAGGGATTGGATATAAACATGCAACTAAAACAAGATCGCTACTGGTGAAACCTTTCATCTCGTATGGGTGATTTACAAACAATAATAGGAATAATATATTACATAGGATTTACAAGGTTGATGGAACCTTAATCCTAACATTCTCCCACTTGACATCATACATTGTAAATACCCATAGGAAAACCATAAAATAACCAGGAACTAGAAGCAAGACCCATGGCCTCTTTGCACCAAATAATTTTCTCTATGCTCACAGACTTGGTCAAAGCATCTGCAATATTCTCCTAAGTGTCTACCTTCTTCAACTCAATCTTTCCATTTGTAGCCATTTCTTGAATAATGTGATACTGTACATCAACATGCTTAGTCTGAGCATGATACATAGGATTCTTGACCAAACAAATAGCACTCTGGCTATTACAACCAATTTGAATGATCCTGTAATCAAAACTAATACCTGTACATAATCTTCTCAACCAAAGTGCCTCCTTAGAGACATGGGTAGCAACCATATACTCTACTTTAGTGGTGGACAAAGCATCCAAGGACTTCCTTTTACTCATCCAACTTATTGCTTCGCCAGACAAAGTAAACACATAGCCACTGGTGGACCTTCGACTATCAACGTTACCTTCCCAATCTGCATCAACAAATCCTTGTATGTCCAAATTTTTATCAGCAATGTCAGTACCAGAATAAATGAAATATTAATCAGGAGTACCTACTAGATATCTAAACACCCTCTTCGCATAATTCCAATGCTATCTACCAGGGTTAGACATAAATCTGCTCAAAACTCCCACTGCTTGGGCAATATATGGCCTAGTGCAAACCATTTCATACATCAAACTCCCTACAACACTAGCATATGACACATTAGACATATCCTCTAAATCATCCTCATTCTTTGGACACATATCTAATGAAAGCTTAGTACCAATGGGCAAAGGAACTCTAACTAGGTTACAATCCTGCATACTAAATCTCTGCAAAATGGTATTCACATACTTTGAGATAACCAAAGTTTTTTGTTACCTCTATCCTTTTTGATCTCCATCCCCAAAATATACCTGACAACTCCAAGATCCTTCATTTCAAATGCACCTGTAAGTTGGGATTTCAACTCACTGATCACACCCTTAGTATTGTTGAAAATAACATGCCATCAACATACAATGCAATGATCATAATATAATCATCAATACAATGAATGTAAACATAGAGATCCTCCTCACTTCTAACAAAACCCAATTTCAACACAAATGAATCAAATTTTTGGTACATCATTCTGGGAGATTGTTTCAAACCATAAAGAGACCTCTTTAATTTGCAAACCCAATGTTCTTTCCCTATTACATCAAAACCTGTAGGTTGTTGCATGTAAATTTCTTTCTCAAGTTCTCCATGCAAAAATACAGTCTTAACATCCATTTGTTCAACCTCAAAATCATGTGTTGCAACAATAGATAAAAGAAATCTAATGGAAGATAATTTAGCAATAGGAGAGAAAATTTCACTGAAATCAACTCCCTCTCTCTGGGAGTAGCCCTTGGCTACTAGTCTAGCCTTGTACTTCTCCAATGAATCGTTTGCTCCAAATTTCTTCTTGAAGACCCACTTGCAACCTATGACCTTTCTTCCTTTGGGAAAAAAACAAGATCTTAGGTGTTACAAGAGTCTAAATCCATCTTCTCCTCTTGCATGGCTAACTACCAAGACTCACTATCATTTACATGAATAGCTTCCCTGTAAGATCTAGGCTTATCGTTAGTACTTAATAAAGCAAATACACAACATAAATCTGGTGGGCTATACCTGTCAACTGGGTTTCGTTGTCTTGTGGATCTTCTTAGAGGTGGATTTATAGACTCTTTAGGTTCTTCTGCATGCTCATCTGTACCAACTTCTTCTATCACAATAGATTCTTCCTCATCATAACTTTCACTCAAGTCTTCTTTTGCTTCTTCACGTCCCAATCCATCATTATGTTCTTCCTGAGGTGCATCTTCATGCTCTAATTTAAAATGCACTCTCTTCACCTTTTCTTCTTTTTCCTTTGGCTGTTCAAATTCTGAAATAACACTAAGTTCCTTGAAAATAACACCTCTAGAATAGACAATCTTCTGGGTTGGTGGATTCTAAAGCTTATTATAACCTTTTACATTATCACCATATCTAATGAAATACACTTCTCAGCTTTTGGATCCAACTTAGTTCATTTTTCTTTAGGCACATGAACATAAGATTCATAGCCAAATACCCTTAAATGTGAAATAAAAGGTTTCCTTCCTGTCCACATTTCATAAGTAGTTGAAACAAGAGCCTTACATAGAGATTTGTTAACCAAGTAGTTTGCAGTACATAACTTCTACTCAGAAGCATTTGTTCAACTGTGATTCACTTAACATACTTCTATCTCTTTCCATTGTTATTCGATTCATCCTTTCTACCACTCCATTATGTTGTGGAGTATACAGTAGTCTTCTATCTAACAATACTTGCATGCTTACATAATTCATCAAATTCCTTAGAACAATATTCCCCTCCATTGTCAGATCTCAAAACCTTTATCTTATAATCCAATTGCTTTTCAACTAAAGCTTTAAATTCCTTAAACTTAGTGAAAACTCCAGATTTATGACACATAAAATAAATCTAGGTAAACCTTGAGACATCATCAATGAAGGAAACAAAATATCTAGATTTTCTAATTGATTCAACATCCACTGGACCAAAAGCATTCAAATGAATAAGTTCGAATTTATCATTAGATTTATTACCGCTTGAATAAAATGGAGATCTATTTTATTTTCCAAACACACAATGTTCACAAAGTTTGAAACTCTCATCAGAATAGGATAAACTGTCTAACAATTTTCTTATTTAAGATAGTCTTTAAACCAGACTGACTTATGTGGCCCAATCTACAGTGCCACAACATACATGTATTTTTAGTATTAGCCTTAGATGCATAAGAGGCATTACAAATAGTAGTGACTTCTAGCTTAAACAAAGTTCCCAATCTTTTCCCCTTTGCTACCACCAAGTTTCCTCTCACCTATCTCCAACCATGCTTATCAAATGTCACATGCATTCCCAAATCATTCAAATTTAAAACAAAAATCAAATTTCTAGGCAATCCAGGAACATGCAAAACATTAGAGAGGGTTTTAATTCTCCCATCACTGAAACACAACATTACCTTCCCTTGTCCAACAATAGGATATGTAGAGTTGTCTCTGAGGTACACATTTCCTCCATCATACTCTTCGTATGTGGAAAACCATTCCTTATGCAGGGTCATGTGGTATGAACATCCTGAGTCAACCAACCAATGATCATGAGAAACAACATTACATGCAGAAAGTAAAACCCCATCACTTGCATTCGAAGACTTATCAGTAGCGGAATTCCATTGTTTCTTCAGGTTTCTACATTCCTTTTTTACATGTCCTCTCTTTCTGCAATTCCAACACTTGACTCTATTATTCTTTCTAGGAGTCTTAGAACAACCCTTAGACCTTTTGATCTCCTTTTGGTCATCTTTTCATAGACCTTCACCTAACACTAAGAGCATCCCCTGAACTATTTGAACTTTTCTTGCTCAATTCCTGTGACAACAAAACTAAAACAAGAGCATCCAACTTTGGATCTGTGAGAATAAAAGTGATAGTCAAAATAACATTCTCCCATGAATTAGGTAAAGAATAGAGAAGCAATATACATTTATCTTCCTCATTCACATCAACATCTACAGATGCTAGTTGACTCAATAACAAATTAAACAAATTCAAATGCTCTGCAACCGATTCACCTTCTTTCATTTTTATGGAAAATAATTTATGCTTTTAATAAATCTTGTTTACCATACTCTTGGCTTGGTATATCTCATCTAGATGCTTCCACAAGATATGTGGAGACTTCTCACTCGCAACATTTAGTAGAACAAAATTTGCAAGACATAGCCAGATTGTACCTCATGCCTTTTTATCCAGTCTATCCCACTCATCTAGAGAAACATCATCGTGTTTCTTCTCATTCATAACATCCAACCATTGGTTTCTTTCCTCTAGTAAATCCTCCATTTTTAGCTTCCACAATTCATACCCCATGCCATTAAACTTTTCAATGTCCAACCAAGAAGTAGAAGCAATAGTAGCTACAACCAAGATATCTATACAAGATCTGCAAACAAACAACAACCAAATCTCCCAGTGAAACTAAAAAACCTTCACATTACCACCTAAGAATCAAAACTGGCCAGGCTTTGATACCAAATGTTAGAAATGAAGGTGTAAACCACATAATGGAAATCTGATTCAAACCTTAATATCCTCTAAATAATGTAGAATCAATGGAGATTGCAATAGAAATAAAACCCACTACATAGAAATAATATGCATTAAGAAATGAACACATAACACAATATGTAATGTGGAGAAAACCCTTTTGGGTAAAAAAATCAACCAAGAAAAGAGGCTCCAAGTTTTATTATCTTCAAATATGAGATTACAATACATGCACTTCCTCTTCTTCTTTAGTTTTGAATCCAACAGCTCCTATTACTCTCAACTCTACTAAAAACATAGTACAAATATCCTTATAAAAAATGGGGTTGCCTTCTAGGGAAAGAAAATTGACATAATATAGATTGTCAGATCTGTGACCTAATGATGAACGGTCTAGATTTACAATGAACCCCTGTGACCCCCCGTCGGATACGAATTAGCATCGTGGACCAATTATAAAATGCGGCTGAAACAAGATCACTACAGGTGAAACCTTTCATCCCTTATGGGTGATTTACAAAAAATAATATGAATAATAAATTACATAGGATTTACAAGATTGATGGCACCTTAATCCTAACACAAAATAATTCTGGATTCTCCAACTAGCAGAGTCTTCAAATTCTTCTTAACCCACCAATAATCTTCCCTGGCAACAACACCAATCTTTTGGCATAAGTTGGTGGGAGGCCAAATTTACCCAAACAAAATACACATGGAGAACTGTTGCAAACTTGGATAACTATTATAGAGGTCTTTAGAATAATTCAACCATTTAATTTATTCCTTGGCAATGGCACCAATCTATTGGGTCCCAAAATTGTAACTCCACTTCCTAGGACAAGATCACACTCACAAGGCCAGGGTTGTCATCATGTAAACATGATCAATCCATCAACAAAACATGGAGGGTTAAAGGCCAACTCTATGGGAGTGGGTTTCATCCCCTGCACTTTGAGCTTAGCTTAGACTCTGGAGGGATATTCCAAGGGGTATACCTTAATAGGTATTGAGTTCAAACCAGATGAACAACTAAAAAAACATGGACAACCAAACCTAACTCACTATCTTGGCCCTCAAGAGATTGTCAACGAACCAAGAACAACTGGCTGCCACAAAACCCCTATATAGCTGATACATCTGTGTGAATATACATGCACAAGAAAGATGGTTTTCCCCTAAACCACTGGTAAATACTTGTTTGATTTAAAAGGTGTGTGATTGGTCTAATGGAGCCAAGATTGGTGCTAATCAAATTGGGCTACAAAGTCGCAGATGACAGAAAAGAAACAAATGGAAGGGAAACAAAGAGAAGTTGATCTAAGCACATGTTGTATCAGATTGCAGGTTTTGTGCTTCAAACATACTTAATAATTAAAAATAGAATTGTATGCATTCAAATGTAAAGAACAAATGACAATTACAAGGCTTGTAATATATTTAAAATGCTGTCACATTTTCAAATGTCTAATACAAACTTATTAGTAAATGCAATAAGAGGAAAGATCCTAAATACATACAAACTACCATGGAGACATTCTTTGCACAATCCCTACTGCACATTATATTTCACTTGTTTCACCATTCTACTACTTCTCTGCAACTAGACATGGCGTGATTTGGAGCCCTAGAAGTATTGCTAGACCTGCACAGCCTCCATCCACAGATAAAGAACCAACCAACCAACCTTTTCAAATGTCATTCAAACATGCATATATAGCACTCTGCTCTTATGTGCAGCCCTAAGAACTGAAAAATTGGTCAACAAGAAACCCATGCTACATTAAAAGTTTGGCACAGAGGCCCTGTCAGAAGATCTACAAACCTGAGAATACCCATACCCTGGCATCCTTCTAGAATGAAAATATCTGCATAAAGATTTGGCTCTTGAGACACTTTATACTTACATTTAATTTTGGTCCTTTTGCATTGAAAGTTTCTACTGTTTCAACCACCTGCAATTGACCTTGGCCTAGAACACATTAATGTTGAGGCACTAATTGCTTGCCAAACATTAACTTCTAGGTACCAACCCACCTGCAATATCTTGTAATCATGGGATGATTACAGTCTGCCTAAATACTGTGTAAATCCTTTTTATGCCATTCTAAAATATTTTAAACTAAGTTTAAAATATTTCAAACTAAGTTTAAAATATTTCAAACTAAGTCTAAAATATTTCAAACTAAGTCTAAAATATTTCAAACTAAGTCTAAAATATTTCAAACTAAGTTTAAAATATTTCAAACTATTACATTTACATTTTGCTTTACATATACATTTGATTTTGCTTCTAATCTCCACTTTTCCTTTTGTCAGTGAATTTCCATCATTAGGAACCTTTGCACCTTCTCTCTTTATCTTTGTTTATCTCTTTTGGCAATTTATCTCCTTAGTCAACCTTTTCTACCTATCAGCAAATTCGGCCTGGCATGAACCTTCCTTTTATCTTCTTTCTTCTTCTTCGCCTCTTCATTCATCTTCATTTTTCTTTATCAACGTTTTCCTCACTGGTGAACCACCTTATTGGTGAACCAAATGGTTCATGAATTATCTCCTTCCCTGATGAAGGCTTTCCTTCTCTGTTTCTTTCTTCTATTTCTCTTCATCGACGAATTCACCTGTGGTGAACCTAACGATCGGTGAACCAAACAGTTTGCCAACTGCCCACTTTGCTGATGAAGCCACTTTCTTATCTTTATTTTCTTCACTTCTTTTCTTCTTCTTTGAAGACTCCTCCTTAGCACCTCGCCCAATCGACGATTTGGTCTATCAAAAAAAGTTTGGAATGGTGAATTGTTATCGTCAAAATCAATGGTTCGCGAACCAGCCGATTTACCAACAAAAGACTTAGTTTTTTTCATTTTTACCTTTTGTCTTTGCCTTTGTTCCCCCCTTTGTCCTGTCGGTGAAATCACAACTAACTCTTCAGTCCGTGAACTTACAAGTTCACAAACTAAAACTTTCACTAATCAAAGACTCGAGCCATCTTTCTTTCATTTGTGCCTTAGAAATTTTTTACTTCCGTAGCCCTTTTCGCTTCTTCTTTCACCGCTTAGTCACCTTATTGGTGAATCGGTGAAACCACGAACTCATGAACTTAGTCGGTGAAAATGGCAGTTTGTGAACTAGCAGATTTTCTGACAAAAGGCCACAAACTTCAACTTTTTTCTCTATCCTTTTGCTTTTCCCTTTACCTTTTCTTTTTTTGAAGATCCTCCATCTCCTTGTTGTTTTATCAGCAAATCAGAGAAAATACAAACTCACAAAAATAGTTAGTGAAACCGACAGTTTGTGACTTTGCCGATTCGCTGACAAAGGATTCCTTAGAAACTTTACCAAAGAAAAACAAACAATATTTCAAAATTCCCTTCTCTACCTCTTTGTCAGCAAATCATAAAACTGGTGAAATCATGAACCTACAAACTCAGTCAGCAAAATTGTCAGTTCACGATTTTGCTGATTCGCTGACTAAAGGCTTAGATGAACCAATTTTTCTAAGGGAAGTAAACACATTGACTTGGGGGGACTTTATGCTTATAATTTTTGGAAGAAAAACCCATACAAACTATCTCAAATTAGATCTAAATAGGGGGCTTTGACTGTAAAGGCAAAAGTGGGAATTTTAATGGATTTTTTGTGACAAAATAAAGCATTATTGTGAGCTGATTTTTTAGCTCCCCACTTCTTCATACCTTCGAATGAAGTTCACTTCCCTTTTTTATTATGAAAACATTAAAAAAATTAAGAAAGGACCTTCAAGCAAAGGTCCTAACCTTCATTCAAAGGTCAAATCACCTTCATTCAAAGGTGGACCTTCATTTGAAGGTGTTTTTAATTTTTTGCTTCCTTACGCTCATTTTTTTGCCCTGTCCCACAAGTAGGACACACTATTGTGGGTTTAGTCCACTCAAATAATGACACTAAAATGAAGGAGTTTGAAGCTTCTAAATCAAACAAACCATAAACATGAACACCCTCAAGCATACCCAAGGTCTCAACCACTATAACTTGATGGTCAACTTGGTCATTATCAATTGTTGTAAACATTTATGAGATCTACTAACATTTCCAACCATTTTCTTTGATGTTGAGGCACACTAACCACCTGCCAAAGATATCTATGGGCACAACCTAGCCATGTGGCCATCCTGATCATAATAGAAACATAGTCCCATAAATCAAGGTTATGAAAATGAAGGTTGGATTGATTTTTAAAAACTTGAGAAGCTAGATTTAGATTGAACCCCACCCATTTGTTTCTGGGGAACATGATCTCTAAGATGTTGCCTCTACTTCTCCTTACAATGAGAGGTTCCACTAGTCTAACCACTTTGCTAGTCTTTCTAAGGCCTCTACTTTTGAGGTTGGTGTTGTTGTTGGGGAGTCTTAGGTGGCATTAAGGAAGACCTAGAACTACCTCTAGGTTGGGGTTGAGATATTCAAACATTAGGTCCTACCTCATACATGGTACCATTGCCTAAGTACCCATTTGACCACCCTAGCCTCTAGCTAAATTTTCCTCCACCAACCTTGCCTTCTCAACGATAATCTCTAGAGTTTTGAGTTCCAAAAATTGAACACCACCCATGATATGAGGGTTAAAATCCCTCACAAAGCTATGAACTAAAGAATTATCATTCTTAGTTGCACTCTTACACTACTTTATCTCAATGAATCAATTCTCATGGAACTCATCTGCATGACATTGCTAGAAGTTCTCTAAAAGATAACAAGAACAAAACCTCTCCAAGAAGGTTTACCAAAAAATTGTGGCAATAGATAGGTGAAATTTTTCTTCCTCTGCACACCACTAGTTGGAAGAAAACCTGCATAATTACATGATGGCATATCTAGCCCTAGTATTACTTCCATAAGGGTGGATCCCAAAATAATGATTGTGGGCCAATGGCCAATTCTTAGCTCTAGTTCTTCTAGTGGAGCCATAAAAGGTTGGTAGATGTGCTCGAAGAAGACCTCTTATATGGTTTGCTGCCACATTGGGCTCTCCACTACCTGCCTAACCTTTTGTTGAGGATGGTCCTATTAGATTCAAGATAGACAACTGAGAGGGGGGGTGAATCAGTTGTCAGGAAAAAATCAATAAATCAATCATGAAAACATAATACATTAAATCAAGAGCAAAAACACATCAACATATAAGACACCAAGATTTTGACATGGAAAACCTGGTTAAGGGAAAAAACCACGGGGTGATTAACCTAAGATTGTATTCTTTGCTAGAAGAATAGAAAGAACAAAATGGCACATGCCAATTAGGGCTCACTGCCCGAGCACACTGCTCATAAGAGGCTCACTGCCTACAAGAGACACACTATCTACAAAATGATAAGTATCACATACTTGAACTGGAGAATAGCATCTTCACCATGCTTGAATCAGTTCCATTTAAGCCCAATACTTCTGCTCTGCCTTTCGCTCTCTTCCTCGCTACCACACTCACATCTTCACCAGACATATTTTGAAAAGACTTTACAAATCCATATATATACAAGACATCGACTTAGGAATAATCATCTAAGTCGGCAAACATCTACAAGAACATCCGCAAGATGTGTAATACATCTGGTCGGCTAGTCTCAGGAAGAACACCATCATCCAGAAGTTATTCTTCAATTGCGAGATCCAACTCTATTGTAGACCACCAACATGAACTGGACATGATCCAAATACCTCCACAAGATTTCTTGAATCACCAAGAACATCCACACTTCATCTGCTTACTGAAATCCTTCTCTCCTTCATCCAGAACCTTAAGAACACAGTCTGTCATCACTGTCACAAAGGAATAGATGCTTGCAAACCTTCAAACCATGAACCAAAGACTTCCTCAACACTCCCTCAAATCCGCAGAATAGGATAATGCACTTCTAGATCTCACCGGACCTATTTGTATCACTCTATCACCTCTGAACACCTGCCGGAACCAGTTTTACTTGAGCGGCCACAAATTCTTCAGATCTTCATGCGAACCTTTGAAATCTTTACTGGATCACCTTAAGACACATATCTACAAACCCTTTAGACCGCATCCTCTGATCCACATCTTATCTTGGACTTTTACCTTATTGTCTTCACTATTCCTGATATGACCAATTTTCTCAATATCCTCAGCAAACAGTTCATCCAATCCTTATCATTAATGCAACAGGAGTATGTTGACATCAATGACAACACCGGTTAGGCCCATACTTGCAACAATCTCCCCCTTTGTCATTGATGGCAACATATGAAGTGAAAAACTGTTATGATCATCAAGACAAGAACTTCTCCTTATTGTCACAACTCCCCCTATTAGCAACAACCATTCACATGTCTTCTCTTCCTTTCCTGCTCCCCCTTTGATCAGAAAACACTTGTTTTTCACATGTCTTCTCTCCCCCTTTGACATCAATGGCAAAAGGAACATACTTGCAATTCCACCATTTCAGAATCATATCAGCTGCTCTCCCTGAGTAGCAGCTCTCCATCATCAATCCGGATCACAAGATATGACTATGATATCCACTGGACTGATGCACATCAGTGTACCTTAGTTCATCACCAGAGGGGTAATAACCCCTAACTTCTCCCTGAGATACTCAAAAGAGTCCTTAGGTAGAGGTTTAGTAAAGATATCTGCAATCTGATCCTTGGAAGGCACAAACTCCAATCTGACTTCATTCTTGTTCACTTGCTCTCTCAGAAAGTGAAACTTGATAGATATATGCTTAGTTTTTGAATGCAACACCAGATTCTTAGATATATTTATTGCACTTGAATTATCACAGAAGATTGTGATAGGCTCCTCATACTCCACTCTTATGTCTCTTAGCATTTGCTTCATCCACAAAACTTGAGTGCAACTACCTGCTGCTACAATATATTCTTCTTCTGCAGTGGACAGAGATATTGCTTCTTGTTTCTTGCTTAGCTAAGAAACCAATCTCTTCCCCAAAAAGAATGCTCCACCACTGGTACTCTTCTGGTCATCCACATCTCCTGCCCAATCTACATTTGTATATGCATGAAGAGAGAAATCATGATCTCTGGGATACCACAATCCATACTCAACTATTCCTTTTAGATATCTAAAAATCCTCTTGATTGCCATGACATGAGATTTTCTAGGATCAGCTTGAAATCTAGAAACAAGACCCACAACATTCATAATGTCAGGTCTAGTTTGAGTGAGATACAACAATCCTCCAATCATTGACTTGTACTTTTTTTGATTAGCCTTAGGAGAGTCATCATCTTTGCCCAATTTACATCTAGTTGCCATGGGAGTATTCATTGGTTTTCAGTCTTCCATCCCAAATTTCTTCAACAATTCTTTCACATATTTGGTCTGAGAAATGAAGATTCCTTTCTTTGTTTGAGTGATTTGTAGACCCAAGAAGAAATTCATTTCCCCAAGCATGGACATCTCAAATTCACTTTTCATTTGATTTGCAAAAGTTTTACACATACTATCTCTTCCTCCAAAAATGATATCATCAACAAACACTTCAACAATCAAGATGTTTTCATGATCAATTTTGAAATACAAATTACTGTCAGTAGTACCAATGTTGAAACCAATCTTCAAAATATGCTCATCCAATCTTTCATACTAGGCTCTTGGGGCTTGCTTTAGTCCATACAGAGCTTTCTTTAACTTGCAGACCATGTCACCATGATCAGACAATTGAAATCCATCCGGTTGCTCAATGTATACTTCTTCTTCCAAGTCACCATTCAGGAAGGCAGACTTGACATCCATCTGATATACTTTGAAGTTCTTGAAGGCAACGAAAGCAATAAATAATTTGACTGCTTCAATTCTTGCCACTCGAGGAAAAGTTTCTTCAAAATCAACTCCTTCTATTTGAGAGTAACCCTTGCAGACCAATCTGGCTTTATTTCTGATTACTTCACCAACTTCATTCAATTTGTTTTGAAAGACCTATTTTGTTCCAATCACATTCTTGTTTCTAGGTCAAGGAACAAGATCCCAAGTGTGATTTTTCTCAATTTGCATCAGCTCTTCCTCCATTGCTTTAGTCCAGTTTTCATCATTGCAAGCTTCATTTATTGTCTTAGGTTCAATCTTTGAAAACAGACAATACTCATCTGAATCTTGAGCAATTCTCCTTCTTGTTTGTACACCTTTGCTTTTATCACCTATGATCTGATCTTTAGAGTGGTTCAGTCTTACATACCTGGGAATTTTGGGAGTTTCTTGCACTTCTAATTCTTGATCAGGCTCATTATAACTCATCTCTTCTTCCTGATTTACCGGATAAGTTTGAATCTAAATTTTAGAAGGGGCTTGGGCTCCTTGAATCAAAACACCATTCTGATCATCTTCATCATATTCATAAAACCTTGAAGGTTTTTCAATTCTTTCATCATCCTTCACATTTGTACTTTCTATAATCTTTCTCAGTCTCTTTTTATAACATCGGTATGCTTTTCTTTGAGTAGAGTAACCCAAGAATATTCCTTCATCACTTCTAGCATCAAACCTGCCTAGATCTTCATCTTTTTTAATGTAACATTTGCTACCAAAGACTCTGAAATACCTCATAGTAGGGGTGATGCAAACCAAAGTTCATAAGGAGTCTTACAGGTATTGCTTCTGATTTGAACTCAATTGAGAGTATAGACTGCAGTGTTGACATCTTCTCTCCAATAGATCTAAGGGACATTTGCTTCCATCATCATGGTCCTAGATGCTTCCTGGATGGTCCGGTTCTTTCTCTCCACTACTCCATTCTATTGTGGAGTCCTAGGAGCAGACAACTATCTCTTTATTCTATGTTTCTCACAGAATTCTATGAACTCACTAGATGTGAATTCTCCACCTCTATCAGACCTCAGACATTTTAATTTTAATCCAGTTTCATTCTCTATCATAGCCTTGAATATTTTGAATCTCTCAAGAGCTTTTGATTTCTCTTTCAGGAAAGTAACCCACATCATCTAGGAATGGTCATCAATTAATAATATGAAGTATCTATCACCTTGCACACTCCTTATTCTTGCCAGACCACACAGATTAGTATGAACTAAGTCCAATATTCTAGTAGAAGATTGTTCTTTTCTTTTGAATGAGACTCTGCTTTGTTTCCCCAATTGACATTCTTTGGACAAACTATTTGTAGGTTTCACCAGTTTTGGAAGATCTCTTACAGCCTGTGTTACTTATCTTGATGATATTATCAAAATTCACATGACACATCCTCCTATGCCATAGCCAACTCTGATCAATTTGTACAAATAGACAACTTTTACTAGTACCAACTAGATGGAAGATATTACCTTTTGTTTGAGTACCGGATGCAATCTTTGTTCCAAAACTTTCAAAGATCTGGCATTTTCCATTCTTGAATTGGAGATCATAGCCTTTGTCCACCAACTATCCAACATTGAAAATATTGTGCTTCAATCCTTCAACATACAGTACATTACCAGTTTTGTTCTTTCCATCAAAAGAAACAGTTCCCCTACCTCTGATTCTACCAGCAGAATTATCATCAAATTTTACCACTCCTCCTTCATACCTTTCCAAATCTAAGAACTTATTTTTGTCACGTGTCATATGGTGAGAGCATCCACTATCAATGACCCAATCATCCTTTTCTTCAACTTGGGCAATTAGAGCTCTTTCTACAACTTTAAGATTGACAGATTCAGAGGGTATTGGATCTTCTTCCTTGATGGCAATAAACACCCAATCACTTCCAGATTTGTTTCTTGTCTCTGATTCATCATCTATTACTCCTTCATTATCAGCTTCTTCATGAACATAGTAACAATTCTTTTGGAACCTTGATCTGTTAGGATTTGGCCTTGAAAATCTTTCCGAACATTTTGAGGCAAAATGACCAATCTTATTGCAGTTAAAACACTTAGAAGGCAATTTTCCTTCATACTTACTAGATCCTCTTGGCAGTCTTTTTGCAATAAGGGCTTCAAGTTGAGTAGTTTCTGCTTCTTCTTCTTCGAGGTCTTTTCTTGCTTTTTCATACCATGATAGTTTCCTTGAAGAGTTCTCTTCTGGATCAAACCTTTGTTTACCTTTTATAGAGGCACTGGCTTTGAATGCAGATTCAATCTTGGGAGGGGCATCTCCAAAATCGGTCATTTCAAATGTAGCCAATTTACTAGCCAATTGATCTCTTTTGACAGCTATATGGGCTCTGAATTCTTCAATGGTAGCAACCTTGATTTTATAAGAAGCAGGAAGGGATTTGAGATTTTTGCCAACAATTTCATCTTCATCCAAGACTCCACCAGCACATCTAATTCCACAAACAAGCTCATTTACTCTTGGCATAAAAGTAGTGATATTTTCATCTTCTCTCATCTTCAGATTTTCAAATATCCCTTTCAGACTTTGTAGCCTTGCACATTTAACATATTTGTCTCCTTCATGCAGAAGTTCTAGTTTTTTCCAAATCTCAAAAGCAGTTGGTAGGTCAACAACATTTGAAAGCTCTGAATCAAATAATGCGCCTAGAAGAGATTCTATAGTCCACAGATTATTTTCAGCATCTGTTATTTCATTTGGGGCTTTCGGGCCACCCTGTGGAGGAGTATACTTCGTTGAAGCCATGGTCCAGTACTACATTCCCATACATTGCAAGTGACATTTCAAGTGACTTTTCCAAAGATTAAAATTGGTTCCATCAAACTTTAGACTATCCTTTTTGTAGGAAGACATCCTAGATCTCCTCAAGCGGTTAAGCTCTTTTAGAGGAACTTAGCTCTGATACCAACTATTAGATTCAGGACAGACAACTAAGAGGGCAAGGTGAATTAGTTGTCAAAAACTTTCTTTCCAATTACACACTTAAATCCTTTTGTGATTTAGCAGCATATCAATAAATCAATCATGAAAACATAATGCATTAAATCAAGAGCAGAAACACATCAACACATAAGACACCAAGATTTTGACGTGGAAAACCTGGTTAAGGGAAAAAACCATGGGATGATTAACCCAAGATTGTATTCTCTGTTAGAAGAATAGAAAGAACAAAAGAACAAAATGGCACATGCTAATTAGGGTTCACTGCCCAAGCACACTGCTCACAAGAGGCTCACTCCCTACAAGAGACACACTGTCTACAAAATGATAAGTATCACATACTTGAACTAGAGACTAGCATCTTCACCATGCTTGAATCAGTTCCATTTAAGTCCAATACTTCTGCTTTGTCTTTCGCTCTCTTCCTCACTACCACACTCACATCTTCACCAGACATCTTTTGAAAAGACTTTACAACTCCATATATATACAAGACATCGACTTAGGAATAATCATCTAAGTCAATAAACATCTACAAGAACATCTGCAAGATGTGTAATACATCTGGTCGGCCAGTCTTAGGAAGAACACCATCATCTAGAAGTTATTCTTCAATTGCGAGCTCCAACTCCAATACAGACCATGAACATGAATTGGACATGATCCAAAGACCTCCACAAGATTTTCTGAATCACCAAGAACATCCACACTTCATCTGCTTACTGAAATCCTTCTCTCCTTCATTTGGAACCTTAAGAACACAGTCTGTCATCACTGTCACAAAGGAATAGATGCTTACAGACCTTTAAACCACGAACCAATCGTGTTGACACTTCACAAAGACTTCCTCAACACTCCCTCAAATCTGCAGAACAAGATAATGTATTTCTGGATCTCACTGGACCTATCTGCATCACTATGTCACCTTTGAACACCTACCGGAACTGGTTTTACTTGAGCGTCCACAACTTCTTCAGATCTTCATGCGGACCTCTGAAATCTTTACTGGATCACCTTAAGACACATATCTACAAACCCTTTAGACCGCATCCTCTGATCCACATCTTATTTTGGACTTTTACCTTACTGTCTTCACTATTCCTAATATGACCAATTTTCTCAATATCCTCAGCAAAAAGTTCATCCAATCCTTATCATTAATGCAACAGGAGTATGTTGACATCATTGACAACACCGGTTAGGCCCATACTTGCAACAACTCCTGCCTAGGCACTTATTCCACTCTAGACCAATGTGGGCTCTTAGAGTGCTCCCTTTCACTAGTTTTGACCTGAGCTTATCCCATTTCATGTGAAGGATCAAGTATACCTAATTGAGTTTCCTCTTCCCTAGGGGAAACTTTGCCAATAAATCTTGAAGCAAACCCACTACCTATGGAAACCCAATCTCTCCTTGTGGCTGAGTACATCTCATGAATAGAGATTCTTCACTCTAAATTTTAGGAGATCCTCTATCAGGATTTCTTGTTTCCCTCCAACAAGTATGGTAATACTTAGGAGGCATCCTCCTTCACAACCAAGTTGCATGGGTAGAATAAAACAACATTAGTTAAATCACACAACAATTGCACCACATCTAGCATCATGCAAGAGAATATCTAAATTACCAAGGAGAAGATCTTGTAATATCTAGATTCACAAAAATGTGAAAGAGAAAAAGAGAATCCTACTTTAATTTAATTCACTCACAATTATTTGTGTTGATTTATAAATTTGATTAAACTTTTATAAAATCATAATCCTATAAATCAGAATGAAAATGAAATACTTCTTGAAACCAATTATGGAAAATCAAATAAAGATAAAATCTGAACCTACCATATGAATCTCAAGGCTTTGGCCTTGGATGAAAACACACCATGTGGACATCTGTACTAAGCACTGTCATCTGTATAGTGTTGTACAAATGCTAGGGTCTAGTCAAACTAGTCTGGGATTTTCTAAGAAACTTTTTGTTTCACTTGTATGGCTTAGAAGCTAACCTACACAACAACACAAGAGAAAATACAAGTGCAATACTTAGCTAAACAAGTAATTTAAATAAAATTGAAATGAATAAATTTGCTGGAAACAACTAGGTTCTCACTAGCAAACCTCTGTGTGATGAATTGTTAGGAAAATGGTGTGTTGTACACCTTGCATAAAATGAATTATTTAAATTATGTAAAATACATATTTATTTGTGGTTCATCACATTAAATATTTATTTGGGGCCACTTGTAAAGTTGTATGTAACATTGAGTTAGTTATTTTATGTGTTGGAGACAGATAATAATTAATTAATTGGAGCATAAAGTGAAAACTTAGTTGCATGAATTAAATGAGGGGTTAATGATTTTGTGTACTCATGGTTTTGTGACACATGATTTTCCCAATACCACAAGTTTTATTTATGTGCTCCAAGCTTGAGTCTATAAAAGCAAGCACATGGTTAGTGGGTTGGGTTGGCTAGTTGAGTGGGCTGCCATTATATCAAGTTTCTCTTGTGAGTGCATATGTGAAGCATGGCATGGGATGTGTGGATTCATGCTTGGACACATGGAGGATGAATTGGAGGAGCTTGATGTTTCAAAAGTATTCATGGAGACTCTGTAAGTGTATTGCAATGTTTTATTATAAAATAATACATTGAGTGTGGATGCTTTTGGAGGCTGGGGTTTTCCCTCTTGAGGGTTTTCTCATGATATATCTTGTGTTTGTGACTTGTCTATTTGATCTTTGCATTATGGTAACTCTGTAAACTTGTATGCATAATATTCTCTCATAGGGTTATGTAGGAATTGGTTTGATCAACCTGGTAATTTCCTAACATGAATGTCCTTCAAATAACTATCTATGAAGAGTTGAAGGGAACATTGGGACTGCAAAGGAGTTCGTTGAGAGTGGTCAAACCCCTATTTTGGTCTTTCAACCTCCACAAGAAGTCATATGATAAAGAGATTTTTTTTGGAATAAGTGTGTGTCTAGGATGCAATGACAAAGTGTGATTTCTAGCAGTACCCCTTAGGTTTATGGAGAGGACACTAGGCCTAGTATGCAAAATAACCAAAAAATTACAAAATGGGATTTGGGAAGACAACAAGGGCTTTGCAAATATGATCAAATATGAGGGAATGCTTAGTGAAGAGATGGAGTCTCCTCCCCTAGATTCACTTCTAGTTCTCTCTTAAGAAAGTATACTCAAGAAAGTATGGATATTTTTGATTCATATGCAGTTTAGACAAAGGATTTCAGATAGCACAACATGCTACTTACTAAAATGCACCATAATTGATGGATTTTCAAATAACCAAGGTGAGCAACTTAGAGGAATCCTAGGAGAAGCTCCAACCCTTTACATCTCATATACGAGCTATCCTCTCCTTAGATTTGAACCTCATAAAAAGGATACAAAAAATAAAACCTATAATAGTGATTTGATGCTTAAAAACCTCAAAGATAAATAACAAGATTGTAGAACTCAAAGGTATTTCCATAGTTGTGTTAGACAATGCTCAACAATTATTTTATGCCTTGTTCCTAGAAATATGTTCCTATTTTCTACAAAAGAAGTTGCCTCCTTCCTTTCTCCAATAAGAAAACTTTCTATTTTTTTGAATTCTTCTAGATATGCATCAGAGCAACATGCCTAGAATAGCCTGGCACATATGTGGAAGGAATTATAATGTCTAGTAGCCAATGAAAACATGCAATCACAATGTATGTATCATGGAAATGTATGGTATGGGATGTCATTGCATCACACAAACATCTGCACATTGCACCCTCATCCAAGGAGAATGACCTTAAATTCAACATGGGAACTCAGAACAAGCCAAAGAATAATGCTCTACTATAAATTTTTGGAATGTTTTGATGCTTAAGAGATAGCCTATGCTGAGTCTAGATGAAGGGGTTATCAAGTAGGTGCAAGACATAATGTGAAATTGTAGGGTTTTCAATTTTTGACATTACATTTTGCCTCTACTTTAGTAGGCTAAGAATGAAGGGACTAAGCATGCTAAAGTATGATAATGAAATGATGGAAAGTAAATTATTCATAAAAAGGATATTATAAAATTTTTTAAGATTCTTCAGATGGAAGTGCGATGCCCCCAAATCAAAATAGGTAAAACCATAGTGTTGGACCTGTAAGCCCTGGAAAAATCACAATGACATGTAATACTGCAAGGCAAAAGATTAGATTCAATATAATTTGTAAAACAAACATTTGTTGGAAAATCATATGATCTAATATACAAAAAAGGGGAGAAAAATACAAAAACACTATACATACACAAACATGAATGCACTCACAAACAAAATATAATAAACACCTCAGGGAATAGAAAATGAAAGAATAAATGCTTTAGGTAGCAATGATAAAACACTTCTAGGAGTAGAGAAAAGGGTGATACAAGGAGTAAGTCACTCTAGGGAGTAGTAAAAAGGATGCTATAGGGAGCAAGGCACTCTAGGGAGTGGTAAAAAGGATGCTACAAGGAGCTAGGTTCTATAGGGAGCAGTAAAAAGGATGTTGTAGGGAGCTAGGTGCTCTAGGGACCAGTGAAAAGGATGCTATAGGGAGAAAGGTTCTCTAGGGAGTGGTGAAAACGATGCTACAAGGAGCAATGTACTATAGGGAGTAGGTTAACCATTGCACTCGGTGGAAAGCAGTGTAGTAAGAAGGTCCTTGAGGAAGGGAACAAAAGACATCAAGCCAAAATCCATGATAGAACACTAAGGGATCTACATGCTTGGGGTCAATATCAATATGTCAGGAATTATAATTATGAATGACAAGGGTGTAACTATCATCAACCCCAAGCATATAGAACAATGAGAACATAGGAAGAATGTCACATGAAAGAAAAGTAAAAAGAAAATTTTTGGGTCAACATGGAAGAGACCTAAATGTCCCAATGCTTTGCATCGTCCTCAAAATATCAAGAAAAATCAAAATTACTACAAATAGAAGAATTTAGGTACACATAGAAGAATATTACAACATTTTTGTTTCCCCTGTATCCATGTCCCTATAGGAGAAGCATGGGTCCTCAGAGGGAAACTAATAAGTACATACAATAGACAAACATATGGGGGTAACAAAACAATCAAGTAAACCACACACATACACAATCAAACAAATGTCACAAAGGGTACTTATACTCAGGGTAAAAAACTAGTAGGTCATACTTCTCCAAATCTCAATCATAAGGGTGGGATGGAGGCTAAAAACCTAGTAGGACCACTACTAGAGTGGTACTAGTTGAAGATCCATCACTAGAATGTGGAAGGATGGTTGTTGATGCAATGTCCTCAACATCCTTGGGTGATGTGAGGGTCAACGAGCTCCTAAAGATCATTTACAGTGAAAGGATATCAACATTGGTCATAGAATCCTCAGTAGAGATGGGTGCCAGAATAGTCTCGTCATAGAGGATAATCTGTTGCTCAGTACTAACATAAAGGACTAGGTCTATAGGAGTAATAGGAATAGGAGGGCGAGGAGCCTCCACTAACTCAGGACCAAATGAGGAAGATCTTGAGGATGAAGGTGAAATGTTGGTTTTGGACCTATGAAATGGTGGGGTAGGGTAGCGCTTCTGCTTATGCTTGGGAAAGGATGCACTATGTCTATATCTATCATAATGGGTGGAGAACATCTAGGAAGGGCTGATGATGAGTACACTGGAATGACACTAAAGCATCCAATATTTCCTTAGGAATGATGGAAACATTAGGCAGGTCAAGTAGCTTAGAGAAGGGCAAAAAGTCTAGCATGACTAGAATAATTGAAGGTTTGTGAGAGGGAGCCAAGATAACTTGGACCTTTTGGGAACTAGGTTGGATTGGATCTTGGGGTGAATTTTTAGAGGTAGACTCTCTAGCCTGAGCTCTAGTCATAGCATGCTAGTGAGTCTTATGCTCTTGCCTAACTTATTTGCATCTAGTGCAAGTGCTAAGGGTTGTTGTAGTCCTCATCATTTAATTTAATGAATGTCAATCTAGTGCGGTGTCCATGGTTATATGCAAGAGGGAGGAGAGATAATTTGCATGACAATCCTTTCTACAAATGGAATTGAAAACAAATGCATGAAACAAACTAAGGTTTAACTCTGCTACAATCAAATTTATCCTAAGAAAGCTTGCAAATGAAAATTCTGGAAATACAACTTAAAATAAGGGAATGGAAAAACTATTGGAAAGAAAACTAAGAAATGAAACTACAAAAATATAACCTTCTTCCTCAGGTTGAGTAGGCCCTTACTCCCCTTTGGAATAAGGTAAAACAAATTACACTATTGCTGCAAAAATGCTGAACTATATTATTTCATAAACAATCTTTGACAAATGAAAAAACTCTATATTTTTCTTCCTCCTTGATGATTTTTTTACAATGTAATTATATAATACTTATTCTAATTTACTAAGTCAATCCACCAAGAATGTGGATCTGAGATCCTATTCTTGTGGAGACCAACTACAACTATTTCCTCCAATCTTGGCCATATTTCTGTCAGTCATTTTTTATCACAAACTTCTCATACATTTTGATGATTTTTCTCAAACGGATTATGGGTTTGTTCCCCTCATTTCTATCTTTCTATTTCTTTTTGAAAATATAAATTTCATTGAGAAGCAAGGGAGATATCACTATTTTATTGAAACCGTGTTTTTAACTTTTTTTCCTCTTCACTTCGTCCTACAATTTTAACCCATATTTTCCATGATGCAACTTTTGGGAGCTGTAACATTATCTTTTATGCTAAATATCAACTATATCAACTTTGTTTTGGTGAAAATTTGAAAACCTTCCTTGAAAATCAATGCTTCTCAAGAATATTAGAACATAACAACATTTTAGAGAAAAACAACTCCCAAAGAATAAACCAAGCATTATCCTACATTCTACTTTCAATTAAGTTATAAATCCTTAAATTACATACAATCTACTCTAAGGATAATGAATTAAGAGGGGGTAAAGGGTGTTACTTTTAGGTTTACATGAGAAAACTAATGGCCTCGTAATCTCCCCACACTTAAGTCCTTACAGGACCTCTTACAAGCTACTTTCTTCTTTCTCCATCTAAAATTTCCACATCGAGCTGAGAACTTCAAACACTTATATCTCCTTAATCATTGTTTCTGTGTAAAAAGGAGAGAGGTTTTTCATCATATGGATAAGAAGAACAAAAACCTCTTTCAAATTTGATTTGAAGCATTTTGAAAATTTGGTCATTTTTCTAGGCTTTATGATGCTGAAAATTTCAAATGAGCATATATTTTTAATGTTTTTTCTATGTAAAATGGAGAGAGGTTTCTTATTATATGGCTAAGAGGAACAAAAACCTCTTTCAAAATTTGAGTTGGAGTAATTTGAAATTTTGGTAATTTTCTAGGCTTCATGTTGCTGAAAATTTCAAATGAGGATATTTTTTTAATGCTTGTTGCTGTGTAAAAATGGAGAGAGGTTTTTCATCATATGGATAAGACGAACAAAATACTCTCTTAGTTTTTCATTTGAAGTTCTATAGATTCCTCTAGAGTTAATCTGGTGCTGCTTCCCATATAAAAAATACTTTTGGCCACTTCTTAGTGTAAATGATTGGAAGATGTAGATAGGTGGCTATTTCAGGGATTTGGGTAAAAAGTGGATTTTTATACCTTAACATTTATAATTGAATTTAAAATAGAATAATAGGATAAATACCTTAGGTTTCTTCCTTATTGTCATTGCTACCATGTTATTGAAGTTCTACTGCTGGAACTAGAGCCCAAATTTATAGTAACCAGTCATCCAAGATGCTTTCGAATGCCAGAATATCTGCAAGAGTTCTTAGGAGTAGAAACTTATATATAAAAGTACATATTTATAGCTTTAGAGAAGAGGAAATAACATGTGCACAACACTTATTTGTAGATAAGAAACCTACCCTAACCTACTCTACTTAGTGATGTAGAAATAGGTTATACAAAACTATTAACTAGTTATGAAAAATAACTTCCTTTTCTCAAAATATGGGTCTATTCATTCACCTTTTTGAAAGAAGAGAAAAACCATGAGAAGAAGATGGCTGAAAATTTGAACTCTGATGCTTCACCTTCCATTGAAATGACATCCTTCTTCATAATTTTTGATTCTAGTAGACGCATGGGCTAATTGGGGAAATCTTACAACCCTTCCTCACATTCTGGTGCATGCATGATTAAAGATAGCTCCTTGTTGTTCATGGTCTGATTGGAGAGATATTGCAACCCTTCCTCATGTTCTTGTGCATGCATGACTAGAGGCAGCTCCTTATTGTTCTTCAAATATATGATTACGTAGCCCTCCTTGGACTTTGAAGGTGTCCAAATACTTTGACATACAAAATCCTCTAGTGGAGGCAAGATTTCTTCATTGTACTCATCACCTATTGCAAGCCGTAGGGCATCAATGTCTCATTCTTCAATGAGCTTTTCCTTGCTGGGACTTGGAGTCATGGTCCTCTAGTTGAAGAGGTTGCACAAAAGATGAAAATAGAAAGAAACAAGATCTTTCACCTTCTTTGCATGCAAGAACCTTATCCTTTGGATCTGTTGTTTAGGGGAGATTTTTGGAAGATAGATCTCTCTTGAGGAACTTCTTTTATCTATCTATATTGGGAACTAGAACTTCAAAATAATAAATCTAAAAAGACTTCTGAACTAATTTTCCCTTTGAACTGGAATGTTATGAGAAAACCCTATTCCACCTACTCTAATGGCACATGAAGTTTGACCTGCTGTCACTATAGATAAGTTCTTATCTAAAGTTGATTCTAAGTGAAAACTTACTAGTATTCTCCCACAAAAAATAGCTCAACAACAATTCCCTAATGACACCTATCCTTGACAATGGTGCCAAAAATGACGAAGGTCACTGTAGTCCTCATCATTTAATTTAATGAATGTCAATCCAAGGTGGTGTCCATGGCTATATGAAAGAGGGAGGAGAGATAATTTGCATGACGATACTTTCTACAAATGGAAGTGAAAACAAATGCATGAAACAAACTAAGGTTTAACTCTTCTACAATCAAATTTATCCTAAGAAAGCTTGCGAATGGAAATTCTAGAATACAACTAAAAACAAGGGAATGGAAAAACTATTGGAAAGAAAACTAAGCAATGAAACTACAAACAATTGACCTTCTTCCTTGAGCTGAGTGGGCCCTTACTCCCCTTTAGAATAAGATAAAACAAATTACACTAATGCTGCAAAAATGCTAAACTGTATTATTCATAAACAATCTCTGATAAATAAAAAATCTTGTATCTTTTTTTGTCCCCTAATGATTTGTTTATAATGTACTTATAGAATACTTATTTTAATTTACTAAGTCAATCCACCAAGAATGTGGATCTAAGATCCTATTCTTGCGGAGACAAACTATAATTGTTTCCTCCAATCTCGATCACATTGATGCTAGTAATTTTTTGTCACAAACTGTTCATTCATTTTGATGAATTTCCTCAAATAGTTTCTAAGTTTTGTTCCCCTCATTTCCAAATTTCTAGATCATTTTGAAAATCTAAATTTCATTGAGAAATGAGGGAGATATCTTTATTTTTTTTTCTAAACAAGTGTTATCAGTAGGGGTAGCTCCCATTATATTATATTTGAAAATTTATACAAAAACCTACTATAAGTAGCAGTATGGGAGTAGAAGTAAAATATAAAAAGCTAGCTCTAAGTCCTAGGCATGCCAAAGTACACGAAGGCCTTCAGCCAGCTCCACAACCCATTCTACTTGGGCTGGTGATAGGAGATTACCATAATTACTTACAAAGAAGGAGAAATTGTTGATATGCACCAGACAACTGAGAGGAGGGGTGAATCAATTGTCACAAAAACATAAACACTTTCTACAATTTAAACATTCATCATTTATCCATAATTATAATGATTTTACAATGAGTACATAAAATCAAAAACTTAACCACAGATACAACATCAAACACAAGAGACACTAGATTTACGTGGCAAACCCTAAGGTGGGGAAAAATATCAGAGAGGATTAACTCTCAATATATATTGCAATCTTGAAATAATGATGTTCAGGCTTGGTCACTCCACGGGCCTAAACATACTGGCTTCCTACCATGAAGAACAACTAGGTCTAGCAGGCTCATTGCCTCAACCCTAAACCTAGCAAGATTACAATAAGGGTTGTTAAACCCTACTGGTGGCTTACTACCAGACTCACTGCCACGATCAACACCTTTCTATATTTGCAACTGAAGTACAATAATTCCCTTGCTCTGCTCTTCCTCTGTTATGCTCTTCCTCTTCTCTCCTCTGCCTCTTCTCTGCTCTGTCTTTTGGACCTTTCTTAATATCTTTTCATTTTTCTCTCAAGGACACCTTTTCCACGACTCAATTACAAGTATTTATACACTACATCAACCTTGGAATGATCATCAAAGTTGGCATCACAATCATCAACCATTGGAACAATCTCCAAGGTCAGTATTACAAACATTTACAAAATATGTCCTGACTTATTACAACAATGTGCAAAGGAAATGAAATGTGGATCACACCATGCCTTTGCTGGGACTCAAACATGATCTTCCATGTCACAACACACTTCCACAATCTTCTAGAGATCTCTGCAATCACTAGGATCAACCAGGTCGACCAAGACTGGTTACACACTACATTATCTAGGAACAATCTTCACACACCATCTCAATTTCTTAATGCAGACCAAAGTCTAGATAGGAACATGATTAGGAGACATCCACAAGCACGTTATAATCATCAGGAGCAACTACACGAAACTTAACCACTTTATCCATGGGAATCTTCTCACCGGAACACATGAACATCACTGTCTTCAACTGTCATAAAAGAAAGATAGCTTGCAGACCACCAAACCATGAACCATTGCAACTGTAGGAACTTATCATCATCCCAGACTTCCCTTTAGAACCACAGAGTGAAATACCTTATTACAGAGGAATGCAGAGCAGAATACATTTTTCCTGTCCCAACTGAACTTATAGAAAAAGCAAGTTTCACTCTGGTGAACACAACTCACTCAGATCTTCATGTAGAGGCTTCAAACCCACAATACAGCATCCTTAGTCATACCTCTAACTTACTTCCAATCCATAGACCATGATCTTCAAGTAGAAATAAATGCAGAGCCATTTACCGGATTGGTCTTCAGCATACAACTCACTATCTATACTACACTTCTCTGTAGCTCACTAGTTTCTTCTGGAGAGGCTAATTTTCTCAATATCCTCAACATACAAGACTTCTAAACAAGGAATTGATTAAGATCCAGTTGGCACCAATGACAACAAGGATATGTTGACATCAATGACACCACCAATTAGGCACATACTTACAAAAATCTGCCCCTTTGTCATTGATGGCAACTTATGATGTGAAAAACTTTAACAACCATCAAGACAAGATTCTTCCCCTTTCTCTTTACACACCTGCACTCTTTATTTCTCCAAAATTCTCCCCCTTTCTCTTACACATCTGCACTCTAAGTTTTTCACATGACTTCTCTCCCCCTTTGACATTAATGGCAAAGGGCACATACTTGCACTCATCTGCTCTGATCTAATCTCTCTTCTGAACTCTCTAACTATTCCCCTTGAGAAGTAGCCCTAAAAAGCATCAATCCAGACCTCTAAACACCTCTAGACTGATGCACTATTGTGCATCTTAGTTTAGAGGAGGGGTGATGACCCCTAACTTTTCTTTGAGATACTCAAAAGTATCCTTAGGCAAAAGGTTTGGTACAAATGTCTGCAATATGATCCTTGGTAGAAACATACTCCAACTTGATTTCATTCTCTATCACCTTTTCTCTCAAAAAATGATACCTGATGGATATGTGCTTTGTCCTTGAATGCATCACTAGATTCTTTGATATGTTAATGACACTTGTGTTATCACAAAAGATTGTAATGGGATCTTCATACACAACTTTGATGTTCTTCAAAATCTACTTCATCCATAACACTTGAGTGCAACTGCATGCTACTGCAATGTATTCTGCCTCTGTAGTAGACAGGGATATTAAATCCTATTTTTTGCTCAACCAAGATACTAATCTTTTTCCCAAGAAGAATGCACCTCCACTTGTACTTTTTCTGTCATCCACATCTCTAGCCCAATCTGCATCAGTATATGCATTGAGAGTAAAGTCACAGTCCTTAGGGTACCACAAACCATAATCTATTGTGCCTTTTAAATATCTTAGAATTTTTTTGACTACCATCACATGTGATTCCTTGGGTTTTGCCTGAAATCTTTCCACAAGACACATTGCATGCATTATGTCAGGTCTGGTTTGGGTTAGATAAAGTGATGAAGGGGGTAAATCACAAAACACACAACAACAGAAATTGTACACAGAAATAGAACTTTCTTTATTGATTTGGACAATTTATTACATTACAGAAGCTCGAATACAATGAGAGGAATCAACCCTCCATAGGCTGCAACACATTACAGCTTCCTATCTGAAGACTCTGGAATCATCTACCTTCTGTAACCCCAAATCTGCAAAGGGTTTCTATTTTCCCACCTAGTCTTGACTCCACACTTGCCCCCTTAACTCTACTACTGCCCAGGGTTCCCAAAAATGGTTATTAATAGCCTTTTGGTGGCCAAAAACCTAATTTCAAAATTTGCATCTCCCTCCAAAAATAGGTCAACTTCTGGGAGCCATAAATTTTAATCTGGGTGTCTGATTGATGAACTATTTTATGCGTCAGAAAGATCGTAGAGTGCTCTACGCACTAAGAACTGGCTCAGCCTGTTCCGGCCATTTTTAGGCCCGTACGGGGCCGTTTAGTGCCTCAAACCTGAGTTTGAATAATTTTCAAGCATTTTTCAGGAAACGTAAACTTTAATATCTTTCAGCTCGCAAATCACCAAAGGTCTTATATTTCTATTATGTAACTTCCTATAAATTTTCACTTCAATCCATGCCCAAATGCAAACTTTCTAAAAATAGCAGGTTACTATTTTTAGCAGTTTGGAAAAACTAAAAGTTCTACATCATTATTCAAGTGATTATGGAACCAGAACTACAAATTTTGGAAAGAAATGGAAAGAACATCAACAATTTTGAAGCAAATCTATTTTTTTGGGTGATGTAAGATTGCCCTTACACCACTGGATGCTCTTGCATCAGACACCCAGGGTAACTTGAGAAGTGACCCTGTCATGTCTCAGGTGTTTGTGTGAGGAAAATCCAAATAGTCAACCTCTGCCTTAGACAACCAAGAAGAATCTTCAACAGGTCTTCCTTTCCATTTCACTAGATATTCTTCATATTGCCTATTCTGAGTACTTCTTCCCACACAGCTATCCAAGATCTCTTCTATCTCCTCTGTTGAAGTAGATGCCGGAATACTCCACTAGTCTTCTATTGTTCCATCCTCCGTGCCACCCTCATGATATTCTATTAAATCAGCAATGTTGAACACATGGGAAATATTAATCCCACTCAGCAGCTCTACCTAATATGCATTTCCTAAATCATGGTTCTTCAGGATTCTACATGGTCCAAATTTCTTCATTCTCAACTTATTGTATGTTCCAATTGGGAACCTTTATTTTCTCAAGTGAAGCATGACTTCATCTCCTACCTGGAACTCCTTATACCTCCTCTTCTAATTTGCCTTAGCCTTGTACTGAATATTCATCTTATTAATGTGCTTTCTCACCTCTTCATGCAAATTCTTCAGATGTTCTGCAAAATCTTCAGCCTCGGCACTTATCTTTTCTCCTTTGTCCAGATTCCTTAACTCTGAAGCATTGCTTGGACTATTCCCATATACAATCTAGAAAGGTGATTTACTAGTATTCCTATTAACATAATTGTTGTAAGCAAATTCTACCTATGGTAAAATCAAATCCCATCCCTTGGGCTTATCTCCTACTAAGCATCGTAGCAGGTTACCCAAACTCCTATTCACCACTTCTATCTGTCCATCAGTTTGTGGATGGTGTGCAGAACTAAACTTCAAATCTATTTTTAACTTCTTCCACAATGTCCTCTAGAAATAACCAACAAACTTGGTATCTCGATCCGAAACTATGCTCTTTGGTAGACCATGTAATCTCACCACCTCCCTGAAAAATAACTCAGCAATATGAATGACATCATTAGTCTCCTTGCAAGGAATAAAATGTGCCATCTTTGAGAATCTATCCACCACCATAAAATGGAATCATGTCCTCTCTGTGTCCTTGGTAAACCAAGAACAAAATCTATACTGATATCATCCCATGACTTCTTTGGTACAGGTAATGGCTGATATAGCCCTGTATTTTGACTTGTTCCTTTTGCCATCTGACACACTTTACAAATCTGCACAAATTTTCTCACATCTTGCTGCAACTGTGGCCAATAATAATTTTTACCAACAATAGCAATGGTCTTATCTCTACCAAAGTGTCCAGCCAATCCTCCACTATGCTTCTTCTTAATCACGTTCTCTCTCATGGAACTCCTTGGAATGCACAACTGGCTTCCTCTAAACAACATGTCATCTTGGATTATGAAATCCAACCATGTTACCCTGTCCAAAGTAATAGGTTCCAAACAAGCTTTCTAGGCCTCTGCAAAATCTGGTTCTTTAGGATAGAAACTTTTGAGCTCATCAAACTCAACAACCTCTATCTTCATTTTTGTCAATAAATTTTGCCTTCTGCTCAAGGCATCTGCAACTTTGTTGGACTTCCCACTCCTGTGCTTCAAAACAAAAGTATAGCTCTACAAAAATTTAACCCATTTTAAGTGCCTCTGGTTCAACTTTCCTTGACTATTAAGATACTGCAAAGCCTGATGATCAGTTTATAAAACAAACTCCTTTGGCAATACATAATGTCTCCATTTCTTCAAAGCTTGAACTATTGCATAAAACTCTTGATCATAAACATAATACTTTTTCTTGGCATCATTAAGCTTCTCACTAAAATAGGTAATGGGCTTACCTTCTTGACTCAAATATCACAATCTACCTAAAATACCTTATTGAAATCTGGAAGTGCCAAAACAGGTTGTTCTACGACTTTCTGCTTCAATGTATCAAAGCTCTTGTCTGCTCCTTTAGTCCATCTAAACTCTTTTCTATCCCCTCTCATTGTCTCAGTTAGGGGTACACAAATGCTACTAAAATTCCTGATAAACATTCTGTAAAAACTTGCCAAACTATGAAAACAACATACCTCCATTGCACTCCTTGGTGTAGGCCATTCAATGATAGCCCTCACATTTTATGGGTCCATCTTAAGACCTTCCTCTGAGACAACAAATCCCAGGTATACCAACTCCCTCTTTGCAAAACTACATTTCTTTAGATTAATCAGTAACTTCTCCTCCCTCAGCTTCTCCAAAACTCTTCTGATATGCATCATATGCTCATCCTAAGTCTACTGAAAATCAAAATATCATCTAAATAAACAATAACAAAAATTCTAAAAAAATTCTTTCAATACCTTGTTCATGAGCCACATGAATGTGCTCGGTGCATTGGTTAGCCCAAATGGCATGACTAACCACTCATACAAACCCTCCTTTATCTTGAAGGCTATCTTTCATTCATCTCCTTCTCTTATTTAGATCTGGTGATACCCACTCTTTAGATCAATCTTTGTGAAGTACTTGGATCCACTCAAACAATCCATTATGTCATCCATTCTGGGTAGTAGAAACCTGTACTTGATCATGATCTTATTTATGGCTCGAGAGTCTCTACACATTCTCCACTCTCCATCTTTCTTTGGTGCTAGTACTACAGGTACTGCACATGGACTCAGGCTCTCCCTAATCAGTCCCTTCCTTAACAGCTCTTGAACTTGTCTGTTCAACTCTTCACTCTTTGCAAGAGTCATTCTATGGGCTGCCTTATTCAGAAAACTAGCTCCTGGTATCGAATCCATTTGGTGACTTATCTTCCTCACTAGTGGTAAACCTTATGGTACATTATCAGAGATAATATCCTAAAATTCTTCCAACATATCTGAGACTTCTACTGGTGCATCTTCACATTTCTCTTGACTAATCTTAGGAATCAATGCAAAGCAATAACGCTTATGTTTCATACCCTCTAAAAATTTCCTACCATCTACCAAGCAAATTCTGGCAGTACTACATACCTTTTCTTCCACCTCCTTCAAGGGCTTCAACTTATGACAAACTCCATCCTTTGTTAGGGAATATGTATTTGCCCGACCATCATGGACAACGCTCCTATCATACTGCCACAACCTCCCCAATAGCATATGACATGCATCCATCGGTATGATATCACACAGCACCTCATCATGGTAGTCCCCAATCTTGAATTTCACTAATCACTACTCATTGACCAAAGCTCTGTGGTCCTTCTGCAACCATGCAATCCGATATGGATGTGGATGCTTTCTTCTTGTCAACTTCAACTTGTCAACCATCTCCTCTGAGACAAGAGTGTCAGTACTTCCACTGTCAATAATAATGTCACAACACTTACCTTCACATTTGCACCTTGTGCAGAATAAATGCTTCCTCTGATTGGGTTCTTTCTCCTCATTCAACAAGGTTCTTCTGACAACTAGGGTTTCTCCCCTTTCAGCATCTTCAGAGCACTTAGATTGCACATCTTCATCGACATGTGCAACTCGTACATTACCTTCAGGTCTTCTATTTGTCCTTCCTTGATGTTGTGGATACTAGTATGCTCGATGTCCTTCTCCACATTGGAAACAAGTGCCTCTGAAACCTCCTCTCCTAGGTCCTTGCCCAGGTCTGCCTCTTCCTCTTCCTCTTTGCTCACCATTGTTCTGATCATGAGGGCAGTAGGCATTATCCCCTCTCTAATTTTGACTGGTGCCAACTTCTTCACTTTTCTTTTGATCTTCATTACAGCCTCCATAGGGTCTTCCACCAGTCCTTCTGCCTTGACCTCTTCCCCTTTGCTTGCTATCGAATTTTTTATTCAGCTTCTCTTCCACCTTCAGGGAAAATTGGTATGCATCTTATATGGTCGTCATTATGACCAGGCTTAGCTCCTCTTGAATACTCAGCCTCAAACCATTAATATAACGGGCTACCTTCTCCTTGTTGGGCTCTGCATGACCTGTCTTGATAGTAATTTTATAAAACTCTTCTCTATACTCCTTAATAGACTTGTTGCCTTGCTTCAGTCCTTGCAGCTTCTTTAGTAGCTCCATCTCATAGTCCATAGGAATGAACTATTTCTTCAGTTTCTCCACCATCTGATCCCATCTAGTGATCTTTCCTTTTCCTCTTATGTTCCTCTCTAATTGGACGTCCTTCCCCAAATACTAGCGTGGCCCTTCAACTTTGTTTTTGCAAACTTGACCCGATCTGGGTCCTCCACATCTTCATACTTGAAATACTCCTCCATATCATTGATCCAATCAATAAGATGTTCCAAATTCAAATATCTAGAATATGTAGAAACTTCTATCTTGGGCTTCTTTCCGATCTTTGAAATGGCCCTCAACAACCTAACTTCTGTAGGATCTCCTGCAGCTTCTTGTTCTTCCTCAGATAGCTCTTCTTCAGCTTCATCTTCACTTTCTTCTCTTGTTCTCTGATCAAACCCTCTTCACAGCTCCTCTTGCAATGCATCAATTTGCCTTTGCATGGCTCTAAAACCCTCTTCCATTAAAGTATTCCTCCCAACACGATTTCTTCATGGAGGCATCTTGGTCTCTGTAGCAAACCCACAACCTCAGGTCGTGGTGTAAACTGCCTCACGGTCGGTGATCTGTCTACACACTCAAGAACTTGGCTCTAATACCACTTGATGAAGGGGGTAAATCACAAAACACACAACAATAGAAATTGCACGCAGAAAATAAAACTTTCTTTATTGATTTGGACAACTTATTACATTAGAGAAGCTCAAATACAATGAGAGGAATCAACCCTCCACAGGATGCAACACATTACAGCTTCCTATCCTAAGACTCTGGAATCATCTACCTTCTGTAACCCCAAATCTGCTAGGGTTTCTATTTTCCCACCTATTCTTGACTCCACACTTGCCCCCTTAACTCTATTACTGCCCAGGGTTCCCAAAAATGGTTATTAATGGCCTTTTGGTGGCCAATAACCTAATTTCAAAATTTGCATCTCCCTCCAAAAATAGGTCAACTTTTGGGAGCCATAATTTTTGATCTGGGTGTTTGATTGATGAACCGTTTTATGCGTTAGAAAGCTCGCGGAGTGCTCTACACGCTGGAAACTAGCTTACCAATTCTAGCCATTTTTGGGCCCGTATGGGGCCGTTTAGTGCCTCAAACCTGAGTTTGAATAATTTTCAGTCATTTTTCAGGAAACACAAACTTTAATATCTTTTAGCTCGCAAATGATCTTTGCATGATTCCTTTGCCAAAGGTCTTATATTTCTGTTATGTAACTTCCTATAAATTTTCACTTTAATCTGTGCCCAAATGCAAACTTTCTAAAAACAGTAGGTTACTATTTTTAGCAGTTTGGAAAAACTGAAAGTTCTACATTATTATTCAAGTGATTATGGAACCAGAACCACAAATTTTGAAAAGAAATGGAAAGAACATCAACAATTTTGAAACACATCTTTTTTTTTGGGTGATGCAAGATTGCCCTTACACCACTGGATGCTCCTGCATCATAAAGTAATCCTCCAATCATAGATCTATACTTTTTCTGGTCTACCATGGGTGAGTTATCATCTTTTCTCAACTTACAACCAATTATCATAGGTGTGCATATTGGTTTAGAGTCTTCCATCCCAAAGTTCTTTAACAACTCTTTCACATACTTAGACTGAGAAATGAAGATACCCTTATCTGATTGACTTATTTGTAGACCTAAAAAGAAGTTCATCTCTCCAAACATAGACATTTAAAATTCACTTTGCATTTCTCCAGCAAAAACTAAGCACATACCTTCATTGCCTCCAAAAATAATATCATCAACAAAAACTACAACAATCAGGGTTTGTTCATCATTGATCTGGAAGTAGAGATTACTATCTGTAGTACCTTTACTGAACCCTATCTGTATCAGGTACCTGTCCAACCATGCATACCATGCCCTGGGAGCTTGTTTTAATCCATACAATGCTTTCTTCAATCTGCATACCATCTCCCCTTGTTCTGATGACCGAAATCCTTTCGGTTGTTCAATATAGACTTCCTCTTCAAACTCTCCATTTAAGAAGGCAAACTTTACATCCATTGGATAAACCTTGAAATCTTTGTATGCTGCAAAAGCCAGAAACATCCTTATTGCTTGAATCCTTGCTACTGGAGCAAAGGTTTCTTCAAAGTCTATTTCTTCAACTTGAGCGTATCCTTTGCATACCAACCTCACTTTATTTCATACCACTTCACCATTCTCATTCATTTTATTTTTGAAGACCCACTTTATACCAATTACATTCTTGTCTACTAGTCTGGGAACAAGATCCAAAGTCTGATTCTTCTCTATCTGCATCAATTCCTCTTCCATAGCCTCTATCCAGTTCTCATCTTTGCAAGCCTAATCCACAATTTTAGGTTCAATCTTTGAAATCAGACAAAATTTTACTTGTTCTTCTGTAGCTTTTATTCTGGTTAAGATCCCTTTGCTCTTATCTCCTATGATTTGATTTTCAAAATGACTGATTCTTACATATCTTGGAGTTTTGGTAGCACTTACCAAATCTTGTTCTCCTTCATCTATACTGTCTTCATGCTGCACCACTCCTAAAACATTTGGATCATTTGACTCATATCCACTTGATTCTAAAGACCTTTCCTTACATTCATCAACTTTAACATTCACACTTTCAATGATCTTATTCATCCTCTTGTTATAGCACCGATAGGCCTTACTCTTGGTGGAGTAACCAAGGAAGATTCCTTCATCACATCTAGCATCAAACTTGCCTAAATCATCTTCTCTTTTGATGTACCATCTGTTGCCAAAAAAATTGAAATATTTCACAGTAGGAACTCTACCATGCCACAATTCATAGGGAGTTTTTGAACTGTTACCTTTTACTTGAACTCTATTTAGGATATATACTGCGGTATGAATTAGCTCTCTCCAATATGCTTCCAGAAGATGAGCTTCCTTCATCATGGTTCTAGTAGCTTCTTGAACTATTCTATTTTTCCTTTCGACTCCATTTTATTATGGAGTTCTAGGCGCAGATAACTGTCTCTATATTCCATGTTCTTCACAAAAGAAATTAAATTCATTTGATGTGAACTCTCCTCCTCTATCAGACCTCAAGCATTTGATTTTCAAATCCATCTCATTTTCAACCATTACCTTAAATGCCTTGAATATATCTAGAGCTTCAACTTTCTCTTTCAAAAAGGTGACCCAAGTCATTCTAGAATAATCATCAATGAGCAACATGAAATGCCTATCTCCTTGCAAACTTCTTACTTTGGTAGGTCCACACAAATTTATATGTACTAGCTCAAGTAGTCCCCCAACTGATTGGTCCTTGCTTTTGAAACTTGTTCTTGTTTGTTTCCCAAATTGACACTCCTTGCAAATATGATTAGCAGGGTTCACAAGCTTAGGCAAATCTCTAACAATCTATGTAGTATTTATGTTCATAATATTATCAAAATTTATGTGACACAACCTTCTATGCCATAACCAACTCTCATCAGTCTGAGTCAACAAGCAATAGTTCTCGATTCTTTTCAAGTGATAGATATTACCTCTGGTCTTCTTACCAGTTGCAATGACTATTCTGGAGCTTTCCCTGATCTTGCATCCATTATCCTAGAAGCTTAAGTCATAGCCCTTGTCACACATCTGACCCACACTTAGAAGATTGTGCTTTAATCCTTTCACATACAAGACATCTTCAATATTATGCTTGCCATCAAAAGAAATAGATCATTTTCCACAAATCCTATCAGTTGTATCATCTCCAAACCTAACCAGTCCACCATCATATCTTTCCAAACTTACAAACTTACTTTTGTCACCAGTCATGTGGTGAGAGTAACCACTATCAATAACCCATTCATCCTTGTCCTTAATGACCTGAGTAGCCAAAGCACTTTCCACTAGTTTTTCTTCCTTCACACAGTTAGAATAATTAGTAGACACGAGATCTTCCTTAATAGCAATGAAAAAACATTCATTTACAGAGGAACTAGCATTATCTGGTTCACCATTAGCTGATACTCCTTCATCATCATCAAAGTTTTCAACATAATAACACTTCTTTTGGGTCCTAGGCCTATTCTCATATCTTCTTCTATTTCTTTCAATTCTTTCAAGACATCTGGAAGCAAAATGACCTACTTTACCATAGGAATAACATTTGAAAGGTAATTTGCCTTTATACTTACTAGATCCTCTTTGCAGTCTATCCACAAAGTTGGCTTCAACTTCATCTAACTCATCATCAGATTCTACGTTGTATTTTTCTGATTTGGAAGTACTTCCAGGAGTACTAGCTTTGAAGGCCATCTCAACTTTTGGTAGAGCATCATCTAACTTCCTCATTTCAAAAGCACTAATCTTACCAAGCAACTGATCCTTGTTAATAGTTTTTACTTGCATGAATTCTTCAATCACGGCTACCTTGTGACAGTAGGACTTGGGCAGAGATCTAAGAATTTTCATAACAATTTCCTTTTCTTCGAGAGTTTTGCATATGGCTTTTATCCCTGTAACAAGTTCATCAACTCTTTGCATAAAAGCTGATTTGTTTTCATCATTATTCATCTTCAAACTTTCATATTTCACTTTCAGACTTGTAACTTGGCTTCCTTCACAGAATCATCTCCTTAATACAGATTTTTCAACTTTTCCCATACCTTATTTGTAGTTTCAAGATCCACCACTTTCGTCAATATTGAGTCAGTTAATGAGCTTAGCAGAGCATCCTTTGCCTTGATATCTATCTCATATTCTTTGATTTCATCTTCAGTCATCAGACCATTTTGAGGTATGGTGTATTTTGTTTCTGAAACTTTCCAAACTTTGTAACCAAGAGAAAGAAGATGTCTTTTCATCCGAGCCTTCTAGAGAACATAATTCGTTCCATCAAAATGCGGTGCTTCCTTCTTGTAAGATATTTTGGATCTTCCTCAAGCTGTTAAACTTTCTTCAGAGGAACTTGTCTTTGATACCAATTATTGATATGTGCTAGATAACTGAGAGGGGGGGTGAATCAGTTGTCACAAAAACTTAAACACTTTCTACAATTTAAACATTCATCATTTATCCACAATTATAATGATTTTACATTGAGTGCATAAAATCAAAAAATTGACCACAGATACAACATCAAACATTAGAGACACCAGATTTACATGGAAAACCCCAAGGTGGGGAAAAACCATAGAGAGGATTAACTCTCAACATATATTGCAATCTTGAAATAATGATGTTCAGGCTTGGTCACTCCACAGGCCTAAACATACTGGCTTACTGCCATGAAGAACAACTAGGTCTAGCAGGCTCATTACATCAACCCTAAACCTAGCAAGATTACAATAAGGGCTATTAAACCTTGAGGGCTGTTAAACCCTACTTGTGGCTTACTGCTAGACTCACTGGCATGGTCAACACCTTTCTATATTTGCAACTGAAGTACAATAATTCCCCTGCTCTACTCTTCCTCTGCTCTCCTCTTCCTCTTCTCTCCTCTGCCTCTTCTCTGCTCTACCTTTTGGACCTTTCTTAATATCTTTTCATTTTTCACTCAAGGACACCTTTTCCATGACTCAACTACAAGTATTTATACACTACATCAACCTTGAAATGATCATCAAGGTCGGATCACAATCATTAACCATTGGAACAATCTCCAAGGTCGGTATTATAAACATTTACAAAATAGGTCCTGACTTATTACAACAATGTGCAAAGGAAATGAAATGTGGATCACACCATGCCTTAGTTGGGACTCAAACATGATCTTCCATGCCACAAAATGCTTCCACAATCTTCCAAAGATCTCTGCAATCACTAGGATCAACGAGGTCGACCAAGACTAGTTACACACTACATTATCTGGGAACAATCTTCACACACCATCTCAATTTATTAACATGGACCAAAGTCTAGATACGAACATGATTAGGAGATATCCACAAGTATGCTATAATCATCAGGAGCAACCACATGAACCTTAACCACTTTATCCATAGGAATCTTCTCACGAAACACATGAACTTCACTATCTTCAACTGTCATAAAAGAAAGATATCTTGTGGACACCAAACCATGAACCATTGCAACTATAGGCACTTATCATCATCCTAGACTTCCCTCTAGAACCACAGAGTCAAATACCTTATTATGGAGGAATGCAGAGTAGAATACTTTCTTCCTGTCCCAACTGAACTTACAGAAAAAGTAGGTTTCACTCTGGTGAATAGAACTCACTCAGATCTTCATGCAGAGGCTTCAAACCTAGAATGTAGCATCTTTAGTCATACCTCTAACTTACTTCCAATCTACACACCACGATCTTCAAGCAGAAATAAATGCAGAGTAGTTTACTGGACTATTCTTCAGCATACAACTCACTGTCTATACTGCACTTCTCTGTAGCTCACTAGTTTCTTCTAGAGAGGCTAATTTTATCAATATCCTCAACATACAAGTCTTCTAAACAAGTAATAGAATAAGATATAGTTGACACCAATGACAACAAGGATATGTTGACATCAATGACAACACCAATTAGGCACATACTTTGATGCAGAGGTAAAACGCAACGGGAGCTTACAAATGGAAAGGAGGAGTCATAAACACAACCAACATGTTAAAATCCTATCGGCTTAACATCATCATCATATTTCTTGTTAACACAGACATCATCATCATATTTTGGACGAGCATGAAATATCCTCCTGCTGACTACTGTTCACTTCCTTATCGCCTATCGTCTTTCGCCTGTCAGCAGCATCATCATATTTGGCAAGCGCAAACATCCTCCTGATGTTCACTGTTCATCATACCGCCAACCTCTACCTTCATCATCATGATGTTCAGCATCACCTTCATCAGCAGGATATAAAATATCCGGTTCCTCCGATATATCCTGATGACGACAACTTCAACACCTTTCCTTTGATGCTTACGTCACCCCGATATCCGACTACTCAACCAACAGCATCATGATATGACTTATCCGGTCATATTGAAACATCCTGATGATGTTAACCAAACTTTATGCCGAAGCCTTACGCCGATGCCAAAACACTTAGCGACAGCAGGATAAACTTGCATAGGGTGATATTCGTAATATCCTGATGACGATGACGTCACATGCACCTAATGATGATGTCAATGCACCTGATGATGATGTCAATAGGATATAAGACACTTATATCCTCCGCAACATGATAATGAATATCCTGATGATCTCTTAATATCCTGATGATGACCTCTCCGGTCCTTAGCCAAAAAGTGAACTTTCACTCCTGCATGTGATAGCGATAGATGAATACACACGAAAGATGATCCTGACGATGATATACACACTGAGTATATATCCAACCTATATCATCCTGATGCACTTGAAACATACAATCTCCATCAGCTTCATAACCCGATCCGGATAGCGATATACTCACAGACGTCGATGCGATTCACTCCGTCTGGAAAAGCATCTGCAGACCCCTGTATATTCGTCGGCTGCATGCAAACTCACAGAACTGCACAATTTCACAAAGCAAACATGATGATCAGGCCGGATCACCTTCTGATCAAAACTTAACAGTTTATCTTCCTAAACCCTAGCACATGAGGATGCTAGGTTGATTCATAGCATGCTACTAACTGATCTCTCACACAATGAAATGCATAAACAGAAAACTAAAATGCAAACTAAACTATCATACATGACCATTCCACCGATTCACAGAATCAACCGGTGGAAGGGTTGAAAGTATCCATTAACCTGTAATCAGAACAGAAATCAAAACCTAAACAACTGATAAACCAAATAATGCAATTGATGAGATCTTATTTAGATGAAACACAAATGTTCTGTTCCTACAACAATGTTTCACAATGTCTGGACTGATCTCTAGAACTCACTCAATCACCAGTACTACATAACACAACTACTACTCTTCTCTGATCATGATTCCAAACCCTAACTAAACTGAGTTATTTATAGCAATATCCTACGAGTACTACCAACTCGATTCCCAGCGGCTGGGAGCTTCCAAGCGGCTGGGAGAGGACAGTTCAAACTACCTGATCACGAACTCTAACTGCCTGCACACTCTCCTAGGCTGATCTAATACATATGCATTGGTCCAATGGACCTTATTACATTATGAAGTCAAACATGCTAAAAATAGACTAATGTCCTGTCTTGCGGACAATTAACCTATATCCTGTCTTGTAGGGGTGCTCCTGCACCATACTTGCAATAGAAAGTCTCCATATTATCATGCTCGATGCCTTCCTAGAAAATAACTAGTGCTTGGGAAGAGATGGTCGAGGTTTTCTTCTTCTTGTGTACTGTAGCTACATCGAAGACACCTCCAATCAGACTCCAAGTTGGGTGCTTGTTGAAGGTAGAAATTTCAGCTATAGAAGCTTCCCTCATTTCTTCATTAACATATGCATTTGCCATTATCTTCCCACGAGCCTTTCTACCCATAATGAGAACATAGTTTTATAGGAACTCTCCATAGATGAGTCCATCGTGAATGTTTCCCTCTAGGAGATTGCCTTCACCAATAACCTTAAGAATAGCCTCCACAATATGGTCTAAAGCTGTAATGAATAACATTTTGATCTATTCAATCCTTGTTTCCTCCGGTGGTCTAGCCAGATTTCCTTGATCACCCGAGCCTTCTTCTAGCTCTTCCTCATTCTTAGAGTCCACAGTGCTTTCTGAACTCATTTCTTCCCTTATTTGACAGATACAATCACACTCGATTTCCACGATGGCCAATGAAGGAAAGGTCTACTTTTGGCTTCCATATAAAGAAACCTGAATAGAGGACTAGCCAAGTACGCTATCACTGTGAGTCTAAGATCGACCAAATCTCTACAAGTCTGAGAGGATCTAAATTGCACATTAATTGGTAGTCATTCCAATGGTAGGTCTAGCCATGGATCACATGATCCTACCACACTTGTTTCCTCCTCTTGTACGTAGACCCAATTAGCAAGGAAATTGGCTGCTTTATTCCCTTCTTGATAGGTGTGGGCAATAGTCACATTGCCTAATTCATCTAGACATTTCCAAATTGTCTCTGCTAGATATTTTAATTTCCAATTTGAGATGCTTCTAAATGTTATGGCATTGATGCATTTTAGGGAGTCACCTTTGATATCTAGATCAACTAGATGATGTTCCTTACATAGTCAAAGGCCGTGGATTAAGGCAGAGAATTCAACTTCATTAGTAGTGCCGAAAGGCAATTTCTTTGAGAGGGCCCAAATTATGTTACCATGGGAATTTTGAATGATGACTCTAGCTCTGGAAGTGGTCAGGTTTCCCTTTGTTGCATCGTAAAAATTTAGTTTCAGTCTTCCAAAGGGCAGAGCAACCCATTTGGTGAGGGCACACTTTTTCTTTCTTTCTTCAGCCTTATCTGGATTATGACAATGGCTTGGGATTATCAAGTCTGGCCAATTTTTCCTCATTTCCCTATCCCATCCAGCAAATAGTGTCGGGGGGGATTCTGTCATTCTTGCGTTAATGATCTCACAGATGCCTGCTTCCACCTTTCCAAGAACTCAAAGATATCTCTATTTTACTGAAACTACATTTTTGACATTTTTTCTCTTCTCTTCATCCTTATTTCTAGGAAATCTTCTAGCGCTCCAACTTGAATAAAAATTAACTTATTCTTTAGTCTATTGATAAAATAATTCTTGATATAGAGATGAACATGTAATATCTAAATAAACTCATGCATGACGCTAATTGTGCCATTTTAAACATTGAGTTTATTTGAGTTTTAGCTAAAAATCTTTCAAACCATACTCAAATCCACTCCAAAATTGATTTATTAAGAAGAAAAAAATGAGATGATTTATGGTCTCATTAGCAAGTAGAGGGATCAACAACATCTAGTTGAATAGGCTTCTTTTCACTAACCATCACAGTGATGGTGGGAGGAATAAAAGCAATAGAAGATTAGGTAGTAGTGGATCTCTAAAACTATAGGACTCTCCCTCTAGTTGAGCTATAAGAAGTGAGAGGTGGGACAACTGAGTATTGGAAAGCACTATGATAATGAGGAGAGTAATCCAACATGGGCTACTTTCCTCTTACTACTATTGGGGTAGGAGAAGGAACATAAGTAACCATGGTTAGTTGGGTGACCTTTGGAGGGAGAAGTCTAGAAAGCATGGGCTTGGGTATGGAAGTGGGAGAAACATTGGAACCAACTTGACTCTCTTAATATCACAAGTGGACTTTAAATAGAAGGTCCACTCAAGGTCAGAGAGGCTTGGTAGGTGTAGGCCAAAAATAGTCAAGGAGAAGTTTCCCCATTGCTGGAGGGGCTAGAAGCCACTATGAGGAACCGTGTGTATAGCTTCATCATGGGGGATCTTAAGACACTGGTGGAATGATGGAGAGGTCACTTGCATTTCTGCAAGACAAGGGTTACCTACTAAGGCTAAAAAATGATCTGATGTGGGGGTGACAGAAAATATAACATCCAGGGACTTGGGTTCTACTTGGATAGATAACATGATCAAACCTAAGTAGGGAGATGCATGCCATCATGGGTCCTGATTGAAATATTAGAAGGCTCATAAGTTTCGTTATGAAGCTAATTGACATATAAAACTCCTCTATAATGGCATTGACAATATTGATAGGGTCAATCATAATGCCATAAACAACTTTCTAGTTTCAATCTAAGCGACAATGTAGAGAGGACCATGAGGCATGCTAGGAATAATCTTGGCTGAAGAAAAAGTGATGAAAGGGCTAGTAGTGGGTTTTCTTGGGGTATCATTGATCGGGCATCTATTTTTCCAATCACAACATAGAAGTGTGAAGTAGATGAACTAGCATCCCTTTCCAACTCAGATCGTAAAGTGTCTAAGTTTGTGAAGTTGGATGAGTGCAAGAGAAATGGACATGTGTAAATCTAAAGGTTTTGATTAGGTTTAGCCATAGACTTATTTCCCTTTTTGGTTTCTCTAGAGACCTAAATAATGTTAGAGTTGATGAGGTCTTACACTATATGTTTAAGATGCATACATTGCTTAGTGTCATGTCCAGGTATTTGGTGAAATTGACAAAAGGCTTTTGCATCATAATTATTTGGAAGGGGTTTGTTTGGGTCTAAGGTCTTGACAGGCGGTAGTTGCACAAGATTATGAGCAAGGAGTTATTTCAATACAAATTGTAAAGGCTCTGACAATGGTGTAAAATATCTAAATTTCTATCGATTCATGATAAGGGCCATGAATTTTGAAATAGGAGAAGCAACCACATTATCACCAACAATCGTGGAAGATGTATTTTTCAAGAAAGTTGTAGTCCCTTTCTTGGGTTTTTTACTTTGGCTATTAGAGGGTTTGGTGGAGATAGATGAGGCATAAGATGTCTCAAATTGATCTAAAGACTGCTGATATTCCTTTAGGACCATACATAAATGAAGGAGGGATACCTCGTGATCAAGATCGTATCTCTAAGAGATGGATGAAGGTTCCTATAAAGACTCTTTGGACATTAGAGTCAAGAAGGGGGTAAGGTGTTTGTGAGAATAGTGATTGGTAAGGAAAAATGAAGTCAGTCACTTTCTCTTGGGCCTCTTGTTTACAATACACTGGTCAATAAAGGTTACCTATGACCTATATGAGTCTGAAAATGTTGAATAAATTGGTTTACAATTTGGTTACAAGAATCTATGGAATGATCAGGGAGTGTGAAATCTAATCCATTGTGTTATCTTTCAGCAAGCGTGGGAAGAGTTTCACTAACAACTCATCCTTGAAAATGAAATCGGTGCACAAGGATATGAAAGTAGATATGTGTGTCTGTAGGTCCCCCTTACCATTATACTTCTCAAACCTAGGGACCTCAAAGCCTACAAGTAAAGGAGCATCTAATATATGTAAAGATAGTGAGTTGTGGAAGACATAGGGTGACATGGTGGGTGGGATGGAAGTGGTTGAGAGAGAAGTAAGTTATTATTGAAGGGTACTAGCACTTTACATATGCTATTTGATTACTGGGTCTGTCATGTGCAAAGGAGGTGTGGTGGAAATATAAATGGGAATGTTGGTTGATGGGATGCAGGTTGTAGATAAAGTGGTAAAGTTCTACACATCCATAGGATGCAAAGAAACATAAGATCCTACAAATGACAAAGACCAAGAAGGGGGAATAAAACTATATGAATGGATGAGATTGTTAGGGTTGGCTATGATTGGAGCCACCTAGGATCTAGGAATTCATGAAAGCACAAGAGAGATCAATGAAAGAATAATGCTATTCTATCAATGAACGCAAAAGAGGTTGTTACAAGATTGTTATTAGATTGTTACAATGTACATGATATGCCTTTCTTATAAAGACAAGGATGAAATGTAGGATGTTGTAGTCATGTGACAAGTGTCTTAATCCTATGACATGTAACAACTATAGGATAAGATGACAACTGTCAACAACTAGCAATAACTAGACACAACTAGAAACATCTAGTAAACTCACTAAGTCAACTTAACATGTGAATTATGTGTGATGTGTGAATATTATTTAACTAATAAATAGTTAAATAATATGAATTACTCACACACGGGTAACCCGATTAGGTAATAACCTTGTTCATACTAACAAAGATTCCTCACCATTCCCATCGATGTAAAATTTAGAGGAAGGGAAGTGATCATCTAATGGGTGCAAGGTTGTAAATGGTAGAAGTAGGAAAAGTCATGGAGACCTATGGATAAGAAACATGTTGGGAAGCCTAGGCAATCTCAAGATAAGTAGATAAAGTAAGCACATAATTGTGAACAATGTAAGCTAACCCATGCAACAAGTAAAGACCCTTGGGATGGTCTACCAACATCTTCCTAAGAGACTCTATGATAGAAGACATGTTTTCAGAAGTGGCCTCATGGGTTAAAAATCTTTAGAAATCCTGGAGATGCTACTCTAGTTTTTTGATTTGGGAAGTAGTTCTCATGGAATTTTGATGCAGAGGTATAGGTAGTAGTTGATGAAGTTCACACAATGAATCTAGATTCCAAAGCTTCCTTCAAGAGTTTTATAAGGTAATGTGATATAAGCCTACACAAGGCTACTCAGGAGATTGACCTAGCCTAGGACCACACCATAGTGTCCACCACACAGGCTACTCAACTCTCACTTTGGGGAGTCACTGCTCAACCCAACCTATATGGACAATCCACCTTCAAGAACTCACAACCTACTACCAATACCTCTACCAACAGGGTCTTCATACAACAACTTGCATATACTGGTCAAGAACAAGTCTAAAACAAGGTCTCTGACCCAAAATCTAAATTCTGTACCTAGAGGACAGTGGACAGCAAGCTACAGCATGACTGTCCTATGACAGTGTTCAGGAAAGGCCTAAATCTTGTAGCCCTACAAATCGACTAAACCAATAATAACTTGTAGTTCAGTATTTCAGGATTTGATTGTGTGCAAGTTTTTTTCTCAACATTTTCGATCACACTCCATGATCCATCATCAGGAGAATTAGCAAGAGAAGATACAAAGAATGCTAATTTTCCTGATGATGGATCACAGAGTGTGAGCTGAAACGTTGAGAAAAAAACTTGCACACAGTCAAATCCTGAAATACTGAACTACAAACATTATGGACTGTGGAAATTTGATGTCTATAAATAATAACTTTCCAAAACTCCAAGTGATCATCAAAACTTAATGCATACTCAAATACCCAATATGAACATGTAATCATTCACCCACATGCAGGTCCATACTGTACTAGAGGTGTTCAAGACAGCAGACTGTCTTTTTTCTAGGAAATAGGCCTAGTTGAGGCTATGTGAAGGAAATGTATCAAACTTTCTTATTCAAGAGCACATAGGTACCTACACAGGACTATCATCACCTGTAAACATTGAATTCATCAACGATTTGATCAAATACTTGACTGTTTTGTGCATTTTCAATGCTGTCCATCCATTGCATGCTAACTAGTCACCATGCAGACTAGCTAGAGTCATGCCAAGAGGCTAGGAGAGTGGAATGCAAACCTAATAAACAAAAAAAACCTGAAATAGATGCTTTCTTCTTCCATCCTACTGAAGAAAGATGATGCCTTTCAGAGGACAGAGGAGAAACTATGCATTTTTCCCCAAAACCCTAGTTTTTGAAGGGTTTAGAACAGTTTTCACAAATCGTATTGATTCTCCCTCCACAAAAGGTGTCAAGAAGGCTAACTAGACTCAAAATAAAGGTAATTCAATACATTAACAAGTTTCACAACTTTCAGACCCTGAGCTGTCTGTACCACACCGTACAGAATGACTGTCTTCAGCACAAAACGCAGAAATCACTATTTTTCACTCCAAAATGCTTCTCTTCTCTTTATTCTCAGCATGTTTTTACAATATTTAGACTATAGAAGGTTTTAGAAACCTTTCTTGTTCTCTTCCAACCATACAACTTCCCACCAAGGGTAGTGAAACATTGGAGATTTCCTTTTCACAAGAAACACTATGTTTCAAAAAGGAAAATACCTCGAAAATAGGCCTTATTTAACACTATAATGGACTAGTCAATCAAAATGAACTAAGTCCTTATTACAAAACATGAGAATGGCTTTCAAAGCCTTAGAGGAAATCAAAAATAACAAGACCACAAAACATGACATAGCCAAAAATGACTAAAACTAGGAGCTCCTGCACCATACTCCCCCTGTAGGAAGAACTCAAGTCCCTTAAGTTGCCAATTGTTGAAGTGTCATGCCATGCTTCAAGATATCTGATTTAGTCATCTAGGTGGCCTCTAAATTAGGAAGATCCTTCCATTTCACCAAGTAGTCTTTATAGACACCTCTCCTAGTCTTCTTGATAACTTTGGAATCCAGAATGCACTCCAACTACAAAGGTTTGCTTGGAGGCAAATCCTTGATCCAATCAGCATCTTCAGCCACCACATCTGATCCACTTTCACCAAGCAATGGAGGTCAGAAAGGAAAAAGATCACAAACATTGAAAATTGGAGAGATACCAAGGCCGGATGGTAACTCAATCTCATATGCATTTGGACCTAACTTGTGCACAATTTTGCATGGCCCAATCTTCTTCATCAGGAGTTTAGTTGGCTAACCCTTTGGCAACCTTTCTTTCCTCAGATATGCCATAACCAAGTCACCAACTTTGAATTGCACTTCTCTTTTCTTCAAATCTCCCTTTTCTTTGTACTTTGTGACTATTTTTTCTAATTGCAACTTGACTTGATCATGGATTATTTTCATGGAGGCAGCAAACTCTTCACCAAGTGCACTCCTTCTATCCCATCCTTGGAGATCCTTTAGTTCAAGTGGCCCCCTTGGGTGAAAACCATAAACTATCTCAAAAGGACTTTTACCAGTGTGTCTATTCCTTGAATCATTGTAGGCATATTCAGCCTGACTGATAACCAAGTCCCATGCCAAACCATGCTGCTTTGTAAGGCATCTTAGAAGGTTTCCAAGTGATCTATTAGCCACCTCAGTCTGACCATCAGTTTGTGGATGGTAGGCTGATGAAAAGGACAACTGTGTGCCCAACTTCTTCCATAAGGTCCTCCAGAAGTGACCTACAAATTTAGAATCTCTGTCGGTTACAATGGACAATGGCAAACCATGAATTCTTACTACCTCTCTAAAAAATAGACCTGCAACATGAGATGCATCATTGGTGCATTTACATGGCACAAAATGAGCCATCTTGCTGAACCTATCAACAATAACAAACACACTATCCACCCCTCTGGCTGTCCTGGGTAACCCAAGCACAAAATCCATGCTGATACTTTCCCAAGGTCTATTGGGAACGGGAAGGGGCTGGTATAGACCTACATTTGAAGACACACCCTTGGCCCTTTGACATATTTCACAACTAGCTACATACTTCCTCACATCTGATTGCACCTTTGGCCAAAAATAGAAGCTTGTGACTTGTTCTAGTGTCTTGTCTAAGCCAAAATGTCCTCCTAATGAACCATTATGCTTCTCCTTGATGATGTTGTCCCTCATGGAACACTTAGGGATACACAACAAATTTCCCTTAAAAAAGAGGCCTTCCTGCAAACAAAATCTGCATACTCTCCATGGAATGTGTTAGCTAAGTTCACACAAACATCATAAGCCTCTTTGAAATCTAAATCTTCTTTATACAACTCCTTTAATAGTCAATGCCCATGCTTTCTAATTGAATTTCATGAACAATAAGCAGCCTCCTACTTAATGCATTAGCCACCTTGTTAGAAACACCTCTTTTGTGCTTAATTGTGAAGGTATAAACTTGTAACTGTTCCATCCATTTAACATGTCTATGGTTCAATTTTTCTTGACTGTTTAGAAAGCTTAAAGCATGATTATCAGTAAACACAATAAATTCTTTGGGCAGCAAATAATGTCCCCATTTCTTAAGAGCTTGCACCATTGCATAGAGTTCTAAGTCATAGGTAGAATACCTTTGCTTGGCTTCATTCAACTTTTCTGAAAAGAATGCCACCGGATGTCCTTCTTGGCTGAGAATAGCACCAATAGCTTGCTGACTGGCATCACACTCAACAACAAACACCTTATCAAAATTAGAGAGTATTAAGAGAGGCAACTCAGCCACCTTTGTTTTCAACAACTCAAAACTATCATCAGCTTCCTTTGTCCATTGGAATCTACATTTGACTCCACCCTTGATGGTGTTGAGGATGGGAGCACTGATGTGACTGAAACCTATGATAAACTTCCTATAGAAAGTTTACAATCCATGGAAACTTCTCACATCTCCCACTATTTTTGGGGTAGGCCAACTGAGAATAGCCTCAACCTTAGAGGGATCCATCTTCAAACAACCATTAGAAATGACAAATCCAAGGTATACAAGTTTAGTTTTCATGAACACATTTGTCTAAGTTGATCATCAACTTGTGCTTGTGTAGCTTCTCCAACACCTGACCAACATGCTTCACATTCTCTTCTCTTGTCCTGCTGAAGATTAGTATGTCATCAAGATAAACAATAACAAATTTACCAATGAATTCAACTAATACCTCATTCATCAAGCGCATAAATGTACTTGGAGCATTGCTAAGACCAAATGGCATAACAAGCCATTCATAAAGACCTTCATTGGTCTTGAAAGTAGTCTTCCATTCATCTCCCTGTCTGATCCAGATTTGATGATAACCAGATTTCAAATCAATCTTTGAGCAATAGCATGATCCTCCAAGGTAATCCAAAAGATCTTCAATCCTTGGCATTGGGAACCTGTACCTTATGGTGATCTTGTTTATGGCCCTTGAATTTGTACATAGCCTCCACTTTCCATCCTTCATAGGAGCAAGTACACTTGGAACTGCAGAAGGACTTAAACTCTTCCTAATCAACCCTTTCTCCAAGAGATCTTGAATTTGCCTTGCCACCTCTTCATTTTGCTGTGGTGTCAGCTTATAGGAAGCCTTATTAGGCAATGTAGCACCAGGTATTAAGTCAATATGATAACTTATGTCCCTCATGGGTGGTAAGGAGTTAGGAACTTCCTCTACCACAAGGTCTTGATACTTATCTAGAAGTTGCTACACTTCTAATGGAATCTCCTTCTGTTTTTGTTCTTGCTGATCTGATCCACTCTTGGGCTTCATGACCAAGGCATACCCCTGGCTATCCTTCTCCTTTAAGTTGTTTAAAAACTCTTTGCCATTCACCACCATGACACTACTGTCATTTTTCTTTCCCTCGGTCTGCTCTAGAATAGGATCCATCTTGTATGGTCTTCCATTCTTGGTGATGACATAAGTGTTCTTCTCACCATCATACTGTGCTTTGACATCAAATTGCCATGGGTGGCCAAGAAGCAGATGACATGCATCCATAGGGATGATTTCACATAGCACTTTGTCCTTGTAGTCACCAATTGCAAATTCAACCCAAGTTTGTTCTTCCACCATGAAACTTTGGTTCTTGTTCAACCAAGAGATCTTGTGAGGACTGATATGAGGCAGCCTCTTCAACTTGCACTTCTCAACCATCTCAGTGGATACCACATTCTCAGTAGATCCTGAATCTACTATGATTTTGCAAAGCTTCCCATAGGCTAGGCCTTGGGTTCTAAAAAGACTCTTTCTCTGAGGTGGCTCTTGTTTCAATGGCATCTTCAACATGGACCTTTTGATCATCATACTCTCTCCATCTAGAACAGGTGTAGCACTTCCCATTGGTGAATTTACACTCTCACAATCATCATCCTTTACTAACTAATTTCTCTTTCGACTGTCATGAGAGCTGCTGGCTTTCTCTGGGCATTTGTTCATTGTATGGCCAACTTGGTTGTAGCCATAACACCTTCCAGTGAAGACTCCTGGTCCTCTACCTCCTTCACCATTTTTGCCCCTACCATTAGGCCTTCTCAAACCTCTGAAACCTCCTCTATGCTCTGTCTCAGGTGATGTTTCTTGCTGACTGTTATTTTTAGTTTTGTGGAACTATCCACGGCCAAAGCTGCCTCTTCCTCTTTGGTTTCTGCCACTTCTTCCTCTGGCACTTTGTTCACCCTTCCTTCTCAGCTTTTCCTCTACTCTGGAGGCCAATAAGAAGCATTCATCCACTATTTTTGGTATCACTAAACTGATCTCATCTTGCAGATTGTATTTCAGACCATTTAGGTACCTAGCCACCATCCCTTTTTCATCTTCATTATGATTGGCCCTCATACCGAGTCTATGAAATTCTTCTGTGTAGGCGGCCACATCCATGTCTTTTTGTCTCAAATTCTAAAATCTCCTTATGATTTGAATCTCATAGTCAGGTGGCATGAACTTGCTTCTGAGCATAGCCACCATTCTACCCCATTTAGTGATGGGACTCTTCCCAATCTTCTCCCTCTCACTTTGCATGTAGTTCCACCACACAAGTGCAGAACCTCTTAGCCTTGTCTTGGAAAACTTAACCTTTTTGCTGTCATTGAACTCCTTGTAATCAAAGAAGTTGTACATAGCTTCTATCCAATCGGTGAGAGCATCTCCATCCAACTTGCCATGAAAGGAAGGCACATCCATCTTCGGATCACCACTATCTCCATGAGCACCCTTAAGTGCATTCAAGAAAGCTTTCTGTTATGTAGATATGTCCTGCTCTTGAGGACTCTCTTCTACCTCTACTTCTTCATTTGTGTTAGAAGAACTTCCCTCTTCTTTGGTCTTGCCCTTAGACTTCTTTTCTTCTTGCAATCTTGCCTCTTGCAACCTTGCTTCAACCATCTCTTCCACCAACTTCTTGATGGCATCTTGACTCATTGTCTTGGGAGGCATTGTACTAGCCTCTGTTTCAATCTCCTTTTTTGACATACACTGCTTCCAATCAGATATTGGCTCTGATACCAATATGATGCAGAGGTATAGGTAGTAGTTGATGAAGTTCACACAATGAATCTAGATTCCAAAGCTTCCTTCAAGAGTTTTATAAGGTAATGTGATATAAGCCTACACAAGGCTACTCAGGAGATTGACCTAGCCTAGGACCACACCCTAGTGTCCACCACATAGGCTACTCAACTCTCACTTTGGGGAGTCACTGCTCAACCCAACCTATATGCACAATCCACCTTCAAGAACTCACAACCTACTACCAATACCTCTACCAACAGGGTCTTCATACAACAACTTGCATATACTAGTCAAGAACAAGTCTAAAACAAGGTCTCTGACCCAAAATCTAAATTCTGTACCTAGAGGACAGTGGACATCAAGCTACAACATGACTGTCCTATGACAGTGTTTAGGAAAGGCCTAAATCTTGTAGCCCTACAAATCGACTAAACCAACAATAACTTTCCAAAACGCCAAGTGATCATCAAAACTTAATGCATACTCAAATACCCAATATGAACATGTAATCATTCACCCACATGCAGGTCCGTACTGTACCAGAGGTGTTCAAGACAGTAGACTATCTTTTTTCTAGGAAATAGGCCTAGTTGAGGCTATGTGAAGGAAATGTATCAAACTTGCTTATTCAAGAGCACATAGGTACCTACATAGGATTGTCATCACCTACAAACACCAAATTCATCAACCATTTGATCAAATACTTGACTGTTTTGTGCATTTTCAATGCTGTCCATCCATTGCATGCTAACTAGTCACCATGCAGACTAGCTAGAGTCATGCCAAGAGGCTAGGAGAGTGGAATGAAGACCTAATAAACAACAAAAACCTGAAATAGATGCTTTCTCCTTCCATCCTACTGAAGAAAGATGATGCCTTTCAGAGGACAGAGGAGAAACTATGCATTTTTCCCCAAAACCCTAGTTTTTGGAGGGTTTAGAACAATTTTCACAAATCGTATTGATTCTCCCTCCACAAAAGGTCTCAAGAAGGATAACTAGACTCAAAAGAAAGGTAATTCAATACATTAACAAGTTTCACAACTTTTAGACCCTGCTTTGTCCGTACCATACCGTACAGAATGACTGTCTTTAGCACAAAACGTAGAAATCACTATTTTTCACTCCAAAAAGCTTCTCTTCTCTTTATTCTCAGCATGTTTTTTTAATATTTAGACTATAGAAGGTTTTAGAAACTTTTCCTCTTCTCTTCCAACCATACAACTGCCCACCAAGGGCAGTGAAATGTTGGAGATTGCCTTTTCACAAGAAATACTATGTTTCAAAAAGGAAAATACCTTGAAAATAGGCCTTATTTAACACTATAATGGACTAGTCAATCAAAATGAACTAAGTCCTTATTACAAAACATGAGAATGGCTTTCAAAGCCTTAGAGGAAATCAAAAATAACAAGACCACAAAACATGACATAGCCAAAAATGACTAAAACTCAGAGCTCCTGCACCAAATTTCCAAGGTCCAGATCCAATTGAGTGTTTAGAAAGGCCATGCTAGGCACATATGACACTCTAAATAATCTTGAGAGAATAATCTAAATGATAGGAATGGTAGTGGTAGTAGGATCTCTTGAAAGTGAAGGAATGTCTATGTTCATGGTAGTTGCTGTAAAGAAAGATTGAGACTTTGACATGTTTCTATAACTTCTTATGTAAGGTTTTCAGAATTATCATGGGTCATAAAGCTCATAAAATTCCTTCAGGGCTTATGACACATAGTGCAGTATGGTTTTAGATCAAAAAGGTAAAAAGTTAAGTTCACATTAGGTTCACCAATAAAATGTGAAGGAGAAAAAGAGAAGATCCTACTCTATTTCAATTCACACTCATAATTACTTATGTTTACTCATAAATTTGATTAAACATTTCTAAAGTCTATCACAATCCTATAAATCATATTGGAAATGAAATTATTTTGGAAACTAATTATGCAAATTAGAATAAATCTAAAATTAAACCTACCACCAAAATTTGGAGGCCTTAGCCCTGGATGATAGCATGCCACATAGATGTTTATGCTAAGTGCTATCATTTGTATAATGTTGTATGGATGACAGGATCTGGTCAAATCGGTTTGGAATTTTTTAGGAAACTTTCCATTTCACTTGTATGGCCTAAAATCTAACATGCACAAAAACACAAGAGAAAATGCAAGTGTAATACCTAGCTAAACAAGTAATTTAAATAAAACTGAAATGAAGAAATTTGGTAGAAACAAGTAGGTTCTCACTAGCAAACCTCTGTGAGATGAATGTCCTTCAAATACCTATCTGTAAAGAGATGGAGAGAAGATTGGGACTACAAAGGAGTTTACTGAGAGTGGTCAAATCCCTATTTTGGTCTTTCGAACTCCACAAGTAATCATATGATAAATATATATTTTTAGAATAAGTGTGTGCACCTAAGTTTATCTAGGATGTAGTGAAAAAGTGTGATTTCTATAAGTACCCCTTGAGCCTATGGAGAGGACACTAGGCCTAGTATGCAAAATGACAAAAAAGATTACAAAATGGGATTCGAGAAGACAAACAAAAGCTTTGCAAATATGATCAAATACAAGGTAATTCTTAGTGAAGAGATAGAGTCTCCTCCTCTAGATTCACTTCTTGTGCTCTGTTAAGAAAGTATAGAGCTTTTTGATTCATATGCAGTTTAGATAAAGGATTTTAGAGTGAACATGCTGCTTACTAAAATGCACCATGATTGATGAAATTTTAGAGAATGAAGGTGAACAACTTAGAGGAATCCTAGGAGAAGTTCCAACCCTTTAAATCTTGTACATGAGCTATCCTCTCCTTAGATTTAAACCTTGCAAAAAGGATTCAAAAGATAAAACTTGCAATAGTGATTTGATGCCTAAAAACCTTGAAGCTAACTAGCAAGAGTGTAGAGCTCAAAGGTATTTCCACAACTATGTCAGACAATGCTCAATAATTTTTTCATGCCTTGTTCTCAGAAATCTATTTCTATTTTCTATAGAAGAAGTTGCCTCCTTCCTTTCTCTAGTAATTGAGGAAACTTGCTACTTTTCTAGATTCTTATGGATATGCATCAAAGAAACATGCCTAGAATAGTTGGGTCTACCTGCAGAAGGAGTTATGATGGCTAGTAGCCATTATGATATGATGACATGCAACTATAATGTATGGATTGTGGTATTGTATAGTATAGGACACTAACGCGTCATGCCCCTATCTAGGGAGAATGACTCCAAATTCAACATGGGAACTTAGAATGAGCCAAATAAAAATGATCTACTATAGATTTTTGGAATGTTCTGATGCTTAAGAGAGAGCCTATGCTGATTCTACATGAAAGGGTTATTAGGTGGGTGCAATACATAACATGAAATTGTAGGGTCTGCAATTTGTTACGTTACAAAAACAAGCAACACAATAAGAATAGACAAATAGTTATAATATAAATAATATTTGACATCATACCCCACACTATATCATAACATATGTGTAGATATGGAATCATATCTAAATGACACAATGTGTACCTTCATGTCACCTAGTAACATAGTCCTTGTGTTTATAACACAACATCATACGCTCTGCTGTTGGAACATTGGGAGGAATGGTAATATGTCTAAAACCACACAATAAAATAACACCATATAAGACCCCACACATGCTCATACATTGACATATAGAAACACACAACTAGTAACATGTTAATGAACACACAAACTAGAGCTCACAATGTTACAACATGGGCTCTCATACCAAATGTAATGCCCTAATCTCTCACCCAAGAAATTTATGGAAAAAAAACTAGATGAACAATTAGTTAGATCCAAATGTGACACTAAACAAGTCACATGACACTCCTATGTGCAGAAGGTACCATAATACCACACCATGACACACCTTACATGCATACCAATGTACTAAGCATGGTGATGCAAGAAGAAGACTTATTTGAACATGAGTCAAGAATCATTGTGAAAAGATCAAAACATAAATCCTACCTTGCATTTTGGAACTTTGGAAACCGGGTACAATTCTACACGATTTCAGATTTGGAGTCTAATGTCAATTTTGCATCATGGAAAATCCAAATCTATCTCCCAACATTGATAGACTAGCACTTCAAGATTAGGAGTCTGAATGCATCTTTGCAACATGCAATATGTGAATCCAACTCTAAATTTTGATGTATCTACACTTCAGATTTCAAAGCCTGATTGCATCTAAGTTGCAATATGCAAAATTAAAATTCTACTCTAAACTCTTGTGGTCCTATAATTTAGGCTTCAGAGTTTAATTTGCATATTGCAACCTACAAAATGCAAGTCCAACTCTGAACCTTGATAGACTTGCAATTTGGGCTTTAGTGTTTGAATTACATCTCATAATGTGCAAAATACAAGACCAACTACAAACTCAAACAAACTTGTAATTTAAGATTCGAAGTCCAATTGGCATATTGCAACTTGTAAAATGCAAGTCCAACTTTGAACCTTGACAAAATTACAATTTAGGCTTCATAGTTTGAATTTCATATTGCAACTTAAAAAATGCAGGTCCAACTTTTAAGCTTGATAGACTTACAATTCAAGATCTATATTTTGCAATGTGCCAAATGCAAGTCTAACTCTGAACTTTGATAGGATTGCAATTTGGGCTTTGGAGTTCAATTTGTATATTGTGACTTGCAAAATGCAAGTCTATTATAAATTAGGATCTTAGGATACTAATCATTATAAAAAAATACAATATAAATATAAAAGAGAATTATACAAGCATAGATTTAACACATTACACAAGATATACATGGGGAAAACCCTTCTGGGTAAAAAATCCCATAAAGCATCATTTTATTAAAACACTTACAAAATATAGTCTATTAAATAATAGACTAAACCTGAGGATATAATCCTCTACATACTTCAATATGGCCCATAATACCTCATGTGCATAGTGATATAATTCACTATAAAAATCCAAATTCACTCTCTCGCAAAGGAGAGAGAACCTCCTTAAATAAAGGAGAAGGGGTGGAGAAATACCTAAAGGGGTATTAGTCACACCCATTCAAAGCAACCATTTGTAAATAATTAATAATCTAATAGTTATTAGATTATTAATTATTAAATGGTTTTATAACATAAGGTTTTATAACCTTATATTAAAACATTATACAAATGTGATAAGGGTATTGAACCCTAATAACATTATGTTCTAACACTCCCCCTTAATGTTAATAGGGGGCATCACATGTCAATTTCTATAAAATAAAAAATGAAGTACCTCAGTAACGCAGGTCTTCTTTGATAGTGATAAATAGGGACACAAATATATGCCAAAATGAAGAGCATGTATTTAGGACTACATGAAAGTTATCTTGTCACAATTTATAATTCCATGTTTTAAAAAATGATTCTTAAACATTGTCTTACAATGTTTTTGTTGGAGCCTGAAACTCCTCAAACCAACCCCCCAGGTTCATTACATAGTGCCCGTAGGTCTTACATAATACAATATTTTTACAAGTGGAATATTTACAAAGAGAAGAATTTTCAATATTCCCATAGGGCTTACATATAATGCAAAGAGTTAACCATATATAATGCCTAGAGATCTTACTTTTTGCCTTTTAGGTCTTACATAAAACTGCCATTGTAAGACATACTACTTCCCCCTCAATGGCAACTCCTTAAATCCTGAGGCATTAAAATGCCTAAGGTCTTATTTTATGCCTTAGGTTTTACATCTAGAGGTGCTATTGGAATGCACACACCCCCTTGATGGACAAGAATTGATTTTAATTTGGAGATTTGGTACTACATAGAGGTTTGATGCTTTATTACATATATATATTTTTATGATTACTGGGAACCTAGCCTAGACCTTATTGACATAGTATATCTGCCATTTGATAATCAATCTTTATAGAACTGAAGAATAATATTAGGATGGCTCAGGGACTTTTTATTGAACACAATGGGGTGCTAAGAGAGGGGAAGTGAATTAGCACACTTAAAAACTTTAATAAAAAAATTATGATAAAACTAAATAACTTTAAAAACATGCAATAAAAGAATCAACACATGACACTAGAGATTTTACATGCAAAACCCTATAGTAGGGAAAAACCAGGGTGAGAATTAGCTCATAATATATTATATTCTCATTGCAAAAAGTATTACAACTTTGTTTTAGGGATTCAACCCAAGGAAGCTACTACTCCCTGATTTACAACTTTGATTTAGGGTTATAACCCAAGGAAGCTACTACTCCTTTCTTACTCAACTCACTGCTATTACAATGATGATGTGGATACAAGGACTGCTATGAATGACACATCTGTTGTATGCTGATGGTGCATTTAGCTATTCTTTCTCAATATCTGCTTTCAAACTGATTCTGCACCTTTCATATCTTCTTCTTCTCTACTATGTTCACATTCACCTTAATTTCCTTTCAAATGAATTATATCTTCTGTATATCCTCCGCAAGATCTTGAAACATTGATTAGTTTAGCAACAAGAGTAATATAGAGTTTAACGTGTAGCTTATCATCAATCATCCATAACACATGTAAAATGATAACAAACTTGTTGTGGACCTCAAGGCTTTATGAAGAACATCAAGACACACCTTTCCACACCATTCAGACTTGGAGAAACTAGTCAGGAGCCTTTGCATGCAAAAGTTACTTAACCAGTCGGCTCATACTACTTGACACTGTTGACTGTACACCTTTCAACTGTTGGGGAGAAGCCAAAAACTTAATGCAGACCAAAAATTTATTCATTCAAGAGCTCAATAGAAATCATATACCTTACCAGATAAGTATCATATCAAATTATGTATCTGCAAGACAAGAAATATATCTTAAATAACGCCTTATAACCCAAAATATGAAGTTGCAGTGAAGTATAGGGTCTGAAACCTTTTGGAAATGATCAAAGATATCAATGGATGCTACTCATCAGATCCACACACCACTATTTGGCGTTTCTGGTGGAATTCAAGAATTGCTTAGGTATTTGTAGTTCCGGAAGACAGTTATACTTGAATTCTGCTTGCAGACAAGAATACTTGATGCAGTACCAGAGAATAAAGAATGTCTGCATGCAGATCATACTTGATGTATTTTGAACCATGTAGAATCTCTGCATAAGGTTTGATGAGAGAACTATATATGTTTCACCTTCTAAAGAATTTAACTTGTATATGTAGGCTCTCGAATACAGTGTGATAATTCTATCTCTTGAGTAATGTCTTTGTAGACCACTAGAACACTTGAAACTTCATCATTACATATAACATACTTGTCTTAGTCATTCCTTAGAGCTACATGAAAAATAGATCTCTTCCGGAGGAATGCAGAGCATTCCATTGTCTCCCTATTACTGCTCTACTTTGTCTAGGTAATGGCCGATGTACTAACCCTTGTATCTTTTCATGCTGAGTAAGTGAGAGGATGAAACCTTGGATATATCATGTCAATTCATGTCAAAAGCTATCATTAGAACTGCATGGCCAAATATTTCTTTGTGGAGAAGCATGGACCAATTCAATTTGACTCTGCCTTAGGTTTTGTACTGAGAATGCCCTAGACACTTTTCTACTTCTTACCCTTGAGTGCGGTACTCCAAACTGATGAGATATGTAAGTATATGTAATGTCAGAAAATGTCCTCTTGGGGGCTTTTCCCTCATAAGGTTTAGCTCCCAGGTCTTTAGTGTGTATTTAGGACATCTTGCATCATAATTTGGCATCCTGATGGAATGAACCCTAGGTATCATGAAAAATGGAGCCTAGGGGGACCCCTTGAACCTAACCCTGCCCAAAATAGGGGGGTGCCCTAGTCCTGCCCTATTTTGGGTTAGGCCCAAATTTTAAGTGTCGGTGTATGACTGTTATTTGGTCCCTAGGCCGACACAGTAAGTTTAAATTTACGAAATCTTGGCGGGAATGTTTGTAGTTGCATATAAAAGCATGTTTAGGCATTCATTTGTAAACTAGTTTGTTATGGTGAACTTTATGCATTCTAAAGATGATTTAAGGCTTTCATTATGTTGCAAGAGCAAATTTGTGTTGTCTATGTGTTTGTGTTTGCAAATTTGAGCATCCATTCCCTCATGGAATGAAGAGCATCTTCCTCCCATGAGCTCTTCACTAAAAGGTGACATTTATTGTGTTTGTGATCATTTATTCATTTGGATTTTGCCTCTGCTCACAAGGGCACACACTCTCTATCTGACAAAAGTGTTTGGAAGACTTAATGCAAGCTCCTAAACACCACAACCCCCTCCCAAAGTTTTCATGGTTGCAGGTTACAGGTTGATGATGCAGACAAAGTGAAGTTACAAGAGGGCATGTTGGAGTGTGAGAATTGCAGAATAGAAGGAAAAAGGGAACCCTGGACTAGGGTGCTGGCTCATTAGTCCTCAAAGTTCCGTGATGGGAAAATCTCCAAAAACAACAGAAACAAGTTACAGACTAAGTTTCTAGATCCTGACAAAAAGTAGGGCCTTAGACTTGGGCGCCCGCTCTTTTGCCCCCAACCTTTCCACCTCAGCACCCTGAAAATAGGTGCATAGTTATTTGTTATTTTACATCTTTCTGCAGAAGTATTTTCTGTTATCCATCTATTTACTGTCGTTTTCACATAATTAGGGTTTTGATGGATAACTGAGCATAAGGGAAGGAAAATTGATAATCAAATACCCTAATCCAAGTTTCCCTACATTTGTAAGTGACCAAGGACCTGATAGTGCTCTTTTACTCGATCTAAAGGTCATTGAATGTTATTGGTGAAAGGAGGATTCAAACTAAAAACTAAACAATCCAAATTTTACCCTTTACATTTTGGTGAACCTGTGTTTTAATTGAATTTGGCACCTTTATAATTGTTTTACTTCAGATTTGGGTTGGTTTCATTCATTCATATAGTCATTCATCTTATTGCATTGAAAAAATTTCAAAAAAATTAAAAATTTGAAAAATTTGAAAAAAAATTGCATTTTAGGGTTACTATTTTGCATCAATTCATTCTAATTTCATCTAATTTCTAATTTTTGCATTAGATCTGAGATAAATTACAGAAAATTACAAAAAATCAATCATTTGCATTGCATTTTTATCATACAATTGCTAGGGTTTTGTAAAAATTTTGACAATTTTCATATAACCTAGTAATTCCAAAATCTAGGGTTTGTAGGCAAAAATATTCTTTCAAATTTTTCTACTGATTTTAGAGACTCATTAAAATTTTTATTTGGCTATAGTCTTGCATTTTGGTGTAAATTTGCATTTAGATTTCAAATATTTGCATTTTTGCATAGAAAATTTCAACAAAAAATCTAGCAATTTCATGCATTTTCATTAGATTTGCACTTGCATTTTGCATCCTAGAGTGTGGAATTAATTTTTAGATCATATTATATTTAATCTTCATCATAATCAGATTTCAAAACATTCATATAGCATTTTGTGTCAAGATCTCAAACCTAGGGTTTCAAAAACATTGGTTTTCACTAGATTTGGCCTTATCGACCCCTTAGACTTGCACTATAGGTGTGTTGTGAAGAATATTTTTGCAATAATTTTCTTTTATCAGGGTAATTATTTTCTTCCCCTCCTAAAAATATTCACAACACCCTTTTATCGAGCTCTTGTATTGAAAATTTGGTGAAAAACTATAGATTTTTGTTATTTTTGCCCTAGGGTTTGGCCTAGTTTGCACTCCAAGTGTGTTGTAACAAATTTTATGGATTGAGGTGACTAATATAATTGCTATTATTTTCTGCACCTCCTAAAATTCTTTACAACACCCATTTTGCTAGGTCTTGGTGTAGACACCCAAAATTGACTCATTATCACTAGCATTCAAACATCACATTACACATCATCTGCATTTGTCTAACACACTTGAACAATATCCCTAACACATCTATTTCTTCTATTAATTAAATAAATTTATATTTATTTAATTAATTCATTAGCTATTTCCTCTAAGCTATAATTAAACAATCTTTAATTATTTAATTATCTTCTTTCTATCTATTTTTAATTAAATAAATTTTTATTTATTTAATTAAAAATTTCTTTCATAATCCCACTTTCTAATTAATTAAATAAATTTTATTTATTTAATTAATTTATCTTATGATTTATCTCATGAGTTGACATGTGTGCCTCTTTTATTTAAAAAAGATAAGTGCTACTACATTCTTTTATTTAATATCTTTCACATGTAAGTACTTTTTATGTACGCGGTCACACATAAGCCCTATCTTCTCTCCACTTGTCATCTACACATTCACCTATGTCTATCATTCAATCTTAGCCATTCGCATAGCCACCAAATCTCTACCATTGATTGACTTTAGTTGAGTTCTATATAAACACCCTCTCATTCCATACTACATCTATCCAACATTCATATAGCGTCTACATTATCATCCTGAGCATATTAAGCACTTGAGCATCCATAGCATCCATTGAGCTTATCATCATTATCATCCATCCATCATAGCAGCTTTTATCTTCATAATTGTTCATTGTTGAAGAAGTAATTGGTGCAGGAGCACCTTGAAAAATTAATGTTTCCATAGGAGTTTGATTGAAATTTGATGATTTAACAATGTAATGAAATAATTTAAGTCATTTTCCTTTTATTAAAGTCACTAAGAGAGGTCTAAGTTCAAATTTGTGTAAATGATGCAAAATTGTAAAGTTGCAAATAATGCAACATATGGAAGATGAAAGGTCATAGAGTAGTTTCATTCATTTGGAGGTAGTTAGAAACTAAAAGGTCATGATGTAATGCCTTTAAAAGGCCTTGTATCCATTTGTGAAGGCAGAGGGGAGAAGGTTGGAGAATGTGGGTTGTTACATTTTGATGTGATATCAATAAAAGATACCCTTGTTTTTGCATTTCTAAATGTTAAACTTCTGTTTCAGAGATTGGTACAGATTTGTATGGATTTTATATGACTAGAATGTGGTATGGATGGAAAGATTATTGAGTCTACTTTCTATTTATTTTTGTTGCATCAAATTTCATTAAGATTTGAATAAGTTATGACATTTTTATTGAGGGTAGGTCTACAGAGTTTATTTTTCAGAAAATGTAGTTTGAAAATATGCATGGTACGGCGTGGTACAGCCTCACATTGATGCATATAATAGATGGATGGAAAGATATGTCTTTATAGTTTACAATTATTTTGGTTTGGTATAATTTCATTAAGTTTTGTGAGAGATATTGCAATTTTGGTGAGGGCAGGTCTGAACACTGCCTAGGGTTTGCAGTTTTGGGAAAAAAATCATAACCTTCTCCCCTACCATTGGATCTTCACGAAAATTGGAGGAAAAATATGTATTAATGTTCTATTCAACCTGACCAAAGAAATTGGATTATTTCTTTTATTTTTTAATGTTATTGAGGATAGTTTTGGTCCTCCTACCTCTGCATCATATTGGTATCAGAGCTGGCGAAAGATTTAGGTGTTGTATTTGTTCCTGTCACTGAGAAGGCAGGTGAAGAACTGAAGGAAAGATTGTGTTGGTGACCATTATTTTGTTTTCTAAGTTGTTTGGTTGCAGGTGCTTGTTCCATCTAGCTGCAAGAAGGAGGTTCCTGAGGTTGTGTGTGTGGGCAGACAAGATGATGTCTGTCATGACCATTCTCCAATAGAGATTAAGCTGGATAAGGGTGCAGAGAAAGGCCACTGAGGAGAGAGTGGTAGGTGCATCACCAGGATCTGCTGTTGGGTAAGATGGATGGTTTGGTGAGTTGGTGTGGTAAGGCAGTAGAGAGATGGATACCTGATTGAAGAAGCACTTGAGGTTGCAGCCTGAAGAGTACTCCACTGATGGGAGTAGAAGGAGCCTGAAGAAGCTCTAAAGTTGATGGTAGTTTGATTTTGTTGGTTGGTTAGTCACTAGCCATTGATGTGAAGATTTGAAGCCTGAAGTTAAAGAGACAGAGTAAAAGATGAAGCCAGACAGAGATGCAAGAAAAGGTAGATTTGTTTTGTAGGTACATTTCCAAGGGACTTAGAGGTCTAAGTTCAAATTTGTGTAAATAATACAAAATTGTAAAGTTGCAAATGATGCAACATATGGAAGATGAAAGGTCATAGAGTAGTTTCATTCATTTGGAGGTAGTTAGAAACTGAAAGGTCATGATGTAATGCCTTTAAAAGGCCTTGTATCCATTTGTGAAGGTAGAGGGGAGAAGGTTGGAGAATGTGGGTTGTTACATTTTGATGTGATATCAATAGAAGATACCCTTGTTTCTACATTTCTGAATGTTAAACTGCTATTTCAGAGATTGGTACGGATTTGTACAGATTTTATATGACTAGAATGTGGTATGGATGGAAATATTATTGAGTCTACTTTCCATTTCTTTTTGTTGCATCAAATTTCATTAAGATTTGAATAAGTTATGGCATTTTTATTGAGGGTAGGTGGTGCAGAAGCACCTACCTGACAGCTGGCCTCCTTGAGGCAGTTAGTTAGTTTGAGTCTTGGTTATGTTTTCAAGAAGGTCTGATAAGACCAAATGCATGTAATAAGGTCATGTTGATCATGATAAGATCACGCTGACCATGCTTTTACTATTTTTAGTTAGTTTGTTAGAACAGCTGTCATGCTGTAGGATCGGTTGGATCTCCCAGCCGCCTGGAGAGTTCCCAGCCGCTTGGAGTCAGGTCAGTAGTACTCGTAGGAAAATCTATTTAAGCATGAGGATCGGTTGATATTGCATATACAGATAGAGATATCATCGATCCAGTTAGGTTGCACAGAGTGAAAGACTGGTCATTGTAATTGCATCTTTTGAAAGCAATAAAGAGATCCTGTTTGTGTTCTTTATCTAGTTGGATTCCATTGTTTAATCGTTTTGCTGATCTGGTGGTTTCAGGGACATGCTGACCCATTCCACCGGTTGATTCGTCAAATCGGTGGAATGGTTGTGTACAGTAGATTAGGGGGTAGTTTGTTTTCTATTTGCATGCAGGTGTGCAGGATCGCGGTCGACAGATGTTGAAGACCCTAGCATGGGTATGTGCTAGGTCGAGTTGATAAGTTTGAGTTGGAAGATCACCCTGAGAGTGGATCGGGTCATCCCTGGAGGATCGGCGAAGTGAAATTTCGCTAAGGTTGGGAGTTCGTCAAAACGGCTTCATCAGGATATTTCGGTTTATATCCTGCAGTCGCTTTGGACGTCGTCATCCGGATAAGTGAAGATGAACATGATGCAGTTGAGTGCATGAAGTGAATGTGCGTCGGGGTGATCATCATCAGGAGTTGCCGAAGAGGAGTGCATCGGCATAAGGTAAAAGATCGGGTTATGAAACTGACGGAGTTTGCATATTTCAAGTGCATCAGGATGTTGTAAGTCAGATATATACTCAGTGTATATATCACCGTCAGGATCATCTCTCGAGGGTGCTCATCATCCGCGTATCGCTAGCAGATGCGGGAGTGAAAGTTCATTTTTTGACTAAGTGTTGAAGAGGTCATTAGGATATTGTGTGACGTCATGGTCATTAGGATATGACGTCATCGTCATCAGGATATTGAGATATCCCCTTATGCAAGTTTATCCTGCTGTCGTTAAGTGCTTAGGTATCGGCGTAGGCTCTCGGCAGAAGGTTGTGTTAACATCATCAGGAGGTTTCGAGAGAACCGGATAAATCATATCATGATGCTGTTGCTTGTATCGTCGACTATCGGAGCATCGAAGGGAAGCTGCTGAAGTTGTCGTCATCAGGATATTTGGAGCAACCGGATATTTGATATCCTGCTGACGAAGGGAGTGTTGCATATCATGATGATGCCGATAGTGTTTGGCGCCCGATGAACAGTACAACCGAAGGATGTTTGCGCCTGTTGCGTATCATGATGATGATGATAGACGGAAGACAGAGGAAGTGAACAGTAGTCGGCAGGAGGATAATTCTGCTCATCCGAAATATGATGATGCTGTTGGTGTTTTTAGGAAACATGATGATGATGCTGAGCCGATAGGGATTTTTATCATGCTGTTTGTATATTTGGCTCCTCCTTCCTGTTAGCAAGCTCCCGTTGCGTTTCACTATGCATCATAGTGGTATCAGAGCAAAGGTTAGGATCTTCTGGAAAAGATAGGCAGGATGTCAGACGAAGAAGGAACATCTAAGGTTCCAGCAAGGATGACCAACGCTGAGTTGGCAGTTCTGGTGAAGAAACAGATTGCAGAAAGCAAGGCCGTGAAGGCTCAGAATCAGGAGTTGAAAGATGAGTTAGCAAAGTTGAGGAGCAGAGTAGGTTCTGGTAGAGAAGAAGATAGGGAAGAAGAAGAGATCCCTAATTGGAGCGAGGAGGTCGTTCCTGTAGACCAGAGACCACTGTTGAACGCCCTCAAGGCCATGGAGAGGAGAACCATGGATGTGAAACTGGATTTGCCAGTGTTTACAGGTAAGATGGACCCTGATTCAGTGATGGAGTGGATAGACTGTTTGAACAATTTCTTTGTAACAGAGGAGATACCAGAACAACAGAGAGTGAAGATAGCACAGTCAAAGATGAAAGGAGCTGCCTTGACATGGTGGAATTTTGTTCAAGATGATAGAGTACAGGAAGGAAAACGTAGAGTTGCCACATGGAAGAAGATGATGGCATTAGTAAAAGAAGCTTATATCCCATTGGATTACAGTATCCAATTACACAAGAGGAAGCAAAACCTGAAACAGAAGGAGCTAGATGTCAGCTCATATACAGAAGAATTCATGAAACTCTGTATGAAGACAAAGGTAAAAGAAAGTGAAGAAGAGAAGGTAGCCAGATACCTTAATGGATTGAGGTTTAATATTCAGGATGATTTAAGTCTGCATAATCCAGATATAGTTCAGAAATGTTTCCAGTTGGCATTGAAAGTGGAAGAGAAGTTAAAGAGAAAACAAGAACAAAACAATAGAGGAAGAGGATCAGCCCATAGAACAAGGCAAACCAATGAGAGTCAAGAAGACACTGGTAAAGGACAGGGACAGTCTGATTTCAGAGGTGGATGGAAAGGTAATAAAGGCAGATTTGGAAGTGGTAGAGGTTCTACTACATTTTTAGGGAAATGTTACACCTGTGGTGAGTTTGGTCATCCATCTTTCAAATGTCCAGAAAACAAAGGTTCATCATCCAGAAATGATAGAACTAATGACAAGAGAGTACAACTTGTGCAAGAAGAGACAGTAGAGCAAAGTGTGCAGAGTCCAAACACTTATCAAAAGGATAAGGAGGCTGATAATTGTGGATACCCAGAAAGTGGAGAATCTCTGCTGATGAGAAAAACAGTGACTACCATGAAGGTACCTGACAAAGAATCCCCACAAAGAAGAGCTCTTTTCAAGACCACATGCAAGAGTAAAGGTAAAGTATGTAAGGTTGTCATTGATACTGGTTCAACAGACAACATGGTATCTCAGGAGATGGTGGATAAACTGAATTTGGAAAGGATTCCACATCCACACCCTTACAAGGCATCTTGGGTGAGTGATAGTCATTCACTTTTTGTCTCTGAACAGGCATATGTTGATTTTCAGATTGGAGCATATCAGGATAGAATTTTGTGTGATATTTTGCCCATGGAATGTTGTCATCTACTGTTGGGTAGACCATGGCAATTTGATCGAAGGGTACTGTATGATGGTTATGCTAATACCTACACCATCCAGAAAGATGGGAAGACTATTAAGTTGATGCCATTGCAGGCAAATGCTGCAGTACAGAGGGCAGCCCAAGTCATTTTAATGGGAAAGAAGGAATTTGTGCAGAAGCCTATAGGAGCAGGCATGCAGGCAGTTGAGAACACTGCAGGGAAAGGAGTTGTTAAAGACAACAAGCTGAAGAAAGTTTCAGTTGTGACTGACAGAGGTCAGCAGCAGGTTCAGAAACAGGATGGTAAACAGCAACCAGTTGAGAGGAATGACAAGGATGTTGTCATAGTTGGGACTATTGTTTGTCCTATAAAGGTTGAACGAAAGACAGAGTTGAACATTACAGCAGTTCAAGAGGCAGTTCAGACAGAGGTTCTGGTCAGACAACCTGACAAACACAAGGTATGTGAGAGAAGGGCCTACATTGACAGGCATGAGGATTTACTTGCAAGAAAGCAAGTTACAGTTCAGGAGTCTTGGAGCAGCCAAGAGCCAGCAGAGGATAAAGCTGGAACAGGTCAGAAGACTGACAAGGCAAAGTGTAAAGGTGGAGGACTTCCACAACCCAAACTCATGGGACATGAGTTCTTTTCTTTTGGGGAGTATGGTGCAGAAGCACCTACCTGACAGCTGGCCTCCTTGAGGCAGTTAGTTAGTTTGAGTCTTGGTTATGTTTTCAAGAAGGTCTGATAAGACCAAATGCATGTAATAAGGTCATGTTGATCATGATAAGATCACGCTGACCATGCTTTTACTATTTTTAGTTAGTTTGTTAGAACAACTGTCATGCTGTAGGATCGGTTGGATCTCCCAGCCGCCTGGAGAGTTCCCAGCCGCTTGGAGTCGGGTCAGTAGTACTCGTAGGAAAATCTATTTAAGCATGAGGATCGGTTGATATTGCATATACAGATAGAGATGTCATCGATCCAGTTAGGTTGCACAGAGTGAAAGACTGGTCATTGTAATTGCATCTTTTGAAAGCAATAAAGAGATCCTGTTTGTGTTCTTTATCTGGTTGGATTCCATTGTTTAATCGTTTTGCTGATCTGGTGGTTTCAGGGACATGCTGACCCATTCCACCGGTTGATTCGTCGAATCGGTGGAATGGTTGTGTATAGTAGATTAGGGGGTAGTTTGTTTTCTGTTTGCATGCAGGTGTGCAGGATCGCGGTCGACAGATGTTGAAGACCCTAGCATGGGTATGTGCTAGGTCGAGTTGATAAGTTTGAGTTGGAAGATCACCCTGAGAGTGGATCGGGTCATCCCTGGAGGATCGGCGAAGTGAAATTTCGCTAAGGTTGGGAGTTCGTCAAAACGGCTTCATCAGGATATTTCGGTTTATATCCTGCAGTCGCTTTGGACGTCGTCATCCGGATAAGTGAAGATGAACATGATGCAGTTGAGTGCATGAAGTGAATGTGTGTCGGGGTGATCATCATCAGGAGTTGCCGAAGAGGAGTGCATCGGCATAAGGTAAAAGATCGGGTTATGAAACTGACGGAGTTTGCATATTTCAAGTGCATCAGGATGTTGTAAGTCAGATATATACTCAGTGTATATATCGCCGTCAGGATCATCTCTCGAGGGTGCTCATCATCCGCGTATCGCTAGCAGATGCGGGAGTGAAAGTTCATTTTTTGACTAAGTGTTGAAGAGGTCATCAGGATATTGTGTGACGTCATGGTCATCAGGATATGACGTCATCGTCATCAGGATATTGAGATATCCCCTTATGCAAGTTTATCCTGCTATCGTTAAGTGCTTAGGTATCGGCGTAGGCTCTCGGCAGAAGGTTGTGTTAACATCATCAGGAGGTTTCGAGAGAACCGGATAAATCATATCATGATGCTGTTGCTTGTATCGTCGACTATCGGAGCATCGAAGGGAAGCTGCTGAAGTTGTCGTCATCAGGATATTTGGAGCAACCGGATATTTGATATCCTGCTGACGAAGGGAGTGTTGCATATCATGATGATGCCGATAGTGTTTGGCGCCCGATGAACAGTACAACCGGAGGATGTTTGCGCCCGTTGCGTATCATGATGATGATGATAGATGGAAGACAGAGGAAGTGAACAGTAGTCGCAGGAGGATAATTCTGCTCATCCGAAATATGATGATGCTATTGGTGTTTTTAGGAAACATGATGATGATGCTGAGCCGATAGGGATTTTTATCATGCTGTTTGTATATTTGGCTCCTCCTTCCTGTTAGCAAGCTCCCGTTGCGTTTCACTCTGCATCAGTAGGTCTACAGAGTTTAATTTTCTAAAAATGTAGTTTGAAAATATGCATGGTATGGCCTGGTACAGCCTCACATTGATGCATATAATAGATGGATGGAAAGATGTCTTTCTAGTTTACAATTATTTTAGTTTGGTATAATTTCATTAAGTTTTGTGAGAGATATTGCAATTTTGGTGAGGGCAGGTCTGAACGTTGCCTAGGTTTTGTAGTTTTGGGAAAAAAATCATAACCTTCTCCCCTACCATTGGATCTTCACGAAAATTGGAGGAAAATATATATTAATTATCTATTCAACCTGACCAAAGCAATTAGATTATTTCTTTGATTTTTTAATGTTATTGAGGATAGTTTTGGTCCTCCTACCTCTGCATCAGTAGTCCACATCATAAACAAGGAATCACACAATCTAGGTGATATTGTACTTGAATTGCATGCTTTTTGGTTTCATTTGGATTAGATTCTTTGATGATGGTAGGGTTAGGTTTTCATGGCTATGCTTGATCTTATTAACCTAATTTTTTACCTATCACATTTTGGCACACTCGGTGGGACCCACGTCCTTGATTAATTTTATTGTTTGAAGTTGTTTTTATGAAGATCAAATTTTTTGAGTGCTTATGGCCAGTTCCAGTCACTTTTGAGCAAAAAACTGTTGCTGTCTGAATACATGCATCACTTCTGAGCTGAAACCTGCCGCCTTTAGTATTTTCTGGATTGCTTATAAGTGAACAGTGGTCACTTTTTGTTTGTTTTGCATCACTTTTATACTAACAGTGGTCACTTTTGCATTTAATTGAATCACTTTTGATCTGACATTGATCACCTTTAGATAATCGAATCGCTTATTGCAGAACTAGGGTTTTTTTTGCATCCTGTTTCTCTTGTAGATCTAGGTCGCTTATGAGCCGTAATCAGTTGCTTCCTACTTTTGCACATCACTTGTGAGCTTTAATAATCTACATCTGGCACTCTCAGCATCGCTTATGATCTGTAACATTTCACCTGTGACAGAATATTGATCGCTTTTGACCAATAGTGGATCGCCTTTGGTAAACTATCACTTTCAATCTGTATCATTTGTAGTTTATTTTTCTTGGCTACTAATTGGGTATTTGTGCATCATCTTATCGATTGTCTAAGAAAAGGAGGTTATTAAACTACTAACATATCTGTTGCAGCTTTGATCAGTCCAAGACTTGAGGTTTTTCACTAAATTACGAACATTTGGGCTTGGTGCTTAAAACGAATCATTGCTTGCTCCATGCTGGATTTATCTTTTTTTATTGCTTCCATGTGATTGATTGTAACCCAAATTTAATAACAAAAGTATCCTCTCCCCTTGCCTATCAAATGGATCTTGGGTGTATGAGAACTTGTTATTATCTTTAAAGGGTCTGCCTTCTTGGTGTGAGAAGGGATATGACCCAAGTGGTAATGGGCTAAAGCAAAGTCCTTTTGAACCGCTATATAAGAAAAGTGTTTGTGTCAAAAGCCACAAACAATGGGTGTTGTGTTATACCGATAGCCAATCTCCCCCAAAACCCTCCAAGGCGTAACCCTTGAAGGCTGGGAGACTCCATAACAGAGAGTAGCGCTGCCGCATGTATAGCCACCTGAACGGATGCCCTTATTAGAACTTTGTGTAGTAGCCAAAAACCTTGTATTTGTTGATGCAAAAGGTGGGACCTTTGAAGCCACCTTGATTCACGTGGTTCTTAGAAGAGATAGCAGGGACAATCCTAAGGTTTGGTGAGGGACAAGCCTTACAGGAAACCTAGATCTTGGTATGCGTGAGAAGTGTGTGTCGTGGAGGGGAGCTGGTGCTACCAAGATCCTGAAGCAATCTGCTTTGAATAAGCATGGCCAGGGGATTCAACAAATACAGTCCTTTCCTAGCCTAGCTTGTACAAGTTTGTGATTGTTGTGAGTGTGATTGACTGCAATTACTATTTTCTTGTCAAAAATCACAAATTAGACATATTTCCTGACATACATAATCACTTTTGAGCCTAAACTACTCGCATATAGACAACGGAGTCACTTTTAAATAATAGTTAGCCACTTTTTACCTAAATGGAGTCACTTTTAAATAGTAGTTAGCTGCTTTTTGCCTAAACAAAGTCACTTTTAAACAATAGTTAGCCGCTTTTTGCCTAAATAGAGTCACTTTTAAACAACAGTCATCCACTTTGTGCCTAAATTACATCACCTTTAAACAACAGTCTGTCACCTTTGGTCTAAACTGTGTCACCTTTGATCAATTGAAAATCACTTTTGAGTTAACAGTAATCGCCTGTGGAAATTTGGCTCACCTATGGTTTACACTGCAACCTATTTTTAGAACCTAAACTAGCTCGCATTTGAGCTATTACCCATTGCCTTTGGCCTTTTCTGAGTCACATTTGAGCTATCACTTGTCACCTGTGGTCTAACACTAGCAAATCCGAGTCACTTAGTCAAATTAGCCATCAATCCAGCTTGCTTAGCTTTAGCATTAGCTTCTAGACCTGTCTCTGATCATTAGAAGATACCTAAACTTTGTCTCCTCCTTTGAGCTTACCAATCAATCAAACTTCATGAGCTTTTCATCTTTTTGAGATCCCAAACCAGCAAGCCAAACATCAAACCAATCAACTCGATCAATCAACAAAATATCATCTCCTAGCTTTAGCTTCAGCAACATTAGCAGCATAACAACCCCTTAGCAACCAATGTTTCCCTTGAGTGTGTGAGCTATTCTCTAGGGAAACCTAGCTAACAACAAATCAACCAAGCAACTTAACAACAAACCTAGCCAACAACAAACCAACCAACCAAAGCAAACTAGCCAACCAAACAAATCAGCAACCAAGCGAAACAACAAAGCAATTAGCAATCAACCAAACAAAAAACAACAAACTATCACTTCTTGGGTCTCAAAATCTTGACAAGATAAACTTCAATCTTCAACATCAACATCATGCCTCAAACTAGGAGTCAATATAGAGCTGAAATGGAAGCAAAATTGTGAGCTAAAATGGAAGCCAAATTACAAGCTGAGATGGGAGCTAAAATGCAACAATCTAGATCAACACCTCTTAAAGACGCAACCCAATTTATGACTGGTATGCCTCCTCATATGTTTACACCTCATGGGTATACCATTGGAGAGTTATCTTCACAACAAGTGCAACCTCAAACATTTTTGGAGACTTTTGAAGAACAATCCCAAGAAGACTTATCAAAATTTCAAGATACACATGTGTGGGATCAAGTTGAGAGACTTGTTTTATCTGAGCCTAATCACTACTTCTTGCAACTTGCTCGCATGGGTGCTAAATTACCATGATATTTTGACATATCTTCTATTAGAGAGAATAATCCAAACACTCCCGCTGTTGTTGTAAAGGGACCATCCACTATAATCACACCATCCCCTACCATATCACAAGCTCTATCTTCAACCACATCTCTTTCATTGCCTATTGTTACTTCATTTGATCCACCACACTTGGAGTACACTCTAGAACCTTTGATAATGCCAACCAATGTGCTCCCTCTCATCTCACAAAATTTGAACATTCCACCTTTCCATGTTCCTCAACATACTCCTCCTCCTACCATGACCATTTCTATGCCTCAAGTAACACAAGCTATCCATGTGGTCCAAGCGCAAATGCCCCAAACATCACAATCTATCCCCATAACTCATAGTGTGCAAGCCTCCCAAACTATCCCAACAACACCCATTGTCCAAACTTCATGACTATCACAACTTGCTATATCCCATGTGAATACCACATCTCATATACCAACTGCTAATATGCTTTCCACTATCTTTACTAATCCCTTCATTATACCATATAATCCCAATGTTAGTCTTATTGATATGAGTGACTCCCCTATAGTTTCTCAAGCTAATCCGAGCACTACGGTCACTTATGTTGAGCAACTTGCATCCATTCTGTCATATTCTTCCAATCCATCACAAACCATCAATCCATCTTATGCTACCCAAGGCTTGCCCATTGTCACCCAACACATGACACATATCAATCCCCATGTTGTCCAAAATACAAACCCAAGTATCCATCCTTCTTTCACATCTACCAATACTTCCATCACTTACCATGCCACAAACCCAACTCCAACTACCCAACCATTAGCTAGTGTCAATACATCTTCCACTTTGCATGTGATGCCAAATATTGGTGCCCATTTGTCACAATATACCCAACCACCACTTGTGTCTCAAGGACATCACTCCTCAAACACATATGTGTCACATACCAATCCTTTGACATATATTGTGAGTACGCAACCTCATCAAATGGTCATGGCTTCATATATCCCACAACAACAACCTCAATATACATCATACCATGTTTCACCCCCTTTGCAACAACAACACTTATCTCCAGCAGATGTTCAACAAATGATCAACCAAGCGGTAGGACAAGGCAAGAAGATATTTTCCTTAGAAAACATATGCATTTATCCATTTGACAAGTCTCTTCATATGACACCTTTTCCACCACACTTTAAAATTCCACAATTTAACAAATACAAAGGAAAAGGAAATCTGGAAGACCATCTTAGAGAATTCTTTATGGCATGTCTCGATGTCGCTTATGACGATACATATCTTTTGAGACTATTTCCTTGAAGCTTAGTAGGACAAGCTCTTGAATGGTTCTCTCATTTACCTCCAGGAATTAAGTCTTTTTCAGAATTAGCAAATAAGTTTCGATCACATTTTTCTTAACATTGAACATGAGGTAAACATGAATGAACCTGTCAAAAATAAACAATGCAATCATGAAGCCTTTTCTTCATTTACTCAATAATGGCGTAATATGGCTAGCAAACTATCATGGGACATACCTAAGAAGCAACAACTTGACATCTTTGTTCAAAATCTTCATCCTGAGCTGTCATTTCAATTACAATTGCAAAGTGCTATCACCTTTGATGAACTTGTTTCCAAAGAAACCATCATTAAATGAGCTCTAATTGCTAAAGGAACTATCAAGATCTTTCACGATAACAAAGACTATCCTCAAAACTCCAACGATAAGTCTCACTTTTGGAATAAAAATAAGAATGTTGTCAACGATGGTGTTGTGGATGCAAAGAACATACAAACTATGAAAGATCCCATCAACATTCAAGCTGCTTCTACAACAACACAACCTTTTCAACAAATGTGACAACGACAAACTTCCAATCTGCGCCAACAATTTACACTATTAGCAGAACCTATGGAAGTTGTCTTTTGAAATCTTCTCCAAGCGGGTGATATTATGTTACCGGATGCACCACCCAATGGTGAACCGCTCTTCAAAGCTCCTTGGTACAAAGAAAATAAGTATTGCGATTACCATCAAGTTAAAGGACACAAAACAAATGGTTGTATCCACTTAAAACATGTTATCCAAGATTGCATTGATCAAGGTTTAATCAAAGTTACACTATCAACAACTCAACTTGCACAACAATCAACATTGAACTATGATCTAGAGTCTTTCAAGAATCCACTTCCATCTCATGACAAATCAAATAATCCTAATGTCAGGAATGCCATTTAGTACAACTATGAATCATCTACCATTGGCCGCATTGACCATGCTCTTATTTCTACCATTACTATCCAAGGCAAAGCACTTGACTGTGCTGTAACCACTCGAAGAGGTCGAGTCACTATTCAAGGACCACCTGTTCATCTTCCTAGACCGTTCTCTAACTATAATATCTTGGATAACCTTGGCAAAACACTCGCACACATATCCATTCTTGAGTTCCTCCACATATCCCCTACTCACAAAGCTATCCTTGACAAAGCCTTACAAGAATCTTCGGTGCCTAATGATATTGATATCACACAATTCCAATCTAGCCCCTTGTCATTTAACCTTCTCTGACAAAGATCTTCAGCCCTTCATTCATCCTTCACACAACGAAGCCCTCCACATTGAAGTGTTTGTTAAAAAACACTGTATCAAACGAATCTTGGTAGATGGTGGAGCTGATCTTAATATATTTTCTTTGAAATTAATAAAACAATTGGGATATTCTAAGAAAGATGTTGACACCTCCAAGGTTATACTATCAGAGCATATGATGATGCCGAGCGAGATACTGAAGGGATTATTTTCTTGCCTATCCAAGTTGGGCCGATCACTACAGAAACCCATTGTCAGGTTCTTGATATTGACCTTCCTTATAACATCATCCTTGGTCATCCATGGATACATGCCCTCAAGGTAGTTCCTTCCACATATCATCAATGTCTTAAATTCCCACACAACGGTGTTGAGATTACTATCCACGCTGATCCCAATCCCTTTGAATTTTGCCATGCCTTTCAAGATAAATATCAGAGTCCAAACCCCATTCCTATCAACACCGAGACATATCCGTCTTCATGCTATATCGATCCATTTGACTTACTCAAGCCATCATCTAGCAAAGCCACTTCCAATCTCCATATTAAGTACACCGAACATGGCCCTGGTGAATACACACTGCAAGAATCTTGTTGTGTTGGCACCCTTCCCTTATCTCCAAAATCTTATGGTAAACCTTCTACATCCAAACCAACTTCATCCTTCACTGTCATCAAAGCCCCATCCACAGTATTCATTAAAGGTAGATTCCTCGATGATGAAGACATTGATGATATAGACTCTTGGATATTCTTTGATGAAAATGACCAAGTCCAACTAGAAGTAGAGTGATACAACAATGGGTTCTGCATTATAAAGAACATGGGCTATAAAGGACATGGTGGATTAGGATCATAGGAACAAGGACCTATCGAACCCATTATTGTGTCTAAGAAGTTTAATAAGCAAGGCCTTGGTTATCAGCCAGAGGTACCATGACTCAAAGACATTAAGTGTATTTCTGATACTAATGCTGGACCTTCCTCGGCAAGAGAGACTTCTAGTTTGGATACTATCAATGACTCCTCCCTTCATATTATTGACCTTTTCTAAGAAAACTCCATCTTCATGATTTTCGCAGCTTCCTCTAGCCACAACCATTCCTCCATTACCCTTTCACTCGTATATCCTGACCTTATCGATTAGGACCAACAGGGGGCACCGATGTTAGATACGTTTGAAAATGATGAAGCTATTGCAAAATTCATGGGCTTACGACAAGGCATCCCATTGGGTGATCACAAAGCAGGTTTCATGATGGATCTACCTAAACTAGCATATTTTGGTGGAAGTATCAAATCCTTTAGTCGCAAAAGTGAAATAAACAAAATCAAACAAAATAGGTCACTAGGTGAAAACTGAAAGATGCCTCTTGACCGTGAAAAAGTAAAAATAAAGGACGTATCCAAAGGTGAAAACCTCTTCGAGGCGCCTAAGGATGGGGGATTTGATCTTCTTGTTGCCACTGATTATCATGAGAAATCAACCATGCTAGTTGAACAATCACAAGACATGAACTTGGGTACAGAGCAGAATCCAAAGATCACTTTCTTGGTAGCATCATTATCAGAGCAAGAAAGAAGAGACTTCACAACATTTTTTATAAAAAGAGCTATAAATTTTGCATGGACTTATGTTGACATGCTAGGTCTAGATCCATCACTTGTGGTACATCTTCTAGCAGTATCTCCTAATGCAAAACCTATTAAAACCTAATGGACGAGTTCGCTATTGCATAGACTTTAGAGATCTTAATAAAGCATGTCCTAAGGATGACTTTCCACTACCAAGCATAGACAACATTGTAGATCTTATAGCCGGACATGAAATGCTATCTTTGATGGATGGATTTTTAGGGTATAATCAAATTAGAATAGCAGAGGAAGATCAAGATAAAACATCTTTTATTTGTCCATGGGGCACATACTGTTGGGTGGTAATGCCTTTTGGTCTCAAGAATGCTGGAGCTACTTATCAACGAGCAATGATAGTTATTTTTCATGACCTTTTTCATACTATCATGGAACACTATGTTGATGATATACTAGGAAAATCTAAGACAAGAGAAGGACATCTATAGGTATTAGCACAAATCTTTGATTGATTAGAAAACTATCAAGTCAGACTGAACCCAAAGAAATGTGCATTTGGTGTAACATCTGGAAAACTGTTGGGATACATGCTATCTCGACAAGGGATAGAAGTTGATCTAGCTAAGGTAAAAGATATCATGGAAATGCCTCCCCTAGCAAATCTCAAGCAGCTCCGCAGTCTACAAGGAAGGTTACAATCCATCCATAGATTTATCTCACAACTAGTAGATAAATGTCATCCTTTTCAGCATCTTCTTCGTAAGGGTGAACCATTTAAGTGGGATGAAAAGTGTCAACAAGCCTTTGATAAAATAAAGGAATATCTAGCAACACCTCCTGTGTTAGTACCTCTTATGCTTAACCGCCCATTATTGCTCTATATATCATCAACAACAATAGCATTGGGTTCCCTACTAGCTCAACATGATGATTCAGGAAAAGAACAAGCCATCTACTACATCAACAGAACTCTTGTGGGATATGAACTCAATCATTCATCTATGGAAAAAGCATGTTTAGCATTAGTGTTTGCTTCCCAAAAGTTGCGACACTATATGTTGAACCAAACAACCAAGCTCATATCTAATGTGGATCCACTTAAATATCTTCTTTCTAAAGCAATCCTCACGAGAAGATTAGCAAAATGGGTCATGATCTTAAGTGAATTTGACATACAATATGTGGATCGAAAAGCCATCAAAGGACAAGTCATCACTGATCAATTAGCTACAGCACCCATCACAGATATTCACCCAATGTATCCAGAATTCCCTGATGAAGGATTGTTCAATTTAACTTCTCCAACACGGTGGCAGCTATATTTTGATGGATCATACACACAACATGGATAGGGAGCAGGTATATTATTTGTTACCCCTCAAGGAGATTGTATACCCAAATCATACAGAATTGTATTTCCATGTGCCAATAACATAGCAGAGTATGAAGCTTTAATCATAGGATTGCACATGGCAGTACAATGGGCTATCAAATAGTTACAAGTCTTTGGTGATTCTCAACTAGTTATTAAACAAGGCTTAGATGAATATAAAACAAAAGACGAGAAGCTTCTTCCATACAAGCTAATGGTTGATTCTTTTGAAAAGTATTTTGACAATATCACTTTTGAACAAATCCCAAGACTACAGAATAGAGCAGCAGATGCCAAAAAATATAATCGTATAAGATAAATAATCTATCCTCTAGTGAAAACCTGGTAAACAGATGCCTTGGATAAGTACCATAGTGAAAACCTAGCAAACAGGCGCTATGCGTAGTGACCAACTTCCATCATCTACTTGATTTGTTTGATCATCACTTTTTCTAGCATATTTCACCATCCTATCCCACATAATCCACCTGTCATCACAATAAACAACTTTTTCATCCTTTCCTCTATCAATGCTAGCTATCATACTTGAGACATTGTTGCGATAACTATCTCTTTTAGCACCTTAGCATCTTGACCGCGCACCTTCTTCATCATCGCTCCTTCATAATAAACCTCATCCCTCACTGGGTGCATTTGTCAAGTCTTATTTGGAAGTGGATACCGCTATCTCTAGCTCATAACACATCAAACACTTTAGCTCACAACACAACAAACTTTCAATTTCAAGCATAGCGTTCATCCAATGACAAACAATTTGTAACCAGGACTTATATCTTTGCAATCAATTCGCGCTCATCTAGCATCCAAAAATCGTAAAACATCGCCAATGCAAATATCCAAGCAAATAAGTTGATTCTTTCAACATCACTCACTAGCGTAATAAGCAAGAACTACATCCTAGCTCTATCATTAAAGACTTGATCCCGTGGATACAGGGTATGTAGCTAATCTGAGATGTGAAGGAAGCACTCTGATTCAGGCTAAGACAATAGCCCATTCTCTTCATCATCTATCTTCCATATTTCTTCTAATCATCCTTAAATCTTTCATCTCACATTCTTCTATTTTTATTCACATACATCATCAATAAAACCCAAAACTACATATTCATCATGTCTCATCTTCATCGTAAATGTGCTTTGATCCCGTGGATACAGGGTATGTAGGTAGTCTGGAATACAAAGGAAGTTTCTAGTACTCAAGCACAGATGATCCATCTCCCATCTTCTTCATCTTCTCTTATCTTCCATCTTCTTCTCTTTGATCAGCTCCAACAGGAAGCAAGCTATGTGTATATTGAAAGCTTGAGTACTTTAACCAATCAAGAATAAGCCAGAAGCTATTTTGTCCGCATGCCTTAAGCCAACATTTTCTATAGCATTTTATCAACTTCTTTAGCCTTCAATAGGATGCAACTTTCTTCTCAACAAGATGCCAACTTAAATCCATCTAAGAGCACCTAAATTTGGCAAGAGAACGTGATGACAATATCTTTTGTTTTATCTTTTGTCCCTTTTCTATGCCTAATCAAGACTACCTTGATCTATCTATATCTTGGTATGTTGCAATGAAGTAAGGAATGGGGCATGGTCTTATTGCTTTTGTATGCTGTGTTTGTGGGATGATCTTATTCTCTTCCTAAGCATATTGGTATCTTGTACGTGTTGGGATTAGCATCTTACATATCAATATCTCTAGCATCTGAGAAGCTAAATAGTCTCTTATGCACTTGAGACTATTCTATGTCAAGACTAGCTCCATACATATAACCAACAAGCTATCACTATGTGTAGTAGAGATAAGCTCAAACCATTGCTTGTAGCATCAAAGTCCATCTTGAAACACTAGCTGTTATTCATATCTTGTGCATGTTGGCTCAACATTTTGACCTCATGTGTTCAGACAAGATTGTAGCATGCTAGTTGCACATTGGATATCTCGACACCTTGGTCTTCTCTACCCTGGTGCATAACATCCACATGCTATATCAAAAATAAGGATTGTATTTCTTTTCATTTTGAGCAATTACTTAAAAAGCTGCCCATCACCCCATCTATTCATCCCAATATTTGTTTATATAGTCCTCAACCAAGATCAACCATTTCCATCGTCCTTCATCTACATCTCTTATCTTGCAAAACAAGTGTGTTAGACATGCATAAGTCCATCACATATCATCTCATTACCATCTATCTACATGCATAAGTCCATTTCATATCTGTTTTATCATACATTTTCATTCATATCATTTGCGTAAACATTCATACATAATCCATGAAAAATAAAATACAACCATGCATAACCATCATAATACCAACAGTGCATCCATTACATAATCATATAGATCAACAATACCCCATCATATATATATACATGTGTCAATATACAAGTGTCTGCATATACAAGTTGAGCCATAAAGAATGTATGTACAATCGGCTCTAGGCCTCATCATGATAGAACATCATACAACATAAACAAAGTAGCCCTAGTGACTACTGGCAGCTCCCTCGCCCTGACCACCACCACTGGGTCCTGCACCTGCCCCCTATCTCTCGATGGCCCCATCACTGAGGCTTCTGATTGAGATCCACCTAATCTTCGTGAACCTGAAGCCCCTGACTTGCTCCTGAAGCTAGGCAACCTCTGCTTTGCTGGCACAGCCCCATAGTATAAGCCTCTATAGTACTTTGCCTCACCCTGTACTCTCCGTAGCCTTTCCTGTACCTATGTCAACTGTGTGGCCAAGTACATCATAGCCCCATCTGTACCCAATGCAGTCACTGCTCTATCTTGCTCACTAGTCATCCCCTATAGCTGCTGCACTGCCATATCCCTCTTAGCCCGTAGACCATCTCTCTTTTCTCTCATTGCTTGCACCTGTTGTATAGTAGTATCCCTCTCTACTCTCATCATCTACTCTCTCTGTCTAGCTGTATCTCTCTCTCTCTCTCTCATGTCACTCTAGCAAGTGCACCATCATCCTCTCCATCCCCAGCCTACACTCTCAACTGTAACTGAGCCTAGTATGTTTGAGCCTGAGCCCTAGCATGCTACAAGCCAATCACCGCCTGGTGTCTATCTATCTCCACCCTCCTCAATCTCATCTGAGCCCACTGCCTCCATCTCCTCTCCTCTCTAATCTACCTCTGCAGTTGCTGAATCCCAACATCATCACCTACTAATATCTACCCCTGAGGCTGTGCAAGTATCTGAGGCTATCCTGGTAGCTGTCCCTGCATCTGTATCCTTGGTGCTACTGGTACAATAGCCTACACTGGTGGAGCTCGTCGCCTCCTCCTAACTGCCCTCTCCATCCCTATCTCACCTATCTCGCCAACCCGTGTCAGTCGCGTCAGTCTCGCTGTCACCTAGTATGTATCATAATCTACAGCGTGCCTGGATCTATAGGACCCTATCCCCACTACCATACAACTGGTTGTAGCCCCTCTCTCTCCACCAAAGCTGTGTCAACCACAACCTCCAGCCCCTAATCAAACACCTCCTGTCTAGTCCTCCAAAAAATGGCATCACCAACTGGTACTGCCTGTGGTAACCCGAACTGTCTCAAAACCCTCTTTGGCAAATAGCACTCTATAATGTATATGCTACGTCCAAAAATATATCTCACCTGGCTAGCATAGACAAGCTCAGTATCCTCCTCATCCCATCTCTCACATCCCAGCCATGGCCTCCATACGAAGCTATCTACCTCATCCAACCTCCTCCGCCAGTACACTACTCCTTTGCACTGCTGGTATGTCAAAGCTCCTCTATACATTCTAGCACAAGGCTCTCCTACTGCTCTAGCCACCCACCCCTCTGGTCAAATCACTGGAATATGCTCATAAGCCCACACATGCAAAACTGTAACTCCTACAGACATACTAGCCCCAAACATATATGCACAATCATGTAGGAAATGATAGAGTTGTCCAAGCACACACTTCGCCCATGTATATCTCATCCCATAGGAGAACATCCCCTCCATCACTATCCCCCATCCTACCAGAAAGCCTCTCGCTCGTCTGTCTCCTACTAGCCATCTGATAATAGCCACTACTACTCGCTGTAGTCTGTCACATAACTTCTCCATCCTTGCCATAGGAATCTCTGAGCCCTCTACTCCAATATCTGGTGTCCCAAACAATCTTCTGAACACAGCTGGACCCATATCAAGATCATAATCTACTCAGTCCCCATCTATAGGAATCTGTAGAATCTGAAACATAGCCTCTAGTGTGATCGTGGCCTCCCCTATCGGCAACAAGAATGAACTATGCTCACTCATCCATTGCTCCACTATCGCCGTCATCAGTCCTCGATGTGCCTGTACTAGCTCCAATCTCAACACATGCTTTAACCTGAGGATCTCTAACACTAGCCGCTCCTCTACATCCAACAATCTCACCAACTACAAATCCCTAGGATGTGGCTCCCATGATAACAAAGGCGGTATTATATCTTGCATCATTTCATTCATCATGTCAGTCCCTTGTGCTACAAATGCTATAAAAATTTGATCGTTTATTGCTATCCTAGCTTTTATCTACCATAAGCGGTTCATTTTTCCATATGCGCCTATCTGCTGATCAAAAGTGACTTATTTTACCATATGCGCTTCTATCTCGCCCATATACGACTTATTTTGCTTATGCAATCACTTCTTGACTATGTGTGATTTGAACCTCTACATGCGTCTATCTTTCACCTATAAGCGAGCATTTTTTCTTTCTAAGCGAGATGAACCTATGCATGCGCCTACTTTTAGCCCATAAGTGACTTGATTTTATCTATATGCGCATTTTTGCCTATACATTTGCTAGCTGACTGGAAGCGACCTATTCTTTCTATATGTGACCAAGCTATGCCTAAAAGTGACCTAAACTACTGTAAGCGACCTGCTTTCCTACACAAGTGACTTGAACTACCTATCCTAAGACCTAGTCACTTATGGTGACATGTGTGCATTTATGATGCTTCTAGCCTATCAAAATCATGATTTTAGCAAAATTTTTGATACATACCGGTATGCTTGATCCCTGTGGTCGTCCATGTGTCCTCACTCGCTCAACACGATGATCTCTGCGTGGAATCGCCATCCTGATAGCTCTCCAACTCTAGTCGCACACCAACTCTAAGGAGCTCTATATCTCTATAGATTTCTAAACACAATTCAGCACAAATGAGCCTATTTGCCTTTGCAGAACCTACTTATAGCCCTATTAACACCTTATTTCTTCTCTGCCAAAAGCCCTTTTTCTTCTGCATTATCCCATTTGTTCCCACCCAACCCCTTTTTTCTTTGTGTCAACCTTGCATCCTAGCTTTTCTTCTATCGTGAGCCAACCCAGCCCTTCTTGGTTAGCCTGGCTTACCTCTCAAGGGGCCATCACCTGCCAGTTACACTAGGGCATGATCTTGTTTATCGAGGGCATATCGTATCTTCTTTGACACAACGCTCTATTGAACATTGTATCAAAGAGGGGCAAAATGTAGACACCTAAAATTGACTCATTATCACTAGCATTCAAACATCACATTACACATCATCTGCATTTGTCTAACACACTTGAACAATTTCTTCTATTAATTAAATAAATTTATATTTATTTAATTAATTCATTAGTTATTTCCTCTAAGCTATAATTAAACAATCTTTAATTATTTAATTATCTTCTTTCTATCTATTTTTAATTAAATAAATTTTAATTTATTTAATTAAAAATTCCTTTCATAAGCTCACTTTCTAATTAATTAAATAAATTTTATTTATTTAATTAATTTATCTTATCATTTATCTCATGAGCCGACATGTGTCTCTTTTATTTAAAAAAGATAAGTGGTACTACATTCTTTTATTTAATATCTTTCACATGTAAGTACTTTTTATTCACGCAGTCACACATAAGCCCTATCTTCTCTCCACTTGTCATCTACACATTCACCTATGTCTATCATTCAATCTTAGCCATTCACATAGCCACTGAATCTCTACCGTTGATTGATTTTGGTTGAGTTCTCTATAAACACTCTCTCATTCCATACAACATCTATCCAGCATTCATATAACGTCTACATTATCATCCTGAGCATATTGAGAACTTGAGCATCCATAGTATCCATTGAGCTTATCATCATTATCATCCATCCATCATGGCAGCTTTTATCTTCATAATTGTTCATTGTTGAAGAAGCAATCCACATTATAAACAAGGAATCACACAATCTAGGTGATACTGTGCTTGAATATCATGCTTTTTGGTTTCATTTGGATTCGATTCTTTGATGATGGTAGGGTTAGGTTTTCATGGCTATGCTTGATCTTATTAACCTAATTTTTTACCTATCACACTTGGAAGTGAAAAACTGTGAAACATTGCCTATTTTAGCTACATTTTCACTAGGGTTTGACCTTAAGTGACACTACAAGTGTGTTGTGATGGATATTTTGGCATTAAGTGGATGTCATTACTGATATATGTTTCTTTCCATCATCATTTTCCTCACAACACCCTTTGTCATGCTCTTTTGCATTGAGATTTGGTGAAAAAATCGCATATTTTAGCATATTTTCACTATATTTTGACTTGTCATCATCTTAGATTTGCATCAAGAGTGTGTTGTGAAGAATATTATTTATTTATTGGACTGATATTAGACATATAATTTACTTCCCCTGATCAAAATCCTTACAACACCTTTTCTTCATTCATTTGTATTGAAAAAGTACAAAAAATAAAGCATTTAAAGCCATTTTTGCATATAGTTTTGCACTTGTCTTTGACATACTTTTGGAAAAACTTTTAAATATGATCTGACAATGATTTAAACATATAAAGATGGCCTCTAATCTCATTAACAATAATAGGTTCCCTCCTAGACCCTACGTGAAAAGGAAGGTCCCTGAACCGGAAATTGTGTTTACACCTCATGATAGAATAAATGGAGAAACTGAAGGACCTCTTTATATCACTATTAAAATAATGGGAAACCCTATGGATGGAACTCTTATTGATCCTAATTGGATGATTAATGTTGCCATTGAAGAGTTCCTCTTTGCACATTAATTAATGCAAGGTCCTTATGACCCTTCAAATATGTTGATCCAAACACATAAGGCAACCTTTATAAACACTTCTGGGAAGATATCATTGTTGGTAACACTATTTGAAAAACATGTAAAACAATGGTTTGATGTTGTCCCTATTTTTACCTCTTCTGTATTAAATTGGGACACCCTTGGTTAAAAGAAATGAAAGCTATCCCTTCAACAATTCACCATTGTCTAAAATTCCCTTTTGAGGGATGTGTGATTACTGTCCCTCACAATAAGTATAAACCTTTGGTTGAGAAAAATCATTGCATATTGGATTACTTTTGGGATAAATTTGAACAAGAGTTGGAGTTACGAACAGACTTTTAACTTTTTGAGCTATAGAAAATACAAAGCAAAACTTTTACACCCAATGCCCGGTCCTCCTATGCAAGAAGTGACAAAGGATAAACAACTCGCATGTGAAGAGAACCTTAGACCGAAAGGACAAGGTCCCTATGATGAGGTTCCTCCCTTGAAATCATTACAAGGATTGGAAGGCCATTGTTGACAACAAAATATTCCACTACGACAAATGAGGTTTGATCCTAGTGCTTCATCTTCTAAATTGCACAAACCTATGAAAGAGAAGATCCCTATCTTACAAGAGATAAGTGGCAAAAGAAAATGAAATAGAAAAGCAAGAGAAAGAAGAAGAAGACAAGCTTATGCTATAAACCTGCAATCTCAACAAGAGAACGTTGATCCTAACATTCAACCAAACAAAGATGATCCTAACAATGAACAACATGATGAAAAAGACATGGATTGGGCTATGGTACCTTATGTCCCACTTTCCTCTAACATTAGGGAGTGGAAGGATGATGATGATTTGCTTGATGATACCCACTAACTCGACAGGGCCCTACAGGTAAGTATCTCTAACCCTTTATCTCTCTCATGATGTGCTTCCCCGTGATGTGTTATTAGACCTCCTGGGATGACCCTTGATTCTCTTGTATGGTCTGAGATACCAAGAGACTGCCTCTATTGTGACCTTCTTCTATTTGTATCATCATTCTTGTATATTGCCTCTCTCTGATTTTATTGTTGTGTGTTGTGTCTTATAGACATAGCATTGTGATTGGTGACTTGGGGCAACCTCCTACATGACTGTCCCTAAAACACTTGTTTCTCCTCTCTAATTTATTGTTTCCCTTCCTCTAGTGTTCTATCTAGTGGGCAGATGATGAAAAACATTATTATTGATGCGGACCTAGTGTCCCTTTTGAGAGCAATCAAAAAATGGACTTAGTTCCTAATATGATGATGGGTTGTAATAAATTATCCAGTGCTTGGCTAGTAGAAAAACTTCATGCTTTCTGCATAGTGATTTTGATAGTATGCTATCTTATTTACAAACCTTAACAATATTGCTACTCTGTGCACCTTTGTTTGTCTTTGAATCTAGCCTTGGTGGTACTCGATTCAGAGAGCTTCATGATGTAGCCCCATGGTTATCCTTGAACTCTAAATTCATAGTATAACCTTGGCTCTTTGTGTGGTTAATCATATGCATTGATGTTGTTGTTTATCATGATGTTGTAGACACTAACATGTTTTTTGCAGGGATGTGTTTGTGGGAACATTTGGTGATCATGAAGTACATGTCGCCTCTGGGGAGCATGGGCTTTGCGAGAGCTTGTGTTCCCTTGTGTGTTTTCTTCCTACCTTAATGTGCTTGATATTTATGCATGATATCAACCACCTTAAGGTGGGGGCATATATAAGGTAATCTGTCTATTGTAGATGTTAGCAATGTGCTTGTCCTTAGGTACATTTTAAAGACCTGCGCGATGAGTGCATCCTACATCTTGAGTTTGTTTGCAATCAATCAATCAAACAATCATGTAAGCTCTCTACGGAGGCAGGATATTGAGCATATCCTTTTTCTTAAGCCCTCTATGGAGGTAGGGATGGTGTATTTCTCGGAGCAGATTACATCATCCTGTCATTTTCAAAAGTCCTCTCTAGAGGCGGGGAGCAATTCTATGACTAACTCAACCCTTAAGCGTGTCTTCAGAGATTATTGTGGTGAAGCCCAATCATCAGTGTGTGCCTATAATGTGCCTGAGATGGTGTTAGACCTAGAAATAGGAACACTCCATCACTTGTCTACTGTGTTTTCTCCGTGTCTTCAAAGTGTGTATCTTTAGCGTGCTTGCTTTGTTTGATGTGTTTGTTGCCCCATATGCAGTCTAAAGACTTGTACAATGAGTGCATCCTATATTTTGGGAGGTTTTGTGTGTCTTGTGTGTGTGTTGCCCCATATATGCAATTTAAAGACCTGCACGACGAGTGCATCCTGCATTATGGGAGGTTTGTTTACTTTCCAGTACTTGTATCTGCATTTCATATATGTGAGAAAAAAGAAAGAAAAGAAATCATTTATATCTTCCATGCATTAATGTGTCTTCTATGCATTTACTGTATTCTCCGTGTTCTACGTGACTGTAACTGTCTTCTCCGTGTTTTACGTGCCTATCATTATCTTCAATGTGCTTGACGTGTCTTCTCTGTGCTTGGCGTGTTTGTTGTGTTTGTTGACCGTACTTTAATGCATGTATTGAACTTGCATTTATACATACATTAAAGTGGGGACTAAATGTAATGTCATAAAATGTCCCCTTTGGGGCTTTTCCCTCATAAGGTTTAGCTCCTGGGTCTTTAGTGTGTATTTAGGACATCTTGCATCATAATTTGGCATCCCGATGGAATGAACCCTAGGTGTCATGACAAATGGGGCCTAGGGGGACCCCTTGAACCTAACCCTTCCCAAAATAGGGGGTGCCCTAGTCCTGCCCTATTTTGGGTTATGCCCAAATTTTAAGTGTCATTTTATGATCGTTATTTGGTCCCTAGGCTAACACGGCAAGTTTGAATTTATGAAATCTTGGCAGGAATGTTTGTAGTTGCATATAAAAGCATGTTTAGGCATTCATTTGTAAACTAGATTATTATGGTGAACTTTGTGCATTCTAAAGGTGATTCAAGGCTTTCATTGTGTTGCAAGAGTAGATTTGTGTTGTCTATGTGTTTGTGTTTATAGATTTGAGCATCTATTTCCTCATGGAATGAAGAGCATCTTCCTCCAATGAGATCTTCACTACAAGGTGACATTTATTATGTTTTTGATCATTTATTCATTTAGATATTGCCTCTGCCTCACAAGGGCACACAGTCTCTATCTGACAAAGGTGTTTGGAAGACTTAAGTGTCCTTCTGGGCTTGACTAAGGCAAGCTCCTAAACACCACAACCTCCTCCCAAAGTTTTCATGGTTGCATGTTACAGGTTGATGATGCAGACAAAGTGAAGTTGTAGGAGGGCATGTTGGAGTGTTAGAATTGTAGAACAAAAGGAAAAAGGGAACCTTGGGCTAGGGCACCCACTCATTAGTCCTCAAAGTTCCGTGACGAGAAAATCTCTGAAACAATAGAAACAAGTTACAGACTGAGTTTCCAAATCCTGACAAAAAGCAGGCCCTTGGACTTGGGCACCCTCTCTTTTGTCCCTAAATTTTCTACCTTGGAACCCTGAAAATAGGTGCATAGTTATTTGTTATTTTACATCTTTCTGTAGAAGCATTTTCTGTTATTCATCTGTTTACTATCATTTTTACATAATTAGGGTTTTGATGGATAATTGAGCATAAGGGAAGGAAAATTGATAATCAAATACCCTAATCCAAGTTTCCCTACATTTGTAAGTGACCAAGGACCTGATAGCGCTTTGCCACTCGATCCGAAGGTCCTTGAATGTAATTAGTGAAAGGAGGATTCAAACTAAAAAGTAAACAATCCAAATTTTACCCTTTACAGTATATATGCAAAAATCATGCAAGGATAGGGTTGTTCACTTCGACATCATGTTCAAGCCCAAAACTGATCCATACTTAGACCATTTTTCCTTTCTCCCAGATTGATCTATCTTAACCATCCTGAATCTAAGTTTGTCTGTGCATTTCTATCTATTATGTTGACATAAATTTATACTATGTTGACATCAATGACAACATATGTGGCCAACAATCTCCCCCTTTATCATTGATGGAAATATATGCTCCCCCTTAGACTCTCTCCCCCTTTGACATCAAGGACAAAGGGATTGATAACCTTCATATCAATCCAAAAACTATATGTACTCCCCCTTACAAAAATATATCTAGACTATGCTCCCCTTGACTGTATGACTTTGTTACAAAGTCGTGCCCTTGGAAACCAAAATGGTAGTACCACTCTACTTATTATCTCCATAATACTATGTACATCAAAAATTGTTCTATTTAATTAACAACTTACTTGGATGGAATAATGGCTTTGTAGATCGCTCTAATTTGTTGAACAATTGAGGCCTAGATACCACATTCTGAGGCAAGCAATTGAGTTTGGCACTCACCCTGTATGCACATTTCCTTTGCTTCCTCTATATTGCTTGGGTTCTTCATCTTTTGGTCTATCTTTTTTGGTTCCCCCAACATGTTGGTCATTGAGGCAAGTCTCAAGTTCACTACCTCTCTCATCTGACCAAACTGCTTCTTTATATTCTATCTTTGATCCTGCAGTTGAGACAATTGTACATGCAGGCTTTTAACTTGTGTCCTTGATGCACCCATCTTGTCTTTTGATAAGTCATAATTTTTTGCTAGCTTAGACATGTTACCAAATTATGCTTTGTAGCCCAATTAGGTTAGGCTGTAACAACGGTTATCTTTGCTTCTTTGGAGAAGCAGAAAGGTTCAAGAGAAAGGGAGAAGAAAGTTCAAGTTCACAAGCCAGCCTAGAAGACCTATTATCCTGATGGAGGACCATTTTAGTGATTGTATTACCAAGATCATGTAGCAGCTCAAGCAGATCTGGTACATGAGCCATATAAGAGAAAGGATACTCCAACAAGGTAGGAGATGTCCTAGGATTGATAGGAGAGATTAAAGGTAATCTATGTATTGTAGATTGTGTTTCAGTTGTGGTAATTGTTCATTCATTGCAATTTGATACATTTTAGAAAGGTACATAAAATATTACTAAGTTTACTTATGATTATAAACACAAATACCATGCAATAATGTTCAGTTTATCTTTATGCATTTGATTTACAAAAAGGAGAAGTATGTTGCATGAAATAATTGTTTATATTCATAAAGAAAAGTGTTTATATGATCCCACACAAGCTGTGGGATTAACTGGATATTGATGCAATGCATGATAACAAGTACATCTAAAGTAAAAGAAAACATATAAAAGAGAAGAGGGACCCATCATTGCCTAAATGATGAATCTAATTGACATCTGCACAATCTTCAACCATTGTATTGATAGCTTCAACAAGACCTGTAAGAGGAAATGAACAAGATTGTTAGAGCTCAAGGCATCTTATCACTACTATATGCAGTTATATCAAAAGTAAATGATATCTTACATAGCATCTAACCATAAAGATGAAGGAGATAAGCAGACATCAAATGCAAATATCTAATCACAAGATGAAGCAGGAAAGATAAATCAAATCAGACAATCAAGGAGAGGCTATCAACCTCTATGTTTTATCTAACTTGTTTGTTCACTGTGTAGGTACAAGTGCTTATAGAGTAATCACTAATGATAGTCAAGGAAGTGAAAGTAGTGAAAAGATAATCTAAGCATGGTTATTACAATATAATATCAATGAGCAGCCCTAACCCGAGGAGCATTTATGCGAAGCATATAAGTCAAGCCTCAAGGATAACAATTATGACTATAAAGTGTAGTCATAGTTTTCATTATGCCCAGACAATCATAAGAGAAGCAAATAGTCATAAGCAGTTAAAGAAATCTTAACCAAGAGCAATGCAATCATAGATAATAAGTTAAGAAAGAGTCCACTAGTAGGAATGATAAAGGTCAGCATACATGACAAAGGGCAGTGACAAGTAAAGAGAATAGTCAGGCATAAAGTTATAGGGGAGAAGACAAGGTTTCCACACCACAAGCATCAATAGTCATGTTACAAAAGATGAGAGACAAGATATCAATTTAGAAAATACAAAGGTCTAATGCCCTACAAATAGTATTAAGAACATACACTGTAATGTCAAAGATGAAAGGATCAGTTCTTAATGTCAAGAAACAGTCACAAAGTTCCAAAATATCATTAAAAAGAGTTGCATGACAGTAAAGGTTTGAAGACTTATGGTTGGAAATTGATATGGTTAGGAGCCATAGATCAGTGAAAAAAAGTCATGAGCCACAGTTTGTCAAGTAGAGTGACAATGAACTCTACAGTTGTAAGACACAAGGGAGAGAGAAGCCACAAACAAAGGTCCAAGAAATGAAACAAATTTCACTATGTTTAGCCTTGCAGTGATCAAAACTAGCGACAGAAAAGCCTTCAAAACCATTACATTATAAGCCAATACCATCATGAAGAAATAATGATCTTTACAGAAATCTATAGCACCTCAGGATGCAAACCCAATGTCAACATTTCAAGCATTTGCTATTTATCTTAGTAGTTTTGATACAAAGTTGCTGCATTCTTTAGGGTGTCAAGGTTTTTTCTATTTTGAAATGAACAACTAAAATTTCTACGAAGAGTGAGGAATAGTGGCAATATCTCAATAAAGAAGTGTAAATATTTAATGGAGACAAAAGGACAAGTTAATAGAGGACTCAATGCCATACTGTGGGAAGAATCATCATGGTGTTTTTATAGCTTATTTGTAATAATAATGATGGCAAAAGCACTAAGACAATTTCCCTCTTTGGAAAGAAATGGAAATACTATTATTGGAGGGTAAGAGCACAATGTTGCACAACCAATAAATAAGTGGAAAGAGAGATTATTTGGTACATCAGAAAGAAATGGTTGCATGTTGATTGGAAATATATATGATTGGACCTCTACTCTCTATGTTGTTATGTATTGCAGTTGATGATTACACAAAATTACTCAAATTATTCTATAGAGCAACCATGGATGCAGATGTATCAGGAAAGATATTTATTTTGACTACATTTCCTAACAAACAGGAGTATATACAATATTAGGAGAGGAGACTTGCCTTGAAAATAGCAGAGGAATGCCTTCAAAGCCTTCATCCAGGCCCTTCAAACCCAATGGTGGCACTGGGCAGATACATTGATGCAGAATGAAAAGAATAAAAGAAAAATGACCTCTTTTAGGGTTTGAGAAAGCTTTTTGTGCCCTAGCCCATTGGGCTAAGTCTTTTTGACTTTTTTTTTAATAAAATCATTAAGAAAATCAAATTGAAGCCATGGTCAAGACCTTGTTGAAGTGTTGATGCCTAGCAATGCATAGAGAACCTGTGGGAGTTATAAGGGATGATGACATTTTTTGTGATTTTGATGGTGTTTTTTTTAAACCTTAAAGCAATCAACAAAAAAGTAAGTCATGATTAGGGTTTGATAATGAAGAAACAATGAGGTCTTTTTGACTTTGTTATTGACTTAGGCCTATTGAAATACACCAGACAACTGAGAGGGGGAGGGTGAATCAGTTGTCTCAAAACTTTAACTACTTCTGCACTTTAAAACACTAATCCCTTGTTGACTATTATTGTAATTAAACCATTAAATCATGAAATCAGAAACTTAAACACAATTGCAAGATCAAGCACAAGAGACACGAGATTTTACGTGGAAAACCTTGTTAAGGGAAAAAGCATGGTGGGGGTTAGCGCACAAGAATTTATAAGTTATAGCAATACCAAAAATCAAAGGCTCACTATCGAGGGGTGGCTCACTATCGAGGGTTTGAACTAAGATGATAGCATCTACACCATGCCAAAGTTCAGTTCCATTGAAGCACAATACAATTACTCTGCTCTGCTCTACCTTTTCACTTCTTCACTTCTCTTCACATTTTCACACCAGGACATCTTATTCACGACTTCATTACAAGTATATATATCATTCCTCAACCTTGGAATGTACATCAAGGTTGGAATTACATTCATCAACCATTGGAACAATCTCCAAGGTCAGTATTACAAATATATACAAAAATAGGTCTAGACCTAATACAAATTATTTAAGGAGAAGATGTAAAGTTGTAAGTGGATCGCAACACACCTTAGCTGGGACTCAACTCAATCTTCCACACCACAACATGCTTCTACAATCTTTAATGTATCTCCGCAATTAGTGGAAACAACTGAATCGGCCAAGACTGGTGTTCACACTAGGTTATCTGGGAACATTCTTCAATCACGATCTAAATTTCTCTCTACGGACCAATGCAAAGGTAGGAACATGATTAGGAGACATCCACAAGCACATTGTAGTTGCCAGGAACATCTGCACAACCTCTAACCACTTTAACCATGAGATTCTTCAAACAGGAGCACAAGAACTAATTGTCATCAACTGTTAGAAAAGAAAGATTGCTTGTGGACTGCCAAATCATGAACCATTGGAATTCAAGATACATATCACCATCCCAAACATTGCTTTAGAACCAGAGACTGAAATACTTCAATGCAGAGGAATGCGGAGCAAAATACTTTCTCCCTATCACAACTGAACTCACAGAAAAAGCAGGTTTCACTCTGGTGAGCACAACTCACTGAAATCTTCATGTGGAGGGCTCAAACCTGGAATGTAGTATCTTCAGACATGCATCTAAATAACTTCCAATCCACAGACCAAGATATTCATCATACAAGAAATGCGGAGCAATCTTCTGAGCCATTATTTCATATGCAACGCACTATTTTTACTGTAACTTATTGTTTCTACCTGAGGGGCTAATTTTCTCAATATCCTCAACATATAAAGCATCTAGTCAATCAATAGAATAAGAATACAGTTGACACTAATGACAACAAAGATATGTTGACATCAATAACAACACCAATTAGGCACATACTTGCAACAATCCCCCCCTATGTCATTGATGGCAACATATAATGTGAAAAACTATAACAACCATCAAGGCAAGATTCTTCCCCTTTATTTTTACACATCTCTACTCTTTCTCCCCCTAAGTTTTTCACATGATTTCTCTCCCCCTTTGACATGAATGGCAAAGGGCAAATACTTGCATTCTGCTGCTTTGATTGAACCAATATTTCTTCTGAACTTTCTCTACCAATGACTGACTACTCCCCCTAAGAAGTAGCCCTTAAGACATTAGTCTAGTTCAAGAAGTGGAATTGTAGGCACCATCGAACTGATGCACGTCTATGCATCTTAGTTCAGAGTAGGAGAGGTGATGACCCCTAAATTTTCTCTGAGATTCTCAAAAGTATCCTTGGGCAGAGTCTTAGTGAAAATATCTGCAATCTGATCTTTTGTAGATACATACTCCAACTTGACTTCATTTTCTATCACCTTTTCTCTTAGAAAGTGATATCTTATAGATATGTGCTTTGTTCTTGAGTGCATCACTGGATTCTTTGATATGTTTATGGCACTTGTATTATCATAGAAGATTGCAATTGGATCTTCATACATAACTCTGATATCCTTCAATATTTGCTTCATCCATAATACTTGAGTGCAACTGCATGCTGCTACAATGTATTTTGCTTTTGCAATAGACAAAGATATTGAGTCTTGTTTCTTGCTTAGCCATGAAATCAATCTTTTTCCAAAGAAGAATGCACCTCCACTTGTACTTTTCCTGTCATCCACATCTTCAGCCCAATCAGCATCAATGTATGCACTGAGAGTGAAATTCTTGTCTTTTGGATACCACAAACCATAATCTATTGTGCCTTTCAAATATCTTAGTATTCTCTTGAGTACCATCACATGTGACTCTTTAGGTTCTGCTTGAAATCTTTCCACAAGACAAACTGCATGCATTATGTCAGGTCTAGTTTGGATCAGATAAAGTAATCCTCCAATCATAGATCTGTACCTTTTCTAGTCTACTTTAGGTGAATCGTAATTGTTTCTCAATTTACAACCAGTTACCATGGGAGTGCTTACCGGTTTAGAGTCTTCCATCCCAAAAAAACTCTTTCACATACTTAGACTGAGAAATGAAGATACCTTTATCTGATTGATTAATTTGTAGATCTAAAAAGAAATTCAGTTCACCAAACATGGACATTTCAAATTCACTTTGCATTTCCCTAGCAAAAGCCATGCACATACCTTCATTGCCTCCAAAGATAATGTCATCAACAAAGACTACAACAATTAAGATTTGCTCATCATTAATCTTGAAATATAGATTGCTGTCAGCCACACCTTTACTGAACCCTAACTATATCAGATATTTATCCAACCTTGTATACCAGGCTTTGGGGGCTTGTTTCAGTCCATACAATGCTTTCTTCAATCTGCATATCATGTCACTTTGATTTGATGACTGGAATTCTTCCGGTTGTTAAATATAATCTTCTTCTTCCAATTCTCCATTCAAGAATGTAGACTTGACATCCATTTGATATACTTTGAAATCTTTATAGGCTGCAAATGCTAGAAACATTCTTATTGCTTCAATCCTTGCCATAGGTGCATATGTTTCCTCAAAATATATTCCTTCAACTTGAGAGTATCCTTTGCATACCAACCTTGCTTTGTTTCTTATCATTCCACCATACTCATTCATTTTATTCCTGAAGACCCATTTGGTGCCAATTACATTTTTATCTACTGGTCTAGGAACAAGATCCCAAGTCTAATTCTTCTCTATCTGCATTAGTTCTTCTTTCATAGCCTTTACCCAATTCTCATCATTGCAAGCTTCATTCACAGTCTTAGGTTCAATCTTGGCAATCAAACAGTAATTGACTTGTTCCTCTGCAACTCTTCTCCTTGTTAGTACACCTTTGTTTTTGTCACCTATAATCTGATCTTCAGAATGATTGATCCTAACATACCTGGGAGTCTTGACAACATTTTCTAGAGCCTCTTCTTCATCTTGACTGTCTTCTTGCTCATCCTTTTCTTCATTCATTATAGTCACAGATTCATCTGGTTCATAGTAATTCAGGTCTGGTATCTTTTCCTTGCCTTCATCTACCTTCACATTTGCACTCTCAATAGTCTTTTTGAGCCTTTTGTTGTAGCACCGGTAGGCCTTACTCTTGGTAGAGCATCCAAGGAAGATTCCTTCATCACACCTTGCATCAAACTTTCCTAGATCTTCATCTCTCCTGATCTAGCATTTGCTTCCAAATTTGAAATATTTTACTGTAGGAATTCTTCCATACCACAATTCATAAGGAGTTTGAGTATCATTACCTTTCACTTGAACTCTATTTTGGATGTAAACAGTAGTATGAATAGCCTCTTTCCAAAAGACTTATGATAGATTTGCTTCCTTCATAATTGTCCTAGCAGCCTCTTGAACTGTCCTGTTGGGTTTTCTCCTAAAATGGATGTTTCCCAATTATCCCTACAAGGTATCCATCACTCATCAACATGATTCTTGGGCTAGGGGCCAACAATATAGGAGATAGACTTTATAAATATCTCCTCTCATTCTTTAGGCTCTACAAAACCTAGGGGGTATTCCCTATTCAGCATCTATAAAATATATCTGTGAACCCACCTAGATGTTGATACAAAGCAGATAAACCCTCTCTAATGAAGACCAAAACTAAAAGATAAGTGCAAAGGGGCTAGCTTCAGGACTTATGTTCAGTTGTGAATTAGAGGATTTTGGGTCCTAAAACTACTTCTAAATCCTAAAAGTTTGTGAAGTGTCTGATTTTGTTTTTTGTATTTGGATGCAAGATAGGGATTTTGAATCATAACATCAACACAAGAACAGACTGGTGCCTATGTTAGGACAGGGATTCAAATAGACATATATATGTGAATGTTTATCATAAACTTAGAACAATAATAAAGTTTCAAGGGGTTTTAATTAGCACCTGCCTTACAAATGCTACCCAGGACTGAGTATTTAGTTATCTCCACTTACAAACATCCTCACTGCAATATATTCTTCCCAATACTTAACCCTAAACATTTAATCTGCTCCTTGAACAAAAGTAAAGATCAAGCATTCAACATAGCAAACCCATGTCCCAGAATCTTAAACAACCCTTAGCTAAATAAAACACATACAACTTGGAGACAGATAATAGAATACATGCAATGAAACATTACTCATTTAAAACAACATGAAACTGATAAGATTTATACATAAGACACTCAACATACAACTCATAAACTTACAACACAAGAGATTCAACAACCTAGAAAGCTTTGTATTTTTATTACTTCTCCAAAATTTCCAAGTCTTCAACAACCATAAAATGAGTGACATAGTTCTATATATATTAGGAACTTGTACCCTCTGCATTTAATACAATGTCATTTCAATTTTCACTGGATACAAAGAACCACCAAAAAGGCATTGAGAACATTGAATGTACTAGAAAGAAGAGGGAAGGAGTGGTTGAACTTGGGAGGTATACAGCCACTTGAAGATTTGCCTCTTTAAGATGGTAGCTGGACGGTCAATCCTTTGACCCGTACTTGTCCCTTCACTCACCGTATGTCCTTTTTAGTCGGCCAAGGGAATGAAATCACATCTTCAATCCTATCATACTAGTTTTTTGATGCTAATAGAGGCCAGGGATTGCACTGATTCATTTGTTTTGAAGTTCCTTTTGCTTGAAATGTTGCTGCACTCTTAGTTCATGCCATAGACACATGGAAATCCTCCCTTTTTGAAAGTTTGAATCAGGGCCCTTGATCTTTCCCTCTCTTCCTAAAATCTATGGCTTCAGTTCACTAACTAGATCTGACAATCCTAGTCATCCTCATTGAAAATTTCTCATCCAATGAAGTCGTACCAATAGGGTTGTCTCCTTTCATTAACTTTTCCTTCCTTTTCATCTGACCTAGGGATGTGGCACCATTCTGGGACTGAGTAGCAGAGAGCAAGCCATTTTATTTTTGATTCCTTAAAAATGAGTAGGAGCCCTCCATGTGTCCCTCTTTGCAATCTAAGTGGCTAAATACAGTAGAAAATACGACCTTACAACTACCAGTTCTATTGGGATAGATGGCATGCTCCACAAGTTTCACAGAAATTGCCACGTGGCGCTCCTTCACTTATCAGACTTAGTTTCCTTTATATCATAGCGAGAATGTGTGCCATGTCGACACTTGGCATCTTCAGGATTTTCTTAGCTCTTGATACATGGCAATACCTGAGAGCCACAAAACTGGGACACATGGCAGGCTGGCGCATCTTCAAAAGTCTCCTTTATCTCTTATTCCTTCAACACCCATGGTCATGATACTTAGCAGTGTCCATGACACTCAGAAACTTGACTTCAATATTCTAGGCCCACCACATCGTACTCCTGCACTACTCAAAAAGAAAGAGACACGCGACAGACTCTGCATATTTTCAAAAAGGGGCACATGGCATGCTGGCACGCTTTCTCAATGCCTTTCTCAAAAGTTTCTCCTCTAATCCCCATGGAAGTGACATGTGGCACACTTTAAAAACATATAGAAATTATACAAAAAAGAAACACAACCGAATATATGTGGCACATTTCTGTGGCACCTCGAAACTGCAAACCAAAAAGAAGACACTTGGCAAGCTGGCACCTTATTGTAACTGCGCAGGAGTGTGATGGCGTCATGGATGATGTGATGTGACGCTGCAATAAACCTTTACAAGACTTTAGACATTTAAACATTGATTTTACTAGTGGCAATAGGTAACAGCTAGGCTGAGGGTCTGATCAACTCATGAGCTTCAAAACTTAAGGTCGTGACTTAAAGGATTGACAACCAGCTATAAACAGTCAACAGAAGAATATAACAATAAAGTGAGTGACCTAAGTAAAAGGGACAAAGGGTTTTCGAGATAGAACACTAAGAAACTTTTTAAACCTAAAACCCTAACCCTAAGGGGGGACCACCATGTCCTATTTTTCCTTTCCACAACTCCATTTTGCTAAGGAGTCCTAGGTGCAGATAGCTATCTTTTTATCCCATGCTCTTCATAGAAAATGTTGAATTCATTTGATGTGAATTCACCTCCTCTATCAGACCTCAAGCATTTGATTTTTAATTCTATTTCATTCTCAACCATTTCCTTTAAAGATTTGAACTTCTCTAGGGCTTCTAATTTGTCTCTTAGAAAAGTAACCCAAATCATTCTAGAATAATCATCAATAAGCAACATGAAATACCTGTCACCTTGAAGACTTCTCACCCTTGTAGGACCATAGAGATCTGTATGCACTAGATCCAGCAAACTGATAGAGAATTGCTCTTTGTTCTTGAAACTTGTTCTTGTCTGCTTCCCTAACTGACACTCCTTGTAGATTGTATTGGATGGTTTCACAAGTTTTGGTAAATCTCTCACAATCTAACCTGAACTTATCTTTACTAGATTATCAAATTTTATATGACACATCCTTCTATGCTACAACCAACTTTCATCTGCTTGAGCCAATAATCAATAATCATTAGTACCTCTTAATTGATAGATGTTACCTTTTGTCTTCTTACAGGTAGCAATCACAATTCTAGAGCTTTCCATGATCTTGCATCCATTATCTTTGAATCTCAAATCATATCCTTTGTCACACATCTGACCAACACTCAAAATATTATGCTTCAAACCCTTCACATATAGGGCATTGTCAGTATTATTCTTTCTATCAAATGAAATAGATCCTTTTCCACAAATCTTACTAGTTGCATTATCTCCAAACCTAACTAGTCCTCCATCATACTTTTCCAAACTTAAAAACTTAATTTTGTCACTGGTCATGTGATGTGAGCATCCACTATCAATAATCCATTCATCCTTATCCTTCTCAACCGGAATAGCCAAAGCACTTTCTTCCACTGGTTTTTCTTCCTTCACACAACTAGCAGAATTAGTAGACATAGGATCTTCTTTAATAGAAATAAACATGCATTCATTTGCACTAGTACTAGCATCATCAAATTCATCATCAGTCACTCCATCATCAAAATCTCTAATATAGTAACATTTCTTTGGAACTCTTGGCCTGCTCTCATATTGTTTCTTATTTCTTTCAGGACATCTGGAAGCATAATGTCCTACTTTGCCACAAGAGAAACACTTGAAAGGTAATTTACCTTTGAACTTACTAGAACCTATTTGTAACCTGTCAAAAAAGTTAGCTTCAATTTCATCAAAGTCATCATCCACTTTATATTTCTCAACTCTAGAAATCTTTTCTGAAGTACTAGATTTAAAAGCTGATTCAAATTTTGGCAGGGCATCACCAAATTCTCTTATCTCAAAGGCTGTAAGCTTTCTAAGTAACTGATCTCTGTCAATAGTTTTTACAGTCATAAATTCTTCAATAGCATCTACCTTATGACTATAGGACATTGGTAGTCATCTGAGAGTTTTCATCACAATTTCCTTATCACTGAGAGTTCCTTCCATACCTTTTATTCCAATGATAAGTTCATCAACTCTTTGCATAAAGGCTGTTATGTTTTCATCTTCAAACCCTCATATTTCAATTTTTGACTCTATAGCTTAGCTTCTCTTATAAAATCATCTCCTTCATTTTTTAGCTTCCCCCATACCTCATTTGCAGATTCAAGGTCCACAACTTTTGTCAACACTGAGTCACTTAAGGAACTGGTGCAGTCATGGTAGAAGGGTTCACATAATGAATTGTCTGGACCATGTAGCAAGAGTAAACACAACAGAAACAACTCAAAGATATAAAGTAAATGCAGATTTAGTCATTCAGTATGTCATAGAATTCAAATACAATTTGATCAGCAACATGAGGGCTTACAATTAGGGCTCACAGGCCTGATTACATACATGCACAAGATAAAGCTTTGAAGCTCCTTTGCACAAAATCTAAACTATGAACTTATTGATAACTTCTAAACTTCTTTCCTAAGGATCTATTACATCATTATATATCATTTTCAGACCAATAAATTCCTCCACGTTGGCCAAGGAAGGTCACAAACTCCAGTGAAGAGCTGTAACATGTACACAGATAGGTCGGATGTAAATGCATAGAACACTTCCTCAAATGAATGGAATAACATGCAGATCTCCAAGGAGCATTGACCATGAACCAAAGATCATTGAATGATGTGTCATTAGGTTCTGCAAGGCAAGGAATGCTCTGCAAGTCTTCTCCTTTAGCTAATTGTCTGAGACTTTCAGGATGCTCTGCTCTAAGAAAATAGTTGATCTTCCAATAGCGATATCTTTCTGGTAACTGATCCAAATGCTTTGAATTCTAGATATGATGTAGATGAATGAGTCTAGATACTAAGTCTAGATCCGCAAGGTGTGAAATGAAACTGTGGTAGAATACCAGACCAAAAACTAAAATTGCTTCTGACTGAACTGCCTAAACTAAATTGGAAAATGAAATAAATTGAAATGGAAACAAACTGAAATGCAAATGTTTTTAGTTGATACAAGATTACTCTTGAACCAGGGATGCTCCTACATTAGACATTTGGGGTTATTGAAAAAGTGAGTCCCTCACTTTGCTAGGGCTAGGGGAGAACCAAGATGGTCCACCTCAGGCTAAGAAATCCATGATGAATCTTCTTTTGGTCTGCCTTTCCACTTCACAAGATATTTTTTGTATTGTCTTTCTATAGTGCTACATCCAATCCTACTATCCAAGATGTCCTCAATCTGCTCCGGTGCTTGTTGTGGTAACTGCTTCTTCAAGTCTTCTTCCATGCTGTCACTGAACTCTATTTCATGATACTGATAAAGGTCTACAATGTTGAAAATAGGTGATATACCTAATGATTCTAGTAACTCCACTTCATATGCATTGCCTGAATCAAATTTCCTAAGTATCTTACAAGGTCCAAATTTCTTCATCTTTAACTTGTTATATGTCCCAACTGGAAATCTTTCTTTTCTCAGACATACCATCACTTCATCTCCAACTACAAATTCCTTATGTCTTCTATTCTCATCCACCTTTTTGTTATACTTATTGTTCATATTCTCCAAATGCTTCTTCACCTGATTATGCACTGTCTTCATATGATCTGCAAATTCTTCTGCTTCTGCACTCTTCTTTTCTTCCATGCTAATAACTCTCAATTCTGCAACTCCTCTAGGATTCACTCTGGTAACAATCTCAAAGGGTGTTCTTCTGGTGCTTCTATTTACTAAATTATTGTATGCAAACTCTGCTTGTGAAAGAATCAAATCCCAACTTCCTATCTTCTCTCAAACCAAACATCTCAACAAGTTTCCCAAACTCCTATTTACTACCTCTGTCTGTCCATCAGTTTGTGGATGAAAAGTTGAACTGAACTTCAAATCTATCTTCATCTTCTTCCAAAGTGTCCTCCAAAAGTATCCAAAAAACTTTGTATCTCTGTCTGAAACTATACTCTTAGGTAATCTATGCAATCTCACAATCTCCTTGAAAAATAGGCCAACTACATGCATTACATTAGTTGTCTTCTTACAAGGTATGAAATGAGCCATCTTTGAAAATCTGTCAACCACTACAAATATTGAATCATGTCCTCTCTGTGTCTTAGGCAATCCCATTACAAAATCCATGCTCATGTCTTCCCAAGGTCTCTCTAGTACTATCAAAGGTTTATACAATCCAGTGTTCTGACTACTCCCTTTTGCAACTTGACAAACTCTACAACTCTGCACAAATCTATGAACATCCTTATGTATCTAAGGCCAAAATTAGTTTTCACTCACCAAAGCCACTATCTTATCAATGCCAAAATGTCCTGCCAATCCACCACTGTGCTTCTCCTTGATCAAATTATCTCTCATTGAACTTCTAGTTATGCACAACCGGTTTCCTTTGAACAACATATCTTCCTAAATGAAAGAGTCCAACCACTCACTCCTATCTATCACAACAGGTTCCTTACATGCTTTCCAAGGTTCTACAAAATCAATGTCTCCCTCATACATGTTCTTCAGTTCATCAAAACCCAACACTTTAACTCTCATTTTAGTCAACAAGTTTCTTCTTCTACTCAATGCATCAGCAACTTTGTTTGATTTTCCACTGCTATGCTTCAACACAAAAGTATAACTCTGCATTAACTCTACCCATCTCATATGTCTCTGATTCAACTTACCTTGACTATTCAACTATTGCAAAGCTTGATGATCTATATACAACACAAACTCCTTAGGAAACAAGTAATGTCTCCACTTCTTCAAGGTTTGAATTATGGAATAGAACTTCTGATCATAAATTGAATAACTTCTCCTTGCATCATTCAACTTCTTACTAAAATATGCTATAGGTCTACCTTCTTGACTTAACACTGCTCCAATTGCATTTCCACTTGCATCAAAATCAACTTGGAAAACCTTATTGAAATCCGGTAATGCCAAAATAGGTTGCTCTGTCACTTTTTGCTTCAATAATTCAAAACTTTTATCTGCTCTTGATGTCCACTTGAAATCTTTTCTGACACCTCTCATTGTCTATGTCATATGGTTACAAATTGAACTAAAATTTCTGATGAACTTCAAGTAGAAACTAGCCAATCCATGAAATGATCTAACCTCTCCAATGCTCTTTGGTCTAGGCCATTCAACAATTGCTTTCACTTTCTCAGGGTCCATCTTCAATCCTTCTGCAAAAATCACAAACCCCAAATATACCAACTCTTCTTTCATGAAACTACACTTCTTGATGTTTATCAACAAATTCTCTTCTCTTAACCTCTGTAAAACTTGTCTAATATACCACAAATGTTCTTCTTTTGTCTTACTGAAAATTAGAATATCATCTAAGTACAGAATAACAAACTTACACAAGAATTTCTTTAGAACTTCATTCATCAATCTCATGAAAGTACTCGGTGCATTTGTCAATCCAAAGGGCATCACTAACCACTCATACAATCCTTCATTTGTCTTAAAAGCAGTATTCCATTCATCACCTTCTTTGATTCTAATATGATGGTATCCACTTTTCAAGTCTATCTTTGTAAAATATCTTGCTCCACTCAAACAATCCATGATATCATCCATCCTAGGTAAAGGAAATCTATACTTAACTGTGATCTTGTTTATTTCTCTAGAATCAGTACACATTCTCCATTCTCCATCTTTCTTCAGTGTCAAAACTATAGGTACTGCACAAGGACTCAAACTTTCTCTGATCAAACCTTTCCTCAACAACTCTCGTATCTGTCTATTCAATTGTTCATTCTCTGCCGGTGTCATTCTATGTGCTGCTTTGTTCGGCAAACTTGCTCCCGGTAGAAGATCCATGTGATGACTGATACTCCTTATAGGTGGCAATCCTTCAGGTACATTATTAGATATGATGTCTTCATACTCTATTAGCAATTCTCTTATCTCCTTCAGTTGTGTCTCTTCAGTCTCTTTCTTCAATGTTTCAGGCTTCTTAGGAATCAGGGCATAACACATATTCTCATGTCTCAAACCATCTATAAATTTTCTTCCATCCACCAAATAGATTCTAGAATTTCCACATACTTCACTCTTAGGATCATCCTCTAAAGGAATCAAAGTAATTCTCTTTCCATTTACTATTATAGTGTATGTATTCTTTCTCCCATCATATAGCTTTTCTATCATATTGCCAAGGTCTACCCAACAAGAGATGACAAACATCCATAGGCATAATATCACACAAGACTTCATCATGATAAGATCCAATATGAAATTTCACCAAACATTGTTCACTCACTAGTACCTTATGATCATCTTGAATCCATGCTATCTGATAGGGCTTAGGGTGTTTCAATCTTTCCAACTTTAGCTTAGTCACCATCTCTTCTGAAACTAGGTTATCTAAACTACCACTATCAATCACAACTTTGCAACACTTATCTCCTGATTTGCATCTAGTTCTGAATAGACTTTTCCTTTGCGGTTGTTCCTCATTTGTCTCTATTTGAAATAGTGCTCTCCTCATCACAAGTGATTCTCCTTTCTTAGGTTTTCCAACTGAACTAGGTGATTCAACAGGTTCTTCTTCCACATAGCCTGCTCTTGCACTATTCTCTGTCTTCTTGCTTGTACTACCCTGATTACACTCAAATACTCTATGTCCTTCACCCCCACACTTGAAACAAGTACCTCTAAATGTTCTCTTATCAAATCCTCTTCCTTCTCTTCTGTATCCTTCATTCCAATATACACTAGGGTTTCCTCTCTGGTAAAATTTTCTATCATCTCTTCGATAAGTATTATCTTTGTCATCCTTCTTAAATGGGCTGTCAAACTTGTTCTGCTCCGGATATGATCTACCTCTTCTAGAAAATGTCCTACCTCTCTAAAATTTACCTCCTCTACCTCTTTGTCTTTGGTCATGCCTCTTATTCAGCATCTCTTCAACTTTCAGGGCAAATTGATATGTTTCTTCCAAAGATGTCATCCTTACCAAACTTAGTTCCTCTTGAATGTTCAATCTTAGTCCATTGATATATCTAGCTACTTTCTCCTTGTTTTCTTCACTATGTCATGTCCTTATGATCATCTTATGACATTCTTCAGTATACTCCTTCACAGATTTCTCCTTTTGTCGTAGGTTTTGCAATGTCTTCAATAGTTCCAACTCATAGTCAGCAGCTATAAATTGATTCTTCAACTTTGTCACCATCCTATCCCACTTTGTAATCTTTTCTTTCCCTCTTGTATTTCTTTCCAACTGAACTTCTTTCCACCATATAGCAACATGTCCTTTTAATTTTGTCTTTGCAAATTTCACCTTCTTCAGATCTTCAATTTCCTCATATTCAAAGTATTCTTCCATGTCATTTATCTAGTCAATCAATTCTTCAGGGTTCTATTTACCAGTATAGTTCAACACATCAACTCTAAGTCTCTTTCCAATATTTGAAATAGCTCACATCATCTTTACTTGATCTGAAACTTCTTCTTCATCACCTCCTAGGGTTTCACCAGTTTGTTCAAGATATTGAAATTCTTCTTCATCATCGCTTTCAACATTAGGTCTCAATGTCAATCCTCTACACCTATCTTCTTCAACAACATCCAAATGAATTCGCATTGTTTTCATCATCTCAATCATCTCATCCATTCTACCAGCCATTGTTCCAATAGTAGCAACTCTCCTCAGCGGCATTCTTCCTAGGATCAAGTGCAAACTGCCTCAAGTTCGGTGATCGGGCTACAAGGTGGCAAGTACCTCTCAATCAGCAATCGGTTGCGACACAAGTAACCTATCTCAATTTGGCAGTCTATCCATAGCAAGATCTTATGAAATACTCTCGCCAAATTCGCTCAACTCGCTCAATTCACTCCCAAAGATTCAAACTTTCTCTCTGATACCACTTGGTATAGTCACGACAAGAGGGTTCATAGAATGAACTGTTTGGACCATGCAACAAGAGTAAACACAACAGAAACAACTCAAAGATATAAAGCAAATGCAGATTTAGTCATTTAGTATATCATAGAATTCAAATACAATTTGACCAGCAACATGAGGGCTTACAATTAGGGCTCACAGGCCTGATTACATACATGCACAAGATAAAGCTTTGAAGCTCTTTTGCACAAAATCTAAACTATGAACTTATTGATAACTTCTAAATTGCTTTCCTAAGGATCTATTACATCATTATATATCATTTCTAGACTGATAGATTCCTCTATGTCAGCCAAGGAAGGTCACAAACTCCAATGAAGAGCTGTAATGTGTACACAGATAGGTCGGACCTAAATTCATAGAACACTTCCTCAAATGGATGGAATAATGTGAAGATCTTCAGGGAGGGTTGAAGCCACGAACCAAAGATCATTGAGTGATGTTACATTAGGTTTTGTAAATCAAGGAATTCTTTGCAAGTCTTCTCCTTCATCTAATTGTCTGAGACTGTCAGGATGCTCTGCTCTAAGAAAATAATCAATCTTCTGATAGCGGTATCTTTCTGATAACTGATCCAAATGCTCTGAATTCTGGGTATGATGTAGATGAATGAGTCTAGATGCTAAGTCCATATTTGCAAGGTGTGAAATGAAACTGCAGTAGAATACCGGACCAAAAGTTGAAATTGCTTCTGACCGAACTGCCTGAACTAAACTAGAAAATGAAATAAACTGAAATACAAATAAATTGAAATGCAAATGTTTTTGGTTGATGCAAGATTGCTCTTGAACCAGGGATACTCCTACATTAGGAACTTAACAGAGCATCCTTTGCTTTGACATCCAACTCATATTCTTTGATATCATCCTTAGTTGTCAAGCCACCTTTAGGCATGACAAATTATGACTGTGTAGCTAGCCATACTTTATAACCAAGACATAGGAGATGGATTTTCATTCGTACCTTCCAAAGAGCATAATTTATCCCATCAAAATGTGGAGCTTCCTTCTTATAAGACATCCTAGATCTTCCTCAAGATGTTAGGCTTTCTTCTAAGGAACTTGGCTCTGATACCAATTTTTGACATACACCAGACAACTGAGGGGGGGGAGGGTGAATCAGTTGTCTCAAAACTTTAACTACTTCTGCACTTTAAAACACTAATCCCTTGTTGATTGTTATTGTGATTAAACCATTAAAGCATGAAATTAGAAAATTAAACACAATTGCAAGATCAAGAACAAGAGATGCCATATTTTTACATGGAAAACCCTGTTAGGGGAAAAACCATGGTGGGGGTTAGCCCACAAGAATTTATAAGTTATAACAATACCAAAAATCAAAGGCTCACTGCCCAAAGCTCTCTGCTCAAATAGGCTCATTGCCAAGGGGTGGGTCACTACCGAGGGGTGGCTCACTACCAAGGGTTTGAACTAAGATGACATCATCTACACCATGCCAAAGTTCAGTTCCATTGAAGCACAATACAATTCCTCCGCTCTGCTCTACCTTTTCACTTCTTCACTTCTCTTCTCATTTTCACACCAAGACATCTTATTCATGACTTCATTACAAGTATATATATCATTTCTCAACCTTGGAATGTACATCAAGGTCAGCATTACAATCATCAACCATTAGAACAATCTCCAAGGTTAGTATTACAAACATATACAAAAATAGGTCTGGACCTAATACAAATTAGCTAAGGAGAAGATGTAAAGTTGTAAGCGGAGCATGCCACACCTTAGCTAGGACTCAACTCAATCTTCCATTCCATGACACACTTCTACAATCTTTAATGCATCTCCACAATTAGTGGAAACAACCGAGTCAGCCAAGACTAGTGTTCACAGTAGGTTATCTGGGAACAGTCTTCAATCACGATCCAAATTTCTCTCCATGGACCAATGAAAAGGTAGGTACATGATCAAGAGACATCCACAAGCACATTGTAGTCACTAGGAACATCCAAACAACATCTAACCACTTTAACCATGAGATTCTTCAAACAAGAGCACAAGAACTTAACTGTCATCAACTGTCACAAATGAAAGATCGCTTGTGGATTGCTAAATCATGAACCATTGGAGTTGAAGGTACATATCACCATCCCAGACATTACTCTAGAACTGCGGATGGAAATACTTTAATGCGGAGGAACATAGAGCAAAATACTTTCTCCTTGTCACAACTGAACTCACAGAAAAATAAGGTTTCACTCTGGTGAACACAACTCACTCAAATCTTCATGCGGAAGGCTCAAACCTGGAATGTAGAATCTTCAAACATGCCTCTAAATAATTTCCAATCCATAGACCAAGATGTTCATCATACAAGAAATGTAGAGCAATTTTCTAAGTTGTTCTTTCATATGCAACACACCTGTTTTTACTGTAACTTACTGTTTCTACCTGAGGGACTAATTTTCTCAATATACTCAACATATAAAGAATCTAATCAATCAATAGAATAAGAATACAATTGACACCAATGATGAAAAAGATATGTTGACATCAATGACAACACCGATTAGGCACATACTTGCAACAAGTCCAATTTGAGTAGGTTGAAGAGCTTTTTACAGGTCAAGGGCAGAAGGAGTATTATTTTAGCCTAAGGGATTTTTGTAAGAAATGAAGATGTAAGTCAAAATAATGTAATCATGACACCCTATTTCTCCCTTTGCATGACCTAAGACATTATAAATGTAACATAACACCTATTAAGGTAATAATTATTAATTACCTTGATACTTGTTATATAAATGCAAAGCACTTATAGTTTATCATAACACTTATAAAGGTAATTAATAAACCATATTGCCTTTAATATTTGTTAAATTAAACTTATAGATTTCCCTCCTACCATGCACATAAAGAACTAGAGAAGAGATGGAGTTGAATTGAAAGTAGGCTCATGCAGGAGGGGTTTCCTTTTCTATTTTTGACTTGGAGTCAAACAAGCCTATTTTTGGCATTTTTTGGTCAAGTATCTTGGGAGGAGGAGTTTTAAGCTATTTGAGCTCATCTTGGAGTAGTTATGGGCCCTAATTTTTAGGCTTTTCTCTTGTGCTCGCCCAACAACTTGGAGTTGCTTTTCCAGACTCTTTCATGCATCATTTGGAGTCCAGTTGAGCTAGAGTTGACTTCCCTTGACCTTTTTGTGATAGATTTTGTATTATAAGGAAAAAAGCTCATCCTTTTTTCTTAGTTCTTTCTTTTTCCATTTCCGTTACACATTACAAAGAGAGAGATTCAGTCTTGTAACTCAGTTTTTACAAGTTTTATGCAATAGCAATAGTTTATTTCAGTAGTTTTTATTCTTATTTTGCAGAGTTTTCCTACTATTATTAATAAAATCATGTGTTCTTCTATTCAAATTCAGGCATCTTGTCTCTTTTGAGTGATTTGATAAATATTTATTGTGTTTTACTTCAAAACCTTTAAATTTTTTGTCTTGTTCTTTGAATGCAAGTATACGAAGTGCAATTTTACTATAGGTTATAGATTGTGTAGGTCATTTCATGCATTTTTGCGTAACATTTATGTGGTAAAGATTGTTTAGTTTGAATTATATGAATAGATGTGTTGAGGATAGCTGTGAATTAGATTGCAAATTAGGATTCAATCATTGGTGCATCACCCCTTAGGATAGATTTCAGGTTTTAGTTTATTTAATCTTTCTTCCACCTCTTTTCCCACAAAATACATCAGATCTAAGGGACATTTAAAGAGAGCTAGCTCTTCCAGAGGTTCATTCTCAACATAGACAAACCCACAGTTTGAGAATGTTCCCATGTTGCATGGGATTGCCAAGATGTTAAAGGCTTAGCATGTAGGGCGCAATCCTTCATGAAAACAAGATAATTGTGACTCAATAGAGTCAATCTGTGCCTTGATATTCATTGTTGAAGTTGGCCATTTTAAGCAAAAAAGGTATAGAGTAGTAGCTTCATCTATGCATAATTTGAATTTCTTTATGTTTTCTTTAGGCTTACTATGTACACTGGTACATTTTTTGATCATTTCAACCATTTTCTTACTAGTAATTTTTCTTTCTATCTCTTGTTCTACTTTCTACTTTAGATGGGAAGAGTGGTCTTTGAAAGAGTCCATTAACAACTTGAGTTTTTTCTCAGTAGGTAGAGAGGAGTCAATAGTTACCTCTAGTAACCCTTCCTGTATAACCTTTACTGCATCTTCCACTACGCTACTTTTCTTCAAATTTTCTTGTAGGAACTTTTTTCTGGTAGTTGCATGCAGTATATCTCCAAGCTACAATTTATGAAGAGGAGAGATGCTTGTTAGATATATCTGACCCTCATTAGTTAGAATCTACAATAGTTGGGGAGTGATGACTAGTTGAAATTGTATTTGCAAATTTAATAAATCTTGAAGAGAAACTGCCTCAGATGTACTTTAGCCTCGGTCATCAGTCTCTTCTAACTTCTCTTCCTCTTTAGCCTCTTCTTTATCTTCTTTATTCTTTTGTTCCTCATTGTCATTTTATTTCTCTTTTTGACTCTTCTTAGGAGTAAATTCTCTTCTCACATCAACCTTTCCTGTGTTTTTTGGAGGAGGTGCAACGCTGGCTTTGTCCTGACTCTTAATGTTTTGAGCCTTATCAATTTCTAGAGGAGAGGAGTCGTGTCTTGCAAGAGTGTCTAGAAGAGCTGAAGTACCAACATCTTTAGGAGGAGCCATCTCCTTAAGCATGTCATTGCCTTACTCAATTTCCTCAGATTGACTAGATAGTTCTTCAATGATCCCTATCTTAATCTTCATCTCTTTGAGGACTTCTATAGTTTTCCTTAAAGTTTCCTTTTTAAACTTATCAATTTCATCCTTATTCCTTGACATTAGAGTGTTTAGTCTCTTTTTAGTCCTAAATTCTTTTGTAAGAATTTTGGAGACTCTGACTCTATCTTCTTTAGAGATTGTAGGAAAATCCTTTTCAACTGCACTCTTCTTTATCTTAGCTTCTTTGTTTAGTGCATCATCTCTCCTTTTAGTTAAGGTCTTAACTAGACCTTTTGGAAGTTGATGTATGATTTCAATCAAATCTAGATTATGTGCTCCCATATATTTGACCACTACTTCTTCAAGAGTGGATTTATCATCTGTAGGCATTTCATCATAGATTTTTTTAGCTTCTTCCAGGGTACCTTCTGTCATTGCATTTATGGTTGCATCTAGTTGTAGAGGAACATGATCAGGTTTCTTAACCTTCTTGGCCTTTCCTTTGCCTTTCTCCTCTGGAGCCTCACCTTCCTTTCTTGTTCTTTTATTTAATGAAGATGCTTTCTTTATTTCCTCTTCATTATTCATTGGTTCTATTTAAGATTTAACTTCATCCTCTTCTTTCTCCCTTCTTTCCTTTCTCTATTGCCTAGGCTTCTTTTCAGTAGTTTGTACTGGGATTTTAGAACCAGTTCTCTTAGTGGGTAATGAAGATTCAAAGGAGGTTGCTTCAATTGATCTAGTTGTTCTTCTTGAATGTGTAGAGGGAGGTGTTTGTGCCCCTCCTAAAGATCCTTTAGGAGACATGAGTATCTCCTCTAAGTTTTCTTTCATTTCCTCAACTTTAGATTTTGTTTCTTCTGTCTCCTTTACATCCTTCTTAGGGTTTTTGTACATGATTTCATCATATGTGCCAAACCTCTCAGTAGAGAGATCCTTTGGCTTGCTGAGAAGTATGTCAGCCTATCCAATTAAATCAAATTTTTATACCTCATAGATAAGGTGATCTAGAAAGTTCTTGGTTCCACAACCTCCATATAACAATTGCCTTTATCAACCATAAAGGTGATATCATTTTAGTATTTTTTCACAACCTTGCTAGGTATCCTCTCTCTGGATTGCATCTTAGCCTGAAAGGTTTTGAAGAACCCCAAAAATAAAGTATTACAGTGCTTATGGTCAGAGAAACTCCTCATATAATCTTTAATTTGATGGGCAACTAGTTTATCTGATTTCCACACTACTCCCTTCATTGAAGGCAACTCATTCAAATAATAAAACATGAGACATATAACTAGGGAACCATACCAGAATTTGTATTTGGTTTCTTTTGTCCTCTTTAAACTGTTTATGAGTTGTTGAAGAAGTTCATAAAGATCAAAATCTTTTCCCTCCTTACCATTTGATAAGCTATGTGGATTGTTGTTGTAGAGGCAGAGTTATCCCTATTTGTAAAGTAGATTTTGTATGTAATGCCCATGGTTGCATACCGAACCCCCAAGTCATCAATATCATCTACTGTCAAAGTTCTTTTGTCAAATTTAGCTCTGCTGAGCCTCATTACTTCTTCATTCTTTATAGATTTCAAAATAGGTACATGTACGGAGGAGCATAAACATGTCACTGCCTTTATGTCATCCTTGGTGATAATGTGAGGCTGATCTAAGTAGAAGATGTCTTCATGAATCTGGGTTAGGGAAATTCTTACCCAAGCATCTTCATATCAAAAGTTTGGAAAACCATTCCATATATCTAGGTTTTGGGTAGCAATGTTTGCAAATTCAGGCTTTAATTAGAAATCATCTCCCAACAAATACTCATTTTCAAACTGTTCAAGTTTAAGATGGTCAAACTCATCAATTAGAGAGTGAATATAGATCCAGACGTCTTCTATATGTAATACATTTGTAGGAACTCATGAGAATGCCTTAGATTCATTAGTTATGGTGGATTTAAATAAATGTTTCTTGAATTTAGGCCTTGGCCTTTCAACTATATCTATTACCACTAGCGTTGCCATTGCAATATCTTCAAAACTAGGGTTTAACCAGAAAGATGAAAAATACCTGGAAGTGTGGTGATAAATCTTGCTCGATCAACTTGCTGATTGCTTTTAGATCTCCTTTTTCTCTACAAAACTTTTGTCTTTACTCAAGTGTAACCAAAAGTGATCAAGAATCGCCTATATAAACATCCCACCAATAATTTTCCTTCGCATTAATTGCAATTCCTATTTTAACCTAATTTGCTTTTCTTTCATATGCAGAACCATGTAAACCTTCAACAATCCTCTATAGATCATTCAAATGCTCTAGAATTTTTGTTAAGATCATCTACAATTTGGATGCTTGCATCATCATGAAAAGAGGATGGTGAATTTTTAGAAATAACTCCTCCTGAGCCCATGAAACCTCGTAGTAGAAGTTATTGTCACTGTAAACCTTAGATTCTTCTGCATTCTACCGCATTTGGAGATTTTTCTCTAGAAATTTCATCAGACTCCTACAATTCTTTGAGCCTATCATTCTCATGCTAGTATTGATCCATATACTTAAAATTCAACATCTTCCATGTTTAGGGATTTGAGAATCTTGCTATTGAAGCTTCCCCTGACCCAATGTTTTGCCTTTTAATTACTAGAGGAACCACCTGCATTAGGTAGAGGTCTAGAAATGCCATTAAATTCCTTCTTCTTCCATACTTTGTAGATTTCTACTCTTTGCTGAGCAACATCAATGGGTTTCATATTCTTTCCAAAATTCGTTGTTTGATTGCACTCATGACAAGTGCACTTTGTTAGCTGAGCATTTCCACTCCTTTTTGCCCTTGATCTGTAGTTAGCTGCTTTGTGGTTAAACTTACTACAAGTATAATAGTAACCATAAAAGGATTGGGCATTATACTTGCTATACCTTGACATCCTACTTTTGCACTCATTTGCCCTGTGTCCCAACTTGTTGCATGCATAACATCTAATAGAGCTCGGGTTTATCCTAATTTTGCACTCAGGAACTTTATGACCAACTTTATTGCAAGTGTAATATCTTAAAGCTTTTTGATTCATCTTGTTTCTATAGTCCATAGCTTTGTGACCAAACTTATTGCAAATAAAACAACTGCCATTGAAGCTTTGAGAATACTTGTTTTGAGCTGATTATCTTGTAGGTTGAGGGTACTTGAAATTTTTCTTCACATTCTTCGTTTGTCTTTGAGCAAGAGTGGATTCATCTTTGTAAGTTTTTCTTTTAGGATCTTCAGTGTAGGTTTCTTCTCTCTTTGATTTAGACTTTCCTTTTCTATGAAAGTTATCATATAAGTTTGTAGAAGCATTGATCATAGGACTCTTTCCCTTATCAAAACTAAGACTTGTTTTTTCTTTTGTTGGCTTTTGAGAACTTATTATTTCATCAAGAATATCAATTCCTCCTTTTAGTTTTAGTCCCTTTTCAATCTATTCTTTTGCCTTTTCTAGTTCTTTCCTCTGAGTGACAACTTCCTCTTCAAGTTTTGAACATTTAGCTGATTCCTCATTGAGATTGATATTTAAGCAATCTTCAATCCTTTTTTCTTTTTCAACCATGACCTTTAACTTTGAGATCATGTCTTTAGATTCCTTGAGATTGTCACTTCCTTTATCTCCTTCTATCAAAAATTTTAGTTTGCCTATTTCTTCTTTTGATTCTTTGGCCTTGCCTTCAATTTGTCAATTGTTTCTTTTTCCTTTTCAAGCATATGTTCATATTCCAAGTTTAGTTCTTTTGCTTCCCCTAGATCATTGAGAGTCATCTTGAGTTCTTATTCAAAGTCTACTTCATTTTCATTTGATTCAAGGTCCCAACCTTTAGGATCCATTGCTTTAAGATCAGGTTCAGGTGCAAATATATTATTATCCAACACTTCAGATTCCATGTGTTCAAGTGGAGGATCTACCTCAGCAGTCAAGCTTTTCAAAGGTACTTGGCTCTGATACTAATTGTTAAACACAATGGGGTGCTAAGAGGGGGGTGAATCAACACACTTAAAAACTTTACTCAAACATTTTCTGATAAAACTGAATAACTTGGAAAACATGCAATAAAGAATCAACACATGACACTGAAAATTTTGTGGAAAACCCTATAGTAGGGAAAAACCACGGTGAGAAGTAGCTCACAATATATTATGCTCATTAGAAAAAGTATTACAACTTTGTTTTAGGGCTTCAACCCAAGGAAGCTACTACTCCCTGATTTACAACTTTGATTTAAGGTTATAACCCAAGGAAGCTACTACTCCCTGATTACTTAGATCACTGCTATTACAATGATGATGTGGATATAAGGACTGCTATGAATGACACATCTGTTGTATGTTGATGGTGCAGTTAGCTATTTTTGCTCAATATCTGCTTTCAAACTAATTTTGCACATTTCATATCTTCTTCTACTCTACTATGTTCACATTCACCTTAATTTTCTTTCAAATGAATTATATCCTCTATATATATCCTCCGCAAGATCTTGAAACATTGATTAGCTCAGCAACAAGAGTAATAAAAAGCGTAACGTGTAGCTTACCACTAGTTAGCCATAACACATGTAAAATGATAACAAACTTGTTGTGAACCTCAAGGATTTATGAAGAACATCAGGACACACCTTTCCACATTGTTCAAACTTGGAGAAACTAGTCATGAGCCTTCACATGCAATAGTTACTTAACCAGTTGGCTCATACTACTTGACACTGTTGACTTTACACCTTTCAACTGCCGGGAAGAAGCCAAAAACTTAATGTGGACCAAGAATTTAATCATGCAAGAGCTCAGTAGCAATCATATGTACCTTTCTAGATAAGTATTATACCAAATTATGTATCTGTAAGAAAAGAAATATACCAATCTGTAGAGAACAAAGTTTTCCAGACCTTATGTAATACCTTATAACCCAAATATGAAGTTGTGGTGATGTATAGTGTCTGGAATCTTCTAGAAATGAACAAAGATATAAATGGATGCTACTCATTGGATCCACACACCACTGTTTGACATTTCCAGAGGAATTCAAGAATCGCTTAGGTATTTATAGTTTTGGAAGATAGTTATACTTGAATTCTACTTGCAAACAAGAATGCTTGATGCGTTACCAGAGAATAAAGAATGTATGCATGTAGATCATACTTGATGTATTGTGAACCAAGTAGAATATCCACATAAGCTCTGATGATAGAACTATATATGTTTCACCTTCTGAAGAACTTAACTTGTATATGCAGGCTTTGGATTACAGTGTGATACCTCTGTCTCTTGAGTAATATCTTTGAGGACCACTGAAACACTTGAAATTTCATCATATCATATAACATACTTGTCTTAGTCATTCCTTAGAGCAACATAAAACACATATCTCTTTCAGAGGAATGTAGAGCATTCCATTGTCTATATATTACTACTCTGCTTTGTCTAGGTAATGGCTGATGTACTAACCCTTATATCTTTTCATGTTGAGTAAGAGAGAGGCTGAAACCTTGGATATATCATGTCAATTCATGTCAGAAGATATCATTAGAACTATTGAAAAGGCACAAGACAACTGAGAGGGGGTGAATCAGTTGTATCAAAAACTTTAACTTCTTTAAGTAAAATCACTTCCACATTCACCTAATTTAATTCCTTATTCTGTTATGAAGTTTAAACATGAATAGCAGAATCAAAACATAAACACATCAATACCATACACACATGAACACCATATTTTTACATGGAAAACCCTAAACAAAGAAAAACCATGATGAGTGTTAGCTCACAATATAATGTAGTAACAATACCGAATAACAAAAGAGGCTCACTGCCCAAATGAAAGGGTCACTACCAAATGGTGGCTCATTGCCAAGGGGTTGTTCATTGCAGAGGGTGGCTCACTTCCATGAACTGATATAGTAGCATCTACAACATGCCTGAGTTCAGTTCCATTGAAGCACAATATATCTCCTCTACTCTGCCTTTACAACTCGTACACTTTATCTTCACATCTTCACACACTTCACACTCACTCATGAATTCATTACATATATTTATACACATCATCAACCTTAGAATGTACATCAAGGTCAGCATTACATTCTACAACCATTGAAACTATTTCCAAGGTCGGCATATATACATAAATCAAATTAGGACTAGACCTAAATAAACTTGCAGAGAAAATGAATGAAAGAGGAACACTTCACGGCTTAGGTCAAACCCAAATACATCTTCACACACTACAAAACGCTTCCACAATCCATGAATCATCTCTGCAATAAGTGTAACTAACCAAGTCAGCTAGAACAAGTGTAAACATCAAGAAAACTTAAATACACACTTCCAAGAACTTTATTATAGCTTTCGGATCAAGCACACACCTTCAATCCATTCTGGAGACATCACAAATCTCACTTGAAGACACATCACAGACTGCTTCTCAACAGACACTATTTGACTGCTAATCAAGAACTTGCTTTCTGGAGCACCAAATCACAAATACTCTGGAATGAAGATAGCTAAGGACCTTATAAGCTTAAGTCTAGAACCGCAAGACCAAAATCCAAACTATGGAGAAATGTGGAGCAAACTACTTTCTCCCTGTCACACTACAAATGCTGCCAAACACAGTCTTTAAACTGGTGAATAGAACTTTTGCTACACAGCAATCCAGACTACCAAATTTTGGATTTAGCATCTTCAAACACTTCTCTAAATCATAAGCTCATACTCTAGTCTTCAAGATAGAGGAAATACGGAGCAAAATACTTTAACATGACAACTCAATCAATCAACAAATAACAATCTCATAAGACATAGTTGACACCAATAACAACACAAACATGTTGACAACAATGACAACACCGATTGGCACATACTTACAACAATCTCCCCCTTTGTCATTGATGACACCATATGATGTGAAATACATTTTCCACCATCAAGACACAACTTTGCATCAGGACTCCCCCTTTCTTTTTACACTTTTGAACTCTTTCTTCTCCTAAGTTTTTGACATGATCTTTTTCCCCCTTTGACATCAATGGAAAAGGGCATCACATTTCTTCAACTGCACATACTTGTACACTACTACTCTAATCAATTTGGGATCATTCTTTACTCCCATTGACTGCAACAATCATCTCAAACCACTACCTGCTCCCCCTGAGAGGTAGCTTCCAACATCAGTCCAAAAGAAGAAATGTACTTTGAGGCACATTAGACTGATGCATCTCCCTATGCATCTAGTTCAAGGAAGGAGGGGCAACAACCCATAACTTCTCTCAGAGATACTCAAATGTGTCTTTTGGAAGATCCTTAGTGAATATATTAGTGACTTGATCTTTTATAGGCACATACTCAAGCTTCACTTCATTCTCTGCAACTTTGTCCCTCAAAAAGTGATACTTAATTGAAATGTGCCTTTTTTTTAATGCATCATTGGGTTATTTGAAATATTTATGGCACTTGTGTTATCACAAAGAATAGGGATCGACTCATCATACTCAACGTTGATATCCTTCAAGGTCTATTTCATTCACAGCACCTGAGTACAATATGCTACTGCAACAATATATTCTACTTCTGTAGTAGACAAGGAAACCGATTCTTGTTTCTTACTATGCCAAGACACTACCCTATCTTCAAGGAAGAATGCACCTCCACTTGTGCTTTTTCTTTCATCAACACATGTGGCCCAATCTGCATCTATTTAGGCACTTAAAGAAAAATCATTGATCTTGGGATACCACAAGCCATGATTAAGAGTGCCCTTCAAATACCTAAATATCCTCTTTATTGCCACAACATGTGATTCTTTTGGATCTGATTGAAATCTGGCCATAAGACAGACTACATGTTGTAAATGAGAAAAATTGAACAAATGAAAGATAAAACAATAACATGCAATACCTTAGTCCAAACCCTTTGAATACCTCAGATTGATGATGCATGCATGATTAATGGCTCGAATGATTAAATGTTGGTTGCTCAGATCTGCAACATAATGATTGGGTTGAGATGGAGATTGATGAAATATAGATAGAAGAAGGATAAATAGATGATTTGAAGAAGAATGATGCAAAGGTTCTAATCATAATTTGACAACATAAGGATATCAAACTCAATGCATACCAAATGGATTATGAGAGGCCATATTTATAGACAAAGGTTGATTTTTGATCAACGGTGGCAGAATAAAAAGATAAATCAATGGTTGAGGACATTTGAGAGACATGGATGAGCGTGCACATGCCAAGTGTCCATAAAAAGGTATCTTATTTAGAAGGCTTAGGTGGGTTGTTGATGAAGATAAGATTCTTTCTCAAGATAGAATGTTTTTTCTATTTTGAGATTTAAGTGATGAGGATAGTTGATTTTTTTCTAATTTATTAAATCTTCCCATATCTATTTTTTTCTATTTTATGGACAAGGGGGCCCACTTGCACAATTTTAGAAGAAAATGATAAGGATGGAAGATAATATAAATTAAATAAATTAAAAATCTATTTAATTTATGGACATGGTGAATAAATAAATAAAATAAATGATTTTATTTATTTATTAGATGAAAAGACAAAATAATTAAATACTATAAAATTATTTAATCATTTGATGGTAGATATTTGATGGTAGATGGAAGAATAATGAAAATTAATTAAATAAATAAAATTTATTTAATTAATTAAGGATATGAAGAGGAAAATGAAATATAAGTGTGTCAGACAAAATGAAGGTATGCGGTGCAATATGAGTTTAATGCATACATAATGAAATGAGACAATTTTAGGTATCTACACATGCATGATATCTAGTCTAGTAGCAGTTAGATAAAGGAATCCTCCAATCATTGATCTATATTTGCTCTGATCAGTCTTGGAAGATTCATCATTCTTGCTTAACTTACAACCAGTAATCATGGGAGTACTTACCGATTTAGAGTCCTCCATTCCAAACTTCTTCAACAATTCCTTAACATACTTAGATTGAGAAATAAAAATACCTTTATCAGTCTGATTGATTTGCAGTCCAAGGAAGAAGTTAATTTTACCACACACAGACATCTCAAACTCTTTTTACATCTCATCTGCAAACTTCTTACACATACCTTCATTTCTACCGAATATGATGTCATCAACATAGACTTCAACAATTAGGATTTGATCTCCACTTATCTTGGTGTATAAATTACTATCTACAAACCCTTTACTGAAACCTTGCTATAATAGGTACTTATCTAGTCTTGCATACCAAGCTCTGGGAGCTTGCTTTAATCCATACAAAGCCTTCTTCAACTTGCATACCATGTCTAGTTTGTCTGATAGTTAAAACCCATCTGGTTGTTCTATGTAGACTTCTTCTTCCAACTCACCATTCAGGAAAGCAGACTTCACATCCATCTGGTATACCTTGAAATCTTTATGTGCTGCAAATGCCAAAAATAGTCTGATAGATTCCAATCTTGCTACTAGAGAAAATGTCTCTTCATTATCTATTCCCTCTACTTGTGAGTAGCCTTTACATACAAGTCTTGCTTTGTTTCTCACAACTTCTCCAACTCCATTTAGTTTGTTTTGAAATACCCATTCTGTTCCAATCACATTCTTATCTGTAGGCCTAGGGACAAGTTCCCAAGTCTTTCTTTTCAATCTACATTAGTTCTTCCATTTCTTTGACCTAATGTTCATCATTGCATGCTTCATATACTATTTTAGGTTCCACCTTTGAGAGTAAACAGAGGTTTACTTGTTCTTCTGTAGTCCTACTTCTTGTCATCACACCTTTCCTTTTGTCACCAATAATCAAATCTTTAGAATGATCTCTTTGTACATACTTGGGAGTTTTAGGAGTTCTTATCGAAGCTTCAACTTGAATTTCTTCTTCTTCCAGAGCAACTTGAACTTCCTTTTCTTTGCCTTTTTCAACCTTTTCTATATTGGCAGATCCATCTGACTCATATCCATCTGGTTGAATATCTTCATCTACTTTTACATTTGCACTTTCAATGATCTTTCTCAGTCTTTTGTTATAGCACCGGTAGGCCTTGCTCTTAGTAGAGTACCCAAGGAATATGCCTTCATCATATCTAGCATCAAACTTTTCTAATTCTTCATCTCTTCTGATGTAACATTTGCTTCCAAAAACTTTGAAGTATTTGATAGTAGGAGTTCTACCATACCACAACTCATAAGGTGTCTTTGTTTCTGCTCTAATTTGCACTCTGTTATGAATCTAGATAGTAGTGTGTATTGCTTCTTTCCAAAATACTTCCAGTAGGTCTACTTCCTTGATAATTGTTATGGCATCTTCTTGAATATTTCTATTCTTCCTTTCAACCACTCCATTTTGTTGAGGAGTTCGGGGGGTAGACAAATGTCTCTTTATTCCATGTTCTTCACAAAAAATATTAAACTCACTTGAAGTAAACTCACCACCTTTGTCAGACCTTAAGCATTTGATTCTTAAATTGAATTCATTTTCAACCATGGCTTTGAATGCTTTTAACTTATCTAGTGCTTCTTCTTTTTCTCTAAGGAAAGTAACCCAAGTCATTCTTGAAAAATCATCAATAAGAAGCATGAAATACCTTTCACCTTGCAGACTTCTTGTTCTTGTAGGACCACATAGGTATGTATGCACTGACTCTAGCAAACCAATAGAGGATTTTTCTTTTCTCTTGAAAGTAGTCTTTGTCATCTTCCCAAACTGACATTCTTTGCATATAACATTGGTGGGCTTCACAATCTTAGGTAGGTCTCTTACAACTTGAATAATGCTTATTCTCACTAGATTATTGAAGTTAATGTGACACATTCTCCTATGCCATAGCCAACTTTCATATGTCTTGTTCAACAAAGAACAATTTTTAGTACCTTTCAAATGATAGACATTACCATGAGTCTTCTTACCAGTAAAAATTAAGGTTTCAAAGATTTTTCTTATCTCACATCCATTATCCTTGAACATAAGATTATACCCTTTGTCACACATTTGTCCAAGACTTAGAAGATTATGCTTTAAAACATTGACATAAAGAACATCATCTGTATTGTGCTTGCCATCAAAAGTAATTGATCATTTTCCACAAATCTTAGTAGCTGCATCATCACCAAATCTGACTAGTCTTACATTATACTTTTCAAACTTAACAAAGTTACTCTTATCTCCTATCATATGATTTGAACATCTACTATCAATGAACCATTCATCTTCCTTTTCAGCATGGAATGCAGACAACTCTCTTGGACTTTCTTCCTTCACACAGCTTGCAAGATTAGCAGAAATAGGTTCTTCTCTAAGTGCAATAAACAAGCATTTACTACTATTACCATCATCAGAATTAGGTTCATCATTAGTTACAACATCATCATAACTAAAATAATAAATCTTTCTTACCATATTTCCTTTATCTTGATTGTTTTTGAACTTCAAAGTTCTGTCAGGACATCTTGAAGCATAGTGACCAATTCTACCACAATTGAAACATTTGAAAGGTAACTTATCTTTGAACTTTCCTCTATTGCCTCTTTTTATTCTGCTTGCAAATTTTGCCCCAAGTTCTATAAAGTCTTCTTCATCTGATTCCATAACATATTTATCTGATCTAGCAGTCTTTTCTTCTTTGGCCTTAAAAGTAGTCTCTATTTTCATAGGGTCATCAGTAGTACCAAATTCTCTTATCTCAAAAGTAGTTAGTTTACCAAGCAATTGATCTTTTGAAATTTTTCTCGTATCAATCAATTCTTTAATGGCAGATACCTTGTGACTATAGGATTTGGGAAGAGTTCTAAGTATTTTATCTACAACATCTTCATCCTCTAACTTTCCACCAAGACCCTTGATGATGCTGACAACTTCATCAATCTTCTATATGTAATTAGTTATGTTCTCATCTTTAGACATTCACACAGTTTCATATGTGGTCATTAAGTTCTGAAACTTAGCCTTCCTAACTAATGCATCACCTTCATAGATGTTTTTCAATTTGTTCCAGATCTCATGAGTAGTTTCCAGATCCACAACTTTCACCATTTCAATATTAGAAAAAGGCATTTAATAGAGAATTTTAAGATTTGTGATTAGTCTCATAATCCTTAATCTCTTCATCAGTCTTTGGACCATGTTCAAGTACAATGTATTTATCTTTATGGTGCAGTCATGGTAGGAGGGTTCACAGAATGAACTGTCTGGACCGTGCAGCAAGAGTAAACACAATGGAAACAACTCAAAGAAATGGAACAAATGCAAATTTAGTCATTTAATATATCAAAAAATTCAAAATAGAGATCTGCTGGCATCATGCGGGCTTACAACTAGGGCTCACATGCCTGATTACATACATGCGCAAGATAAGGCTTTGAAGCTCCTTCACACAAAATCTAAACTATCAAATCTTTCTTATGTGAATAGCTTGATAACTAATTTCCTAAGGATCTATTACATCTTTATATATCATTTCTGGACCAATAGATTCCTATGCATCTGCTAAAGAAGGTCACAAACTCCAATGAAGAGCTATAATGTGTTCACAGATAGGTCAGACCTAAATGCATATAACACTTCCTCAAATGAATGGAACAACATGCAGACCCTTGGGGAAGGTCCGCCATGAACTACAGGACATTGAATGATGTGTCATTGAGATCCGCAAGTCATCTCCTTCAGTTGATTATCAGGAACTATTAGAATGCTCTGCTTTGAGAAAAAATTCAACTTTAGATAGCGATATCTTTTTGATGACTGATCCAAATGCTTTGAATTCTTGATATGATGTAGATGAATGAATATAGGTGCTAAGTCCAGATCCGCAAGATGTGAAATGCCAAAAACCACAAGTTGAAAACTGCTACTGACTAAACTACTTGAACTAAACTAGAAAATGAAAGAACTAAAATGCAAACAAACTGAAATACAAATGTTTTTGGTTGATGCAAGATTGCTTTTGAACCAGGGATGCTCCTGCATTAGACATCTAGGGTTATTGAAAAAGTGAGTCCCTCACTTTGCTGGGGCTAGGAGAGAACCAAGACAGTCCACCTCAGCCTGAGAAATCCAAGATGAGTCTTCTTCCGGTCTACCTTTCCAATTCACAAGATATTATTTGTATTGTCTTCCTCTAGTGCTACGTCCAACTTTACTATCCAAACTGTCTTCAATCTATTCTGGTGCTTGTTGTGGTAACTACTTCAAATCTTCTTCAATGTTGTCACTGAACTTTGCTTTATGATACGGATAAAGATCTGTAATGTTTAAAATAGGTGATATACTCAATATCTCTGGTAACTCTACTTCATATGCATTTCCTGAATCAAATTTCTTGAGTATCCTACAAGGTCCAAACTTCTTCATCTTCAACTTGTTATAAGTCCCAACTAGAAACCATTCTTTTCTTAAGTACACCATTACTTCATCTCCCACTTCAAATTCCTTATGTCTTCTCTTCTCATAAGCCTTCTCTTTGTATTTATTGTTCATATCCTCCAAATGCTTCTTCACCTGATTATGTACTATCTTCATACGATCTGCAAATTCTTCTGCTTCTGCACTCCTCTTTTCTTCTATACTAATATCTCTCAATTATGCAAATCCTCTAGGATTCATTCTGGTAACAATGTCAAAAGGTGTTCTTCTAGTACTCCTATTCACCAAATTATTGTATATAAACTCTACTTGTGAAAGAATCAAATCCCAACTTCCTGTCTTCTCTCCAACCAAACATCTCAACAAGTTTCCCAAACTCCTATTCACTACCTCTGTCTATCCATCTGTCTGTGGACGAAAGCTAGAATTGAACTTCAAATCTGTCTTCATCTTTTTCCAAAGTGTCTTCCAAAAGTACCCAACAAACTTTGTATCTCTGTTTGAAACTACACTCTTAGGTAATCCATGTAATCTCACAATCTCCCTAAAAATAGGTCAGCTACATGCACTGCATTAGTTGTCTTCTTACAAGGTATGAAATGAGCCTTCTTTGAAAATTTGTCAACCACTACAAATATTGAATCATGTACTCTATGTGTCTTAGGCAATCCCATTACAAAATCCATGCTTATGTCTTCCCATGGTCTCTCCGGTACTATCAAAGGTTTACACAATCCAATGTTCTGACTACTCCCTTTTGCAACTTGACAAACTCTACAACTTTGCACAAATCTCCAAACATCCTTATGTATCTAAGGCCAAAAGAAATTTTCACTGACCAAAGCCACTATCTTATCGATGCCAAAATGTTCTATCAATCCACCACTATGCTTCTCCTTAATCAAATTATCTCTCATTGAACTTCTAGGTATGCACAACTAACTTCCTTTGAACAACATATCTTCTTGAATGAAATAGTCCAACCACTTACTTCTATCTGTCACAATAGGTTCCTTACATGCTTTCCAAGGTTCTGCAAAATCAGTGTCTCCCTCATACATGTTCTTCAATTCATCAAAACCCAACACCTCAACTCTCATCTCTGTCAACAAGTTTCTTCTTCTACTCAATGCATCCGCAACTTTGTTTAATTTACCACTCCTATGCTTCAACACAAAAGTTTAACTTTGCATGAACTCTACCCATCTCATATGTCTCTAATTCAACTTACCTCGACTGTTCAAATATTGCAAATCTTGATGATCTATATACAATACAAACTCCTTAGGCAACAAGTAATGTCTCCACTTCTTCAAGGCTTGAATTATGGCATAGAACTCTTGATCATAAATTGAATATCTTTTCCTTGCATCATTCAACTTTTCACTGAAATAGGCTACAGGTCTACCTTCTTGACTTAAAACTACTCCAATTACATTTCCACTTGTATCGCAATCAACTTGAAATTCCTTATTGAAATCTGGTAATGCCAAAATACGTTGCTCTGTTTCTTTCTGCTTCAACAACTCAAAACTTTTGTCTGCTCTTGATGTCCACTTGAAATCTTTTCTGTCACCTCTCATTGTCTCTATCATAGGTTTACAAACTGAACTAAAATTTCTAATGAACTTTCAGTAGAAACTAGCCAATCCATGAAATGATCTAACCTCTCCATTGCTCTTTGGTGTAGGCCATTCAATAATTGCTCTCACTTTCTTAGGGTCCATCTTCAATCCTTCCGTAGAAATCAAAAATCCCAAATATACCAACTCTTCTTTCATGAAACTAGACTTCTTGATGTTTATCAACAATTTCTCCTCTCAACCTCTACAAAACTTGTCTAATCTTCCACAAATGTTCTTCTTTTGTCTTACTAAAAATTAGAATATCATCCAAATATACAATCACAAACTTACCCAAGAATTTCTTCAAGACTTCATTCATCAACCTCATGAAAATACTCAGTGCATTTGTCAATCCAAAAGGCATCACTAACCACTCATACAATCCTTCATTTGTCTTAAAGCAGTCTTCCATTCATCACCTTCTCTAATTCTGATATGATGGTATCCACTCTTCAAGTCTATCTTTGTGAAATATCTTGCTCCACTCAAACAATCCATGATATCATCCATCCTAGGTAAGGAAATCTATACTTAACTGTGATCTTGTTTATTGCTCTAGAATTAGTACACATTCTCCATTTTCTATCCTTCTTCGGTGCAAGCACTGCAGGTACTACACAAGGACTCAAACTTTCTCTGATCAAACCTTTCCTCAATAACTCTTGTATCTATCTATTCAATTCTTCATTGTCTGTCGGTGTCATCTGGTGTGCTATTTTGTTAGGCAAACTTGCTCCCAGTATAAGATCCATGTGATGACTGATACTCCTTATAGGTGGTAATCCTTCAGGTACATTATCTGATATGATGTCTTCATACTATGTCAGCAACTCTCTTATCTCCTCCGGTTGTGATTCTTCTATCTCTTTCTTTAATGTTCTAGGCTTCTTAGGACTCAAGGCATAACACATACTCTCCTGTTTCAAACCATCCAGAAATGTCCTTCCATCTACCAAACAAATTCTAGCATTCCCACATACCACATCTTTAGGATCATCTTCCAAAGGAATCAAAGTAATTCTTTTCCCATTTTTTTTAATAGTATATGTATTCTTTCTCCCATCATGTATATCTTTTCTATCATATTGCCAAGATCTACCCAAGAAGATATGACAAACATCCATAGGCATAATATCACACAAGACTTCATCATGATAAGATCCAATATGAAATTTCACCAAACATTGTTCACTCACCAATACCTTATGATCATCCTAAATCCATGCTATATGATAGGGCTTAGGGTGTTTCAATCTTTCCAACTTCAGCTTAGTCACCATCTCCTCTGAAAGTAGGTTATCTAAACTACCACTATCAATTACAACTTTACAACACTTACCTCTGGATTTGCATCTAGTTCTGAACAAACTTTTCCTCTGTGATGGTTCATCATTTGTTTCTACTTGAAATAGTGCTCTCCTCATCACTAATGATTCTCCTTTCTCAGGGTTACCAACAGAACTATGTGATCCAACAGGTTCTTCTTCAACATAGGTTGCTCTTCCACTGTTCTTTATCTTCTTGCTTGTACTAGCCTGATTACATTCAAATACTCTATGTCCTTCACCTCCACACTTGAAACAAGTTCCTTTGAATGCCCTCTTATCAAATCCTCTTCCTTCTCTTCTGTATCCTTCATTCTGGTATGCACTAGGGTTTCCTCTCCGGTAAAAATTTCTTTCATCTCTCTGGTAAGCATTGTTATCTCTATCATCTTTCCTAGTTGGGCTATCAAACTTGTTTTGCTTCACGAATGATCTATCATATCCAGAAAACATTCTTCCTCTTTGAAATTTACCTCCTCTACCTCTCTGTCTTTGATCATGTCTCTTATTCATCTTCTCTTCAACTTTTAGGGAAAACTGATATGCTTCTTCCAAAGATGTCATCCTTACCAACCTTAGTTCTTAAATATTCAATCTCAGTCCATTGATGTATCTAGCCACTTTCTCCTTGCTTGCTTCACTATGTCCTGTTCTTATGATCATCTTGTGAAATTCTTCAGTGTACTCCTTCACAGATTTCTCCTTTTGTCTCAGGTTCTACAATCTTTTCAACAATTCCAACTCATAGTCAGCAGGTGTAAACCGATTCTTCAACTTTGTCACCATCTAGTCCCACTTTGTAATCTTTTCTTTTCCTCTTCTATTTCTTTCCAACTGAACTTCTTTCCACCATATAGCAGCATGTCCTTTCAACTTTGTCTTTGCAAATTTCACCTTCTCTAGATCTACAATTCCCTCATATTCAAAGTATTCTTTCATGTCATTTATCGAGTCAATCAATTCTTCAGGATTCAAATTACCAGTATAATTTGGCACATCAAGTCTAGGTCTCTTTCCAATCTTTGAAATAGCTCGCAACATCTTTATCTGATCTGATTCTTCTTCTTCATTACCTTCTAGGGTTTTTCTAGTTTGTTCAGTAGATTGAAAATCTTCCTCATCATCACTTTCAACATTAGGTCTCAGTGTCAATCCTCTTCGCTGATCTTCTTCAACAACATCCAAATGAATTCACATTATTCTCATCAATTCTATCATCTCATCCATTCTATTATCCATTGTACCAATAGGAGGAACTCTTTGCGGTGGTACTCTTCCTACGATCAAGTGCAAATTGCCTCAAATTTGATGATTGGACTACAAGAGATAACTGCCTCTCAATCGGTGATCAATTGTGCACAAGTAACCTGCCTCGGATTGGTGATCTGGTTACAACAAGATCTTACAGAATCCCCTTCACCAATTCACTCCAAAGAATCAAACTTTTGCTCTAATACCACTTGGTGCAGTCACGGTAGGAGGGTTCACATAATGAACTATCCGGACCATGCAGTAAGAGTAAACACAATGGAAACAACTCAAAGAAATGGAACAAATGCAAATTTAGTCATTCAATATATCAAAGAATTCAAAATAGAGATCTGTTGGCATCATGTGGGCTTACAACTAGGGCTCACAGGCCTGATTACACACATGTGCAAGATAAGGCTTTGAAGCTCCTTCGCACAAAATCTAAACTATTAGATCTTTCCTATGTGAATAGCTTGATAACTACTTTCCTAAGGATTTATTACATCTTTATATATCATTTCTGGACGAATAGATTCCTCTACGTCAGCTAAAGAAGGTCACAAACTCCAATGAAGAGTTGTAAGGTGTTCACAGATAGGTTAGACCTAAATGCATAAAACACTTCCTCAAATGAATGGAACAATGTGCAGACCCTTGGGGAAGGTCAGCCATGAACCATAGGGCATTGAATGATGTGTCATTGAGATTTGCAAGTCAAGGAATGGTCCGCAAGCCATCTCCTTCAGCTGATTATCAAGAACTGTTAGAATTCTCTGCTATGAGAAAACAGTCAACTTCAGATAGCGATATCTTTCCAGTGACTGATCCAAATGCTCTGAATTCTTGATATGATGTAGATGAATGAATGTAGGTGCTAAGTGCAGATCCACAAGATGTGAAATGCCAAAATCAGACCACAAGATGAAAACTACTACTGACTGAACTGCCTAAACTGAACTGCAAAATGAAAGAACAAAAATGCAAACAAACTGAAATGCAAATGTTTTTGGTTGATGCAAGATTTCTCTTGAACCAGGGATGGTCCTGCATCACTTTAACCATTGTCCAAACATTATAACCAATAGAAATAAGATAACTTTGCATTTGTACCTTCTAGTAGGTATAGTCAAATCCATCAAACTGAGGAATGTCTTTCTTGTGTACCATCCCAGATCTACCTTAAGCTATTAGGCTTTCTTCCAAGGAACCTTGATCTGATACCAATTTCCTGAAAAGGAATAAGACAACTGAGAGGAGGGTGAATCAGTTGTATCAAAAACTTTAACTTCTTTAAGCAAAATCACTTCCACATTCACCTACTTTAATTCTTGATTCTGTTATGAAGTTCAAAGATGAATAGTAGAATCAAAACATAAACACATGAACACCAGATTTTTACGTGGAAAACCCTTTAAATAGGGAAAAATCACGGTGAGTGTTAGCTCACAATATAATGTAGTAACAATACAAAATAATAAAAGAGGCTCACTACCAAAGGGTGGCTCACTTCCAAGGGGTGGCTCATTGTCGGGGGTGGCTCACTAATAGGGGTGGCTCATTGCCATGAACTGATATAGTAGCATCTATAACATGTTTGAATTCAGTTCCATTGAAGAGCAATATATCTCCTTTTCTCTGCCTTTACAACTCACACACTTTATCTTTGCATCTTTGCACACTTCACACTCACTCAAGAATTCATTACATATATTTATACACATCATCAACCTTGGAATGTGTTGGGACAGGAAAATTTTAAAATTTTCCTATATTCCTACCCACCCCATGTCCAACCAAATCAGAAAATCATACACCCAAAATCATAATAGCAGCTGATAAATTCCATAAATATCACATGATTTTCATCCCAAATAATTGTTTCACCCCTCAAACTGTAATATAAAAAGGGGCCTCAGCTCCTTAATTTCGGTGAGACCTTGGTGTCTTCTTTATACCAATCCATGTTCTATTTAAAATGGGCTAAATGTGTATCGGCCTGAGAATTATTTTCAGAGAGAAAACTTTAGATATCTCTGATGAAAGGAGTAACACCGATGACCCTTCATCAAAGAGAGAATTCCTAGTCATGCTAAGTTAATCAAAAGTGACGACTATTGGCATAAGAAAACACTATTGGAGAATACTCCAAAAGCCCCCTGATAGTATAGATTATACCGATGAAGGAATTCGGTAGGACTCTTGCTAGACTACCCATGGAATGGGTGGAACTAGTGATCATTAGGATGAGATGCACATCAGGACAAGAAAATAAAGTGTCTCCGACCTTATGATGTCTCAGTGACCAAAGGGCATTATTTCGGCCTAAGTCACACCGACATGTATGGAGGATAAAAATCATCGGCAAAAGGGAACAAGTTAGAATAAAGTCTATGAGTCTTACTGAATCAATGGTCATAGTGATGAAGGATTTTGGTAACATGCTATGATGATCACTCCGATGAAGGATACAAAAAAGGGTATCGAGGAAACAACCATGATCAAATAGTTTGAATCAAGTCATCCCAATGTCATATGTTCTTCCAATGATAATAATGGGCACACTCATCGATAAGACTCTTTCCAACAGATCGTAAGGACAAGCAATATCGGTATTAATTACCTGGGTCTTGCCGATTTGACTAACCTACCATGTAAAGAGAAGTTGATGAGCTTGTCGACAAGACTCATGCCGATATTCATATCAGAGACACTTGAAACATCAGAGGAAGATGTTCCCACAGTGATAAAGTAAACCAGGCTGACAATAGCCATGCTCATTTCTATATCTACTAGACCTTGAAAAGTCTTGCTGATACGAGTTTATATATGTTTTTATAAAAGATGACATCAAGGAGACAAAACAAAGGGTCACAACGATTGATCCACCTACAAATGTTCACGCCATAAGAAGCTATTAAATCACCCTAACATTACAAAAGTCCTACTGATGAGGGGAGTAATGATGATGTGACATCTCATAACAATCACAAAAATTAATACACTGGAACAATTAATTGCAAACCAAGAAGAAATCCTCTGAAGAGTCATTTGAAATCACTGCAATTAGATTCAAAAGAATTATCGAAAAGGAGCACATAAGCAAGAACTCAGAGGAAAGGACAAAGGAGTTCAATCATCAGATAAATAAGTACATACTTAAAAACCTCTGTGTGATAGACTACAGTTTGAATTTGCTATCCATAATTGTAATGGAGACTCCAGTAAAAGGAAAGGGCAGAAAACAGCCAGGTGAAACTAGTAAGCCCAAGAAACAAAAATTTGACAAAAGCCTTGAAAAAAAATAAAAGAAAGGAAACTAAATCAGGATTTAATTGACCAATTACCTAGATCTACCCCTAAATCTTGAAGGTTTGCACAACTTAGGGCAGAGGTAGAGAAATTAGAAGACAAATGCAAATACCTTGGAAATGTGTGGACACCAATAAGAGGTTATGAACTGTTCAAATTCCATTACAATAGAAGATTCAGGAATGTCCCAGTATCTAATCCATGGAACTTGAATTTGGGCAAATTGGTCATTCCTGATGTGTTTGTGAATGCAGAACTCCTCAAACTCCTAGCTAAACATTACAATCCAAGCCTCAAGGCCATATGCAATCCGCAAGGAGAGCCTGTTATACATTTGTCCAAAAATGCCATTTGTGAAGTATTTGATTTAGATGATTTGTGTATTGTTCCCATAGTTTATGAAGATTTGGACAAAGAATACTGGAGGATGGACACCACGTATAATGGATGGAGATTACCTCTTCGCATGCCTAAGGCAGAATGAGAAATATTGCCTCTTAATGATAATGATGGACCTCCATTCCATGTCTCATTGTTTGAACCATATATACAATACACATATTATTCCATGGGCCAAGTCCTAGGGTCAAAGGTTCCTGATTTTATGACAATTCCTTTAATGGTGATAGCCATAGATATCCAGTGTCACAATGCTAGGCAGTTTGACTATGCTGCCTATGTTTTTAGAAGAATTGATTCTAGTTTAACTGCAACCAAGAACAATGCCCCATTAGTCTCTTTTGAGCACTACTCACTCCTCATGCACATGGTACTATACTATGGCCAAGAAATGGGACTATGGCCAAGTGAACTTAGAGTTGCTCAAGTGGACCAGAGGGGACAAAAGTCACCTGTACAAATGTGGATGAGGATATGGGACATTAGGTTTGCCCATTCTAGTTATATTCATTTTAAAGATTACTGTGTAAAAGTGTTGTATAGATATTTTAATCATCCTTGTGAATATTCACTGTCAAATGAAATAAAGAGGTTTCTCAGACCCAAAGCTTTTGGTGGTCCTCCTACTATCACCCACAACTGGGGAGACTGGTATTGTTTTGAGGATTCAACCATGGTTAGAATTTATGGTTTTGAAGACACCCCGTTTATATTGACCAAGACAGTTCCAGCTAGGGTTGCTTACTTGGAGATAGTCAGGCAAATGAACTGCTCTATTGTGATGAATTTGAGTGCCTATGACAAACAATCCTTCATGCCTAGTACTTTGTGCTTCAAGGATTTTCTTGTGGTGTCTAAAGAAGGTTATGGCCTCATCATGGACAAATTAATGCATTACAACATGAGATGTGCAGAAGCAAGGAAATGATTTGATATTGAGGGTTTCATTGATTTTGCAAGGAGAAAACAAAACCTTAGTGGATATACACATATCCCATATCCACATGATGACATTATTAGGAACATGGAAGAAGATGAAGTTGAACTGGTGATTGAGACGTATAATAGGGAATTAGATAAGAAGAAGAAACAACTTGCAGAAATAGAGTTATTATCTTTTGGTGATGAGGAGTCTGCAGAAGAAGAAGAGCCACACCAACAGGCAACCAAAATATCCAAATGAAAAATGCAATGTTATCAATCTCCTGATATAGAGTATGATGAAGAGGGGTCTGCTGATGAGGATCCTAGACAGTTAGCCTATGATTCTTTTGTTGCAGATGATCAATTTATTCATTCTCAAGAATTTAAATCATTTTTGTATAAATGCAAGGAAAAAGAACTCAGAGAATTTGTTGAAGATATTATAGCTAACAATGAGAAATAATTGATTGAAATGTTGAAAACAACAACGTACAATGATTTAAAATCTGACTCCTGACAGAGGAAGACAGTTGCTCAGAGAAGCAGGTGTCATGATATTTCCTAGACTTGATATAAACTCTGCCTTCGTGTTTGATAGTTTTTTGCACAATACTGATAAGTATAAGCTCACTCTTGAGGGTGTCACAGAGGTGTACATGGGTACCAAATATAACAATGATGAAAATTCACTCATGATATGGGTCTTGCATCCCCCTCACAAGAAAACAACCATTATAGATACTGAAAAAACTTTTGCGCATGTTATGACTTTGAAAGTAGGGGAAACTTATCCTTTGATTACTACAGATATTGGCGTAAATGTTGCAAAATTGAATAAAGCACAAGCTCAGATGCTGATCAAGGAAAGAGATGCATACAAACTGAGTTGTGAAAGATTAACAAAAGAAAATGATTTCTTGAAAGATATTGTTATGAATGCCTTCGGAGGGTTAGTGAAAAGGTTAACTTGAGGAGAGACTTCACAAAGCACCCAGTCACCATTTGTTGATTAGACAGCTCAAGTTCAGATTGACACACTTGCAACAGTGTTACAGAATAGGCATGTTAATATGATGCATTGGATGAACAAATTTTGGGATGTCTATTCTGAAAACCATAAGGTGATCCAAGAGCACACAAGGTTAAATAGTAGGCTTCAGGAGAAAATTCATGAAATACAAAATAGGGATGTTTCTGACACTACAGGTACTTCTAGTGCAAAAGACTTGATTAAGCAGCATCAAAGATATTATGACCAGCTTAAAAATGATGCCAAGGAATGTATTGAGGCTTCAAAAGCAGGTGTACCCATGTTGTTCAAAAATGACAAAGAGTTGAAGAGCAAAGATGAATGGAGGAAAGAGTGCTAGGTGATATTGCATGAAGCCTTTGGAGCTCTCAAGGATAAAGACTCTGCATTTGGGGAAGCCTGCAAGCATTTGGAGAAGATGGTAATGATGGATGTGATCACAAGGAATGCTATTGAGTTTATTGATACACATTGTAGCCAAGAATACCTGGATTACATTGCTCAGATATACTTGTGGCTCAGCAGGGCTTAGGATCATTTTCTTTGTTTATTGTTATGTTAATCATTTTATTCCCAAAAGACATTTTGAAGAGTTATGTGTCTTCATAGATGGTTCTATATAAGTTGGACTTATGGTGATCAATGATCATTAGCAGTAGGAGATATAGAACAAGTTCATAATATTTTTAAAGACCATGTTGCAAGCATTTTATTTGAAGAAGTGAATAGAAGATCTCTGATTCTGTGGTTTTATTCTGGCATCAATTGTTTGTTAAATTTATTCAATTATATGATTGTCTCCAGTTCAGTATTTCCTTGTTATCCAAATTAATATATCAAGTATATATTTAATTTGTCAATGCAAATTTGCTATATTTTTGTGATTGGATTAATTGGTTTCCATAAAAGGAATTAAAATCCTTCTAGTCAGTCACAGTAATTTGGAAGTGTTGATTTGGATCATTAAGAAGAACCATATAATTAGGATTGTCATTCTGTCTCCAAGTTGATATTTTTTGTTGTTCTTGTATAATTCATTCAATTGGTTCCTTCAAGAAAGGATTAAAAATTTATTCTGGTGAATAACAAGAAATCTGATTGTGTCAGTTGGATTATTAAGAAGAGTCTGTCAATCATTTCCCTGCATGTTTATACAAGTTATAAACCAAAGTATTGTGCCAAATAGTTAGAGTTATTGCCCCCTATAAGCCACTGGTCTTAGATTTTCATTTGACTTTATTTACCCAACAAGTCACTGGTCTTACTTATTTCAATAGTTAAATTCATTTATTAGTTTTTACCTTGATATTGCTTATACAATTTATACAAATCATCTTTCAGATATTAGATATAGAATTAGTTAGCAAGCTTTCGTCTATTCCACACCATTTGCCACTGTGAGTAGATCCATTAACTTAGTCAAAGCACTTACACTCATCAAATCTGCTTCAACTTCCAAGGTCCACCCACCTAGGTATAGTAGTGCCTAAAGTGTAGGGATTCATCAACCCTATAGGTTAACTCCGTCACATTAGTTTCAAAAATGTTGCCAATCTGATCATAGAGTCTTGCATCCTCTTAGGATTTGTAACCTACATTTTTTAGACCTAAAAAATTGGTGACTCTACTGGGGAACCAAATAAAGGACCTTGGTAAGAAACTATTCTTTTATAGAGTCAGAAATTTCAAGAATACAAATTGGTAACTCTGTTGGCAAGAAGAATCCAGAAAGATAAATTATAAACTTTTTCCTATTTACAAAAATAGGTGGTGTCTCTACACCCTTTTATAATAGAAAGTTAGTACCAAATGGATGGTAGAAGATCCAAGATGGAAGGGAAGAAATTGCAATCATCTCCACCAATTAGAACCATCCCTAAGAGAAATGGAGCATCAAATTATTTTCATCAGAATAATAATTAGGAGGCTCAGAGGATAATACAGAACAAACTATCATAACTCACAATAGTTTTACCCCTCAGCATGAATCAAATGATAATTTCAATGGAGTAACTGATGATATATTGGCAAAATACAGACCTGATCCTCAAGAACAGCTTAAGTGTGAAGCACGAGCCATGAAGGAAATTGATCAGAGGCAAGCTGAATATGATTATGAAATGTCATTATAGCAGGAAGAAAGGGTAAAACATGGATTCTCAAATCAAGAAGTGAATAAAAGTCTAAAGAATACAAGAAGTATGAATGAAGCATAGCAGAATGTGCTTAAGCTCCAGGAAGAACTTGAAATGATCAAGATAGAGGAAACTGAGATGTTGTTAAAACAAGAAATTCAACAAATAAGGAATAGGACTAGAATAGCCACCCCAAAATATGTACCTCCACATAGAGGAAACATTTTGAGGAATCCACAACAAAACTTGCACCAAAATATAGGTGGTGTTTCCAATCCACAAGCATCCGGAAGTCATCAAAATACCCTCCCTAATAATCCTAGACCACCTCTCATGCACATCACCTCTTGACATATGGCTAATCCATACCCACCCCTTGGCCAACAGTATTATAGACAAAAAAATCCTTATATGAATCCCCACACAAACCCACAATAGCAACATGCTTATCATTAGCCTCCAGGTGGATATAATTACTACCCTAACCCACCACCCATGAATATTCCACCCCAAAACCTCACAAACATATGCGGGTAGTTTGATCTGACTGGATATCAATTATATCCATACCCTATTTATAGTAGTTGGAGGAATATAGTTCCCAAGTTCACTGGAAATAATGTAGTATCAGCCAAGGACAATATCAGAAGTTTCAATGCCTTCGTACAAGATATTGGTATGGATTATGAGGATGTTAAAATGAGGTTATTCATGATGTCTCTGACTGAAGATGCAAGAGACTAGTTCAACAGTTTACCAAATGCCTCAATCAGTTCCTTAATAGATTTCCATAGTCAATTCAAGGAGTAGTATGGCAATCAGTATGCCCTTGAGTTTGCATTACACGAATTGATAAGCATCCAAAAATACCAAAATGAGTCAGTATATGATTTCAATATGAGATTTTTAAATTACACAACAAAATACCATATGGATCTAAATTGACTAATCCAGCAACATTGAGTATTTATCTGAAATCATTTGATCCTAAGACAAGGTATGAACTCAGAAATTGGTGCCGAGGCACAAAAAGTGGCATTAACTATTGAAAATAATAGAAAAGCTGCAGAAATGGTTAGCAAAAGAGACAATCCCAGAATTCCTCAAAACCCAAATATTCAACAGAATAAACAAGAAGATCAACATAGGCATGAAAGACCTAGGTTGCATGACATGCCATATAATACAAATTGGAAGGATGGGAGACCTATCGAAAGCAACAGAAAACAACATTATGGCAAAGATACTCTTGACCCTCTGAAAAGAAATGGGGCACATATGGTAGAAGATAAACCTTGGTGTTTGGTGTGCAATTTACCACACTCGCCTGAATACTATGGGGTGGCTAAAGTAGTACAACAAGAAGAAACATTATACAATTATAACAGAGACAATCACACAATAAACATGATGCAAGATACACCATATTTGTTGAATGAAGACTATTCTTCTACAGAGGAAGAGGGATATGAATATGATGTGGGAAACTAGAAACATCATATCAACATGGGAAAACAAGAAGTATTCTCAGATCAGGAGGATGGCTACAAGGAACCTACCTATTATAACAATTCACCATATGATCAGTGGAGAAAGCCCACTGAAAATGAAAGAGAAGCTCTTACAAAAGCTGCAGTAGCTCAAGCTAAAAATACCTATAATCTAAGGAACAGGACAGTAAATATAGAACAGGGAACTCCTGGGAGTGTCTTTATAAAAGATTAAAATTTCAAAAAGAATAACACAAAGTCCTCATTTAGAGAACTAGAAAAGATTGATAAAAATAAAATGAAAGATAAATCACCAAATCAGGAAAAAGAACATATAAAGATAGAAAAGAATGATCAGATTATGGCCCATTCATTTGACATTGCTCATGCAATATCTCAGGTAAAGATATCAGTACCACTTTTGGAAATGATGAAGATAGACAAATATAGAAATATAGTGGTTAAACTGATTTCAGATATACCAAATCAAAAATATAAAGAATCAAAGAATAGAATAAACAATGTTCACCAAGAAACATTCCAAATTCCTGAAGTATATCTAGGTGATACCTTGACAAAGAATTCCTCACAAGTGGACCCTTTCTACACTACCTTATTAATCAAAAACATGCTAGTAAGGAATTGCACGATTGATTCAGGCACAGCCATGAATATCATGCCAATAGAAGTCATGAAAGAACTGGGAATGTGGGTTGACACTACATTTGGTAAGTGTTATTCGATGGATAATAGATCCATCCCAGTCGTGGGCATTATGAGGGATGTGGAAATAAAACTTGTTTCATATCCTGAAGCAACCTATAACATTGATATCATCGTGGTTGATATTCCACCATATTATGGAATTCTCTTATCAAGACAATGGGCTGCAATGGCAGGAGGGAATGTCCAATTAGATTTATCATATGCCACAATACCAGTGGAAGGCAAAGAGATCAAGCTATGTAGGGAGCCAAGATATGAGAACATCATAGAACACTTGGATCAAAATCAAATAAACCTATTTTGTGATACAGATTTAGGAACCTTCAAGGTTGAAACAAGTTAGCCAGAATTGCAAAATACTGATCCAATACATGTTGAATCTAAGAAAGAGGAGAACGATGTGTGGAAGATGTATTTTGATAGTGCATGTAGCAAAATGGGAAATGGGGTAGGAGTATTATTTATTTCACCAGCAGGTAAAAATTTCAAATACTCATTCGTATTAACATTTGAATGCACAAACAATGTAGCAGAATACGAGGCTTTGCTCATTGGTTTGAATATAGCCACCAAACATAAGATAAAAAAGTTGGATGTATACAGTGATTCAGAATTAGTTACTTCTCAAGTGAGGGAAATACTTGACCAAAAACAAGAGGTTGAAGCAATATAGAAATGTTGTCTAGGATGATGTTGAGTTGTTTGATTCCTTCTCGATCAATTGGATTGATAGATCAAAAAATATTATAGCAAATTTTCTAGCAAATATCGCATTAAAAAGGGATTATATCACATTAGGAGGTATTACAGAAATTGAATTCAAAACTAGACCCATTATCCTGGATAATGTACATAACTAGCAAGTGTTTGATAATGATACTGATATAATCAACTTCTTGCATTGTGATGATCACTATGAAAACCAAGAGATTGATTTTAATGCGTTTGTGGAAGAACATGATGGAAAAGAAACTCTTTTTGATCAAGAGATAGTTCAGCTAAAAACAAACAAAATACCGAAGGGATTCATAGCATTGGAGAAAGTGTTTGATGGGTGTGATAGATTTAAAATGAAAGATACACCTATAATATAGAACGATCTTGAAGAGATTAATTTGGGTATGCAGACAACCCCATAGAATGTATACATTGGAAAGAATCTCAGTCCCAAAATCAAGAGCATGCTCATCAACTTACTCAGGAAGTATAAACATGTATTTGCATGGTCATATGATGACTTGAAAGCATATAGGGAGGATCTTTTTCAGCATGAAATACCATTAAAACCGGATGCTAAACCATTCAGGCAAAAACAAAGGCCTGTCAATCCTACATTGGCCCCTAAGATGCTTGAAGAACTCACAAAACTAAGAGATGGAGCTATCATTAAACCCATTAGGCATTCTTCTTGGGTTTCTAATTTAGTGCCTGTCAGAAAGAAAAATGGTGATATTAGATTATGTGTGGACTTCAAGAATCTAAACAAATCTTCTCTTAAGGACAACTATCCCCTTCCTAATATGGAAGCAATACTACAAAAAGTTACCGGGTGTGAACTATTGTTAATGATGGATGGTTTCTCAGGATATAATCAGGTGAAAGTCAAAGAATAAGAACAATATAAGACTGTATTCACCACACCATGGGGAACGTATGTATATTTAAGGATACCATTTGGACTCATGAATGCTAGAGCAACATTCCAAAGAGCGATGGATGTGGCCTTTGCAGAATTGATTAATAAAATCATGATAGTATATCAGGTTGACATGACATCATATTCCAAAAAGGCTGAGGATCATTGTACACATTTAGAGAATTTTTTTATTAAAGCCTTAGAATATGGAATTTCATTGAATCCTAAGAAGTGCCATTTCACAGTAATAGAGGGCAAGTTGCTTGGTCACATAGTCTCAAAAGATGGAGTAAGAATAGATCCTGAAAGACTAAAAGCCATTGACCAAGTTCCCATTCCTAAGAATGTAAAAGATATACAGTCATTCTTTGGCCAAATCAACTTTGTCAAGAGATTCATATCAAATTTTGCAGAAATTGTTAGTCCCATATCAAGAATGTTGAAGAAGAATTCATAAGTGAAGTGGACAACAGAAACATTAGAGGCATTTGCCACCATTAAGAAGGCAATCAAAGAAGCCCCAGTTCTGATATCCCCTGATTTTAGTAAGCCATTCCAACTATTTTCATTTGCCTCATATCATATAGTTGTAGCAGTACTATTGCAGAAAAATGATAAAGGACATGAACAACCCATTTCATTTTTTAGCAAATCTCTTCAAAATACAAAATTAAGATATGACATAGATGAGAAACAGGCATATGCATTGGTGAAGGCAGTTAAAACTTTTAGGCCGTACTTGGTGGGAACTAAAATAATAGCATATGTGCTTAATGCTGCAGTAAAAGATATATTAGTCCAAACTGAGGTCACAGGCAGAAGATGCAAATGGATCAATAGAATTCAGGAGTTTAATATTGAAATCTAGATCACCAAACTAGTGAGAAGACAAGGTCTTGCTAGATTAATGGCTTAAAATAATCTTGAGGCTTCTCAGATATGTAATGCTAATGATGTTAATAACACAAGTTCTAGCATTGAGCATACTCCATGGTATAATGACATCATATATTATTTGAAACATGTGAAATGTCCTGAAGGATATGATGATAACAAGAGAAGGACACTTAAATTACAGGCTTCAAAATATGTATTTATTGATGGAGATCTTTACTAGAAGAATAGGGATGGTATTCTACTACTATGCCTAGATGAACATCAGTCAAAACATGTCATGAAAGAGTTACATGAAGGTGTGTGTGGAGGGCATTTCTCAGCAAAGACTACAGCTCACAAGATCCTGAGGGCTGGATACTATTGGCCTAGAGTTTTTAATGATTCATATCATTACACAAGAAATTGTGAAGCATGCCAGAAATTTCTAGGAAAATTAAAATATCAAGGAGCACTACCCTTGAAACCCATGCAGGTGGAGGCTCCATTCTATCAATGGGGAATTGACTTTATAGGTGAGATTGCAGAAAAAACAAGTAGAGGACACAAATGGATTTTAGTGGCAATGGATTACTTCACAAAATGGGTGGAGGCAATTCCAACTAAACAAGCGACAAGCAAGGTGGTTATCAACTTTTTGATGGAAAACATTATATTTAGATTTGGCACTCTAGTGAGGTTGATTACAGACAATGGAATGTGTTTTAGGTCTGATGAGTTCAAAAATTTCTGCAATGTATATGGCATCACTGTGTCTTATGCTGCCCCTTACCACCCACAAGCAAACGGGTAGGTAGAATCTAGTAACAAAAAACTTCTGAAGATTATAAAAAGAATGTTGGAGGGAAACAAAAAGGCATGGGATTCAAAATTGAGAATGGCTGTGTGGGCTGATAGAATTACTGTGAAGAGAGCAATTGGAAGATCTCCTTATGAACTAGTGTATGGAACACAAGCAAGGATGCCATTAAAAAATATTCTACCAGTTTACAAATTTGTTCTTCAAGAGGATTTAAGCATTCCTGAACCAATTGAGGAAAGATTAGAACATCTTGCAGAACTTGATGAGACAAGGAGACTGGCTCAAAAGCAGAACATCAAATTGCAATCACAAGTAAAATACCTTTTTGACAAAAAGGCCAAGGACATAAAATTTGAAATAAATGACTTCGTATTGATGTGGAATGCCAGATGCCAAGAAAAGGGAAAGCATGGAAAGTTTGAAGCCTTATGGTTAGGTCCTTTTGTTGTCACTGGCAAAGGAGGAGAGGATTCTTACTATTTGCAAAATATGTCCGGAGAAGAGCAGGAAATGCCAATGCATAGACAGTTTCTAAAACCTTTCTTTTCATAAAATATCAAAATCATGCACAAAGAGAAATAAGTGTTGCCAGTGCATGGACAACCCTTAAATAATTCTTGAAATACTTTTATTCCATGCACAGTAGTTTAGGGTAATCAAGAGAGATTAGGATCTGCCACTACATGGACAGTCCTATGAATCTCTCATCAATGACAAAAACTTTTCCATGTACAGTAGTATAGGATGTCTATAAAAATAAAAAATAAATAAATAAATAAATATGGTCTACTCCTCCAAGAGATCTGAATTCTTGTTATACCCACAAGGGGTATACATCCCAGACAGAGCCACTGTTGGGATAGGAAAATTTCAAAATTTTGCTATATTCCTACCCATCCCATGTCCAACCAAATTAGAAAATCATACACCCAAAATCATAATAGTAGCTGATAAATTCCATAAATATCACATGATTTTCATCACAAATAATTGTCTCACCCCTCAAACTGTAATATAACAAGGGGCCTCAGCTCCTTAATTTTGGCGAGACCTTGGTGTCTTCTTTATACCAATCCATGTTCTATTTAAAATGGGCTAAATGTGTATCGGCCTAAGAATTATCGTTGGAGAGAAAACTTTAGAGATCTCTGATGAAAGGAGTAACACTGATGACCCTTCATCGAAGAGAGAATTCGTAGTCACACCAAGTTAATCAAAAGTGAGGACTATCAGCATAAGAAAACACTATCGAAGAATACTTCGAAAACCCCCCCAATAGTATAGATCATACCAATGAAAGAATTTAGTAGGACTCTTGCTAGACTACCCATGGAACAGGTGGAACTAGTGATCATCGGGATGAGATGCACATCGGGGCAAGAAAATAAAGTGTCTCTGACCTTATGATGTCTCAGCGACCAAAGGGCGTTGTTTTGGCCTAAGTCACACCGACATGTATGGAGGATAAAAATCATTGGCAAAAGGGAACAAGTCAGAATAAAGTCTACAAGTCTTGCCGAACCGATGGTCATGATGATGAAGGATTTCGGTAACATGCTATGATGATCACTCCGATGAAGGATATAAAAAAGGGTATCACGGAAACAACTGTGATCAGATAGTTTGAATCAAGTCATCCTGATGTCATATGTTCTTCCAATGATAATAATGGCCACACTCATCGATAAGACACTTTCTGATAGATCGTAAGGACAAGCGATATTAGTATTAATTACCTGGGTCTTATTGATTCCACTAACCTGCCATGTAAAGAGAAGTTGATGAGCTTGTCGACAAGACTCATGCTGATATTTATATCGGAGACACTTGAAATATTAGAGGAAGATGTTGTTCCCACATTGATAAAGTAAATCAAGCTGATAACAACCATGCTCATTTCTATATCGGGTAGACCTTGAAAAGTCTTGCCGATACGAGCTTATATATGTTTTTATAAAAGATGACATCGAGGAGACAAAACGAAGGGTCACAACGATTGATACACCTACAAATGTTTGGGCCATAAGAAGCTATTAAATCACCCTAACATTACAAAAGTCCTATCGATGAGGGGAGTTATGATGATGTGACATCTCATAACAATCACAAAAATTAATACACTTGAACAATTAATTGCAGACCGAGAAGAAATCCTCTGAAGAGTCATTTGAAATCACTGCAATTAGATTCAAAAGAATTGTCTGAAAGAAGTGCATAAGTAAGAACTCGGAGGAAAGAACAAAGGAGTTCAATCATCAAGTAAACAGGTACATACTTGAAAACCTCTATGTGATAGACTACAGTTTGAATTTGCTATCCATAATTGTAATGGAGACTCCAGTAAAAGGAAAGGGGAGAAAATAGCCAGGTGAAACTAGTAAGCCCAAGAAACAAAAAATTGACAAAAGCCCTAAAAAAAATAAAAGAAAGGAAACTAAATCAGGATTTAATTGACCAATTACCTAGATCTACCCCTAAATCTTGAAGGTTTGCACAACTTAGGGCAGAGGTAGAGAAATTAAAAGACAAATGCAAATACCTTGGAAATGTGTGGACACCAATAAGAGGTTATGAACTGTTCAAATTCCATTACAATAGAAGATTTAGGAATGTCCCAGTATCTAATCCATGGCACTTGAATTTGGGCAAATTGGTCATTCCTGATGTGTTTGTGAATGTAGAACTCCTCAAACTCTTGGCTAAACATTACAATCCAAGCCTCAAGGCCATATGCAATCCGCAAGGAGAGCCTGTTATACATTTGTCCAAAAATGCCATTTGTGAAGTATTTGATTTAGATGATTTGTGTATTGTTCCCATAGTTTATGAAGATTTGGAAAAAGAATACTAGAGGATGGACACCATGTATAATGGATGGAGATTACCTCTTCACATGCCTAAGGCAGAATGAGAAATAGTGCCTCTTAATGATAATGATGGACCTCCATTTCATATGTCATTGTTTGAACCATATATACAATACACATATTATTCTGTGGGCCAAGTCCTAGGGTCAAAGGTTCCTAATTTTATGACAATTCCTTTAATGGTGATAGCCATAGATATCCAGTGTCACAATGCTAGGAAGTTTGACTATGCTACCTATGTTTTTAGAAGAATTGATTCTAGTTTAACTGCAACCAAGAACAACGCCCCATCAGTCTCTTTTGAGAACTACTCACTCCTCATGCACATGGTACTATATTATGGCTAGGAAATGGGACTATGGCCAAGTGAACTCAGAGTTGCTCAAGTGGACCAGAGGGGACAAAAGTCACCTGTAGAAATGTGAAAGAGGATATGGGACATTAGGTTTGCCCATTCTAGTTATATTCATTTTGAAGATTACTATGTAAAAGTTTTGCATAGATATTTTAATCATCCTTGTGAATATTCACTATCAAATGAAATAAAGAGGTTTCTCAGACCCAAAGCTTTTGGTGGTCCTCCTACTGTCACCCACAACTGGGGAGACTGGTATTGTTTTGAGGATTCAACCATGGTCAGAATTTATGGTTTTGAAGACACCCCATTTATATTGCCCAAGACAGTTCCAGATAGGGTTGCTTACTTGGAGATAGTCAGGCAAATGAACTTCTCTAATGTGATGAATTTGAGTGCCTATGACAAACAATCCTTCATGCCTAGTACTTTGTGCTTCAAGGATTTTCTTGTGGTGTATAAATAAGGTTATGGCCTCATCATGGACAAATTAATGCATTACAACATGAGATGTGCAAAAGCAAGGAAAGAATTTGATGCTGAGGGTTTCATTGATTTTGCAAGGAGAAAACAAAACCTTAGTGGATATACACATATCCCATATCCACATGATGACATTATTAGTAACATGGAAGAAGCTAAAGTTGAACTGGTGATTGAGAAGTATAATAGAGAATTGGATAAGAAGAAGAAACAACTTGCAGAAATAGAGTTGTTGTCTTCTGGTGATGAGGAGTCTGCAGAAGAAGAAGAGCCACACCAACAGGCAACCAGAATATCCAAATAAAAAATGCAATGTTATCAATCTCCTGATATAGAGTATGATGAAGAGGGGCCTGCTGATGAGGATCCTATACAGTTAGCCTATGATTCTTTTGTTGCAGATAATCAATTTATTCATTCTCAAGAATTTAAATCATTTTTGTATAAATGCAAGGAAAAGAACTTAGAGAATCTGTTGAAGATGTTATAGCTAACAATAAAAAACAATTGATTGATATGATGAAAACAATAGTGGACAATGAATTAAAATCTATGACTCCTGACAGAGGAAGACAATTGCTCAGAGAAACAAGTGTCATGATATTTCCTGGACTTGATATAAACTCTGCCTTGGTGTTTGATAGTTTTTTGCGCAATACTGATGACAAGTATAAGCTCACTCCTGAGGGTGTCACAGAGGTGTACATGGGTACCAAATATAACAATGATGAAAATTCACTCATGATATGAGCCTTGTATCCCCCTCACAAGAAAAGGGCCATTATAGATACTGTAAAAGCTTTTGGGCATGTTATGACTTTGAAAGCAGGGGAAACTGATCCTTTGATTACTGCAGATATTGGCATAAATGTTACAAAATTGAATAAAGTACAGGCTCAGATGCTGATCAAGGAAAGAGATGCGTACAAACTGAGTTGTGAAAGATTAACAAAAGAAAATGATTTCTTGAAAGATACTGTTAAGAATGCCTTTGGAGGGTTAGTGAAAAGGTTAACCCAAGGAGAGAGTTCACAAAGCACCCAGTCACCATCTGTTGATCAGATAGCTCAGGTTCAGATTGACACACTTGCAACAGTGCTATAGAATAGGCATGTTAATATGATGCATTGGATGAACAAATTTTGGGATGTCTATTCTGAAAACCATAAGGTGATCCAAGAGCACAAAAGGTTAAATAGTAGGCTTCAGGAGAAAATTCATGAAATACAAAATAGGGATATTTCTGACACTACAGGTACCTCTAGTGCAAAAAACTTGATTGAGAAGCATCAAAGATATTATGACCAGCTTAAAAATGATGCCAAGGAATGTATTGAGGCTTCAAAAGCAGGTGTACCCATGTTGTTCAGAAATGACAAAGAGTTGAAGAGCAAAGATGAATGGAGGAAAGAGTGCTAGGTGATATTGCATGAAGCCTTTGGAGCTCTCAAGGATAAAGACTCTGCATCTGGGGAAGCCTGCAAGCATCTGGAGAAGATGGTAATGATGGATGTGATCACAAGGGATGCGATTGAGTTTACTGATACACATTGCAGCCAAGAATACCTAGATCACATTGCTTAGATATACTTGTGGCTCAACAGGGCTTAGGATCATTTTCTTTATTTATTGTTGTGTTAATCACTTTATTCCCAAAAGACATTTTGAAGAGTTATATCTCTTCATAGATATTTCTATATAAGTTGGACATATGGTGATCAATGATCATCAGCAGTAGGAGATATAGAACAAGTTCATAATATTTTTAAAGACCATGTTGCAAGCATTTTATTTGAAGAAGTGAATAGAAGATCTCTGATTCTGTTGTTTTATTCTGGCATCAATTGTTTGTTAAATTTATTCAATTATATGGTTGTCTCCAGTTCAATATTTCCTTGTTATCCAAATTAATATATCAAGTATATATTTAATTTGTCAATGCACATTTGTTGTATTTGTGTGATTGGATTAATTAGTTTCCATAAAAGGAATTAAAAGCCTTCTGGTCAGTCACAGTAATCTGGAAGTGTTGATTTGGATCACTAAGAAGAACCATATAATTAGGATTGTCATTTTGTCTCTAAGTTGATATTTTCTGTTGTTCTTTTATAATTCATTCAATTGGTTCCTTTAAGAAAGATTAAAAATTCCTTTTGGTGAATAACAAGAAATCTAATTGTGTTAGTTGGATTATTAAGAAGAGTTTGTCAATCATTTCCCTGCATGTTTATACAAGTTATAAACCAAATTATTGTGCCAAATAGTTAGAGTTATTGCCCCCTATAAGCCACTGGTCTTAGATTTTCATTTGACTCTGTTTACCCAACAAGGAACTGGTCTTACTTATTTCAATAGTTAAATTCATTTATTAGTTTTTACCTTGATATTGCTTATACAATTTATACCAATCATCTTTCAGATATTAGATATAGAATTAGTTAGCAAGCTTTTGTCTATTCCACACCATTTGCCACTGTGAGTAGATCCATTAACTTAGTCAAAGCACTTACACTCATCAAATTTGCTTCAACTTTCAAGGTCCACTCACCTAGGTATAGCAGTGCCTAAATTGCAAGGAGTCATCAACCCTATAGGTTAACTCTATCACTTTAGTTTAAAAAATATTGCCAATCTGATCATAGAGTCTGGCATCCTCTTAGGATTTACAACCTACATTTTTGAGACCTAACAGAATGTACATCGAGGTTGGCATTACATTCTACAACCATTGGAACTATCTCCAAGGTCGACATACATACATATATCAAATTAGGACTAGACCTATACAAACTTGTGGAGAAAATGAATGAAAGAGGAACACTTCATGACTTAGCTCAAACCCAAAAATATCTTCATATGCTACAACACACTTCCACAATCCACAAATCACCTCCACAACAAGTGTAACTAACAAAGTTGGCCAAAACAAGTGCAAACATAAAGAATACTTGAATACATGCTTCCAAGAATTTTATTATAAATTATAGATCATGAACATGCCTTCAATACATTCCAGAGACATCCATGAACATCATAGAAACACTTGGGAGTCAACAAATCCAACCGCAACATATTGCACTTGAAGACACATTACAAACTGCTTCTCAACAGACACTGTCAGACTCTACTAATCAATAACTTGCTTTCTAGAGATCCAAATCACAAATCCTTTGGAATGAAGATAGATAAGGACCTTATAATCTTAAGTTTAGAACCAAAATACCAAAATCCAAACTACGGAGAAATGTGGAGCAAACTACTTTCTCCCTGTCACATTGCAAATGCTGCTAGACATAGTCTTCAAACTGGTGAATGGAACTTTTGCTGCACAATGATCCGGACCACCAAATTATGGATTTAGAATCTTCAAATACTTCTCTAAATCATATCCAAATATTATACTCCGGTCTTCAATACAAAGGAAATGCAGATCAAAATACTTTAACATGACAACTTAATCAATCAGAAAACAACAATCTTAGAAGAAACGGTTGACACCAATGACAACACAAACATGTTGACATCAATGACAACACTAGTTGGCACATACTTGCAACAAGAACCACATGGCCAAATATTTCTTTGTGGAGAAGTTCAGACCAATTCAAGTTGACTCTACCTTAGGTTTTGCACTGAGAATGCCTTAGACACTTTTCTACTTCTTACCCTTGAGTGCAGTACTCTCAACTGATGAGATACGCAAGTATATATATAGAAATCATGCAAGGATAGGGTTTTTCACCTCTGCATCATGTTCAAGCCCAAAATTGATCCATACTTAGACCATTTTTGCTTTCTCCTAGAATGATCTATCTTAACCATCCTGACTCTAAGTTTGTCTGTACATTTCCATCTGTTATGTTGACATCAATGTATACTATGTTGACATCAATGACAACATATGTGGCCAACACTTTCCTTTGAAGGTAGTGCCCATGAACCTCAAATGTGCTTTATTTCTAGAAATAGGATTCTTGAGTAAGAGTAAATAGCTTTATCAAATAATAAAGTGAGACCTATAATAGCACCCAAATGAAAAACATTTCCAATAATCTCCTAAGCACATTTATTCTTTTGTAGTGACTTTGTATTCAACTTTTGATTAAAGAGCTACAGAAGATAGCTATTTAAATATTACTCCATCCATGTGATAACAACTACACCATATTTTGAAGACATAGATTGAGGTATACGTCCTATCAATAAGGTTATCAACATAGTTAGTAATATAATAATCAATAAAATTTATTTTGGTGCAAAAATAATAAAATCCCATAATTAACTAAGTAAACATATAATATTCTATGACAATACTTAAAAATGATCTAACACTCTTATCAAGGAGATCATATGGGATTTTCATAAGTACAACTATGGATAATGTTTCATGTTTCTACAAGGAAAATAAGTAGTCATTAAACATATACTAATGATCCATAGAAAATAAAGCAATGGGTGAGCCATCCTTTCCAAGATTGCTCCATGGACAGTGTATAAGGGTGACAACCACCCATTATAAGTAGGTGCTTTTATAACGAAGAAATTTAAAGTTTTTGGAGAAAATACTAACCTCCTTAAATAGTTGTGAAAAACAAAAATGTCAACTTCTTAGATGTCTTTACCCATTTGAACATACCTTTATAGATAGAAGTATTTCCCCTTAATGGACCTCTTTTCTCCATGACATATAGGATAAAATTACTTCTAGGTTATAAAAAAATTTAATATATTAAATGTTATCAATCCTCTAGCCATACAAACTCATCCAAGGTTTTTATCAAATTATTTCATATACAAGATAATTATCTATAATTGGAGCCTTTACATAAATAATATATTTTATGCATGATATATTTTATTTTTATAGGTGATGATTCTATTTAACAACAAAAACATCCTCTATGATTATAATAAAAATAATAATAGAGTTATGTTGTTAGGTGTTGCTTGCATCTTTAAAAAGTATCAACATTCCTAAGGATTTATCAACTATTATTTTCTATAGTAGTATATATCTCTAATATTAATTTTAATATGTAAATGTTCAAACATAGAGCATGATAGGATCTGGCTCATTTAGCTTTAGGAGCTTCATAAGGGATGTTAGGTTTATAATCACTGGAGTTAGTCCTCTAATTTTCATAGCTCTAGTGATGGAAGGATTTCCATTTATGGTCTCTTTGAAGTATGTGCTAGGTCCTTTCGTTGCCACCTTACCATAGTCCTATAATCCTTGGGACTATAAGAGTATGATATGATTGTTGCATACGTTAACAAAAGAGAGATGAGAAAAAAACAACTCTATCGTAAATATTGCTACTAGATCTAAATGACCTAGGAAAGCTAGAAACTCAATCATAAGAACAACACATTTTTCTTGGAGTGGCCATGCACTTAGTATTAAGTCAAGTCAATCAAATTTAAGCTACTAGACATAATAATTTAACTACATGTTAAGAATTCTATTCTTTTTAATTATAATTGTAAATAGAAAAACAAAAAAATGGTTAATCAAATGTTTTAGCAAAAAGTATTCCTAGGAGTTGACGACGAATTAGATTCAAGGGATCTCTAATTTCCTGTATTTTTAATGATATCTTCTAGGAGGTTAGCCAATAAGCTCTATCTTCAATAGACAAGGGAAGCCCTTTAAGTCAGAACACCAATTGTTTCATCAAGTTACCTCTAATCATCATATAGTCCATGGTCATAGAAAGAATTGTAATGTATATTAAAGAGAGAAATATAGAAACTTGTTTTAGGTTTCTTTCCATAAGAGACTACAACATTTACATTTTTGTATAATATGGTATGCATATATACATGATTTGATATTTAAAAACTCCTGAAAGTGAGTCACTTGGAGGTGACAAAAAACTAATTTCAACTTAGATCTATATGAGCATGTGAAATGATTGTGGAGCACAATGCAGATCATTCAACTAACCATAGGAACACCACTCTACATGTGAATCAAAACATACTTAGTATCCACAATGCAACACTCCATCTAAGAATCTAGACATACTCTACATCCAACTATGAACCCAAACATAATCCACATCCACAACAATACTCCACCAACAAATCAAGACATACTTTGCATCTATAAGTATAACAATGAATACATCCTCAATCTCCCTTGATCCAAAAGGGAACCAATAACAAGATCTAGTGCCTTTGAAGTAGTGTACTATCTCTAAGAGAGAAGCTAATTCAAGATGGGAATGTGCCTATGTGTCCTCTAATCTCCTCTTTAACTTCCCACACTCTAACACAAAATATATTAATAGAATCACAAAAGCCCCATTAACATGATCAAGGTTTCTTAAGCACGTTTGTAAAACCCATGGAATAATAAGATGTCAAATTCGAAAAAAAACTCGTCGACAGAAAATACCTCCTTCTAATGAACTATTTTATATTTAAGTTTACAAATTCCTTATACAAATTACTATTCACTCCAAAAAGAAGATAATTTTCCTCCTTTTACAAGTATACCCTTTTTAAAAATTGATTTAAAAAAAATAAAAAAACTTTATTTATTTTTATTAATCCTATCTAAATATTCTTTACTAAAATAACATAACTTTCTTTTTATAAATTTTACTTTATAAGTGATTAATTTTTATTAACCTATCTTGGAATAAAGATATGAGTTCCTTTTAAAAAAGATAGTCTCACTTAAAAAATCAAGGTATTTTTAAAAAATTACATGACTTTTTATTAGTGATACGAATCTCACTTTCATAAAAAAAAAATGCGACCTTTCATTATGTTTGCCACTTTTCCTATGTAAAAGAACAAGTCTACATTTGTATAAAGGAATTTTTGAATTATAAAAATAAAGGGTGACTTACATTGATTAATCAACTTTGATGACATGAGTCAAAATTCTTGAATTTTGATTAATATAATAATTGAATGTTGATGAATAAAGTAATTGTTAAAGATCAATTTATAGCATGGATCAATTCAATGGTGAAAAAATATAGTTTTAAAAAAAAAAAAAATCTATTATATATGTGGTCAATAATAATGATTATAAAAGATTTTATATTTATAATTATATTTATATATATTTTATATTTATAATTATATTTATATATATTTGTTGTCATATGGTTATAACCAAATTTGATATAAATTTTTAATTGTTGAAAGGAGAATATATTCTATAGTACCAATTAAAGTAACAATATATTAATAGACGAAGTTAAGGATAAGGGAAAAATGAATGACCACTTCACCTTGTACCTTAACACAACACAAAGTGAATTTGTTTCCTACTTTCAATTACGACCTTATATTTTTTTTATGTATCTAGTAAGAGAAGAAGCCACTAGAGGGAAATTCATGAGTTTAAAAAAATTTAGTATGAAAAATTCTTTCAGATATCACCTACAAAAATGATTAGAATTTCCTCACTTGGCTTTGATGAATTGATTTTAAAATAATAGAAAAGGTAGACTAGATGTATTGCATAAATGGCCTTGTATATGTGTTGATAGAGCATAAAGAGATTTCCCATCAAGTTCTACACGTCTTCTAGTATAACATGTAAAAATGATTAGAATAGCCTAACCTGCTTTGATACTATTTTAGAAATTAGGATCTTAGGATACTAATCATTATAAACAAAATACAACATAAATATAAAATTGATGCAGTCAAGGTAGGAGGGTCCAGTGAGGGACTGTCCAACCTTGCAGCCTTAAACAATTAACACTATGATCATACAGATAGGCAGGGTAAGTGCAAGAAGATGGGGGGCCAAAAAGGGGTCTTAAGTGGGCACTTTTTTTCTGAAATCAGGAAATACTGGGCTTGGATGAGAAATTGAGCATAGTTACACTCAAAATTTGGAGATGCAACCAAAACAATGTTCATAGTGCTCCAAGTCTACTTTCTAAACTACTATTTTGTTTTGAAAATGGCATAGATTAAGGGGTTCAAAAGAGGGAGCCACAGAAATTGGTGTTGTTTCTGTCAAAAAAATATAACATAGCATGTTTTATGGCTCCCTCAAAAGGTCAACTTTTTTTTGGTATTTTTAAAATCGCTTTGGTGAGAAATTAGCTAATAGCATGTAGTTTATGCCCGATTTTTCTGATAATTTTTTGATGAATATTTGATTTTTTACTAATTTTTAAAGTGGACACATCCTAAAAAATAGAATTTTGGCCGTGCTACCCCTATAAATTTTGAAAACTAATTGAAAATCATTTTTTTATTTTTTTAATATTTGTAGAATGGAGTCTAGTTTCTAAATATGTAATTTTTTTGAAATTTGAATGAATAGTTATTTTACAATGAAAAAAAGACCAAACAGTGGTTTTTGCATAAAAACAGACACACAAACAAAAGAAATTAAAGATGAAAGGCTTAACATTGTTAAAATGTGAAAAAAATCACATCGTCAAATAGCTACGAGAAAGCCTAACATTACCCATGTGCTCAATTTGTTCAACCTTGAAACACGTGCAAATCTGAGGGTTAGCATGAACAAAATTATGTGAAATTTTGAAGAATATAGAAAAACACGTCTGTGACTGTTCATAAGGCACTCCAAGCCTTTGGGTTGGAAATCCAAAGCAAATCCCAAGCCCAAGGCTTGGGATTCCCAAAGCAAGAAATAACGCGAGCGCGTTATAACGCGCTCACGTTATGTTTCGCCTTACATTTTTTCCCGCAAGTCTGTCTTTTGCCATGTTTGACATAACGCGAGCGCGTTATAACGCGCTCGCGTTATGTCCCACTCAAATTTTTTTACATTCAAGGCTATTCATCATGAGGGTTAAGGCATAAGGGATAGAGTTGGAAGGTTTACGGATAAGGGATTAGCGTTTAAGGTATAGTATCGAGCCCATTGAGGGTCTAGGAATAGGGATAGCGTTTAAGGTTTAGGGATAAGGGATGACAGATTACGGTTGAGGGTCGAGGGATCAAAGTTAAGGGTTGAGGGATTAGGGTTTGACATTAAGGGTTGAGGGTTGAGGTTCAAGGGTCAAGGGTTTAGGGATAGGGTTTAGGGTCGAGGGATTAGGGTTAAAGTAGAGTGTGGAGGGTGTAAGGATTAGGGATAGGGTTGGAGGGTTTAGGGATAAGGGATTAGGGTTTAAGGTATAGTATCAAGTCTGTTGAGAGTTTAGGAATAGGGATAGCATTTAGGGATTAGGGATGAGGGATTATAGTTGAGGGATGATGGATTAGGGTTGAGGGTTGAGGGATTAGGGTTTAGGGATAAGGTTTAGGGTTGAGGGTTGAGGGATTAGGGTTTAAGGTATAGTGTTGAGGGTTGAGGGTTGAGGGTTTAGGATTAGGGTTTAGGGTTGATGGATTAGTATTTAATGTCAAGGTTAGGGTTAGAGTGTTGAGGGTAGAGGGATTAGGGATAGGGTTTAGGGTTTAAGGTTTAAGGATTGAGGGTTGAGGCTTTAGGGATGAGGGTTTAAGGCTTAAGATATAGTGTCAAGTGTTGAGGGTGTAGGGATAGGGTTTAAGTTTTAAGGGTTAAGGGTTGAGGGATATGGATTAGGGTTTAAGGTATAGTGTTGAGGGTCGAGGGATCAGAGTTAAGGGTTGAGGGATTAGGGTTTGATGTTGAGGGTTGAGGGTTGAGGTTTGAGGGTCAAGGGTTTAGGGATAGGGTTGAGGGTCGAGGAATTAGGGTTACAGTAGAGTGTGGAGGGTATAAGGATTAGGGATAGGGTTGGAGGGTTTAGGGATAAGGGATTAGAGTTTAAGGTATAGTATCGAGTCTGTTGAGGGTTTAGGAATAGGGATAGCATTTAGGGTTTAGGGATGAGGGATTAGAGTTGAGGGATGAGGGATTAGGGTTGAGGGTTGAGGGTTGAGGGATTAGGGTTTAGGGATAAGGTTTAGGGTTGAGGGTTGAGGGATTAGGGTTTAAGGTATAGTGTTGAGGGTTGATGGTTTAGGGATAGGGTTTAGGTTTGAGGGATTAGGGTTTAGGGTTGATGAATTAGGGTTTAATGTTGAGAGTTGAGGGTTGAGGGTTGAGGGTTGAGGTTGAGGGATAGGGTTAATGGTCAAGGGATTAGGGTTAAATAAGAGTGTCGATGGTAGAGGGATTAGGGTTTAAGGTATAGTATCGAGCCTATTGAGGGTCTAGGAATAGGGATAGCATTTAGGGTTTAGGAATGAGGGATTACAGTTGAGGGATGACGGATGACAGATTAGGGTTGAGGGTTGAGGGATTAGGGTTTAGGGACAAGGTTTAGGGTTAGGGTTTAAGATATAGTGTTGAGGGTTTAGGGATAGGGTTTAGGGTTGAGGGATTAGAGTGAAGGGTTGAGGGATTAGAATTTGGCGTTGAGGGTTTAGGGTTTAGGATCAGGGTTGAAGGTCGAGGGATTAGAGTTAAGGGTTGAGGGATTAGGGTTTGATGTTGAGGGTTGAGGTTTGAGGGTCAAAGGTTTAGGGATAGGGTTGAGGGTCGAGGAATTAGGGTTAAAGTAGAGTGTGGAGGGATGACGGATGATAGATTAGGGTTGAGGGTTGAGGGATTAGGGTTTGATGTTGAGGGTTGAGGGTTTAGGGTTAGGGTTGAGAGATGAGGGATTAGAGTTAAGGGTTGAGGGATTAGGGTTTGACGTCGAGGGCTGAGGTTCAAGGGTTAAGGGTTTAGGGATAGGGTTGAGGTTGAAGGGATTAGGGTTTAGGGACAAGGTTTAGGGTTAGGGTTGAGGGATTAGGGTTTAAGGTATAGTGTTGAGGGTTTAGGGATAGGGTTTAGGGTTGAGGGATTAGAGTGAAGGGTTGAGGGATTAGAATTTGGCATTGAGGGTTTAGGGTTTAGGATCAGGGTTGAAGGTCGAGGGATTAGAGTTAAGGGTTGAGGGATTAGGGTTTGATGTTGAGGGTTGAGGGTTGAGGTTCAAGGGTCAAGGGTTTAGGGATAGGGTTGAGGGTCGAGGAATTAGGGTTAAAGTAGAGTGTGGAGGGATGACGGATGATAGATTAGGGTTGAGGGTTGAGGGATTAGGGTTTGATGTTGAGGGTTGAGGGTTTAGGGTTAGGGTTGAGAGATGAGGGATCAGAGTTAAGGGTTGAGGGATTAGGGTTTGACGTCGAGGGCTGAGGTTCGAGGGTCAAGGGTTTAGGGAAAGGGTTGAGGTTGAAGGGATTAGGGTTTAGGGACAAGGTTTAGGGTTAGGGTTGAGGGATTAGGGTTTAAGGTATAGTGTTGAGGGTTTAGGGATAGGGTTTAGGGTTGAGGGATTAGAGTGAAGGGTTGAGGGATTAGAATTTGGCGTTGAGGGTTTAGGGTTTAGGATCAGGGTTGAAGGCTGAGGGATTAGAGTTAAGGGTTGAGGGATTAGGGTTTGATGTTGAGGGTTGAGGGTTGAGGTTCGAGGGTCAAGGGTTTAGGGATAGGGTTGAGGGTCAAGGAATTAGGGTTAAAGTAGAGTGTGGAGGGATGACGGATGATAGATTAGGGTTGAGGGTTGAGGGATTAGGGTTTGATGTTGAGGGTTGAGGGTTTAGGGTTAGGGTTAAGAGATGAGGGATCAGAGTTAAGGGTTGAGGGATTAGGGTTTGACGTCGAGGGCTGAGGTTTGAGGGTCAAGGGTTTAGGGATAGGGTTGAGGTTGAAGGGATTAGGGTTTAGGGACAAGGTTTAGGGTTAGGGTTGAGGGATTAGGGTTTAAGGTATAGTGTTGAGGGTTTAGGGATAGGGTTTAGGGTTGAGGGATTAGAGTGAAGGGTTGAGGGATTAGAATTTGGCGTTGAGGGTTTAGGGTTTAGGATCAGGGTTGAAGGTCGAGGGATTAGAGTTAAGGGTTGAGGGATTAGGGTTTGATGTTGAGGGTTAAGGGTTGAGGTTCGAGGGTCAAGGGTTTAGGGATAGGGTTGAGGGTCGAGGAATTAGGGTTAAAGTAGAGTGTGGAGGGATGACAGATGATAGATTAGGGTTGAGGGTTAAGGGATTAGGGTTTGATGTTGAGGGTTGAGGGTTTAGGGTTAGGGTTGAGAGATGAGGGATCAGAGTTAAGGGTTGAGGGATTAGGGTTTGACGTCGAGGGCTGAGGTTCGAGGGTCAAGGGTTTAGGGATAGGGTTGAGGTTGAAGGGATTAGGGTTTAGGGACAAGGTTTAGGGTTAGGGTTGAGGGATTAGGGTTTAAGGTATAGTGTTGAGGGTTTAGGGATAGGGTTTAGGGTTGAGGGATTAGAGTGAAGGGTTGAGGGATTAGAATTTGGCATTGAGGGTTTAGGGTTTAGGATCAGGGTTGAAGGTCGAGGGATTAGAGTTAAGGGTTGAGGGATTAGGGTTTGATGTTGAGGGTTGAGGGTTGAGGTTCGAGGGTCAAGGGTTTAGGGATAGGGTTGAGGGTCGAGGAATTAGGGTTAAAGTAGAGTGTGGAGGGATGACGGATGATAGATTAGGGTTGAGGGTTGAGGGATTAGGGTTTGATGTTGAGGGTTGAGGGTTTAGGGTTAGGGTTGAGAGACGAGGGATCAGAGTTAAGGGTTGAGGGATTAGGGTTTGACGTCGAGGGATGAGGTTCGAGGGTCAAGGGTTTAGGGATAGGGTTGAGGTTGAAGGGATTAGGGTTTAGGGACAAGGTTTAGGGTTAGGGTTGAGGGATTAGGGTTTAAGGTATAGTGTTGAGGGTTTAGGGATAGGGTTTAGGGTTGAGGGATTAGAGTGAAGGGTTGAGGGATTAGAATTTGGCATTGAGGGTTTAGGGTTTAGGATCAGGGTTGAAGGTCAAGGGATTAGAGTTAAGGGTTGAGGGATTAGGGTTTGATGTTGAGGGTTGAGGGTTGAGGTTCGAGGGTCAAGGGTTTAGGGATAGGGTTGAGGGTCGAGGAATTAGGGTTAAAGTAGAGTGTGGAGGGATGACAGATGATAGATTAGGGTTGAGGGTTGAGGGATTAGGGTTTGATGTTGAGGGTTGAGGGTTTAGGGTTAGGGTTGAGAGATGAGGGATCAGAGTTAAGGGTTGAGGGATTAGGGTTTGGCGTCGAGGGCTGAGGTTCGAGGGTCAAGGGTTTAGGGATAGGGTTGAGGTTGAAGGGATTAGGGTTTAGGGACAAGGTTTAGGGTTAGGGTTGAGGGATTAGGGTTTAAGGTATAGTGTTGAGGGTTTAGGGATAGGATTTAGGGTTGACGGATTAGAGTGAAGGGTTGAGGGATTAGAATTTGGTGTTGAGGGTTTAGGGTTTAGGATCAGGGTTGAAGGTCAAGGGATTAGAGTTAAGGGTTGAGGGATTAGGGTTTGATGTTGAGGGTTGAGGGTTGAGGTTCGAGGGTCAAGGGTTTAGGGATAGGGTTGAGGGTCGAGGAATTAGGGTTAAAGTAGAGTGTGGAGGGATGACGGATGATAGATTAGGGTTGAGGGTTGAGGGATTAGGGTTTGATGTTGAGGGTTGAGGGTTTAGGGTTAGGGTTGAGAGATGAGGGATCAGAGTTAAGGGTTGAGGGATTAGGGTTTGACGTCGAGGGCTGAGGTTCGAGGGTCAAGGGTTTAGGGATAGGGTTGAGGTTGAAGCGATTAGGGTTTAAGGTATAGTGTTGAGGGTTGATGGATCAGAGTTAAGGGTTGAGGGTTGTAAGGATTAGGGATAGGGTTGGAGGGTTGACGGATTAGGATTTGACATTGAGGGATTAGGATTTGACGTTGAGGGTTGAGGGATTAGGATTTGACATTGAGGGTTGAGGGTTTAGGGATAGGGTTGAGGGATTAGGATTTGACATTGAGGGTTGAGGGTTAAGGGATCAGAGTTGAGGGTTTAGGGATTAGGGATCTATAGCAGGACAAAACGCGAGCGCGTTATAGCGCGAGCACATTATAGCGCGAGCGCGTTATAGCGCGAGCGCGTTATAACGCGCTCGCATTTTGTATTTCTACTAAAACGGTAAAAAAGTGGTTACCCCCGTGATCCAGGCCCACATGCTCTATTTTCTTACTGATTCTGCGCGTGCTCCGACAAAAAAGAAGTGCTTTCATGCTATTGGGAAGTTCACATGCACATTTGACACATTGTACCACCTTTGCATGATCTTTCCACCACCTTTTCTGCTTTGCCAACTTGAGAAGGAGGAAATAACATAGTTTTCAAACCAAATTTGATATATATCTATACAAGTTTCAATTTTTGTAGTATTGCAATGTTAATTTTGATTCAATTTTAAGAATTTAACATTGAAAAGGAAGCAAGTGGTGAAAAACTCAAATTGTTGAGGAGTTTGATGCAAGAAGATAAAAACACTACATAATTGGGTACTCTCTCCATTCAAATATTCATTTTTTAGTTATGTCAAGTCTTTACATGCATGTTCTTTACATTTTCCTTATTTTGGATTGAATTACTTTATCATGCTTTATCATACATGTTTAAAATAGACACATTCCCAATCAAGAAAGCAACCTACAATCTCACATGATGCCATGTATATTTTCTACACTTGGGCTCTTTAATAATTATGTGTAATAAACAAACCTTAGTTCATACCATGATGTCAAACTATACAAGAATAAATCCTTACAACATAAAAAAAATACAATCCCACTATTATCATGTATTCATTTCTTAGGAACTAATATTGGTCTCTTTATCATGCTACAGACAAATTCTCCGTCATGCCGAGGAAACGATCAAGAATTAAACCAACACAGGAAGAGATAGAAGCTAAGAATGCAAAGAAAGCAATGGCTATGAGGGAACTTCGTGAGAAGAGGAAATTGGACACAATAAATGAAGACATACCAATTGAAGAGGAACCACAACCATCACAAAGAGATATGGTATTGGCGGCACAAAGAGAACGAATGCAAAAACTTCGTGGTACGAGAGATTTGAATACCATAGTTGGAGACACATCCTTTACCGCAAGACAACATGTAGGGACACCATCTACCACATCTCAAGTTGAGAGTACATCATCACTCACATGTGATGAAGGAGGTATGGCATCGTTCCCACCTCAACCTCAAGGTATGTCATCTATTCCATCTTCGATCGAAGGTATGCCATCTAACCCATCTCATTTAAATATTGATGAAATTCCTAATGTTGAGATGAATTTACCTAACTTGACACCACCTAGAATTTTGCATAGAAAGCCAAAGTATTTGATTGATATTGATGAGAATATTTTGCAGCCAATGGAAGGTAAGATTCCAAAACGCACTTGTAGAAGATATGCTAATAAGATTTGGAGATTGTTCTTTGAAAAGTTAAATGAGACTGCAAGATGTCAACTATTCGTTGAAATGATGCGAAGTATAAAGTATAGGTCTATCATGAAGATTCTTGGGTTGAGAACATCAGAGGCTTCAAGTGAAAAATCTATTGTCAAGAATCTAATGAGTGCGTATGAGAGTGTGGGTAACACCTCACGCACAAAAGATAGTAATGCAACACGGCGTGTGATTACATCGACTATAGTAAGTAGTCAAACGAGGAAAGCTCGTCTCATTAGAAAGACAAGTCAAAAATTGAGAATTAATAGGAAAACTTTATCAAGAGCTGTTGGAAGACGCCAAAGAATTGAGGACACTAATGCCAATGAATTATGGGCGTTCTCGGGGAGACTACCACGAAAAGATAAACCAATTGTTGAAGCATTGAGATCACTAATTGAAGACTTTTGGAAGAATTACACAAGGGTATCTCCGAATCAAAGGGATGTGGTAAGAAGGAGAATTGGTAGTCAGAACCGTGAGCCACATCCAAAGCATTTTTTGGATGAGACTCAAACACAGTTTTATGGTAAATTTCTAGAGAAGTATCCTCAAATTAAAATTTGTCAAAGATATTTTGAAATGCTAAAACCTTTCTATGTTAAGATAAATCACACACGCACTACTTGTTGTTGTAGATTACATATTGAATTTTCTAACCATTTTGATGCTTATAGGTCTATATGTTTAGATATGCATACTAACAATGATTTGCAGGGTTGTGCCATATGTGCCCCACCAACATCTTCAAGAGACTTCATATCAAGAATTTTATGTGAAAGAGAGGAAGGTCAAATATTCTACAAGAAATTATGCTTGGATGGCACATGTCATCGTTGCGGTGGCTTGCAACATTTGCCAATATGTGAACATATGGAAATAACACATGCGGTTGGAAATGAACTAGTAGAGTTTGGCAAGTATAAAACAGTGGCATACAATACAAAAGATGGTAAAGAAGCAAAGAGGTGTGAATTAGTTATTGAAAAGATTCCAGTGTATCAGTTTATGCCTATATTTTGTGACAGCATAGTGTATGAGTATGCAAGACATGCCCATAGAGCTCGATGGTTGGACTTGCAATTCAAGTTATGCAAGGACACATTTCCGGTTGGTAGCATTGTTTCAGTCGTCGACTTTGCAGAGAACTACAGTCTACAGCCACAGCGTGAGGTGCAATCACAATATTACAACTCCACACAGGTTTCTATATTTGTGCACATCGCATTCATTCATGCGAATGATAGTACAGAGGATGACAGAAAGATCATAAGGGAGTATCATTTCTATATTAGTGATGATCGCACGCATTCTACGGAGTTCATGCAAGGTTGCTTCCAGGTGTTCTACAATGATTTGGCTAGAAGGGGCATATCGTTCAGTCAACATATCATATGGTCAGATAATTGTGCATCACAATTCAAGAACTCGCAGAATTTCTATTGGCTGAGTAGGAGGCATAATTTTACAGGTATTCAACATATGTGGAACTTTTGTGAGGCAGGGCATGGAAAGGGGGAGCATGATGGTGCAGGAGCATGTATTAAAAGAGCCATAGCACGAGAAGAGTTAAAGTATAAAGACAATGCAAAGTTGACAGATGCAAAATCGATTGTCGAGTGGTGTAATGCTTCCATGGGTCCAGGTAATGAAGGTAAGTCTTTAGTTTGTAGATTTTTTTAGTTGATAGATGATACTAACATTGCACCATATGAGGATTGTTGTACACTGACAGGATCAAATGAGATGCACTCTTTCAGAAGCTCAATTGCAGGTTCATGGAGTATCCATACACGAAAGATGTCATGCTTTTGTTCTTCTTGTACAATTCAAGTCTGGGATGAGTGCGAGTCAAAGGAGTGGGTTGACGAATGGCAGTTAAGTTATCTTAGCCCACTTGACACGTATCGACCCCCGACGGCACTGGAACTAACACAGATGGAATCGTCAGTTGACTTTGACCACATATCAGATTTAGTTCAACCAGGTAATATAGGGCACATATATGCATCTAATTTCATCTAGTTCAACCAGGTAATGTCATCTTACTTTGTAGTGTTTTTGTAATGTTGACTAATTTCATCTAATTTGCTACACATATCAATGTAGGACACGTATATGCAGTTATTGCAGATGAAGATAATGAAGAGGGAATAGATTATTACTTATGTCGTTGTGTTGAGGCCAAAAAGAAATTGGAGGCCCCTGTTACAGATGGAGAAAACATCGAATACCCTACAGGATCAGTGGTTATTACTGGAACATGGCTTAGAAGGTACCCACATAAGAGTGTTAATATTTGGCTATTTCAGGACTTTGACATGCATCGAAAGATTCTTCATTACTCGAACCTTGTCGTGGCATCCAATGTTCATTTGATAAAGTATCGGGGTAGACCTTTAAACAAAATATTGTGGAAGGTGCGTGAGTCTGACCATGAAGCAATACTTGACACAATAAAGAGTAGAGCAGATCCAGATGGTTCATTGGATTAATTTGTAAGTATTCACATTGATTTTGTAAAGTTATGTTACATTGAGTTGTAAGTATGCACATTAATTTGTAAGGTTTGTCTTTTTTTATTTCCTCCTGCATTTTTACACATATGTACACATTTTTACATCATCATGTTATGCATTTTTGGTGTCCAAAGTGCTGATGCGACCAAACTCATAACTCACCCTACTAGACACCATTTGATGATCTCTCCAACACTCTGGATCTAGGGCGCCCAATCATAATGATGACCTATATACCATTCTCCCAAGGCGCTCATAATGAATGAATGATAAGGAGTGCCTCGACCTCTATAATCAAGGTGATTTTAAGTCACTTTCAGTCATTTGGGGTCAGTTTGAGTCTTTGAGTCATGTTGCAAAAAAGTGTCAATGTTGTCAAGTTGCACAAAGCAACTTTTGCATTTTTGGTGTCCTGCTCCTGATGCGACCAAACTGACTGTTCCAACGCATCTGAATGGGTACATTTATGTTAGGCATGGTCCTATTTTTCACCCAAACATGTCGAAACAGTCGGAGCTACATTGTACCGACGATATCCCTGAAGAGTCCAAAGTGCAAAAAGGCAGTAATCTTTGACGAGATGTTACTCAAAAATTGTGTCACTTAGAAACATTCTGTCTAAGGCAACGAGATCACGTAGAGTGCCTCTACAATAACCCCTCTCAATTTTTTATAGCTCTGAGGCATTTTCCCGTGGTGAAAGGTTTTCTGTTGCCCCAAAAATCGTCAGGAGGCAGTGTAAAGTTGCAAAGGGGTGTAACTTTCGTCCTGCTCCTGATGCGACCAAACTGACTGTTCCAACGCATCCGAATGGGTATATTTATGCTAGGCATGGTCCTATTTCTCACCCAAACATGTCGAAACAGTCGGAGCTACATTGTACCGACGATATCCCTGAAGAGTCCAAAGTGCAAAAAGGCAGCAATCTTTGACGAGATGTTACTCAAAAACTATGTCACTTAGAAACATTCCATCTGAGACAACGGGATCACGTAGAGTGCCTCTACAATAACCTCTCTCAGTTTTTTATAGCTCTTAGGCATTTGCCCGTGGTGAAAGGTTTTCTGTTGCCCCAAAAATCGTCAGAAGGAGGCAGTGTAAAGTTGCAAAGGGGTGTAACTTTCATCCTGCTCCTGATGCAACCAAACTGACTATTCCAACGCGTCTGAATGGGTACATTTATGCTAGGCATGGTCCTATTTCTCACCCAAACATGTCGAAACAGTCGGAGCTACATTGTACCGACGATATCCGTGAAGAGTCCAAAGTGCAAAAAGGCAGCAATCTTTGACGAGATGTTACTCAAAAATTGTGTCACTTAGAAACATTCTGTCTGAGGCAATGGGATCACGTAGAGTGCCTCTACAATAACCTCTCTCAGTTTTTTATAGCTCTGAGGCATTTGCCTGTGGTGAAAGGTTTTCTGTTGCCCCAAAAATCGTCAGAAGGAGGCAGTGTAAAGTTGCAAAGGGGTTTAACTTTCGTCCTGCTCCTGATGCGACCAAACTGACTATTCCAACGCGTCCGAATGGGTACATTTATGCTAGGCATGGTCCTATTTCTCACCCAAACATGTCGAAATAGTCGGAGCTACATTGTACCGACGATATCCCTGAAGAGTCCAAAGTGCAAAAAGGCAGCAATCTTTGACGAGATGTTACTCAAAAACCGTGTCACTTAGAAACATTCTGTCTAAGACAACGGGACCATGTAGAGTGCCTCTACAATAACCTCTCTTGGTTTTTTATAGCTCTTAGGCATTTGCCCGTGGTGAAAGGTTTTCTGTTGCCCCAAAAATCGTCAGAAGGAGGCAGTGTAAAGTTGCAAAGGGGTGTAATTTTCGTCCTGCTCCTGATGCGACCAAACTGACTGTTCCAACGTGTCTGAATGGGTACATTTATGCTAGGCATGGTCCTATTTCTCACCCAAACATGTCGAAACAGTCGGAGCTACATTGTACCGACGATATCCCTGAAGAGTCCAAAGTGCAAAAAGGTAGCAATCTTTGACGAGATGTTACTCAAAAACCGTGTCACTTAGAAACATTCCGTCTGAGACAACGGGATCACGTAGAGTGCCTCTACAATAACCTCTCAATTTTTTATAGCTCTTAGGCATTTGCCCGTGGTGAAAGGTTTTCTGTTGCCCCAAAAATCGTCAAAAGGAGGCAGTGTAAAGTTGCAAAGGGGTGTAACTTTCGTCCTGCTCCTGATGCGACCAAACTGACTATTCCAATGCGTCCGAATGGGTACATTTATGCTAGGTATGGTCCTATTTTTCACCCAAACATGTCAAAACAGTCGGAGCTACATTGTACCGACGATATCCCTGAAGAGTCCAAAGTGCAAAAAGGCAGTAATCTTTGACGAGATGTTACTTGAAAACCGTGTCACTTAAAAACATTCTGTCTAAGGCAACGGGATCACGTAGAGTGCCTCTACAATAACCTCTCTCGATTTTTTATAGCTCTGAGGCATTTGCTCGTGGTGAAAGGTTTTCTGCTGCCCCAAAAATCGTCAGAAGGAGGTAGTGTATTAAGTCAGGATGAAAGCCTATTCACTCTAGGCGCCTGTTTTTGACCAAATCACACATGCGCCTTGAACAACTCTGTCTTCAAGGCACTTTTCTCTAATCTCTGTAACTCTCCAAATCCACTAAGGCGCAAATTTTACCTCTTGGGCTCAAGATATAGGTTCTTCATCCAAGGCGCCAGAATGGTCCAAAGGCGCATTTCACCTCTAACCCACCTCTGACCTTACTTGGAGGCGCTAAACCTCTTGACATTTCAAGTAACTTCAAGAGAACTATTTTTCCTTAAGGTGGTTCACTCCTTGCAATTGGATGTATGGTACTTGTAACTCATTTGATTGACTTTGTAATGTTTCTTCTTCTTGCAAAGTAAATAAGGATGATATAAGCTTACTTCATGAATCGGAGTAGAAATCTCTCTTGGACTTGCTAGGTGAAAGGACTTGAACTTGAAGGACTTGAAGTTGATGAAGTGATCCTTCATGATGGCCTTTGACATTACCTTCTCGGAGTGTAGATGATAACACCTTCCTTGGATAAAGTGGATAACCTCTGACCTAAACTTTGAAGCTTGATGAATCTTGAAGATTGGGTTTCCTCCTACTCCCCTTCTGGGCTCCACTCCATCAAAGGCATATTTAGTTGTCCAAGGCGCCAACATTCACTCAGGGGCGCCCAAAGAGAAAGTTTACAACTCTAAGGCGCTAAACTCTTATGCAAAAATGGTCATCATCAAAGGCGCAAAAATGGGTCTCTGGGCGCCAATCTCTACAAGACATTCCATCTCATTGCTCTCCTCCATTACAAGCGCTCACTTACCTCAATCTTGGGCGCATACCAACATCCCAACATCCAAATCACCTAGGCGCTCAAAACCTTCAAGACTCAAGGCGCATTTTATGATCAAACAAGGTATCTCCTGAACAAGGCACTCATAGTCTCATCAGGGCGTTAATCATCATCATGAGCGCTCATATTGTTCTAGGCGCACAGTTATCTCTGGAATGCTCAAGGCGCTCAAGGCGCACATACCCTTCTCTAGGCTAGTTTACACTTATTCAAGGCGCTCATTCCAAACTTACATGAACTCCTCATTACAAGACGCACAAACTAGATGATCCTAGGGCATAAGGGCACTCATAGGAGTTGTTATGTGTCATTTTGGCCAAGGTTTTTCGGAGCAGTGAAGACATTAGGAAGGGGATGATCGTTTGGATAGTTTTGAATGCTTTATTTCTCCTTGTTTAAACTAGGCGCTCATTGAGGATTGGAGTAGCCTTTGCACCCTCACATCACGTTAATCGGCATTTCAGAGGCAATCATAGTATAGGAAGATTTGCACCTTGAAGAAGAGAGTTATCTGGTGAGCGCTTAGGAGTTCTGGCGCCTAAGGGAAAGGTCTAGGTAGAGCGCCTTCAGACTTTGACAGTGAAGTGCCTTAAGGAGTTGGATGATGTTTTTAGCGCCTTAAGGATGATGATGGAGCGCCTTGGAGTCAGGTTAGTCTGGAGCACCTTAAGAAGGTAAAGCACTTCAAATGTAAACACAAGTGTTTTGAGTGCCCTAATGAGAAGTTGTCTTGGCACCATAAGTTGTTCAAACGAAGATATGCGCCTTGGATAGTTGCAAAGACCTAATTTAGCGCCCAAGGTTGGAAGACTCTTTGTGAGCGCCCAGTGTTTGAAAGATCTTTGTGTTTGGTGCATTAAAATGAATTTGGCACCTAAGTAGTATTGAAACACTCAACTGAGCACCTAAAGCCCATGAGAGAAGTGATATGCGCCTTGATAGGAATATCATGGAAGATGAGTTTACTGAATGGCGCCTTGAATGACTTGGTTGATTAAGTGTTTTAGCGCCTAGATATGGGATGAATCATTGAGCGCCTTTGGTTGAGATGATGTCAGCACCTTTGAGATTATAACACCTTGGAATCAAGTTCGAAGGAGCACCTTGAGAAGGTAAAACACTTCAAATGTTTTCAAGGAATTGGAGAAGTCACTTAGTGCCTAGAAGGAATTCCAGAGCAAGAGGGTTGGAGTGCCTTGAGCTTCAAGTCAGATATGCGCCTAGACCTCTACCCTTTAGCAAGTTGAAGCCCTCTGAGCCTTGACAAAGTGAGAATGCCTTATAGTGAATATGCGCCTTGGGCAAGGTTGAATACAAAGTTGAGGAGTATATCATAATGAGTAAGTGCACTGTAGGGTTAGATGATAAAGACTAGTGCCTTGAGTGTCTTGGTCAAAATTTTGACGTGAGAAGTCTTGCAAGATCAAACCCTGGAGTGCGCCTTAGAGAGAACCTATTGATCCTTTGCTTTGACAAGATTTGGGCGCTAGAATGATCCTTAATAAATGGAATGTATCTACACCAATTTTGCGCCTTTAGGGAAGTGATGGTGGCCAGAATGATCCTTAATCTCATGTTTGTGCGCCTAGGTCTAGAAGCAAGATTTGAGCGCCTTAGGATACGGGTTTTTGCACCTTGTCTTGGAGAGTGAATTTGCGCCTTGGATGATGTTGAAGCGCCTTGGGATGAAATGCGCCCAAACTTACAGAGGGCCTTCAGTGAGGGAGTTGAAGAGAGTGATTAGAGGAAGGATAGCCTTAAGATCAAACTAAGTACTTAGAAACCTAAGATTAGCGCCTTATTTGAAGTTATACACCTATTCTGGCGCCAGAGAGTGAGTTTGAGTGTGAAGAAGTGAATGTCTGCGCCTTGAAGGGGATACAAAGGGAAGATGATGCACCTTGATGGGTTGATGATGGAAATTTGCGTTTTGGAGCTAAATGTGCGCCTTGAATCTAAATGATATTTGAGTGCTTAGAGGTAAATAGGGGCACCTTTGAGAATTCTTTGTGCTTTAAGGAATGGATTGTGGCGCTTTGGACTAAGGTAAGTCCTGAGCACTTCCAATGTTTTTAAGGAGCGCCTTGAAGGAGATAGTGCATAGAGGTACAATGAATCTTCCGGAGAACATGGATAGACAACTAAGTCTCCAACTTGAGTCTTCTAAGTGAATTGGATGATGAAGAGAGTCTAGTCATTTTAGGCGCTAGTATCAGGATGAATCATCCAAAATGGGTGCCTAGAACTAGAAGGCGCCAATGCATGAGTTCAAGGATCCTCCATTGGAGCGCCTAGTCCAGATGGCTATAGATTGAAAGTTTTAAAGCTAAGTGATGTCTCTTAGGTGAATTCCTAGCCTAGGTGCAAATAGAATAGAACTCTCTCACATAGTTGAAATTGACTTGATAGAAGGAGATAAGTCTTAAGGACTAGTTTGGCGCCTCACTTGCCTATCTCACCTTTGAAATGCGCTTTGGTTGATGATCATCATTGATGGCGCCTAGTGAAATGTAAAGCTATTTGCATCTCCAGAGGATCAAAATTGGATTAGGAGATCATCCTTGCAGTTGAGATTGACAGAGAAGTGTTAAAGGAATCACTTCAAATGGGCGCCTAAGCTAGTTGAGGCGCATATCAATTCCACTGTAACTCTAGACTGACGCTTAGGATCCAGTCATCTCCTAAGGCATAGTTCCATTCACCCATGACCTCGCTTGGCGTCTAAAACTTGGAAACTCCTTTGGAAAGCTCCTGTTGCACCTAGAAGATGAGTTTGGGATATCAACTTGCAAAAGGCTTAGAAACTCTTCAAAGATGTTAGGCACAATCCCATGGCACTGGAGCTTAGTTTTGGCGCCTTCAAGGAATAGCACATGAAGAAACTTGGGAGGTCAGGTGCTTGTAAAAGGGAACACCTTGGAACATCTTCCAGGGGTTGAAGTAGTAAGAAAACACCAAGTGAGTCTAGGCGCACTCCCTTGTGTGAACAATTTAGCTCTGGCGCCTAGCCACAGAGTGAGCCAGAAGAAGTAGTTTGGACATTAGAAGATAGGCGCTCATTCTACAATGAAGCATTCCACCTTCCTAATCAACAAAGACTTGCAAGAATTGACAAAGGAAGCTAAGGCGCACCTTCTACTTGTTTCCACCTCCAGAATGCGCCTAACCTTGAAAGGGGGTTCAAAGATGTTTGTTAGACCTTTTCACTCAAGGCGCTCACCTTAGGCGCACTTTCTAAGTCCTTGTCACCTCAAGGAAACACCTAGTTTGGAAGGCGCTTGCCCTGTTCTCCACTCCTTTCAATTGGCGCCTAGAACACAGAATGCATGAAAGGAGCGCCTAGACTCCAGAGGGCTCATTTGGGCACCTAGCATTTAAAACACTTTCATAATGATGATGTTTTGGTGCCTACTCTTGGAAACAATCCAGAGCATCCATAACTCTAATTGGCGCCTAATGTTGACAAGGCGCAACTTCAGGAGGAGGTCACCTCAACTTGGCGCCCAAGTCAGAAAAACCTGTAAATCCTTCAAATATGCGCCTACCTTGTGAGGTGATGAGTTGAACATTCCAAATCTTCAAATGTTGCTCAAGTAAGGAAGACATTGTAACATCAAGGCTTCAAGGCTTGTCCTTGTATTTCCATTGAATGAGTTGTACTTCATGCTATTGAAAGCATTTTCCATGTAATAAGACATTGCAAGTTGATTGAATCAAGTAACAAGACAAGTACCCAACTCTAATGTTGTTTCATTCAAATAGTTATCTTGATGTATATCTTTATGTTATTGAAGTAGTTGATGAATTGTTAGCAAGTAAAAGTGTTTAAGTAAGGAAAATTTTTCGTAGAACTAGTTGGGTATCTTACACTTACACCATGCCTATCCATCAAACATCACAATGCAATCAAAATCCTAACAACATGCCCATGATCCAAGATCAAGTGCAATCATGCAAAGATATTATCAATCACAAGCCTATTAAGAATGAACTAGAGTCTTCTAGTACCATACTTTTCCATCAAACACCATCATGTAATCCATGGCCTATCAAGCCTATCAAAGAAAATGCAAACATCCTATGTAATACAATCAGACTTTAAATATTTGAAGTAGCCATCTACAAATATCCATTCAAAAGTGGATTTATAATGCAAGTATGGACGCCATCAATAAAAAAGATTTGTATTAACCAAATATCCATATACGCATACATCAATAGCTGTCGATATAAGTATAACATATATACAAAATAGCCATATAGGCTTACAAGAATGCCATATAGGCATACAATGTCAACTATGTACAATACAAAATATATGTCCACAAATGCCATATAGGCATACAACAGAGGAACACAATAAAAAGTCATTCCCCTCTAGCTGGTGAAGAGAATAAATCACGAGAAGCCTTTGATCTTCTAGGGGATGGAGACATGCATGTGGGTGGTCTACTACGAACCTGAGGGCTACTCCTCCTATTTAGTTCTTCCTGCACCTTTACCTGTTACAAAAAAAAGTATAGATATTAATATATAGAAATTACATGTTATAAAAAAATAAAACATTTAACAAAATAATCACTTACCGCTAACATATAATCTGTCTGCTCGCTTGCCTCAGTAGCAGGAAAAGGCCCTGGTGATGTCATGTCCTATAGAAACCATCCAGATAGAAATTAAACTTCAAATCAATAATCTTTTGATTTTTCAAAAATAGACAACTATAACAATGAATGTAAATTGAAATTTACTAATCTGCCTCATACCCCTGTCAATGCCATAGAGCTATGAATCGCAGAGGCCACACCCTGCTCCATTGCCCTATGAACATGGGGAGGTGTATCCGCAGCCTGCATCATCTGGAAATAAAACAACATTATTCAATTACGAAAACTATAATAGTGATGCAAATCATGGCTCCTAACATACACACACGCTCATCTAAACATGGAAGTACACACAATAAAACACACAAATCACATACAAAAATTTAGTAAGTACAATTCATTCATTAAACTATTTATTTTATTACCTCCGTAAAGCTTTGAAGTCCACCACCGCTGGCAGGTGTTGCCATGAAATCTACAGTGTTAACCTATTCAACATCCAAAATTAGAAATTAGAATACCATTCATATAACGATGCTATTCACATGTAATATTTATAATTGTTTACTAGTTACATACCTTGACAGTAGATGATCTAGTGAAAAATGTAGGTGGAGAACCACTGAAAACTGCATCGACGCTATGACCCTGAAATTTCATTAAAATCATCAATTTAAATTAGTTAATCTTGTATTTCAAAAATAAAATTTAATAAATTAAATTCAATAAATTTGCTAATATTTACCTGAGTATCAAGGCCGAAAGTCTCACTCAGGAGGGTATCTGTCATCACCATCTGCTCAGCTGCAGATGTAGCCTGTGCACCTGCGTCCTGACTGTCCATGGGGTCATAACCATACGCTGACCTGCAAGCCTGGCAAGTATGCGGTGGGACCCTACTCCTCGCACTATCTCCCAACCCACTCTGTGTTGCAGGATCGGCATGCTCTATGATGCTCTGGGTCAAGGCACTAATCGACCTCAGTGTATCGACCTCAACACTCTCCTTCACAATGGAAGGGATAGAAACATGCTCGTGGGCTGGTCTGCTGATTACTCGTCTCACTACCCGCTGTGGGTCAAGACGTGCCCCTGGTCTATCCTGTGCTGAGCCCCCACCTCTACCTTGGAAGTCCCGCATATCAAAATAGTTTGGCACTTTATTGAGAACAAACTCGGAGTAGAGTTTCCTCAAAAAGTATTGCGGGACCTCATTGTTATTGCATGGAGGATGGTCAAAAACCATCCACCACCTCTGCCCGAAATTGTCCCTTATCGCTTGGTTGTTGCACCAATGGATAGGGAACCTCTTGCATGTAATGGGTGGAGGTTGATTTGTTTGTGGGTTTGTGAAAATTGAACACAAGTCTACTTTTGTAATTTGTAATTTTTTGACATCTTGGTATGATAATTTATCTGCATAGTAATCTCTAAACTCTCTCTTTTTATCGGTCCAACTAGTTATTTGCTTGCTAATTGAATTTACATTTGATAACATAGACTCAAGAGATTCGGCAAGCGTGGACCTATGCAAGGTTGAAGTGGAAGGATCTTTCAACCTTGCAATTATATCTTCAATTTGTTTTTTGTTGTTTTCAATTTCCCCCATTATATTATCTTGTGTTCCAGGGGCATGTCGAGGAATGAATGGAGGAGGTTGTTGTTCTGCATGTATTTCTTCCTCAAGATTTTGTGGATTTTGAGGAGGAGGAGGAGGTGCATTAACATTTCCTACAATTAATAAAATATACATCAAAAATCAACAAAAACCTACCTATTTAGGAAGAAATTCAAACAAAAAAATAAAGATAACTCACCCCTTTGGCATGCTCGACGTCGCGGCGGCATTTCGGCAATGAATCGACAAATCTTTTGTGTTGAACGGTGTTTTGTAGAACGCGAGCACGTTTTTGGAAGGGTTTTATGCCGCGGGCGGAGGAAAAGCTCATAGAAAGGAAATGAAATGAAATGGCAGCGGGGGTTTTTTTTATAAGAAACAGTTTAAAACGCGAGCGCGTTATAAGACGCTCGCATTATGGCTCGGCAATGACGAGCCTAAGGCTTGTCATTGCCAAGCCATAACGCGAGCGCGTTATAACGCGCTCGCGTTTTGCCTTAAATTTTTTTGAAATTTTTTTGGCCACTTTTTGGCCCCCCATCTTTTTGCACTTACCCGGCAACAAAAGCTTACATCTAATCAACAAAAAGATAAAGATATTCATTAACACAAACACAAGATATATCCTAGGAAAACCCTAATAGCGAAAAACCCAGCCTTCAAAGCTCATTCCTCATATATTATAACTTCAAATTAATTACATATGCCTCAAGGGCTTTACAAATGCTAGGCCACAACCCAGGGATTACAAAAAAAAATTCATACAACAATATTCTTTCATGATTTCTTTCCTCTACAACTCAATTCTCTGCCCTGCAACTCATTCTACTTCCTGCTCTACCTTCTACTCTGTTCTGCTACTCATTCAGATCAAACAACTTAAGATCTTGCTTCATATCTTCATGCTATCAATCACTTCCTCACTGTTGCCTTGTAACAAATCATTATCCTTCATTTATATCCTTTGCAAGCCTTCAAATCCTTATCAAGTTGGCCTAATTGCAACGGCTAGTATGAAACGTGTGTACATAGATAGGTCAGACCTAAACATAAGGCATTCCTCCGCTAGTGCATAAAACTTCACGCGGATCTCCATGAAGGTCAGCCAGGTCCTATACTTCATTGAATAATGTTCCTTTTTGCTCTGCAAGCCGATTAAACTTCATTGAACACAGTCGGCTCTACTCTGTCAAACGTGCAACAACAGTCAATCTTCTGATAGTGATATCTTTCTGGAATCAAAGCCAAATGATCTGAATTCTTGATATGTTATAACTAACTATGTCTAGATGTTAAGTCCAACTCCACAGCCTCTCATACTCAAATGTGGTAAAATGCAGTATCTCCTCAGGTCACCATCTCAATATTCTGCAACTCATTGTCAACTGTCTCAACTGTTTTGAATTCTTCTAGATGCTCCCGCATCAGATTCTTAGGGTTATTTGAAAAGTGAGCCTCTTCATTTTGGTCTGTATTATGTCAAAATCAAATTGGTTTGGTGATCTATCTTTAGGTACTTGCAACTACCTCAACGTCGGCGGTTTGTCCAAGTCCACCCTACAAAACTACCTCAAAAGTAATCTAGATTCAACGATCTATTTTTAGGTACTTGAAATTGCCTCAAGGTCGGTGGTCTATTCAAGTCCACCCTGTAAAACTGCCTCCAATTCATCATCTTGTCATGGTCTAGGTTCGACGGTCTACCTACAAGCCTTGCACTACCTCAATGATCAGTAGTCTGAGCAAGTCTTCTCTGCAAGTTGCCTCAAGATCAATGTCTGCTTCAATCAAATTCATTCATGTATCCTTTAGAACAATCAAGTTACTTTCTGATCCAATTAATACACTTTCTTAATTTCTCAGCAACACTTTCCAATCCCGATCTCAGATACAATTTCTCACACACCTCATATTCTTACATTTTCTGCTCTGCATATATTGCTTCAATACTTTTCTCTATTTCTTTATCCACATTTGCTTTACTCTGGTACACAAAATTTCTCCTCCGGTAGAATATCTTGTCATTCCCTCTTTCTATGAACTTCTCTTTTCTGATAGGTCTCACACAAACTTTCTTTTACACTACTTCCTCTGTTCTATAACACAAATCTCCTTAAGATCAATGCTTCTTCTTCTTTTGGTTTCTCTATCAAATCTGATGTCTCAAAAGATTCACCTTTCTTTGCATAAACTATCTTTGTATCAACAAGCTCTTCTTCTTATGCACAAACTGTCTCTAAATTATGTACTGCTTCTCCTTCATTAGCTTCTTTGGTAATAGGTTCTTGATGACTTTCATTGCTTGATTCATTTCTCCTCCAAACTTGAAAATAGGTTCTTCTGAATGGTCTTCTATCAAATCCTCTTTCATTTCTTCTGTATCTTGCATTGTGATAAGAATTATGACTCCTGTCATCTCTCTTTCTGTAGTTTGAATAACTGTCCTTGTTTTGCTCCGTATAAAGTCTTCTTTCTCTGCATCCTAATTCAACACATGAATACTTCAGTCTATGCCTCCCTCTGAACACACAAGTAACATGTTTCCATTCATGTCCATTCATGTCCATCAATCCATCCATAATTCTTCCATATACAACCTGCCATAAATCTTCTCCTCCTCATTTTATTCCAACACATCCTTTTAGAATGATTCCTTAATCCACAAAACTTACAAGGATATAGATCCCAACACAATTCCTTCTCATGTCCATGTCTATTACAAAATGAACAATACATGCATCTTCTTCCCTGATTTGATTTGTTTGAATTTGCAACATCCTTACCTCTGTCATATCCAAGGCCTTCACTTCTTGATCTTATTACTGGTTCAATAGGTTATATAATTCCTTGCTGATGCTTTCCCAATCCTTGTCCTTCATATCCCATCCTTTGCATGATTTTGAAACCAATACCATCACCAACAACTGCAGGTTCTATCACATTGTCATATTTAATCTCACTATCTAAAGAAACTTCTACATCATCACACAAATCATTAGTATCATAAGAAGCATCACAAAATTCAGGCTTAGATTTCATATTTTCATTCTCTTTTCTGTATACTACAAGTGACTACTCCAAATGATCCATCTACTCCTTTAATTCAGATATCTCCTTCTGTAGACGGTTCTCCTTTTTCAATTCTTCCAAACATTCTTCAAGATCATTGTTCCTCTTTTCCACCTTCCCAAACAGTCTGAAACCTTCTTCCAATTCTACAAATCTCTGTTAAATATCTTCAAACAACTTTAGCTCTGCCTCTAAATCTTCATTCCTCCTTTTTACATTTTCTAGTTCTTCTTCAAGAGCATCATACTTGTCTTCTCCTAGTTCTTTCATCCTTTCAAACAACTCTGAATTACATCTTTTAATTTTGCATAATTCTTCTTCCAATATATCTCTTTCGCACATTAGGGTTTCATTTTCTTTCTTCATCCTTTTTCCCATCTTCCCCATCTAAAACAAATTAGATAAACAACTGAATTTAAAAAGCTTACCAAATATTCCTTGCCTTGATCTTTCTTCAGCGATGACACTTGTTACTTCTAGGGTTTCGCACAACACTTCATCAGATTCACTACCTTCTAACATATTGACAACCAACCTAGTAGATTCGAAACCAGCTCTGATACCACTTGATGCAGTCAAGGTAGGAGGGTCCAGTGAGGGACTGTCCAACCTTGCAGCCTTAAACAATTAACAATATGATCATACAAATAGGCAACAGAAGCTTATAGCTAATCAACATAAAGATAAAGATATTCATGAACACAAACACGAGATATATCCTGGAAAAACCCTAACAGGGAAAAACCTAGCCTTCAAAGCTCATTCCTCATATATTATAACTTCAAATCGAATTACACATGCCTTCAAGGCTTTACAAATGCTAGGCCGGAGCCTAGGGATTACAAAAAAAAATCATACAACAATATTCTTTCATGATTTCTTTCCTCTACAACTCAATTCTCTGCCTTGCAACTCATTCTGCTTCCTGCTCTACCTTCTACTCTATTTTGCTACTCATTCGGATCAAACAAATCAAGATCTTGCTTCATATCTTCACGCTATTGATCACTTCCTCACTGCTACCTTGTAACAAATCATTATCCTTCATTTATATCCTTCGCAAGCCTTCAAATCCTTATCAAGTCAGCCTAATTGCAACGACTAGTATGAAACATGTGTACACGGATAGGTCAGACCTAAACATAAGGCATTGCTCTGCTGGTGCATAAAACTTCATGTGGATCTCCATGAAGGTCGGCTATGTCCTATACTTCATCGAATAATGTTCTTTTTTTCTCTGCAAGTCACGAATTTTCTCCGCAAGCTGATTAAACTTCACTAAACATAGTCAGCTCTGCTTTGTCAAACGTGCAACAACAGTCAATCTTCTGATAGTGATATCTTTCTAGAATCAAAGCCAAATGATTTGAATTCTTGATATGTTATAATTGACTATGTCTAGATGTTAAGTCTAGTTTCGCAACCTCTCATACTCAAATGCGGTAAAATGTGGTATCTCCTCAGGTCACCATCTCAATATTCTACAACTCACTGTCAACTGTCTCAACTGTTTTGAATTCTTCCGGATGCTTCTGCATAAAAAAATAGAATTATACAAGTATAGATTTAACACATTACACAAGATATACATGGGGAAACCTTTTTGGGTAATAAACCCCATAAAATATCATTTTATTAAAACACTTACAAAATATAGTCTATTAAAGAATAGATTGAACCTGGGGATATACTCTACATACTTCCATATGGCCAATAATACCTCATGTGCATAGTGATATAATTCACTATAAAACTCCAAATTCACTCTCTCAAATGAGAGATAACCTCCTTAAATAAAGAAGGGGTGGAAAAATACCTAAAGGGGTATTAGTCACACCCATTCAAAGCAACCATTTGTAAATAATTAATAATCTAATAGTTATTAAATTATTAATTATTAAATGGTATATGCTTTATAGCATAAGGTTTTATAACTTTATATTAGAACATTATATAAATGTTATAAGGGTATGACCCCTAATAACATTATGTTCTAACAAAGTCCAACTTTGAACTTCAACACACTCGCAATTCAAGCTTTGGGGTCCAAATTACATATTACAACTCTACACAAAATTACAAGTCTAGGATAACAAACTCAATTTTCACAAATGGTCTAGCATGGTTTTCTCATTTTACATGCTATATGAAAATGACTTGGTCCAAGCATTCAAGAACATATATAATCATTATTGGTTGAATGAGAAATTACCAAAGGCCTAAAAAATGAAATAAACTCAATGTCCAATTTCCCATACCTACATGGGTCTACACATGCTAAGGGAAAGACAAAGCATGCAAAGGAAACATCTACTCAAGATGGTAAAGTTTTCAACCTCTGATAGCAAAATACATTCATAAAATCAATAAGTAAATCACAACTAAACTAATCAAATATTTAATTTCACAATACATATACACCATGCTTTCAAATCACACTTCTACTACATAGATAAACATGAGAAAAATGGTACAAAATACCTCGTGCATTCGACACCAAAATCAATACCTACCAAAAGTAAGGATAGGGTTCACACCACATATATGGGTGGATTAGAAACCAAATCACAACTATTATTAATCATATTTACAAGTTTACATATAAGTAATTAAATGTAATGAGTTATACATTTTCAATAAGATTGCAAAATGATAATTTACCACATCCAAAAGGTCATGAAACCCTTGTATGGTCTCCAAGCTACTCTAAAGGATTTTTGAGCCTTCAACGGTGGTTCAACATCACCTAACCATGTGGAACCTTTAGGCCTATCCCTTTGAACTAGGAGACAATTGGTTGGGTAGTCCAACAATAATCATGTCAAATAAGTTGTTAAACAACACAACTAAACCACAACTCATACATAGAGTTTCCAAGAAAAGCATGCATGAGGGATACACATTCACCAATTGATTTATACACATACCGGTCATATCAAAACATGGAACACCAAGTAATTACACATGAGGGTTTTGCTAACACCATCATTTCATACACATGGGATATCAAACATCATACAAGAACACATCTAGATATGAGATAGAGAAGAACACATCAATCAAGCATATACTATGGGATCACAAATACCCATTGGATATACAATCCAATGTACAAAAAGGGAGGAGATAGTTATCTTAGGATCTAGTGATGGGCTATCATCACGAGTATAACAAACCACATGGAGGTTGAGGAGTATTCCTCCATACCATAGGGATCCTCAATGACAATGGTAAACTAGCCCAATGTCCTTCACAATTCTTCCACATATCCTCTCAAGCATACGAAAGTGTCTCATGGATAACTCTTGTTTATGTTTTAATTATGTAATTCCCATTTATTTAAATCAATGTTTTATCTTAACCTCTCATTGCCACATCATATATTACCATGTAAGTGGATGGGTCATGAGATTCCACTTCATCCTAACATAGATCCCTCATATCCTATTGTCATATGGTAAAGTACACACAAAAAGACATGGCACTAAAATCAAGGTCTAAACATGGCAAACATAGTCCCAAAATATTCCTGATCCCATTTCCATAATAGAGGTTTATTTCCACAAAATACAATGCACAAAGAAATGTGGGATTTAAATTCTAAAAAAATTCAAGCTTTTTCAAAAAATCCCAAACTCCAATGGTAAAATTTCTAAAAATTTAAATATAAAAAAAAAATCTTTTTTTTAAGAATACCCTTTTGAAGCTAAGGGTCTCCAACACAATTTTTGAATCACATATTGATTTTTTAAAAAATTTGCCATAACTTTGGTGCACAATAGAAAATATCAAAAATAATGAAATTGAGATTGTAACAATCCACCAATACAATCTTTCCTACTAAAATAAATTCCATATGCATCTACTTAAGGTGGGCATGGAAAATGTATGAAGAAATCTCAATTCAATTGCATAAATATGAAACTCTTACCTTCAACCCAAGGCACAAAAATTTTATGAGAGGATTTTATTGAAGATGAACCAATTCCAAACCAAGAAACCAATCCAAATCCAACCAACAATCTAGATCCAAACAACTCCACACAAATCCAAGCCAAATTATAAATCTAAGCACCCAAGGAAAAATGGAGAGAAACAGCAAGCAAAGAGGTAAAAGATAGAATCCATAAAAAATGACTATTTTTCCCCATATAAGCCAATTTCACTTTTATAAAAAATTCCTCTATTTTCATTTCACATATCAACCACTAAATTCAAGACATTTTAAAATAAAAAACTTTTGCATTTCTTTTTCACTTTAATACCAACTTCCCCTTTTAATTTAAATCTTTCAATTTATAAAGTGAATTTTATGCAATATTTCCTTTTAATAAAAATTACTAAAGACATCAAATGACCTCTAGCAATTTTCCAATGCATTTTCCTAATAATTGATCCGCTTTGCCTAATTTAATAAATTTAATAAGGAAAACATAGGAAAACATGTCAAATATTTTTTCACAATGATACATCAAATGCCTAATTAAATCATATATTTTCTTTCTTAATAAAATCACAAAATGTAAAAAATGATTAAATGCAATTAAATGCAAGGACCATACAATCTAGAGAAAACACACAAACACATTTTGTGGGCTTCCACGTGACTCAAGAACCTAGAGTCGACTGATTTAGATTTAGGCTCACAAGGACATGCAAGACTCATCTCATAGCTTGAAATTGAGTGGGATGGGGATAATAACACAACACTTTTACTTAATTTGATTTATCACCATTGGGGAAACCTATGCTTGCACACTCAATGAAAACATTAGGTGCATTTGTACAACACAAGATAGTCAAAACACAATATATAGCAACTAGTGAGGTAATATCCAAAAGATGATATCATAATCTACATCTAAATAAAAATCATCTAACACCAGCATGATGAAATAATCAAATGCTAAACTCAAAGAACATATACCTAATCACATCATAGTGAAAACAGTGAAGCTGAAACAGTATCGAGTCTAAGCATATAGCAATCCACACACTTAAAACTAGGTACATAATCCATACACCTTGATGTCAATCCACAAGAACATCAACAAGTATCAAAATATCAAAATGAGTCTAGGAATATACATATCCACACATTTGAATACAAAATACATGATCCATACACCTTGATGGTAATACATAATTAACATCATTGGCAAGTACGATATAGTAACAAAATACAAAATACAAAATGAGCAATATAATGGGGGCACATATGCCTAGGTTCTTACATATTTAGGTGCAAAAATGTTTCTTTGGGCTTAATTCAAGTTATTTTTCTCACTAGATAGGAGATTGACTATCATGATTTAATTTCCCTAAAAAGATCATCAATATTATAATATCAATAGTATGATACTCCATAAAGAATCATCAATATTCTAAGCTCAAATTTTGAGCCCATAATTACCTTAGGGACTTCCATATCACTACTAAGTAAGGGTACACTAGCCTATTTAGGCAAAACAAGTGAGCATAAAGTAGCTATATTAGTAGTGAAGTAATTAGTATATTATAAAAGGATTGGTATTGACAATTTCTATATGCATAATTTTACTCTAAGAAATTTATTATTCACTCATCCATTACTTCTAAAAGATAAACTAAGCACACACATTAATATTCCTCGGTAATATGACTCTTGTAGCTCTTAAACTATGATGATGAGTTGAGAATTTCAAGTGAGACAACAATGTGAAAAATGAAATATTTTTTCTATATTAAAATTGATTCTTCTATTAGTATTGAATTTTCTATAGAAGGGTTGTAGGTTTGTAACATCCTTCTCAAAATAAATTAACATATATATTTTATATTTTAATTATATAAATTAGATCTTGTTAAATTATCAAATTATAACACAATTTTGTGACAAACTATGCAGCACAAACTTTGACAATTTTTCTTAGAAATTCATGAAATCTTCTCGATTGGTAATAATCTGATTTTAAAACTGATATTCTCTATTATAACAGCCAACACAATAGAAACTACAACAGAAAATAAAAACTAAAACGAACTCATTAAACATTATAAAAGCAATTAAAGCAAGGAAAATGGGGAATTGAAGAATAAGGTATATTCTACAACAGGCGCTTGCTCTTATGGAGAATCTCAACTCGTTTCAAATTTCCCATTGCTATAGGGAAGGAAATAGAGTGGTCGACGCCATAGAAAGAAAAGCCATTGACCAACCTAGGGAGGAGGAAGTGTTCAACCCACGTCAAGGAAATCTACCTAATAAAGTGCATAAGTGGATCCAAGAGGACCCCCAAGATCTGAGCGGTCATCCCACTCAGCAAAATGCTTGAGGGTCATAAATGGAATTTAAATAGGACCAATCCTTCAAGATTTCAGAGACATCAAATCATCAAAGAAGGATCTAATCTCATCAATGCAAAATGGATGAAGTCACATCAAGGGCACCTCGAGTTCTACAGTCAGTTTCGCCAACTCATCCACACTCCTCCAATTTAATATGCGGATCAACTAAGTATCACGGAGAACTTTTAAGAGGGGGATCCTTTAGATTTTGTGAAATTCCAATGCAAGAAACATGACCGTTTCAAGGTAAGTACATGTAGTGGTTGTTTTGTTTTTAAAAGCAAGTGGTATAGCCCGCAAGAATAAAAAACTCTTATCTGTCAACATTTATATCTAGGATCTTATCAACAATCCAACACTCATGCTTAGACAAGGATGGAAGGAATAATATTGAAGTCTGATGGACATGAGACATTCGAGAGGAGTAAATAACCCCAACCTTCCAAATTGGGACATGACATCTGAATTGATAACAAACCTTACCATGTATGAAGAGGATGACGATAAAATGTATCATGTAATGACATAAAAGGATATAAGAATGGTAGTGTAGCTAAGTGGCTGCATTAGGGAAAAAAACTCAATAGGTGTGATAGTTCTAATGGTTGGGAGGGTAATTGTCATAATTTGATCCATTAGTAGAACATATTTTCATTATTGCCTAAATATAAAAATATCAATAAAAGTAACTTCTTGTATTAATAACTATTGCTTTTAAACCTATCAAACATGTATAATTGATAGACCAAATTTTTTCCAACCACCTATTCAATAATACAAAATGAACAGACATCCCTTTTCAACTTTTAGCTCTAAATGGAACAAAAGATAATATAATTTATTCCAAATAAAATTCACATCTGAATTTATAACAAAACTATATTAAAATATTATGTTCAAATTTGTACAATCTTCCAATTACTTTGTCCACCTATAGACACATTTTTGTCAACATCAATACATGCTTCTTACTCTATAAAATATTAAATGTACAACTACTGGGTCCTCAACCAATTAATCTAGTATTGTAATGAACAATGACAGGTACCCAACTTGACATAATTACAAAACATTATTTCTAATAAATCAATCCATCTCTCCCAAATATTGTGCAATAAATGCCCAACTTGGAGACTTCAACAACCAGATTCAGAGTACCTGTAAAAAATATGAACAGATGTGAGGCTCCCCATTTAAAAAATCAAATCACAAAATTAATTGACACCAAATTTCAAAATGTATAACCTATCCGTGCCCATTTCAAATGAAAATCAAATCACATAATTAATAGATCAAATTTGAAAATTGGCTCTCTATCCATGGAACGTTGAATTTCAAAAAATTGGAGGGAATTAATCTATAAAATGAACCAATGATTCATATCATCATTTTCATTCTAACGAGTCACAAAGAATATCGGACCTGCAACAAGTATCAGAATATCAGACCTGCAAACTGCTACAAGGCTTAGGTGGCACATTGTCTTCTTCTCAAATCAGGTTTTTATATTTATTTCTATAATATGTTCTTATATTGATACGTTACCAACCATTTTCTTCTTAGCAGACAAAAATATTTTTGATTCCTTTATGTTATGATTGCAAGCGGTTTCATGTTTTGCAAACCTGTATCATTGTCCAATAGTTGCTAATACTAAAGGATATGGTGGTGGGACTTGACTTTCTAATTCAAAAATCTGTTGCAGCGTCTGGAGGTGATGAAAATATAGTTGTTGTTTAGGAATTATAGTCCTGAAACATCTTATAACAGCATTTCAGAGTGGAACTTTCTCTATTCATATTTAACTTATTGCTCTTGATACTTCAATTCCCTTTTTGATTTTAATGATATACGTATCTATTATCAGCATGTTATTCTGATCTATTAAATTTTATAGCTCTCTGTGTCAATGGTGGAGTTCAAGTATTTTGATTAAAGAGGTGGAGTCCAAGTAGTTTGAACTAGATAAGGAGTGTAAGTCTGTGAGGAAGAATAGGAAGTTTTTTGAGTTTCACTATAATGCAAGACCAATGAAATCTATATTTGTCCATTTCAGTTGATAAATCTCATTTGTGTGTGGTTACTCTATTATGCATGGATGCTCATTGAGCCAGAGAAGCACAATAGTTCTCAATGTTGTTACAGTTAAACCATCAAAAGAAGATGAGGTTCAAAAGAATCCTCATGCTATACATAAAGGTCTAGGAAAGATTCATATTAGTATGATGTGTGTCAAGAAAAATCTTTTGGTTGTAGGTGGATTTCAAGAACTTGTTGCAAACAATTTGGATGGCTAGAGTGTTTCATGCTATGCAAAGATTACTTATGATGAGAATGATATCACTAATGCCATTGAGATCTATTACAGTCCAAGTGGTGCAACATAGTTCAAGACCTCAAATAATGATTCTATTGTTTGTGTGTCTAATCTGGGATGTTAGAAACCTAAGCTTGCCATTTTCAAATGAAACAAAGCCCGTGGACTATGTATGTTGTTATAAATTTGCAACCAAAGGTATTTGCTTGGATAAATTATAAAGCCAATAGATTGTGTAGATCAAACGACCCTTGGGATTTTATAAGGTTCTGAGGGTGTTGTCAGAATGGAGAATAGTGTGATTGTTTGCATTGACCAACTTAGCAAAGGTGAGGCTTATAAAAATGAAGCAAGCTAGGTTGGTGTCTAACTATGCTCAGAAATTGTTGTACTTGTTGCCTCCATCCACCTCCACATCAACGGCCTCCCTACTTCCCACGCTGGCAGCCTCCTGGTGATCTCTGTGCTTCCCACGTTGGCGGCCTCCAAGGAAGCTGTGGGCTGGAGCAGCGGCAACGATTAGGGTTGAGTGTGAGAAATAGAGTGAAAGAGATTAGTTTTAGGTTTAGTTTTTTTTAGAAATAGGATAATTTATTATTAGTTTAGGGTCAAGTGCTCTTCAAAATAGCATGTTATTATATTAAGTTTAGGGTGCTTTATGGAATATTTTTTGGTTAAAATTATTTAGTTAATAATATAATGTTGTTTAGGTTTATACATAAACATGCACATAAGATATGAGTATAGATTTGTTTTTTAGAGGATTCTATTATGGATTTGAGTACTAATGTCCATAATATACGGGAAAAAATGTTCACTCTATTGGGAATTAAGGTGTCTCAACCTTGGTAATTCTCTACATTTGTAATGTTTGTATTTATTATTCATTGCCTATGTTGTAAATAATTGAAAATTCCACTTTGTCATATTGTGGGATGTGGCACGGTGATGTGTCAATCCTACATGGATTATGACAACTTGGTATTTTGTCCTCACATGAGGAGATAGGTGTCCCACTTAGTGGTAGGAATATTCTGCCATGTGTTGGCATCTTCTATGTTGTGTAAGGAATGTTTGACCAAAACGGTTATGACAGATTCCTATGATGGATCTATGACATGTAAGAGTCGAGAATAGAAGTTTGTAAGACAGGTAATGACATGTGTCATGAAGCATATTTGAATGAGGCATATTTGGGTGCCCCAAGGTGGAATATGATGTGTTGTAAGAGAATATGCTATTTTTAGCATGTGTATGACAGATTCTCTTACAGTTGTAAGTTGTAACCGCTATGATAGATTCTATGACGGTCATAAGTGTCATAAGAGCATCTGTCATAGCCTATTTTGGAAAGTGGTGACCTCTTTGGGATGGGATCTATGGACAAGTGTTAGACACATTCTACGATGTTGACCAAGTGTCCCTAGGCGTGGGTTTTGGTCCAAGATGCCATATTGGATGCCCATTCCAAGAAAGGTCCAAAATTGCCTTGTATGTTCTATTTAAACAGGTGCTTGGAGATGGAGTTTGTATCACAAGTTTACAAGTACTGTTATGCTGCCAGATTGACTCCAGACACGAGTGTCGAAGACCATTGAAGCTTGCATTGCAAGTGTATTGTAAACATTCTTTCAGATTTGTTAATACATTGTGCAGGTTTCTGAGTGTGGGGTTTTTCACCCGATAAGGGTTTTCCCCACTGTAAATCTTTGTCTCTCTTCTTCTGTATACATTCTAATTCTTGTGCTTTGCTATAATATCTCATGTTAATGGTTTAACATTGCTGTAATAGTTAGGATAAATCTGAATTTGCATAGCCCTCTCCTCAATAGATCAGTGTAGGAAGCGATTTCTACACACCTAGCTTCCTTTCGGTTGGTATCGGAGCTTGATCACCTTTGGTCCTAGTTGTAGGGTAGGGGTTTTTTGAGCTAATCTTAGGTTGAGTGGGAGTTTGTGTAGAGCATTCTGTATCTTATTGCAGCAAGGAGATGGCAGGCACATCAGGAAGGTTTGAAGTAGAGAAGTTCAACCATAGTAATTTCGAGCTGTGGAAGCTCAAAATAGAAGACATGTTAGTTGACCGAGACCTTTGGGAAAGTGTGAACGGAACTAAACCAGCTACAATGATAGAAGTTGATTGAGATCTCAAGGATCAGAAGGCTAAGGGTCTCATAAGACTTAGTCTTGCTGATTCTGTGTTGTTAAATGTCCATGAGGAGGCGACTGCAAAACTCCTTTGGAAGAAGTTGGGGGATGTGTATCAAGCCAAATCCCTAATCAATAAAATTTTCCTGAGAAAGAAGTTGTATTCTCTTTGAATGGAGGATGGAGGATCCGTGGCTGAGCATATGAATGCCTTTAATATGTTGGTTGCACAATTAACATCTATTGGTGTAAAGATGGAGGAGGATCGATGTATGACCCTGCTTTGTTCTCTACCGGACTCATGGGATCATCTTGTCATGGCAATCGAAAGCACCACATCCACATTCAAAATGGAAGAAGTGGTTTCTTCACTATTGTCTGAAGAGATGCGGAGAAAGTCTTCTGAGGCAGCCAAAGAAGCCCTTGTAGTTCATGGAAGACCCAAGGAGAAAGGGAAGAAGAAGGACAAGAAAGCTGAGAAGGGTAGATCCAAATCCCGTGGGAGATCCAAATCTCCTGGAAAGTCCAAGGCTCTTTGTTGGAACTGTGGCAAGACCGAGCATTTCTGAAAGGAATGCAAAGAGGAGAAAAAGAAAAAGAAGAAAGCTCCTGATTCAGATTTTGACAAATCACAAGATGATGGTGATGCATTCATCGCAGCCCTGGCAACCCATGCATCTGATGATGTGTGGCTAATCGACTCTGGTGCATCATTCCACATGACCTCGCATCGAGACTGGCTCACTAAGTATGAGGAGTTCGATGGTGGAAAGGTGTATCTGGGTGACAACTCTCATCTGAAGATCGTTGGTCGTGGAAGAGTCTCTATCCGATTCCTTGATGGTCGAGTGAAGGGGATCTCTGGGGTTATGCACATCCCAGGCTTAGCACAGAACTTGCTTTCTGTAAGTAGTTTGAATGATGCAAGTGTGCAGGTTGTCTTTTCGAAAGACGGATGCAAGATGACTAGAGGATCTATGGTGCTTGCTAAGGGTACTCGAGGTACTCTATTTCAGCTGGAAGCATGCATTGCACAATGCAATAGTTCTTCTGACTCAAGGAAGAGGGCAGCAGTCACTTCATCCCCACCATCTAAACAAGCAGTGAAGAAATCTGTTGTTTCTAGTCTTGATGGTTGTAATCGTGCATTGGAAGTTAAACTTCTTGCAGAAAAGACAATGTTATGGCATAAGAGATTTGGCCACATTGGTGAGAAGGGTTTGCGTACCTTGAAAAATAAGAATCTCATTGAGGGGTTAGATGATTGTAATCTTGAGTTTGACTTTTGTGAACATTGCATTTATGGAAAACAAAACCGTGTTCAGTTTTACTCGAGTTCTCATAAGTCTTATGGTGTGATGGACCTTATTCATTTTGATGTGTTTGGTCCTGTTAATGTTCCTTCATTATCAAAATCTGTATACTTTGTATCTTTTATAGATGATTACAGTAGAAGGACATGGATTTATTTTCTCAGAAGCAAATCTGAAGTCTATAGCAAGTTTAAGGAGTTTAAAGCTTTTACTGAAAATCAGACTGGTAAAAAGATTAAATGTTTGAGAACTAACAACGGTGGTCGCAAGGAACTTGGGATTGAAAGACATAAGACAACTCCATACACACCGCAGAAAAATGGAGTTGTAGAGAGGATGAACAAGACACTGATGGAGAAGGCTAGGAGTATGCTTAGTGGTGCTAGTCTAGAACAAAAGTTTTGGGCTGAAGCTATTGCCACTGCTTGCTAGCTGGTAAACAGATCTCCTACATCAGCTCTTGTTAGAAAGACACCCATGGAGGTGTGGTCTGGTAGAAAGCCTTCAGTAAGGCATCTTCATGTTTATGGTTGTGAGGCATATGCATATGTGCCTAAGGAGAAGCGGTCAAAGTTGGAGAACAAAGCTATTAAGTGTATCTTCATTGGCTACAGTGTTGGTGTGAAAGGATACAAGCTTTGGGACCCCATGGCTGAAAAAGTGTTGTATAGTAGAAGTGTCATCTTCAGAGAGCTTACACCTTCTTCCACTGTTTTGCAACCAGAAGAAAAAGGAAAGAAAGAGGATGTTGTTTAGTTTCCTCTCACCCCTGAGAAGACTAAACAGAAAGACAATGTTCGACCTGATGATGAGGAGAGCTCTAGCAGCTCTGAAAACTCAAAGGAAGAAGCTGAACCTCAACCTCAGCTCTTGAGGAGGTCTACATGGATAAGAAAGCAACCTGAAAGGTTTGGTTTTACATTGCTTGATTCTAGTTGTGCTTATGCTTTAATCACTAATAGTGATGAACCTAGAACTATATCAGAGGCTTTGGATATGAAGGATGCAAGTTCCTGGAAGGAGGCCATGGAGGAAGAAATGGCTTCTTTGGAAAAGAATAAAACTTGGGACTTGGTGCCTTTGCCCCCTGGATGGAAAACCATTGGATGCAAATGGGTGTTCAAAAAGAAGATTGGTGTAGATGGTAGTATTAAAAAGTATAAGGCCAGATTGGTTGCAAAGGGGTATTCACAAGTGGAGGGTATAGATTATGGTGAGATCTTCTCTCCCATTGCAAAGCTGACATCCATTCGATTCTTGTTGTCTCTCGTAGTAGCTTATGACTTAGAGGTAGAACGGATGGATGTGAAGACAACTTTCCTTCACGGTGATTTGGAGGAGGAAATCTACATGTCACAGCCAGAGCATTACATGGTAAAAGGTAAAGAAAATTTGGTTTGCAAACTTAAGAAGTCTTTGTATGGTTTGAAGCAATCCCCTAGGAGATGGTACTTGAAGTTTGATGCCTTTGTGTTGTCAATTGGATTTGTGAGATTGAAATCGGATCACTATGTTTATTATAAGTTTGATGGTGATCATATTCTCATTATTGCATTGTATGTTGATGATATGTTGCTCATTGGGAAGGGTAAGAATATGATTTCTGATTTTAAATCTCAGTTGTCAGCTCAGTTTGAAATGAAAGATTTAGGGGCAGCCAGGTACATTCTAGGAATGGAAATCAGAAGAGATAGAACTAATAGAAAACTTTGGCTAAGTCAGAGTAAGTATGTTAAGACCGTGTTGGACAGATTCAGCATGGGAGATTGTAGACCATTGTGTGTTCCCATTTCCTTGGGGACAAAGTTGTCTATTGAGGATTGTCCAAAATCTCCTAGTGAGGTGGAGGACATGAGCAGAGTACCTTATGCTAGTGTTGTTGGCAGTTTGATGTATGCTATGGTCTGCACAAGACCAGACATTACCCAAGCAGTGGGAGTCCTTAGTCGATTTATGGCTAATCCTGGACGGGTTCATTGGGATGCAGTTACGTGAGTGTTCAGATATCTGAGGGGTACTTCCGAGTATTCCATTTGTTATCATGGTAATGTTTCAGGACCTCTGCATTCTATTGATATTCGTGGATTTGTGGATTCAGATTTGGTAGGTGACATTGACAGCAGGAGATCCACCAGTGCTTATGTTTTTACATTGTTTGGTGCTGCTATTAGTTGGATGAGTAAGCGACAACCTGTTGTTACTTTGTCCACGACAGAAGCTGAGTATATGGTAGCAACTCATGCTTGTAAGGAAGCCATTTAGCTTAAGAGATTGTGTTCCGATATTGGTGTTGATGTAGGTTAGATCACGATCAGTTGTGACAGTCAGAGTGCAATTTGCCTTGCAAAGAATCCAATTTTCCATGCTAGAACCAAGCACATTGATGTTCAGTTTCACTTCGTGAGGGACATGGTTGAGAATGGAAAGGTAAATTTGGAGAAGGTAGATACTTTGAAGAATGTTGCAGATGCATTGACGAAGCCAGTTGGCACAAAGAAGTTCAGATGGTGTTTGAAGTCTATGGGTCTCTCGGCCTATAGCGGTTAAATCATGTTTTTCTATTGGCTCTTACAAGGTGTTCGACAAGTGGGAGAATGTTGGGAATTAAGGTGTCTCAACCTTGGTAATTCTCTACATTTGTAATGTTTGTATTTATTATTCATTGCCTATGTTGTAAATAATTAGAAATTCCTCTTTGTCATATTGTGGGATGTGGCACGGTGATGTATCAATCCTACATGGATTATGACAACTTGGTATTTTGTCCTCACATGAGGAGATAGGCGTCCCACTTAGTGGTAGGAATATTCTGCCATGTGTCGGCATCTTCTATGTTGTGTAAGGAATGTTTGACCGAAATGGTTATGACGGATCTATGACATGTAAGAGTCGAGAATAGAAGTTTGTAAGACAGGTAATGACATGTGTCATGAAGCATATTTGAATGAGGCATATTTGGGCACCCCAAGGTGGAATATGATGTGTTGTAAGAGAATATGCTATTTTTAGCATGTGTATGATAGATTCTCTTACAGCTGTAAGTTGTAACCGCTATGACAGATTCTATGACGGTCGTAAGTGTCGTAAGAGCATCTGTCATAGCCCATTTTGGAAAGTGGCAAGCTCTTTGGGATGGGAGCTATGGACAAGTGTCAGACACATTCTACAATGTTGACCAAGTGTCCCTAGGTGTGGGTTTTGGTCCAAGATGCCATATTGGACTCCCATTCCAAGAAAGGTCCAAAATTGCCTTGTATGTTCTATTTCAACAGGTGCTTGGAGATGGAGTTTGTATCACAGGTTTACAGGTACTGTTATGCTGCCGGATTGACTCCAGACACAAGTGTCAAAGACCATTGAAGCTTGCATTGCAAGTGTATTGTAAACATTCTTTCAGATTTGTTAATACATTGTGCAGGTTTCTGAGTGGGGTTTTTCACCCGATAAGGGTTTTCCCCACCGTAAATCTTTGTCTCTCTTCTTCTGTCTACATTCTAGTTCTTGTGCTTTGCTATAATATCTCATGTTAATGGTTTAACATTTCTGTAATAGTTAGGATAAATCTAAATTTTCATAGCCCTCTCCTCAATAGATTAGTGTAGGAAGCGATTTCCGCACACCTAGCTTCCTTTCACACTCATTGGTGCAAATGTGTGCGATGAAGGGATCTAAGAATTGACCATCATAAGGCAAGTGTTCAAAAAGTGTTGTTTTTGACACTTTTTACAACTACGTATAGATCTGGCATCAAAATTGATCGTGTGGTCTTGAAACCTTAGTTATAAGCAGTCGACTAAGCAATGAAGTTGTTATAAAGTTTTTAAACTTGTTCGACATCGGCAAGTATGTTTTTGAGAGGCACGAAGTTAGGGTGCACACCTATTGGGTCTTTTCCCCTACTCTTCTTTCAATTCATATTCTCCCCTCTGAATCTCAACTAACAATCTTGTCAAAGATCTTGGTGACTCCCTTTTCCATAGTTTTTTGCTTACAGGATAAAATATGGAGAATGACAAAGTGAATAGGCTCCTCTCTTTCCTAGTGATGCCTTAGGAACTAGAAATCAGAGGAAGGGTTAAAATTGTTGACCTAAACTAGTTCTTCGATATAAATTGTACAATGGCTCAATTTTCTATCTAGAACATATGTAGATAGATGTTGCTGGAAGGAATGGAGGATAGAATCCTTCATTGGTTTGATATTTGCTCCACGCTCCTATCGAATATCATGGACTTAATTCAAGATGGGCACTATGTCCACACAATGGCTTCAGGATTGGCTTTTGATTACCTTTACAATATGGAATGGTGAAACGCAACACTCTGTGGATGTGACCTGTTGAAAGGAGAAGCGATGGTAGGTGGCCTTTTTCCTCTGCATACACTAAGAACCTCACCAGTGATGGAATGTGTTTTCAAGGCTATGTAGAGGGGATTAATCTATGGATGCATAGGCAACCTCGATCGGGCTCTATAGGGTCATAGTTTCTTCTTCACCAAGGAAATGAGGGTAAGATGCAGGCACATCTTCATAACCATTTGCTTCTTAATAATGTATGCACCCAATTGGGCCCCCACCTCCCTAGAGAAATTACCAAATGCAAGGAATCTACTAGTTAGGGAGTGCCAGAGGAGCTCAAAATATTGGTAGTGCCACTCATGACAGTGCCAGAAGGAGCTCAATCAGTAACATGAAGGAGTTGATTAGGTTCCTAATTTTTTTTTAATTTTAATATGTTTTAAATCTAGTATTTTGATGTATTTTTCGGCCTTAATGGCTAGTTTGTACTTAATTTTATGATCCACCATAGGTGGGAAAACTCTGAATCTACTCTTTAATTTTTATATTAATATAATGGTTTGGATGTTTAACACCTTTTAAAAACAAATTCTGAACTATTGCCCACAAAATCTTGTAAAATACATAACATCAATGACAATATTCTACTCTCTAGAAAACAATATGATTCCATAGTTTCTGTAGCTGATCTAGATGAGTATAAGGATTATCAAATGAATAATACATAGAAATCACAACAACCATAGCACACTAATAGAAATTTTGAAATCCAAAAAATCACACAACTGCTACAAACAAGATGCTTATAATGCCCTAGATTTGGCAATTTTGGCATCAAATTACATCAAACTTCCCACAAATTTGAAAATGACATCATGGAAATCTTACAAATAAAAAATTAATAATCTATAACACTTCATAAGCAAATAACACAATAGAAAAAAAATCCAAATATCAATCCACACCAAAAACACTTGAAAACCTACAAACAAACACACCAAAATTTGTAAACTACTCCATTCAACTTCAATACAACCTTTGATTGAGATTGATATTATATAATAAAATGGGATACATAGTGTGACACCTAAATTAATTGGTTTTCATCTACTAATATCAATCCCCAATGGATATTCATCCATCGAAGAAATTGTAAGAATACAAGTGCCCATACAAGATAGAAAAGAGAAAATATGATCAAAAGATTCCTCTATTAGAAAACCCCCACATATATAAAGAGGTTTTATGCCCCAAATGGGTTTCCCAAGAATCCCACACCCCTCTTCTTGGAACTTACAATTTACTATTTTTAGCAGTCTATTTTTAGTAGATTCCTGACAACTTATTATAACCAATCATTGCAGATGTCTTGCATGCACAAATTCCCACTTACACTTATCATAATGATTTGTAACCATGATTACTCTTGGGCATCCAAACATCCAACATAGCCTTTTGGGAGCATAAAATATTATTAAATTCCAACAATAGCTCCCCACTTGAACATTTTTGTATATTCTTGGATTATAACTCCTCATTTATTGACTTGTCATGTCATAACTCCACAATCTATCATATAATATTCTATTTTAAGCTCTTGTAAGTTACAATATATTACCTTTATGGATTTTCATGTCCATCCTTGGAAAATATTCAAAATTAATTATATTTTATAATTTGAAGTTGCCATCACATTTATATATTAATATTTAATTGATCCTTATCACCAAGAAAATATAATTTCTCTCATGGGTCCTAAATTAAATATTAAATAAATTATTTATTCCTTACCTTAGCCCATGAGAAATATTGGAATGGGCTATTAGGTCCTCCAATTTTAATTATTTATAAAGGGGGCATTACAAGCTTAATTGGTGAGGATGTTGCTATATTTATTGATTATGCTATTCAACAAGGTTCAAATTTGACTGTGGAGATGCAATTGTACCAAGTTCAATTATTGGGTGACTTTGGTAGACTAGATCCCAACCAAAACAAAATCTCTAGTTTAGATTATGTTTCTTCATAATGTTTAATCGACTACATAAAAATAGAAATGAAAATATTTATATAATATAATTGCTTCTATTAAAAATATTGAATTGCTAGAATATTGAAATAAACCCCTCCAAAAATTAGAAAGGTGATCATTAAATGAATTATTCTTGTAACCTTACTATTTAAAATAAAATTAAAAAATTCATAAAATAAATGATAAATATATTGAATGATTTTAGACAACTAAAATGAATTTACACAGTAATGTAGAGAATACTAGTAAAATTATAAGTATAATCACTAAAGATATACAACAACCTGATAAGTTCACATTTGCTAGCATATACATATGAGTTCATATGAAATGAATTGAAATGTTTTTCTTTGATGAATAAAGCCTTTATTACCTTTTTAAAAGATAAAAAGATAATAATACAATATTCACAAAAAAACATGGGTGCTAAAAAAGCATACCCTCAAAGTCTAAGTGGAACATAGTAAGAAACATAAATATAAGTCTAAAAAGGATCAACCTTAATGAGGTGTCATTAAACCTCGTACTTTAGTAGATAAATTCTTAAAAAACTGGGGGTTGTGTGAAGGCTATCTATAGAAGGATGATAGAAAGGTATTTCTAGGAGTTAACCTATTCTATTTAGAAGGAAATACACACACACAACTTTAATCTATTAATTGGAAATTAAAATGTAAGTAAGATATTGAATTATTGATACTGAATAAAAATCCACTAACTACGGAATCAAAATGCAGAATAGAATAAAAGACTAGTCTATGAATTTAAAAATTACTAATTCTTGGGAAATAAATTCTAATGATTGAATAGTAAATGGAAATCACTGCAAACTACAATTCTTTTCTCAATATTGCTACAACAAGAAATGGAAAGAAACTTTAAAATCTTTTCTTTTATTTTTCTAAGCTTTTTCTTAAGATTGTTGAACATACATAGACATGATGCAAAACATAATAGTATTATAATGACTCACATAGAATAGTAATAACACATAGAATAATGATGACTAAAACACATTAAACCCGCAAGTCACTACATGCAATTACAATAAAATCATAAAATACTTATCTACATTTTATTGATCTACCTTCTCCTATGAGTGGCCAGCTCTTAAGAGTAAGCGGATTATTCTCAATTTAACATTTTCAACTCAATGAGGATGGAAAAAATCATAACATCACACACATTTGTAATAGATATACTTCTAGAATGTAACTTCTCATTCCTCTAAATCATAAAGGATAACTAAACATATGTCCTTGTAAAAAATGAATGATAATGATAAAAAATAGTGATTAACTACTTAACTACAAATCTAGAGTGAATTCCTAAAATATAGCTATGTGTTGAACATGAATGCATTATCTAAGTCTGATGAAAAATTTTTAATAGAAAGAAATAAACGAGTCTATTATAACATAAATAAACTGTATGTAGCATGCATGAAGAAAATATTTTTAGATATGACTCCTAGTAGGCTTCATTCATCTTTGACTACCTTAAATGAACTAGAGTGGTTTTATTGCAATCTCTGGCATAGCACAAGGGATCAATATTAGTTGAGGGTGTGTCCATATAGAATATTTGATCAATGTTATAGGGGTATAGATCTCTTCATGAGATTTCTAATGCATCAAACAGTTCATCAATCAGACACCCGGATCAAAAGTTATGGCCTCCAGAAGTTGGGTCTCCAATATTGGAAAATGTGAAAACATGTTGGACACATAAAATAGATGTAAGGGGGGGTTACATGTGTTGGTGTGTGGTTTGACACATCATGGGGCATATTTGATTGGAGATAATTTGGATACCACCTTTTTGGGTAGTTTTGGATCATTTTTTTTGTAATTACCGTTAACAGTTTTCTATATTGTATCTCCTATATATCAAGAGCTTGAGATGGAGGTTGTGTTTGAGAGTATTATAGATGTTGAGTTGCCTCTAGATCTCTGGTTGTTTATACTCATGTGAAAGCTTGATCTGTAAGTATATAATAATCTTGTTGATTTATAAATAATATATTAAGTGGCCTTTGGAGTGTAGGGTTTCTCTCTCGAAAGGGTTTCCCCATGTAATTACTGTTTTGTGGTATGATTTCTATTTATGTTTATTTCTACATAATTTATATAACTATTGTAAATATTTAAATTTTTTTGCATATCCCTCCTCTGATCAAGATTAGTGTAGGAAGTTGTTCCTGTTGGAAGTAAGCCACACCTAGATTGATGATGGGTTAGGTACAAAGGGCCAGTAGCTCAGTTGGTAGAGCACTCTAGAAGCAAATGGAAGGTCCTAGGTTCGAGTCCTAGCTTGTCCATATGAGCAAAAGCTCAACAATTGGTATTAGTGCCAAGATAGGAGCCCCAAGTACCCGTAGTGTGGCTTAAGGGGGGGTGTTGGAAGTAAGCCACACCCAGACTGACAATGGGTTGGCCACAAAGGGCTAGTAGCTTAGTTGGTAGAGCACTCCAACAACAAATGGAAGGTCCTAGGTTCAAGTCCTAGTTGGTCCATATGAGTAGCAACTCAATAGTTCCACTACCTTAGCTTCCTTACAAAAATCTTAAACAACGGAGTAGTAATATTGGGCCCTATTGATGGAGATAGAAGAACTCTCATAGTGACTGGAAATAGACTACTCTTGTACCAAAAACCACTCAACAATAACGATTTTGTCAAAAAAACTCTCAACCAAATCTCTAATATGTCAGAGGATCCACTGATGCAATAGATTAGTCATTAAAAAATAGCGAACCACTTTTGGCACTATCTTTAAAACCCCTGAAATGGTCTACTAATAAATACTTCATGTTATTCTATTCTATTCTAGACCCATCCTCTTAGTGATTGATGCAGAGTACCAGCAGAAGCGAGTGAAGATTGCTTATATCTTCATTATCGGCAAGAGGTCTCCCAAGTTCTCACCGATACCCCCGTAGTGGTTAGTTGCCTATTGGCAACACCTCATACTATTGGACCACGAGAAATTTCTTAGGCCGATATACTCCGTCACTCCGATGACCAATCTTCGTCGGCCAGACTTCCTCCTTCGGCGAAGCTTCTTTCACCTACACCGACACCTTGTCTCTTGCCGATATCGTCAGGCACATCAGCCAGATCCTCCGCTTCGGTAAGATTCCAGTTCGCAGCCCTGATGGTTCATCTCATTCCGATGAGTCTCTATCGGTGAGACTTCTTGAACTCCTCCCGATGAGCTTCTATCGGCGGGACTCTAACGGTCACCGTGACTTCTTTGGCTTCCCCCGACAAGGTTCCTCACGCCGATACTCTTTATCGGCGATACTCCGAGGATGTCTCACCGATCGGTGAAACTGTATACCATCGGCTAAGTGTATTTTCCTTAGCCCGATATCGTTTCTCTCACCGATGCGACTAACAATGGTATGTGTCTCCGACACTATACCAATCTTCGACAAGACGGAGAGCCTTTCATGCCGATGGATCTCCGACTGTTCTGTGATGCCAAACCAGAATTCCCTTCGACAGAACAATGGAATTAGGCCGTTTCATATATCAAACCCTCAATCACTTGTAGCAATCTGATCCCACCTCAAAACTATCCAATTTCACTTCGATTTCCCGACTAGCCACATGACGATGTCTAGTCGAACTTGACTGAGTTCGCTGGTTTCCTGGGTAAGAATTCAACAACAACAAACGTGAGAAGTCTTTCCCCCATCACACTGATACTATACAGGGCTTTAGTGGACAGAGGAAAGGGCCTCCATGTATGAATCAAAACCCTACTCCTAGGTTACAAACCAGCCACTGTGGAACCGTGGATTTTACACCGTCTGCACACTACAGAGTCACTATGGATTGACAGATAGCATCCGGTTAGGGTTCCATTCACAAAATTAGGATAAAGATATCAAATCACTAAGAACAACCAAGAAAATCAACACAGATCATACTCAGAACTCTCCTTATTCAGTTATCAAAAAGAACTTGTTGTAATACACACTTCTCTCTCCTCTCTCCGTGTGACATACAACCTGCCTCTAAATAAGATGTAGAGACAGCAGTTATCCCCTCCAACCGTGCAAACTGATTCTCAAATCAGTTAGCTGTTGGTTTACCCTTCATACAAGAAAAAGTACATGTGTGCCTTGCACAATTACATTCATGGGACCAAATTGACCCTTATTACAAAATGAAATGACTTAAGAGCCTTATGAGAAAACAAAAGAAAAGATAACCCTGCACTACAGAGAATGTGCTCCTACACCATACTCCCCCTGCAGGAAAAACTCAAGTCCCTTGAGTTGCTAACTGCTGAAGTGTCTTCCCATGCTTTAGAATATCTGCTTCACTCATCCAGGTTGCCTCTGAATCAGGAAGATCCTGCCACTTGACCAAGTAGTCTTTGTATACCCCTTTTCTTGTCTTCTTGACAATTTTGGAATCCAAAATGCATTCCAATTGCAAAGGCTTACTTGGAGGTAAATCTCTGATCCAGTCTTCATCTTCAATCACATCATCTGAGCCATCTTCAGCATGTAATGGAGGTCTAAAAGGGAACAGGTCTGCAACATTAAAAATGGGAGAGATACCAAGGCCAGATGGTAATTCTATCTCATATGCATTTGGACCAAATTTATGCACTACCTTACACGGTCCTACCTTCTTCATCAACAATTTGGTTGGTTGCCCCTTAGGTAATCTTTCCTTTCTAAGGTAGGCCATCACCAAATCTCCTACCTTGAACTGTACCTCCCTTCGCTTCAGATCTGCCCTATCCTTGTACTTGGAGACAGTTTTCTCCAACTGAAGCTTGACCTGATCATGTATTGTTTTCATGGTAGCAGCAAAGTCTTCTCCTAGAGCACTCCTTTTATCCCATCCTTGGAGGTCTTTGAGTTCAAGTGGTCCTCTTGGGTGGAAACCATAAACTATTTCAAAAGGGCTTTTCCCAGTACTTCTGTTTCTTGAATCATTATAAGCATATTCAGCTTGACTGATCACTAAATCCCATGCCAATCCATGCTGTTTGGTAAGGCATCTCAAAAGGTTTCCCAAGGACCTATTGACAACCTCAGTCTGACCATCAGTCTGGGGATGGTAGGCTGATGAAAAAGACAACTGAGTGCCCAATTTTCTCCATAGGGTCCTCCAAAAATGACCAACAAATTTGGAGTCTCTATCAGTAACAATTGATAGGGGTAAACCATGAATTCTGACCACCTCTCTGAAAAAGAGACCAGCAATATGAGATGCATCATTTGTGCATTTGCATGGCACAAAATGAGCCATCTTACTGAATCTATCCACAATGACAAAAACACTGTCTACACCCCTTGCTGTCCTAGGAAGACCAAGCACAAAGTCCATACTAATGCTTTCCCAAGGTCTGGTGGGAATGGGCAGTGGTTGGTACAAACCAGCATTAGAAGACATACCCTTGGCCTTTTGACATATGGTACAGCTTGCAACATATCTCCTTACATCTGTCTGTACCTTGGGCCAATAATAGAACCTGGTGACTTGTTCCAAAGTCTTGTCCAACCCAAAATGTCCTCCTAAGGCTCCATTGTGCTTCTCTTTGATGATATTGTTCCTCATTGAATATTTAGGAACACACAACAAACTACCTTTAAATAGGAGCCCTTCTTGCAGCACAAAATCAGAATACTCACCATGAAAAGTGTTAGCCAAACTTGCACACACTTCATAGGCAGCCTTGAAATCTGCATCATCCTTGTACAACTCCTTCAGACATTCTAGACCCATATGTTCCATTTGTACTTCCTGTATGACCAGTATCCTTCTACTCAAAGCATCTGCCACTTTGTTGGCAACACCTTTCTTATGCTTAATAGTGAAGGTATAGGCCTGCAATTGTTCCATCCACTTGACGTGCCTATGATTCAACTTTTCTTGACTATTTAGGAAGCTAAGAGCATGGTTGTCAGTAAAAACAATGAACTCTTTTGGCAGTAAATAATGTCTCCATTTTTTCAGAGCTTGCACCATTGCATACAACTCTAGGTCATAGGTAGAATACCTCTGTTTGGCCTCATTCAACTTCTTTGAAAAGAATGCTACTGGATGTCCTTCCTGACTAAGAACAGCACCTATAGCCTGTTGGCTTGCATCACATTCCACAACAAATACTTTGTCAAAATCAGGGAGTACCAACGTAGGTAACTCGGCCACTTTCTGTTTCAACAGTTCAAAACTATCATCTGCTTGTTTTGTCCATTGAAATTTACACTTCACTCCACCCTTGATGGTATTGAGAATAGGAGCACTTATGTGACTGAACCCTTTAATGAACTTCCTGTAAAAAGTTGCCAAACCATGAAAACTTCTTACATCTCCTACTGTCTTAGGAGTAGGCCAATTGAGAATAGCCTCAACTTTTGTAGGATCCATTTTCAAACAGCCATTGGAAATCACAAATCCAAGATACACTAGTTCAGTTTTCATAAAATCACATTTATCCAAGTTGATCATCAACTTACTCTCATGCAATTTCTTTAACACCTGTCCAAGATGCTTCACATGCTCTTCTTTGGTCCTGCTGAAAATCAATATGTCATCAAGATAAACAATAACAAATTTTCCAATAAATTCTACAAGTACCTCATTCATCAACCGCATGAATGTGCTTGGAGCATTACTGAGACCAAATGGCATGACAAGCCACTCATAGAGACCTTCATTTGTTTTGAAAGCAGTCTTCCATTCATCTCCCTGCCTTATTCTGATCTGGTGATAACCAGATTTCAAATCAATCTTGGAATAGTAACATGAACCACCAAGATAGTCCAACAGATCCTCAATTCTTGGCATAGGAAACCTATACCTTATGGTGATCTTATTGATAGCCCTTGAATCAGTGCATAATCTCCATTTGCCATCTTTCTTAGGAGCAAGTACACTAGGGACTGCACATGGACTAAGACTTTTCCTAATCAAACCTTTCTCCAAAAGTTCTTGAATTTGTCTACCTATTTCTTCATTCTGCTGTGGTGTCAACTTGTAGGCAGCTTTGTTGGGTAATGTGGCTCCAGGAATCAAGTCAATCTGATGACTTATGTCCCTCATAGGTGGTAAGGAGTTAGGAGTATCCTCTACCACAAGATCTTGGTACTTATCCAGTAATTGTTGCACTTCCAATGGAATCTCCTTCTGCTGTTTGCTTTGCTGATTGGATACAGGCTTCATCATCAGTGCATACCCTTGGGTATCCTTCTCCTTCATGAGTTGTAGGAACTCTTTGCCACTCACTAACATGACACTATTGTCATTGCTCTTCTCTCCAACCTGCTCTGGTAAGGGATCCATCTGAAACTTCTTACCATTCTTGGTGATCATATATGTATTCTTTTCACCATCATGCTGTGCCTTCACATCATACTGCCAAGGTCGTCCAAGAAGAAGGTGACAAGCATCCATAGGAATAATTTCACATAGCACCTTATCCCTATAATCACCTAGTTCAAACTCTACCCAAGTTTGTTCTTCCACCAAATAGTTCTGATTCTTATTCAACCAAGATATTTTGTGAGGATTAAGATGGGGTAATCTTTTTAGTTTACACTTTTCTACCATTTCAGTAGACACTACATTTTCAGTAGAACCTGAATCAACAATGATTTTATAGAGCTTACCATATGCTATTCCTTGGGTTCTGAAGAGATTCTTCCTTTGTGGGGGCTCCTGCTTCAATGGCATCTTCACGAGGGTCCTCTTAATCATCATATTCTCTCCTTCAAGTACTGGTGCAGCACTACCAATTGGTGAGTTTACACTCTGACAATCATCCTCCTGCAATAGTTGGTTCCTTCTCCCACCATCATGAGAGCTAGATGCCTTCTCAGGGCACTTACTTGTAGTGTGGCCTACTTGATTGCAGTTGTAACATCTTCCAGTGAAGACTCCACATCCTCTGCCTGCACCACCACCTCTTCCTCTGCCATTAGGTCTTCTCCAACCTCCGAAACCACCACCTTTTTGTTCTATATCAGAACGTGATTCTTGTTGACTTGAACTTTCACCTTTGTTTGGCTGTCCTCTGCCAAAATTACCTCTTCCTCTATTGTTCCTGCCACCTCTTCCTCTGTTATTTTGATCACCTCTCCTTTTCAGTTTATCCTCTGCCCTAGAGGCTAACTGAAAACATTCATCCATAGTGTTGGGAACCACCATACTGAACTCATCCTGTATATTGTACCTCAGACCATCCAGGTATCTGGCCACCATCTCTTTTTCTTCTTCTCTGTGATTGGCTCTCATGCTCAATCTGTGGAATTCTTCAGTGTATGTAGCCACGTCCATATCTTTCTGCCTAAGATGATTAAACTTTCTGATAGTCTGCAGATCATAATCACATGGTAGAAATTTGGCTCTCAGCATGGCCACCATTCTGCTCCACTTGGTGATTGGACTCTTTCCAACCTTCTCCCTTTCACATTGGGTGTAGTTCCACCAAACCAATGCAGAACCTCTCAGTCTGGTCTTTGCAAACTTTACTTTCTTACTGTCACTATACTCTTTGAAGTCAAAGTAATTACTTAGGGCTTCAATCCAATCCACAAGAGTATCTCCATCCAGTTTCCCATTGAACGTGGGAACATCCATTTTCAGATCACCACTATCTCCATGACCCTTGAGTGCATTCAGAAATGCCTTTTGATCAGCAGTCATACCTTCTCCTTGAGGATTCTCCCCAGTTTCTCCTTCTTCATCCTCCTCTGACTCAGAAGTGCTTCCATCCCTCTCTTTGGATCTTTCTTCCTTCAGTCTCTCTTCGAGCATTTCTTCCACCATCTTCTGGATGGCTACTTTACTCATTGTCTTGGGAGGCATTGTGCTAGCCTCTGTTTCTATCTCCAATTCTTCGTCTGACATACACGGCTGTGATTCAGAATATTGGCTCTGATACCAATTTGATACAGAGTACCAGCAGAAGCGAGTGAAGATTGCTTATATCTTCATTATCGGCAAGAGGTCTCCCAAGTTCTCACCGATACCCCCGTAGTGGTTAGTTGCCTATCGGCAACACCTCATACTATCGGACCACGAGAAATTTCTTAGGCCGATATACTCCGTCACTCCGATGACCAATCTTCGTCGGCCAGACTTCCTCCTTCGGCGAAGCTTCTTTCACCTACACCGACACCTTGTCTCTCGCCGATATCGTCAGGCACATCGGCCAGATCCTCCGCTTCGGCAAGACTCCAGTTCGCAGCCCCGATGGTTCATCTCATTCTGATGAGTCTCTATCGGCGAGACTTCTTGAACTCCTCCCAATGAGCTTCTATCGGCGGGACTCTAACGGTCGCCGTGACTTCTTCGGCTTCCCCCGACAAGGTTCCTCACGCCGATACTCCGAGGATGTCTCACTGATCGGCGAAACTGTATACCGTCGGCTAAGTGTATTTTCCTTAGCCCGATATCGTTTCTCTCACCGATGCGACTAACAATGGTATGTGTCTCCGACACTATACCAATCTTCGACAAGACGGAGAGCCTTTCACGCCGGTGGATCTCCGACTGTTCTGTGATGCCGAACCAGAATTCCCTTCGACAGAACAATGGAATTAGGCCGTTTCATATATCAAACCCTCAATCACTTGTAGCAATCTGATCCCACCTCAAAACTATCTAATTTCACTCCAATTTCCCGACTAGCCACATGACGATGTCTAGTCGAACTTGACTGAGTTCGCTGGTTTCCTGGGTAAGAATTCAACAACAACAAACGTGAGAAGTCTTTCCCCCATCACACTGATACTATACAGGGCTTCAGTGGACAGAGGAAAGGGCCTCCATGTATGAATCAAAACCCTACTCCTAGGTTACAAACTAGCCACTGTGGAACCGTGGATTTTACACCGTCTGCACACTACAGAGTCACTATGGATTGACAGATAGCATCTGGTTAGGGTTCCATTTACAAATTCAGGATAAAGATATCAAATCACTAAGAACAACCAAGAAAATCAACACAGATCATACCCAGAACTCTCCTTATTCAGTTATCAAAAAGAACTTGTTGTAATACACACTTCTCTCTCCTCTCTCCGTGTGACATACAACCTGCCTCTAAAGAAGATGTAGAGACAGCAGTTATCCCCTCCAACCGTGCAAACTGATTCTCAAATCAGTTAGCCATTGGTTTACCCTTCATACAAGCAAAACTACATGTGTGCCTTGTACAATTACATTCATGGGACCAAATTGACCCTTATTACAAAATGAAATGGCTTAAGAGCCTTATGAGAAAACAAAAGAAAAGATAACCCTGCACTACAGAGAATGTGCTCCTGCACCAGTGATACCTCTAGAATAATTCATGTTCTTTTATTCTAGAGGACCCTCCTTAGAAAATCTCTAGAATTATTCTACTTTCCACCTGTTGACTTGTTGACCTATTTTCCTCTACTTAGAGTCAAATAGTTCACCTTTGAATTTCCATGAGTTTTGGGGTAAAGAGAAGAAAAAACATGATTATAAACAAATGTTTTAATCTTGGCCTTGTTCTATGCATCATAGCCTGTGGGTCTTTGGTTAGGGTCTAGAGTTTAAAAATTTGAAAAAATCTTGTCCCTAAGGCATTTAAACCCTAAACCCTAGAGTCTTTTGCAAAGATCCGAAGTGCCTTTTACAATTTTGAGTTGACCTCCTATTGCCTATGCGGATTCGTTGAGTCATAACTTGTGTCTAGGAGTGTCGTCCCTTTTACCAGCCCCATCCGTTTGAGTCACCTCCTATTGCCCATTCTTAAATTTTTGCCTTGGATTTCGTTAAGTCTTATATGAGTCATGACCCCAATGGATCACGCCACTTGGCAGTCTGGCACGGATTCTAAAAAAACCCAAGTGAGAGTCACCTTCTGTGTTGTACCAGTACACCATGTGGTGGCTTGGCGTAGCTCCAAATAAAAAATAGAGAAAGTTTCCCTCTAATGTGTGCCATCACTCCACATGGCAGCTTGGCATAGACTCTTAACAAAGCAATGCAAGACTCTCCTCTCGCGGGGAAGCCTCCACGTGCCACCCTTGCACATCTCCTAACACAAATAAAAGGCAAGACCCTCACATCTTGCGCCAAGGCACCACGTGGTGGAGTGTCAGGTTTCCAAGGTTCAAAGGAAAAAGGGACTCATGTGGCTCTTTCTCTAAAGTTTCAAAGGAGAGGCTCCTCAAGTGAGCGCTCTGTTGACAAGTGGTGCCTTCCATCAGGATCCTTATGTAAAGAGTCTAAGCCTCATGTGGGACGTGTGGTGGGTCGACATTCCTTCTCAAACTTAAAACAAAGTAGAATCTTTAGGGAGCACTGTTTTGACACTTGGTAGAGACTCTTGACTCTTTTACTCCTGCTTATAGCTCCTACGTGCCTCAAAATTTAACAAAAAATAGAGGCAAAGGCATAACAACTTAAATATGCAGATTTGGTCGACATGACATAATAGAGGCCAAATTTTCGAAGGATGCAGAAATTGATATAATATGAAGAATAGAGTCATAATAAATTGTACACTTCAAATGTTTATTTAAATATTTGAAGTGTTGTAAAAGCTTTATATAAATGGGATTTTAGAGGGAAAATTATTTTGTTTTCCTCATCTGCCATTAATGCGGACCTGATTTGTTTAGCTGCTCCATTTTGGATATTTTTGCATTCATTGTCACAGGTGGTGAATCAACTACTTTCATTAAAGAGACAAATATCTGCCCAGCTGCTCCATGATCCATATATTTTCTGTAGTTAATTCTGGCAAATAGACATCCTTTCTGGCGGGGATATTTTTTGACAGCCCATAGGGGCGAATTTATTGTGACAAATGACAATAGGTCATTTAATGAAAATAAAATGCTATATATGCATATTTGTAAGATGTGTTGAGGGTTGGATACTTTTCATTCTATATTCAAATAGAGCCCTCCTCTATTGTAACCGTGTCTTTTGATTGAATTTATGTTGGTTGTTCTTATCTCTTTATCCTAGTTTTTAGCTCTGTGTAATCTAAGAATGGTTTGTCTATGGATGTTTAGTTCCTCTCAATCCTTTCTTTCTCTTTACCTCTGTTAGAATCTACTAGATTTGTGTAAATTTATCAGCTATATCTGATTATTTTGTGCATTTTCTCAGTTATGTGATCTAGCTTTCATATTCAAACCTAGTGTATCACCTCCATTAATTTCCAATTTTACCCCTCTTTATCTTTTTATAAATGGTGGACATATTAGATTTATTGTTAGAAATAGATGAATCTCTTATTCAACAAAGGAACTAGCCTCTCTCTAGAGATTTGATCTCCCTACAGGGTCCCACACCTAGAGATCATCTCAATGTTTCACTAGATTGTTGGAGCCCTAAAAGCCTTCAACACAGGGTGCAAATCCAAGTGACAAGATGACTTATTTTAGTTTTTCAGACTCAAATAGTCTATCATTAGGAAGTCTTACAATTTTTGCCTAAATACATAAAAATCCTAAGTTTGTGCCTCTCTTTTCCTTGGCCCATTTGACCTAATGTTGATAACCAATCTAGGATATCTTGTATGGGTCCCGTATGTGTTAGAGTGCAAGTAAGGTTCATAAAATCTAAGTCTAAAAGTTTCGTGGCTTTTTCTTTAGGTTTTATGTCTTTTTTAGATCTTTGAAGTTTCAGGGGCTTCCCTACCAGCATGCCATCCTTATCGCCTCTAAACTCCACCTTGGTGCCTTGTTAAGCATTCTCATTTTCCTTTGCCCTTTTTAGCATATACTCTGATGTATTCCCGATCCTTGATTTTGGTGTTTATTTATCTAAGTCCTTCAGACTTCAGAGATTGGGAGGTTTCTTGTTCTAATGCTCAAAAGGGGATAATTCTCTGGCAAAGGTCTAATTGCCAAAGTCTAGCATAATTAATAATTATCTAGTATTTCAAGATTGTGGAGTCGAGGAGGTGCTCACTCTTTGGTTCAATCGGAAGGCAATGTAGTGGAAGCCTGATTTATTGGGGCTCGATGGATTTTCCTTCTTGTTGTAGCACTTTGTGCTTTTTCAGAGTTTGGAGTTGAGGAAACATCTTGTTTCTCTTCCTCATGCAAATGGTGTTTAGTGGAGGCCTAATTGTCGAAGTCCGATGAGTTATTTGCTTAAGTCTTTCAAACTTTAGGCTTTGGGGAGTCATTTGTTTTCTTGCTCATGGTACATACATTTAACGGTGCCCCCCTAATCCTTGATATTTCAAAATTCCTTATGTATTTAAGGATCATGGTATCAGGGAGGTGCTTATTCTCCTGCTTATTTGGGATGCAATCTGATAGAGGCCCAATTACCAAACCTCATGGTTTGGTATTTATCACACTTGTCAAAGTTGTGGGGAGTCTCCTACTCTTGATATAAAAGAATAATAATTAGTAGAAGCCTGATTTGTTGGCCCCCAATGATTTTGCCTTCCTAGTCTTCTGGTGTTTCAATAAGTGATGAGACTTCTCAATGACCTTCTGGGCCTCAATTAATACTTATTCTAGATCTCGATGGAGTGGTAGATGGATTATTCATACCCTAATCCTACTATAGCCCTCTCATTAATGGATTTATGTACTAGGGTATGGGAGAACACTCCATTTCTATAGGATTTCCTGAAATAGCCCATGTGGGCCTAATGTAACAGGCCTGGGTGACTTGTAAACATGTTGACCACTCTTCTCCATGTCTAGGCTGTTGCAAATGATTTGAAATGCTATATATGAATATCCTTAAGATGCAAAAAGGAGGTTTTTATTTACTCAGTAAAATCTCTATAAAAATGAGATTTGTGCCTTTGTGGGTGTTTCTAAGATCAAACAAATGTGACGGAATGTGCCTTGTGGCCTCTCATGTCTTCACATCTGATCCAACTATGAATGAAGAATTGGCGCATTGTGTTCTATTCTTCTACTTGTATTGAATCTCTTCATAGTTTTATCTTCTAGGTCTCCTTCCTTCCCCCTTCATTGAAGGAGTTATAATTGTTGTTTATCCTTCATGATCAATACTAGGAACTGATACTTCACCTCCTTCATTGATTATTGCACTATGTTTTTTTGAAAATTGTATACTTATCTTGTGGATGAATGATCCCTTTTGTAGTTTTAGTTTTCTTCCCTAACCTTTGTTGAGTTTATGATTTTGTGTGAGTCTATTTTGGCCTTTGATTTCATTTTTGTGCTTAGTGACAGGTTTAGAGAATCCATCTCCTATCTGGTGTATCACCTTTTATTTTTAGAAATTCTCCTCATCCCCCTTTTCCTAGGTGACTGTTAGGATAGGTTTACTTGTCTGAGCTTTAGGCTTAGATTTGAACTAACCTTCTATAGAGGTTTGATCTCATTTGTAAGGTCCCACACCTTGAGATCATTCCCATTGTGTCATTGGAATGTTTAGACAACAAGTCTAAATAGGGTGCAATTTCATGTGACAATAGTTTCTAGCATGCCCAGTGGGACTGGTTTGATGATCCTTATCATCCATTGAAGAGTTTTGGTGTGTTCTTTAGTGTATCTTGCTATTCAAGAAAGTTTCCTTCAACACCATGGCAACTTCAACATCAAATCTACTGGTTTAACAACCCAAGTACTTAAAGACTATCAAGGATCATGATTTAGGTGATATTCTAACCCTTTCCAACCTCTTAGGGTTTTCAATCACCCAGTGAGTCTCTTCTTGTATGTACCTAGTTCTCAATGGGAAAATATGATTTCCCTTATTTAAAAGAATATAGCTGAATGAATATCTAGCTTCTTAAATGTTTTATTATGTCAAACTATTATGGAGGTTATGTCTCTTCCCCTCCACCTTGTCAAAATGTAGCTTGTATGTCTTCCTATCAACCATATCAGACCTAAAACGCTCCTAGTTTTATTCCAAATAGCCCTACTATAGCAAGTTACTAGCATCCTCATAATGCTTGCCTTGCTCCCCCTGCTTAGCCTTCTTGGTAGCCCGCCTATGCTTATAACCAACCCTAATAACACTAGTTTGCCCCTAATAATAATGGTTATCTTCCTAGTGACCAAGATATTTCCAACATGGATTTTGAAAGCCTCAAAGTTTTGGCATTAGACTTTCAAAGAAAGATTGATGAGATTGAAAGAGAGAAGGAGTATAAACAATAGCAAGATGATCTTGCTTATCAAGAAAATATTGCTATGCAAGTTACAACTAGGGTGGAGTAAATGAGACAAGTGCTTTCCGAATCAACCTCCTCCTTTCCTGGTTTTAGACTAGCTCCTCCTACAATTATGAATCAAAATGTAGCAGAGAAGGTTTCCACTTTCAAAATCCCAAGATTTAAGCAAGGGAATCTTTCTAAACCCCTGAAGCAACCCCCTTGTTTCAAAATTCCAAGTTTTAGAGGCCCTATTCATGTGTAAAGTCAACCTATTATCCCTCAAGAACAACCCTCTCAAGAGCCTAACCTTCCTCAAGATGCTCAAAAAATATTTCAAATCCCCATTCCATCTCAACCTTCTTGTCCTAACACTATTTCACTCTACAAAGGTGGACCAGTTGTTTAGTAGGCTAGTGGGATAGATGAGTAGGTGAAGGAGGTGCTTGAGGCAAAAGAGGAGTATTTTGATGTTTGTGAGTCCTCATATGCTATGAAAATTGGAAATTCAGACATGTTGAAAGAAGGAAATGAGTCCAATCAGATGGAGTGGTAGAGCTTTAAACAAATGGGTAGTGATGATAGGGAGGATTTGGTGCTTGAGCAACAACCTTACTTTGTTAACAAAGATGGGGAGAACATACGAGTGCCCACAAAATAAAAATTAATGAACGTCTTGCACATGTTAGGAATGTTGTTTCATGCTCAATGTTGAATCCTCTATATTATGGTTCATTTGAAAAATTTTCCCATGATTTTAGGGAAATGAATAAGAGTAGAATGCAAAGATTGCATGGTGAGAATCTTTAGTCACAAAGGCAACTTGTGCAAGATCCAATGGAGGTGTAGTCAAAGGAAGAAGATAATGAAGAGTATTTTGTTGAAGATGATTCCTTGATTGCTCTTAAAGCTGAAGGACACTTGCAAGGGAATGATGAAACCCCCATTTCTCATTAGGAGAAAGGGATTGAAGAGGAAATTATCTAGGAAGTTGCAAGGAATGACTGCATTGACCTATTTGATGATCTTCCACCATTGTAGAAGACAATTCTCTTTTTGGGAATGGAGAAGTTTATATGCACCATCTTGCTCCTTAGGTTGAGCAAGAAATCAAACAAGATCCTATGCTCCAGGAAGAGGATCTTGATATTTATTTAGACCTTCAAGAGAGTTGTCCTAAAGCTAAATTGAGTCCTCTCATGCAAAAAGTAAAGAAGATCTTGAAGATGACTCTTTTTGGGATGAGTTGGAAGACTTCTGCTTAAATTGTGACATTAAACCAACTTATCTTAAAGAAGAAAGCCATGAACATGAGTTGGAAGTGGACATATTTCCAAAGGAGTCATAAGAGTGAAAGTATCTCAACTAGAAAAGTGTTGAAGAATTAGAGTGTAAACATGAAATCATCACTAGTGGTTTGCATGCAATTTCAATAGGATGTCCTATTAGGCATCTAGCGTAGCTGCAAACAAACAAGAGGAAGTCACCAATTGTCATGCTTACTCCTGAGTATGAGGTTGAGTTTCAAGAAGAACAAGATCAACCCACCTATTCACTTTAGGGAAGTTGCATTCACAATCAACTCTTGTGGGTAAGTGAGTTTGTTTTCAGCCTTGGAGAAACATTTCACCAATTTTTTGAATGCCCACACTTTCCCCACCTCTTATTAGCTATCCAAAAGCATGAAAAACATCCTAAATTGATTATAAAGGGTAGTTATTTTGTTGAACTAGTAAATGGGTTTGTTTGAGCTAGTTTCCTTGTTGGTTAGTGTAGTTTAGTTTAGGTTTGTGTTGTTGCACATACTAAATTCTCATTAGGAGAATGTATGATTTGTTGTTTTTGGGTGTTTTTTGTTTTCCTTGTTTGTGTTTTTTGTTGGGAGAAGTTCAGTTGCTTTGGTTAGGCTGTTTCAAGCTCTCTTTTTTTGTGACTCTTATGCCCAATGGATTGCTTAAGGCCACTAGATCATGATATTTTGCAGGCAAACATTCCCTAGAGGTCACCAAAATGTTGACTTATTTTAGTCTTTCAATCTCAAACAGTCTGCCCTTAGCAAGTCTTGCAATTTCTGCATGAACTCATCAAAATCCTAAGTTTGTGCCCCTCTTTTCCTTGGCCCATTTGACCTAATGTTGTTAAACAATTTGTGATATCTTGTATGGGTCCTTTATGTGTTAGAGTGCAAGGTAAGGTTCATAAAATCTAAGTATGGAAGTTTCTTGGCTTTTTCATTAGGTTTTATGTCTTTTTGTATGTTTTAGAGTATCAGGGTTTTCCCTACCAACATGCCATCCTTATTAGCTTCAAACTCTACCTTGGTGCATTGAAAATTCACTAAGTGTTTTAGGATCGCTATGTTGGGCATTCTCATTTTCCTTCACCCTTTTCAACACATGCTTTGATGTGTCCCCACTTCATGATTTCTGGCATTTATTTGTTAAGTCCTTTGGATGTTAGAGATTGAGAGGTTTCTTGTTCCAATGCTCAAAAGGAGATAATGCTCTGGTGAAGGTCCGACCACTAAAGTTCAGCGTAATTCATAATTGTCTAAGTATTTCAGGATCATGGAGTTAAGAAGGCGCTCACTCTCTAGTTCAAGCAGAAGGTGATTTGGTGGAAGCCCAATTTGTTGGGGCTTGATGGATTTGCCTTCTTGTTGTAGTTCTTTGTGTTTTTTTAGAATTTGGAGTTCAAGAAAGCTCTTGTTTCTCTTCCTCAAGTGAATGGTGTTTGGTGGAGGCCCGATTACTGAAGCTCGATGAGTTATTTGCCTAAGTATTTCAGACTTCAAGCTTTGGGGAGTCATTTATTCTCCTGTTCATGGTGCATACTGTATATGCCTAAAAATGGCATGACTCTGCCCAAATAAATATTCTTAATATTTATTTAAGTCAAATTCCTCTATCAATAAATAAATAAACAAATTTATTTATTTGATTCATATTTTCCCAACAATTAAATAAAATCAATTTATTTAATTAAATTCCTATATTCTTCTAATATCCTCCAACAAATTAAATAATATCAATTATTTAATTAGTTCTTCCAAATTCATTCTAAATTAAATAATATCAATTATTTAATTATTTCTTCCAATAATATCTTCTCTAAATTTAAATAAATCAACTATTTATTTAAGTTTTCTATTTCTCCCAAATTGAGTTATCTCTAAATATAATTCAATCCTTGTGCACATGCAAATGAATATTCTAAATATTTAATTGAGCTAAAATATCTTCTCATCCTCATGCAATTCCCATTCTTCTAGTTCTTTTCTCTTAACTGATTGATCTATTCTTTAAATTGATTAATCTCTTCAGTTAACTCATTCTTCTATTTTATTAATTCCTCTAATGCAAAATAGAGAAAGACACTTGTCTTCTTTCTATTCACGCACATTCTCTCAAGTCTTCTGTATTGTTGATCTTCTCATTCTTTCTATACCGTTGATCTTCTCTCTCACAAGTCTATAAATTGAACCCTCTTCTTCCATTTTATTCATCCAAGCCTTTAGTATTGTTACTCTGTAGGAATTACAGCACGCCTTTGGCACCCACGTCATTCCATTTGCTTGCGATCAACTTATTACCATATCGCCACCATTGTTGTGAAGCTCATCTTCATTACAAAGCACTATCATAGTCATTCTCCATTGACAATCTTGGAATAGAAAGGAAGTGCACTCTCTCAGGACCTTATTCATACATGCAAGATTGATTGAGATAGGCAACCAATGGAAGCCATGAAGCTTTGAGGTTTGCAAAGGTTTTTGAAGTTCTTTGTTTGATTGATCTCTTTGTTTCTATATTTCATTGAGTTTTGGGTATTATTGATATATTATATTGATTATTCATGTTTCGATCCAATTTTCCCTTAATACATACATTTAAGGGTGGCCCTGATCCCCAATATTTCAAACTTCCTTATGTTTTTCAAGATCATGGTATCATGCAGGTGCTTATCCTTTCTTTCAATTGGGATGTGATCCAAAGGAGGCCCAATTGCTAAACCCCGATGCTTTGGCCTTACCCTTGTCAGAGTTGTGGGGAGTCTCCTACTCCTGATATAAAAGTAGAATACTTGGTGGAAGCCTAATTTGTTGGCCCCCGATGATTTTTCCTTCCGAATCTTCTAGCATTCCAATACATGACAAGATTTCTTAGCAACCTTTTAGGCCTCCATTAATGCTCATTCTAGAGCTTGATGTAGTAGTAGATGGATTCTTCGCACCCCAATGCTACTGTATCTCTCTCATTAATGTATTTATATATTAGGGTATGGGCAAACACTCTATTTCTATAGGATTTCTTGAAATAGCCCATGTGGGCATAATTGACACAATGGGCGTGGTGACCTACAAATGTGTTGACCACTCTTCTCCATGTCTAGGATGTTGTAGATGATTTGAAATACTATGTATGCATATCCTAAAGATGCAAAAAGAAGGTTTTTCTTTACTCAGCATAAGTTATGTAAAAATGAGATCTAAGCCTTTGTGGGTGTTTCCAAGATCAGGTGAATGTGATGGACTGTGCCTTGTGGCCTCTCATGTCTTCACATCTGATCCAACTATGAATGGAAAATTGGTACATTGTGTTCTATTCATCTACCTCTATTGAATCTCTTTAGGTTTCTCTCTTCTAGTTCTTCTTCTTTCCCCCTTCATTGAAGGAGTTGTAACATCTATTTATCCTTCATGATCAATATAAGGAACTGATACTTCACCTCCCTCATTGATTCTTGCACTAATTTTTCTTGAAAATTATATGCTTATCTTGTGGATGAATGATCCCTTTTGTAGTTTCAGTTTTGTGTCCTAACCTCTATTGAGTTTTATGAGTTTTGTGAGTCTATTTCAGCATTTGAGATCATTATTATGGTTAGTGACAGGTCTAGAGAATCCTGTTGCAAGTATGGGCCTAACCGGTGTTGTCATTAATGTCAACATACTTCTGTTACATTAATGATAAGGATTGGATGAGCTGTGAGCTGAGGATATTGAGAAAATTAGTCTCAATTAGGAACAGTGAAGAACAGTGATGACAGTAAGGAAAAAGTCCAAGATAGGATGAGGATCAGAGGATGCGGATTAAAGGGTTTGTAGATATGTGTCTTAAGATAGTTCATTAGAAATTTCAGAGGTCCGCATGAAGATCTGAAGAAGTTATGACAGTTCAAGTAAAATCGGTTCCGGTAGGTGCTCAGTGGTGACAAAGTGTTATAGAAAGGTCTGGTGAGATACAGAAATACATTGTCCTATTCTGTGGATTTGAGAGAGTGTTTAGGAAGTTTGTTTGAAGTATCAACTTGATTGGTTTGTGGTCTGGAGGTCCAGAGGCATCTATTCCTTTGTGACAGTACTGACAGACTGTGTTCCTAAGGTTCCAGATGAAGGAGAGAAGGATTTCAGTATGCAGATGAAGTGTAGATATTATTGATGATTCAGGAAATCTTGTGGAGGTCTTTGGATCATGCTTGGATCATATGGATGGTTCGCATCAAAGTTGGAGCTCGCAATTGAAGGATAACCTCTGGGTGAAGGAGTTCTTCCTGAGACTGGCCGACCGGATGAGTTACACGTCTTGTGGATGTTCTTGTAGATGTTTGCCGACTTAGATGATTATTCCTAAGTTGATGTCTTGTATAAATAAGTGATTGCAAAGTCATTTCAAAGTTGTCCTTGTGGAGATGAGTGTGTGATAGCAAGGAGTAGAGCGAAAGGTAGAGCAGAAGTATTGGGCTTAAAATGGAACTGATTCAAGCATGGTGAAGATGCTATTTTCCAGTTCAAGTAGGTGATAATTATTTCTTTGTAGACAGTGTGTCTCTTGTAGGTAGTGAGCCTCTTGTGAGCAGTGTGCTTGGGCAGTGAGCCCTAATTGGCATGTGCCATTTGTTCTTTCTATTCTTCTAACAGAGAATACAATCTTGGGTTAATCACCCCGTGGTTTTTCCCTTAATTAGGTTTTCCACATCAAAATCTTGGTGTCTTATGTATTGATGAGTTTCTGCTTTGATTTAATTGCATTATGTTTCATGAATGATATATTGCTAATCACTAAGAAGATTTAAGTGTGAAAATTTTGGACAACTGATTCACCCCCCCTCTCAGTTGTGTGCCCTAAGTCAAACAATTGGTATCAGAGCCAAGTTCCTCTAAAAGGAGCTTAACCGCTTGAGGAGATCCAGGATGTCATCTTACAAGAAGGATAGTCTGAAGTTTGATGGAACCAATTTCAATCTCTAGAAAGGTTGCATGAAATGTCACTTGAGATGTATGGGAACGGCGTACTGCAACATGGCTACAATACAGTATGTACCTCCACAGGGTGGTCTGAAAACTCAAAATGAGATCACAGATGCTGAAAACAATCTGCGGACTATAGAAGCTCTTCTAAGCGCATTATTTGATTCAGAGCTATCAAATGTTATTGACCTACCAACTGCTTATGAGATTTGGAAAAAATTGGAACTTTTGCATGGAGACCAGTATGTTAAATGTGCAAGGTTACAAAGTCTAAAAAGGAAATTTGAAAACCTGAAGATATTACCACTTTTATGCCAAGAGTAAATGAGCTTGTTTGTGGAATTAGAAATGCTGGTGGAGTCTTGGATGAAAATGAGATTGTTGGCAAAATTCTCAGATCCCTTCCTGCTTCTTACAAAATCAAGGTTGCTGCCATTGATGAATTCAGAGCCCATGCAACTGTCACAAGAGATCAATTGGCTGCATTTGAAATGACCAAGTTTGGAGATGATCCCCCCAAGACTGAATCTGCATTCAAAGCTAGTGCCTCTGTAAAAGGTAAACAAAGGTTTGATCCAGGAGAGAACTCATCAAGGAAACTATCATGGTATGAAAAAGCAAGAAAAGACCTAGAAGAAGAAAAGTAGAAACTGCTCAACTTGAAGCCCTTATTGTAAAGAGACTGCCAAGAGGATCTGGTAAGTATGAAGGAAAATTACCTTTCAAGTGTTTTAACTGCAATAAGATTGGTCATTTTGTCTCAAGGTGTCCGGAAAGGTTTTCAAGGCAAAACCCTAACAAGCCAAGGTTCCAAAAGAACTGTTATTATGTACATGAAGATGATGATGAAGGAGTAATAGATGATGAATCAGAGATAGGAAACAAATCTGGAAATGAATGGGTGTTCATTGCCATCATGGAAGAAGATCCAATGTCCTCTGTATATGTCAATCATAAGACTGTGGAAAGAGCTCTGGCTGCCCAAGTTGAAGAAAAAGATGATTGGGTCATTGACAATGGTTGCTCTCACCATATGACATGTGACAAAAATAAGTTCATTGATTTGGAAAGGTATGAAGGAGGAGTGGTAAAGTTTGGTGATAATTCTGCTGGTAGAATCAGAGGTAGAGGAACTATTTCTTTTGATGGAAGAAACAAAATAGGTAATGTTCTGTATGTTGAAGGATTGAAGCACAATCTTCTCAGTGTTGGACAGTTGGTGGACAAAGGCTATGATCTCTGATTCAAGAATGGAAAATGCAAGATCTTTGAAAGCTCTGGAACAAAGATTGCATCCGGTACCCAAACTAAAGGTAATATCTTCCACTTGGTTGGTATTGGTAAAAGTTACCTTTTTGTTCAAGTTGATCAGAGTTGGTTATGGCATAGGAGGATGTGTCATGTGAATTTTGATAATATAATCAAATAAGCAATGCTCAAGCTGTAAGAGATCTTCCAAAATTGGTGAAACCTGTTAATAGTTTGTGCAAAGAATGTCAGTTGGGTAAGGTGAGCAGAGTCACATTCAAAAGTAAGGAACTATCTTCTACTGGATTATTGGACTTAGTTCATATTGATCTTTGTGGTCTAGCAAGAATCAAAAGTGTGCAAGGTGATAGATACTTCATGTTACTAATTGATGACTACTCTCGGATGATGTGGGTAACCTTTCTGAAAGAGAAATTAGAGGCTTTTGAGAAATTCAAAATATTCAAGGCTATGGTAGAAAATGAAACCGGATTAAAATTGAAATGTCTAAGGTCTGATAGAGGTGGAGAATTCACATCCAGTGAGTTTATAGATTTCTGTGAGAGACATGGAATAAAGAGACAGTTGTCTACTCCTAGGACTCCATAGTAGAATGGAGTAGTGGAGAGAAAGAACCGGACCATCCAGGAAGCATCTAGAACCATGATGATGGAAGCAAATGTTCCTCAGATCTATTGGAGAGAAGCTATTAGCACTGTAGTCTATACTCTCAATCGAGTTCAAATCAGAAGCAATACCGGTAAGACTCCTTATGAACTTTGGTTTGGCATCACTCCCACTGTAAGGTATTTCAGAGTTTTTGGTAGCAAGTGTTACATTAAAAGAGATGAAGATCTAGGAAAGTTTGATGCTAGAAGTGATTAAGGAATATTCTTGGGTTATTCCACTCAAAGCAAGGCATACCGATGTTATAACAAGAGATTGAGAAAGATTATAGAAAGTACAAATGTAAAGGTTGATGAAGAAATTGAAAAACCCTCAAGGTTTTATGAATATGATGAAGATGATCAGAATGGTGTTCTGATTCAAGGAGCCGAAGCCTCTTCTGAAAGTCAGATTCAAACTGATCTGGTAAATCAGGAAGAAGAGATAAGTCTGAATGAGCCTGATCAAGAAGTAGAAGTATAAGAAACTCCCAAAGTTCCAAGGTATGTAAGACTGAATCACTCTAAAGATCAGATCATAGGTGACAAAAGCAAAGGTGTGCAAACTAGAAGGAGAATTGCTCAAAATTCAAATGAGTATTGTCTGATTTCAAAGATTGAACCTAAGACAATAAGTGAAGCCTGCAATGATGAAAACTAGACCAAAGCAATGGAGGAAGAGTTAATGCAAATTGAGAAAAATCACACTTGGGATCTTGTTCCTAGACCTAGAAACAAGAATGTGATTGGAACCAAATGGGTCTTCCGGAACAAACTAAATGAGGTTGGTGAAGTAATCAGAAATAAAGCCAGATTGGTCTGCAAGGGCTATTCTCAAATAGAAGGAGTTGATTTTGAAGAAACATTTTCTTCGGTGGCAAGAATTGAAGCAGTTAGATTATTTCTTGCATTTGCTACCTTCAAAGATTTCAAAGTATAACAAATGGATGTCAAGTCTGCCTTCCTAAATGGTGACTTGGAAGAAGAAGTGTAAATTGAGCAACTGGATGAATTTCAATTGTCTGATCATGGTGATATGGTCTGCAAGTTGAAGAAGGCTTTGTATGGACTAAAGCAAGCCCCAAGAGCCTGGTATGAAAGGTTAGACAAGCATCTTTTGAAGATTGGTTTCAACAAAGGTACTGCTGACAGTAACTTATATTTCAAAATTGAACATGAAAACATGTTGATTGTTGAAGTGTTTGTTGATGATATCATTTTTGGAGGAAGAGATAGTATGTGTAAAACTTTTTCAAATTAGATGAAAAGTGAATTTGAGATGTCCATGCTTGGTGAAATAAACTTCTTCTTGGGTCTGCAAATCACTCAAACAAAGAAAGGAATCTTCATTCCTCAGACCAAATATGTGAAAGAATTGTTGAAGAAATTTGGGATGGAAGACTCTAAGCCAATGAACACTCCCATGGCAACCGGATGTAAGTTGAGAAAAGATGATGACTCTCCTAAGGTTGATCAAACAAAGTATAGGTCAATGATTGGAGGATTGTTGTATCTCACTCAAACTAGACCAGACATTATGCAGGGTGTTGGTCTTGTGGTTAGATTCCAAGCTAATCCTAAAGAATCTCATGTCATGGCAATTAAGAGGATTTTTAGATATCTAAAAGGGATAGTTGAGTATGGTCTATGGTATCCTAGAGATCATGATTTCTCTCTTCATGCATATATAGATGTTGATTGGGCAGGAGATGTGGATGACCGGAAGAGTACCAGTGGTGGAGCATTATTTTTGGGGAAGAGATTGGTTTCTTGGCTAAGCAAGAAACAAGAGGCAATATCTCTGTCCACAACTGAAGTAGAATATATTGCAGTAGCAGGTAGTTGCACTCAAGTTTTGTGGATGAAGTAGATGCTAAGAGACATAAGAGTGGAGTATGAGGAGCTTATCACAATCTTCTGTGATAATTCAAGTGCAATAAGTATATCCAAGTCCGGTGTTGCATTCAAAGACTAAGCATATATCTATCAAGTTTCACTTTCTGAGAGAGCAAGTGAACAAGAATGAAGTCAGATTGGAGTTTGTGTCATCCAAGGATCAGATTGCAGATATCTTTACTAAACCTTTGCCTAAGGACTCTTTCGAGTATCTCAGGGAGAAGTTAGGGGTTATTGCCCCTCCGGTGATGAACTAAGGTGCACTAATGTGCATTAGTCTGGTGGGTATCACAGTCACACCTTGTGATCTGGATTGATGTTGGGGAACTGCTACTCAGGTGGAGTAGCAGGTATTATTCTGAAGTGATGGAATTGCAAGTATGTGCCCTTTTCCATTGATGTCAAAGGGGGAGAGAAGACATGTGAAAAACAAGTGGATGATGATCAGAGGGGGAGCAGTAAAAGAAGAGAAGACATGTGAATGGTTGTTGCTGATAGGGGAAGTTGTGATAGTAAGGAGAAGTTCTTGTCTTGATGGTTTTTCACATCATATGTTTTCATCAATGACAAAGGGGGCTATTGTTGCAAGTATGGGCCTAACCAGTGTTGTCATTGATGTCAACATACTCCTGTTGCATTAATGATAAGGATTGGATGAGCTGTGAGCTGAGGATATTGAGAAAATTAGTCTCAATCAGGAACAATGAAGAACAATGATGACAGTAAGGCAAAAGTCCAAGATAGGATGAGGATCAAAGGATGCGAATTAAATGATTTGTAGATATGTATCTCAAGATAGTTCATTAGAAATTTTAGAGGTCCACATGAAGATCTAAAGAAGTTATGACAGTTCAAGTAAAACTAGTTCCGGTAGGTGCTCAGTGGTGACAAAGTGTTACAGAAAGGTCTGGTAAGATCTGGAAATACATTGTCCTATTCTACAGATTTGAGAGAGTGTTCAGGAAGTCTATTTGAAGTATCAACTCGATTGGTTTGTGGTCTGGAGGTCCAGAGGCATCTATTCCTTTGTGACAGTAGTGACAGACTATGTTCTTGAGGTTTCGGATGAAGGAGAGAAGGATTTCAATATGCAGATGAAGTGCGAATATTATTGATGATTCAGGAAATCTTGTGGAGGTCTTTGGATCATGCTTGGATCATGTGGATGGTCCGCATCAAAGTTAGAGCTTGCAATTGAAGGATAACCTCTGGGTGAAGGAGCTCTTCCTAAGACTAGCCGACCGGATGAGTTACACGTCTTGTGGATGTTCTTGTAGATGTTTGCCGACTTAGATGATTATTCCTAAGTTGATATCTTGTATAAATAAGTGATTGTGAAGTCATTTCAAAGTTGTCCTTATGGAGATGAGTGTGTGGTAGCAAGGAGTAGAGCGAAAGGAAGAGCAGAAGTATTGGGCTTAAAATAGAACTGATTCAAGCATGGTGAAGATGCTATTTTCTTGTTCAAGTAGGTGACAATTATTTCTTTGTAGACAGTGTGTCTCTTGTAAGCAGTGAGCCTCTTGTGAGCAGTGTGCTCAGGTAGTGAGCCCTAATTGGCATGTGCCATTTGTTCTTTCTATTCTTCTAATAGAGAATACAATCTTACGTTAATCACCCCATGGTTTTTCCCTTAACCGGGTTTTCCACGTCAAAATCTTGGTGCCTTATGTGTTGATGAGTTTCTGCTTTTGATTTAATTGCATTATGTTTCATGAATGATATACTGCTAATCACTAAGAAGATTTAAGTGTGAAAATTTTGGACAACTGATTCACCCCCCCATCTCAGTTGTGTGCCCTAAGTCTAACAAATCCATCTCCTATCTGGTGCATCACCTTTTATTTTTAGTTATTCTCCCCATCTCCCTTTTCCTTGGTGACAGTTAGGATAGGTCTAGTTGTCTAAGCTTTAGGCTTAGAGAGAAACCAACCTTCTCTAGTGATCTGATCTCATTTGCAAGGCCTTATATCTTGAGATCATTCCCATTATGTCATTGGAATATTTAGATAGTAGGTCTAAACAGGGTGCAATTTCATGTGAAAACACTACCATCCTCCATAACATCTCCTAAGTAATGTGTCTAGAGCAATCCAGTCCATCCTTCAAAATATATTCTTAGCGATGTGTCTGGAGCCATCCTAGTCCATCCTTTGGAACATATCCACAACAAAGTGTCTTGATCCATTCCAGTTCATCCTTTGAAACATCTCCTAAGTGATGTGTGCAAAGATATTCTAATCCATGCTCTAAAACATCTCCTCACTCATGTGTCTAGAGCTATTCCAACTCATTCTCCAAAACATATCATCAACAATGTGTCCAGAGCCATTCCATTTCACCCTCTAAAACATTTCCTTATTGATGTGTCTAGAGTCATCTTATCCATCCTCAAAAATATTCTCTCAACAATGTTTCCAAAGAAATTAATCACCCTTCTCTGAAGTGATGCTTCACTCAACATTTGCACAATCTTATTAGGACCTTGGGATCAATGCTATTAATTATAGATGAACTCACTATAATTTGATAGAACCACCTGGGCCCACCGATGCCTTCGCTAACCTTTGATACCATAATATAAGAGCTATCACATCATGAAATATCACAATAAACTCCAACATTGTACATTTATGCTAAGGTATAATGACTGTGACACACTTCACCACATGAATTTTATCATCACAAGCTATATTAGATGCTAACACATGTTAGCTTTGTCACTTGAGGTGACATTATAAATAAATAGCTGAATATGAATTTTTTTTTATTTTATGTAACATTAATTCTTTCTTTTTAAAAATTTATTTTGCATGAATAATAGCATTAGCGATTGATGTGTGTCACCTTAGCACCCCACTATACTGTGTGATTATTACCATTATCTACCAAAAATTGCAAATAGAAATTTTTAAATGATTAAAGAGTATGTCTGCCCTTACTATATATATGAAGAAAATTGTAGCCATGTATAAGTCACCATCCTTTTTGTTTCTTTCTCTAAATCCATTAATACTTTACATCATCCTTCCTGCAACTCTGGAAAAGCTATTTGAACCCTAAAGAAGTCATTCCTAACCTATCAAACTAAGCCACAACCTTAATAGAAACCCTATTCCAATCTATTTGTGAACTTGGAGAGGAAGGAAGTTTTTAGATAGAGAATTGGAGATGAAACATAAAAGTGAACCAAATTTAGTGGAAAAATTACTAGCCAATGATGTAGTAGTAGCCACTTTTGAGGAAGGTGGATGGGTGAAATTCTTGAAAATTTTTGAGGGATACAATATAGAAATTGTTGAGGAATTTGTCCAAAACTTCACAAGGAGACTAGTCCATAGTCATCGGTAGGAAGATAAAGGTTAGTATAAAAATATTCTCCTCCATTATTCAAAAAGATAATGAGGGAATTGATATTTTTTAAATTAAACCTGGTTCTTATCAAGAATTAATAGAAAATTTTTATAAAGAAGGGGAACTAGAACCACAATTAATAGTAGGAAGGAGGGGAGAAAATAAATGGATTAACAAGGATTCCACCCCTAAGCCATGGAATTCGGTAGTTTTCTAGATTATGAAATTTATTACATGTGAAGGACAATATAGAACTATGGTTGGTCCTACTTTCCACATGATAACACACTTGTTTAATGGCATAGAAAACCCAAAACTTTGAATTAACTTGAATTTATATGTGCTTACCTCATTGACAAACATGATAGAAAAATATAAATAGGGCATGGGTCCATTAAAACACCATGGGCTAATCATGCTCATATGCAAGCATCATGTCCTCCACCACCATCATTGAAATAAGAAATAAATAATTTTTTCAGTAAAAGCTACTATTATGTAAAGTCAAGATGAAGAATCTCTAAAGGCTTAAGGAGATTCTGAATAGCAAACTACTTTTTCATGTTCTAAGAAAACTACCCCTTCTTCCAAAAAGAAAACCCCTTTGCCTACCAAGAAGGATGCTCCTATGGATAAGCAACTAAGTCCCACTTCTGCTCAACCATTTGTGAAAAGATTCTCTCTAGAGCATTTAGCTCTAAAAACACAAGTTGATCCACTTGTGAAGAATGAATATGTAAAAAGACCTAAACTAGTTAAGTTCTGAATAGGGGAGATTGAAATCATTATGTCTACCTATAAGAAAGAAACACAAATATTGCATAATAAAAAGTAGTCAAAAAGACCTTGTGAAAGAGCTCTTGAATTTTAGATTTCAATTATGAATGATCTAATTTATACTTCCCCTACAAAGATATTTACAAAGAATTGTGTATAATATCCTAACAACAAATTGTGTGTGAAGAATTTGCATAAAAGATTTTGTTGTTCAGGGATGCTTCTAGGAATTCTTTATCATTTGACTCAAATGGAAGATCACATGAAATTCTAAGAAGCTTACATTGAAGATATTTTTCATTTAAAAACATGCTATACATCCTTGATGATTTTCTATTGTCCAATAGTAATTCCCTATTCTATAAACTTATTTTTTTAATTTTGCTAAATTTTCATTCTTTTCCTATAGAGAAACAACTTGATCTTTCAATTGGGCGATTTCTTCCTCTACCTACCTTAAGAAATGGGAGTGAGTTATCCATGTCCTCAATATTTTTGGAATCTACAAAGTGAACCACCTCATAGAGGTGGGTTTAGTTTGTATTTGTATGTCCTCTTTTGGAGAACTACCTTGAAGTTCTTGCATGTATTATTCTAGATCTATAATTTTTCTAATGGATGTTATTAATTCTCATTGTGTTTTCTTTTCATTTTCTGCAAACTCCATAGTGGATCTTATTAAATTCTTAGAGAGAGATTCAATCTTTTCATCTTTGAGAGAAATTCCTTCTTAGATATTAATAATCTTTGAAGCTAGTTCCTTTGTTTGGGTGGAAATTTCCACAAGTTTGCTATTATATTCTTTCAGAGATATGATTTCTACCTCTTTCTCTACTAGGAGAAATTTTAGCATTTAAATTTCCTTCTCTTGTTGATCAGTAATATGTTTTTCCTAGGAAATTTTTATTACATGTTGCAACTATTGTTTCTCAATTTTATTGTATTCTTTCTCTTTCTTCCCTCTCTAGAGTGTTCATCGAAGCCTTTCCTTTTGATGGCATCCTTTATAGGGAGGATACAAAAGAAGATTTTGTCTTCTCTATTTGTATCTCCTTCTCTAGTTGGGGGATTTCCCAGAAGGAACTATCTCCAAAGTTGATACATTTTCATGTGAATGCATCTTTGGAGTTTGAATCTCTTTTTGAAAAATTTTCTCATGTGAATTTGTTTCTTGCACAACATCTTTAGTAGAGGAAGTTAGTGCTGACTTTAGAGACGATTCAGAGTCATTAGAATATAGAACTGCTAGAGAAACCAACACATTTTCTATTTTTTGTCTCCCTGGAGTAAGTTAAATTTGTGAAATATCTGGGTTGGCTTCCAAGTGTACTTATTTTTCTTGTGAGATATAATTAGTTGTCCTTTATTCTTCCATCACTTGTAATTCTTGATCATGAAATATTGCTGAAGGTGAGGCAACATGTTTTTAAGGAGATTTTTTTAAAGAAACAACTAGCATTGTACGAATGTCCATATTTTTAGGTGAACTAGAGACTTGTGGAATAGGACTTCTTAAGGTAGGTAGAGGAAGAAATCTTTGAATTGAAATCTCAAGTGGCTTCTCTATGAGAAAAGAATTCAAATTTAGAGAAATTGAAAGAAGGGTGTAGAATAGGGGTATTACTATTGGCCTACAGAAAACCATCAAGGATGCATAGTATATTTTTGAATGAATAGTATCTTCAATGGAATTTTATTAGAATTTCATGTGATCTTCCATTTGAGTCAAATGATAAAGAATTCCTAGAAGTAGTTATGAGTAGCATCCTGGACACCAAAATCTTTTATGTCAGTTCTTCACACACAATATGTTGTTAGGAGATTATACACAAATATTTGTAAATATCCTTATAGGGAAAGTATAAATTAGATCATTTATTTCTACTCCACAAAACTAAGTTGCATGGAAGGATAGAACAAATGAGTATAATCAGGCAAAAAATACCATAGGCCTAATGATGAGACATCAAAACTCCATGCTTGTATAGTTTAGAAAACATTTTCAAAGAATAGTGGAGTACCCCCTAATGAAAGAAAAATATGTAAAAAGTTTGAAAACTTCATATGAAGCCTTGAGAGCATCATCTGAATTAGTTGACCAAGCTTTTGAATTTTGTTGAGAAAGATATAATACTTTACCATAATTTTTGAAAAAGTGAGATTATTTCACCAACTAACTTTCTCTATTCTAGGAGAGGAATCAATAGTTGCACAAATAATATTCAAAAATAAATAATACTAGATTGGCATGAGGTTATAACACTCACTACTCCTAGCACATCCTACACCTATAAATATAACTACTAAACAAGTTGAATGGGAATTTGAGAAATGGCATAATGAAGTTTAAAGGAATAAAGGGTTTATGGAGGATGATAAAGAAAATGGCATGGCATGGTTCTAATAGTATGATTGAAGCCAAATGTGGGAGGATAGTAATAAAAGAAAAGATGAAATAAGGTGGTAGAATAAGGTATCTCCTTCTACACCTAGACCTACATAAGGACCTACAAGATAGTAGGTCTAGGGGAGAACAATGAGGTAAAAACCTAGCCTCATCCTTTTTTGCCAAAGTATCCATTTTCCCATTCTTCCCCATTAATCATTCATGAAAATTGTGTTTAGTTAGAAGAATTATGTTTTATTAGGACTAGAAAAAGATTGAAATTATCTAGTTTGTTTATTCTAACTAACCATGAGGGACAACTTGAGAAGACTTCAGTTGATGCGAAGAACTAGGAATGTAGACTTCAAAACTTCCATGCCAAATAAAAGACTCCAGAGACATGCACAACCCAATCATCATTAATCCAATTGTTGTGTTAATGCTATAATAAAGCCAACTCCAACTACAGAGTAGTGAAAGGATTTCTATTGAAGTGATCTCCAAAAATATTTTCCAAATTTATCCAAAGACATTTTTATGTATAGAAAAATCATTTACTACTTTCAATTTTAAAGTTTCAAAGAGACTTCAATAGCTCTTGTATGCATATCAAGTAGCTAGATTTTAGGAATCTAGTTTTAAAATTTTCTATTAATAGTTAGTTATGTTGGTGTTGAACAAGTAATCAATCAATTAATTAATGAATTCATATCTAAATGTTTTTGAAAAAAATATATACAATTTTATATTATTCTAAAATAGAAGATGAAATATTGTTGATTTTGAAGTATTATTTTCTAGTGATGAATGAATGGATGTTAAGTTCTACTAAATCTATGAGTCAAAAATGCCAAGTTAAGAAATGTCCATTTCCTCCGAAGAGTTAGCCACTGCTTGGAGAAAATGGAGTTATGGATGTAGCTAAGTATTTCTTTAATTATCTAATGTGATTTTTGTACTGTTGTAACTGTTTGTTTCTAACTTGCAAGTTTTGTGTTATGTATGTGTGTTAATCCATATTACAAATTGTGTATGTTGTTAAATGTTTTTGAATTTGTCATAGACATTGTTGTACATGCAGGTTTTCATAGTTCATTGTGTTAAAATCATTGCTCTCTTAGCTTATAAGTGTGACTAGGAAGTAGATTTCTTTTTGAAAAGCTCTCATTTGAGTGACCTATAATTAAAGTTTGATTTCCAACATAAACAACTTTCTATTTCATTGTTAAGTTTTCTTTGCAATTTCAACATTTGTTTTCTATGGCTAATCATTTCTATTTAGTCAAGAATTTCAATTTTGTAGCTAGACATTTAAATTTTTGAATAGCAGTTTTAGGAGTGTGTATTTTCTTTTCAATAGGATAAGGGCCTACTAGGAATACTTTTTGTCACCCTTCTACAAATAGCCTTCAGACAACCTTCAATTTGACAAGAATTTATTATACTAATTTATGAGGTTCAATGATGCATTGCCATGTTTCATTTATGTAACATGCACTATGGTTAGTTTGACCACCACGCTAACTACAATAGCCTAACTTTAATCAACAACTCAACTTACTAATTGACCACTAGGTTTAGCTGCTATGCACCCCTTTCACATTAAATGGGAGCTTTGGAAAGAGGTATGGGCATCCATCAAAGCATAAATGATGGATGAATTTTTTCAAATGTTGTAGTTTCCATAGGTAGACATGTATGCAAAATGTATAAGCATAAATAAAGCATGTGAAATGATATGGATCTTACAATGTGTGTTCATTATCCATGCTCATGATATACAATTTAGTGGCTTGACATTACATGATTGAAAGGTGAGGAATTTCTAGCATGATGTCATTGTTGACAAGAATTTTATGTACAGGGAGGAATGATAATATTTTGTAAAAAAATAAAATTTTATATGGATAGTTTTTCTAATTATTAAGAATTGAAAATCAAGGGAAAATGTAGCATGTATAGTGGGTTAAAACCACCAAAAATTATTAATTGTCATATTTGGAATTAGAATTTTCATACACCAATAGGTTAGAAATGTACAAAGTTCATTATTAATTGTCTTGAATAACATGAAAGTTGCAATAAGAGACCTAAAACTTTTTAGACAATAAGAATTGCCAATAATTTTTTTGACCTTTTAAAAATAAAAGGTTTACATATTTACTTAAAAAAATTACTTTAAATAAAAATTATAAAATATAATTAATTAATAAATATACTTAATAATTAGTTAAATAATTTTGATTACAATAATATTGCAAAACACAAATACTAATAATAGGTTTAGCTAGCACAATCAGTAACATAGGAATAAAGCATAAAGGAGAGAGATTTAAATTCAAGAAGGAATAAAAATTAATTAAAAAATTGTTTCAGCATGAAACAATACAAATTTTACCCTTATTATAGGAGGTACCTATTATATTGCATGTTAATCAAACAAATAAGTTCTTCTTTCTTATATATTAGAGAACATAGACATACATGTTCTCTTTCTTCTTTGCACACCATGTTGAACTAGCACAAAATTGTTAGCAATTAAATTTATAAAAATAAGCACATGGTGCATGGCGAATTTGAAGGCATAGGTTAAGGAATCAACATGAGGGAAGATCTTTGGGTGAAGGAAGAAGAGATTGAGATCTTCTGCCATTTCCATTTAAAACAACCCATGCTATCTTCAATCCTCAACTGGAATGCAACTCAAGATGACAATGCATAAATCACACTCCTATAATTACATACATACAGTTGGATAGGTTTATATGAAACAAGCACAATATTATTGAATTAAATGAGCAATTGAAGCTATCATTAAGTAATGATAGTAATACCTAGATTATTAGCTAGGAATCTAAGAGCCACCCAACCTCCACTTGGAACTCCAACTATGTTTTTCTCAGGAGGATCTACCAAATTAAAGTTAGAGGGGTCAGTGCTTGCATTGTAGTTTGGTTTCAAAATCTCTTCTTAACATTTTTAACTTAGCAATTTTTACCTTGGCCATTCCTAGATATGATAGTTGGAGGATATTCGATGCTTGTTTTGACTTTGTTGCTATTGCAACCATTTCAAAAATACTCGCATGCATTTCTTGTAAGATGTAGAAGAGAGCTTTGAAGTCCCTCTTTCTGTTATCCCTCAACAAATCCTTGTCTTCTTGAGATAGATCATTGTATGTTGTTGCATCAACTGGTTCAAGAAAACCATTCTCTACAAGCTCCCATATGTATTGAGAACATAATAAAGCCTTTATTGTGATTGACCAATAATCATAAATTTTTCCATTGAATTGAGGAATTTGAGATTTGTCAAGCTTGTCCTTCAAGTTTCTATTGTTGGCTATGATGACCTTGGCTTTGCTATCAGATGAAGGGAATGATAAAGAAAATACAACTCCATACTTTAGTGAAAAACAAAACTTTAGATCTTTACTATACACAAGTAATTGTTTTTGTGTGATGATAATTTGGAAATAATTGTAAAAACCTATTAAGCTACTACAATACTCTAGATTTATACTTAAACCAAAATCACCAATGAAACTAGGAAAAATACAGAAAACATGAATTATATGTTGCAAACTTGGATTTATCCTTCGTGTCCCATTGTGTCCTATCTTCTCAAGATCTTGATTTTTCTGATTGTGATGGTGCTCTCAGAATTGCACTTCTTTATTCAAGATGACTGCAAGATGAATGGACTTGTGGATGATTTTATGCATTGTGAATGATTCTACAATGCTCAACTATGATGAAGATGAGATAAAGCTAATGCAATGGTATTGATAATGATGAGATGAGGATAATGCTACTATGAAGCTAAATGATAATGCAACAATGGAGATTGATTGAAGATAATGATATGCAAATGGGGGCCAAAGGCATGCTTGGATACTTGATATGATTTATGTAGCATGTAAGTACAATTACTCTTGTGATTGTGTAAAATGAGGGTGAGGAACTTCATTTTATAGGCCAAGGATGGCTTAGATCCAAGTGGCAAGAGATCAATGGTTCAAGAATTGGTCTTGTGACATGTAGGGTCAAGATTGAATTGGTTGGATGAGGGGAGATATAGAAGGAGGATGTTCCTACTATGTTGACAAGGTGGATAGATATGTGGGACAAGGAGCCACATGGCGTGATGCTCACAAAGACCAATGAGATAAAGATGGAAGACCATGAGAGAAACATGGAGGAAGGGGTCTTTGTTTGTTGGAATGTGAGAGAGAATATAGGATTCATGAGACAAGTGTCTCATAGCCAACATTGACCATGGTGATGGGGAGAAACCAATTTCTACAAAGTAGGGATGGTTGGGAGGAAATAGGGCATGTGTTGAGAGGATAAATACCTAATTAAATATTACTAATATTTAATTTATGGAGCAACATGGTGAGGTGTCCACTGATGTGGAGGGTGACATGGATGAATGATGTGGATTTTAGACATAGGACTTTGTCTTAGAAGAATAATTAAATAATGATGATTATTTAATTAGAGATGACTTTAGAGGAATTTAAGATATTTAATTGTTGGAAGAATATGATGAATGCGAACCAAATAAATAAATTAATATATTTATTTTTTGATAGAGGAATAAGAATAAAATAAATATAAAATATTCATTTAATTCATCTCGAGCCATTTTTAGGTGTATACATTTTGCCCCTCTTTGAGACAATGTGTTTTATCATGTTGTTTCAAAGAATAAATTTTTTATGAGTATGATACATGCTCCAGTTTGCCCCTGGTATAGGTTTGATGATAGTAGGATGCCCCCTTGAAAGATTGGTTGGGATGAATTTTGCAAAAGGATAATGAACGATCTCACGATGAACAAGAACGAACAACATGATCTGCGTGTGAAAAAAATTTAGGTGATGGAGAATGAGAAATGGGTGAAAAACATAGCATGCCTGGGCAAGGTCAAAACACTTCCAGTTAGGGTTGATTTGGCTATACATAAGGATGAGGGTCCCTTTCTTAGTCATTTGCACACTTGGCATTAGAAGAGAGATTATAGGGAGCCCTAGAGCATAGCAGTCTAGTGAAAATGCAGCAGATTCCAGTAGCTAACCACATGTTCAAGAGGATCCGTCGATTCGGGCGCCCAACAGAGTACGGACCCCCAGTATGTATGCCTTGAATTTCATGTTAAGTGTAATTATTAGGGTAAAAAACTAGGGTCAAAGTCAACTATTTTACATGCACAACAAGATTTTTTCTGCACATATGATCATTTTTGGTGCACATCTGCCCTGTAGCCACGCATATAAGCACTAAAACTGTGCATATGCATAATTTTTACATTTGATTAGGGTTCCTACGCATGCATCCAAAAGCTGCACATACGTTATGAAACTGTACATCTAACTCCTGATTCTATGCATACACTTGAAATTGCACATATAAGATTTCTTTCTACGCATACATGATGAAGCTATGCTTTTGATTGATAAAGTTGCACATCTGATTTAAAAAGGTCATTTTCTTAGCGAGTTGATTGAGTCAGCATCATGATCAATGTTGGCCAACTGATAAATGACCTTTGAGATTGATAGAATCTTAGAAGAGATGATAGGATAGGTTTTAGATAGGATAGATAAGTAATTATTTTGATAGATTTGATAGATATGCAGCTTAGTTGGTTGCTTGATTAACACGCTTATGTTATTGATTGCAGGATGAGCTAGATGTGATGATGTCTCGGGAGAGATTTCCCCTGACACAGTTGCTACGACCCTACTTGTCAGAGACTGATCACTTGGTGTTAGGATCTACTGGATTATTGTATGTGACCCTTATACTCAAGATTTGGGTGAACCTAGGTATGCTGACTACTCTGGTTGAGAGATGGCACAGTGAGCACTGTACATTTCACTTGCCTACTAGAGAGATGATGGTGACACTGGAGGATGTGCACCAGATCTTGAGGATTCTTATATATGGAGAGATGGTGGAGTATGATCAGCATGCAGGAGAGGGACTAGAGGAGTGTTGCCGAGTTATTGATGATGAGGACATTTGGGGGATGGAGATCAATTGGGCTGATATGGTTGACTATTACGAGCCCCTATCGTCAATACTAGCAGGATTGGTTAGAGGCATGATCTATCTTGACAGGAGATCATATAGATTTGCCGTTGGATCGGGGAGGGCCTTGGAGAGGATGGTATCTGAGGGGACACGCTTTTCCTGGGGTGTCTTCTTACTAGCTCACTTATATCATGACTTACATCAGTTTGTATATGATGGTGCTGCTAGTTTATTTGTCGGGGTCACATTGCTACAGATATGGGCATGGGACCATATAATAGTTACATGGCCTATAGGCATGGGAGTGAGAGGCAGGGATTGACCTTATTCTTACATTTATTAGGATAGCCTTTCCTAGCCCAAGCTAAGAAAGGTTGAGTACTGGAGACATGAGCTAAACAATGTGGATTCAGTGGACTAGCGACCCTACTTAGACTGTGAGGCATGGGATGATGATGCTACTGAGTTACCTTTTTCTTTCAGACACGATGGTTGATAGGGTGGACACCCTATATCCTTGAGTGTCATATTGTTTCTCGTGTGTACCGATAGTTTGGTAGGGTCCATGGGATGCCCCAGGGTACTGCTTTATTTTCTTAGACGCACAAGGAGAATCCATGGTGGAGTCCATTTGCATCATATGAGTAGGCTCAAGCTGACTTCCTACAGATTCCCTATCAGGATTGGGATTTGAGATGTGATATTGTAGACGCTGGGATGACAACAGATTATCCAACACACTTTACTACTCATCCCTTTCTAAGGTACTCTGGACCTGGAGAGTTAGCTCGTCGATTGGAGGACAGGGATGAGGAGAATGAGGCTCCACGGAGGAGATGATGGCGAGGTGGAAAAGGTGGTAGAGGCAGGGGATGATGGAGGTGGCTGAGGAGATAGAGGAGATGATGGGGATGATGGAGGTGATGGAGGTGGAGGGGTATAGAGGAGGGTCTGGTAGAGAATGTAGAGGGTACCATAGATACAGCCTTAGCCTTAGGTGTAAGATCAACCCTAGGATCAGGCACATGATCAGGCATAGGTGTAGGGTCAGGATGATGGGGAGGTGGTAGTATTGTGAGCCCAGGTGGCTCAGCTATAGGGATAGATTGGCTAGATGCAGGGCCAGATTGGGTAGCTACAGGACAAGATTACACAACTACAGGGAGATGTGAGGGTAGTGACTTTAGAGTGGGATATTGCTATTTAGAGATATACTAGAGCAAAGGCCCTACTTCAGTAGGTACAAAAAATTGCAGCATAGGGTCCTAGTGGATAGACCATTGCAGAGATGGTGTGCTCAAGACATGAGATTTTCTACTAGTGATCTTTGTATGAGCAGGCTGTGCCTGTGGAGCAGAGAGTAGGTAGCTTTCATCCAAGTTCACGCAGCACATCTAGGCAGATATAGTCTGAGAGTGGAGGGGTTATGGGGCTGTCACCTCCTCAAGACCCACCAGGAACAAGGCCTTCAGGCCCTCAGCCTCTTCAGCTAGCACCTTCTGGAGGTCGTGCCTCTTAGGCATTTTTGCGACATGTACCATTTTGTATCATATGTATATACATTATTTTTGATAGCTTGAGATACACATTCATGATATCATTGTATACTTGGACATTTATTTTTGATGATGATGTATATGTTGAAATTAGGGTAGACAACTAAGAGGCGGGTGAATCAGTTGTCACAAAAACTTTTATCCTTTTCTGTAATTAAACTTCTTTACCACTTAATAACAGATGAATGATATAACCATGAAAGCATGAATCAACAACACGTGAGTAGAAACAAAATCAACACACATAACACAAGGATTTTTATGTGGAAACCAGGTTAAGGGAAAAACCACGGTGGGGGTTAACCCACAAGATTTATTCTCTGTTAAAAGAATAGAAAATGGGGAAGGCACATGCCTTCAGGGCACACTGTCCAGAGCTCACTGCTCAAGGAGGCTCACTGCCTACAAAGATTTTTATAAGTTTATCACAAAAAGATTGAACTGGAAAACAACATCTTCCTCATGCAAAGGTTAGTTCCATTGATGTGCACAATACTTCTACTCTGCCCTCTAAACACTTCTTTTCTAACTCCTCATCCTTTACTATTCCTTCTCTTCTACTCTTCCTCTTCTCTGCTCTGCCTTTTTCCTTTCTTATGATCTTGTCATTTTTGCACAAGGATGATTTTCCACAACTCAACCACACGTATTTATATGCTTCATCAACCTTGGAATAAACATCAAGGTCAGCACTACAAACATCTAACTTAATGTTAATCACTATACTGTCAGCCAAACATAGCTAGGATCCAAATCTTCATCGAACAACACACCATGCCTCAAAGAGCTTCTCTTAGATCATTCACAACACACATCATGCATCCAGTCGGCCATGACTAGAAAGAACAGTAACACCCAAGGATAAATCTTCATCCACGAGCTCAATCCTCAATGCAAACCACCAACATAGTAGACACACAATCCAGAGACCACCACAAGCACAATAAATTCAACAGGAACAACCGCGCCACCTCAAATCACTAGAATCACTTGTACCTTCATCTAGGAACTCAAGAACACCAACTGTCATGACTGTCATACTGGAAAGATTTCTTGCAAACCTCCAAACCATGAACCACTTGATTTGAGGATACACACTAATATCCCAAATACACCTCTAGGTTCGTAGATCATAATATTCTAATGCAGATTGATCTAGACCAGATTACTCTATCACCTCTGAACAACTGCAAAACCTAGTTCTACTCAGATGGCCATAACTTCACCAATTCTCCATGTGGACCTCCCAAATCTTGATTGGAGAAACTTCAGACAATCCTCTGCAAACCATTTAATTCACGGGCTCTAATCTTCATTGGGAATGTGGAGCAATCTACTTCACTTGAATGGCATTGTCTTCACTGTCTCTTACAGAGAGATATGTAACTCACTTGTTTCTTCTGGAGAGGCTAATTTTCTCAATATCCTCAACAAACAAGTCTTCTAGAATGGGATACAGTTGACACCAATGACAACAAGGATATGTTGACATCAATGACAACACCGATTAGGCACATATTTGCAACAATCTCCCCCTTTGTCATTGATGGTAATATATGATGTGAAAAATTATTTCAACCATCAAGACAAGAACTTCTCTCCCTTTCTCTTATCACACCTGCAACCACTTTCTTTACTGCTCCCCCTTTCACTAGCATCTACTCACTTCCAAGTTTTTCACATGACTTCTCTCCCCCTTTGACATCAATGGCAAAGGGCACATATTTGCAATCATCTCTTCCTCTTTTTGTTTCTTAATCCAAAATCATCATACTAACTACTCCCCTTGAGTAGCAAATCCTTAACACCAATCCGGATAACAAGATGTGACTATGAATTCCACTGGATTGATGCACCTTAGTGCACCTTAGTTCAGAACAGGAGGGGTAATAACCCCTAACATCACTCTGAGATACTCAAAAGTATCCTTAGGTAGAGGCTTAGTGAAGATATACGCAATCTGATCCTTTGAAGAAACAAACTCCAATCTAACTTCATTCTCATTTACCTTCTCTCTCAAAAAGTGAAACTTGATGGATATGTGCTTTGTCTTTGAATGCAACACTAGATTCTTTGAAATGTTTATTGCACTTCAATTATCATAGAAGATTGTAACAGGTTCTTCAAACAAAACTCTGATATCCTTCAACATTTGCTTCATCCACAAAACTTGAGTATAATTACTTGCTGCTGCTATGTACTTTGCCTCTGCAGTAGACAGAGATATTACCTCCTACTTTTTGCTCAACCAAGAAACCAATCTTTTTCCCAAGAAAAATGCACCCCCACTAGTACTCTTCCTATCATCCACATCTCCTGCCCAATTAACATCTATATATGCATGAAGAGTGAAATCATCGCCCTTAGGATATCATAAGCCATAGTCATATGTTCCCTTCAGATATCTAAAAATTCTTTTGACTGCTACAACATGAGATTCTCTAGGATCAGCTTGAAATCTAGCAACAAGGCCAACTACATTCATAATATCAAGTCTAGTATGAGTCAGATAAAGTAGTCCTCCAATCATTGATCTATACCTTTTCTAATTTGCCTTAGGGGAATCATCATCTTTACTCAACTTGCATCCGGTTACCATAGGTGTACTCATTGGTTTTGAATCTTCCATTCCAAACTTTTTCAAGAACTCTTCCACATACTTAGACTGAGATATGAAGATGCCTTTTTCTGACTGAATGATTTGTAGACCTAAGAAGAAATTCATTTCACCAAGCATTGACATCTCAAATTCACTTTGCATCTAATCAGCAAATTTTTTACACATGCTCTCATTTCCACCAAAGATGATATCATCAACAAATACATCAACAATCAAGATGTGTTCATAATCAATTTTGAAATAAAGATTACTATCAGCAATGCCTTTGCTAAAGCCTAACTTTAGCAGATACTTATCTAATCTTGCATACCAGGCTCTTGGGACTTGTTTAAGTCCATACAATGCTTTCTTCAATCTGTAGACCTTATCTCCTTGATCAGACAACTCGAATCCTTCTGGTTGTTCAATGTAGACTTCTTCTTCCAACTCTCCATTTAGGAATGCTGACTTGACATCCATCTGGTAAACTTTGAAATCTTTGTAAGAAGCAAAGGCAAAACATAATCAGACTGCTTCAATTCTTGCCACCGGAGCAAAAGTTTCTTCAAAATCAATTCCCTCTACCTGAGAATATCCTTTGCACACCAATCTTGCTTTATTTCTCACTTCATCATCTTCATTCAATTTATTCCGGAAGACCCATTTAGTTCCAATTACATTTTTGCCTTCAGGTCTAGGAACAAGATCCCAAGTATGATTCTTCTCAATTTGCATTAATTCTTCTTCCATTGATTTTACCCAACTTTCATCATTACAAGCTTCATTCACTGAATTTGGTTCAATCTTTGAAATCAGACAATACTCCTCTTGTTCTTCAACAATTCTTCTTCTAGTTTGAACACCTTTAATTTTATCACCTATGATCTAATTTTTAGAATAATTCAATCTTACATACCTAGGAGTTTTAGGATTTTCTTCAACTTCTGATTCTTGAACTTGTTCCTCAACATCTGCATTAACTTCTCGAGTCATTGGATTCTCTGGAGTAAATCGAGCTTGCTTTCCTTCATTTGGGCTTTCATTTGGATCATCTGATTCATATCCACAAAACCTTGAAGGTCTCTCCTTTCTTTCATCAACCTTGACATTAGCACTTTCAACCATCTTTTTCAATCTCTTATTAAAGCATCGGTAGGCCTTGCTTTGATTAGAGTAACCCAGGAATATTCCTTCATCACATCTTGCATCAAAATTTCCTAGATCTTCATCTCTTTTGATATAGCATTTACTACCAAGAACTTTGAAATATTTCACAGAAGGAGCATTACCAAACCATAATTCATAAGGGGTTTTACCAGTATTACCTTTGATCTGCACCCGGTTAAGAGTGTAGTCAACAATACTTACAACCTCTCTCTAATAGACATGTGGAACATTTACTTCCATCATCATGGTTCTAGCAGCCTCTTGAATAGTCCAGTTCTTCCTTTCCACAACTCCATTCTACTGAGGAGTCCTAGGAGCAGACAATTGTCTTCTTATTCCATGCTTTTCACAAAATGTATTAAACTCACCGGAGGTAAACTCTCCACCTCTGTCAGATCTCAGACACTTTATCTTCACACCAATCTCATTCTCTACCCTATCCTTAAACACTTTGAATTTGTCAAGAGCCTCTGATTTCTCTCTCAAGAAAGTGACCCACATCATCTAGGAGTGATCATCAATCAACAACATAAAGGATCTGTCTCCTTGCAAACTCCTAACCCTAACAGGACCACACAAATTAGTGTGCACAAGTTCCAACAATCCACTTGAAGATTGCTCTTTACTTTTGAATGTAGTTCTACTCTGTTTGCCTAATTAACATTCCTTACACATGCTATTGGTAGGTTTCACAAGCTTTGTAAGATCTCTTACAGCCTGAATAGCACTTATCTTGACAATGTTGTCAAAGTTTACATGACACATTCTCCTATGCCATAGCCAACTCTGATAAATCTGAGCAATCAAACAAATTTTACCAATACCACTTAAATGAAAGATGTTACCTCTAGTCTATGTGCCAGATGCAATCTCAGTTCCAGAGCTTTCCAAAATTCTACATTTTCCATCTTTGAATCGGAGATCATATCCCTTGTCAACCAACTGTCCAACACTGAGAAGATTATGCTTCAACCCTTCTACATACAAAACATCACTAGTGTTATTCTTACCATCAAGAGAGATGGATCCTCTGCCACGAATTCTACCAGTTGAATTGTCTCCAAACTTCACAATTCCACCTTCATACCTTTCCATACTTACAAACTTACTCTTATCACCTATCATATGATGAGAGTATCCACTGTCAATTACCCATTCATCCTTTTCTTCAACTTGAGCAGCCAAGGCTCTTTCCACATTCACACAACTAGCAGATTCAATAGGCACTGAATCTTCTTCTTTGATGGCAATGAACATTGATTCATTTCTTGAGGTACTTCCCTTATTAGATTCATCATCTGTGACTCCTTCTTCAGTAACTTCTTGGACATAGTAGCATTTCTTCTGAAACCTAGGTCTGTTAGGGTTTGGCTTTGAAACCCTCTCCAGACATCTTGAGGTAAAATGACCAATCTCATTGCAAGAAAAACATTTGAGGCAACTTTCTTTCATACTTACTGGATCCTCTTGGTTATCTTTTGGCAAAAAGAGCTTCAAGTTCTTCAATCTCTGATTCATCTTCTTCAAGATCCTTCCTTATCTTCTCAAGTCTGGTTAGTCTTCTTGAGGAGCTTTCACATGGATCAAATCTTTGCTTTCCAAAAACACTGGCCTTGAATACATATTCATATTTAGGAAGAGAATCACAAAACTCACTCATTTCAAATGCTGAGAGCTTGCCAACCAACTGATCTCTTGTAACAGTTGTCACTATCATGATCTCCTCAATAGCAGCAACCCTATGCTTGTATGAAGTAGGTAAGGATCTGAGCACCTTGCCAACTATTTCTGATTCTTCCAGTGTTCCACCGGCACACCTAATACTGCACACAAGTTCATTCACTTTCTACATGTAGGAAGTGATGTTTTCATCCTCAAATTTTCATATCTACCCTTTAGGCTCTGCAACTTAGCACATTTGACATATTCATCACCTTCATATAGAGTTTCCAACTTGTTCCAGATTTCATGAGCAGTTTTCAATTCCATAACATTTGTCATGTCTGTATCAGTCAGGACACTCAACAAGGCTTCTTTAGCTTGAATGTTATTTTCAACATATTTTAGTTCATCTGGAGTTGAAGGACCTTTCTCCGGAGGCTTATAGTCATCCTTAGTTATTAACCAATAAGCATCACCCATGCATTGCAAATGGCACTCCATCCTACTCTTCCAAAGAGAGTAATTTGTTCCATCAAATCTCAGACTATCCTTCTTGTAAGTTGACATCCTGGATTTCCTCAAGCAGTCAAGCTTCTTTTAGAGGAACCTGTTAGTGCCTGAATTGACTGACAATTTTTGAGCAATTTTCATGCAGGCACTTTCCCTAAGAATCCAAAAAATGCTCTAAGTGTTGGACCTCCTCAGTATCTCTCAGCTACAGCATCATTTTTTCTTTGAGGAGGAGGTCATCATCATCATATTTTCTTCGATGGTGGTCAGCGTCATCATGTCCTCCGTCGACCGGTTTCTCATCGTCATCATCATATTTCAATATCGGGTGATGTTTGGTTTTTATCCTGATGATGATGCTGATGAGCTACAGTGCGCCCTAAGTTGCTTGCGGGGGTGATATTTCCAAATATCCGGTTGTCTTCCGAATATCATGATGATGTTAATATGATGATGACGTCATCAGGGTCCCGGGGGGGTCATATTTCTAACACTGATCATCTTAAGGAGATCCCCTGATATTTGCAAACATGATGATGACGTCATCCGGATATGAGGAGGTGCGCAGTAGGCAGATATGATGATGACGTCAGCAGGATATGATGATGACGTCAGCAGGATATGATGATGACGTCATCAGGATGTTCATCGGCCAGACTTTTGGTATAGGCTCAGCAGGAGGATGTTCCTCCGATGGATCAGGTTGTGCCGATTATCATGCAGGTTATATTTCAAATATCATGATGACGTCAGGGTGATATTTCGAACAACAGGATATCATGCTGCTGGAGGATGATGATGATGAAGTCTTATACTAGTGTCGTCAGGAGCAAAAGCACCGACATGATATATGCTCATGACCTAGTATATAAAGTGTTATTGAGGTCATCGTGGGGTGCATGTGGGATATTGATATCCTGCATTTTCAAATATCATGATGATGAGTCTCGGCGGGAAATGCTTGCGAATGCAGAATTGATGTTCTTCCCGAGGCCGCGGGTTGGTGCGCCATCAATGGCGATTGTTGCAGAGGTATGGGCGATGGCGTGGGCTGATCTGGTACCCGATTGAAGGTGTACATCAGTGGCGCAGGGCTCGAGAAATCTTCCTGTCTCCTCCCCTACCTGCTGCATTCAAGTTTGGGCGCCAATCTGGTTGTGTTTGAGCGCCATTTTTATGATACTGTGTATCTGGCGGGATTTTTGGTCAACCTGGTAGTTAATGCTGAATACACCCTCCTGCTATATAATGCAGATGGTGTTATTCATTCAAGGTTGTTGAAAGTTGATGATTTTTGGCTCTGTAATTCAAAACCAGCTGATCTGGTTGCTCTGTACAGCTTAAACTTGTGAGTTTATGTATCTCCTGTTGTACGATTTGGCATGAATCCACTGATTTCATGGTTGATCTTGTATGAGTAATGCTATCTTAGCATGTGTTGTGTTAATTCTGTCTCCAGTATTGCATGTATTCTTCTTCTGGATCTGGATATTTGGGTAATGTTTAGATTCTAGAGCATAGAATTCCTATGTTGAATGTCTGACCTTTTAACTTCTGCTCAAGGGGTAGATTAAACTGTTTTCAGGTTGAACATTGGGAAGGGTATACTGCAGTAGGGATGCCATAAGTAGAGATAACTCAACACTCTTCATTGGGAGATATCTGTAGGGCAGATATCATGTGTATCCCCCTGAAATCCAGTTTTAGCTAATCATGCTGATCATTCACAGGTGTATGTCTACCGACTCCAAGCCCTGGATAGGCACCAATCATGTTGTGTTCTTGTGTTATACACCATGTCCAGCTTTGCATCCAAACTTCAAACTAAAACATTTCATACTTCCACCTGTTAGTTGTAGGAGTAGGATTAGGAACCCCCTGCATGCTCTCATACCCAACCAGACATCATGTCCAAGAATGTTGCCAGCCTTGTGATCTATCATGCAGATCTTGGTCCATACATGAGAGTATTCTGCCTGTTGTTGTCAAGTTAGATCTTTCTATCTTTGAGCTAGTCAAGGTTACATCTTGAGTTATAGGGATACCCCCCTTGGTGCGGCAGAACCAGAAGTGAAGGGGAGGAGCTCACGTAACCTCCTGTATTCAGTTGGCTGAATCTGCCTGTGCATTAGAAGTGGCAGACCCTAATGCTGATTCAAAGAATGTCAACAGAATGGCGACTCTGCTGGGGAGATCAATGTCATATCCATGAAAGTTTGAGTCTACAAGATTAAAAAATTAGACCTGGAAACTATTTGTTGCAGCAGAAAAAAAAAAGGTTGTATATGTGACTCTGCTGGTGGATGACCCAGAAAGAAAGAAATCAATTTGCAGCTTCAGCTTGTTAGAAGCTCATTCCTCTTCAAGGAGGTGGCGACTCTGCATCAAAGAACCTGATAAAAGAACAAAATCAGTCAGAGAAGAATTTGCAGCTTCTGCAACATATCCAGGTATTTCATATTATTTGACAGATTCCCTATTTGGTGAGAAAGCACTGGTTAAAAGGGAACATTGGTGAAAACAGAGCTTGCATGCTTTTATTAGAACCTACCCTGTATTTCAAAGGGCATGCAATGTTGTTCAAAAGACTCATTTAAAGGACTTTAGGGAAGTTTGAAAAAACAGTCTAAACTTTGAGTGCCTAAAGTCATTGTTTGTAGAAAATTTGAGTAGAGAGGAGGGTTGCCATAACATAAAGGATGTATTATCAGCCTATGCACCCTTGTGAAGTGTCAAATGCAAAAATATATAACAGTCAATCCCAACCATGTAATAAAAGAAGTTTCAACATAGATAGATATAAGCCCATAAATTTCAATGGCATTTGTGGCTATCCAAATGCCTTTCCACCTAAAATCAGAAATTTTTTGCCCAAATTCAATGGTATAAAGGATGAATCAGCTGAGAGACACTTGCAGCAGTTCATGAATGTGATAGATGACTTTGAGATTGACCATGAGGATGTGGTTATGAGATTATTTGTTCAATCTCTAGATGAAGATGCAAGGGACTGGTTTTCCTACCTTCCAGCTCACTCTGTCAACTCTTGGCATGGTTTTAAATCTGCATTTCTAGTACAGTATGGTGAAAGAGTTTCTGAATATGCAGCCATTAGTGACTTCATGTACATCCATATTGAAGAAGACGAGTTGATCCCAACCTTTAACCTCAGATTTATGAGGGCATTGAATAGAATTCCAGAATGCATGAGACCTAATGATGCACTGTGCTTAGTTACCTATTTGGGAGCCTTTGATGGGAAAATGAGTTACAGATTAAGAGACAAGGAGCCCACCACATTGCATCAGGCACATCAGTTTGCATTAGATATTGAAAACAATTGGAGGTATGGAATACAAAAGGGTTATTTCTCTGAAAATTTTTGTTGTCCTGCAGCCCCCAGTGTTAATGAAGGATTTAATTCAGGTATTGACATTGAATGTCATAGCACTCACACCCCTGTTGTCCCAGTTTTTGCATCATTCCAAGTGGATGATGTTTCTATCATAGAGGAGGATGTCCTTTTTTGCCCAGCAAATGAAGTTGAAAATAATAATTTTTCAAGTAAAATTTGCATACCAGTCCTAAACAAAGAGCCTTCATGTTTAAATGATCCAGTTGTGCAGAGTTGTGATCATATGGATCAAGAATCAATATCAGTTTCCTCAGGAAGCATTGGAGGGCTGGAAAATGATGCAGATTGTTCAACTTCCGAGTACATTGAGACAGCAAAAATCTTGTATGCGGGGCAATTAGATGATAAAAGTGATATCCATGACCAATTCATGGATCAGGTTTGTTCTTCTTATGACTCTGGATCTGATGATAATGAAGAAGAATTGGAGTGTCATGAAGAAGAAGCAGAGGCCTTTGCAGTGAATGTTAATCCCCTTTATGATGAGCCTGCTGATGCATATGATGTTGTGAGTCATGACCTTCATTGGTGCAGGATTAACCCTTTGTTTGAAGATGATGATACTGATTTGCAAACTGTAAATAATGAATGTTCATCATCACCTGATTCAGACATGTGCAACATTGGGTGTGTGGATCAGGATTTGTTTTCAATATCAGTAGATATTAGGGGTCTCATATTTTCTGAGTATTTTGAATTTTTGGATCAGCTGGATGAGTGCCTGATAATGTGCAGCAGCCAGATAAATGATAAAGAATGCCAAGAGCAGTATGATGTACTGTCTGAGGGACATGACATACATGTGTTGCCTAATGTTGAAGAATATTATGTGTATGGTTATATGTCTAATTCTAAAATCCAAAATGACAGAGCTGAAAATGATGGTGGCAAGCTTTCAAAACTGGTGGAATATCTTTTTAAGCAGATGACATTATGGGCAGATTATGCCAATCTTTTCAGTTGGGATTGGGATCTTCCAGTTTGGAATCAGGCATTTGACAAGAAAAAATTATGGTTCTTCGTTTTTGGTTGCCCGGGGCTGCCAAAATGATGTTTAAAAATAATGAGTTTGGTGATGCAGATCAATATAACATCATGACTCTGTGCCCAATGGATAAGGGACTGGTCTGCATCCCAGAGATCTGGGGTTCTCGCTGCAGTCTTGCACCTGCACGTCCCCAGACAGAGCCACTGTTAGTGCCTGAATTGACTGACAATTTTTGAGCAATTTTCATGCAGGCACTTTCCCTAAGAATCCAAAAAATGCTCTAAGTGTTGGACCTCCTCAGTATCTCTCAGCTACAGCATCATTTTTTCTTTGAAGAGGAGGTCATCATCATCATATTTTCTTCGATGGTGGTCAGCGTCATCATGTCCTCCGTCGACCGGTTTCTCATCGTCATCATCATATTTCAATATCGGGTGATGTTTGGTTTTTATCCTGATGATGATGCTGATGAGCTACAGTGCGCCCTAAGTTGCTTGCGGGGGTGATATTTCCAAATATCCGGTTGTCTTCCGAATATCATGATGATGTTAATATGATGATGACGTCATCAGGGTCCCGGGGGGGTCATATTTCTAACACTGATCATCTTAAGGAGATCCCCTGATATTTGCAAACATGATGATGACGTCATCCGGATATGAGGAGGTGCGCAGTAGGCAGATATGATGATGACGTCAGCAGGATATGATGATGACGTCATCAGGATGTTCATCGGCCAGACTTTTGGTATAGGCTCAGCAGGAGGATGTTCCTCCAATGGATCAGGTTGTGCCGATTATCATGCAGGTTATATTTCAAATATCATGATGACGTCAGGGTGATATTTCGAACAACAGGATATCATGCTGCTGGAGGATGATGATGATGAAGTCTTATACTAGTGTCGTCAGGAGCAAAAGCACCGACATGATATATGCTCATGACCTAGTATATAAAGTGTTATTGAGGTCATCGTGGGGTGCATGTGGGATATTGATATCCTGCATTTTCAAATATCATGATGATGAGTCTCGGCGGGAAATGCTTGCGAATGCAGAATTGATGTTCTTCCCGAGGCCGCGGGTTAGTGCGCCATCAATGGCGATTGTTGCAGAGGTATGGGCGATGGCGTGGGCTGATCTGGTACCCGATTGAAGGTGTACATCAGTGGCACAGGGCTCGAGAAATCTTCCTGTCTCCTCCCCTACCTGCTGCATTCAAGTTTGGGCGCCAATCTGGTTGTGTTTGAGCGCCATTTTTATGATACTGTGTATCTGGCGGGATTTTTGGTCAACCTGGTAGTTAATGCTGAATACACCCTCCTGCTATATAATGCAGATGGTGTTATTCATTCAAGGTTGTTGAAAGTTGATGATTTTTGGCTCTGTAATTCAAAACCAGCTGATCTGGTTGCTCTGTACAGCTTAAACTTGTGAGTTTATGTATCTCCTGTTGTACGATTTGGCATGAATCCACTGATTTCATGGTTGATCTTGTATGAGTAATGCTATCTTAGCATGTGTTGTGTTAATTCTGTCTCCAGTATTGCATGTATTCTTCTTCTGGATCTGGATATTTGGGTAATGTTTAGATTCTAGAGCATAGAATTCCTATGTTGAATGTCTGACCTTTTAACTTCTGCTCAAGGGGTAGATTAAACTGTTTTCAGGTTGAACATTGGGAAGGGTATACTGCAGTAGGGATGCCATAAGTAGAGATAACTCAACACTCTTCATTGGGAGATATCTGTAGGGCAGATATCATGTGTATCCCCCTGAAATCCAGTTTTAGCTAATCATGCTGATCATTCACAGGTGTATGTCTACCGACTCCAAGCCCTGGATAGGCACCAATCATGCTGTGTTCTTGTGTTATACACCATGTCCAGCTTTGCATCCAAACTTCAAACTAAAACATTTCATACTTCCACCTGTTAGTTGTAGGAGTAGGATTAGGAACCCCCTGCATGCTCTCATACCCAACCAGACATCATGTCCAAGAATGTTGCCAGCCTTGTGATCTATCATGCAGATCTTGGTCCATACATGAGAGTATTCTGCCTGTTGTTGTCAAGTTAGATCTTTCTATCTTTGAGCTAGTCAAGGTTACATCTTGAGTTATAGGGATACCCCCCTTGGTGCGGCAGAACCAGAAGTGAAGGGGAGGAGCTCACGTAACCTCCTGTATTCAGTTGGCTGAATCTGCCTGTGCATTAGAAGTGGCAGACCCTAATGCTGATTCAAAGAATGTCAACAGAACCAACTCTGATACCAATCGTTGAAATTAGGACAGACAACTGAGAGGGGAGGGGTGAATCAGTTGTCACAAAAACTTTTATCCTTTGCTGTAATTAAACTTCTTTACCACTTAATAACAGATTAATAATATAACCATGAAAGCATGAATCAACAACACATGAGTAGAAACAAAATTAACACATAACACCAGGATTTTTATGTGAAAACCTAGTTAAGGGAAAAACCATGGTGGGGGTTAACCCACAAGATTTATTCTCTGTTAAAAGAATAGAAAATGGGGAAGGTACATGCCTTTAGGGCGCACTGCCCAGAGCTCACTGCTCAAGGAGGCTCATTACCTACAAAGATTTTTATAAGTTTATCACAGAAAGATTGAACTAGAAAACAACATCTTCTTCATGCAAAGGTCAGTTCCATTGATGCACACAATACTTCTACTCTGCCATCTAAACACTTATTTGCTAACTCCTCATCCTTTACTGCTCCTTCTCTTCTACTCTTCCTCTTCTCTACTCTACCTTTTTTCCTTTCTTATGATCTTATCATTTTCGCACAAGGATGATTTTCCACAACTCAACCACACATATTTATATGCTTCATCAACCTTGGAATAAACATCAAGGTCAGCACTACAAACATCTAACTTAATGCCAATCACTATACTATCGGCCAAACATAGCTGGGATCCAAATTTTCCTCAAACAACATGCCACGCCTCAAAGAACTTCTCTTAGATCATCCGCAACACGCAACACGCATCATGCATCTGATTGGCCAAGACTGGAAAGAACAACAACACCCAAGGAGAAATCTTCATCCACAAGCTCAATCCTTAATGCGGACCACCAACATAGTAGACACATGATCCAGAGACCACCAAAAGCACAATGAATTCAATAGGAACAACCGCACCACCTCAAATCACCAGAATCACTTACACCTTCATCCAGGAACTCAAGAACACCAACTGTCATGACTGTCATACTAGAAAGATTGCTTGCGGACCTCCAAACCACGAACCACTTGAGTTGAGGATACACACTGATATCCCAAATACACATCTAGATCCATAGATCATAATATTCGAATGCGGATCGATCTGGAGTAGATTACTCTGTAACCTTTAAACAACTGCAAAACCCGGTTCTACTCAGATGGCCATAACTTCGCCAATTCTCCATGCAGACCTCTCAAATCTTGACTGGAGCAACTTCAGACAATCCTCTGCAAACCCTTTAATCTGCGGACTCTGATCTTCATCTTACTAGGAATGCGGAGCAATCTACATCACGTGAACTGTATTGTCTTCACTGTCTCTTACAGAGCTCGATATGTAACTCACTTGTTTCTTTCGGAGAGGCTAATTTTCTCAATATCCTCAACAAACAAGTCTTCTAGAATGGGATACAGGTGACACCAATGACTACAAGGATATGTTGACATCAATGACAACACTGATTAGGCACATATTTGTAACAGTATTGTGATGGGTAAAAATCTTGTTAATAAGATCAAGCATAGCCATGAATACCTAACCCTACCATCATCAAAGAATCAAATCCAAATGAAATCAAAAGCATGTAATTCAATCACAATATCACCTAGATTGTATGATTCCTTGTTTATGATGTGGATTGCTTCTTCAACAATGAACAATTATGAAGATCAAAGTTGCCATAATGGATGGATGATAATGATAATAAGCTCAATGGATGCTAAAATGCTCAATATGCTCAAGATGATAATGTAGACGCTATATGAATGTTGGATATATGTAGTATGGAATGAGAGGGTGTTTATATAGACTTCAACCAAAATCAATTAATGGTGGAGATTTGGTGGCTACGTGAATGACTAAGATTAAAGGATAGTCATAGGTGAATATGAAGATGACAACTGGAGGGAAGATAGGGCTTATGTGTGATTGTGTACATAAAAAGTACTACATGTGAAAGATATTAAATAAAAGATGTAGTACCACTTATCTTTTTAAATGAAAGAGACACATAGGTCGGCTCATGAAGATATATGATAAGAAGAAATTAATTAAATAAATAAAATTTATTTAATTAATTGGAAAGTGGATTTGTGAAAGGAAATTTAATTAAATAAATAAGATTTATTTAATTAAAATAGATAGAATGAAGATAATTAAATAATTAAAGATTGTTTAATTATAGCTTAGAGGAAATAGCTAATGAATTAATTAAATAAATATAAATTTATTTAATTAATAGAAGGAATAGGTGACAAGGACATTTGGTGCAGGAGCACCTAAGGAAACATCTTGGAATCAGAAGACACCTATGATCATGAGAAGATCCTATGGAGATAACCAAATCAATTGGAGCATTTTAAAATCAGTTGTGACAAGTGGTAATGGTCAAGGTGATATAATGATCAAATGTCTTGAGGGTCCTAGTAAGGACCCTAGGACCAAAAAGGATGTAATTTGGGCCAATAGTGTCTCTAGGGGCAGGGGCACCTAGCTAATTTAGTTAGTTTCTATTTTTGTAGTCCATACGGTCCAAGAGACCAATTGTAAGCCCTGAGGGCTGTATGTGTGTTTGAATTAGTCATGTCTGGTAGTTAAAAGATGTTGTAACTGGCAAAAGATCTTGTATGTAACCGTGTCATGGATAGTTGCAGAGCAGTTGGCATCCCCACCGGTACAACTGTCATCCACACAATGAAGCATAAAACCAGTCTTGTGAGATCGAGAAAGCATGTAGAGAGAGTAGTAGGGTAAATTGGAATCTGATTGCATAATAGAGGAAGACATTCCTGATATTTCCTTTCAGTTTTGACAGTCCCAATTTCAGTTCTGCTGATTGGTGCAAAGAACTGTGTTCTGTTCTTGTTTGTTTTGATAGTGACAATGCATTTCTGGACCTTTCCATGAATGTACAATTCTGGTTCTCATGGAGTAGGTCTCAGATAACTTGTATGATATAACCCTAACCCTAAATGTGTAATAGGAATGCGAGTTCAAAGGTGATCACTGTCGAAATATAGAGTCGAGACCTCGGGAAGGAGGATTCAAGTGTGAAGCAGGGGAGTCTGCGTGCTTGTGTTGGAGGAGAACGTGTATCGGCATAAGGAGTGACGTCGGAAGAAGACTTAGAAGTCCCAGAATGGTGGAGTCATGCCGATAGGAAGCTTATCGGGGAGAAGTTTGGGAAGTCTTACCGACGAAGGAGACATCGGTGTGAGTCAAGGCATCGGCGAAAAGGAGTTGTGTTGGTCTGACGGTGAAAGTCTCACCGATGATAGCGTTGACCTAAGGCATCGAGGTGAAAAGGAACATTGGCAGAGGAATTGGAAGTCGGTCCGACATTGGATGTCTGGCCGACGGCAGAGCTAGTGTTAAGTGTTTCGGTGTGACATTTGACATCAGAGAATGGCCAGAAAATTGGGCCGATAGCTATTATGTTGCCGATAGGCAACCAGTATCTAAAGTAGTTCAAGTTTTATTGGTAGGAAAGGTACCATCAGGCGGTGAGGTTTAGACTATACCGATAGGAGATATCTTGCCGATAAGTGATTACAAACGACACACTCGTCAGTATGAGATGGGTGTTGGAGTGAAAGAGTTGGGAGAAGCTGATGGATGTTAGTCTGGCTGATAGAGGTATATCGGTAAGATGATCATCAACTCTTGCTGATGTAAGGAGAAGTATCAACTTCTATCATTATTGAGTGTTTTCGGCTATGGCTCTGCATCATAGTGGTATCAGAGCAGCAAGTAGGATCTTGAGGGAGTAATAGGATCTGGTGAAAGAATTAAGGGTTGGTGATATTTGTGAAGATGGCTCCTAAGAATCAGATGGCTAGGGAGAACAATGAATTGAGAGAAGCCTTAAAGGCTAGAGAAAAAGAGTTGAGGGAAAGAAGAGAGTAGGATGCTGCAAGGGAAAGAGAGTTGAGGCAAGTAAGAAGAGAGAATGCATCAATCTTGGCTAGATTGGAAGCATTAGAGAAGAATCCTAGAAGGGATGAACAAAATGATTCAGAAGGAGATGAGGATGCTGATGAGAATTCTCCTGAGGATGAGTTAGATGCTGAAGAAAAGAAGTTTGTAAGATTGCTGAAGGCAGTCCAAGGAAGTGGAACTAAGGCAAACATAGAGCTACCTATCTATTAGGGGAAGATGGATAGTGAAGAGGTCTTAGGGTAGATAGATGCCCTGGAAATTTTTTTTGAGTATGAGGAGATGAGTGATGAGAAGAAGATCAAGTTTGCAAAAACAAAACTGAGAGGAACAACACTTACCTGGTGGAGTAGTGTGTAGACAGAAAGAATGGCTAGAGGTGCAGCAAAAATCACTTCTTGGAGTAGGATGAAGGATATGATGAAGGACTAGTTCCTTCCATCTGATTACTCCATTCAGACAAAGAGGATGAGGCAGAATCTGAAATAGAAGGACATGGATGTTATGTCCTATACTGAGCAATTTCATAAGCTTAGTATTAGAGGAGGACTGGAAGATGAAGAAGAGAAAGTGGCAAGGTACCTTAATGGGCTTAGGTATAACTTGCAAGATGAAATTGGTTTGATAGTACCAAAATCACTTGGAGAGTGTTTTCAGTTGGCCATAAGGGCTAAAGAGAGGGTGAAGAGGAAGCAAGAAAGGCAAGGAGGTAGTGGAAGAGGATATAGAGGTAGGGGAAGACCTACTAATGAAGTTCAGAACAACAATGAGAAGGGTAAGGAGATGTCTATAGATTAGAGAGGTGGATATAGAGGTGGATGTAGATTTGGATCAGGAAGAGGAGTGTTTATAGGTAGATGTTACCATTGCAATGAAGTGGGACACACATCTTTCAACTGTCCTAAGAAAGATGGTGTTGACAAGACCAAGGATGGAAGAGTTCACTTGGCACAAGAGGAGGAGAAGCTAGAAGAACCGGAAATATTGTCAGCCTCTCCAATGATGGTTGGAGAAATGCTTATGGTGGAGAAAGGTAAAATACAGCAACCACCATAGGTATCTATTTTTAGAACTAATTGTTTAAGCCATGGAAAGATATGCAAGTTGATTGTAGATTCAGGTTCTCATGATAATCTAGTTTCTTGGGAAATGGTGAATAAGTTGGGATTGAAAACTTTTGATCATCCTAGTCCTTACCATGTCACTTGGGCGAGTCAAGAATAGCAAGTTAGGATTACTAAGAAGGCATATGTTGATTTTACAATTGATCCATATCAGGACTATGTTTTGTGTGATGTTATTCCAATGACATGTGGGCATATTATTTTGGGTAGACCATGGCAACATTTGAGGAGGACAATTCATGATGGTTATACTAATAACTATTTGGTGCACAAAGATGGTAGAAAGTTCAAATTAGTGCCTTTACCTTGTGAAGACAAGAAGGAACATATTACCATTTGTTTGGAGAGAAATTGCAGTTGAATGTGTAGGTTCAGGATGATGGGAAACAACCATAACAGTTGCAGCAGAGGAAGGTGGAAGATAGTCCTAAAGAACAGCAGGTTTGGGACTTGAGTTATGTCAAGATTGGGGACATTGACTACCCTATAAGTAGGCAGAAGAAGGAAGGCAAACATCAGACAGTACAGAGAGGAATATATCAGAACCACAAGTTGGGAAGAACAACAACATTGCAGCAGCAGGGTCCTAGACAAGGACATCAAAACATGTTTTATGATACTAACACTTTTGGTAAAAACCATGCAGGTTGGAGAAGGAGGAAGATAACCCTTGGAGAGTTCATGTTCCCTATTTCCAATCAGAGGAACCTTTCAAATAGACTACAGGATGTTTGGAGTAGTCCACCAAACTCTTGGGACAAGAGTTTTTATCATGCTGGGGAGTATGGTGCAGGAGCACCTAAGGAAACATCTTGGAATCAGAAGACACCTATGATCATGAGAAGATCCTATGGAGATAACCAAATCAATTGGAGCATTTTAAAATCAGTTATTACAAGTGGTAATGGTCAAGGTGATATAATGATCAAATGTCTTGAGGGTCTTGGTAAGGACCCTAGGACCAAAAAGGATGTAATTTGGGCCAATAGTGTCTCTAGGGGCAGGTGCACCTAGCTAATTTAGTTAGTTTCTATTTTTGTAGTCCATAACGTCCAAGAGACCAATTGTAAGGCATGAGGGTTGTATGTGTGTTCGAATTAGTCATGTCTGGTAGTTAAAAGATGTTGTAACTGGCAAAAGATCTTATATGTAACCATGTCATGGACAGTTACAGAGCGGTTGGCATCCCCACTGGTACAACTGCCATCCACACAATGAAGCATAAAACTAGTCTTGTGAGATCGAGAAAGCATGTAGAGAGAGAGTAGTAGGGTAAATTGGAATCTGATTGCATAATAGACAAAGACATTCTTGATATTTCCTTTCAGTTTTGACAGTCCCATTTTCAATTCTGCTGATTGGTGCAAGAACTGTGTTCTGTTCTTGTTTGTTTTGATAGTGAAAATGCATTTTTGGACCTTTCCATGAATGTATGATTCTGGTTCTCATGGAGTAGGTCTCAGATAACTTGTATGATATAACCCTAACCCTAAATGTGTAATAGGAATGCGAGTTCAATGGTGATCACCGTCGAAATATAGAGTCAAGACCTCAGGAAGGAGGATTCAAGTGTGAAGCAGGGGAGTCTGCATGCTTGTGTTGGAGGAGAACGTGTATTGACATAAGGAGTGCTGTCAGAAGAAGACCTAGAAGTCCCAGCGAATGGTGGAGTCACGCCGACAGGAAGCTTATCAGGGAGAAGTTTGGGAAGTCTTACCGACGAAGGAGACATCGGTGTGAGTCAAGGCATCGGTGAAAAGGAGTTGTGTTGGTCCGACAGTGAAAGTCTCACCGATGATAGCATTGACCTAAGGCATTGGGGTGAAAAGGAACATCGGTGGAGGAATTGGAAGTCAGTCTGATGTTGGATGTCTGGCCGACGACAGAGCTAGTGTTAAGTGTTTTGGTGTAACATTTGACATTGGAGAACGGCTAGAAAGTTGGGCCGATAGCTATTATGTTGCCGATAGGCAACCAGTATCTAAAGTAGTTCAAGTTTTATCGGTAGGAAAGGTACCATTGGGTAGTGAGGTTTAGACTATACCAATAGGAGATATCTTGCCGATAAGTGATTACAAACGACACACTCGTCGGTATGAGATGGGTGTCGGAGTGAAAGAGTTGGGAGAAGCCGATGGATGTTAGTCTGGCCCATAGAGGTATATCGGTAAGATGATCATCAACTCTTGCCGATGTAAGGAGAAGTATCAACTTCTATCATTATTGAGAGTTTCCGGCTGTGGCTTTGCATCAACATTGCTCAAGTGTGTTAGACAAATGCAAATGGTAGATAATGCAATATTTGAATGCTAATGATAATTAGGTCAATTTTGGGTGTCTACATTTTGCCCCTCTTTGATACAATGTTTGTTAGAGTGTTGTGTCAAAGAAGATACGATGATTGCTTGATAAACAAGGTTATGCCCCAGTGTAACTGGCAGGTGATGCCCCCTCGAGAGGTAAGCTAGGCTGACTAGGAAGGACTGGGTTGGCTCACGATAGGATGAAAGGCTAGAAACAAGGCTGACGCAAAGAAAATAGGGGTTGGGTGGGAGAGAAATAGGATGGTATAGCAAAATTAGGGTTTGGATAGGGAGAGGGGGCTGCCAGTAGTCACTAGGGCTACCGTATTTTTGTTGTATATTATTGTATCATGATGAGGCCTATGGGTTGATTGTACATACACTTTTAATGGCTTAGCTTGTACATGTGAACACTTGTATATTGACACATTTATGTATATATATGGTGGCATTGGTGGTCGACATGATGTTGTAATGGATGCACTTATGGTATTATGATGGTTATGCATTGTGTATTTGTATTTTCATGGATTATATGGATGTTTATGCAAATGATATGAATGTGCAAATGGAAATAATGGAAATATCTTATGTTAATGATAATGTAAATAAATAGATGGTAATGATAATGATATGGACTAATGTTTATATGTAGATGGTAATGATGAATGATATGTCTAACACACTTGTTTTGCAGGATAAGGAAGGTAGAAAAGGATGATGGAGGGAAAGATTGATCTTGGTTGAGAACTACATAGGCGTATGATGGAATGGATACATGAAGTGGCAGCTTTTTAAATTAATTGCTCAAAATTTAAAAAGAAATGCAATCCTTATGTTTGATATAGCATATGGATGTTGTGCACGAGGGTATAGAAGACCAAGGTGTTGATATATCCAATGCAAAACTAACATACTACAATCTTGTCTGAACATATGAGGTCAAGATGTTGAGCCAACATACACAAGATATGAATAGCATCTAGTGTTCTGAGATGGACTTTGACACTACAAGCAATGGTTTAAGCTTATCTCCACTACACATAGTGATACCTTGCTGGTTATATGTATGGATTTAGTCTTAGCATAGAATAGTCTCAAGTGCATAAGAGATTGTTTAGCTTCTCAGATGCTAGAGATATTGATATGTAAGATGCTAATCCCAACACGTACAAGATAGCAATATGCATAGGAAGAGAATAAGATCATCCCGCAAACACAACATACGAAAGCAATATGACCATGCCCCATTTTGTACTTCATTGCAATATACCAAGATATGATAGATCAAGGCAGTCTTGATTAGGCATAGGAAAGGGAGAAAAGATAAATCAAAAAATAAAACCAAAGATACTATCATCATGTTCTCTTGCCAAAGTTAAGTGCTCTTAGATGGATTGAAGCTGGCACCTTGTTGAGAGGAAAGCTGCATCCTGTTAAAGGCTGGAGATGTTGATAAAATGCTATAGAAAATGTTGGCTTAAGGCATGCAGACAAATAGCTTCTGGCTTATTCTTGATTGGATAAAGTTCTTGAGCTTTCTCTGATACACATAGTCTACTTCCTACTTGAGCTGATCAAAGAGAAAAAGATGGAAGATGAAAGAAGATGAGGATGATGGGGTGGATCATCTGTGCTTGAGTACTAGATACTTCCTTCGTATTCTAGACTACCTACATACCCTGTGTCCATGAGATCAAAGTACATTACGATGGTGATGAGACATGATGAATATGTAGTTCTAGGTTTATTGATGATGTAAGTGATGAAAGATAGAAGAAAGTGAGATGAAAGATTGGAAGATGATTAGAAGAAAGATGAAAGATGGATGATGAAAAGAAGGCTATCATCTTCATCTGAATTAGAGTGCTTCCTTCGCATCTCATATTGCCTACATACCCTGTATCTACGAGATCAAAGCTTTAACGATAGAGTTAGTGAAATAGTTCTTGCTTATTGCACTGAAGGTTGATGCCAAAAGATCAACTTTATTGCTTGGATTTTTTTTGCAATGTTTTGATTTTTTTTTTGGAATGTTGATGTGTTTTTGATGTTGTTTTGAGCTTAGATTAATTTCTCATATGTTGGTCCTGGTTCCAAATGTTTGCCATGTTTGAAGCTAGATGCGTGCTATGCTTAAAGTTGAGGTTGAAAGTTTGCTGCGTTATGAGCTTGGATGTTTGCTATGTTATGAGCTAGAGCTATAGGTATCCACTTCCAAATAAGGCTCAACAAGTGCCCCCAGTGTGGGATGAGGTTTTATTATGGAGAAGCGGTGATGGATGTGTGTGTGCAACCAAGATGCTAAGGTGCCAAATGATACAAGTACCCCAATGAAATCCAAACTATGAAGGCTAGGATGGCAGAGGCGAGGATGGAAAGACTTTTATTATGAGCAACGATGTTTATACAAGGTGATTTGTGGATTATGATATGGATTATGTAGGTAAGATGGTGAAGTATGCTATGAAAAGCTATGATCAAAACAAACTAAGCAGATGATGGGAGTTGGTCGATACACATAGCACCTGTTTACCAGGTTTTCACTACGGTACTTATCCAAGGCACCTGTTTGCCAGGTTTTCACCAGAGGACAGATTATTTATATTGTACTATTTATTTTTTTGTTATCCAAAGTGCCACAAAGTGGTTTTCACTATTGGATGGATTTTTTTTTTAGGATAGATGAGATTCACAGATAAAACTTCTTGAGATGAAGGCTGTTGACTGGTTCATCCAAGGGAAGGCCTTTAGGTGTTGAGAGAGTGTATGCACCTGATCCATAGATTGTTGTGATGACAAAAGGACCAAGCCAATTTGGTTCAAACTTTCCATGTTTCTCACGGTGTCACTGATTCTTTTGATTTCCTTTAGGGACAAGGTCTCCAACTTGAAATTTGCGTTCTCTGATTTTCTTGTTGTAGTTGCAACGTAGACGGTTTTGATAGACTTGGAGATGGTTGAGTGATGTAAGACACTGCTCATCTAGTAGCTCAAGATCATGGAGTCTGGATACTCGATATTCTTCATCTGAGATAGTATGTTGTAGAGATACTCACAGTGAGGGGATCTTAACCTCAATAGGTAGGATAGCTTTAGTGCCATATACAAGGGCATAAGGTGTAGCTCTAGTGGGAGTTCTAATACTTGTTCTATATGCCCATAATGCATGATTAAGTTGTAGATGTCAATCATGACCAGCTTCATTGACTGTCTTTTTGAGGATCTTGATAATTGTTTTGTTAGAAGCCTCAGCTTGGCCATTGCTTTGAGGATAGTAAAGTGTAGAGAATCTATGTTGGATATGAAACTTGTTACAAAGATCTCTAACCTCTTGGTTCTTGAAAGGTTGACCATTATTAGTGACAATGGCTTGAGGAACTTCATACCAGTAAATGATATAATGTAAGATGAACTTAGATATTTTCTTGCTAGTAATATAGGTCATCGATATTGCTTCTACCCACTTTGTAAAATATTTAGTGGCGATTATGATAAATTTATGACCATTCGATGAAGTAGGATGGATTTTACCTATGAGATCAAGTCCCCACTACGAGAAGGGCCATGGAGTAGTAATAGGCTGAAGTTCATGTGCTAGTACATGTATTAGATCCCCATGTTTCTAACATTGTAGACATCTCTTTGCAAATTGATGTGCATCTTTCTCCATAGTTGGCCAATAGTATCCAGCTCGTAGAAGTTTCTTAACAAGACCAGGGCTAGCAGAATGCGATCCATAGACACTTTCATGTACTTCACGTAAGGCCACTTTTGCTTCCTCAGAATCAAGACATTTAAGAAGGTTACCATCAAGACTCCGGTGATAAAGGGTGTCTCCTAAGATAGTGTAATGAGAGGCTCGATGGATAAAGGCTTTGCATTGGGTGTTAGATAGTTGGAATGGAAAGGTTTGATCATGGAGATACTCGTATATGTCCTCGTAACATGGCAAAGTGGGAGCAACAATCTCACATATAAGCTCAGATTGCAGTACTTCAAATGCTGGAATCAAAAGTTGTTCAACTAGAAACTCACACTTATGTGTATTGGATGACATGTCTAGAAGAGATCCAATCATAGCCATGGCATCTGCTTCTTTGTTTTGTAACCTTGGGATTTGTTCAAAGGTGATATTGTCAAAATACTATTTAAAATCATCAACCATTACCTTGTATGGAAGAAGCTTCTCATCTTTTGTTTGATATTCATCTAAGACTTGCTTAATAATCAATTGAGAGTCACCAAAGACATGTAGCTATTTGATATCCCATTGTACTACCATGCATAATCCTGTGATTAAAGCTTCATACTCTACTATGTTATTAGTACATAGAAATGCAATTCTGTATGATTTTAGGATACAATCTCCTTGAGGGGTAACAAACAATATTCCTGCTCTTGATCCATGTTGTGTGTAAGATCCATCAAAATATAGTTGCCACAATGTTGGTGAAGTTAGATTGAACAATCCTTCATCAGGGAATTCTGGATGCATTGGATGAATATCTGTGATGGGTGCTAGAGCTAACTGATCAGCAATAATTTGTCCTTTTATGGCCTTTTGATCCACATATTGTATGTCAAATTCACTTAAGATCATAACAAATTTTTCTAATCTACCCGTAAGGATTGCTTTGGAGAGAAGATATTTGAGTGGATCAACATTAGATATGAGCTTTGTTGTTTGGTTTAACATATAATGTCACAACTTTTGGGAAGAAAACACTAATGCTAAACATGCTTTTTCCATAGATGAATATTTAAGTTCATATCCCACAAGAGTTCTGCTGATATAGTAAATGGCTTGATCTTTCCCTGAATCATCATGTTGAGCTAGAAGAGCACCCAATGCTGTTGTTGTTGAAGATATGTAGAGCAATAATGGGCAATCAAGTACAGGAGGCACTAACATAGGAGGTGTTGCCAGATATGCCTTTATTTTGTTGAAGTCCTATTAAAACTTTTCATCCCACTTAAAAGGTTCACCCTTGCGAAGAAGATGTTGAAAAGGATGACATTTGTCTGCTAGTTGTGAGATAAATCTGTGGATGGACTGTAACCTTCCTTGTAGACTACGAAGCTAGTTGAGATTTGCTGGCGGAGGCATTTCCATAATAGCCTTTACTTTGGTAGGGTCCACTTCTATTCCTCGTCGAGACACAATGTATCCCAATAGTTTTCCAGATGTTACGCCATATACACATTTCTTTGGGTTCAGTCTAACTTGAGATTTCTCTATTCGATTAAAGATTTGTGCTAATACCTATAGATGTCCCTCTCTTGTCTTAGATTTCCCTAGGATATCATCAACATAATCTTCCATGATAGTGTGAAAAAGGTCATGGAAGATAACTGTCATGGCTCATTGATAAGTAGCTCCAGCATTCTTGAGACCAAAAGGCATTACAACCCAATAATATGTACCCCATGGACAAATGAATGATGTTTTGTCTTGATCTTCTTCCGCTATTCTGATTTGGTTGTATCTTGAAAATCCATCCATCAATGATAACATTTCATGTATAGCTGTGAGATCTACAATGTTGTCTATGCTTGGGAGTGGAAAGTCATCTTTAGGGCATGCTTTGTTAAGATCCCTAAAATCTGTGCAACAGTGAACTCATCCATTAGGTTTGGCTATAGGTACCAAGTTTGAAACCCATTCTAGATAATCAATAGGCTTTATGAACTTTTCTTCTAGCAGCTTCTGAATCTCTGTCTTAACCAATAGAGCTACTTGCGGATGCATTTTGTGCAATTTTTGTTTAACAGGTTTTGCATTAGGAGATACTGCTAAATGATGTACCACCAATGATGGATCTAGACCTGGCATGTTAGCGTAAGTCCATGCAAAATTGATAGCTCTTTTTATGAAAAATACTATGAAGTCTCTTCTTTCCTACTTTGATAGTGATGCTGCCAAAAAAGTGATCTTTGGATTCTACTCTGTTCCCAAGTTCATGTCTTTTGATTTTTCAACTAGCACTGTTGATTTCTCATGATAGCCAGTGGCAACAGGAAGATCAAATCCCCCATCCTTAGGCACCTTAGAGAGGTTTTAACCTTTGGATACGTCCTTTATTTTTACTTTTTCCTGGTCAAGAGGTGCCTTTCAGTTTTCACCTAGTGACCTATCTTTTTTTATTTTATTTATTTCACTTTTGCAACTGAAGGATTTGATACTTCTGCCAAAATATACTAGTTTAGGTAGATCCATCATGAAACCTACTTTATGATCACCCAAAGGAATGCCTTGTAATCCCATGAATTTAGCAATAGCTTCGTCATTCTCAAATGTATCCAATATCAGTGCCCCCTGTTGGTCCCAATCGACGAGGTTAGGATATACGAGTGAAAGAGGTACGAATGAATGGTTATGGCTAGAGGAAGTTGTGGAAATCATGAAGATAGAGGTTTCTTGAAAAAAGGTCAGTAATCTGAAGGGAGGAGTCATCGATGGTATCTAAACTAGAAGTCTCTCCTACCGAGGAAGGTCCAGCTTCCATATCAAAAATACACTTAGTGTCCTTGGAAGGAAGTACCGCCGGTTGATAGCCAAGGCCTTGCTTATTAAACTTATTAGACACAACAATGAGTTCAATAGGTCCTTGTTCTTGTGATCCCAATCCACCATGTCCTTTGTAGCCCATGTTCTTAATGATGCAGAACCCATTGTTATATCTCTCCACTTCAAGTTGGACCTGGTCATTCTCATCAAAGAATATCCAAGAGTCGATGTCATCAATGTCTTCATCATCCAGGAATCTACCTTTAATGAATACTATGGGTGGGGCTTTTATGAAAGTTGTGGATGAAGATGGCTTAGATGTAGAAGGTTTGCCATGCGATTTGGGAGACAAGAGAAGAGTTCCAACACAACAAGATTCTTGCAATGTGTACTCACCTAGGCCATGTTCGGTGTACTTGATACGGAGATTGGAAGCAGCTTTGCTAGATGATGGTTTGAGTAGGGCGGATGGATGCATGTAAGATGAAGATGGATATGCTTCGGTGTTGATGGGAATGCGGTTAGGGCTTTGATATTTAGCTTGGAAAGCATGGCAAAATTCAAATGGATTGGGATTGGCATGGATAGTAATCTCAATACCATTATGTAAAAATTTCAGATATTGATGGTATGTAGAAGGAACTGCTTTGAGGGCATGGATCCATGGACGACCAAGGATGATGTTATAAGGAAGCTCAATATCAAGGACTTGACAATAGGTGTTAGTAGTGACCAGCCCAGCTTGGATAGTCAAGTGAATAATCCCTTCAGTATCTCTCTTGGCATCATCATATGCTTTGATAGTAATGACCTTGGAAGTGTCGACATCTTTATCAGAATATCCTAATTGTTTTATTAATTTTAAAGAACATATATTAAGACCAGCTCCACCATCCACTAAGATTCATTTGATATGGCATTGGTTGACAAACACTTCGATGTGGAGGGCTTCATTATGTGATGGGTGAATGGAGGGATAAAGATCTTTGTCAGAAAAGGTTAGATGACAAGGGGCTGCAATGCTAGCGACCATAGATTAGAATTGCGTGGTATTGATATCATTGGGCACCGAAGATTCTTGTAAGGCTTTATCAAGGATAGCTTTGTGGGCAGGGGATATGCAAAGCAATTCGAGGATGGAGATATGTGTAGGCATTTTGCCAAGGTGATCAAGTATGTTATAGCTAGAAGACGATTGAGGAGGATGGATAGGTGCTCCTTGAATAGTAACGCGACCTCTTCGAATAGTCACAGTGCAGTCAGGTGCTTTGCCTTGGATGGTAATAGTAGAAATGCGAGCATGGTCAATGTGGCCAATAGTGGATGATTCATAGTTATATTGAATGGCATTCACAATATGAGGGTTACTTGGTTTGTCATGAGATGAAAGTGGATTCTTGAAAGCATCTAGATCATAATTTGATGTTGGTTGCTGTGTAGGTTGTGTTGTTGGATGTGTGATTTTGATTAAATCTTTATTGATATAATCTTGAATAACATGCTTTAAGCGTATACAACCATTTGTTTTATGTCCCTTGACTCTACGGTAATCGCAATACTCATTTTCTTTGTACCAAGGAGCTTTGAAGAGCGGTTCACCATTGGGTGGTGCATCCGGTAACATGATATCTCCCGCTTGGAGAAGCTTTCGAAGGACAACTTCCATAGGTTCCGCTAATGCTATGAATTGTCAGCAGGGATTTGAAGTTTGTCATTGTCGAGTTCATTGAAAAGGTTGAGTTGTTGCAAAAGCAACTTGAATATTGATAGGAGCTTTCATTGTTTGTATGTTCTTTGCATCTACAACACCATCGTTGACAACATTCTTGTTCTTGTTCCAAAAGTGATACTTATCATTAGAATTTTGAGGATAGTCTTTGTTATCGCAAAAAATCTTGATAGTGCCTTTAGCAATTAAAGCGCATTCAATGATGGTTCCTTTGGAAACAAGTTTGTCAAAGGTGCTAGCACTTTGTAATTGTAGTTGGAATGACATCTTGGGATGAAGGTTTTGAACAAAGATATCAAGCTGTTGTTTTTTAGGTATTTCCCATGATAGTTTGCTAGCCATATTACGCCATCGTTGAGTAAATGAAGAGAAAGCTTCGCCATTGTGTTGTTTATTGTTGACAAGGTCGTTCATGTTCACTTCATGTTCAATGTTGAAAATGAAATGTGATCGGAATTTATTTGTAAGTTCTGCAAAGGACTTAATGCTTGGAGGTAAATGAGAGAACGATTCAAGAGCTTGTCCTGCTAATCTTTGGGGAAATAGTCTCAGAAGATATGTATCATCTTGAGCAACATCGAGACATGCAACAAAGAATGCTCTAAGATGGTCTTCCAGATTTCCTTTTCCTTTATAATTGTCAAATTGTGGAATTTCAAAGTGTGGTGGAAAAGGTGTCATATGAAGTGACTTGTCAAATGGATAAGCGCATATGTCTTCTAAAGAAAATGTCTTCTTGCTTTGTCCTACTGCTTTGTTAATCATTTGTTGAACATTTGCTGGAGATAATTGTTGTTGTTGCAAAGGGGGTTGTTGGTTAGGAGGTGAAGTTTAATATGATGTATATTGAGGTTGTTGTTGTTGGATATATGAAGCCATGACCATTTGTTGAGGTTACGTACTCACAATATATGTCATAGGATGAGTATGTGACACATATGTGTTTGAAGATTTCTATCCTTGAGACACAAGTGATGGTTGGGTATATTACGATGAATTAGCACCAAGCTTTTGCATCACATGGGAAGTAGAGGATGGATTGGCATTGGTCAATGGTTGTGAATTCAACATTGGGTTTGTAATATGGTAAGTGATGGAAGGATTGGTAGATGCAAAAGAAGGATGGACATTAGGGTTTGTATTTTGGACAACATGAGGATTGGTATATGTCATGTGTTGGGTGGCGATGGGTAATCCTTGAATAGTATAAGACGGATTGATGGTTTGTGAAGGATTATAGGAAGATGGCAGAATTGATGTAAGCTGATCAACATAAGAGACTACAGTGCTAGGATTATCTTGTGAAACAATAGGCAGGTCACTCATGTCAATGAGACTAACATTGGGATTGTATGATGTGTTGGATGGATTGGTGGAGATTGTGGAGACCATATTAATAGTGGTAGGAATATGGGATGTGGTGTCCACATGTGATGCAATGGGAGTAGCAGATTGCAATGGTTATGATGCTTGGATAGTTTGTGTTGTTTGGATAGCTTGGGAAGCTTGTGAAGTATGGAATATGGGGATAGCTTGTGATGTTTGGGGAGTTTGCACTTGGGCAACATGGACGGCTTGTGTTACTTGAGGCACATATAGGGTCATGGTAGGAGGAGTATGTGGGGAAACATAGAAAGGTGGAATGTTCAAATTTTGTGAAAGGAAAGGGAGTAAATTGTTTGGAGTTATCAAAGGTTCTAAAGTGTACTCCGAGTGTGGTGGGTCAAATGAAGTAACAATAGGCAATGAAAGAGATGGGTTGGAAGATGGATTTTGTAGCATAGTATGCGATTGTGTGGCTATAGCAGATGGTCCCTTTACAACAATAGCTGGAGTTCTTGGATCATGTTCTCAAATAGCGGATATGTCAAAGTCTCTCGGTAATTTGGCTCCCATGAGGGCAAGTTGCAAGAAGTAGCGATTAGGATCGGATAAAATGAGCTTCTCAACTTGATCCCATACATGTGTGTCTTGATAGTCAGATAAATCCTCTTGGGAATGCTCTTCATAAGTCGCTATGAAAGGGTGTGAGTGCACTTGATGTGAGGATGACTCTCCAATGATGTACCCATCGGGTACAAACATGTGAGGAGGCATGCCGATTGTAAATTCAGTTGCATCTCTAAGGGGTGTTGATTGTGATTGTTGCATCTTGGCTTCCATCTCAACTCGTAGTTTTGCTTCCATTTCATCTCTATATTGGCTCCTAGTTTGAGGCATGATGGTTGATGTTGAAAATTGAACTTTAGCTTGTCAAGGTTTGAGATCCAAAGGATGATGGTTTGCTGATGTGTTTGGTTGTTGGTTGCTTTGCTAGGTTTTTTTTTACTGTTTGTTTTGTTGTTGTTGGGTTGCTTGGTTGCTAGTTGTTGGTTGTTGGTAGCTAGTTGTTGGTTGTTGGTAGCTAGGTTGAACATCCCTAAAGAATAGCTCACACACTCAAGGGAAAAGTTGTTTGTTAAGGTTGTTGTTTTGTTGATGTTGCTAAGGCTAAATTCAAAGGATGATGTTTTGCTGGTTGATTGGGTTGATTGTTTGATGTTTGGTTTGTTGGTTTGGGATCTCAAGAGGATGGAAAGTTTACAAAGTCCAATTGTTTGTTATGCTCAAAGCAGGAGACAAAGTCTAGGTATCTGCAAATGATTAGAGGTAGGTCTGAAAGTTAATGTTGAAGCTAAGCAAGATGGAAATGTAGCTGATTTGGTTGAGTTACTAAGATTTGCTAATATTTAACCATGGGCGATAGCTAATAGCTCAAATGTGACTCAGAAAAGGCCAAAAGTGACTGATAATATCTTAAAAGTGATCTAGTTTTGGTTTAGGTAATAGGCTACAGTATTAACCAGAGGCGAGCCACTTTGCTATATGCGAGCAGTGTTAACTCAGAAGTGATTTACTATTTATCAAAGGCAACTCAATTTAGACTAGAGGCGAGTAGCTGCTATTCAAAGGTGACTTAGTTTATGCAAATGGTGACTAAATACTGGTTAAAAGTGATCTGTCTGTTTGTATGAAGGTAGTTAAAGCTCAAAAGTGGTCTATGTTTGTTAGGAAATATGTCTGAATTATGTTTTTGACAAGAAAATAGTGATTTCAATCACTCACACTCACAACAATCACAAAATTGTACAACCTAGACTAGGAAAGGATTGTATTTGTTGAGTCCCTTCGCCATGTTTATTCAAAGTGAATAGCTTCAGGATCTTGGTAGCACCGGCTTGTCTCCACAGTACACACTTCTCACGCATACCAAGATTCAGGTTTCCCAAGGCTTGTCCCCCCACCAAACCTTAGGATTTTCCCTGCTATCTCTACTAAGAACCATGTGAATTAGGGTGGCTTCAAAGATCCCACCTTTTGCATCAACAAATAGAGGGTTTGTGGCTACTACACAAGTTTTCTAGTAAGGACATCTGTTCGGGTGGCTATACATGTGGCAGTGCTACTCTCTGTTATGGAGTCTCCCAACCTTCAAGGGTTACGCCTTGGAGGGTTTTGGGGGAGGTTGGTTGTTGGTATAACACAACACCCATTGTTTGTGGCTTTTGACACAAACACTTTTCTTATATAACGGTTCGAAAGGACTTGGCTTTAGCCCGTTACCGCTTGGGTTGTACCCCTTCTCACACCGGGACGACAGGCCCTCTAAAGATAATAACAAGTTCTCATGCACGCAAGATCCATTTGCTAAGCAAGGGGAGAGGATACTTTTTCTATTAAATTTGGGTTGCAAACATGCACATTCAAGCAATCAAGAAAGATAAATCAAGAACAAAGCAAACAATGATTCTTTTTAAGCACCAAGCCCAAATGTTCCTAAATTGGTGAAAAACCACAAGTCTTGGACCAATCGAAGCTGCAACAGATATGTTAGTAGTTTGATAACCTCCTTTTCTTGGACAATCGATAAGATGCTACACAAATACCTAATTAGTAGCCAAGAAAACTGAATAACAAATGATAAACACTGAAAGCGACATAGTTACCAGAGGCGATCAACTGTTAATTAGAAGCGATCTGTATTCTGCTGCAAGCGAAATGTTACAGATCGGAGGTGATGCCCATAAAGCTAGATGCAAAATGATAAAGGTCATAAGCAATATAAAAAGGCAATAGGCGACTGCTTATAGATCATAAGCCACCCAAATCTGTGAAAAAAATAGAATATAACAAAAAACCCTAGTTTTACAGAAAGTGATCCAGATAGCTAAAAGCGGTCACTATCAGATTAAAAGCGATACAAATAAGAACATAAGTGACCACTGTAAGCTGTAAGTGATGCAAAAAAGGAAATAAGTGACTACTGTTCGCTTAGAAGCGATCCAGAAAATGCTGTAAGCGGCTAGTTTCGACTTAAAAGCAATGCGTATAATTAGACATCGACTGGTTTTCGCTCAGAAGTGACTGGAACTTGTTGTAAGCGCTCAGAAAAATCTGATCTTCACAAAAACAACTTCAAATAACAAAGTTAATCAAGGACGTGTGTCCCACCGGGTGTACCAAAATGTGATAGGTAAAAATCAGGTTAATAAGGTCAAGCATAGCCATGAAAACCTAACCCTACCATCATCAAAGAATCGAATCCAAATGAAATCAAAAGCATGTAATTCAATCACAATATCACCTAGATTGTATGATTCCTTGTTTATGATGTGGATTGCTTCTTCAACAATGAACAATTATGAAGATCAAAGCTGCCATAATGGATGGATGATAATGATAATAAGCTCAATGGATGCTAAAATGCTCAATATGCTCAAGATGACAATGTAGACTCTATATGAATGCTGGATATATGTAGTATGGAATGAGAGGGTGTTTATATAGACTTCAACCAAAATCAATCAATGGTGGAGATTTGGTGGCTAAGTGAATGGCTAAGATTAAAGGATAGTCATAGGTGAATATGAAGATGACAAATGGAGGGAAGATATGGCTTATGTGTGATCATGTATATAAAAAGTACTACATGTGAAAGATATTAAATAAAAGATGTAGTACCACTTATCTTTTTAAATGAAAGAGACACACATGTTGGCTCATGAAGATAAATGATAAGAAGAAATTAATTAAATAAACATAATTTATTTAATTAATTGGAAAGTAGATTTGTGAAAGGAATTTTAATTAAATAAATAAGATTTATTTAATTAAAATAGATAGAATGAAGATAATTAAATAATTAAAGATTGTTTAATTATAGTTTAGAGGAAATAGCTAATTAATTAATTAATTAAATATAAATTTATTTAATTAATAGAAGAAATAGGTGACAGGGACATTGCTCAAGTGTGTTAGATAAATGCAGATGGTAGATAATGCAATATTTGAATGCTAATGATAATTAGGTCAATTTTGGGTTTCTACAAGTATATATGAGTTTCGATGGACTATATGCATGTGCACTGTTAGCACAGTAAAATTTTGAAAATTTTACTATTTCCTTACTCCATCATATTTGAATAAACTCTGAGGAATATCCCAAAAGGACCACAATATAAATTTTTTTTTTTTTTTGTATCTCATAAAATGTCTAGGGATGAGCAGTGTCAAATTTCATCAAAATCAATCCATCGGCCATAGGTCTTGTGGCTTACACCGATACACAAGGAATTGTTTGAAAACAACCATCGGCGTGAAAATAGAGATCAGAAGAAGAATTATGGAGCTCACCGATGGAGTAAGCAACACCGATGACTTTACATCGGCAAGAAAGGCAAGTGGTCATGCCGATCGGTATGACAAATATCTATCGGATGATCTTTTAGAGGTTGCCCCGACGGTATATATCATACCGATGAAGCACTTTCGGCAAGAGTTTCACCGAACAGCATGCGAGGGTAACAAAGCAATAGTCATCGGTGAGAAATGAACCATCGGAATAGAAAACAAGTAAGGCTCCGACGATCAAGAGTCTTGGCGATAAGAAAGCCATCGGCAAGACTCACAGCGATGCACCCCTATCGGGATAACTTGACATATCGGAATAAAAGAGACAAGTCCTGCCGATTCATAAGTCACGGCGATCAAAAGGTGTCGGTGACACTTTACTAAACTTTGCCTGATGAAGGGTATGACAAAGGGCATCGGGGAGAAAATTTGGATCGGGATATCTTGAGAAAGCTATCCCGATAGTGAATGTCATTCCGATAAAGATAAAAGTTCATACATGAAGAGACTATCGGTAAGACAATAAAGATCGGGAAAACATAATTTTAGTATCCCGATGGTCTCAATCCTCCTGATAAGCAAAGCATATCGGTGGGACTCGCCATATCGCTGAGAGATCTAAAACCCTTAGCGATGAAGGAAGTCACGCCGATGGTCGCACCCACTTGAAATGTGATACTACATGGCGTCGGGGATACAATTGAGGGGTCACGCCGATTGACTGTCCGCGCCATAAAAAAGGGGTTGAGGTCGCCCAGACATTTCAAAAAGCACACCGATAGGAAGAGTTATGGCGATGTGACACTTCACAGCGATGAACATTGAATTGATCAGATAATTAATACAAAACGGCTACAAAGTTCATACGATCATTATAATTGCAAAAAACCGTCCGAGAGCAGAATACAGAAGAATTCTCAGGGCAAAAGCAAAGGCTTCCAATTCCAGCCATCGAGCGACAGGTACACATACACAAACCACTATATTACCTGTATTTGAATTTCTTGCCAAATTTTTCAAAATGGAAACTTCGGGGAAAGGAAAAGGAAGAAAATCACAAGGGGAAACCAGTAAACCAAAGAAGCAAAAAACTGATCAAACCCCTGAAGAAAAAGTGAAAGACAGAAAACTAAATCAGGACTTGATTGATCAGTTGCCTGGGTCAACTCCCAAGGCCAGGAGGTCTGCCCAACTCAGGGCAGAAGTAGAAAAATTGGAAGACAAACATAAGCGCCTGGGAGAGATTTGGACCCCAATTAGGGGATATGAACTCTTCAGATTCCACTACAACAGAAGATTTAGAAATGCTCCTGTGTCAAACCCATGGCACATGAATTTAGGCAAACTGGTTGTACCTAATGTATTCTTGAATGTAGAACTCCTGCAACTGTTAGCCAGGCATTACAATTCAGGCCTGAAAGCTATCTGTAACCCTCAAGGAGAACCAATTGTACACCTATCAAAAAATGCTATTTGTGAGGTGTATGATTTGGATGATTTGTGTACTATCCCTGTTGTTTATGAAGATTTGGATAAAGAATACTGGAGAATGGATACAACCTACAATGGATGGAGGTTACCCATTCATAGACCCAGGATTGAAGGAGAAGTGATACCCTTGACTGAGAATGATGGCCCTCCCTTTCATGTATCCATTTTTGAACCATACATTCAATATACTTACTATTCTGTAGGCCAAGTCCTTGGCTCAGAGGTCCCTGAGTTCATGACTATTCCTCTAATGGTCATAACCTCTGATATTCAATGTCACAATGCCAGACAATTTGATTATGCCTCCTATGTTGCTACTAGAATAGACTCTGGTCTATCTGCAATAAAAAACAATGCTCCAGCATGCTCTTTTGAGCATTACTCGATGCTCATGCATATGGTCTTATACTACGGCCAGGAAGTAGGATTGTGGCCAAATGAGCTTCAAGTTGTTGCTGCGGGTAAGAAAGGGGAGAAGGTACCTGTACAAATGTGGACCAGAATCTGGGATAGCAGGTATGCTAACTCCAGCTATGCTCAATTTGAAGAGCATTGTGTTAAAGTGCTATATAGGTATTTCAACCACCCCTGTGAATATTCCATTTCAGATGAAATAAAAAGATTCCTCAGACCAAAAGATTTTGGTGGCCCCCCTACTGTCACTCATAATTGGGGAGATTGGTATTGTTTTGAGGATGCTACTATGATCAGAGTGTATGGTTTTGAGGGTGCTCCATTTATATTGCCTAAAACTGTCCCTGACAGAATTGCATATTTGGAAATAATTAGGCAAATGCATTGTTCAAATGTCATGCATCTAAGTTCGCATGATAAACAATCATTCATGCCTAGTACTTTGTGTTTTGGAGATTTTACTGTGGTTTCAAAAGAAGGATACAATCTCATTTTGGATAAACTAATGCATTATAACATGGTGACTGCTGAGGTGAGGAAAGGGTTTGACCCTGAGGGTTTCATTGACTATGCAAGAAGAAAACAAAATCTCAGTGGATACATGCACATACATTATCCACATGATGATGTCGTTAGAAATTTGGAAGAGGCTGAAGTCGACTTGGTGGTAGAGAAATATAACAGAGATTTGAATGAAAAGAAAAAACAGTTGGCAGAAGTTGAAGTGGTATCCTCTGAAGAGGAAGAATTGACTGAACAGCCACAAGATAAGACAATAGAAATGTCTAAAAGAAAAATGCAACAATATCGGCCTCCAGTTGTGATACATGATGAGGAGGGGTCTGCTGATGAAGATCCACGCCAAAAGGCTTATGATTCTTTTGTGTCAGATGATACATTCATTCATTCGAAGGAATTTAAATCCTTCCTGTATAAATACAAGGGAAAAGAAATTAGAGAGTCAGTAGATAATGTTTCTGCTGACAATGAAAAATAGTTATTAGATCTGTTAAAGGAGACAGTGGACAAGGAAATGCAGGACATGACACCAAGCAGAGGCAGACAGCTGCTTAAAGATGCAGGGGTTATGATTTTTCCCGGCTTGGATTTAAATTCTGCTCTGGTTTTTGATAGTTTTTTGAATAATGCTGATGATAAGTATAAGCTTACTCCAGAAGGAGTTAATGAAGTCTATATGGGAATGAGATACAATAATGATGAAAATTCTTTAATGATATGGGCATTGTATCCTCCCCATAAGAAGACGGCCATCATAGACACTGAAAAAACTTTTGGCCATGTTATGACTTTCAGAGCAGGTGAAACTGGCCCCATAATTACTGCAGACATTGGTATCAATGTCGCAAAGTTGAATAAAGCACAAGCTCAGATGTTAATCAAGGAAAGAGATGCTTATAAGCTGAATTGTGAAAGATTAACAAAAGAGAATGACTACTTGAAGGACGCTGTTAAGAGCACCTTTGGCCAATCTACGAAGAGAATAACTCAAGGTGAGAGCTCACAAAGTAGTCAAGTGATATCCCATGATCAGGCCAAACAAATTCAAATAGATGCATTTGTTACAATACTGCAGAGCAGGTATGCAAACATGGTACGGTGGTTAAACCAGTTTTGGGATAACTACTCAGAAAATCATAAAGCAGTCAAAGAACATGAAAGGCTTGATGAGAGAATACAAGAAAAGGTGATCGAGTTGCAGAACAGAGGTGCCACTGATGGCACAGATATCTCTGATGCAAGAGCATTGCTCAAACAGCACCAGAATTATTATGATAAACTCAAAGCTGATGCTAAGGAAGGGACTGATGCCTCAGACGCAGGGGTGCCCAGGATATTCAAAGATAATGGAGAGGTAAAGAGCAAAGAAGAGTGGACTGTTGATTGTCAAGTTATATTGCACAAAGCCACAGGAGCTCTAAAAGATAAAGCCTCTGTATCTACAGAAGTTTGCAAACAACTAGAGGAAATGGTCACCCTTGATATAATCACCAGGAGTGCAGTCGAGCTTACTGATTCTCACCGTGCGCAGGAGTACTTAGATCATCTAACAAAAGTCTATTTATGGCTAAACAGAGCCTAATTAAGATTATGTAATTATTGTTTGTATTGGTTAAAATCCCAAGGGACTTATTGAAGAGTTGTATCTCTTCATGAAAATATCTATATAAGTTCAAACAATCTATGCTGAAAAATCATCAGCAGTAGAAGTATTCATATATACATATACATAATATTCCAAAATGACCGTGTTGCATATTTTATTTTGAGGAAATTTGAAGTTCTCTGATTTAGTATTTCTACTTTGGCATCAGTTATTTGTTGAAATTATTCAATCGTGTGGCTGTCTCCATTTCTGCATTTCCCTGTTATTCAGATTAAGATATCAAGTATATATTTAATCTGTCAATACACATTCGCTGTATCTGTGTGATTAATTCGGTTGGTGTCCATCCTAAGGAATTAAACCCTTCTGATTTATTCACAGTAGCCTGGAAGTAGTAAGTTGGGATTACTAAGTAGAGCCATATAATTAGGATTGACACACTGTCTCCAGTAAAATATTATCTGTTAATCTTGTTTTTTCATTTCATTTGGTTCCTTCAAGTAAGGATTAAAGTACCTTCTGGTGAATTATAAGATATCTGATTTTATTTGGTTGGATTATCAAGAAGAGTCTGTCAGTCATTTACTTGCACGTTTATACAAGCTATAAACCAGAACTGTGCCAAATATCTAGAATTATTACCATTTAGAAACTACTGTTCCTAGTCCTTCAAATTGACTCTGTTACCCAACAAGGCACTGGTCTCATTCAACTCATTAATTAAAACCTTTTTGATATTGCTTATACAATTTCTGCCAATCACTTATTAAACATTACACATAGAATTAATTAGTCAGCTTTGTCATCTATCCTACATCCTATGCCATTGTAGATAGACCTAGTTAGTCCATTTATCCACACTCAGACTGCTTTAATATTTCAAGGTTCACCCACCTAGGTGTAGCAGGACCTAAAGTGTAGGAAATCATCAAACCTTGAAGGTTGATTTCGTCAAGTTAGTTCAAAAACGTTGCAAATCCAAATATAGAGTCTGGCATCCTCTTAGGATTAGTAACTTGCATTTTTGAGACCTAACAAATTGGCGACTCCGCTGGGGAATTAGTAAAAAAGACCTTAGAATTTAATCCTTTCTTGCATAGAGTCATTTAAAATTTCTTTTTGGTAACTCTGCTGGTGACAAAGAACCTTACAGATAAAAATATAAACTTTTCCTATTCAATAGGTGGCGACTCTAGTTACAATCATAACAAAAATTTCAAATGGATGGTAGGAGATCCAAGATGGAAGGCAGAAACTTGCAGTCATCTCCACCACTTAGAAACATCTCCAAAAGAAATATGAATCCAAAATATTCCCACCAAGATAATAATCTAGATATCCAGGAGAATGATTCAGAACAAAATATTGCGATTCACAATAAATTCACACCTCTACATGATTCAAACGAGAACCTCAGTGGAGCAACTGATGATATTTTGGCAAGGTACAGACCCACTCCTCAAGAACAGCGGGATCATGATGCAAAGGTCATGAGGGATATTGATAGGAACCAGGCTGAACATGATTTCAAGGTCTCGTTTGACCAGGGAGAAGAGATAGGATATGAATTGTCAAATCAGGGAATGAATGACAATCCAGAATATCAGGAAATAAATAATCAAGACATGAGTGATGAGAAACAGGAAATACTCATGCTCAGGAAAGAACTCGAAAGGTACAAAATACAAGAAGAGAAGGAGTTATTGCAGCAAGAAATTCAACAGAGGAGAAATAAAGCCAAAACAGCTCCCCCTAAATATGTACCCCCGCATAGAGGGAATATTTCAAGAAATACACAACAAAATACAAATAGTGCTCAAAACTCACATGCTTCTGGAAGTCATCAGAACACTATTCCCCAAATCCCCAGACCACCTCCCATACGTAATGCATCCCTACATATGGCAAATAATTACCCACCCCCTGGTCAACAATATTATAGGCCACAAAATCAACACATAAATCCCCATATGAACCAACATCAACAATATGCATATCATCAGCCACCAGGTGGATATAATTACTATCCCAATCCACCACATCTCAATTTTCCTCCCCAAAACCTTGCTAATATATGCAGTCAATTTGATTTGACTGGATATCAGTTATATCCATATCCTATGGATAGTACTTGGAGAAACATGGTTCCCAAGTTTATTGGAAACAATGCAGTATCTGCAGAAGATCATATCAGAAGTTTTAATGCTTTTGTACAGGATATAGGTATGGACTGGGAAGACATTAGAATGAGGTTATTTATGATGTCCCTCACTGAAGATGCCAGAGATTGGTTTAATAGCTTTCCCGATGCATCAATCAATTCAATGACTGATTTCCATAACCAGTTTAAGGATCAGTATGGTAACCAATACGCTCCTGAGTTTGCACTACATGAACTAATAAGTATATAGAAGTATCAAAATGAATCAGTATTTGATTTCAACCTGAAGTTTTCCAAGTTACATAATAAGGTACCACATGGAGCCAAGTTATCTGACCAGGCAGCACTAAGTATCTATATGAAGGCATTTGACCCCAAAACAGGATATGAACTCAGAAACCGGTGTCCTGCAACGTTGGCTGAAGCACAGAAAATAGCCATAACTATTGAAAATAATAGAAAAGCTGCAGGAATGGTCAGTAAAAGGGAAAATCATAGAAATCTTCAGAATCCAAATGCTCAACAGATTAAACCAGAGGGTCAGCATAGGCAGGATAGACCTAGGTTACATGATATGCCTTACAATACAAATTGGAAGGATGGAAGACCTATTGACAACAACAGAAAGCAGCCATATGGAAAGGATACTCCTGATCCATTGAAGAGAAACATGGCACATATGGCAGAAAATAAACCTTGGTGTTCTGTATGTAACTTGCCACATTCACCTGAATACTGTGAGGTAGCTAAATCAATACAGCAAGAGGAAATGCTATACAACTATAATAGGGATAATCACACCATCATTATGATGCAGGATACACCATGTGTGGTAACAGAAGATTATTCTTCTTCAGAGGAAGAAGGGTATGAGTATGATGTAGGGAACCAAAAATATCATGTTAACATGGGAGAACAACAAGTATTCTCAGACCAGGAAGATATTTATGACAATAAACCATATGGTCAATGGAGAAAACCTACTGAGGATGAAAAAGAAGCTCTCACAGTAGCTGCAGTGGCTCAAGCTCGAAACACTTATAACTTAAGGAATAGAACAACAAATACTGGGCAAGGAACTCCTGGGAGTGTATTCATAAAGGACCAGAATAACAAAGGGAATAATACAAAATCATCACCTAAAGAACCAGAAAAGGGGGATAAAAATAAAATGAAAGAAAATATAGAAAAAGAGAATACAAAAACAGAAAAGAATGACCAAATCATAACCCCTTCTTTTGACATTGCACAAGCAGTGTCTCAGGTGAAGATATCAGTCCCACTCTTAGAGATGATGAAAATAGATAAATATAGGAGTACAGTCGTCAAGATGATTTCTGATACACCCAATCCAAAACATAAAGGGTTTGAAAAAACAACAAATAATGTGCATCAAGAAAATTTTAAGATGCCTGAGGTATACCTTGGTGACACACTTACAAAAAATCCCTCACAGGTAGATCCATTCTATACTACACTAGTAATCAAGAACAGAATAGTCAGGAATTGTATGATTGATTCAGGTGCTGCTATGAATATCATGCCTATAGCAGTGATGAAAGAATTAGGGATGTGGGTTGATACCACGTATGGCCAATGTTATGCAATGGATAACAGATCTATTCCAGTAGTTGGTATTATGAAAGATGTAGAAATAAAACTTGCTTCATATCCTAAGGCAACATATAACATTGACATCACTGTGGTTGATATCCCACCGTATTATGGAATGCTGTTATCAAGGCAGTGGGCTGCAATGGCAGGAGGCAATGTTCAATTAGATCTATCATATGCCACCATACCAGTAGGTGACAAAGAAATCAAGTTGTGCAGAGAACCAAGGTATGACAATATTATAGAAAGAATGGACCGGCATCAGGTGAATTTCTTTTGTGACACAGATTTAGGGGTTTTCAAAGTTGGAGAAACTACCCCAGAATTCCATAACACTGACCCAATACACACTGAATCTATGAAAAGAGAAAATGATTTGTGGAAAATGTATTTCGATGGTGCATGCAGCAAGATAGGAAATGAGGCCGGAGTAGTTTTTATCTCACCAGGAGGTAAAACATTCAAATACTCTTTCTTACTGACATTTGAATGCACCAATAACGTAGCTGAGTATGAAGCCCTGCTCATTGGCCTAGACATAGCCATCAAATACAAAATAAAAAAGTTGGCTGTCTATGGTGATTCTGAATTGGTCATCTCCCAAGTAAGAGAAAAATATTTATCTAAGAATAAAAGATTAAGACAGTACAGGAATGCAGTTTGGGATAGTGTTGAATTATTTGATGCTTTTTCAATCAGCTGGGTTGATAGGTCTAAAAACATCATGGCAGACTTTTTAGCAAACATTGCATTAAAGAGAGATGATCTAACATTAGGAGGGATCACAGAAGTAGAATTTAAAACTAGACCTACCATCCCTGATAATATACAGAACTGGCAGGTGTTTGACAGCGATGCTGATATAATCAATTTCTTACATTGTGCTGATTATTATGAAAATCAAGAAATTGATTTCAGTGCATTTGTGGAGAAACACGATGGGAAAGAAACCCTATTTGGCCAAGAAGTGGTTCAACTGAAGACAAATAAGATACCCAAAGGGCTTATTGCATTAGAAAAAGCATTTGATGGGCATGATAGATACAAGAAGAAAGAAACACCAGTGATACCTGAGAATCTTGAGGAAGTGAACTTGGGGACTCAGATAACCCCAAAAAATGTATATATTGGGAGGAATCTTGACCAGAAAATCAGAAGTAGAATTATCAATCTACTTAGGAAGTATAGGCATGTGTTTGCTTGGTCATATGATGACTTAAAGGCATATAGAGAGGATCTATTTCAACATGAGATACCACTCAAACCAGATGCAAAACCATTCAGACAGAAACAAAGGCCGATTAATCCTACATTGGCTCCAAAAATGCTGGAGGAACTTACAAAGTTAAGGGATGGAGCTATAATCAAACCTATTAGACATTCTTCCTGGGTCTCAAACTTAGTACCTGTCAGGAAAAAGAATGGTGACATTAGACTGTGTGTTGATTTCAGAAACCTGAATAAATCTTCTCTCAAAGATAATTATCCTCTTCCCAATATGGAGGCGATATTACAGAAAGTTACTGGATGTGAATTACTATCCATGATGGATGGTTTCTCCGGCTACAATCAGGTAAAGGTTAAGGAGTCTGAACAATTCAAGACCGCATTCACCACTCCGTGGGGAACATATGTATACTTGAGAATGCCATTTGGATTAACTAATGCTGGGGCAACATTTCAAAGAGCGATGGATGTAGCTTTTGCTGAATTGATCAATAAGATTATGATAGTCTATCAAGACGACTTAACAGCATATTCAAAAAAGGCTGAAGATCATTGCACACATCTAGAACATATATTTGTCAAAGCCCTAGAATATGGAATATCATTGAATCCTAAAAAATGCCAATTTGCAGTAACAGAAGGAAAATTGCTTGGCCATATAGTCTCGAAGGAAGGAGTTAAAATAGATCCTGAAAGGGTGGAAGCAATTGATCAGGTCCCTATTCCAAAAAATGTAAAAGCTATACAATCATTTTTTGGTCAGATAAATTTTGTCAGAAGATTTATACCAAATTTCGCAGAGATTGTTTGTCCTATATCAAGAATGCTGAAGAAGAACTCAGACATGAAATGGACAACAGAAGCAATGGAAGCATTTGGTAACATTAAGGAGGCCATCAAACAAGCTCCAGTCTTAATATCCCCTGACTTCGGCAAACCTTTCCAACTTTTTTCATTTGCTTCCTATCATACAGTGGCAGCAGTGTTGTTGCAGAAAAACAATGATGGATATGAACAGCCAATCTCTTTCTTTAGCAAGTCACTTCAGAATGCAGAGTTGAAGTATGACATTATTGAAAAACAGGCATATGCATTGGTAAAAGCAGTAAAAAACTTTAGACCATATTTGGTAGGGGCTAAAATCATAGCATATGTTCCTAATGCTGCAGTCAAGGATGTACTGATCCAAACTGAGGTCACCGGTAGGAGATGTAGGTGGATCAATAGGATTCAGGAATTCAACATTGAAATCCAAATCACTAGATTAGTAAGAGGACAGGGTCTTGCCAAATTGATGACTGAAAATAATCTAGAAGCTTCCCATATATGTAATGTTGATGCAAGTACCAGTATTGAACGCACTCCATGGTATACTGATATAGTATATTATCTAACACATATGAAGAGTCCTGAAGGATATGATGATAACAAAAGAAGGACACTCAAACTACAAGCTTCAAAATATGTACTCATTGGTGGGGATCTCTATTGGAAAAATAGAGATGGGGTTCTACTATTATGTTTGGATGAATACCAATCAAAACGTATTATGAAGGAGTTGCATGAAGGCATGTGCGGAGGACATTTCTCAGCAAAAACCACAGCCCACAAAATTTTGAGGGCAGGGTACTATTGGCCTAAAGTCTTTAACGATTCATACCAGTACACTAGAAAATGTGAAGCATGCCAAAAGTTCTCAGGGAAGTTAAAGTATCATGGAGCACTACCTTTAAAACCTATGCAAGTTGAGGCTCCATTTTATCAGTGGGGTATTGATTTTATAGGTGAAATTTCAGAGAAATCAAGTGGGGGGTACCGATGGATTTTAGTAGCTACTGATTACTTTACAAAATGGGTGGAAGCAATCCCAACCAGACAAGCTACTAGTAAAGTTGTGATAAATTTTCTAATGGATAACATTATATGCAGATTTGGTACTCCTGTAAGACTGATTACTGATAATGGGATGTGCTTTAGGTCTGATGAATTCAAAGGTTTCTGCAGCACATATGGTATCACTGTTTCTTATGCTGCGCCTTACCATCCACAGGCCAATGGACAAGCTGAATCAAGTAATAAGAGTCTGTTGAAAATCATAAAAAGAATGTTGGATAGAAATAAGAAGGCTTGGGATTCAAAATTAAGAATGGCAGTGTGGGCTGACAGGATTACTATAAAAAGGGCAATTGGGAGATCCCCTTATGAATTGGTATATGGAACCCAAGCAAGATTACCATTAGAAAATCTTATACCAGTATACAAATTCATTCTCCAGGAAGACCTGAATATCCCTGAACCAATGGAGGAAAGGTTGGAACAATTAGCAGAGCTTGATGAAACAAGAAGAATGGCTCAGAAACAGAATATTAAATTACAATCACAGGTAAAATATCTCTTTGACAAAAAGGCCAAAGAAAGAAAGTTTGAAATAAATGATCTGGTACTAATGTGGAATGCAAGATGTCATGACAAAGGAAAACATGGAAAATTTGAAGCCCTGTGGTTGGGTCCTTTTGTTATCACTGGCAAGGGAGGTGATGATTCTTACTATGTACAGAATATGTCAGGAGAGGAGCAGGAATTGCCAGTACATGGGCAATACTTGAAGCAGTTCTTTTCATAAACATGTACAGAGAGAATTGAGTGTTGCCAGTGCATGGACAACATTCAAATAATTCTCAAAAATATCTTATTCCATGCACAGTAGTCTAGGAATCATTCCCGCTCCCCATCATTTGTTCCTTTCCTTTTTCCAGTTTCATAAAACCTCACCCCAAAATAATAAAAGATGTGGTCTACTTCCCCAGGAGATCTGGATCCTTGTATACCCACAGGGAGTATACATCCCAGACAGAGCCACTGTTAGCACAGTAAAATTTTGAAAATTTTACTATTTCCTTACTCCATCATATTTGAATAAACTCTGAGGAATATCCCAAAAGGACCACAATATAAATTTTTTTTTTTTTTGTATCTCATAAAATGTCTAGGGATGAGCAGTGTCAAATTTCATCAAAATCAATCCATCGGCAATAGGTCTTGTGGCTTACACCGATACACAAGGAATTGTTTGAAAACAACCATCGGCGTGAAAATAGAGATCAGAAGAAGAATTATGGAGCTCACCGATGGAGTAAGCAACACCGATGACTTTACATCGGCAAGAAAGGCAAGTGGTCATGCCGATCGGTATGACAAATATCTATCGGATGATCTTTTAGAGGTTGCCCCGACGGTATATATCATACCGATGAAGCACTTTCGGCAAGAGTTTCACCGAACAGCATGCGAGGGTAACAAAGCAATAGTCATCGGTGAGAAATGAACCATCGGAATAGAAAACAAGTAAGGCTTCGACGATCAAGAGTCTTGGCGATAAGAAAGCCATCGGCAAGACTCACAGCGATGCACCCCTATCGGGATAACTTGACATATCAGAATAAAAGAGACAAGTCCTGCCGATTCATAAGTCACGGCGATCAAAAGGTGTCGGTGACACTTTACTAAACTTTGCCCGATGAAGGGTATGACAAAGGGCATCGGGGAGAAAATTTGGATCGGGATATCTTGAGAAAGCTATCCCGATAGTGAATGTCATTCCGATAAAGATAAAAGTTCATACATGAAGAGACTATCGGTAAGACAATAAAGATCGGGAAAACATAATTTTAGTATCCCGATGGTCTCAATCCTCCCGATAAGCAAAGCATATCGGTGGGACTCGCCATATCGCTGAGAGATCTAAAACCCTTAGCGATGAAGGAAGTCACGCCGATGGTCGCACCCACTTGAAATGTGATACTACATGGCGTCGGGGATACAATTGAGGGGTCACGCTGATTGACTGTCCGCGCCATAAAAAAGGGGTTGAGGTCGCCCAGACATTTCAAAAAGCACGCCGATAGGAAGAGTTATGGCGATGTGACACTTCACAGCGATGAACATTGAATTGATCAGATAATTAATACAAAACGGCTACAAAGTTCATACGATCATTATAATTGCAAAAAACTGTCCGAGAGCAGAATACAGAAGAATTCTCAGGGCGAAAGCAAAGGCTTCCAATTCCAGCCATCGAGCGACAGGTACACATACACAAACCACTATATTACCTGTATTTGAATTTCCTGCCAAATTTTTCAAAATGGAAACTTTGGGGAAAGGAAAAGGAAGAAAATCACAAGGGGAAACCAGTAAACCAAAGAAGCAAAAAACTGATCAAACCCCTGAAGAAAAAGTGAAAGACAGAAAACTAAATCAGGACTTGATTGATCAGTTGCCTGGGTCAACTCCCAAGGCCAGGAGGTCTGCCCAACTCAGGGCAGAAGTAGAAAAATTGGAAGACAAACATAAGCGCCTGGGAGAGATTTGGACCCCAATTAGGGGATATGAACTCTTCAGATTCCACTACAACAGAAGATTTAGAAATGCTCCTGTGTCAAACCCATGGCACATGAATTTAGGCAAACTGGTTGTACCTAATGTATTCTTGAATGTAGAACTCCTACAACTGTTAGCCAGGCATTACAATTCAGGCCTGAAAGCTATCTGCAACCCTCAAGGAGAACCAATTGTACACCTATCAAAAAATGCTATTTGTGAGGTGTATGATTTGGATGATTTGTGTACTGTCCCTGTTGTTTATGAAGATTTGGATAAAGAATACTGGAGAATGGATACAACCTACAATGGATGGAGGTTACCCATTCATAGACCCAGGATTGAAGGAGAAGTGATACCCTTGACTGAGAATGATGGCCCTCCCTTTCATGTATCCATTTTTGAACCATACATTCAATATACTTACTATTCTGTAGGCCAAGTCCTTGGCTCAGAGGTCCCTGAGTTCATGACTATTCCTCTAATGGTCATAACCTCTGATATTCAATGTCACAATGCCAGACAATTTGATTATGCCTCCTATGTTGCTACTAGAATAGACTCTGGTCTATCTGCAATAAAAAACAATGCTCCAGCATGCTCTTTTGAGCATTACTCGATGCTCATGCATATGGTCTTATACTACGGCCAGGAAGTAGGATTGTGGCCAAATGAGCTTCAAGTTGTTGCTGCGGGTAAGAAAGGGGAGAAGGTACCTGTACAAATGTGGACCAGAATCTGGGATAGCAGGTATGCTAACTCCAGCTATGCTTAATTTGAAGAGCATTGTGTTAAAGTGCTATATAGGTATTTCAACCACCCCTGTGAATATTCCATTTCAGATGAAATAAAAAGATTCCTCAGACCAAAAGATTTTGGTGGCCCCCCTACTGTCACTCATAATTGGGGAGATTGGTATTGTTTTGAGGATGCTACTATGATCAGAGTGTATGGTTTTGAGGGTGCTCCATTTATATTGCCTAAAACTGTCCCTGACAGAATTGCATATTTGGAAATAATTAGGCAAATGCATTGTTCAAATGTCATGCATCTAAGTTCGCGTGATAAACAATCATTCATGCCTAGTACTTTGTGTTTTGGAGATTTTACTGTGGTTTCAAAAGAAGGATACAATCTCATTTTGGATAAACTAATGCATTATAACATGGTGACTGCTGAGGTGAGGAAAGGGTTTGACCCTGAGGGTTTCATTGACTATGCAAGAAGAAAACAAAATCTCAGTGGATACATGCACATACATTATCCACATGATGATGTCGTTAGAAATTTGGAAGAGGCTGAAGTCGACTTGGTGGTAGAGAAATATAACAGAGATTTGAATGAAAAGAAAAAACAGTTGGCAGAAGTTGAAGTGGTATCCTCTGAAGAGGAAGAATTGACTGAACAGCCACAAGATAAGACAATAGAAATGTCTAAAAGAAAAATGCAACAATATCAGCCTCCAGTTGTGATACATGATGAGGAGGGGTCTGCTGATGAAGATCCACGCCAAAAGGCTTATGATTCTTTTGTGTCAGATGATACATTCATTCATTCGAAGGAATTTAAATCCTTCCTGTATAAATACAAGGGAAAAGAAATTAGAGAGTCAGTAGATAATGTTTCTGCTGACAATGAAAAACAGTTATTAGATCTGTTAAAGGAGACAGTGGACAAGGAAATGCAGGACATGACACCAAGCAGAGGCAGACAGCTGCTTAAAGATGCAGGGGTTATGATTTTTCCCGGCTTGGATTTAAATTCTGCTCTGGTTTTTGATAGTTTTTTGAATAATGCTGATGATAAGTATAAGCTTACTCCAGAAGGAGTTAATGAAGTCTATATGGGAACGAGATACAATAATGATGAAAATTCTTTAATGATATGGGCATTGTATCCTCCCCATAAGAAGACGGCCATCATAGACACTGAAAAAACTTTTGGCCATGTTATGACTTTCAGAGCAGGTGAAACTGACCCCATAATTACTGCAGACATTGGTATCAATGTCGCAAAGTTGAATAAAGCACAAGCTCAGATGTTAATCAAGGAAAGAGATGCTTATAAGCTGAATTGTGAAAGATTAACAAAAGAGAATGACTACTTGAAGGACGCTGTTAAGAGCACCTTTGGCCAATCTACGAAGAGAATAACTCAAGGTGAGAGCTCACAAAGTAGTCAAGTGATATCCCATGATCAGGCCAAACAAATTCAAATAGATGCATTTGTTACAATACTGCAGAGCAGGTATGCAAACATGGTACGGTGGTTAAACCAGTTTTGGGATAACTACTCAGAAAATCATAAAGCAGTCAAAGAACATGAAAGGCTTGATGAGAGAATACAAGAAAAGGTGATCGAGTTGCAGAACAGAGGTGCCACTGATGGCACAGATATCTCTGATGCAAGAGCATTGCTCAAACAGCACCAGAATTATTATGATAAACTCAAAGCTGATGCTAAGGAAGGGACTGATGCCTCAGACGCAGGGGTGCCCAGGATATTCAAAGATAATGGAGAGGTAAAGAGCAAAGAAGAGTGGACTGTTGATTGTCAAGTTATATTGCACAAAGCCACAGGAGCTCTAAAAGATAAAGCCTCTGTATCTACAGAAGTTTGCAAACAACTAGAGGAAATGGTCACCCTTGATATAATCACCAGGAGTGCAGTCAAGCTTACTGATTCTCACCATGCGCAGGAGTACTTAGATCATCTAACAAAAGTCTATTTATGGCTAAACAGAGCCTAATCAAGATTATGTAATTATTGTTTGTATTGGTTAAAATCCCAAGGGACTTATTGAAGAGTTGTATCTCTTCATGAAAATATCTATATAAGTTCAAACAATCTATGCTGAAAAATCATCAGCAGTAGAAGTATTCATATATACATATACATAATATTCCAAAATGACCGTGTTGCATATTTTATTTTGAGGAAATTTGAAGTTCTCTGATTCAGTATTTCTACTTTGGCATCAGTTATTTGTTGAAATTATTCAATCGTGTGGCTGTCTCCATTTCTGCATTTCCCTGTTATTCAGATTAAGATATCAAGTATATATTTAATCTGTCAATACACATTCACTGTATCTGTGTGATTAATTCGGTTGGTGTCCATCCTAAGGAATTAAACCCTTTTGATTTATTCACAGTAGCCTGGAAGTAGTAAGTTGGGATTACTAAGTAGAGCCATATAATTAGGATTGACACACTGTCTCCAGTAAAATATTATCTGTTAATCTTGTTTTTTCATTTCATTTGGTTCCTTCAAGTAAGGATTAAAGTACCTTCTGGTGAATTATAAGATATCTGATTTTATTTGGTTGGATTATCAAGAAGAGTCTGTCAGTCATTTACTTGCACGTTTATACAAGCTATAAACCAGAACTGTGCCAAATATCTAGAATTATTACCATTTAGAAACTACTGTTCCTAGTCCTTCAAATTGACTCTATTACCCAACAAGGCACTGGTCTCATTCAACTCATTAATTAAAACCTTTTTGATATTGCTTATACAATTTCTGCCAATCACTTATTAAACATTACACATAGAATTAATTAGTCAGCTTTGTCATCTATCCTACATCCTATGCCATTGTAGATAGACCTAGTTAGTCCATTTATCCACACTCAGACTGCTTTAATATTTCAAGGTTCACCCACCTAGGTGTAGCAGGACCTAAAGTGTAGGAAATCATCAAACCTTGAAGGTTGATTTCGTCAAGTTAGTTCAAAAATGTTGCAAATCCAAATATAGAGTCTGGCATCCTCTTAGGATTAGTAACTTGCATTTTTGAGACCTAACATGCACTATGGATGGATGCTATCTATATGATTGATGTTATGATTATGCCTCTATTTGATGATTCTAACCTATTGATTCTATGATGCACATGGTATTTATGATATGATGTTTCTATGATTCACATGATGACTTATATCTATGTATAATGTTATGAGTAATGATCCTATATGCTTATAATTTATGACGACTTGATGCATAGTTTGATGATTCTTAAATGCAATACATGATGTTTAATTTTATTAAGTATGATGACATAATATGGATATGTTATGACAATGATATCTATGTTTTTGATTTTTTTGATGATAAAGTTATGTATGAAATCTATGTTGATATATGACATCACTATATGAATGATCTAGATGTTTTTAGATAATGCATTTAAATGATATGATCTTATGATTGACATGCCTATGTTATGCACAATGATAATGATTTCTTTTTGTTATGCCTTGAGTATACTCAATCATGAATAAAAGATCACTTAGAAGAATTAGAGGAATGATAAATAGATGACTTGTAAAAATGAAATAACTTAGATGAATGAAAGAAATTGATTTGGATACATGGATAACTTGGATGAAATGAAAGAAAGGACTTAGATCTTAAGCCACTTGGAAAATGTTAATTATGGAATTCTTATAAATAAAATGAAATGCAACCCTAATAAGTACAAATGAAGTCTAGTAATCTTGTATACAAATATTTAAAGTGCTTTTTTTCATCATTGAGCTTTTAAAATGTTGCAAGGAAATACAAGCATCTAGGTATAATTAAACCGAGATGACCTGAGTATCTCTTACATGGATTTTCATTTAGCAAGTTAATACAAGCATCTAGGTATAATTAAACTGAGATGACCTAGGTACTGCTTGCATGCATCAATAGACAAGGATTGCATGCTTTCATGCTCAGATCCATAATGTTCTCGATGATCATTTGCTAATCATGTCGCTAGACAAGTCTTCACATTACTAAAGATAAACCCACAAATAACAAACAAATGAAATAATCATGCCCCATCATAGCTCCTCTACTCTTGGACATCCTCGAGTAGCATAGGAAACATTATAACAAAAATTAAGACATAAGACTTAGACTTATAAGAACCATCAAATCTTCTTGCCATAGATATGTTTTTTTGCCATAAAAGATAAAATAATCCTGATAGTTTAGGCACATTGTTGTTCGATATAGGTTAATGTCATAGGGCCAAGATTCTATTTAAAAGCTTGTTGTTGTGCTGTGTGTTGTCTGGAGATAGTATTGCAATCCAAATTGTTATCCTTAGGATTGTGGCATTTAAGAATCCAATTCTACAACTAGGTCGAGGATTTTGCCCCCCAGTGAAGTAAAGGATCTACTTATTATGGATGAAACATATAGATGAACTGATGGGAGACTTGATGTGACAGGCCCTAAGGGATTGGCCTAGTGCCTCGGGGGCTCATCGATGATTTCCTTGCCTACGTGAAAGCACAGAGGCAACGTAGTATGACTACCTGGACCATGTGGACCTAAGACCTAGGTGGGTGGGAAGCCTTGGGGGCTCATCAATGATGGCCTTGCCTACGTGAAAGCTCATAGGCGACGTAGTTTGACAATGACATTGGCGATGAAGTTATGATATATGACTAGGTGGATTAATCATTTGATGAATAACTTTATTGGATAAGGCAGATACAAGTTATTGATGCATAAATTTGTGGGTCTAATCCAGCAACAACATGGGAAACTCTGAAATGTGGGATTGCTTCTCAGAGTGACCTCTAGATTTTAGGGAAGCTGGCTCTTCCGTTCTTTCAAAGGGGTTTTGAGAAAAAGGATAGAAGAAACAAGATAATAGATACAATATTAAAACCTCTAACTCTATGGAGATGCACTGGATTAAAATAACTCAGTTGCACAATGTCAAACCTTGAAAGATTAACTAAGAAATTAAAGAGCTTGCAGCATGATTAATACCCAGTTTAAGAAACATGTTTAATAGAGGCAAAGAAAATAGAAACTAGAAACAGGAACAGAAAATAGACCCATAACTGGATAAAACACCATCTCTCTTTATTTGGATTGAAACAAAATACAGAGGCAAGATTTCTACACAAAATAAATGTTTACAATCCTCATATGAGGTAGCTGTTGAGGCAAGAAGAAATATGTCTCCTACTGCTAAAAATCTCTGTGTCTACAAAAATATATGGAACTCTATCTTGTAGAACTCCCGGATCTGCATTTTATAACCCAAAAAATGAAAGACTCTAAAAATCTCCTTGCAACTGAAAATCTCTCTAACTGCCTACAAAATCTGGCACAATATCTAGCTTTGTAACTTAAACTGCAATGGAATTGGCTATTCCATTTTCCTTCATGGCTGGACAATACCTTTGTTTTATTCTTTACCTGTAGGTGAAAATCTTCCTATCGCTCATCACTATGGCTGCCGTTAGAAATAACTTGGCTGCAATTTTAGGGTTTCATCTTCTTTTACAGGAGATAAAAGAGTCAAAAGTCATATTCAATGAAGCTTCTACCTATGAGGCATCATATTTAAATCTTATTTTAAAATTCCTGTGGGCATTTAGCTGCAAATGAAACTATTTAACATTTGAAATTAGCTTAATAGGGGCCCCACCATATTTAGTGCATTTTAATGAGTTTGTAAAAAAAAAAAACCTTTTTTCTTCCTTCCGCTTGAGCCGCATGGGGCTCCCGGGTGCTTGAAATGAAACTCTATTTCTTTGTTCTCTGCTTCTTCCACATGTCCACCTCCACATCCTTCCTTTTTGTTGCAACTTGTTTCTCCCGCAACCTCTTTTAGTAGAGTGCTGACAAGTGGCCTCTTATGTCATTCTACATTTCTTATAACTATTCTTTTTGATTGAAACATCTACATCTTGCTGGACAACGTGCCTTGGATTTGAACTGGCAGTGATATGTTTCTATTTAACATGCTTTGATTCTTCAGATAGTGCTATGCCTCCAACAACCTGTGCCAACATCCTCATATGGTTGCACCTTTATTAGAAGTTGAGACTTGAGTTAGAGGTCGCACCATAAATTATGGACTCTGTGTTCACATGAACTGTTCAAACTCCCTCAATGTGGGCCAGTTCTTATGACTGAATGCCCCCCTTATTTTAGATGCTATGTTTCATCTATAAGCAGTGTCTCTATATACTTAGGTAGCGCCATGACTTGGAGTAAGTCGTGCCATACCACATATGGTTGCATCATATATTTAAACTTGTATCTTATGCATTCAATGACTTCACACCATTTCTGAGAGATTCATTTTCTTCTCATCATCCGTGTACTCCTTATAGAAGACCTGTGTCATAGCGTACAAACTAGCCGTGCATTATTTAGAGAGTGAGTCACTGATCTACTGAGTGCCATTATATGCTAGCACATTGTGTCACAAGATCTCGCCCTAAATTCAGTGTATTATGCATTGGCAGATTTATTAGAACTGGTAGCTTTGCTCCTATATCTTTACTTTATGGTTTTGTAAGGCTGAGCCTTATTTGGAACATTAAGATCTATGAGTGCGGGTTGTTCTTTACAGGGAGCTCATTTCCTAACTCACATCAGCTGATCCTAATGTGGCTCATGTTGTTGCTAGGTTTATCTACTAGTGCCACCCATTTTGACTGTAGCTGAGACCTTGTTTGTGTTACCCTACCCCTGTGATATGGAGGTTGCCTCATTTCATTTATGCATCTCTCATTTGATCATAGAACACTCATGTTTCAAAGTGAAATGGTTACTACATGATGAAAATGGACAAAGATACATTCATTGGATGCACCACTTTTGTCTTCATGGCTAAGTGCTTTTGTTCTTTTAAGACATTACTCATATGACAGGACGTTGCAAGATCCATCTCATTCTCTCTTTCTTCACAATGTTGTCTTGTGTGGCTAATGATATTCCTAATTGCTCTGCCTTTGAGTAAATAGATAGGGAACTTGACGATGGCTATCATTGGTATCATGCATGCTCTCTAGATTCCATTTTGAAAATTCTGAGGACATCTTTTCCTCATAGGTGGATTCAAAATTATCAGGATTGTCACTGTCAAACCCCAGTAATGCTGTCTCTGGCTGGTTACCATTGTAGCCACTTCCAGATGAACCATATGGCTTTCTTGGGGAATGGAAATAATGTACATCAGATGGGTAGGTTTGTGATGTTCAAAATCATGATGAGAATTTTGACTAGAAGTACCAATCTTTGACTTCCACTTCTTATTCATATTTAAGGATTTTTCTCATTGGAGCCCCCTTGAAACTTCATGCCACCGAAGGGTCCTTGAATCCTACTGATATAGAAATTTTTGAAATGGTGTGAATTATTTCTCACCACAAGTTATTTGGTAAGATGATAAAAGCAAGCGAGTAACAAGCCATGATAAGCATTTATGATGCGGTATATGGATACGAGAGAAAAAGATGGATGACTACTGAAATCCTAAAAGATGGAGGAGACTAGTTTATCACAAATAGCACCTATTTCTAGGTTTTCACCATTTGCTTTTATTGTACCTTTTTTTATGATTCCCTTGCATCAGGGTTAAGCTAAGTATAGAACTTTTGAAGATGCATACTATTGATGGGATCATCCAATAGCTCACCTTCTAATGTTGCTAACTGATATGCTCCTGACCCATAAGCAGTAATGATTACATAAGGACCAAGCTAGTTTGGTTTAAACTTACCCTTCTTTTCTCTATCCTGTTGATTTCTAGGGTTTTCCTTCAGAACTAAGTCACCAACCTGAAAAACTCTGGGCTTCACTCTATGATTGTAGCTTCTTGACATACGTTGCTGATAGGCCTTGAGGTGATTAAAAACATTTTGTCATCTTTCCTCCAACAACTCTAACTCTTGAAGTTTGGAAACCTAATACTGTTCATGAGTTATTAAACCCTTTAATGATACTCGTAGAGAGGGTAACTCAACCTTGATAGGTAAGATTGCTTCTAAGCCATAGACAAGGGTATATGGTTTTGCACTTGTGGGTGTGCAGATACTGCTATGATAGGCCCACAAAGTGGGATTTAGCTAAACATGCCAATCACGGCCAGCATCATTAACTATCTTCTTTAAAATTTTCAAGATTGTTTTATTGGATGCCTCTACAAAACCATTTCCTTGGGGATAGTATGGTGTGGAGAAATGGTGTTGGATATGAAACTTGTCACATAGCTCTTTGACATCCTAATTTTTGAAAGGTCTTCCATCATTAGTGATAATGGATAGAGGAATGCCATAACAACAAATGATATAGTTCAGGATAAATGGGGCAATTTACTTACCTATGACATTGACTAGGGTACGAATTCAATCCACTTAGTGAAATACTCAGTGGCAGTTATTATGAATTTGTGACTGTTGGATGAAGAGGGGTGGATCTTGCCCACAAGGTCGAGTCTCCAATGGAAAAAAGGCCAAGGATTAGTTAATGGTTGCAGCTCTTGTGCCGGTGCATGTATGAGATTCCCATGGATCTAACATTTCTTGCACTTTTTTACAAAATGATAAGAATCAGTTTCCATACTTGGCCAGTAGTATCCCATACACATAAGTTTCTTAGCCAAGGTAGGACCACTAGAGTGCATTCCGTAAATACCTTCATGAACTTCCATTAAGGTAGTTTGATATTCCTCACTATCTAGACACCTAAGGAGAGTACCATCAAGACCTCGTCGATAAAGGGTGTTGGCAATTATGGTATAACAAGCAGCTTGACCGATAAAAGTTCTTCATTAATTATTGGATAGGTCAGGGGGTAATGTGTTATCTTTTAGGTAGGTATAGATGTTTCCATACAAAATGGAATTAGATCCTACTATTTGACATATAATCTAAGTTTCAGGGTTATCATATGCAGGATTAGACAATGGCTCTACTAAGAACTCATAACATGACTGATTTTCTGGTATATCCAGAAGTGAGGCAATAGTTGCCATGACATCTACAACTTTATTCTCCAGTCTAGGTATTTTTTCAAAAGAAATCACAACAAAATTCTCTTTGAAGTCATCTACCATACACTTGTAAGGTATTAACTTATCATCCTTGATTTGATAATCATCATTTACCTGATTGATGACTAGTTGTGAATCTCCATAAATATGCAACTTGAACTGTCCATTGTACAACCATCTTGAGACCAATGACCAATGCTTCAAATTCTACCACATTGTTGGTGCAAGGCAATAATCCTGTATGATTTGGGTATGGTATCTCCTTGTGGTGTCACCAACAAAATGTCTGCTCCTGACCCATGCTGTGTATAAGATCCATCAAAATAGAGTTTACATGCTTGAGTTGTTACATTGAAGATGGATTCATCTGGAAACTCAAAACTTAATGGATTTTGATCCTTGAGTGGTGCCTCTGCTAGCTGATCCGCAATTACTTGTCCTTTTATTGCTCTTCTATCCACATATTCAATGTCAAATTCACTGAGAATCATTACCCACTTTGATAATCTACCTGTCAGACTTGCCTTACTGAGTAAATACTTCAACAGATCTATTTTGGCTACTAACTTGATTGAATGAGTTAACATATAATTTCTTAGCTTTTGAGATGGAAAGACTACAGCAAGACATGCTTGCTCAATAGGTGTATATTGTAGCTCATAGCCTTCTAAGGTCTAATTGATATAATAAATAGCCCATTCCTTTCCTTCATAATATTGTTGTGCCAGTAGAGATCCTAGAACAATTGTTGTAGTTGAAATATTAAGCAACAATGGGGTAAGTGCAAGAAGATGGGGGGCCAAAAAGTGGCCAAAATAATTTCAAAAAAATTTAAGTCATAACGCGATCGCATTATGGCTTGGTAATGACAAGCCTTAGGCTCGTCATTACCGAGCCATAACGTGAGCGCATTATAACGCGCTCGCATTATGACCGACTATAAATGAAAAAAAAAGCAAGTGAATTTCATTTCACTCTCGTTCTCTCCTCTGCCCGCGGCTTCCAAACCCTCAAAAATGCGCTCGCATTCTGTAAAACGCCAATCAACACAAAAAGCTTATCAATTCATTGCCAAAATGCCGCCGCGATGTCGAGCACGCCAAAGGGGTGAGTTATCTTTGTTTTTTTGTTTGAATTTCTTTCTAAATAGGTAGGTTTTTGTTGATTTTTGATGTATATTTTGTTAATTGTCAGGAAATGTTAATGCAGCTCCTCCTCCTCCTCCTCCTCCTCAAAATCCACAAAATCCTGAGGAGGAAATACCTGCAGAACAACAACCTCCTCCATTCATTCCTCGACATGCCCCTGGAACACAAGATAATATAATGGGGCAAATTGAAAACAACAAAAAACAAATTGAAGATATAATTGCAAGGTTGAAAGATCCTTCCACTTTAACCTTGCATAGGTCCACGCTTGCTGAATCTCTTGAGTCTATGTTATCAAATGTAAATTCAATTAGCAAGCAAATAACTAGTTGGACCGATAAAAAGAGAGAGTTTAGAGATTACTGTGCAGATAAATTGTCATACCAAGATGTTAAAAAATTACAAATTACAAAATTAGACTTGTGTTCAATTTTCACAAACCCACAAACAAATCAACCTCCACCCATTACATGCAAGAGGTTCCCTATCCATTGGTGCAACAACCAATTGATAAGGGACAATTTCAGGCAGAGGTGGTGGATGGTTTTTGACCATCCTCCATGCAATAATAATGAGGTCCTGCAATACTTTTTGAGGAAACTCTACTGCAAATTTGTCCTCAATAAAGTGCCAAACTATTTTGATATGCGAGACTTCCAGGGTAGAGGTGGGGGCTCAGCACAAGATAGACCAGGGCACGTCTTGACCCATAGCGAGTAGTGAGACAAGTAATCAGCAGACCAGCCCACGAGAATGTTTCTATCCCTTCCATTGTGAAGGAGAGTGTTGAGGTCGATACACTGAGGTTGATTAGTGCCTTGACCCAGAGCATCATAGAGCATGTCGATCCTACAACACAAAGTGGGTTGGGAGATAGTGCGAGGAGTAGGGTCCCACCGCATACTTGCCAGGCTTGCGGGTTAGCCTGTGGTTATGACCCCATGGACAGTCAGGACGCAGGTGCACATGCTACATCTGTAGCTGAGCAGATGATGATGACAAATACCCTCCTGAGTGAGACTTTCGGCCTTGATACTCAAGTAAATATTAGCAAGTTTATTGAATTTAATTTATTAAATTTCATTTTTGAAATACAAGATTAACTAATTTAAATTGATGATTTTAATGAAATTTCAGGGTCATAGCATCGATGCAATTTTTAGTGGTTCTCCACCTACATTTTTCACTAGATCATCTACTATCGAGGTATGTAACTAGTAAACAATTATAAATATTACATATGAATAGAATCGCTATATGAATGGTATTCTAATTTCTAATTTTGGATGTTGAATAGGTTAATACTGTAGATTTCATGGCAACACCTGCTAGCAGTGGTGGACTTCAAAGCTTTACGGAGGTAATAAAATAAATAGTTTAATGAATGAATTGTACTTACTAAATTTTTGTATGTGATTTGTGTGTTTTATTGTGTGTACTTCCATGTTTAGATGAACGTGTGTGTATGTTAGGAGCCATGATTTGCATCACTATTATAGTTTTCGTAATTGAATAATGTTGTTTTATTTCTAGATGATGCAGGCTGCGGAGACACCTCCCCATGTTCATAGGGCAATGGAGCAGGGTGTGGCCTCTGCGATTCATAGCTCCATGGCATTGACATGGATATGAGGCAGATTAGTAAATTTCAATTTACATTCATTCTTATAGTTGTCTATTTTTGAAAAATCAAAAGATTATTGATTTGAAGTTTAATTTCTATCTGGATGGTTTCTATAGGACATGACATCACCAGGGCCTATTCCTGCTACTGAGGCAAGCGAGGAGATAGATTATATGTTAGCGGTAAGTGATTATTTTGTTAAATGTTTCATTTTTTTATAACATGTAATTTCTATATATTAATGTCTATACTTTTATTTGTAACAGGTAAAGGTGCAGGAAGAACTAAATAGGAGGAGTAGCCCTCGGGTTCGTAGTAGACCACCCACATGCATGTCTCCATCCCCTAGAAGATCAAAGGCTGCTCGTGATTTATTCTCTTCACCAGCCAGAGGGGAATGACTTTTTATTGTGTTCCTTTGTTGTATGCCTATATGGCATTTGTGGACATATATTTTGTATTGTACATAGTTGACATTGTATGCCTATATGGCATTCTTGTAAGCCTATATGGCTATTTTGTATATATGTTATACTTATATCGATAGATATTGATGTATGCATATATGGATATTTGGTTAATACAAATCTTTTTTATTGATGGCGTCCATACTTGCATTATAAATCCACTTTTGAATGGATATTTGTAGATGGCTACTTCAATTATTTAAAGTCTGATTGTATTACATAGGATGTTTGCATTTTCTTTGATAGGCTTGATAGGCCATGGATTACATGATGGTGCTCGATGGAAAAGTATGGTACTAGAAGACTCTAGTTCATTCTTAATAGGCTTGTGATTGATAATATCTTTGCATGATTGCACTTGATCTTGGATCATGGGCATGTTGTTAGGATTTTGATTGCATTGTGATGTTTGATGGATAGGCATGGTGTAAGATAATCAACTAGTTCTACGAAAATTTTTCCTTACTTAAACAATTTTACTTGCTATCAATTCATCAACTACTTCAACAACACAAAGATATACATCAAAGATAACTACTTGAATGAATCAACCTTAGAGTTGGGTACTTGTCTAGTTATTTGACTCAATCAACTTGCAATGTCTTATTACATGGATAATGCTTTCAATAGCATGAAGTTACAACTTATTCAATGGAGATACAAAAGAAAGGCCTTGAAGCCTTGATGTTTACAATGGCATCTACACTTGATCAACTCAATCAAACTCAATGATGTCAACTGAATGTGAACACCTCACAATATCACAAGGGAGCATCACCTTGCTTGTTGCATGGATGAACGTCATAGTTGCAAGACTCTTAGGGTTAGGTGCCAACTGAAGGTAGTAGAGACCAGACTAGGCGCCATCCTAAGCTGGGCGCTTCCTTGAGGTGGTAGAGACATGGATGAACGTCTGGTGGGGTTTGATGACTCTATATTGACACTCAAATTCACTTAGGTGCAATATTAGTGTTCTTCTAACTAGGCACCAGATAGGAGGATTCTCAGGGGTTTTGGCACCTAGGTTACAACTTGTCAGTTTCTCAAAGAATCTTTGAAACACTTGACTTCCAAGGATTATCATCTTACCCTCTAATGGAGTGCCTTGTTCCAAAATTGGTCTTGGGGACTTGCATCTCTCTTAGGCGCATGTTTGGAGTAATGTCAACTGGTATCAGCGCCTATTATCTCAATTCACACTTGACATCAAACTTTTGAAGCTCTTTTACCCTAGCGCCTTTATCTTCTATCAAGTGCCTAACATTCTAGAGGTGAATTCCATCTTAATCCAAGTCTTCAAGGTACTTCCAAGTTTAGGCGCCAAAACAGGGTTATGGAGGAGCAGAACCACGCCTTAGGAGGATGACTAAACCCTAGGCACCAATTTGAGGTTGCAAGAGCATAGGTATGCACCAAGTAGAGTTTGATGCTTAAAACATTAACATTATTCAATGAAATCCTTTTTTGACTCTAGGCGCCATTTGGAGGCTAGAAAGAGGGAAGTTGACACCAACTGCATTAGGTGCATTTCTGAGGTGATGGAGACCAATAAGTGTGCCTTGTCCTCTAGCTCTATTCCTTGTTAACTTTACAACTTAGATTATCTGAACAACACTGAGAATGCTTCCCTTCTTCCTGATACAAGCTGAAAGATCCACTGGGTGCCATTTCAGGGGTCTGGAGAGATCATCAACCAAGGGCGCTAATAGAGCCTTTGGCAAATGGAAAGAACACCTTACTTAGATTAGATTTCTGGATGCCAGAATTGAGGAATTTTGTGCCTTGGCTAGGAGTTTCTCATTTCAATCTTGATTATTCATCTAAGTGACTTTCCTTAGCTCCCAAGCCTTCAATCTATCTATTACCCCCTGCTAGGCGCTCAAAATAGAGTGTTAACGCCTTACGAAGGTTAGGCGCATTCTGAGGGTGGGGTAGGCAAGTGAGGGTGCTAGACCAGGCCTTAAGACTTCTCTCCTCATCAAAGGCTTTCAATCCTAGGTGCCAGATCCAAGGAGTTCCAACCAACACATGCGCCTAGTGCTGTGAGTTGACCCAAAGGACATATTTGACTTGAAAACTTTCAATCTTCATCCATCTATGCTAGGCACTCAATTAGAGGATCCCTAGAAACATGTATAGGCACCTTGAGGTTCTTAGGCGCTTAATTTGGATGATCCTTGTGCTAGGCGCTTAGTAAGGAAAAATGGAGTGAAATGGGCGCCTAGGCTCCCAAGCTTCCATACTTAGTCAAATTTTAGGGTTCTGACCTTGTTCCTGCAAAACAAACAGATAGAGTTAGTCCGAAACCAATTCATTCCCTCATCATTTGGAATTAGCCTCCAGGAATGAGGAATAGGCTAATCCATTATACACTTGATGATCAAGCTGGGAACGGGGACATGACACATGGTACTAGGCTAATCATTTTGGGTTTTGCATGAGCCTCGGACAAGGTAATAGGCATAGGGTTTTTATCTTGCATAATGATTTTTTCAAACCAAGGGTCCATGATGGAAATGAATAAGGATGATAGAATGTTTGGATTTTGGACTTTGAGATGTTTATTGTTGTAAATGTTTATTGTTTGGACTCAAATTTTGTTAAATGGTTGTTTGAAAGAGGACACATCAAACACATCAAACACAACAATAAGATTGGTTTAAGTATGGATGCAAATGATGTTTACTAGTTTACTAATGTGATGATGATTACTAATGTGATGATGGTTTTGCATGTTTTCAATGGTTGGGATCTACAAGTTATGCATTTTTTTGGGATGCACACCTCATTGATTGTAGTGGGATGACTTGAATGCATATTGCCTATATCCACGGGATGACTTTGTTATTTTTCCTTGTCTATGCTCATTTGCGCATTGGTATGTTGCATTGGGATGAGAGGATGGATGTTGCTTTGATAATGATGTGTATTCGTCACCTAGTGATGGATGATCTTATATAGTGGTTGGGTGTAATGGTTATCTTCATGTGGTTGTAGATGTTGATCCTTGGTTTAGAGGTGTTTGGTAGTGTGTCTTGGTGGACTCTTGATTCTAGATTAGAGTATTAGCATGATACAAGTTCTCTTGAGACTAGGATGTCTATATTGGTGCATGTGATCTTCTAGGAGGAGATGTTAGATCATGATGTCATGTTTGGATACCTAATTTTATAGTTAGAGTTTTGACAGTGGTCTTGTTGGTTCTCTTGGTATTGAGTACATTGGTCATGTGCTTGGGAGCTTCATGATAATGTGGTGTTGCATTTGGAGCTTAACATGGATTGATTGGTTGTAGGTTCTCATACATACTTCGAGACTTGGGTGAGGCTAGAGTCCTCTTGGGATTAGAGACACTTGTTGAGATGGTTACCCTTTAGAGGTTTTAGCAGGAAGACCAAGGAGACTTTCACTTGGATATGGGCGTGAGTTAATTATGGACCTAGAGAAGATTCTTATTGGTTCTAGAGGGTTCATTCGAGGGGTGTCTCTAAACATACTTTTTCTCAGGTGCTAAACTGGAGTTGTCTAGATGCACAAGTGCGCCTCCCTCAATGAAGTTCCTTTTGTTAACTTAGTTCATCCTAGTGACTCAAGGGGTTGTTATATTCTTTAGGCGCAATCTTTCATAGACTAAAACATTCACTCCATGTTAAGGCGCTCAAAGGAGGCTCTGGAGATGGAAAATGGTGCCTTAACTCACTTATGTAAATTTTGGACTTTTAGGTAATTGCAAGATGTCTTGGAGGGCTCAATTCTTCAAGGCGCCCATTTTGTTCACCACTTGTAGCATCACTTGTTCAAGGCGCATGTGTGATTTGGTCAAAAACAGGTGCCTAGAGTGAATAGGCTTTCATCCTGACTTAATACACTACCTCCTTCTGACAATTTTTGGGGCAGCAGAAAACCTTTCACCACGGGCAAATGCCTCAGAGCTATAAAAAATTGAGAGAGGTTATTGTAGAGGCACTCTATGTGATCGCGTTGCCTTAGATAGAATGTTTCTAAGTGACACAGTTTTTGAGTAACATCTTGTCAAAGATTGCTGCCTTTTTGCACTTTGGACTCTTCAGGGATATCATCGGTACAATGTAGCTCCGACTGTTTCGACATGTTTGGGTGAAAAATAGGACCATGCCTGGCGTAAATGTACCCATTCAGATGCATTGGAATAGTCAGTTTGGTCACATCAGGAGCAGGATGAAAGTTACACCCCTTTGCAACTTTACACTGCCTCCTTCTGACGATTTTTGGGGCAGCAGAAAACCTTTCACCACGGGCAAATGCCTCAGAGCTATAAAAAACTGAGAGAGGTTATTTTAGAGGCACTCTATGTGATCATGTTGCCTTAGATAGAATGTTTCTAAGTGACACGGTTTTTGAGTAACATCTCGTCAAAGATTGCTACCTTTTTGCACTTTGGACTCTTCAGGGATATCGTCGATACAATGTAGCTCCAACTGTTTCGACATGTTTGGGTGAAAAACATGACCATGCCTAGTATAAATGTACCCATTCAGATGCATTGGAATAGTCAATTTGGTCGCATCAGGAGCAGGATGAAAGTTACACCCCTTTGCAACTTTACACTGCCTCCTTCTGACGATTTTTGGGGCAGCAGAAAACCTTTCACCATGGGCAAATGCCTCAAAGCTATAAAAAATTAAGAGAGGTTATTGTAGAGGCACTTTACATGATCACGGTGCCTTAGATGGAATGTTTCTAAGTGACACAGTTTTCAAGTAACATCTCGTCAAAGATTGCTGCCTTTTTGCACTTTGGACTCTTCAGGGATATCGTCGGTACAATGTAGCTCCGACTGTTTCGACATGTTTGGGTGAAAAATAGGACCATGAGTAGTGTAAATGTACCCATTTGGATGTGTTGGAATAGTCAGTTTGGTCGCATCAGGAGCAGGATGAAAGTTACACCCCTTTGCAACTTTACATTGCCTCCTTCTGATGATTTTTGGGGCAGCAAAAAACCTTTCACCATGGGCAAATGCCTCAGAGCTATAAAAAACTGAGAGAGGTTATTGTAGAGGCACTCTATGTGATCACGTTGCCTCAGATAGAATGTTTCTAAGTGACATAGTTTTCGAGTAACATCTCATCAAAGATTGCTGCCTTTTTGCACTTTGGACTCTTCAGGGATATCGTGGGTACAATGTAGCTCTGACTGTTTTGACATGTTTGGGTGAAAAATAGGACCATGCCTAGTGTACATGTACCCATTTGGATGCATTGGAATAGTCAGTTTGGTCGCATCAAGAGCAGGACGAAAGTTACACCCCTTTGCAACTTTACACTGCCTCCTTCTGACGATTTTTGGGGCAGCAGAAAAGCTTTCACCACGGGCAAATGCCTCGGAGCTATAAAAAATTGAGAGAGGTTATTATAGAGGCACTCTACATGATAGCGTTGCCTTAGACAGAATATTTCTAAGTGACACGGTTTTCGAGTAACATCTTGTCAAAGATTGCAGCCTTTTTGCACTTTGGACTCTTCAGGGATATCGTGGGTACAATGTAGCTCCGACTGTTTCAACATGTTTGGGTGAAAAATAGGACCATGCCTAGCGTAAATGTACCCATTCGGACGTGTTGGAATAGTCAGTTTGGTCGCATCAGGAGTAGGACAAAAGTTACACCCCTTTGCAACTTTACACTGCCTCCTTCTGACGATTTTTGGGGCAGCAGAAAACCTTTCACCACGGGCAAATGCCTCAGAGATATAAAAAATCGAGAGAGGTTATTGTAGAGACACTTTATGTGATCGTGTTGCCTTAGACAGAATGTTTCTAAGTGACATGGTTTTTGAGTAACATCTTGTCAAAGATTGCTGCCTTTTTGCACTTTGGACTCTTCAGGGATATCGTTGGTACAGTGTAGCTCAGACTGTTTCGACATGTTTGGGTGAAAATAGGACCATGCCTGGCGTAAATGTACCCATCCAGATGCGTTGGAATAGTCAGTTTGGTCACATCACGAGCAGGACACCAAAAATGCAAAAGTTGCTTTGTGCAACTTGACAACATTGACACTTTTTTGTAACATGACTCAAAGACTCAAACTGACCCCAAATGACTCAAAGTGACTTAAAGTCACCTTGATTTGGTGCCCAATGTACATTATAGAGGTTGAGGTGCTCCTTATCATTCAAATATCTTAGATGAGCGCATAGGAAAGGAAAAAGCTCTAAGTTTTATCATCATGAGCGCCTAATATCAAGAGACTTTAATGGCTCAAACCTTAGCATGGAGTCCTAAGGCGCATTTCATGTCTCCTTTCATCCAGTTTGGTGCCCTTATGTAGATTTTTCAACTTAATTTGGTGCCCTATATGTGAAGGAAGATCTAAAGGCATGAAAGTGGATGTCATATTGTAAGAGTTTGGATCATCAAAATTGAAAGAAATAAGTCTATTAAGCTTGGGCGCCCTTGGTCTTCTTTTCATTCATTATGAGCGCCTTGGGAGAATGGTATATAGTTCATCATCATGATTGGGCACCCTAGATCCAGAGTGTTGGAGAGATCATCAAATGGTGTCTAGTAGGGTGAGTTATGAGTTTGGTCACATCAGGAGCAAGACACCAAAAATGCATAACATGATGATGTAAAAATGTGTACATATGTGTAAAAATGCAGGAGGAAATAAAAAAAGACAAACCTTACAAATTAATGTGCATACTTACAACTCAATGTAACATAACTTTACAAAATCAATGTGAATACTTACAAATTAATCCAATGAACCATCTGGATCTGCTCTACTCTTTATTGTGTCAAGTATTGCTTCATGGTCAGACTCACGCACCTTCCACAATATTTTGTTCAAAGGTCTACCCCGATACTTTATCAAATGAACATTGGATGCCACGACAAGGTTCGAGTAATGAAGAATCTTCCGATGCATGTCAAAGTCCTGAAATAGCCAAATATTAACACTCTTATGTGGGTACCTTCTAAGCCATGTTCCAGTAATAACCACTGATCCTGTAGGGTATTCGATGTTTTCTCCATCTGTAACAGGGGCCTCCAATTTCTTTTTGACCTCAACACAATGACATAAGTAATAATCTGTTCCCTCTTCATTATCTTCATCTGCAATAACTACATATACATGCCCTACATTGATATGTGTAGCAAATTAGATGAAATTAGTCAACATTACAAAAACACTACAAAGTAAGATGACATTACCTGGTTGAACTAGATGAAATTAGATGCATATACGTGCCCTATATTACCTGGTTGAACTAAATCTGATATGTGGTCAAAGTCAACTGACGATTCCATCTGTGTTAGTTCCAGTGCCGTCGGGGGTCAATACGTGTCAAGTGGGCTAAGATAACTTAACTAACATTCATCAACCCACTCCTTTGACTCGCACTCATCCCAGACTTGAATTGTACAAGAAGAACAAAAGCATGATGTATCTTTTGTGTATGGATACTCCATGAACCTGCAATTGAGCTTCTAAAAGAGTGCATCTCATTTGATCCTGTCAGTGTACAACAATCCTCATATGGTGCAATGTTAGTATCATCTATCAACCAAAAAAATCTACAAACTAAAGACTTACCTTCATTACCTGGACCCATGGAAGCATTACACCACTTGACAATCGATTTTGCATCTGTCAACTTTGCATTGTCTTTCTACTTTAACTCTTCTCGTGCTATGGCTCTTTTGATACATGCTCCTGCACCATCATGCTCCCCCTTTCCATGCCCAACCTCACAAAAGTTCCACATATGTTGAATACCTGTAAATTTATGCCTCCTACTTAGCCAATAGAAATTCCAAGAGTTCTTGAATTGTGACGCACAATTATCCAACCATATGATATGCTGACTGAATGATATGCCCCTTCTAGCCAGATCATTGTAGAACACCTGAAAGCAACCTTGCACGAACTCCGTAGAATGTGTGCAATCATCACTAATATAGAAATTATACTCCCTTATGATCTTTGTGTCATCCTCTGTACTATCATTCGCATGAATGAATGCGATGTGCACAAATATAGAAACCTATGTGGAGTTGTAATATTGTGATTGCACCTCACACTATGGCTGTAGACTGTAGTTCTCTGCAAAGTTGATGACTGAAATAATGCTACCAACCGAAAATGTGTCCTTGCATAACTTGAATTACAAGTCCAACCATTGAGCTCTATGGGCATGTCTTGCATACTCATACACTATGTTGTCACGAAATATAGACATAAACTGATACACTGGAATCTTTTCAATAATGAATTCACACCTCTTTGCTTCTTTACCATCTTTTGTATTGTATGCCACAATTTTATACTTGCCAAACTCTACTAGTTCATTTCCAACCGCATGTGTTATTTCCATATGTTCACATATTGGCAAATGTTGCAAGCCACCGCAACGATGACATGTGCCATCCAAGCATAATTTCTTGTAGAATATTTGGCCTTCCTCTCTTTCACATAAAATTCTTGATATGAAGTCTCTTGAAGATGTTGGTGGGGCACATATGGCACAACCCTGTAAATCATTGTTAGTATGCATATCTAAACATATAGACCTATAAGCATCAAAATGGTTAGAAAATTCAATATGTAATCTACAACAACAAGTAGTGCGTGTGTGATTTATCTTAACATAGAAAGGTTTTAGCATTTCAAAATATCTTTGACAAATTTTAATTTGAGGATACTTCTCTAGAAATTTATCATAAAACTGTGTTTGAGTCTCATCCAAAAAATGCTTTGGATGTGGCTCGCGGTTTTGACTACTGATTCTCCTTCTTACCACATCCCTTTGATTCGGAGATACCCTTGTGTAATTCTTCCAAAAGTCTTCAATTAGTGATCTCAATGCTTCAACAATTGGTTTATCTTTTCGTGGTAGTCTCCCCGAGAATGCCCATAATTCATTGGCATTAGTGTCCTTAATTCTTTGGCATCTTCCAACGGCTCTTGATAAAGTTTTCCTATTAATTCTCAATTCTTGACTTGTCTTTCTAAGGAGCTTTCCTTGTTTGACTACTTACTATAGTCGATGTAATCACACGCCATGTTGCATTACTATCTTTTGTGCGTGAGGTGTTACCCACACTCTCATACGCACTCATTAGATTCTTGACAATAGATTTTTCACTTGAAGCCTCTGATGTTCTCAACCCAAGAATCTTCATGATAGACCTATACTTTATACTTTGCATCATTTCAACGAATAGTTGACATCTTGCAGTCTCATTTAACTTTTCAAAGATCAATCTCCAAATCTTATTAGCATATCTTCTACAAGTGTGTTTTCGAATCTTACCTTCCATTGGCTGCAAAATATTCTCATCAATATCAATCAAATACTTTGGCTTTCTATGCAAAATTCTAGGTGGTGTCAAGTTAGGTAAATTCATCTCAACATTAGGAATTTCATCAATATTTAAATGAGATGGGTTAGATGGCATACCTTCGATCGAAGATGGAATAGATGACATACCATGAGGTTGAGGTGGGAACGATGGCGTACCTCCTTCATCACATGTGAGTGATGATGTACTCTCAACTTGAGATGTGGTAGATGGTGTCCCTACATGCTGACTTGCGGTAAAGGACGTGTCTCCAACTATGGTATTCAAATCTCTCGTACCACAAAGTTTTTGCATTCGTTCTCTTTGTGCCACCAATACCATATCTCTTTGTGATGGTTGTGGTTCCTCTTCAATTGGTATGTCTTCATTTATCGTGTCCAATTTCCTCTTCTCACGAAGTTCCCTCATAGCCATTGCTTTCTTTGCATTCTTAGCTTCTATCTCTTCCTGTGTTGGTTTAATTCTTGATCATTTCCTCGGCATGATGAAGAATTTGTCTATAGCATGATAAAGAGACCAATATTAGTTCCTAAGAAATGAATACATGATAATAGTGGGATTGTATTTTTTTTATGTTGTAAGGATTTATTCTTGTATAGTTTGACATCATGGTATGAACTAAGGTTTGTTTATTACACATAATTATTAAAGTGCCCAAGTGTAGAAAATATACATGGCATCATGTGAGATTGTAGGTTGCTTTCTTGATTGGGAATGTGTCTATTTTAAACATGTATGATAAAGCATGATAAAGTAATTCAATCTGAAATAAGGAAAATGTAAAGAACATGCATGTAAAGACTTGACATGCCTAAAAAATGAAGATTTGAATGGAGAGAGTACCCAATTATGTAGTGTTTTTATCTTCTTGCATCAAACTCCTCAACAATTTGAGTTTTTCACCACTTGCTTCCTTTTCAATGTTAAATTCCTAAAATTGAATCACAATTAACATTGCAACACTACAAAAATTGAAACTTGAACAGATATATATCAAACTTGGTGTGAAAACTATGTTATTTCCTCCTTCTCAAGTTGGCAAAGTAGAAAAGGTGGTGGAAAGATCATGCAAAGGTGGTACAATGTGACAAATGTGCATGTGAACTTCCCAATAGCATGAAAGCACTTCTTTTTTGTTGGAGCACGTGTAGAATCAGTAAGAAAACAGAGCATGTGGGCCTGGATCACGGGGGTAACCACTTTTTTACCGTTTCAATAGAAATACAAAATGCGAGCGCGTTATAACGTGCTTGCGCTATAACGCACTCGCGTTTTGTCCTGCTATAGATTCATCACATCCTTTGCATTGATCACATCTTTTTCCTACAAGGACTTACCAAATGCTCTGCCATATGATAGGCATAACAATGAAGGGGCAAGCCCTCATAATCAAGTTCGTGATAGAAAACGCCCTCAACCCTCAACGTCAAACCCTAATCCCTAAACCCTCAACTTTGATCCCTCGACCCTCAACCCTCAATGTCAAATCCTAATCCCTCAACCCTCAACCCTCAACGTCAAATCCTAATCCCTCAACCCTTAACCCTATCCCTAAACCCTCAACCCTCAATGTCAAATCCTAATCCCTCAACCCTAATCCGTCATCCCTCAACTCTAATCCCTTATCCCTAAACCCTAAATGCTATCCCTAATCCTACACCCTCAACAGACTTGATACTATACCTAAAACTCTAATCCCTTATCCCTAAACCCTCCAACCCTATCCCTAATCCTTACAACCCTCAACCCTAATCCCTCAACCCTTAACTCTGATCCATCAACCCTCAACACTATACCTTAAACCCTAATCCCTTCAATCTCAACCCTATCCCTAAACCCTTGACCCTCGAACCTCAACCCTCAACCCTTGACATCAAACCCTAATCCCTCAACCCTTAACTCTGATCCCTCATCTCTCAACCCTAACCCTAAACCCTCAACCCTCAACATCAAATCCTAATCCCTCAACCCTTCACTCTAATCCCTCAACCCTAAACCCTATCCCTAAACCCTCAACACTATACCTTAAACCCTAATCCCTCAGCCCTCAACCCTAAACCTTATCCCTAAACCCTAATCCCTCAACCCTAATCCGTCATCCCACAACTCTAATCCCTCATCCCTAAACCCTAAATGCTATCCCTATTCCTACACCCTCAACAGAATCGATACTATACCTTAAACCCTAATCCCTTATCCCTAAACCCTCCAACCCTATCCCTAATCCCTAAATGCTATCCCTAATCCGACACCCTCAACAGACTCGATACTATACCTTAAACCCTAATTCCTATCCCTCAACCCTTAACCCGTAAAACTTAAACCCTATCCCTACACCCTCAACACTTGACACTATATCTTAAGCCTTAAACCCTCATTCCTAAAGCCTCAACCCTCAATCCTTAAACTTTCAACCCTAAACCCTATCCTAATCCCTCTAACCTTGACACTCTAACCCTAACCTCGACATTAAATGCTAATCCCTCAAACCTAAACCCTAATCCTAAACCCTCAACCCTCAACACTATACCTTAAACCCTAATCCCTCAACCCTCAACACTAAACCTTATATCTAAACCCTAATCCCTCAACCCTCAACCCTAATCCCTCATCCCTCAACTCTAATCCCTCATCCCTAAACCCTAAATGCTATCCCTATTCCTAAACCCTCAACAGACTCGATACTATACCTTAAACTCTAATCCCTTATCCCTAAACCCTCCAACCCTATCCCTAATCCTTATACCCTCCACACTCTACTTTAACCCTAATTCCTCGACCCTCAACCCTATCCCTAAACCCTTGACCCTTGAACCTCAACCCTCAACCCTCAACATCAAACCCTAACCCCTCAACCCTTAACTCTGATCCCTCGACCTTCAACCCTAATCCTAAACCCTAAACCCTCAACGTCAAATTCTAATCCCTCAACCCTTCACTCTAATCCCTCAACCCTAAACCCTATCCCTAAACCCTCAACACTATACCTTAAACCCTAATCCCTCAACCCTAACCCTAAACCTTGTCCCTAAACCCTAAACCCTAATCCCTCAACCCTCAACCCTAATCTGTCATCCGTCATCCCTCAACTCTAATCCCTCATTCCTAAACCCTAAACACTATCCCTATTCCTAGACCCTCAACAGGCTCGATACTATACCTTAAACCCTAATCCCTCTACCCTAGACACTCTTATTTAACCCTAATCCCTTGACCATTAACCCTATCCCTCAACCTCAACCCTCAACCCTCAACCCTCAACTCTCAACATTAAACCCTAATTCATCAACCCAAAACCCTAATCCCTCAAACCTAAACCCTATCCCTAAACCATCAACCCTCAACACTATACCTTAAACCCTAATCCCTCAACCCTCAACCCTAAACCTTATCCCTAAACCCTAATCTCTCAACCCTCAACCCTAATCCCTCATCCCTCAACTCTAATCCCTCATCCCTAAACCCTAAATGCTATCCCTATTCCTAAACCCTCAACAGACTCGATACTATACCTTAAACTCTAATCCCTAATCCCTAAACCCTCCAACCCTATCCATAATCCTTATACCCTCCACACTCTACTTTAACACTAATTCCTTGACCCTCAACCCTATCCCTAAACCCTTGACCCTTGAACCTCAACCCTCAACCCTCAACATCAAACCCTAATCCCTCAACCCTTAACTCTGATCCCTCGACCTTTAACCCTTATCCTAAACCCTAAACCCTCAACGTCAAATTCTAATCCCTCAACCCTTCACTCTAATCCCTCAACCCTAAACCTTATCTCTAAACCCTCAACACTATACCTTAAACCCTAATCCCTCAACCCTAACCCTAAACCTTGTCCCTAAACCCTAATCCCTCAACCCTTAACCCTAATCCCTCAACCCTCAACCCTAATCTGTCATCTGTCATCCCTCAACTCTAATCCCTCATTCCTAAACCCTAAACGCTATCCCTATTCCTAGACCCTCAACAGGCTCGATACTATACCTTAAACCCTAATCCCTCTACCCTCAACACTCTTATATTAACCCTAATCCCTTGACCATTAACCCTATCCCTCAACCTCAACCCTCAACCCTCAACTCTCAACATTAAACCCTAATTCATCAACCCTAAACCCTAATCCCTCAAACCTAAACCCTAATCCTAAACCCTCAACCCTCAACACTATACCTTAAACCCTAATCCCTCAACCCTCAACCCTAAACCTTATTCCTAAACCCCAATCCCTCAACCCTCAACCCTAAACCTTATCCCTAAACCCTAATCCCTCAACCCTCAACCCTAATCCCTCATCCCTCAAATCTAATCCCTCATCCCTAAACCCTAAATGCTATCCCTATTCCTAGACCCTCAACAGACTTGATACTATACCTTAAACTCTAATCCCTTATCCCTAAACCCTCCAACCCTATCCCTAATCCTTATACCCTCCACACTCTACTTTAACCCTAATTCCTCGACCCTCAACCCTATCCCTAAACCCTTGACCCTCGAACCTCAACCCTCAACCCTCAACATCAAACCCTAACCCCTCAACCCTTAACTCTGATCCCTCGACCTTCAACCCTAATCCTAAACCCTAAACCCTCAACGTCAAATTATAATCCCTCAACCCTTCACTCTAATCCCTCAACCATAAACCCTATCCCTAAACCCTCAACACTATACCTTAAACCCTAATCCCTCTACCCTAACCCTAAACCTTGTCCCTAAACCCTAATCCCTCAACCCTCAACCCTAATATGTCATCTGTCATCCCTCAACTCTAATCCCTCATTACTAAACCCTAAACGCTATCCCTATTCCTAGACCCTCAACAGGCTTGATACTATACCTTAAACCCTAATCCCTCTACCCTCGACACTCTTATTTAACCCTAATCCCTTGACCATTAACCCTATCCCTCAACCTCAACCCTTAACCCTCAACCCTCAACTCTCAACATTAAACCCTAATTCATCAACCCTAAACCCTAATCCCTCAAACCTAAACCCTATCCCTAAACCATCAACCCTCAACACTATACCTTAAACCCTAATCCCTCAACCCTCAACCCTAAACCTTATCCCTAAACCCTAATCCCTCAACCCTCAACCCTAATCCCTCATCCCTCAACTCTAATCCCTCATCCCTAAACCCTAAATGCTATCCCTATTCCTAAACCCTCAACAGACTTTATACTATACTTTAAACTCTAATCCCTTATCCCTAAACCCTCCAACCCTATCCCTAATCCTTATACCCTCCACACTCTACTTTAACCCTAATTCCTTGACCCACAACCCTATCCCTAAACCCTTGACCCTCGAACCTCAACCCTCAACCCTCAACATCAAACCCTAATCCCTCAACCCTTAACTCTGATCCCTCGACCTTCAACCCTAATCCTAAACCCTAAACCCTCAACGTCAAATTCTAATCCCTCAACCCTTCACTCTAATCCCTCAACCCTAAACCCTATCCCTAAACCCTCAACACTATACCTTAAACCCTAATCCCTCAACCCTAACCCTAAAACTTGTCCCTAAACCCTAATCCCTCAACCCTCAACCCTAATTTGTCATCCGTCATCCCTCAACTCTAATCCCTCATTCCTAAACCCTAAATGCTATCCCTATTCTTAGACCCTCAACAGGCTCGATACTATACCTTAAACCCTAATCCCTCTACCCTCAACACTCTTATATTAACCCTAATCCCTTGACCATTAACCCTATCCCTCAACCTCAACCCTCAACCCTCAACCCTCAACTCTCAACATTAAACCCTAATTCATCAACCCTAGACCCTAATCCCTCAAACCTAAACCCTTATCCTAAACCCTCAACCCTTAACACTATACCTTAAACCCTAATCCCTCAACCCTCAACCCTGAACCTTATCCCTAAACCCTAATCCCTCAACCCTCAACCCTAATCCCTCATCCCTCAACTCTAATCCCTCATCCCTAAACCCTCAACAGACTCGATACTATACCTTAAACTATAATCCCTTATCCCTAAACCCTCCAACCCTATCCCTAATCCTTATACCCTCCACACTCTACTTTAACCCTAATTCCTCAACCCTCAACCCTATTCCTAAACCCTTGACCCTCAAACCTCAACCCTCAACCCTCAACATCAAACCCTAATCCCTCAACCCTTAACTTTGATCCCTCGACCTTCAACCCTAATCCTAAACCCTAAATCCTCAACGTCAAATTCTAATCCCTCAATCCTTCACTCTAATCCCTCAACCCTAAACCCTATCCCTAAACCCTCAACACTATACCTTAAACCCTAATCCCTCAACCCTAACCCTAAACCTTATCCCTAAACCCTAATACCTCAACCCTCAAACCTAATCTGTCATCCATCATCCCTCAACTCTAATCCCTCATTCCTAAACCCTAAACGCTATCCCTATTCCTAGACCCTCAACAGGCTCGATACTATACCTTAAACCCTAATCCCTCTACCCTCGACACTCTTATATTAACCCTAATCCCTTGACCATTAACCCTATCCCTCAACCTCAACCCTCAATCCTCAACCCTCAACTCTCAACATTAAACCCTAATTCATCAACCCTAAACCCTAATCCCTCAAACCTAAACCCTAATCCTAAACCCTCAACCCTCAACACTATACCTTAAACCCTAATCCCTCAACCCTCAACCCTAAACCTTATCCCTAAACCCTAATCCCTCAACCCTCAACCCTAATCCCTCATCCCTCAACTCTAATCCCTCATCCCTAAACCCTAAATGCTATCCCTATTCCTAAACCCTCAACAGACTCGATACTATACCTTAAACTCTAATCCCTTATCCCTAAACCCTCCAACCCTATCCCTAATCCTTATACCCTCCACACTCTACTTTAACCCTAATTCCTCGACCCTCAATGCTATCCCTAAACCCTTGACCCTCGAACCTCAACCCTCAACCCTCAACATCAAACCCTAATCCCTCAACCCTTAACTCTGATCCCTCGACCTTCAACCCTAATCCTAAACCCTAAACCCTCAACGCCAAATTCTAATCCCTCAACCCTTCACTGTAATCCCTCAACCCTAAACCCTATCCCTAAACCCTCAACACTATACCTTAAACCATAATCACTCAACCCTAACCCTAAACCTTGCCCCTAAATCCTAATCCCTCAACCCTCAACCCTAATTTGTCATCCGTCATCCCTCAACTCTAATCCCTCATTCCTAAACCCTAAACGCTATCCCTATTCCTAGACCCTCAACATGCTCGATACTATACCTTAAACCCTAATCCCTCTTCCCTCGACACTCTTATATTAACCCTAATCCCTTGACCATTAACCCTATCCCTCAACCTCAACCCTCAACCCTCAACCCTCAACTCTCAACATTAAACCCTAATTCATCAACCCTAAACCCTAATCCCTCAAACCTAAACCCTAATCCTAAACCCTCAACCCTCAACACTATACCTTAAACCCTAATCCCTCAACCCTCAACCCTAAACCTTATCCCTAAACCCTAATCCCTCAACCCTCAACCCTAATCCCTCATCCCTCAACTCTAATCCCTCATCCCTAAACCCTAAATGCTATCCCTATTCCTAAACCCTCAACAGACTCGATACTATACCTTAAACTCTAATCCCTAATCCCTAAACCCTCCAACCCTATCCATAATGCTTATACCCTCCACACTCTACTTTAACCCTAATTCCTCGACCCTCAACCCTATCCCTAAACCCTTAACCCTCGAACCTCAACCCTCAACCCTCAACATCAAACCCTAATCCCTCAACCCTTAACTCTGATCCCTCGACCTTCAACCCTAATCCTAAACCCTAAACCCTCAACGTCAAATTCTAATCCCTCAACCCTTCACTCTAATCCCTCAACCCTAAACCCTATCCCTAAACCCTCAACACTATACCTTAAACCCTAATCCCTCAACCCTAACCCTAAACCTTGTCCCTAAACCCTAATCCCTCAACCCTTAACCCTAATCTGTCATCCGTCATCCCTCAACTCTAATCCCTCATTCCTAAACCCTAAACGCTATCCCTATTCCTAGACCCTCAACAGGTTCGATACTATACCTTAAACCCTAATCCCTCTACCCTCGACACTCTTATTTAACCCTAATCCCTTAACCATTAACCCTATCCCTCAACCTCAACCCTCAACCCTCAACCCTCAACTCTCAACATTAAACCCTAATTCATCAACCCTAAACCCTAATCCCTCAAACCTAAACCCTATCCCTAAACCATCAACCCTCAACACTATACCTTAAACCTTAATCCCTCAACCCTCAACCCTAAACCTTATCCCTAAACCCTAATCCCTCAACCCTCAACCCTAATCCCTCATCCCTCAACTCTAATCCCTCATCCCTAAACCCTAAATGCTATCCCTATTCTTAAACCCTCAACAAACTCGATACTATACCTTAAACTCTAATCCCTTATCCCTAAACCCTCCAACCCTATCCCTAATCCTTACACCCTCCACACTCTACTTTAACCCTAATCCCTTCAACCTCAACCCTATCCCTAAACCCTTGACCCTCAAACCTCAACCCTCAACCCTCGATGTCAAACCCTATTCCCTCAACCCTTAACTCTGATCCCTCATCTCTCAACCCTAATCCTAAACCCTAAACCCTCAACACTCAACATCAAATCCTAATCCCTCAACCCTAAACCCTATCCCTAAACCCTCAACACTATACCTTAAACCCTAATCCCTCAGCCCTCAACCCTAAACCTTATCCCTAAACCCTAATCCCTCAACCCTCAACCCTAATCCGTCATTCCTCAACTCTAATCCCTCATCCATAAACCCTAAATTCTATCCCTATTCCTACACCCTCAACAGAATTGATACTATACCTTAAACCCTAATCCCTTATCCCTAAACCCTCCAACCCTATCCCTAATCCTTATACCCTCCACACTCTACTTTAACCCTAATTCCTCGACCCTCAACCCTATCCCTAAATCCTCGACCCTCGAACCTCAACCCTCAACCCTCAATGTCAAACCCTAATCCCTCAACCCTTAACTCTAATCCCTCAACCCTCAACACTATACCTTAAACCCTAATCCCTATCCCTCAACCCTTAACCCTTAAAACTTAAACCCTATCCCTACACCCTCAACACTTGACACTATATCTTAAGCCTTAAACCCTCATCCCTAAAGCCTCGACCCTCAATCCTTAAACCTTCAACCCTAAACCCTATCCCTAATCCCTCTACCCTCGACACTCTAACCCTAACCTCGACATTAAATGCTAATCCGTCAACCCTAAACCCTAATCCTAAACAATCAACCCGCAACCCTCAACCCTCAACACTATACCTTAAACCCTAATCCCTCAACCCTCAACCCTAAACCTTATCCCTAAACCCTAATCCCTCAACCCTCAACCCTAATCCATCATCCCTCAACTATAATCCCTCATCCCTAAACCCTAAATGCTATCCCTATTCCTAAACCCTCAACAGACTCGATACTATACCTTAAACCCTAATCCCTTATCCCTAAACCCTCCAACCCTATCCCTAATCCTTACACCCTCCACACTCTACTTTAACCCTAATCCCTTGACCCTAAACCCTATCCCTAAACCCTTGACCCTTGAACCTCAACCCTCAACCCTCAATGTTAGACCCTAATCCCTCAACCCTTAACTTTGATCCCTCAACCCTCAACCCTATCCCTAAACCCTAAACCCTCAACCGTAATCTATCATCCCTCATCCCTAAACCTTAAACGCTATCCCTATTCCTAGACCCTCAACGGGCTCGATACTATACCTTAAATGTTAATCCCTTATCCCTAAACCCTCCAACTCTATCCCTTATCCCTTAACCCTCATGATTAATAGCCTTGAACGTAAAAAAATTTGAGTGGGACATAACACGAGCGCGTTATAACGCGCTCGTGTTATGTCAAACATGACAAAAGACAGACTTGCGTGAAAGAAAAATGCAAGGCAAAACATAACGTGAGCGCGTTATAATGTGCTCGTGTTATTTCTTGCTTTGGGAATCCTAAGCCTTGGGCTTGGGATTTGCTTTAGATTTCCAACCCAAAGGCTTGGAGTGCCTTATGAACAATCATAGACATGTTTTTCTATATTCTTTAAAATTTCACATAATTTCGTTCATGCTAACCCTTAGATTTGCACGTGTTTCAAGGTCAAACAAATCAAACACATGGGTAATGTTAGGCTTTCTCTTAGCTATTTGACGATGTGATTTTTTTCATATTTTAACAATGTTAAGCCTTTCATCTTTAATTTTTTTTGTTTGTGTGTCTGTTTTTAGGCAAAAACCACTATTTGGTCTTTTTTTCATTGTAAAATAACTATTCATTCAAATTTCAAAAAAATTACATATTTAGAAACTAGACTTCATTATAAAAATATTAAAAAAATAAAAAAATGATTTTCAAGTAGTTTTCAAAATTTATAGGGGTAGCACAGCCAAAATTCTATTTTTTAGGATGTGTCCACTTTAAAAATTAGTAAAAAATCAAATATTCATCAAAAAATTATCAGAAAAATCGGGCATAAACTACATGCTATTAGCTAATTTCTCACTGAAGTGATTTTAAAAATACCAAAAATAAGTTGACCTTTTGAGGGAGCCACAAAACATGCTATGTTATGTTTTTTTGATAGAAACAACACCAATTTATGTGGCTCCCTCTTTTGAACCCCTTAATCTATGCCATTTTAAAAAAAAAATAGTAGTTTAGAAAGTAGACTCAGAGCACTACAAACATTGTTTTGGTTGCATCTCCAAATTTTGAGTGTAACTATGCTTAATTTCTCTTCCAAGGCCAGTATTTCTTGATTTCAGAAAAAAAGTGGCCACTTAAGACCCCTTTTTGGCCCCCCATCTTCTTGCACTTACCCAATGGCTTGCCTTGGATTGGTGGCATCAATATTGGTGGGTTCATCAAATATTATTTCAAGAGTTGAAAAGCATGTTCACACATCTCATCCCATCTGAAAGGAACATTCTTGTGAAGAAGATGAGTGAAGGGATGACATTTGTCAGCTAACTGTGAGATAAACCAGCATATAGACTACAACTTTCCTTGTAATGATCTCAATTGAATGATATTTTTAGGAGGTGACATTTCCATTATAGCTTTCACTTTTTCTGGATCCACCTCAATTCTATTTGCTAAAACTATGTACCCTAAAAGCTTGCTGGATGTGATTCCAAACACACACTTCTTCAGATTCAGATGAACATTAAATTGCTCCAGTCACTGAAAGATCTTGTCTAATACATGCAGATGTTCTTCCCATGTGAGTGATTTTCCTATAATGTCATCCACATAATCTTCCATAATGGTGTACATAATATCATGGAAAATTGTGGTCATTGCTCTCTGGTATGTTGCTCCTGCATTTTTCAATCCAAACGGCATGACATTCTAGCAATATATACCCCATGGACATGTGAAGGTAGTTTTGTGCTGGTCTTCTTGTGTAATTTAGATCTAATTATACCTAGAAAACCCATCCATTAGAGATAACATAGTATGTCCTGCTGTCAGATCAACAATGATGTCTATATTGGGTAAAGGAAAATCATCCTTGGGGCATACTTTATTCAAATCTCAAAAATTTGAGCAAAGTCAGATTCTCTTGTCTAGTTTTGAAATAGGAACAATGTTGGATATCCATTCAGGATAATCAATTGATCTGATGAAACATACATCCAACAACTTCTTCAACTCTTCTTTGACTAAAAGTGCTATATGCAGATGCATCTTTCTTAGCTTTTTGTTTCATTGGTTTGGCTCTTGGAGCTAGTGATAAATGATGCATAATGAGATCTAGATAAAGGCCAAGCATATCCAGATAGGACCAAGAAAAATTAATCTTCTTCTCTTTAAAGAATTTGATGAATTCTTTCTTTTCTTGCTTTGATAGAGATTCTGCTAGATAAATTATCTTCGGAGTATCCTTTGTACCAATGTTCACTAGTTTTGTTGGTTCTATTAAAACTAAAGACCTCTCCTGATGTGTAGGGTTGGGGAGAGTGTCAAGACTTTCATCCTTTAGTGCCGCAGAGAGGTTTCCACCATCAGATGCATCCTTTATTTTATTTTTTTCATGATCTAATACTGCTGCACAACAGTTTTCATCATTAGATCCATTTTTTATTCTTATATTTTTGTGACTGAAAGGCTTGGAACTCTCTCCAAAATAAGCCACGTTATTAAGTTCTATGATGAAGCTAACTTTATGATCTCCTAAGGGTAGATGATCCCTAAGTTCTAGATAGGCAATAATAGAATCATCATTTTGAAAGGTATCTAGTTTAGGGGCCTATTGTTGTTCCCAATTTATAAGTTCAGGATGTACTAGTGGAAGAGGATCATCTAGTTGGTCTAACTCAAGGGAAATAATGGTTAGGATGGAAGAGTTCTCTAAGTTTATGATGGTATCTACAAAGTCTAAAATAGTACTCTCCTTAGGACTATCTATTACGTATGATATTCGACCTTCCTCGTGGGACTCACTCTCGATATTTTACAAATCGAACTCTAGTGGTCTAGACCTTAAACTTTGTCCCTCATGGTATGTATTGGTGGAGCTGTGTGATTGAACTACAACAATATGCTTATATTCACAAGATAACTCAGAAAGACTTTCCCATTCCCATTCATTAGAATCTGTTTCACTTCCCTCTTGCAATTTATGAATTTGTTCCACTAGATTTGTAGTAGCCTTTTCTTTGACCTTTCATTAATATCCTATCCCTTTAGTGTCTTAGGTAGACAATGAAGAAGGTTGTATGGGTTCAATAATTCCTTCTTTTCTCAAGCCTATGGGAGTGTGACCATCATATCCCATCTTCTACAAAATAGTGAAACCTGTGCCATATTGTTCAATTGGTAATTGTGGTTTTTGTGATTTGGGTTCACTTTCTTCTTCCTTGAATAACCATTGGAGGATATCGTTTTCTTCACTCTTTTCTAATAGATTGCTGCATTTGATAAAAGGACCTTCACAATGCTTCAATGAATGTTGTTTGGACATGGATGGTTTGCCATAAGATTTGGGTGAAAGGGGTAATTGTGCAATACAAAAGGATTGTTCAATGGAATACTCTCCGACACCCTTGTCCTTGAGCTTGAATTTCATTTTAGCAGATTTAGATGTAGAGGCTAGTGAGCTTGTATCAACATGAGATGTAGATGAGGAGGTTGAACAGTTAGTGGGTATAATAACTTCAGGTTTGGGTTTGATGGTATTACAATATTAAAATGGATCAGGATTACCTTGGATTGTAATCTCTTGACCATTGTATTGGAATTTTATACATTGATGATAGGTAGATGGTACAACTTTCATTACGTGAATCTAAGGGCATCCAAGGAGAATGTTATAGGCTAAATCCATGTCAAGGACTTGACACACCACATCTTTTTGAATTGGTCCCACTCTTATGGGTAAGACAACAGTTCCTTTAGAAGCTCTTTCCTCTTCATCATATCCTTTTCAATAGTGATTTTCTTCTTTGAATCAATAACATTTTTAGAAAACCCCAATGCAAGGATTAATTTTAAGGTACATATATTTAAACCACCTCCTCCATCTATAAGGACTCATTTGATTCTATGCTTTTGAATGGGTACTTCAATGTGGAGAGATGCATTATGAGGTTGGTGAATGACCATATCATCATTTTTGGTGAAAGATAGGAAATGAGGCATGGTGAGATGTCCCACCATGGCTTGAAATTGCTCTTAGTCTAGATTTGTGGGTACAGTAGTTTCTAGTAGAGCTTTGTCTAGGATAGCTTTGTAAGATGGTGAAAGACGCAAAAGCTCTAATATGGATATGTCTGTAGGTGTCTTTTTGAGTTGCTCTATGACATTGTATTGGTTTGATATGGAGGATGGCTTGGGTGGAACTCCTTGAAGAGTAATCTTTCCTCGATGGGTAGTTACATTACAATCGAGCTTGTTATTAATGGTAATCACATTGACATGTGAATCACATTTGGATATATGATTAATGGTGTACTCATAAGATACTTTTGTGTAATTAGCATTATTACCACCATTAT